>OX421885.1:29131850-30464100 GCA_949128085.1 Cetonia aurata
TACTGGGAGAATGTTCGAAAAAGTGCGTTCTTGCAAAAACACCGCATGAAGTCAGTCGAAAAAAGAAACATTAGGAAGCTTAACCGACCGTCTCAACCTTACTGGTTCAGTAGAGTACGAAAAACGTCAAAGAAATGTGACAGCATGCGTTATAGAAGATCCACATAATAGTCAACGTAAAATTTCGCAATACAAACAACATAATAGTCGAAGGTCCGTTCACAGAATACTAAAAAAGCGTAAATACCATCCATACCGCATTCAGTTATACCAAAAGTTGCTGAGCGAAGATTTTGCCCGTGGAGTTGCGTTTTGCGAATAAAATCTCGCTCAGCATCACTAGAAGAGTTCCAATGAATAAAGCCATACCCCATCTTCGAATAAAAATTACCACAATAGAAAGTGTTTGAAACATACATATTGCAACATCTCTTTAAATGTCTCAAAGTAAAGCACATTCTTGACAAACTAGAGCACAACAAATCAATATGGCTATACCACTTCATGCTCTCATCTACAATAAGGCTCAATATTTTGCTGGAGTTACTAAATCCGTGTTGACGATTATCAAGCACTAAGTTATTAATATTATAGTTAGTTCTATTATGAAACAAAATATAGTTTGTTTTATCTTTGTTCACAACTAATTTATTTAAAGACATCCGATGCAAAATATGATTGTAAATTGTTTGTGTATTAAATGTTAAATCTGATAATCTCGGAGATTGTACAATGATATTAATATCATCTGCAGAGAGTGACTTCTTGTCCACATTCAAATCACGTGGTAACTCATTACCACATATTAAAAAAAGAGTTGGACCCAATATGGACCATGTGGTACGCCTATTGTTACTACTGATTAATTTTTGCTTTCTGTTGGATAAATAACTTTCAATAAGACTGTATGTATTACCTCGAATAACATACCGATATAATTTATGCAAAAGAACATCCAAACATGAATATATATTAATAAATTACTTACTTTCTTTATACGGTAACTGTTTCCATTGTTAAAATCAATGATCGCCACTGTCAATGCTTAATTTTCTTTTAAAATTTCCTTGCAATATTGTTATTTATATTACTATTTAAAAAAAAAAGTATTTTGTGCGTTTCGTGCAATGTTAATCGTAAACGATACATGAAATTATAATAATACGTTTCTTTTTCCACATGTAATATACAGTTGTAGTTATTAGCTCTCCTTTTACGGCAAAGTATGTTTTATTTAGAATTTACCATATTCCTAGTTTTATTGTTGTAGAGAATAAATATTTGTGCGGAACTTTAATCTGTGGTATGCAACAATCACAAACAGGTGATTTGATTTGTGTATTTTTGTTAGCTTAATGCCAAATGTGATTTAAGATATTAAGGAATTCTCTCCCCGTAGGGAAACACATTTAAATATTCTTTGGAAATTTGTAATTTATTTACATGTACAATAATTGAAGCTGAATGTTTTTTTTTTTCTTTGTGCGATTACTCTTTTTTTTTGTATGTATATTATAGTGTTATGCTATAAATTATTTCAATAAAGATGTTTATATATAAAGGTATCCAACATTCAAAAGGATGGAATTATTTATGCTTTGATACACTTCATCAGCAAAATTCCATTTTAACGTTTAACAATAAGACAACAAGGGCTCAAGGTCCCAACAGACGCAAATAATATTTAATAACAGTCATTGTATTAGTAGCGACAGCATACTTTTCATCTGCTGCTCCTGATCAGTTCATTAGTTTCAATGTCATGTATGCCAACTTTGCATCCGTATACATCCTCATATATGCTGATGATTTGCTTAATTGGAAGCGGAAGTTTACATACACATATACATACTGCGGTATTTGCTCCCATATTACGATAAAAAAAAAACGCGAAAAAAAAAGAAACCCCGAACAAATGAACTAAATTGTAGTAAATTACATCGTATAAGCCGTCTCTCACACATTGAAGTACACGGCATATTTTCGTGTGGGAACACACGGATAACACACAATATGGTGCTTACAATACATTGCATAGGTATGTATAGAGAGAGAGAGAGAGAACGAACGTCCGATCCATTAAACGTTTTAGTCCTGCTGGCAAGGACGATGTCATCAGTAATGAGATATGTAGGTACCTATATAGTCGTAGAAACCCAGTTTTCAAGTGCACACAAATCAAAAGGAACAAAAGAAAAGAAAAAACAAAAACAGTGAAAAACAAAAGGAAAACGATACAAAAAGCACAGCGGCCTACTACTGAACATACAACCAACGAACCAACATAGGACGACTGTCAATAACTTGAATTAATAAGCCCAGCGAAAGAAATGAATACCAACCAGTTAAGTCCTTAAGTCTTGCTGGTCTTGTTGCGCAAAAGGGGGGTTATTTGAATAAACGAACAGACCCAAGAGGATGGAGTGTGTGTGTATATACAATACTGGCGTTTAAGATAATTCGATTATTTATTTTACCTTTTATGCGGGCCGCGTGCAGACTGATTTATGCGTTTATTGTGTGGCATGATTGATTTTATCTAACAATGCGATATATCTGATTTATTATTCGCCTCGGTGGAGAGTTGGGTAAAAAGATAAGTAAGTATATATCAAGTACGAATGTGCAATGCATGCAACGTTCAGCTAGGGAATTTACAACACCCTTCTGGTATGCAGTTTAACATATCCATATTTTACACTAAGACTCATAGTTATATTCTATGGTTTCTTTTTTTTTTGTAAAGAAAATGGAATTTTGGAATTTTATTTAAGAAATACTGGCAAATTTATTAAAATTAGTTAACGAATTTTGAAAAAGAATCATTAAAGTTAAAATAAAAGATAATTAATGGATTTTAGTTAATAATTAAAAGTATCGAGAAGAAGCAACTTTCTTCCTCAAACCTATGTTTAAGAAATACTTAAATTACTCAAAATTAATACAGATAAGTTAATAATTAATAAATTTAATTTTAATTTTGAAAACAAATTTAAAGAAATATGGATTAGAAATAATCCATGAAAGGAAAGTTTACACTTTCTTTAAAATTTTACTTGGCGAAAATTAAAAAAAAAAATAGTTCAAAATTTTGTTATTTCAAAATAATCTACAAGAGGCAACTTTACTTTTTTTATTTCTCTTATTTATTAATTAAAAGTTGATACATAATTATTTAATTAAAACAAAAATTAAATAAAAATCTCTTAATTAAATATAAAGTAGAAATTAGTTTAAAGTATTGCTTTTTTCAAAATTGAAACATAAATTTATTTATCAACGAATTTCCGAAACAATTGCCCCGTATAAACAACATAGTGTTTGGACACATCAACCGAATGAAGCAACAAAGACAAGTGAAACAGATATGGGAAGCAAAAGTGCAATACAAAAGAGGAAAGGGGATACCAAAGAAAACCTGGAACGATGAAACAGCATTGATACTAAAGAAACGAAACAAGAATTGGACAGAAGCAGCAAGAATGACAAAGAACAAAAAAGAATGGACAAAATTCGTACACACGAGTCAATTTACATAAAATTAATGTTAACATAGATACCTTACACCGTAGGGTAGAAAGGTTATTGATTATATATATATATATATACTAGTAGGGCGCACTATATTCTTTTTGGTTTTTAATTCTATTTGCAAAAGGAAGAGTAATTCATAGCATGTATGAAATAAAAAAGGAGTTGCTTATTTGGTTCTTAATAGCAATCAAAAAGTTTAAGGTTATACAGATAAGAAGAACTGACATTAATTACATCAGAGAATAGAAAATATAATACATTCAGAATTAATTAATTGCAAAAGCAATCCCAGCCTTATATGTTTGTATCTATATACAAACATGGTGCCAATGTATTTTATAATTAATATAATATATCTGTATAACTACAATGTTACGTATGTTTTATCTATGCCGCTTACCGCTCAGTTCCCGTATACGAAAACCCGGAAACGGAGATTTAACAATAAATTTTCAACGGTCTTAAACCCACGCGGCGGCAACCCGCGGTATCGCGGTATTTAAATCGGATTCGGTCCTGTTTCTCCTTTGAATTACTATTATTACGCGATGGAACGGTAACGAGACAGTAATAGGCCTAAATCGATCGTTGGCGGCGTTGCCGGATCGATAAAAGATACGCGGAGATATTGCGTTCTAATGATGATGATAGTTGTGTGTGTGTTTTATCGACGTGGAAAATCGGAAAATGATTCCCTCGAATTTTTATCCGTTGGAATTACAACGATCATCTTTTAATGCGGTCAGTTTTGTAAACGCTTCAACGAAATTATTAAAACGAACGAAGAGAGATGCTAATTGGTGGAGATGATAGAAAGTTCGGTTCGACTCCCACAGTTCTTATTTCCGATCTATATTTTATGCAAGAAATATTTAATGCAGTTAACGAGATGCGATGTGTGACTAAATGGTTATTAATTGGAAGGAGGCTCTGGTAATGGATGGACAAATGAGCAATTAATCGTATAATCTATTAATATATGCAAAAGATCGTCAACCAAACTAATAATTTTCTTCAATCGACGAAGTTTCCAATTGAATATATTGAATAATTACTTATTGTCAAATGACAATACTCTTTTAATGTCTAGGTAATAATATTAATATCATAACGCTCTACTGCAGACTATACAGGGTGTTGCACTTATACGCAACTCCTGAATGATGGCATATTCGTAATAATATTGAAAAATGTTTTTTAAATAAAAGGTGTATATTATTTTAGTCTACTAAAAATCATATACCTACACATTTCTCAACATATACAGAGTGTCTCAGAGATAACTAACACAAAGCAAAACGCTAAATGCACTCAAAAAGCGCATTTACAAGAATATCCACTTGAACAAATAAATAACCTAATAGTACGCAATATAAAAAAGAAGCCGGAGATAATACAGGGTGTTGAATTTATACGCAATTCTAGTATGAAGAACATATTTGTAATAATATTGAAAACAGTTTTTAAATAAAAGTCGTTTGCTATTTAAATCTATTTAAAATCGTATAAATAAATAATAATTTTATTTCGAATGCAAAATGACAAACGACATAGCTCGAAACAAAGTCAGATAAAAACTCTCATAACAAACACTATAAATTAAATTTACTAACAATTTAAACGAAAAAATCGTTAACCGAATAGCGACTAATGTTCAGTAAGTGACGCTTAAGGTATCTGTTAAATAAATTAATATTCGAACAATAAAACTTTTGGATAAGTTGGAAAGTAAATCATTAATATATAATAAAAACAATGTTGGCCCTAAGACTGTACCTTGAGGAACTCCAATCTTAACAGTTTGAAAAGAACACTAACAAAAACGCATTGTTTTCTATGATCTAAATACGATCTAAACAAATTTAAAGTTATATCATTAATTCCATAATGTTCAAGTTTGTTTAATAAGGTTGCCATGATTAACAAGATCGCAAGTTTTCGATAAATCTGCGAAAACTCTCAAAAAGTGAAGACTGTTATCTAAATTACTATAAGGTAGATTTTTAAATTTTTGCAAATACAAACGCAAAACTTATAGGCCGATAGTTTTTTGGGTCATTTTGATTTTCATTCTTGAAGATAGGTTTCGTTAAAGCTATGTTGAGTTTAGAAGACAAAAAAAAAACACTTCAAAAGAATAGTTTACAAGATGTGTCAAAATTTCAGCAATAAATGATGAAATAAATATATTTCCAGCCATATTGAGTGTTCCATAAGCAGGCAACACTAAACAAGGCATAAAGTTCACTCAAAAGGGTAGTGGAATTCATGATTCTCTTAGGAATAATGAGGTGTTTCCAAAGTTTTCGCACGTACTGTATAAAAGCATAATAGAAAACTAATTTTCGTCTGCTTTATAAGGACCTATACACAAAACAACATACGTATGTGTATCAAAACACGCATATATTCATTCAGGACAGAAAAAAATTAACGAAATTGAAAGTATACTACAAACAAAACCGCTCCAATTTCATACTCCGGACCAAGCGGCAAAAAAAATGACAAATTGTGACATAATTTTAATTTAAATACCTCCGATCAATTTTTTAATAGCGTCTGTCTGCCCTAACCATAAACAAGTTTCTATTATGTTACCAGTTCAAAACCTGATTACTTTCGAATCTATCTTTACATAGTATGTATAGTCTAATACCGGACGAGATTTTTAACAATTAAATTTGCTTTAAATAAGGAGAAGGTAATTGATGGAAACCGTAATAATTAAGCAATATCTCGAATCGGATAACTTCTGGGAAGTCCTTTGTGTTTTGACTCTGGGTTAGCCATGTTTGGTTTTTTTTTTGTTTTCGTTTTAATACTAAAGTAAACTTACAATAAGAAAGCTTTTGTTTTTATGTCTGCATACATATTGTACAAGTAAGAAACAGGACAGTTTAATTACAGTTTGAAGTATCAGATTAAATGAATATGCAATGATTATGAAGTGTATCCAAACTTATGAATCATTCTATTAAATAAGCTTTGTCTTTAGTACTTTTGATATGAATGTTTGTAATAAAAACAAATAAAGCTAAATTATATGTATCAAATACCTTTGGAGTAATCAAACGTAGTTAAATAAACAAACGCTTACACTATACTAAAAACAAACCATAATCTTTGCCAAAAGGATATATACATATGTATAATATATAATTTAGTTTAAAATTAGTCATATTCGGTATGCTGCAAGCTGATAAAGCTTTTACATCTGAAAAAATATAATTATTATCAATAAATTGTTTCTTTTTTCGTTGGTAAATTTTGATTAATGTGTTTTACTTAACTTATTTGGTGATATGCTATCAAAGCCAATTTAGAACTTGTACTGTATAACTTCTAAGTATAGACTGGTGGAAAGCATAAAGGTGATTCAGAAGAAAAAGCATTAGGAGGCTATGATTAATTACATTTGTTAAAATATTTGATTTGTTCATAAAATCAGTATCTTTTGTTTTAATTTGAGAGTTTTGTGTTTCATACACAATATCATATCACATACAACTGCATCAAGAACTTTCGGACGCAAATTACGACCGGTGACTTGAATTTTGTTTGCGGTTTCTAGAAATGGTTCGACAAAGAATTTGGTTACAATTAGATGGTGCTCCCTTGCACTTCCAAATAAACGTTCGGGTATGAATCAGATAGAGGGTATCCCAACAGGTGGATAGGGCGCAGAGGTCCGTAGAAGAAGGCCAGCAAGATCCCCAGACTTAATGAGGGTTGTTTTCTTTTTACTTTTTATAAAGATACATCAGAAATATTGTTTATGATACAATTTATAAAAGAACGAGTCAAGAATGGCGTTTCGAACCATAACACAAAATATTTAAAACTAAAAGGTTCATTTCGAGAACAAGTGCGTCTACGCATTGAAAAATGGTGGTCAACATTTGTTAACATATTTATTTTTATTAGATATTTCAGTTTATCCGTTTTAATAAAATATTATGTTTGTTGTTAATCTAGTTATAACCTTTTAATTACCATGTAGGAAAAACAGTTTAAGAGTTAGTCTGATAGGTAAATATCGTTTATCCTCGATGAATGATAAGGGTAGTTTCGTCCAAGCCTACTTTTGAAAAATACAATATTAGATATTGAAATAGAAAATTCTAAATTACTAAGAAACTATAAGAGATATGTATAGAGAACCTTGATACAATCTTAAAGACCGTTAAAACTATAATCTAAATAAGATAATAAATACAGGCTGTTCCATTTAAAATCATAAAAGCAGTTTTTTTCACCCTGTATAATGTTTAAGCATCATTTTAATTTTATTGTCAAGTCTAGTGCTTTGTTTAAAAAATGAATTCAATTTAAAATACCTATCTAACTTAAATATGTAAGACAGGCACACCTCTTAAATTTTAGTTTGCATTTTGAAGAATAGTTAATTATCTCAGAAACGGATTGAATTAGGTATAGGAAAAATAACAGTAACTTGCCTTTATTAAGTCCGTATTATAAAAATATGACATAATATATAGGCTGTTCCATTTAAATTTTCATAACATTGGTGTGTAATTTTTTTTTTTGAGTCACTCTGTATATAAAGCGTGCTCCTTATGAATATATATAACCCCTAAAAAAATATTTTGAAAATATTATACCGCTTTTCGTACATAAACCGACGCAAATGTGGTGCACCATCCTCTATAAAAATAATTTTGTAAATTGTATATCAATTTTATTTTTATGGTTAAATTCATATTTATTTGAAAAAATAAATCAAATATTCAAACAATATAAGTTTAAAACAGCAAATCAAAATAATAACTAACTACAAAACCGCAAATCTAAACAAAGTTAAAATCAAAAATTGAAAAAGAAGCGTCACATGTAGTAAATAAAATAAATTGTCAGAATTGTAAAAATATACTGGGTGTTCTATTAATAAAAAAAAAAAAACATTACTTTGACAGTTATCTATAGCAAGTGCACAAGTTGATGGTTTTTTATTGCCTCTACGTTAATCAACATAAAAGTACCACTAAGTACTTTGTCAATTTAATCAATAATAACAGATAGTAAACAATTTGAGTGATCACTTAACATGGATGTGTCTGCATGTGGTACCAACTTAAATACTATTAAATCATAGCATTGAACTATTTGGCATATTTTATGTGTGAAAAGTCTCCAATGTGAATTGAAGGAAAAAATCTGATGGAAACAAAACTGTATCTAGAAAATTACTCCAAATTCAAAAGACGAAATATATTATAAGAGGCGGCTCTTATAATATATTTATCTATTCACAATCGCATTCATTGAATAACGCGACATAAACAACAAACATCCATCGACTCCAATAAAAAAAAAAACTTTATCTGACCTTCGATAAGGGTCCTTTTCTATCCTGGGAAAACTCAAATTAAAACCGGAAAAGATCCTCGACTGTAGTCCAACTTCCGTCTCACCCAAAAATTATGGCACACATCCAGGAATTAAAGAAGGACTTATCTTCCACTGCACTTTAAATCAGATACTTTGAACCGCGCGAGATTCTAGATGATAAATACGGAAACTTTAAAATCGCGTTCGACCAGGATACCGCTAGCGTAAGAGATCCTGGTGTATGAGCCGGCCGTCCGCAATGAACTAAATGATTTTGCGCGCACAACAA
This sequence comes from Cetonia aurata, assembly GCA_949128085.1. Lineage (NCBI taxonomy): Eukaryota > Metazoa > Arthropoda > Insecta > Coleoptera > Scarabaeidae > Cetonia > Cetonia aurata. The sequence goes on from OX421885.1 coordinate 29,141,023, forward strand.
GAAGTAGTAAGTTGCAATAATCTCTGTACTATACTATACGACCATGCAACTACCTTATTACCGCCTGGTTTGAGCCCTGGCGTATAATGCGAAATGGGATGTGCGTATGAAACGGTTTGAAGCATTATATCCGTTGTTATATCGTTCCGCTGTTATTTAAGCGAAAGGTTTTCGCAATTCGCGATATATAGAGGAATGACAGGTCGGCAATAAAAACAGCGCCTTGTTTGAAAGACCGCTTTTTATGTAACAGAGATTCCAAAACTTTTTTTTTGAGCGGAGTTCCCACTTCGGCAAGAATTTGCCCTTTTTTCTGGTCTTCACATTTTACTGAATATCAAATTGTTCATTATTAAATTCTCCCATTCCTTTGCGTAAAAAAAAACTGTCTTGTTTCAAAATTCTGAACGAACCCTAAAATCATTATATACTACTGTCGATTCACTATAAGAACAGTTGAAAAAGATAGGCTCATACTTTGGACGTTTGCTATTGGTTAATACATAAGGAGAAATTATATTGATAAAAAACATTGGGTGTCCATAGGAAATTTATATTGGATAAAATGAAATATTACCAAAGTATAAGAATACCAATCGCTACGTTTTTCTAATTTGTAATGTCATTATATGATGTCATTTGTCAAAACCACCAGGAAGTCAGTCCTTATCAAAGTGTATTCACAACGGTGCAACAACAAAGATGGATCACGCTTGATCCCATGAAATAAGCAAGTGGATGAATAATGTTACTATAAAATATTTTGTAATTATGTATGGTGCAGGGTCGGACAACATTCGTAAAATTTTTTCACGATTATTTGATTTTTAAGTTGTGTACAAAAAATTAAATATGCTCTGCCGAAAATATTTTCATGAAGAATTTATATTAATAAATGAGCAATATAACGGCCACACCTATCCACACTTTCATTTACGATTAGATAAATAAAATTATTCCCTACCAATTGTTGTATTTTTGACATTGTTTGCTAGTAACAAGACGTGACATAATTTTTTCGTAACGTACTTTCGTCAGGTATATTATGTTTGCAATATTGTTGTAGAAACAAATTCAAATTACCATTATTTAATTTTGCTTACATAGGTCCGTATTAAATTCTTCTTGTTCTAATTTTCGTGAATTTGATGCTATACATTGACCTAGGGATTGCAACTTATAACTGCATAACTTTTCACATTTTCCAATATCTGAAGGAGTTTTGGCGATACGTGATCAATCAGGTATTTTCTCCCAGAAGACACCTACAGCAACAATTTCCGTTTCATATCTAGGGATGGCAAAAAATATAAATATATCGATATAATCATCATATGATATATCGAAAGCTATTATAAATAAAATAGCTAAATAAAAATACATTAGCTCATTTAACCGCTACCTATTCTTGAGAATTATTAAATCACGAGCAAATTTTTTCAAGACTAAAATCATTATTGTTTTGTTTTAATACGAATGTTTTAATTTGTGTTTCAAAAACTTAAAGATTGCGTTGTAAAATGACAACATTTCACCAAACTGTATAATTTAATTTTATAATTAAATACAATTTTTTTACAAATACACTTATAAAATTTAAAAACGTTTTTCATATTTGACAAATAAAAAATCAAACCAGCACGTTTTTCAAGGCAATGTTTATATAAAACAAAATACAAATAAAAAATTTCCTAATTAAACAAAACGATGATTTTATCATTTATCACACCAAAAAATTATTGACAACAATTTAACGTCATATTCTATGCAAACTTTTATAATTTCACAAATTAACTTGAAAAAGGTTTGAAAATAAACCAAACTGTCGTTTTTAAATTTTATATCTATTATTAACTAACCAAGAAACCAAGAAGAACAAATGTAAAAAATTAAGCTATTTCTATTTAAAATAATACTGTGTTAGCATATTGAGGAATTTCGTAACCGTCATATGTAATATTCTAACACAATAAATAATTTTCTGCAATTAAAAAAACCAAGTCCTTACATGCGCATTTCTTCATTAAAATATTGCACCATCTACTTACATAAAAATATTCCCTCTTTACGCAATCAATAACTTCGAGGAATATTCCCTGTAGAAGTCGATACTGAACACCTCAGCAATACATTCACCCGAACTGCCAATTTTCGCCAAGGTACGCAGAAAAATCCAGCCGTTGCCTTTTTTTCCTTCGAATTTCCAAGCACGCAGGAAACAGGTCGGTTGCGGTAATCGAATATTGCGTTTACAAATCGAAGAATCCGCGGAAAAAAGTGCATACGTGCACGCATTTATCGTTACAGATTCATATTTTTTAATGCTGGTGTTCGTCGGAATCCGAATTCTGTTGATATGGACGAAAGAGGACACGCTAAGCTTGTGGGTATGAATAAAGTACTAACCCGTGTCGGGTTCATCGGAAATCGTGTGGCAGCATTTCGTAAGCGAGCCAATCTACCGAGTTTTCCGTTAATGCAAGCTAAAATAGTAAAATTGAAATCTTACGTGGATAATATTGCAAATAATTTAATTGCTTAATCTGAATTTGCTTACAAATTCTGTCGTCGTGAAGAAATTAATCTACAACTTCTTGAACTTATTGGAATTATATAGATACCTATACATGCTGCAAAGCATTATAATAAAGGCAGTATAAAATATTGTAGGTTATCTTACATGCAGAAAATCGGAAATCTATCTTATGTTCCCCAAAATACACAAAACACTTTACATTTATAATTATTCAAATTAAAATAAATAATGAAAAACACCTACACATCACAAGCAAAAATACCTACATATGTATGAAACATCTACTAATAAACTGAAACTGACTGCGATAGAAAATCTACTGCAATATTCTTCTTACTCTAACTTCTGTTTTTTTGACATAAAAACCAGGAATTGCACGCGCGTTTACCACCCGTTTTTGTGCCACTTTTTATTAAGAAACCTATTTTATTCTCGTCAAAATTTCAAATAGGTACGTTATTAGGATGATAAAGAGTGCTGTGAATTGTGACGTGTGATGGTGGACGCTTCTATTTTGCGAAAAGGTCAGAAGTTTAATATTTTATTTTGCATGCATTTTATATTAGTCTATTTTTGTGATATTGCCGACATTAAACCGTTTATTTTGTTTGTGCGCCATTGAATCCAAGTTACCTTCTAACAGTATTTCTAAAAATGAATGATTTAAATCATACTTTTATTGTTGCTGTACTAAAACTTTATTTAAAATTAGTTTATAATTAATAAGATAAAAAGATAAAATTGTAGGATATACCGTTTGTATATCTTTCCTTTCACCAAATAATATTAATCAATATCCTTATTTAAACATGTCTAATGCATTTTAAAACCTCATTTCAATTTCAAGACCTAAGTGGTGTGACATGGTGTTATCCTCACGCATATTAAGTTCGTATTAACCGTTGGCCGAATTTAATTAACGTATTAATTAAAGCAGTAGTATCTCACATATTGCAGGTATATAGGAAGTACGTACTCATCTAACGATTCATTTATATTTGTTATTTATTTGTATATGTATGAATTCGAACTGTCTTATTTATTAATGGCGTGTAGGTATATTTTACTTTTGCACATGCAATTTTAATTTCTAACCATATGAAATTCTCATGAGCATCAGTCAGATGATCTAGTTTTCATTAGGTATCTACTAGTACCTGCGGTTATTAAGATGTTGTATCTATAAATCATGATATTTCTTAAGGGAGTACGTTGCGTAAAATTGCGGTTATGTTTATTTATAACTCTGCAGATGCAATTTAATTGGATACTTATATGATATAAGTTATATCATCGTATTTAGAAATGAAGATCATTAACGAGGGATGGATACTCATTAAGGTTAAGGATATTGCACATTCACTTCTATAAATATAGGTATGAATATTTATTGACTGTAATTTCAAATCAAAAAGAAACTTGGTTCATTTTAAACCAAGTTTCTTTTACAAGTTTGACGCCCGAACTTCAGCTCGGCAGCAGCTCATATCTGCTACGAAGTTTGAAGACTAGCGACTGCGAGCTGCTGCCAACGCACGCTAGAGTAGTAGGAACATGACATAGCGCGAATTCTATAGTATGTAAATGTTCTTTGTTTGTCGAGTCCGCTAAAACTCGTTTCAGTAAATTCAGTTAGGGGTTATAAAAAAAGCCTAAATTTCCAGTAAAATTGGGGTTATTTTTTTATAATAAAAAAGGCTACCAAAATACAATTATAAAATAATTATAGTATCAAAGATACTATAATTAGAATAAGCCTAATAACTCTTGACAAACACTTTCAAACCACCTAAGCACAACATTCACTTTACTGGACGAATTATAATAAAAATTTACGCGAATCAAATGGCTTGTCGCAGGCTTTTTGTACACTTACGATTTTTTACGACACTTACCTTTGATGGATGAACCAGAGGACGATCATGGAGAACAAGAAAACAAATTTAATTTATTTTATTTACATATTTATTCTCAATAGAATTAGATAGATACATAAGTTTGAAGTCTGTCGAATCACAAATAAAAAAAAAATGCAGGTTAAATTCCTAAAACAAAAAAAAAAAACGTTACAAGAGGAAATAAAAAAAACTCATTCCCCCACTGCATATACAGTCTTTTTAATTCGAACAGACACCAGAGCTACAAAATTAACTCACATATCTCGACATATGTTGATCGTTACAAATTAGTTGGCGACAAGAGAAATAATAACTTAGAAATATATAATAATAGGAGAGAACTATTTTATATTAAAAAAAAAAAACTTCGAGTGAGGTAGAATTTGTTTTTCCAATTATTAACATCGTTTTTCTTTTGTTATTTCTTTTCCGTATTTGTTTGTATGTGTGTGGTGACAATAAAATGAAAATTACAGTTTCTCGGGATAAGTTACGAAAACAATAAGTGAAAATAATATAAGAAGACGATTTAATTAATCATTTAATTAATTAACTATATTATGTACAAACACTAAAATTGGAAATTGTCAATCATCGATTTCATCCTGCGTATTACAGCGAAAAAAAAACTCCGTTCTATTATCTACCATCTCATTATATCATAAACAATGCTTTTATTAATCGGAACGGTTAAATATATTTATGGAATTATAAATACAATTAACCGTTTTTCCTTTATTTCGAAAACAAAAAAAAATTAGCTATATCCGCAATTATACATAATTTATAATTTAGTAAATATATAAGACACCAATTATTAGGATAAAAAAGGTTTTTTTCCGATATTGATTTATTCACAATCTCATATTATAAACATTTAAGCATCTCTTCTCATTACAACCTTCATTTATTATTACCATTATCATTAAAATACTCTAATCAGCCACTAACACTTAATATAGTAGTTATAAATTCAAATTCAAACATTTCCAATAATCGTTTTTTACGTACAAATAATTCTATTTCTTCTTAAGACGTTCACTCCTTAAACTAACCCGGTGATATTAGCTTTATTTTCAAGAAAAAATTACACTTTACGAATACTTAAATCGAAGCAAACAGACTTATTTGTAAGCGATACTTTAAAACTATTCCTCTACCTAACAAATTACATATTCATACTTTCTCCATTTTTCGTTACGTTTTTCTCATTGGCGAAAGAATCACGATATATTCTTGCCTTGCTCGTTAAGGTTGTTCTATCCTATTCCGAAAATCGCAGAAGGAACAATTTCCAATAACTAAACAGCTGCTGTCGTAATATTATCTCGATCACCGTTTAAAAAGATTCCTTTGTAATACAGGGCCGTAGAAAAAGTTTGGAGATGAAGTTCTAGCAATGTATATGTTTTTTTTTACTATTCTGAAATGGACAGTGATTAGATTGAATCAAACAAAAACAAAACTTCAGAAAAATAAAAGGACTGTAATTATTTTTTTTTTATTTTAAAACTTTAAATGAAAGTCTATATATATATATATATAAATGCATGCTATGATGCATCAGTTTTTAATAATAATTAGTGATGGGCGAATCCCATTCGAATATTCCTAACATAAACTTTGCACAACTTCTACTTTGGATTTTCTTTTATAAACTGTTCACATCTTATATTCATATTATAAGGCATAGGTATAAAATTCCAAAACAAAATCACTTAAATTGATTGTACGTATGTATACATAACCTATGGACAACACAAAAGATTATTTTTATACAATCTTTACTAGTTTAGAGAAATTTAACGTTAAAATTAAATTAGGTAATCTGACTCAAGCCAATTATCAAGTAAAAAATGTTATCTTTAGCTATTTAGTCACCAACTTCGTGAGCCGTACTTATTTTTGAACCATAAATATAAATATTCTTTTGTTATTTATTGCGTTATGTTTATAAATTACACTTTAACATCAAATATAATTGAAATTCCTTGTATATTAGTAGAATAACTTCATGCAAAAAGGACAGTTCACCGATTATCTCAAGACTCATAAAAAGATATAGATAGTTTAACGCCTTTTCAATTTTGTCTAAAACAAAAACACAATACATTTACCATCTAAATAGATACTTCGCATTAGGAGTTTGGCTACGAAGAATCACGCTAACGCAACGTTTTAAATAATCATTCATTAAATGAAGTCATTGAAATGATAATTCAAAGTATATTTTGGAATAAACGCGATTAGCCCATCACTAATAATAACGCTGATATTAAATTCTTAAAGCGATTTTAGTATCAGCAATATTAGGATGTAGAATTGTGAAACTAATATGGAAACCATGTATAACGAAAATTTATGTATCAAGGGCGTAATAAAACTTTTATGGCTTAAGAAGTAATTTTATAAAATACGTCGAGGTCCATAAAAGCAAGTTATGCCCGTGCTACATACATATTATGCACGGATGACGATTTGTTAATAGAAAATAAAAATGTTTATAAAATAAATTGAATAAAAAAAAATATGGATAAAAGAGATGTTAAAAATTGTCTTGTTAACATATGTTACAAAAAATAAGTTTTTAATAAGAAGTACAATTTTTGATTTGTAATGAAAACTCATTTTCTAATAGTTTAAAGTGTTTCTATTAAGTATAATGTTGTTGTTTGACCTTTCTTTATAGCTCTAGAAAATGAAGACGCTCTTTATGCCCTAGGACTATAAAAGGACATTTATGACATATCCGTGCATAAATATCTTTAAAACATGCACATTTATGTGTGTCAATCTTCCGTAGGAAATACTTTTTATGTGAAAAAGGAATATGGAGAATGATTCCATATTCAAAGATTACTTTAATCCAGGAAAAATAATTTTCTGTAGAGCATTTATACGGAGCTTATGGGCGTACATTGTTGCCAAATCTTCTAATGTTGGAAATTTTAGTTTTGGAATGTGCAATCTTGATGTTTTTAAATAAATTAATGTTATTTTGAAAATTATAACAGCAGTATATGAACATGACCTCAAAGACTTGCTGCCAAGTTTAATGATGAATAAACAACGAATAAAAGTAAACAATACCAATACAAATTCTGGGAGACTTCATCGGAACAAATAAATGTTGCCCAATTTGTAATTTTTATTCTTTTTAAATAGAATAGAATTTGTTGAAATATGTAAGCCAAAATCAACCCTGCCATTAAAAAAAAAATAATAATAATAAACAAGATGGCGCTCGCGTTCATTTGTTGAAAATTTATTTATTTCAGTAGATATAAAACATTAAAATTGTGAATCAAGTCATTTCCATCCTTTAGACTACTATCTTCAGCCTCCGTAACAACCCTTTATGTACATATATACAGGCTGTCCCACTGAAGGGCCTCATTAGAATTTTTCGAAGTTGGAGTTTGATCTTAAAGTTTGTATATAGAATAGTCATGGCCGACTGTTATCGATTTAAAGAAAATATTTTAAAACTTTATGGCCCATTCGCTATACGTTGATATCAACTTTTTTATTTTAAATGGAATCCAGTGTATTTCTTGGATCATTTTTAATTAGTTTGTATTAATGTTTCCTGTTCATAAACCGAATTTTGTCAAATTTTTGAGGTTTGCACTCTTTTCAATAAAATGAAATATTTCATAATCCAACTGAAACTTTAGAAAATTCTAATTAACCAGTTCGGTGTGACATCCTGTATATATTTATTTATAGCAATTGTTTTTTTAAACTTATTACACATATAAAGAGTATATATTATGTACAAATTACGTTATAAATAATATTATCTAATTGCATTGGTTGTTTTACTAATACTGGAAATCTGTTTATGGGTGACCGATCAAATATCTTTTTTCTAAAATATTTCCGTTTAATATTTTTCATTCCACAACAACTTAAAATCAATCAATAAAGCATAAGTAAACCTAATGTATTTTTAATACTTTTAACAACTCCTTAATGCTTCAAACTTACATATTTATATCATAAATTTACGTCATCCAAAAAAAAAAAAATATTTTGTATCTTTCAGTATGTCTAAGAATGTAGGTAATAGTATATTATCAAAAACTTTGTATGTTTTAGGCACAATTGCATTTATATCTTACAATTGCTTATTTTATCGCATGATTAAATTTGTTGTAGAAATCATATTTAAATTAATCGGATCAGCAGTATATAGGTACATATATAAACGACAGGTCTTCTTTCTGCCATTGTATTTTCATCGAATGGAAATGAAAAACTCTTATTGATTAGTTAATATTTGATATAAATTCGAACAGTCTTTCATTAATTTTTTTTTTAAGTTTTAGAGATTTCTTTGTATGTATTTTTCCTCTCTTCATCTAAATGTAAAAGAATAGTTTATAAAAGTTATACTTTTAATTTGATCTCATGGTAGATACAAACTATCGTATTAAATGACCTACTAACTTTACTATATATTACAAAGTTTTATTTAGTTCGGAGCTCTAACATTTGTTCGTCTTCAAATTTTTATGTACAACTTACATTTAATAAATTATACCTTCTTAACGAAGAAACAATTTCGATAAAATGATTGGCTGCTATGAGTGTACAAGGTTTATCAATGTTATTTATTTTATAATATTCTACGCTATATGTTAACAGCAGGGCTTTTGTTTCTTCCGCAATTAATTATATGAATACTGAAGTGTGTTATATTATTTACAGTTACGTACCAGATAATAGCAACCAATTCATTGTACAGGATTTCAAAAAAAAAAAAAAAAACTAGAATTATAATGAAAAAATAATAATATTGTGATTCATCATTAATTACATTTAAAAATGAGACTTACAAAAAGTTCACTTACAATAATAACAAAATAAATATTTATATCAATTGAGACTTGAACGTAATGCAATTTTGGTGTTTAGAAGACTAAAATTCGGTATCACATTTAATATACATATGTACAACTTGTAATGTGAATTTGATCTTATATTTTCAATTCTTAACTATGAGATTAAATCCAGATTACATGTTGTACTTATTAAAAAAAAAAGTGTACAAAAATGTAGAAATAAAACCAGGGAAGTACATATACATAGGTCGCTGCCTCAAGTGATATAAAGTAATTTATTTTTCCAATTGTTTTAAATTTATATTTTAATAAGTAATATACGTATGTATAAAAATTTACAAAATACGCTATTGTTACGTCAAAGTGTAAATAATTATCTAAAACTCAGTCAAAATCTGTTTTCCCTTTATTAAACAAAATAATAAATAATAAATTGAATTATTAATGATTTTCAGTCTATTCGATGAAATAATTCAACAACAAAAAAAGTAATAATATAATGAGCAATGCGGTGGACATAATAATAATAATTATAATAAAAATAAGTTGAAATAAGAGCGAAGTAAAGTTGAGAATCTTGATATGATTGGAAATATATTTTTTTTTAATTTAAGTACAAAAAAAATTAATTAAATGTTTTTTTCTTGATGGATGAAGAATGTATTTTTAGTTTAATTTATTGCTTATTATTAAATACGAACATGAAAAATTAAAATAAAAAAACACATAATCTTTGTACTTTCCTATTGTTATAAAATTAACAATTTGAATCATTCTTTTTTTCTCTACAATTATGTAGTAATTTTTTTTCTTGTCGAAGAGATCACAATTTTGCAAAATGTCCGTTTTAATTTTAGTCGTTAAAAAAAATCGCAAAATTAAAAACACCACAAACAGTAATGAACCTTTTTTTTTTCATCTTTTGAACAACGAGAATGGCACAGCAAAGAAGTCATAAAATATATACGAATTCGCGGTGAAAAAAATTATAAATAAATAATTTTGACAAGCGAAAAGATTTTTAAAGTCATGGCATTCCCTAAATTTACTCTACTAACTCGTGGCAGTCAGTTGGCAGTGATTGTTTTTTAAAATTGATTTGTTATTTAAATACTACCGTACGTACATAATAACTACGAAATATAATTATTAACGAAACAAAAAAAAATGTTGTAAAATGTGTACATATAAATATTATTAGTGTTATATTTATCGTTATCAAAAAAAAAAAAAAAAACAAAGAAATCACACGTGTACCAGTGCAAACTGATGCAAAATTTGTACTTGTCGATATATCAGAAAACAAAAGACGACACCTTTAAAGCAAATGTACAACAGTAAAATATTGAAAAACTTCATGTTTATTGCTTGTATTTGATGGGTCCGAAATATTTCTCTGCATCTTTTTTATGCTTAAAATAAATTAAAACAAGAAAAAAAAGTATTTTAAAATCACATTTCTATTTTAGCAATCTAACAGGCAAAAGCAGCAGTTTTTGTTAACCAAGTAAAAATTTGCGAAGCAGTACCCCTTCCCCTAATTAAAAATCGAATACACAGTTCTGATTATATTCGTCTTAAGATTTAAACACATTCAATATGATCGCATCTAAACAAAAGAATATACATTTATATGCGGCAACGTTGTAAAATGCGAAGTGATAATCAGTGATACCAAATTTTAATCTATAACTAGCTTTTTAGAAGTGTTAAGAAAATGTTTCTTGTGGCACTAGATTAAATAAAAAAAAGAAAACTACTTCATCATTAAACTTGGCAACACTGTTTTAAATAGAATTGATTAGAAATTTTGTTTTTAAATAGGCTTTTAAAGAGAAAATAAAATTTTAAAAATGATTTCTTTAGCAATAAAAAATTAAAAAGCAAAAATATATATTTGGCAACGATGTACATTTCATTTTAAAGTGAAACAATTTCACTATTAAAAGTTCGATAAAAAAAATTGATTAAATCACTTATTCGAAATAATAAAATTTGGCAACATTGTAAAATGTTTTATAAAGTATTGGGGAATCAAAATCATTCCCAATTCAATTCAAAAGCTTCATGCGAACGTTCATGGAATCAAATTTATCAAATATGACGTGGCAACAATGCCTAAATGACCTCAAAATCCATAGCCATTGTAATATTCAAATATTAAATTACAATACAATTAAAAAGAAATTTTTTTTTTAAGTGACATACACTTTACAAAATCCCAGATTGGAAAATTGTAAGTTTATATTTGGCAACATTGTAAAAATAAAATGCAAATTAATTTATATCAGCAAAATGTATACAACAAAAAATGGGAGACTTGATTCCCGCCATAAGATTCTGAAAATGAAGCGATTTTTGGTTTTTTATCAATAAAAGTTCAAAAACTAACATCTGGCAGCAACGTTTTGTGGAAGCCTTCTTTCACAAAATCTCGGGAAGGATTTCATCCTCTTAGGCTTTCGTATTTAAAATTTATGCTCGTTGTTTGCAAAAGCAAATTTGTATAAATTTTAACGATTAGAAAGAAATAAGACATAATTTTAAATTTGGAAATCAGAAACGTATATTTGGCAACAGTGCATTTTGTACATTCAGAGCTATATATTTCGACTTTCTACATAGAAATTAGTATATAAAAAATGGTTCAAAACGAATTCGTCAAATTAAAAATTCTGATATTGGTTACAAAGTATTGCAATTTTCAACTGTCAAATACAAAATAAATATTAAACATGAAGTATTTGTTATATTTCGTCTGTGTATTTTTATAGATGTCTATCTACCGTTTTGGCTTTTGTTCAAACAAGAGTTGTTTCTTTGTCTATTCCTAATTTTGCAAATCATTTTTCTTGATAAAAACTAACTAGTAAAATTAATTGAGAATTGTGAATAACTCTTGTTCAAATTCAAAGATTGGTAATCGTTCTTCATTATAAACAATAGTCAATAATAATAATAATATAAGACGGATTGAAAACACACAGTTTGCATCTAGTATTATAATCGCTCGCGAACACAATTGTTTTTATTATAATGTTTATAATAATAATATGTATATCAAAAAAGAGTTACAATAACTTAAAAAATACTCGAAATACCTTAAAAATTGGGCTAAATCTATCATCTTCATTATCGTCATTCATGACAATAATAAATTTATAATAAGTGTTATTTTTTTCTAAACAACCAGTAAACATGGCAGTGACAATCTGCTGGTTGTAAAACGGTCGCAAAGCCATCCGTCTTTTCATCCTAACTACAAGAGAAATACTTACAATACATATACAACCTACTATACAGAGTGAAAGACTTCACAAAATATACATTACAAGACTTGTGTTCCCATTTTATCTTTGTTTCTGCGTTTTGCTTTTTTTGTTTTCCTTTTGTTATTTCTATTGTACAATCGTCCTGCTTTCGCATCTTGCAAACCTTTGCAATTTTCGCGTTAAAATGAGATCAAAAACCACGTACCCCCACCTACATATATTTGTAAAATATATATGTAAGGAGAATATTAAAATATTTTATACACACGTTTTATTCTTTAAATAATATTAATTAATGTAGAAAAAATAATACATTTAAATAAAGGGGACTATTAAATTAAATACGACGCAAATAGTCTCACAATAGCACAAGATAAACTATTGCACTAAAATATAATGTGTTCGGGAATTATATACAATTTGTCAACCGATAAAGTACGATTTCCATTGTAGTCGAGAAACGATAAATAATATATGTTGTAAAAGTAATTCGGATCCACTTTATAAAGAGACAAACTGTATATGAGAAACATGGAGAAGAGAAGATCAGCACCAAATTAGAAATATTTAATAAAAGAAATGAATAGTATTAGGGAGTGTTTAAGGAACACATATTTTCTATGTGTTTACTACTGTGCATAAATATGTAACTACTTAAATATACCTACAAAGATAAATTGATTTAATTTTATTATGTGTAGATTGGAAATATGTATAACGATTTACCGTAACTAATATTATTGTTGTGAAACTTTATATATATTTTCTCTTTAATACTATTTATAATTTTATGGTTTGGTATAGAATTATAATCAGAATTGCAACCCTAATTACAGTTTATATATTTATTAGTTTTCTGTCTTTGAACCAATATTAAATGTCTTGTATTATACTTTTAAAAATATCAACTGAAAAATGTCATTGTTTCAGAATAAATTTGGGTTAATAAAAAGATTTTTTTTGCAGTTAGTTATTTACGGTAAAAACCAACTATTTTTCGCCCAAATAATGTTTATTTAATCTTAAATAACATGTATTAATTTACAAAGCATTGAAAGGGTATAATACATTCATATTTAAAAAAAAAAAAGGACGATTGAGACATAACTAAATTAATAATATCAATTAGTTATTAAGCAATCCATACTTAGCTTATAACACCTTTTTTATAAGCAGAAACCATTGCAGATATTATATTATATGCTGGGTAAGTTATGAGTCGAGCAGACCACTTTCCGTGCGCGCCATGTGCGCCGATGTGGGGATGACTGTATTGCATATTACTTTAATAGCAGAAAACCAAATGTATATTTAATTATTTCTGATAGAATTAATGTCTTTACTTCTATACTTATATCGGTAACAAGCTCACGTTGCACAGTGGTTTAGGATCTGATATACGCGATCGAAACCGACAATTTCATCTTTTCCCAATCGTTGCAAAATTGTGATATGCTACTCTTCTTACATTAGTTCAAGTTCTAGGCTGGAATTACAACTGATGCATTACAGAAATTAAAGATACACGCTTTCAAAGATCGTAAAGTTCACATCTTTTAAATAATGCGATTCTAATGTTTATAAATTCTTCACATTGTCCAAAGAAATTCTTTGGAAATATAACTGCTTTATGAGTTTATAATGAAATTCTTATCATAATACTATCATTAAGTGCGATTAAGGGTATTAGAAATTTATCTTTTGTTTGCTCAAGCCCCTAAATGCAATTATATGCATATTTCTTATGAAGTAGGTAATTAATCGAAGTATCAATAAAGAGGACAACTTAGGACGGAATGTGGTCAAAATAATATTGTTCCTTAATGAGTTATAAATATAAGGAAAGTTTATTTACATGCCCCTACGTGCCCCTGAAGGTGGCAGGTAGGGGTATGTAAATAAGGGTAGAGCTAAAGCCTATAAAAGGCTGCAAGGCATGGGTATATAAAATCATTCCACAGAGCTTTGTTTTGTTAACTGTTATGTGTTTTTATAAGACTTTATATCGGTGTTTCCACTTGCAAACTTTGTGATTTTCTTGTGTTTTTTGTTTTCTTTTCGAATTGCCGTATTGTGGCCATGGCGAGTCGGCCAATCACACGTATGGTCCTGCATGAAAAAATTATGGAATTTCATGAAGAATCCACGGAACTGCGGAAAAATCGAGTTCTTGATTTCCTGAAAGAGCATTTTCAAACAAATGGTGACGAAATTGCAACAAAGACTCTTGTGAATTTTACCAGAGAATCGTTTTTCTCTCCCTATTCTCGAAATTGGAAAAGTGCGCACAGAATGAACAATCGCTTCTTAGCAAAATTTGGCGCCTGGTTGCAAGAAGAAATAAAGTTTCCTGAAGTAGTTCTTCGTTGTATTCCCGGTCCTTCTTCTACTAGCGGGGGCCGACCATCGAAAGACTTTAAGGATGCTTCAGTGGTAATTAAACGTCGAAAAACCGAACTGTTAAGAAAAGAGAAATCGACTGCTGAATTAGCTTTTGCGACATCAATGAAGCTAAGAGAAAGTGGTGATCCAGCTGGGGCACAGCTTCTCGAGGAAATGACCACAACAACCCCTTCACGGTCGAAGCGAATTTTAACTCGTTGGAGATCTCCACATTATGAACAGTCAAGTTATTCATTAGAAGAAGCCGTTGCGCTTTTAATTTCTGCAAATCTGACTAAGACACAGTACAACACATTAAGAAGTGGAGCTAACCAGCACGGACATGCTTTGTATCCGCCGTATTATAAAGTCTTAGAAAGGAAGAAGCTTTTTTACCCATCGCAAATTTCAATCTCCGAAAAAAAGTGTGAAGTACCCCTGCAAAATTTATTAAATAACACTTGTGAAAGTATTTTTAAATGTATTTCACTTGAAGCACGAGAAAGTTCATTAGTTTTATTGTGTAAGTGGGGTTTTGACGGCAGTTCGGGATACACCGCGTATAAACATCAAAGCAAGATGCACCACGTGCGGATGATAGTATTTTTATAACATCTTTGGTTCCGCTCCAATTGATCGATGAAAAATCCACAGACATTATATGGAAAAACCCGCGACCTGCCTCTAAGAGATATTGTCGCCCAATAAGACTTCAATGGGTGCATGAAACTGCGAAGATTTCAGCACAGGAAGAAGCGGCCGTGAAAAGTGAAATTGAAAATTTGATCCCATATGTCTCTCCAATAGGAAAAATCAATTTCAAAATGTGTTTAACAATGGTGGACGGGAAAGTCTGCAATGCGCTGACAAACACTTCAAGCATGACTTGCTATCTTTGTGGAGTAAAAATTTCACAAATGAACAATATAGTATCTCTTCGGCAACTGCCAGTTGATCCGAACTCTTTAGAATTTGGATTGTCTGTTTTACATTCGTATATTCGTTGTTTTGAATGTTTACTACATATTTCATATAGGCTTGAGCTGCAAATGTGGAAAGTTAGCAAAGCACACAAGGAGGCTTTCGAGACACGGAAAAGAAAGATTCAATCAGAATTTCGAGAAAAAATGGGTCTTCTTGTAGACATTCCGAAAACTGGATCTGGGAATACAAATGATGGTAATACTGCAAGACGTTTCTTTTCAAATCCATCTCTATCAGCGGAAATTACTGGGATTGACGAAGGATTGATTAAACGTTTTGGTGTAATTTTGCGTACAATCAACAGTAATTATGAAATCAATATCGATAACTTTGAGTTGTATTGTTTAAAAACTGCCGAGATATACGTTTCATTATACAACTGGTACTACATGCCTCCCTCCGTTCACAAACTATTGATCCATGGTCCAATTATTGTAAAAGAAGCAATTCTTCCTATTGGTGAACTATCTGAAGAGGCTCAAGAATCGAAAAATAAAGACATGAGGCGATATCGTCAACACCACACCAGAAAAATTAGTGCGGAAAAAGTAAACGAAGATCTGTTCCACAGACTCATCCTTAGTTCTGATCCATTGTTAAGTTCATTTAGTGTTACGAAAAGACCACATAGGAAGTTAGACGACGAAATGTTGCAATTAGTAGTACTTAACAGAGATGAACAAGACACTTTGTCCCTCGAAGAACAAATAGACTTGAGTGAAGAAGAATTTTCAGAGGAAGAATCATTCTAAAGGTTTTATCAATATGTATATTTATATTATTATTACTATTACTATATTATTACTATTGCGACTATTACCAAGCATATTATTAAAATTTTAAAAATAAATAAAAATTTTATTGAAACAAAGTTTTTTATACCTCTTGTATAGTTGCACCTTTCCCTAAACGGTACACACACTTTCACCCTCACTGTAAGTTGAAGATGACATGGTGTACCAAAACTTTTTCGTCAGTTGATTCTACATGCCTTGAAGCCCCTATGGTTAAATTTTCACCTCGTTTGGTCAACTATTTAAGGAGCTAGAGGTTTCGATCATGTATATCGGATCCTAAACCACTGTGCGTTGCGTCCCTATTCTATCGCATATTCTAGTATATTACGAATTACACTCCCATACCGGCGCACATGGCGCGCACGGAAAGTGGTCTGCTCTAGTTATGAGACAACTGAAAATTCAAAAAACCCTTGTAAAAAATAAACATAAGTATATATACAGCGTGTCCCGCGTTTCACTTCGGAAGAGGAAAAACTGTTTTTTTATTTTATTTTAAGACAAAAAGTAATTCTTTATAAAACACCTGCTTATGTTAAAATCTCCAAGAAGTATGTAATTATTCAGGTTTCATATACAGTATGCCTGAAAAAGTTGGCAACAAATGAGAATTTTTCTTATTATTTTTACAAAAAAAATTATTCTTCAGAAAAAATTCTGCTTTACATATAAACCAATAAGAATGAAATTTGTAAAATATTTGGTGGTACTCGAGGAAGATGAAAACTGATTGATACCATTATGTCCGGGGTTACCTTAATGACCTTCTAATAACTAATTAATAAATTTAAAGTTAAGAAAAAATACTGAATAATTTAGCATATGTAGGATTATTTATTGCATAAGACCCTGTCAAACGTATACATGTATTTTTTACACACACACCCTTTACTGTAGTTATAACTATAAATGCACCATTTTCTAAGGGCTTGCACGTGTATAAAAACTGTTGCCTAAACGAATGTTTCATATAGCTGATTGTTTAATAAACGAATCACTCTGTATATGAAAAAATAATACTATATTTTGTTATAATTTACTTCAATATTAATTTATCCTTTCCATATTTCCAACAAAATAGTTTTAGTGACACCCTAAATAGAATTAGGAATATGTGATGTTATGGACCAACTTCTTTTTATACCCTTTGAGGTTCTGCAAAGTAATATTGTTATGTTATTTAAGGATAAATGACAATTATTTGAGCGTTTCATTATTCTTTTAGAAAGTTTTAAAATTTCAAATATTGTAATAGTTTGTCAGGAAAAATTTTTTTTGTGAAAATCAAAATTTTTTTTTTTGATCGAAACTACATTTCCGAGAGTTTTTGATATTCGGTAATATATAATCACACCAAACGTATTGCCACTTATTTATGCACATTATTGTAATTACGTACTTTGTTGGTACGACTGTAAAAATAAATAAATATTGGTCAATGAATGAATGAATGTTGGTTGCCATTTATTGGAGAAGGAAATAAATAGCTTTTTATGGCAGTGTTTTCTTATTTATTTAATATTTAAATGAATAGTTTTAAAGGATTTATATGGAAGGCAGTTCAGAGTTAAATGTTCACAATTAGTAACTTTTGTTATAGACTGCATTTTTTTGTAGTTTTTTTTATATGCCGGATTGTACGTGTCATTTTTTATATCGATTTGAACAAAAAATAATAATAATAAAAATGAATGGCATTTTTTTGAACATTAAATTAGAAACTTAGGGGGGTGATTGTGTTTTTTCTTAATTATTCTTTTGTATTTATTTAAAATTAGTTTTTCGAAAATATTAAAAGGTCAATACATTATAAAAAAATTTTATATATAAAATTAGCAATTCTGAATACTTAACTATGCACATGATATAGAATTTGTGATACATGAAAGTGTAATCGCGATTAAACAATGGGTAATCCCTGCAAATAATCTTTAAATCCTTTTATAGATTACCCATTGGTTCATTCATCCAAACTTTCAACAAAGACAATCTATATATCCTTCCATCTTAAAGAATTAAAAATTTGGCACTGTTTCTAAATTATTTGATTTAAATAAGCCAATAGATCGAATAAATGATAAAATGTTAAATAAATAAAATGCAAAAATAAAGATTGTATGATATGATCCACGATATTCAGGGCATCAATCTTCGCCTTAAACGAACTAAATCGACAACACAAATATAGCAAAATAATTGTTTAAATTAATTAATAGAAAGAAAAAAAAGTCTATATATTCGCTATTCCGCGGAAAATTGCCAAAGGTCGCAATAATCTTTTACAATAAAGAACTTATTATAGCTCTCCTATATCACGTCGTGTTCCCGCTGCCATTATTGGTGGAGGTGGCGGGTTTGCGCCGGTGCTTCTGCCGTGTCCTAGCGACTTCCTCTTGTGGAAACAGCAGAGGTTTCAGAACGTCCTTGGCGGACGCCTCCAGCTTGGGGATTGGAACGCTCTTTTTGGCAGTGTAATCTTTCTCGTTGACCCACTCGTCAGGAACTCTGAAATTAGGTACTTTAGAACGGGCCCAGGAAATGGTGGTTGAAGTAGAATTGCACAAAACAACACGAACGCTATAGCGAAAACACAAAACCGATCTTTCCCCGTAATCTCCTTCATATAGGGGGGAATTGTGACGGATCTATTTTGTTTTGTGCAAGATATTGGTGACGATGATTTGTAATGACAAAATGTTCTTACAATTAATGACGTAGCAAGACGATCATCTGCAAATTGATGAGAAAAACACCACATAGAGACACAGAGATAGGTCACCATTTCATATATCAATACCAACGCAACGACTGTAGACATGGTAGACGATGCTAAGATGCATATCTTGTATCTTATTGAAGTTATTCACCTTGGGCACTTCTAAATAATCTTCTGTTCTATTTTACCATTTCCAAAATTTTGCTCGACTATTATTTACTTCTTCAACTAAAATCTAAGACCACATCCATACATATGCCTGATATCTGAGTCTTTCCCTTTTGACTAGCGTACGGCAGTTTTCGACCAACCTACAGCGAAAAAACTTCTTGACTGTCCAATACAGAAAATAATCCTTACATATTCTACCAAGTCTACAATTTCGTTTCTTTGAACCACTTGGTTATATAAATTGCCCGCAGCAGTTGGTTTGTGTGCAAACAGTGACATTTATCTAAGGATCAATTTCACAATACATACGTGGTCTGCTCCGTGATCGGCAAAACTTAAATCATAATACTCATTTAGAAGCGTGTGAACAAATGTTTTGAGCTTAGGACATCAGTAATCGTTAATACGATGATTCTTAAACTACGGATACTTTTTCATTGCTGATAAGTTTGGAGGGCTGTGATTTCATAATTAATAATTTTTTGTCCGTAAATTACTTTTGGAAGATCATCTTTCTAGGATTTGAATATAGGTCAACAGTTATTTTCATTAATATATGAGAAAGATAGATGATAGAAGGTGACTTTGCTTGTTAGCTGAAATGTTGAAAAAGCAGGTAACAATTTTAAAGGAAGTCCTTGAAGAAGTGAAACTTGAAAGATAAATAAAAGATGGTTTTTGGTCAATAATAATTACCGGCATTATGGTGTAGCCATGGAAAATTTTTAGCGCCCGGAGTTTGAGAATCAACTAAAACCTGTACTCAATACATTTCTCACAGCTTTTTTTAATTAAGCAAAAAACTCATACGTGCTACGCTCGCATGGCCTTCTTTTGTTAAATATACGTCACCTCCATGAATACCATCAATAAAAACCCTTGCACAGGTTCTGTGGATCTTTTTGTAGACACAGGATAATTACAAAAGGTGCTGTGATTGTCCAAACTATGTCTTCAATTTATAAATTTATTTGGTAGATCATTTCATATGAGAAGGGTTCTTGTAGCAAAGGTGTTGTCCAAAAAGTCACTTGCAGCTTCAAAAGTTCTTGTTTCTTATTTATTAGTAGAACAATAGAAGCGTTGATAAATGTTGTTTTCGGCATGTTGTGAAGCAAGTCTTGGAAAACTCCAAGAAAGGCGGTGCACTTCTTTTTTTAGAAACTTATAACTTTAGTCTGGTCTTGTATAACTGTGTGCGCATAATTTATCTTCCTGCCACATAGTTATTAAAATCACTTCTTTAGTTTTAGTTTGTTTATAGAAATATTACCCCATCCTTATAAAACATTTATTTGGGAGCAATAAAATAAAGAATCGACATTCCATCTTCTGATTGATGCAAAACTGATTTCTTTGCTTCGTACTTTGTTATATAATAAACATTTATCGCTTTTCCATTTTTTATTTATTGCTGCGCTATAAATTGTCTTAATCTACCCAATCAACATCATTTTATACATCGAAGATCCTTATAATCATCGCTATATTGCCTTTGCACTTTTATTGTCGTTTTTTTATTAACATCTACTGATAGTTCCAAGCAAGTGAAGTCACAATTTTAAACTTTTTCGCGTCCATTATGGTGTTTTTATTTGAATCCATGATCCTCTAGTTTAGTACTGAAAACTATTTAAATCGTTACTTACATATCTTCCGGATGCCATCGCAGTAGTAGCTTCCTGGAGCCATCTGGTTCTATCCTCCTGGCCAGTATTTGACTATGCACCGTCACGGCATCTCCGGCTACGTTCTCGAATTGCTCCGCCGTTCTTCGCGCTGTCATCGTCAGCAAACGATACTGCAAACCTTCCATAATTCCCGAATCTATGAAGTCGAACATTCGCGCTGGAAGAAGAAAGAATATTGTTGGAATATCCTTAGAAAAGAAATGGATCAGGAAGAACACTTCTTCAGATGTTATTCGTTACTGCCAGAATGATCAAAAAAGATCTAAGGTGGAGAAACCCAGATTATGCCATGGTCCTTTTTTAAGTTTTAATACAGAAATTTGTTTAAAAATAGTTGGGGTGTAAAAATATAGATAGGGCACATACAATTTGTTTGTGCAGACTCGTATATTGGTTTTCAAATGGTAACCGTTGTCAATTGTTACGTATCTGTGAAGAAAACTAGTAAAAAGTTTCTATTGTTGGTGTAACACTAAATGTGGATAACTGTTATCTAAATTATAACTCAACAATAGAATTTGATTTTATAATATTCCATTGTTAATGTATAATGCCGTTGCCATGTCTGCAAGTTTGCAATACATTTAGACGTCTTATTTAAAGGACTCTGGCAATGCACACGTTGTATATTACCTTATGCGTACAGCTCGCTTATTCAACGAAAATCATGCAGGCCAAAATGTGCGACACAAGTACGTACGTCAATTGTTGTGCAGCAATGCATTTGTCATTACGAAATAAAAGTTGTAATCTATATACGTATATATATAAAAAAATATAATGTTAGTGAAGTTAGTATTAGGTATTTAATTTCCAATTAGTGCCTTTTGCCATAATCCTTTTAAAAGAGCTGCCCTGAAAGTTTATATTACTGTTATAAATTATTATACCTATATAATATTAACCAAAGAACACAGAAATAACCTTAAAAAGTAATAAAAAGGTTTGTATTGGTATAATCTGGATTCATAAAAAAAATTAAGGTCATTTTAAGAGATCCTCGACAGAAAGGATTTTCAAAACGAAATTTGTGATTCTTCCATCACGTCCACTCACCTGACCAAGGTTGTCTCCTAAATCTAATCTTTTTCCCATTCCTCTTGAACAACTTCGCAGATCCGTTTTCCACAGTCTTCTTGTTGGCATTGTTTTGCGTGCCATCGGAGTTGAAATGGTTATTTACGTGCCTCTCCAACGACAGCTAACAACATCAAAAGAGTAAAATTATTACACCTCATTGCTGAATGAATTCCACGTAGACATTTTCTCAAGAATTTTAAAATGATATTCTATCTTTTGTTTCTTTTTTTCTTTTCTAATTTACCTGTGAGTTGAATCTCATCCCACAACCATCGACGATGCATCTGAAAGGTTTGGTTCCTGCGTGCGCCAACACGTGGCGCTCCAACCACGATCTTGAGCATGAGGTACGACCGTGTACTTTACAACCGAGCCATAGGCACACGTACTGCTCTTGTGTTGCTTGAGATATCACATGTTCAACCTGTTTTTTACACGAATTGTATTAAAATGGTGATAATTTTTAAAATATTATGTGTGGACACATGAATTTTCAAACACCCTGTGTATGCAATTTCTATATAATATATCAAGGATTAATTAATTGATTTAACCGCTCCTAGGACGTATTCAGACATTTATTTGTTAACATTTTATAGTAGTAATCTTACAGAACACCTCAAAGCTCAACAGTTCTTTGCTTATTGATAAACATTGTGTCAAACTCTTGTTCGCTACTTACATGACAATCTGCGTGTGAGATTATAAAACCAGATTAAAACTGGTGAATATCATGTTACGTTTTATGTTATATTATTTGTCCAGCTCAACAGTTCAAATACTTTAAATAAATCAAATAATTTTGTGACTCACTGCGCTGATTATAAAGTTTATTTTGCAATATTTGCATGTCATCTGCTGCAGTATAATTAAGAGTACTAGAGCTTAAGACATTAATTTGTATTTGTGTTAAGTTTATTGTTTGTAGATTTCGGGAAATATTTGACTTATTCCTGTGAAAGTATATGCAATAACAAAGCATTTGTGTATAAACAGTTGCATAACTATATTCCTAACAATAGAGTATTTCGTATTTTTGTATCTATAGAATATTTTTCTTTGAAATTAAATTTATAGCAAGAAGCAAGAATTTAAGTAATTAAGTTTGTCAAATTATACTCCCATGTATATTTCTACGTACATACATATATAAAGAAAAACTTAAATCATCTTGGCAAATAAATAATAAATAGACAGTATTCACTCCAAAATAACAGTTAGATGCTACAAAAATCATTGTTATTTATTACTCCACACGATTCATACTTTTATTTTATTTTTGTCACATCAAAGATAACTATTCATTTTTTCTTCTTCACATTAATAAGGAAATAACACAAATTCATTATTTTATTCGCAATGTAACATTTCATAATCAGCGATAACAGGAGCAGTTTTATAACACAGTTGCAAAAATGTCAGGATGGATCAGTTTTTGAATATTATTGCAAAATAGCAGTTTAAAATCACTATTTTGGTATTACAGCGATTATGGTTATCTCAAAATAACAAGTGATTTAATACTAGTGATTTTTTGTCACATTAAAAATAAGTACGTAGCTAACACAACCTCATGATTCGATTCACAATCATTATGTAAACATGGCCAATAATCGGTGGTTGAAGTAACTGCTTTCAGTATCTAATAGCAATATGGCAGTTGTGTTCAATAAGTGTTAATATGTCATATTAGATTGTTCGTCATTGTTCTCTTATTTCTTTTTTTGCCCGGGGTTAAAATCTTATCTCCTAGACCGTAATCAATGTGTTTCTTTGCATTATCTTGTATGTAATGTACATGTGAACATTTAATTCAGCACCTTTAAAGGTTGATGTTGGAGTACCTCAAGGCTCCATATTCGACCCTGTGCTCTTTTTGTTGCCGATTTTGATTTGAGTTCTGATGACGTACAGCATGTTGCATATGCTGATGATTTGTTTTTAATCACTGGTAGTAATGTTGAACCTTTGGCATTGACTGTTGGTGCTGATGCTCTGAATAGTAATGACAACTGCAAGTTCTTGGATGTTTATTTTGATGAAAATTTAAATTGGAAACTTTGCTCTATAACTTATTTGATTATGAACTTGAGACATGCCTTAGAAAAACATCAATTACTTGCCGTACATTTGCGTTATGGTATATGCGTGTGGGGTAATTCTACATGTGTCTATATTAACTATCACACTGACAAAAGTCAATGCTAGGTTTTCCACTATCACCAAACAACAATTATTGTTGTTTGGTGATAGTGGAAGACCTAGCATTGACTTGTGTCAGTGTGATAGTTATTGTTACACCAAAGGTTCCAAAACCCAATTACTGTGTCTATATTTATAAACATAAAAATGAATTTCCTCTGCACTCTGATATACATAACGTTAACACTAGAAATAAATACAAACTTCATCTACCTAAAGTAATATATAAAGTAGGCGTTAAAGCTCCAAGACATATGGGCCTACACATATTTAATAAACTGCCATTGTACTTGCAGTATTCGAGAAACATCAACATTTTTAAAACTGAACTTAGGAAGCTGTTGCTCGATAGGTGCTTTTACACCATTGACGAATTTTTACAATAATTATTTGTGTTTTACTTTGTTTGTGTTTTTGAAAGTCTTTTGTTATATTCTTTTTTATGTTTTATTACTTTTTGTATTTTTTATATATTTTTTTATGACAGTGTCAATATTCATAGAATCTATGACAATAAATGCTATATTACTACTAAAACAAAAAAAAAATGTAATGTTAGATACTCTACGAATCAGAGTACGAAATTTTTTTTCGCATTGATATATTTATTATGTAATGACTCTGCAAATACATTTTATTCCAAAATAGCACCTCAAAACTCACAGCGATTTAGATCGTTATCTCATAATCGCTACTTAACACAAAATGTTTTCTTTTCTGTTTAACAAGAAAAGCATGTTAATATCTTTATTTGTGCAATCATTCGTTAATATTGTTTTAAGCAGTGTAGCTGGTTCAAATTTTTCACAGTGGTCATTGTCACTATTAATTAATGAACTGTACATTATATTTCTTTGAAATAACAGTTTCTGTTTCGAATTACTGTTTCGAAACAGTGCTTTTTGATTAATATATTATATTTCTTCAAAATAACAGTTTAAAATCACAGTGGTTGAGTTATCGCAGTGATCATTGTTATTTTGAAAGTGATTTTTTTATTTGTACTAGATTAATGTATTTATTATATATCATATTCTCCAAAGTAACAGTTTAAAAACGCAGTGATTGAGTTGTAGTGATATTGTTATTTCGAAACAATGATTTTTTTGGTTTATAGATTAATATATCATATATTTCTTCAAAATAACACTTTAAAATCACAGCGATAGAGGTGTTGAAAATCTTTGTTATTTTGAAACGGTGATTATTTTCATGATTTGTAAAATGTTTATTTTACTTGATATATTGAAGGATTACGAACCTGTAGATGTTCTAATAAGGCCCCGCTGGTGTCGAAGAGTGCATGGCACTTAGACCAATGACAGGCGCTTGAATCGTTCGAAGGAGAACCCTTGTCCTTCGTCTCTGAGTTCTCCTGCTGTTTCGCTGGAAACCGGATGGTCTTCGGTTGCGACAAAATGGGAGACTTCTGGCTCTCGTCCGCTGTCACCGGCTCCCCCACGGACACCTCCAGGACGTCCCTCGTGCTGGAGATACCGCTATCCGAGTCGGGGGTGGCCGGCTCGTCACTCCTGCATATTCTGAGTATCTGTTCCGGCGTACCGTTACTGTGATGATTGTGATCACTGTTACTACTACTGTTATTGTCACTGTTACTGTGATTGCTACTAGTAGTTGTCGTCGTCGTCGTCGCTGACGGCGGATTAGTGGTCGCGGCGTTGATTTTTTGCGGTATACCACCAGAGGCGTTCACGTTAGTAACAGTCACCGATTGCTTAGCGGAAAGCACCGTAGGCGAAGCGGTCTCTAAACTTTGCTGATGGTGATGGAACACGTTGAAATTCGACCCGTTTAAGCGATGCTGCGGCAGCGCGTTCAATTTAACGATAGGCACTACAGTGGCGTTCAACTTGACGCAATTATTGAAGTTATTGATGGCGGCGAACTTCTGTATCGGCTGGATGACGTTGAGGCAAGGCGGTGTCCTATTCACTATCGGTATGGTGCTGATCTTGTCGCTGGTGATCGCGGCGAAATGAGGGACGTAAATGTTGGTGGAGTGATCGGGCGGTTTGGGGGCTTTAGCGTGGATATACGTTAGATTCGGAGGGAAGGTGACCGCCGTCAAGGTCACCGGGTGTATTATATTGGAGACCGCGCTCACGTTGATCTTCTCGGGAACCTTGCTGGGCGCCGGGAGGATCTTCCTGGGCGTGGAGATCGGCGAAGGCTTTCGACTCCTGATCCCTGCCGGCGCCGTTACGATTTTGCGCACTTCGATCTTTCTGGTGTTAGTTCCTTTGGGATTGCCACTGATTTTTTGCCTAGTTCCATCTACAATCGCCACGAATTTCTCTATGGGACCTGTCGCTTTCAAAGCGATGTTAGAGAGCTCTTTTTTGATCCCGTTAGATTTCATCTGCGATTTGAAGTATTCGGTTATCTTCCCCTGTTGCATCAGTCTAGGCGCTATGATTATCTCCGATTTCTTCACCGTCGTATTAATCTTCTGGCCTACACTGGTGGTGCCTTTCAACCTCCCACTCAATAAGGCGTTACTATGATTATGATTATTATTAGTTATATTTCTATTGGGACTAGGTTTGCTCGATTCAATAATATTACTTATCGTAGTAGGCATTTGTGCGGTATTTACGGACTTATTATTATTATTGTTATGTATAAGGTTATTATTATTCGGTAATGCAGTGGTGGTTACAACCTGATGATAATGGGTGGTGTTTTTTACGGTTTTTACGCTTAGGCAAGTCGGTGATTGCTGTTTCGGTTGCTCGTTCTTCTTCTTTCGCTTGGTGTTCGTTCCTGGCGCGTCCTCCTCGGCCATCGTTGTTTTCAATCGTTTCGGAAAGGACGTTGGTTGTCCCGTTGAGGCGGTGGGTCTCTTCAGCGGCGGGTTGTTCTCCTCCGTCCACGACCAGGGGGGATGATGGGCGCTCTGCGTGGGCGGCATCTTGGCAGACTGCTGCGAGGCGGTGGAATCTTCTGAGTGACTAGAGGCGCTGCTGAATGGCGAGCCTGGATCCGTGATATCGCTCGAGGTACTGCTACCGCTGCAGTCCGTACAACTCAGTACCGCCACGCCACTGGAATAAATAAAAAGGGAGATTGATTACAGAACATAATACTTATTGCAGTTATAGTAGTGTTTATTAATACGTTTAAAATAACAACACAGTGGTTTGTGGAAATATAGACTTCTTTAATATCTTGACATACTACATCGCATCATGTCGAAAGTTTCGACAACACTATTGTCTTCTTCAGTGAGTCTAGTAGTGTTTATTTAATTTAATAAAAATTAATATATAAATGCTAACATTAATAATCGAAAAAGTCATCCACACTGACAAAAATATTATCTAAAAGAAATTGTTTAATTATATTTATCATTAACGAATATCATAAACGAATGACATTAAATTTCTCCTTTTTTCAAAAAACGTGTAATAGTTTTATGTTTTATGATCTGATACTGATGTATATTTACTAATTCGTAGCTTTATTCTATTATGCGCTTATATACCAAGTTGACTTGAAAATTAATAAAAAATTTATTGGATTTATTTAAAATCATTAATTATCTATAAAATACTGCATTATCCGTCATAAATGTTTAATATGAACTGAAAGGACTTTGGATAAGGCTTGTGCTATTTAAAAAAAATCACGTTACCTTGAGTTAAAGTTAAGCAAATGTTCAGAACTATACTGGACACCTGTATATAATTACATCGCTTTTAGTTTCACTGTTGTATCAAAACAAGTGTGTATGTCTAGCGTTTAAAATATGAAAATCTAAAACAAATGCAAATACAAACTACGCCGCCCCTTAACCGAGGGGTCGCAGAGGGGCGGTTTTTTAGAAAAAGGTAAATAACAACGTTGTTATTGAAGATAGACATATAGTAGTTTTAATGGTTTTGGTCAACTTGCCAAAATATTTTAAACCGATCAATAGTACTTCTAAAATTATAAGATAAGCACCATAATAACATAATAGCGATTAGTTTCATGAACAGATTCCACCTAAAAATGATAAAACGCTACTTGTAAGGGCAGAAATTAAATAAACATTCAAACCACGAATTTAATGTTCAATTATTTTGTCTTAAGGCACCTAAAACCACTCTTCTTTTTTCATAACGAAGTAAAATCTCAGTTCCCAAGATTAATTCATAACCTACATCATATATAATATAATGACTCTTGTTTTAAAGATAGTAATCTATAATTTTATTTCTTTGTACTACAGGGCATTAAGAATTTCCTGGAAACAGTTAGGTACTGCCTCTTGGAATCACTCCGTTAGCTTTCTAAAACTTTGTCTAGTAGAACTATATTTTGTATGATTGAAAAATATATATATATTCTTTAAATTGTTAATATTCAAAGAATAGATTTCTAAAAAAAGCGTATACGGTTTGTTGGTATGAATATTCTAAATATCTTTAATCTATCTAATAACATTCGTTATAATATACATATCCTATGTATGGAGATATCAATGGAGGGACTTTACACTTTAGAAAAATTTGATTGTATTTCGTTTATTATCTAATACTGACGTGTAGAGCTAAAAGTGTATTATCATGTAATAAATATGTGTAAGGAAGTTATTTTATCAAGTATACATGGTGATAAGATTAATTCCACGTTTGAAAATTAAAGTAATACGACAGCGATTAACTAACCTGGAATCGTCAACACTATTGCAAAGACACATTCTACAATCCATGCGTGTTTAATTCCAAAACAAATACGCCACTCTGTAGAAAACATCTGCTTGCCGCGATTTTAAAGTAGAATAAGCCAACATGATTTAATCTATTTAATTAATTTCTTCGCGAAGATGTTTCACACACAACTTCTAAAATATATCACAGCAGTTTTGGACACAGAGCACATCTACCGAACAAAAAATATCTCGTTCTTTGCTTTACCGTACACAGTAACCGTGATGGGGCTTTTGTAACACTGCTAGGATGTCTATTAATATTGCACCCTCCCTGTCCCACCACCACTGTTCTCTCTTCTCTATTTCCCCTCTATTTCTGTCCCTTTCTGTTCGGGTGTACGCGCTTCCAAAGACTTGAGATTCAAAGCGAATAGCCGTCGAACGGAACAGAACTACGCTGGTTTGGGAACGAACATTGGAGGGTCGTCTTTACCTGCTCTGGCTGCTGTTAAATGCAATATTTTCCTAGATAAGGCACCCTGGTTTTATAACTTCTATAGTCCGCCTTCTCTGAACAATTTTCGTGTACATTTAGGATTTAGGTATGAGGGCACCCATAACGCTACAGAAAGAGAATATTTGTAATACCAGGAAAAAGGTTTTAGTGTCGAAATGGTAGAATATGATCTATTCGTCTAAAGATGGATAGGCAAGAGAATATTCTGATCTTCTAGACTGTTTCTACAGCGCAGCGTTTGTAAAAATTGTATATAAGATAAAGCTCTTTATTCGAAAGTAATAATTGACCAGAAATTCTTTATTATAAAAGTCCAATAATTATTTTTAGAATATTGTAATTCCTCTGACATTTGTTTCAACAAAAACTAGCACATATGTTTCCAATATAAACAAGAAAATAAACATTTTTATCTTTTCTTCGTATCTTGTTTACATAAATATATAAATATTTTATGAACATTGAACCGGTGATTTAATTAATAATTTTATTCATACAGTGTGGTAAACGCTAGTGGTGGGCAATTCGAATTCAAAAAAATTCGGTAACGCTAAGCGACCGAATACGGATTCGATTTTTATGATGAGCTGTGAGTCTAATTTATTAGCGGTTCTTCAAGTGAAATATGCAGAGGAACTCTCTTTAGACATCCACATTCCAAAATTGGAACGTTTAACAAGTGAAGTATGTGCGTCAGCTGTCTACAAAACAATAAATTGTGGGGATTTGAGCAATAAAGTAAAATGTTTATGTTTTGCCCCAACAGCTGTGAACACCGGTTTATGTTTTGGCCAACTTGGCGACATTACATAATGGACATTATGTTATAAGCTGTATTGGATCAATGGCTCGGTCCGTCTAGTGGTCCTGGTACCGAATTGTTCAAAACGTTTAAGAACAATTGGGACAGCTTCGACCAAAGCGATTATGAAAAATGATTAATGGCACCACGTCAAATATCGTAGAAAGGATTTCATTTGCGCAAAAGCAACTCCAAGTATAACTATCACACTGACACAAGTCAATGCTAGGTTTTTCCACTATCACCAAACAACAATGCACAATCTCTCGACGCGCGTTTCGCTAACCAAGTTAGCATCATCAGGAGATGATTAATAGTGATTAATATACTATTAATCATCTCCTGATGATGCTAACTTGGTTAGCGAAACGCGCGTCGAGAGATTGTGCATTGTTGTTTGGTGATAGTGGAAAAACCTAGCATTGACTTGTGTCAGTGTGATAGTTATTGTTACACCAAAGGTTCCAAAACCCAATTACTGAACTCCAAGTATATCAACCTCGAAACGACTACAAAGCATTGTTGCATCTCACAATGATTTACTTGGGGGGAGTTTCTGAAAAAAAGTATTCCATTTAGATGACTTTTTGGGGTTTTGTATGTACTGCTTGAACATTTTCTTATTTAAACATCAGTTTTAAATTGACAAAAAAGAAGACAGCTGTGCGAGATATATACAGTTTCACAGTGATAATATTGGTTTCAAGCCTCTACCGGATGGTGAACACCGAGAAACGACTTACAATTATTGAAAGACCTTACAGCCTCTGAAACTATAAACAAAACAATGGTTACTGTTGTCCTGAAAAAAAAAATACTGGGCCATTTGTGGTATTTATCTGAAGAGCTGTTTGCATTCGTTTGCGTTTTACGACGATGAACTTTCAGTTCAAGATAAGGAAAAAAAATGGTAGATGCAATAAAAATCGGAGGTATAGAAGATTGCCCAAAAAGAAAGCATTGATGTCACACACATCCACGAGAAAAAAAAAACATTGAAGACTTTGTGACTAGCAACTCATTATGATTTTTCCAGATCTTGGGTGCCATAAATGTTAATTTGGATAAACTAATTTGTTGAAATATTTCTGAATTAATTGAAATATGGGTAGTAGATAATTTATTTCCAAATTAAGTTATGTACCCACCTATTTATTTTTTTAGAGTTTATTTTCAAATATGTTACAAACAAATTGCAATTGAAGGATAATTATTGATATCATATGCAACCCTTTTTTTTTTAATTTTTGCTGTTATGGATACTACAGCTAGCTAGTCTTCGATGATATATTTTAATTCACACAAGCAAGTAAATATTTCATTTAATTAATAATTTTATTTTCACACAGGAAAATTAAATGATTTCTTTTATAACACTTGTCGTCTTTTATTTGCAGTACATCAAATAGCAAAATGTTTTTCTTCCAATTTTTATTAATTTTTTGTTATTTTAAATCTTCATAATCCATCTTAGAAGAAAAAAGGAATTGATTAAAACTTTAAATTCATCAAATCAGAACAAGGGATATCAAATTCACCAATCCCCCATTCTATTAAACCGGTTTGTCCTTTTATATTTAACTTAAAAAAAAAACCACCCTATTTTCCAATATAATCCAATGCAATGGGGTGGGTTTTATTATGCAATCCCACTACGAAGCAGTTGTTAGTAGACCATTTTTTTTTCAGAAAAGATTTTTTATTTCATTTCGCTTCTTTGTACAAACAGCTTTTATATAAATGCCTTTTTTCTAAAATATTTATGGAGGAGTCACTTTCTAGAAGCACATAAAAAGGATTTATTAAGTCAAAGAAATATATTTTATTGCCGTTATTTCCTTGACTTAATAAAGGAGAATTTTAATACAAAGTATTTTACTTTAGAATCCAAGAAGTCATATTTTCGACGGTAAATTTAAAAAGTTTCGTTACATTTCTGTCAATGAATACATATACACTTATGCACGTTTGTTTATTTGTAAATTGCAATATTATGGAATTTAAAAGTTACTATAACACCTAAAAAAAACCTACAAGTACAAGTTTTACAAGTTTTGTTTCTGAATTAGAAATGAGAAAAGGCAAAGCAAATAAAATAAATACCCTATACTCATAAAATACTTGTATTTCGTTTTGTAGTTTCTCCAATCTTAGATAATTAAACACACAAAATTTCATAGGTATGATTCACACATGTAATACTCATATTATGTGCGTTGAAAAATATGTTAGATACATATGTAAAATATGAAGTTATATGATGCAAACAGAAAATTATTAACTCGGAAACGAAGCTGCTTTTGTGCGATTCACTGATTTTGTCACGGTTTAATTACTGTGATTTTGTATTGGTAGATGCAATAAAAATATACACCGTTCTAAATTATTGCCCTTTTAACAAAGGTGTTTGTATATATACATATAATGTTTTATTGTAATGCACTAACCTTACTCTACTATTTTATACTTGCTAAAATTTGGGTCGCTCCGTAAAAGTTATATTTATAGATGTATAAATATTATTAGAGTGTCTGTTTTTAAAATACGGTCATAAAATTTTACAACAGGTCGGATTGCTTTACCCTATAGCAACATCTTTTGTATTTTTTGCAGGTATACAGTAATAAAATAATAAAATTTAATTCAGGAAAAGCAGTTAAAATAAAATGAAAGTTATTTCTTTCTAATGACTAATAAAAAAAAGTGTAACCAGTCAACACAGATACAATGCACTTTTTACTTCTCAGTTACTATAAAAAAAATAATGCATGTAAGTTACCCGGTTAAACGGTTGTTTAAATTTGTTAAACACTCGTATGTTACTATGCATCTATACCAATACCATATACCGGGTGTCCAGCCAAAGATGCAACGGTCCCTAGCCGATTTATTATTGTCTTTTTGAAAAAATATTTCAAATAAATGTTGCCTCGAATCATATTCTACGTATGTTAAAATTAGTTTCAGTAATGGCGGACTTCCGGTTGTACCGGAAGTAGATACTAACTTTCTTAT
Organism: Cetonia aurata; assembly: GCA_949128085.1. Classification (NCBI taxonomy): domain Eukaryota; kingdom Metazoa; phylum Arthropoda; class Insecta; order Coleoptera; family Scarabaeidae; genus Cetonia; species Cetonia aurata. The sequence goes on from OX421885.1 coordinate 29,174,590, forward strand.
TTTAAATGGAACACCCTGTATATTATTGCACTTTTGGATTCCTTGTTAAATTTAAATAACAATATGTTAGCGATACATTGGGGCTAAGTTGTACCGTTTCCGAATTACATGACGTTTTTCGAAAAAAATGACATTTGCAGTGTCTTCGGTGTTTGGAAATACCTCAGGAAATACGAAAGTTAGAAAGATGCGGTTTTCGGTTTTCGCTTAACCATGAAACAGCGCACGTCTTTTATTTTAAAATTTTTGCGTTTAAATTACAGCGTTATTAAATAGGGATCTGTAATTTTCGAACTCTCAAATCATGGATAACTTGATTTTTTTAAATTGAACGGTATAGCAATTTTTACATAAATGGATGTAAAATTTAATTTTCTTTCGATTTTATACGGGTATCATTGTGTCTATCTCCAACGGTTTTGGAGATATTCGCGATTTTTCAGTTTCTCACGATAGATACGTATTGCGAAGCGCCGCCGCTGGCCACCTTCCCCTCGCATTTCACCAGGCTTGGGAATGGCAGCAATAATACTGGCATGCTTAGAAAGTGGCCAACAGAACACAATAGGACCACTAGAAACAAGCAAACATAGCAAAGATAAAAGATAACATAACATTACTGAAATATCAATAAATCGGCACATTTTTCAAACTACATTACTCTATCCAATGTATGGCGTACGTACACTTCGACGGCTACACTTTAAACGCTAATGTTGTCATTGTACAGAGAATTTGTACAACACTATTATATTAAATGTTCAAAATGCTGTCCGTTTTGGGCACTACATAATCGAAATCTCTTTTGCAAACACTTTTGAGCATGTCTGAGTATTTTTGGTGTGACTTCTTGAAACGCTCTTAAAATACGATGGCGCATATCATCAGGGGTTGTTGGTGGCGTCTCATAAAGCTTATTTTTAATGAAACCCCATGAGAAGAAATCGCACCTTGTAACTGATTTTCATCCGTAAGTACGGAGTTATTGCGGTTCCGTTGTGTATGTGCTACGGATCCAGTACTTACAAATCTACCCAGTAGCGGCAGAAATGCCCTCCTATCTGGATGCTTTCTACATGGGTAATATTGTGCGTGAACTCTTGACGCTAACAAAGCGTTTCTGTAACATTCACCGAGAACGAAAACCATATCTACTAATTCTTCTTGAGTAATCAACATCTTTAATTATCATGTTTCCAAACAGTACTCTGAATGTCAGTTCTGACACTCGGAACACTAATAACGGTTAGATACCTAGTTTGTTTTTCAAGCTTACGTTGACTTTAAAGATGCCGCTTTAGACATCTCAAGTATCTTTTAGACAATTTTGTTTGATTCAAATGGTCCTATTGTGTTCTGTTGTACATTTTCTAAGCATTCCAGTACTATATTGCTGCCAGTCCCAAGCCTGGTGAAATGCGAAGGGAATGTGGCCGACGGCGGCGCTTCGCAATACGTATCTATCGTGAGAAACTGAAAAATCGCGAATATCTCCAAAACCGTTGGAGATAGACACAATGATACCCGTATAAAATCGAAAGAAAATTAAATTTTACATCCATTTATGTAAAAATTGCTATACCGTTCAATTTAAAAATATCAAGTTATCCATGATTTGAGAGTTCGAAAATTACAGATCCCTATTTAATAACGCTGTAATTTAAACGCAACAATTTTAAAATAAAAGACGTGCGCTGTTTCATGGTTAAGCGAAAACCGAAAACCGCATCTTTCTAACTTTCGTATTTCCTGAGGTATTTCCAAACACCGAAGACACTGCAAATGTCATTTTTTTCGAAAAACGTCATGTAATTCGGAAACGGTACAACTTAGCCCCAATGTATCCCTAACATATTGTTATTTAAATTTAACAAGGAATCCAAAAGCGCAATAATATACAGGCTGTTCCATTTAAAATAAGAAAGTTTGTATCTACTTCCGGTACAACCGGAAGTCCGCCATTACTGAAACTAATTTTAGCATACGTAGAATATGATTCGAGGCAACTTTTATTTGAAATTTTTTTTCAAAAAGGCAATAATAAATTGGCTAGGAACCGTTGCATCTTAGGTTGGACACCCGGTATACATATCTGCACATGTAAATTTACCCTAATTAAATACGGTGTGCTGTTCATTTCAGTAGAACACTAATGACTCACAGCATGTTCATTTTCTATTGTAATTAATTTTACATGTTTTAAAGAACGTTTCCATATATGGATATTTTTTTTATTATTATAAAAATGGGTTTATTTTTACAAACAGAAGCAATTACAATTTTCCAGGAAATATCTTAAAAGTATTACCTGATAAAAACCGATATATTTATTTGCACGATAAATATATGAACAGATTATGTGAACAAGTTGCTGGAAATATTCCTTTGTAAATAAAGTAGGGAAGTACATACATTATCAGTAATGACTATGGATTCTAGGAAAATGCCTTTTTGTTTTATTAATTACGACCAAAAACCAAATCCGATTTGATTAAAATGGAGTTTATTATATACTGCTACGAAACTTGTAGATAATTCTTTTAAATTTTAATTAAAGTAAACACTGTTTTTATTCTACTAAACGCCATTCCGAGTCATCTATTATACTCTCATTAATCCTAGAGATATGCCAGATCTGAAATGATAGAGGGCATGAAAAGTACATTTGTCTCCACCACAGGGTTTTAAGTACACCGCAAACGAATCTTCCCGCGTCCCGAGGATGACTGAAAATTATAAGTCATTCTTATAATTTTCAGTCACCCTCGGGACGCGGGAGGATAGCGCCATTCCGCTGAACCACTGATTATTATATTAATATAGCTTATAACATTTAAGTATCTTTAATGTGACTGTAGTAGTTATTAGTTAATGATGTTCTTGTAATACATTGAATAAAAGGAACGACAATATAGTGTAATTTATTTATTTAGAGTTAAATAAATCTGATGAACAGAGAAATGAATCTTCTAAAGATTCCCTCAGGGTAAGTAAGTTCTTTACTATCTCAGATACACAATAATAAGATTTCTAGAATCTTAATCCAAACTAAAAACTCGTATTTCTCGTTGTTAATATCATAAATAAAATTCAAATCTCCCGCTAAATTCCCGTCAAACCCATCTATTACTGAATCAAATGCCAACTTAAACTGCTCTTGAAATTAACCCACAGAAACAAATACAACCTCACATAACCAATTTCACTAGATTTCTGTTTTCATTCAAATAAATATAACCTCAAATTCCTTTATGCTTATATACCGGTTATAAATTTCAAAACATGAAAAAAATCGCTTACTTCAGGTACGAAAACTGCTGTAGTATAATCCAAATAATAATTCCATATTCAAAACAATCATTTCAGCTTTCGAATGATGTTCCAACGATCTCACAGCAAACTGCCTCGAATGTTGTTCTTTAATACCCCAGGATTATACGAAAGACCATCCCAAATCTTGAAATAAATGCGTTTCCATCATCTTCACTATATACGTAATACTCTCATTCTTGTAAGTAAATTTGAAAACTTTAAGGACTTAAATTGTGATAGATATTAATGTGCATTAATGCAGGAGATGACCGATATTATTGTTTCATCAATGTCATCAATATTACACCTTCAAAAAAACTTTCCGTTAAAACAGAGACTAATATTTTTCATTTCTAACAAAATGGCAGAAATGTTACAATAAATTACAATTTAATAAAGAGCCTTACATTAATTTAATTAAAGTTTTAAACCTATAAAATATTTTATTGTTGGGTATTATTGCTATAAATTGCTACCAGCTAATTTTTTGTTTAATTATACTACTAATTAATTAAGAATGTATCAAAAGCTCCCAAAATGAATATCTCATTGTAATTATCCTAAATTAGTCGCAAAATCTAAAACCTATCACCATTTTTTTTATTAAATTTTGCATTTTCCCCACACAATTGAAGTGAAGAAAACAGGCGATTACTTAGACAGAGTTGTATATAAGTATCCAGCCATTTTCAAGAAACTCCGATATTTGAACTTGGTATTATAATTTCTTCTGGGAATTTTGGATTTATGATGCATGAATATACAAACAGATAATCAAATATAGATACTATTCTATATATATACATATATGTGTGTAAATATAGTATATAGATATGTCAGCCTTGTGGTATGGTTGGTGGTTTAATTTGTTTTTTATTTTTTTTTTTTGCTTCTATCCCTATATTGTTATCACAAACATATGTGAACTTGGTAATATTAGATAAGAAATGGAACAGAAAACAAAAAACAAATATTTGTATAGAACTCTATAACAAAAACCTGTAAATAATTTAGCCATTTCTAGAATTTTATAAAATTATTATAGTTAAAATGTTTGTCAGGGTAAATATCAAGAAGATTATAGATAGGCGTATCTTATTTTACTCCTAAATAGAATACAATCTCAAATCTTTTGTAGTCAAGTTATCAGAAAAGTTGACGAACAATAAAAATTACCCATTTCCTTTATTAAATCATTCCTTTTTTGATAAGATACGAACTTTGCCTTTATAATTAAATTTAAAAACCTTTTTCCTTTATGGTTACTTACTTTACTCCACAAAATCCTTTATAATTCCTTTAAACACAAACAGCATTTTTTATGTATTACAATTCCACTTACAAACGGAAAATATTTACGGTATTACACACTTAGTTAAAAAAAATCCTTTGTTCATTCCTACGTTTTGTTCTCCAACCGCAAAAAACTACCCATTGATTCATTCATACTTATTCCTTCATAGCGTATGCATTGGGAGCAACTGTTAATAGGTTTCTGCCATGGAATTATTCATAATACAATCTGTTCTCTTTTAATTGTCGGTGTGTGGCTATTATTTTTCCCATGCCGAATGCATGAGTCGTAAATATATCGTGCTTTTTTACTTATTAGGCCATTGGTACTGTTTTCACTACACATATTCATTTATGGTATGCACTTTATATGTATATACTTTGTCTTTGTTGATTTTACTCGGTTTAAACATGGAGGGAGAAGTCTTTTGTTTTTTACATGTTGTCGTTTCCGTTTGGTGGAGAAGTAATTGTTGAGAAAATGTATGATTCAGTTTGAGTATGAGCAAATATATACAGATACAGTTTGATTTATGTTGTAAAATATAGCAAAAGTCTATTTTAACAGAAAATTTTCATTTGCAGTAAAAATTTTTCTACAAGCTAAATTGTACATACATATATTAATAAAATATCTGCTTGGAAATATATATTTAACTTCTAAATGTAGGTATATATTTACGGGACATTTTGGTTTAATCTACTCAAACGTAACTGTTCCAATAATATGAAAAAATTGTGATATATATTTTTTTTATACTAAAGATAAAATAGTTAGCACTTTATCCGTTTTAATATGAATACCTCATTACCACATCATTGAATCAAATACTGAAATCTAATCTTTTGTGTCCAATTCCATGTTGTACCTACTCGAACGAATTCCTATTATCTCCAAAATCTATGTACTACTAACTAATAATTTATCTATAATGTCCTTCAAACTGTATATCTCTGAATGGATTTAAAAGAATAAATTTTGATTGCTATGCAAAGTTACTTTTTACACGAAATATGAACAGTTTTGATAAATAAAATGGTGGCTCAAAATGTGTGTTTAGAATCCCTTAGAGAAAATGTAAACAATTGTCTTTTTTACATTTAAATGGCATGTATCAACTGTGGTGCAAGATATCTTGGAGTTATAGTCGCAAAATCGATATCATTTTTTTACAGAACTGTTTTCTAAATAATATATTATGTTTCAAAAAAATCATTTGAAAGAGTAATTGGCCTGCCTTACCTTTATTATGCTATTTTGAAGAATTAAATGAAGAATGTTCTATGGGAAGGTTTTTCGAAATTGAAATTATTTGTGTTTTATGAAACAACGAAAAGAGCGACAAAAAAGTCGTGGTTTTAATTTTTTTTTTTTAGAAAAAATCTCGGAGCGTAATGTTTTTCAAACCACAATCCACTACAAAACTAAAAAGTTCACAGATTAACATTCAGCAATGGATTTTGCGCTATTTATTCGAGGCAAGCACCACTATGTCCGATTTTGCAAGTGTTTCGCGGCTTGTTTGGCTCGTAGCATCATCTTGTTGGAAATAAAAATTATCTATGTCCATACTGTCCAATATACGCAAAAGAAAATTAATGAGCATTCTACGTTAGCGATCCCCATTGATTGTAATCACAGCATCATCATTATTCTCAAAAAAGGAAGGTCTGTAACTCCATCAATCCAGAATCCAGTTGGAGTTAAAGAAGTTTCTCTACTATAGTTCTTGGATTTTAGGAAACCCAGATGCGGCAGTTTTATCTATTGATGAACCCACTGAGATAGAAGTGGAAAAAAATAATTTCTCTAAAAAAAAGTCAGGATTACTACCTGTTTGCATTTCTAGCATCCAATACACAGAAACTCAACGTTGTGCATAATTCCTGTATCATCTGCACTTTATAAAAGCATGTAGGCAAGATCTTTATGCAGAATGCGATGAAGGCTAATCTGTGAGATCATTAATTGCTGTGAACGTCTTGGGATAGTTAAAACCTGCGTTTTCTGCGGCAATGTTTTGGGTTGACCTGACGGTACGAGTTCGAACTAGCAATTTTATAGGAGTAACCTAGTCACTTTTCTCAAATTTTGCGATTAGCTGTACAATAGCTTTGCGGGGAACCTAATTCACACCGACCAAAACTACTCTACGAAATCGACAAAATTTTCACTACCTATATAATGAGTTTTCATTATTTCTATATACATTGTTGGAGTGTGCCATTTCTTTAGATCGTATATCTTTTTCCTGACAAATGTCAAAGATACAACACTTGTTATTCAATACATCAGAAATGCCGCCAAATTTAAAATAAGTAGGACTTTTAATGAAAAAAAAAAAAAAAAAATGAAAATGTTCAGGTCATAAAGTTATCAGCCCAGTGAGCCATGTATTAAAGATATTTCTTAATATAATACATGGTCGAATATGTATATAAAAAGCTAGAAGAAAAATATAAGCGACCTTCACTTTGGTTTCAGAAACTGTTTTGGTACTAAGGAGGCATTATTTAGTATATACATTTTGATACAAAGAAGCTACGAGATTAATCAAGGTCTCTTATGTGTTTCATAGACTTTGAAAAAGGTTTTGATAAAGTTCAACATATAAAACCTCTGGAAATTTTGCATCAAAATGGGATAGATGACAAAGAATTACGTATAATAGCCAAGCTATACCTTGAACAAAAGGCCTTGGAGTGGAAAATCACTTATCAGAAGAATTTACAATAAGCAGGGATGTATATAGTCACCATTGTTATTTAACGTGTATTCAGAAAAATTATTTTAACAGACTCTACTAGAAACAGATGATGGTGTTTTAATTAACCGCAGGGCAATCAACGACCTAGGATATACTGATGATACGGGACTAATAGTCGATAGTGCAGACGGTTTACAAAGACTGATAAATCATGTGGTAGAATTAAGCAACAGATGTGGAATGAAAAACACATGTTATAGTGAGCAAAAATAAATATATAGAAATCCACAGGTTACATTTAACAATGATATGATACTGCCAGTTACTGATAAAATTTGGATGCTAGTAAAGGGTGGAATTAATCACAGAGGTGCATTCATAAAAATCAAAAATATTTTAACTAACCTATCCCCCTAAATACTCATGCTATGTCTTCTGTGTACTATTTTATATGGAGTGGAAACTTGGACATTAGCAGAAACGCATTGAGGCATTTGAGTTGTGATGCTACCGACGGATGCTTAGGATTTCACCACGTAACGAATGGCATGGTAATGCAAAGATAGAGAACTTCTATCAACAGTTAAACACAAAAAAACCAGAATAGTTTTGTCACATCATGCGCAATAAGAAATATGTATTATATCAACTTATATTACAAGGAAAAAAATCGTATATCATCGCTTCAGAATCTGAGAGCGGTATAAACTCTGGCACTTTATTCAAGCTGTAAATAAAATTATATGGACTATAGTGGTCACCAACATCATCAATTGATGATAGGCATTTTAAGAAGAATGAAAATCTTTAATGTTTAAATTTTTTTTAAGTGAATTTTAATGAAATTTTGTGGTTCATATGTCGGAAAATAATCGGAAAAGTTGACAGTTGATCAATCGCTGATGGAAAGAAATTAATTATAAAAATGATAGTTCTAATTGGTCGTTCTGCAATTAATTCCGTTTTTTGACCGGTTTCTAATTTTCCATTAAATATTTCATATTTATGTTACTGCCTGCCATTTGAGCCATTTCAAAAAACGTTCTATATGCACCAATATACGATTAAAGGCCTGACTGACAAATGTTTCAAACAAACGTGGAGATAAGAGCGCTAAGATTGATTAAAAACAAAATCCGACATCAAGCACTCAGATAAAAAAAAAAGTAATCAATGGTAATAAAACAAAACGCACCACATGTTACTAGTAGTTGATGCAGTGGTATCGAGTAAACCAGCGCCGAACCTTGCACGTGCTGCCACTGCGGCCATTCGAGTAAGTAAGACGCCGCATACAAACAAATTTCTTGCATTCAACTCCTCTTCTAATTCCGGCGATAGATGCGATCGAGCAGATTCAACACGCACGTAATATGATAAATAAAAACAGCACTATTTTAAATTTTCACTAAAACAACACGGCACTAATAGATGCGCGGTGGTTATAACAATATAACGGCGATGCATTCGGCATTCATTGAGAGATGAAGATTTTTCTTTTAATTCCCTTTTCTCACCTGGAACTAACTCACTGACGACGAAACTCCGACGGCAAATTTAGATTAAAAATCCCGGAGATGCTGGCATTTGAAACGGTGCGAACGGACGACGCTGATGATGCTAAAACGGCACGTGTTTGTTGGAATTTTAAAATAAATCGACGCTTGGTGCTACCACGGCAGCAGCGGTGGGAAGACGATGACGGGGTAGAGGACCTCGAATGCGCCAGGAGTAATAGGCCCATCACATACACACACACACAATAAATGTTATACCATCGGAAAATAGCACCCTCCTCTTATTTTATATGTGTAGTAAAAGCACTAAGGCACGCTGTAAACAAGACTTGAACGGACGCACACAATGCAGTCGAGTCTCTTTCGATATAATATTTATACAACACGGTCAGCGTTTCTTGGTATAATACACGCGAGTACAGCGACAAACGATACGCGGCTTCCTACCGACTAAACTTGCACTACGCGACTGATCTGTCTCGGTCTAGCGAGAACGTTTTAGTTGCATCTATTGCAACGCGAGCCCTCGTTGACGTTCGTGGCTTCCTCGTGCTGTTATTCGTGACGTCGTTTCGTTGGCCTGCTGGCTGGCCGGCTCGAACGCCCTGCTTATTCGACTGTGTTTTGTTGTATCGAATCGAGAAATATCCGCGCGCATCATAGAATGAGTCAAAATTCGCATCGTGGAGCGATCTGTAGTGGGGAAACTGTTTTTTTTTTCTTTTCGCCGCTACAGCATCGAGGAGGAATATCTTGGTATAGATTCGTAGTATTCAGATGATGTTGATATGAATTTGTGGTGTTTCCCTTTGTCCTTGACATGCTTGTAGCGTAGCTAACAACTGGTGGCTTCGTTGAAACGATTTGTAAAAAAAAGGACCTGCCAACGTTTTACTCAAATTTAATGTTGTGTATGGGAAAATATACAAAGGACTGTAGCGTAGAAATACGCACACAAGATATTCGATTACTCTGCGCTACATGAATTTAATTAATTTAGGACAATTGTTTCAGAAATTCGTGAATTTCCATTTTGAAACGAACACCGAATGAACTAAGAAACGATAAAAATATCTGAACATGTTGCGTTATTCCTACCCTAAATTTATATTTACAAGTGCTTTTTTCCTTCTACCGCCATTGACCTGCTAGGATTCTGTGAATTCTGAACTCATACAATATGTAACTGTGAAAGAAATGTGTTTTTACCCTAATAAATCCATGAACACCGCATGGTGCAACGGGGCATGTTCCCGATTCAATAAATTTTTAATTCCTCTTTTGATATAAATGCTTTCATAAGCGTTTAATTCTTTCAGTGCTCTTGGATTTGAAACACAAAATTTAAACTTTAGGCTGGCGCTGATTAAATTAGGGCAATTTTTAATAGCCTCTTTGATTTCTCTTATCATTGGGCACGAGATTCCTCTTCAAAATCTTATAAAGTTCCGACAAGAGTAAATTGTTAACGCAGATAAAATAATCTGGCTTGACCAAAATGCCGATCTTGTTTCTTTTGTCCGATTTTTTAGATAAAAACAATCCTTCTTTCTAAGACCTTTAATAGTTCTGAGAACTTTTTAATTATTTTAATTTTACGACCATTTCTAACGTAATCTTTGGTTGTGGAATCGAAATTATAGATTCTACTGACGCGATAGTATTAGCAAGCGGACTGGAGTGACGTTTCGGTAGCATCGCAACTACCTTTTTGGATGTATTCGCGTCACGAGGGCTGATCGAATAGCGGTTGACATGCGTATGTGTACCAACATTTGTACCTTTTGCTGTTGGCTACCATGTGTTATTACATTAGGTGTTTGGCCAATGTGTTCATTGAAATTGTCAATTGGTTCAAGTGAGTGGCTAATCGGCTCAGATAAACGAGCAATTGGTTCAGGCAACTGACCAATCTGTTCAGGAATCTGATCAGGTAGCTGTCCAATCAGTATTTGGGTTAAATGTGCTGTACATCGAAAACGTTTGTTACTATGCAAGGCAGTTTCCCATGTTGCTGCGATTTTCTGGACGTATTTTTAATTTCCATTGCTTCTCTTATTGTTATCTATTTTGGCTATGGTTTTTCTTCCGTCGAAATTACTTTTATGCCAATGTTACGCTAGGGAAGGCGCTTTTTGGTCCACTATGATTCTATGTTGTTTCTTACGTAAGCTGATGTTCCTATTGGTTTCTCCGATGTATGACGTTGGACATTCGCTACGTAGACGTCTTGGTTCTCTAATGGAATTATTTCTTGGGTGAACTTAGGACCTGGCTATTTTTTTGTCGCATGGTAAATATTGGTTCCATACGGTGTCTTTTTAGGATCCTAAATTCTATTCAGGGCTCTTGTAATCAATTTGTTCGCAGTCCGTGCGTGTTTGATGTTTCTTATTTACAAACTTCGATGTTCTGCGTCTACGAACTTCACTGATCGTGATACCAAGGTGTTAACCACTGCTTGGAGTCCTGCTGGATGACGCGGCGTGTGGGTTTTTGCTATATAGTGTGTGCTAGATTACCTTCTTGTGTTGTTTTGACCAGTATATCTAGAAATCGGAGCTCACACATTTTGAGCTTTTTCCCTTGTAATCTTGATTTTCGGCTGCATGTTATTTAAATGAGCCAAGAAATTTTGTAGTTTTTCTTCTCCATGTGGCTAAATTCCAAAAGTACCATATGTACATAACTCAGCCATAGTTTCGGTATTTTTGATGCTGTTCGTAAAGCTTCTCCCTCGAAATTTCCCATAAATAAATTTGCTAAAGCTGGTCAAAGCGGTGTGATGTCACATCGAAACTTACCAAAATATTCTAATTATCAATAGGGTGTTGTTTAATCAAATCGATGAAGTGCATAGAGATTTCTACATACGATTCTACTTCTTCTACGTGTGGTTCTAGTTGTGACGCGAGGTATTTAGCTATAGCTTGAGTGGGTGATCCAATGCAACTAACTATTGGCTTTTGGAGTACAACGGCAAGCTTGTGGATCTTTGGAAGTTCATATAAATTCTGGAATCTTTTTTAATTTTCTCTCGGAATTATTTGATTCTGTATATCTAGATCAATTGGAGTTGCTGTATGTAATTTTATTCTTTGTAATCTTCTCTAAATAGGTTGTTGGGTGTGCAGATATTTCTTTGTATATTGGGTCATTCAGAAGAGCTTGCATTTTCGTATCGGAATCTGCAACATTCATTAGTACTGTTGCGTTTACTGCTGACAACCCATACAATAGAGTTTTTACATGCAACGATGAGAATGATAGAGAAATGATTGTAATGTAACACACATGAAAAACAGTTGATCATGGTTCCGCTAACTTATTACACCTCCTTTAGAGTAGTTACGTTCTGATCTTGTTTGATACAAGTTCACGTATACAGTTTTTCTTAAAACGAATATATTCCATACAGTAGACAAACACACCTAATGATGGCAGCACCCAATAATGGGTTATGTTAACGTGTCCTTCGAAATTTTATCCTTGAATTATTTATATTCAGAGCACATAAACGATAAAATTCAACACAGCAAAATGTTTCACCACATTTCTGCAACCATATACACATGTGTATATCCAGTTATTACACCTTTTGATAATAGCACAAACACAACATTAATATGTATCCCTTTATCCATCGCTTATTCTCTTTGGTTAAGTCTCTTCTTATGGCACATATCGCACTTAATAACAATATTTACAAGATCGCGGAATTTTGATTGGAACTCACTCAAATCAATTCAATTGTGGATTCAACATCAGATAAAAATTTCCATTAGAGAAAAAGTAGAACAATAAAATAAGTAACACGACCATATATGACGTGTCACTAAATATTTATGCAAGCATAATACATTGATACCTATATTACAGCAGCATATATAAAACGAAACAAGAAAAATATATGAGAAGAGCATATAAAATATTGTAAAATGTAAAACAGGAGATTTAAATTATCATGACAATAATAGCAGCATATATTAGTCATCTCAAAGCATACTTATTCCACTATACAATATTCATATAGTAAAAATTGCTGTGGTGGCTCTATAATTTATGATTCATTCACTATATATACATTTTTTTTTGTTAGTTTCGTAACAGCTTCGCGTATTTATGAATGGAAAACTGTCTGGGGTTTTTAAGTCTGTGTCGTGTACATATACTTCTCTCGATTCTCATTATTACGACGAGTGATTATTATTCTAACCGCAATCTGTCGTGTCGTTTCTATTTTTTTTGCCCGTTCGAGGATTTCCTCAATTTCCAGCGTGTTTGTGTGTATGTAATACAGATGAATAACTTCGTGGAAGTCTACTTCCTTCCTACGCTCGTTTTCCAGCAGCGAAGCGATTAACTAGCTACAATATTATACGAAGCATGAGCTAATATTATTTGTAAACTTGTAAATCTTATCGCGCGTGACGTCGGATGTTACGTAAAAGTCCTGGGAAAATTGAAAGCGCAATGGAAATCTGATGTATTACACGGTCATCGCACGGATTTAAAAGTAACGGGGTTTTTATTGCTTCGTATGCTTTCGATAATAAAAAAAAGATATTTATTTTCCAACTGCAGCCAATGGATAATTTCATACACGCAAGCATGTTTTCAGGTTTTATTAGGAATTAATGGTTAGGAATTTTAAATTGATGTAATGAATTATTATTATAAGGAGAAAAGCCACGTCATATTCAAGTTGTTAAGATTTCTAGGCGGCTTCCATTTCGATTGATTTCTGACTGAAACACTTTTTACAACAGTACTTTAATTTATAATATTTCGTGATTCTAAAAGATTAGCGCTGAAAGTTTTTCTTGAGCATGCACTAAATGTTAGTTTGTTCTTTCTATAATGATGTTTATTTTATTTAACTTAGGTAAATAATACCTATGAAATAGCTAATTCCTTTAGTTTAGAATATACGGGCTACTAACAATAAGTAATGTAACAAATTATATAACTAAACCAATTGACGAAAGCAATTAAATTTTCAGGTTTCTTACTTCAGCATTTTATTGAACTTTAATTACCTTCGAACATCTACTCTCTTCAAAGATTTCGCTTCAGAAAACATTACTAAGTATTCATTTTCGCATAAACAAACTAATTTGCATAATAAATGACAGAATCAAGTACATTTGTAGGTATTTAATGTACTGATTGATTGATACAACCAATACATAAACTGCTACAGTTTTTTATCGCCTATATTTAACATGAAGAAAAAAAAACAGTTCGCACATGTGTCAAAATTATATTTATGTTCTACAGCATACATACTACAACAATAGGAAATTGAATATAATAATAAACTCCGTATATGAATAATGCAGAAGATATTGAAAGACTAGAGAAAACGGAGAAACAACGATCAGCTGCTGAACGCGTTAGAAGCGCCTGGAGGTGCAATTAATTTCCTTTGTTGAACAGCCGCTTACACAAGTCGGGGAGTCGATAGCAGCATGGAGTTTTTGTAAATTGCAAGCAGAAGGCGTGTTATAAAAAAAAACTTTCATTGTTAATTTAGTATATGGAGGATAGCCTAGCTGTTTCTTATTATCCAAATTATTGCTATAAATCTTATAAATTTTCATACAATCACATTGATGTGGGTTTTACTATATACGTAACTCTGATGATCATCTAGTAAACTCCACATTAATGAAATTTAAAGAGAATGGGCGGTGATTGTTTTTGAAGAGTTGGTTTTTTAAAGTGAACAAAGTCTGATAATAATCCGGGAATATATGGTGCACAAATTATTAGCATTATCAAATCACAACTAACTACATCCAGGAATGGGTGGATCCAATACAAGTTGGAAAAGTGGTGGCAAAACTCACCAGGATAAAGACGGGCGAAACAGTTATTAAAAGAAGAAAGGTCTGAATTTACAAAGAACCTAAGACCCCGATAATGAGAGCGAAGAGGCCTGGCAAAGGATCCTATTTCCAGATTTTGTCAAAACGAAGTGGCAGGCAACCCCTCTTTTACTTATGCGCTTTTCATTTACTGGTTTTCTAAAGCTTGCTACTTTTGCTACCTTAATATTATGTTAGTATATTACTGGACAAGTTAACAGATTATGGTATTAGATGCCATACTTTAAAATTTATTGAAAGTTTTGTAAAAAATAGATACCAATGTGTTAATAATGGAAATCAAAATTCTTTTTTGCTACCAATCAAATACGGAGTCCCTCAAGGCTCAATATTAGGGCCGATACTTTTTATTTTGTACATTAATGATATTAATGGAAATATTGCATTTAAAAATATTGAATATGCTGATGACACGACAATATTGGTAAGCCATGAAAAATTAGAGTCATTAAATGAAAAATATGACGAAGCTCTTACACAAGCTGAGTCATACTTTAGTAATATTAATCTATGTCTAAATAGAGAAAAGACCCAACGGTTAGTATTTACTTTAAACTCACACGTTGAACTTTTAAATAATGATCCGATCAGATGCCTTGGTGTAATTTTGGATGGTAAACTTACATGGAGTGCTCACGTTTGCTCGCTTTCGCGTCGCTTATCAACAGTTATTATGTACTGCGAAATTTGACCTACTGCATTGATTTCGACGTGTTGTTGATCGCATACCACGCGTTGTTCCATAGTGTTATGAGTTATGGAATTTTGTTGTGGGGGGGTTCAGCTCACCAGAAGGAGATTTTGATATTGCAGAAGAGAGCAATTAGAGTGATAACTGGTTCGAAACGTAACGATTCCTGCCGGCCACTGTTTAAAAGGCACGGAATTTTAACTTGTACTAATCAATTTATTTTTGAATGCCTGATGTATGCCAGGGAGAATTCAAATTTATATTATCGTCAATCACTATACAACACTAGACATAAACAATTTGCACAACCACATTTTAGACTTTCTAAAAATTTAAATTGTTTTAGATATCTTTCAATAAAATTTTATAATATGTTGCCCAATATATGGAAAGAACTAAATGTGAAACAATTTAAGACAACTATTAAATCATATTTTAAAACTAACCCGTTTTATGAAATACAGGAGTTTGCGGACAACATTAGACTACAATAATATATTTGTACGTTTGTTATATATTTGTTATTTGTTTGTTTTTTATTATTACTCTTGCAATATTTATACATATATATATAAATAAATTTATATTTTACATTATTTTGACGAGTGTATACAGCTGTAATTGTTGTCTCACACAATAAAAATATCTATCTATCTATCTATCTATCTTACTTTTACGTCGACCCCTATATGTCCAAATCTTTGTGAACACAGCCAACGTCTGGTGGCCGCACGGCGGCGTTGGCTGTGCGAGTCGACTGTCAAACGAAATGTCGCGCGTAGATTCCATGGGTGTTGCGCCTACTTCGTCGTTACAAAAATATCTTTACTCCAGAGTGGTAGCTGTTGGTGGTGGAGCGGGGTATCCAGGGATACGATTGGTGTGTACGCAACAATTTAAACAGTGAAAACATGTTTTTAATCAAGAATTTATTACCACAAAATAGGTGCGAAAGGCATCAAATATGTACCATGTCAAAAAAAAAAACAAGTGAGTGGCAAAATCAATATGTATGTGCAATCGTAAATATAAACAAATATTCCCCGGGCGTCGGAGTGCTTTTAAATTTAGACGCGGAATCTTAACTGTTTCATTCTGGTGATAAAATGAAACGAGAATCTATATACCGGGGCAAGATCAAAAATACGGTGACGGTTTTAACGTACAAGAAAGTTGTGTCACCACAGACCTTACGAAACGAGAATGATTAGGAATGAATATCCGCGTGCATCAGAAAGCTTTGCCGACACGACTGCCAGAGCCAGGAAGGCTGGCAGAATGCCTGCGGGTTGTCAGAAGTTGTGCCGACGCCAACAGCCAGACCGGGGATGGTTGGGAATGTCTGCATGTATCAGAAAGCTTCGCCGACACGACTGCCAGAGCGAGGAAAGCTGGTAGAATGCCTGCGTTGTGTCGGAAGCTGTGCCGACGTTAAGTGCTACACTAGGGATAATGTCAAACGCGCGGTTTATATGCACTACAGCGATCGCGATAGTGGAAGCTGGGCGTGCGTGAACGGACGTACCGTCTACGGAGATGAAGAAGAATAAAAAAAACTTAAAACAAACAAAATATCATGCAGTAGTAACACTACCGAACTATGGATGATACACATGACAGATTATTACAATCTATGAATGCGAAGTAAGAATAAAAATTCGAAAATCTTGGAGATATACCGAAAATTATGAACATTATTGATTGGTAAAAAAAAGTCTGAATAAAAAAGCATCGGGATTTAAAGTTCGCAACTTTTCCTCATCTCTGTTTACGGAATATTTGAAGATGTTGGTCGATCTACAACTCTGCATTCTTGATTCGATTTCCATTAAGACATCGTATTGAATTGCTCAACAAATTTACCCACTGCACAGCACATAATCTTGTCACCATTATGGTTTACTCATAAGATTTTTATTGTCACCGGCATAAAGGATTTGTCAATAGAACTACATCGTAGATTTTTATATTTTTATCTCCAACGATGTCAAAACAACACCGAACCGGTATACTGAACTAATTCCGTCAGTTCAATCTCGGATAATATGTAGGAAATACTGTGTTATTTGTGCATTGCTGATGCGCGGAAAGATCATTGCCTTCGCGGTATTAAAATAGATGAACTTTAATCTAGTAAGTCACGAGTATATATCGCGTTTGTTTACCGAACGCTACCACCATTCAGGATTTATAAATATCCATCTATACTCACTATACGCCATGCATATAGTATACGAGCTATAAAACTTGGACGTATAGTTGCAGCGCGGATTTTGGGATTGTATTTTTAGACGGTTTTCGTAAATTCATACGTATTCAACGAGTGACTGATTCATCAGATTTTTCACGACGTTCTGAATGACGTCCGATTTCGTAAGCAGCACTGCACGATATCTGTGAATTTACGCATGTATATAGTTAGCTCTGATATGTTCTTATCTGTATAAAGTAATTAGCTGTTAAATTTTTGTTTAAACAATAAAGGTTGAAATATCTAAAACGTCAGTGTTAATTGATAACATTTTCGGGCGTAGCCCAGCAACTGTATAGTGTCGATTTGACTGGTTGTGTGGAAATGCAATTTCCAAACCGGCAGATGCACTGTCTGTCCTCGTTAGTAATTTATATTTCAATTACCTTCAAGTACTGCATAGACAGTAGGATCACGCCGAAGGTTGGATTGACGAGCTTGATAACCACAGACGAGTCAGGTAAAAGATTTCAATTAGCTACACGGAAAAAGTAAAATATCATCAGGAAAAAACATCCTTGTACTTAAATAGTCTTCTTACAATTCGGTTGAAATATAAGATATTCAGGGATATCATTTTTCTCGTACAGCCTGTATAATAGTATAATTCAAAATAATTTAACTAAACTGCTGCAACCAGACAGACTATTGTATTTTACTGTCCTACCTCCAGAACAAATATGGGTATAAAGTCCCCCTTATATAGAATCTGTAATGATTTCAACCATATAAACAGTGCTACTATCGATATACATACCTCCTTACCATCTTTACTAGCGGCGTGCACGCCCTTATTACATTACCCGTAATAGCTTTGTTATTATTGTTATTAGTATTATTATTACTCATGTTATTATTATAGTTTTCTTTTCAACTGTTTTAGTTTTAATTAGCATTAATTCTATTAGTTTATATTATTTAGAGTTTGCATGTGTATTTATTCCTATATATACTTGTCCTGTAATTGGATATTCATTATCTGTTGGGCAATAAAGCATCATTTATCATTTAACTAAATGAAACGCATTTCTTTTTCGTATGAAGCCCTCGTCGTATCTATGAGGTGGCCCACACTGTATATTCAGGTATGTCTTCTATTTCACTCACCCTTGCATTCCATTAATGAAAATATTATCATATTGTAAAAATTTTCAATAAATAAGAAGGTATTAGATTGTTTTATTTGCTGTTGTCTCTCTTTTTTTTTCATTTACCACCCTGTATAATACCCATAAGTACGGGGCACCACGAAATACATTTCCACCACACAATCCACCAATAACAAAAGACGGTTTGTATGTACGTAACATATGTTTGTTAACCGTTTTAGATAAGAAAGACACGTAAGCGCTCAAAACAAGTGGTATATCTACCTTAATAACTATAATTTTCCGACTGGAAACCAGGGCATTAACTTCTGCAGTACAGAGCCACGGAGAACCACAAATGAACTTCCGGTTGGAGGGAAAAAGTTTACACATTATACACGACACGTTCGATATAAACTCCTCGATTCTATTCTAACGAATGTGCTTATACTACGAAAGATAAGTATATTGTTAGTTAGATGGTGACTGATTCTAGACTAAAATTAAAATTGGAAAAATTGAATGGGAAATCCTTCATTTGATCGTTAATAATTAATTCTGTGGAATTTACATTGCTTGTTATGCACGTATGGCGCAGGTTATGTAATCGAATTTTTATTAACACGAAGCGATTAAATAATTCTAATAAAATTTAAAGGATCTTAGGAATTTTTCCACAGACGTCAGAATTTCGATGAAAACGTAGCAGCATTTCTCAAGTAAATATTACCTGAGGTATCCTTCAAATGCATCAAAAGCTCGATCAGGTGAAATTAAGGACAAAAGATAGAGCGACATATTACCCTCTGTGACTTAAATAAGAAAATATCCAATATTGATGAATCTCGAATAGTTGTGAAATGTTGTCACTATTATACCTGGATGATTCAAATACACTTATTGTGTTTACGCCAACTTCTCTATTGCTAATTATCATAAAATGCTATAAATAATACTATAAAAAGCACCAATGGTTATAATTATTTTTATATTACAATAATGCATAATACAAACTACACTAATAACGCAAAAAAGTTGTGGTACTAATCCCAGTAGAGAGAATATATTACACCAAATTCTAATAAACATTATTTTTTCCCGCGTATTCATTAATACACGTTACGTCATATTTGTATAAATATATGCAAAAAATATGTACAGATGAATACATTGTTCACTCATAATTCGCATGGTCCATTCCACCTTAATGCGTTTTGTCATGCGTGTTTTTCTGTCGTTCCAAATAGTTAAGATAAATATAAAAAGTGACACATTTCGATTTGAAGGCTCCAATTCATTCAACCTGTTTATGATGCTATCTTGTATATGAACTACTATTAAATTATGTTAATCAAAGAATTGTTAGAAGCGAGATTATACTGCACCCTCCCGGTTTTTTTAATAATAAGGATTGGATAAAAGTGCATACTAACTAATTGAATATTAACAAATAATTAGGTTTAAGTGAAGAATCTGGTAGCCTCCACTGCCGGTTGATAGCTTTGCTATTTCTGATGTGGAGGCTACCAGACATTTTACCTTAACGGTAATAGATGGCGTTAAATTTTTTTCATTTACATCTTTATTGCGGCAGTGAATTTAGCTGCCTGGTGGAGTGTTGTTGATTGTGTCTAGCCTGTGGCATACTGACGAGAACTAATAAGTTCGAGACAGTACTGTCCATGTCTGACGTTGACACATTCGGCAATCACTCCTACCTTCCTTTTCGTTTAAATAATTAGGTTATCTAACTGTCAAACACTATATTGATAGGTGACGATACGAATCCTTAATTGGAACTAATATAATTTTCATGCGAATGATATTTACTGTTAACATTAACGCTTACTCTTTCACCAGAGGCAAATCTAATCCTACGGTCGGAATCTGGCATCAAGATGGGTGGAGCAGGAGGGCTTATGTGTTAGCCCAAGCAAAACAAAGATTACGGTGTTATACGTCCCAAAAATTTGGAGAAACTCAGGCCTTTAAATATAAGTGGAAATAATGTACAGATAACAGATGAGGTGAAGTACCTTGATTCAAGTCTTATGGTAGCAAGACGCGCACAGGGTATGCAATTGGAGCTATATATTTAAATACGCGGCTTTGGTGTAATGGCCGGGGTGTCCCCACTGAATAGTCGATCGGGAAATCATTAAATCTTTGCCGTTGGCGCAAGAAAAATCGATAAAGATCGGGTCGAACACACAAATATACGACTGCGAGACGCGAAGCGTGGAGTCTTTTTACAAGTTGGATGCAAGAATTAAGAAGAAGTAATATACACGGTGCACCGAAGTTCCCAAACCAGTCACAGGTGTAGACGGGGGTTAGCGGAGAGGGTGCGGTCTGGCTGGTCTGCCTAGTTGGGGCGTAAGCGGTCATCAAACGACTATTTAATTGGCTGGGTGAATCGGCCCCGCTTTCTAATTACTAATACTAAAAGGCATCCGTTTGGCGTGCCCGGTAGGAGTAGTGTCGGAACCCCTTGGAAAACTGCTACGATTAAGGCGTTCTTGGTCACCAAGACACTACAAATAAAAGCAACGTCTCAATTGAGCAAGGTGTAAAAACTTGCATGCATAGGTATAGAGGCATAGGTATCTACATGAAATGGGTGCTACAGGCTAAAAAAATGTACTGACCAGAACTACCTATAGGTCAGGCCATATGGCAATCACATAACTTGGGCGGGGAAGCATATTACATATGCAAATGGACCGCATAACAAAACGATACTGTCTTAACGTTTAACCGACGGGTCCGGTAGTATCCACCGGTTTCGTCCGCTGATGGTAACCGACGGGGAAGGAGGCACTACCTATTTCGACTTTTCGTTTTTTAATTTCCTTTAATTCAAAAGTTATCGCATTTTTTCTCGCTCTTATGTTGTGCGAAAAGTAACGGAGTGCACAATGTCAAGACAGCAGATGTATGCCTGGCATAGAGACGGGTCAAAGACTGATGAAGACACTAGAGCGAGAATTTACACCATCAGATCAAGCGCCAGTTGTAGCTATGCACTTGGTAAATATGCATTTGTCTTCCAAGCAGAGGTTTTGCCATCTTGAAATGTGCAGAGGAAAACAATAGAAGGGTTACTACAAATAAGTGGATTCGTATTTATTATGATAACTAGGCAGCACTAAGGGCTTTATTGAGTTGGGAAGTCGCATCAGGGCTAGTGTAGGAGTGCCTCGAGGAACTATTGGAACTGGTAAAACGAAACAGGGTCCAGCTGATTTGGGTGCCAGAACACCAAGGGATCGAGGGCAATGAGAAAGCGAATAAACTTGATTGACGAGGTGCAGAAATGACACTCCAAGGACCAGAACCGGCTTTGGGTATAAGCAATTGCATGGTCCGAAGTCGTATAGTAGAAGAGCATAGGAGGTATTGGGTACACATACTCAGGCATGAGCATGGCAAGCAATTTCTAGACAAGCCATGCCAGAGAAGAACTGAAGGACTGCTACTTTTAAGTAGGATTCAGCTATGGATAATTGTGGGGTTCATGTCGGGGAATGCACTGGTAAAGGAACACCTTTGTCCACAAGATAGAGGCGATCAATGAAGACTTTGAATACGGACTATGCAACAAGGAACCAGAGATAACCCAACATATACTGTGCAATTGTGCAGCACTGGATCATAAAAGGCATCAACTGTTTGGGCAAGAGAAAGTTAAATCAAAAAGATACAGACTACTCCATGCGAGGCACCTGTACAGTCTGTTACAGGGCACTAGTATACTGGAGTGGTTACTGTAACAAGAACAAGTAGTCTCATTTAAATATTTTCTTACAAATACAGCAAAAAGGGGTGTTTTGCGGCGCTTTCACAAAATTAATAGTCCCACTTTTCATAAAACTCTAGGATAACATGAAAGCGCGTTTAGGATCGTCTTTTTTTGTAACGAAAACCTATATTATATAATACCTTTCACAACGATGTATTACCACCATAAAGTGTCTATTTCTTTGAGACTATGTAAAGTGTTTAATCTGATATGATGCTGTGAAGAATATTGTACAAGAACCACTTCTGTGGACATCTTACAGACTGACTAAATAAGCGAAGATTGTACGTATTACGAGTGAACAGAGCGTACGTATAAATCGTGTACTTACGTTAGGAAGAATTGGAAAATGTCGATTCACTTATACAAGGTATTTGACGACATACGCGCAAAATATATCTGTGTCAGTATGTAAAATATTAAAATACCTGGGAAAGAACAATTATTATTACGAACGGCAGTTTGTGAGTGTACGTTTTTATGTTGTGTAATGTTTAGTTTAAAGCAAAAAAATACGTAACTAAAATTCGAACTATATTTTCTGGAAGCTATATATGTATAAAAATAGTTTTCTTATTAACTACTACACTAAATTCACACTTTGTGTAGGTACTATGTTAGTTACATAATAGATGATATTAACAGATAATTGAAAGTGCTAATAAATAAAATAAATATTCTAAGAATTGGCATTTTTGACGATATAAGTTAACATATACAGATTAATATATCGACAGAATAGTTGATAATAAATGTTTAATGTCGTATCTATAGTCGACTGACAATATGACTATTTTAATTGTTAAATAACAAGAACTGTATGTAATATCGTACATGCACTAGATATTACAATATCGCATTACACCTATCAAATATAATATTTAAAAAGATAGCTACAAAAATGTAAAACATTACACCTGCTATAGATACAGATGAGTAACCATCAAGTTATCTTTTACATACCAATAAAGTAAATATTTAGAAATTGATTAATTATTGCAAGCAATAACGAATTATCACAGCCATACGAATGTTTGAAATACCAGATAAGGCTGGGCAATCCTAACGAACAACGTGTGTGAGTTTAAACAACATTATTTTGTTTTAACGTCTAAAATAGATATATGAATTCGTGCAAGTATCCACGCTACATCTGTTTAGCATAAAGTATTATTAACGACGTGTCCTAGTAGTAACTAGTAACTGCTTCCTCAGTTAATAAGCCGCGAAGTGGGACCTTGAATAATTTTATTATGGTATATTAAATTATTTATTAGTGCTTCTATATATATAGTTTGAATGTGTGGTATAGTTTTGACTGACGCATGAAACTGCAGTTGCATTTCGCAAATGCACGCTGGTTTTTTTTTTATTATTATTATTGATTGGGATTAGATTTCCATGAATTACAAAATTGTTTTACGCATATAGTATAATATTTCTCCCTCATAAAATAAATAGGAAATTTTTTATTTTGCTACACATTTGCTATGAAAATCATTCAATATAAAATGTTATAAATTTTATGTCTGTGGGTGGGATTACTTCCTTGGCAAATATATTACTTCTTTAATTATTACAATCTAAAGTAATAAGAACAACACTTGCGTGTTAATAAACTATTTGCATGATTCACAAATTTGATTCGTTATTTTAAGAAAAAAAAAGCAAGTGAATTTTCCAGGTGAATAGGGAAAAACTTTGCCAATTATTTTTGCTATTGCAGCTAAAAAAAGTTGTTAATCTCTGAAAAAAAAGTAGAAGGTCTTTAGGTTAACAATTTTTTTGTGGAAGTTTTGGAACAATTTTTATATTTTTTATAAAAATTTTATTAGTGTGTAGGTACCGTCAATTAAATTAATTTTCCAAGCTCAAAGAACAAACATATAATAAACAAGATATTCACTTATCAACGATCCAATATAATCAAAATTCTTGCAAAGACTATCATAGACTTCTTCCATGTTTTCACGTTCCATTATTTCGCCTTTGTAAACTACATACGTACTAGAATACCTACCTGGGTAGGCTGTAACTAAATACGGTAGAACATTGCAAAACACTGCAGCGCAAACAAGGTCGAGAAACTTTTATAAAATGTAGCTACACATACGCATTACGTTGTAAATACATAAACGAACTTGAACAATAAAGAGTTGCAGTGTATATACAGCATGCAAGGCACGTTCTTACATAAGTCGTTATTGTCACAGTTATGGATTTGCGGAAATATACATCATATTCGAATTGCTTTGAACAGAGCTGGTATCAGAGTTGGGCATTATTCCAATAAAATTAGTCAATTTGATTATTGAAATACAAAATTATCTAAATAGTTTTTATTCATAAATAAAATTATCTAGATAAATAATGGGAAATTATTCATAGATAATTTTAACTGTAAATAATTTTAACTGTACAACCACAGATAATTTTAAACTAGATTGTAATTTATTATTGAAAGCATTTAAACGCGGTAAAACGAATATTTCAAAGAAAACTATTGAAGATGGGTATAGAAATTGTTACAGCAAATCTGTGTAGAATGCAATTCTATACAAAAACAATGTAAAAACATACCGGGTGTTCTATTTGAAGAAATATTCTTTGATATATCTCTAATTTTTAGACAGCCTGTACAATTTAAAAGGAAAATTTTACGTTTTGATGAAACAAAGCCAGTATATTTTAAAATGCGGTACTTCGAGCACATAAAGCAAGTGAAAAATATTCAATTACAGATTACCGTGTAAACGCCAGAATTTTCACAAAAATCGTAATATCATATAGAAACAGTTGAAGATCGGTATAGGAAACCCTGGTTGTGATGGTCATAGAATTTTCTGCCGAATACAAAACCGTAATATTATATAGGCTGTTTCATTTTCAAGTTAAAAAAAAAGTGTAACAAACTTGGAAATATTTTGGAAAGAAGATAAGTAAAAAACTACTGCAAATCCCAAATTTTTAATGCTGAAGAGTTTCGTGAAGCCCGAAAACGTCTACCCAGCTTGACAACTGTAAATTGCTTAGGCTTTGCCTATCCCATTAATAGTATTTTAAAACACAAGTGTTACAATGACGTTTATGTAATGCTAGTACAAGTTTGATGAAAATACGAGCATTACAAGTCATTGTGGCACACGTTTTTTACAGTATTTTTTATAATTTGCAAATTAATCGCCTATATTACGTTCCGGCAAGAGTGCCCACTAGTGCGTTAATATCTCATTACAGCACAGTGTACGGTAATATTCATATCAGCACTGCGTCGTCGTTTGTTTTAGCGTTATTGCAACATCCAATTAGAAAAAGAATGTATCATTATTATAATAATAATTTAAGATTGCTAAATGCTCATCATTATAAATAACCAGAAAAATTGTTTGTTAAATGACTTATATACGTTACAGACTCAACATTAAAGTTTACAAGAATAATTGGAGATCGATAAAATAAAATTTTGAAAACAACAAATACCATACGTATTAAAAGTTTAAGAAACACATACAAACAGAAAGAAAACATGTACATATTACCACAGAGGACGCTAAAGATAGAAAACTTGACGCTATGTTGATGACGCTTTTTTTCAGTTCTGTAATGATTATTAAATTATTTTTATGTTAAATACAGTCCCCACATTCAAATTACTCCCGATTTACTGTCCAAAATTGCTTATGCTTTAAAATACCTTTATGAACAATTACCGATATCAATTTCCTACAAAATTCGTTACTCAGGGTTAACAAAATTATCCATAGGTTTATTCATCGCCAACGGATAAAGATAAAGATACTCTTTATCTGTCGGATAAAGATGATAGTTAAAGTATCTTTATCCGTTACGTTATTTAAATAATTTTCTGCCCAACTCCGGCTGGTATTATGTGGAATTCTTTCTACTTTTGTTTATTAAAACAAAAATTCACATACACACTTTTTGGTTGGCGTGCGCAAAGGAGAGGATTTGCCGCTTATACTGCAATATTTGGAATATTAGCTCACTCGTGAAGAAACTTCTCCATTATTACAATGCAAGTCAGCAAGTACTCCATATATTTGAGTACGTCAACTATAGATTCTATAGTTGCTTCAACTCTAATCATACCACCTTCATTGTTATATTAATTAATCTTCCATATTCTCACTATAGTCTTTCTTAATACAATAAAAGCGACTTCAAACACATCCGAATGACCACAACCAGCCGGCGCATATTTCAAGTGCACGACTGCTTTCGTGCCGAGGTACTGGACGACCGGAAGTGCGTGGGAGGAAGTGAAATTACCGTAAGCTGGGCGTGAGGAGCTTCTGTGTTATACGTAATATATACGCGGTTGATTACATTGTAACATTGTTTGGAAGTGTACCATATGTAAGCTACATTTACACAGCAAATATCTCTAGATAAATCAGTAGATTATTCTGCCAGTAAATTTGAAATGTTTCTAAGCTTATCGTTTAGAAACCCTAGGAACTGTAATTGGGACGCTTACCGAGAGCGACTGATTGTGGAACTAGAACATTCCCTCAAAGTAATCAGAACTGCTGCCGATATCGAGTTGTTAGCCGATGGAGTACAATCTGCCATCAAAACTCCCTACGAAGCAAGCTGTCCTATTAAGGTTAAGACGACTAACCGGGCTACACCTTGGTGGACCAGAGAACTGTCTGACTTAAGGGCTGCCACCAGAAAACTTTACAACAAAGCTAAAAGATCTGGCCTATGGGATGAATACAGAGCGTCTCTGACCAGGTACAACTGTGCCTTGAGAAAGGCAAAAAGAGAGTCATGGAAAAAGTTCTGCTAGGAACTGGAAGGGGTCCCTGAATGTTCCAGAATTCGAAAAGCTTTTGCTAAAGAAGGGCTTTGTAAGATTGGGACTTTCAGTAAGCAGTCCAAGAGGTGCGGAACATCACAGAATTACGCTGTGATGGGTGCCTAGCCACTCTGGAATCAGAGGCAACGAAGTTGCTGACAAACTAGCTAGAGGCGCCAGTGAACGACCGTCCACAGGTCCTATTGGAATGGACTAGCCGGCGTGAGACATTGTAAAATCGACCCAGGCAGTCTTTATAGCAGGAGCATACTACTGCTTACAGGAGTCCTAACTGGCCACTGCTCATTAAATAAGCAAATAGAGCTGAAGAAACTCCTGTGCACCTCCTTGCCGACTGCCTGGCAGCGAACAGGAAAAGGCGGAGTTGTCTAGGGGTCACTCTTTATTCGAGTACAACCAGGTCGAGAGGGCTAAGACATAATGGGGGCACAATAGATCTTAAGGCCGAGCTGCCTTACGGGGTAAACCTGCACATGAAGGTAAAAAAAAAACGTCGAAAAAATGTGACAGAGCATTTTAATATCTCATATAATATCCGTTTGCATATCCAGCTTACATTTTCACCAAGAAAAAAGTTGTCCATTCAAAACCAATTCTGTCGATACACTTTGCAGAACGTTTCTTCATTTAAATCGGTTTCATAATTTATTTTGTATATAAGTGCATTTGTAGGACCTCTTAAGTCACTCATGGTCATCAAAATTAATAATAATAATAAACTACATGTTTATTAATAGCAACCTTCGGACTTCTGACAATTAGTTATTCATCAATGTTCAAAACACATTCTTCTGCTTTCTTTTTTGTTGTTATAACCTTTTGTCCATGACCTATATTATATAATGTTGAAATGACAAACATGCATTTCTTTTTCGCATGGATTAGCTAATGATAATATATTTATGTGTGCTGATCATTACTTAAATAATCGTTTACGTTGCTCTAAAATATTTACTACACTGCATATTCGTCCACAAAACAAAATTAAACTTTAACAAATCAATAAGCATTATCGTAACACCTAGAATTGTCAGAAAA
This sequence comes from Cetonia aurata, assembly GCA_949128085.1. Taxonomy (NCBI): domain Eukaryota; kingdom Metazoa; phylum Arthropoda; class Insecta; order Coleoptera; family Scarabaeidae; genus Cetonia; species Cetonia aurata. The sequence continues at coordinate 29,203,024 of OX421885.1, forward strand.
CAACGAGCTTAAAATTAATTTCTTCAAATTATTGAAGATTATTTAAGAAATAATAATAATTAATTAATAATAAATAATATTTAAAAAGAAATTTATTTTATTTATAAAACATGCAATGTGTACAAACTTTATTAACGATTAATTATCCTGTCCATAAATGAATTCCCTTTAAAAACCTCAATTAATTAATTTATCGTTTTCCTAATAAAATTAAATGACAAATCACCCACAATTATAAACAAATTTGAATTTGGATGATCAAGTAAATAAATGGAAATCTGTAAATACAAAACTTTTATTATACGGGCAGAGATTTTTATTTTCAGCCGGATGTTTTTAAAGTAAACTTCAACTAATAACGCTCACATCATATTACATCATAATTTTAATACAATAATAGTCTTTAAACTTCTTGCAGATTTTCTGCGTATCAAACATATATGCCTACCACTTTTTATTCGTTTTAAAACATTAACCTAGCGAATTCGATGCAATGAAATACCTAACTATAGTTATAATGACCATGAAGAAACTTCATATTAATTAAGCGCCGTAACATATTACTTATCATTTACTTAAATTTCATTTTAATATATCGTACTACACAGGATACAACATACCTAATGGCATAAGATACCATAATTACTGTAGCAATTAGTGTGATTACTCTAATCCCACAATAAATATAACTTATATGTTATATACCCATATACATAATATTGTTAAATTTCTAAAACGACAGGTCATATGTGTAATTTCAAACAGCATTCTTCCGATACAGGAGGCATGGTGCATAACCACGTTAAAAAAACAAAAATAACAAAATCTTCGGCATAATTCTGTTTAGCAGTTGCTACCGCATACAAGCTAGTCAGTCAATCCCTGTTGTATGCAACGAGTTGGTATGCGTCCACTTCCATAACAGGATCGTTATGACAAGTTACTTATTGTATATGTTTGTACGGAGCAATGGACACTATTTCCCATACCAGGTCATAAAGCGAATGTGTTTACTTTATATGTAAGTATATGAAGTATTGCGCGCGACAATTGTTGTCCTTTATTGTAGATGTGTGGAGCAAGTTGCTTTAGCATTTCCTATATAATAATGCCAATAAAAGATTTTTTCTTGGAATTTATTTATTAGCTATATTTTTACATATATTTTTTTATTTTTCTAAACGTTTCGACATTTTTTCTCTTCTTCAGTAGTAACTAAAATGAAAAAGTGGAAAACATTTTTAATAAATTAATAATAGTTTAAACGCCAACACTGATTTTATTACAATTTCTAACCTTGCTATTTTGTCAGAAAAAATAAACAAAACTTTCGAACGATCAATATACATGTTGCTCACAATAGATTTCAATACCTTGTGCTACCAAAACAATTTCTATCAAATATATTAATACCTTCTAGATTGGTAACCACAGATTTATTCAATGATACTTGAAAGATATATGATTCCTCTCTTGTCTTCTATTTGTTTATGTTGATTGTCAAATTAAATTCCCTCAAACTTCAATCGTACTAACTCTAACGTGGTTTTATTATATGTATCTCTTTTGTAACGTAGCAAGTAATATCAGGTATATACGCATACGGTTAGCACACAAGTCGAAACTCACTACTCCCCAGGCAGTGCCATACAATACACATATCCTATCTTTTTTCCCCTTAAATAAGCACAAATTGAACACCTGTCCAAATCGCTCCACCCCAGGCGAACCGCCCCTGCTGGGTAGCCGTCCTCTGGCATATTCTATCTCGCTCCAAATGTTTGCTTTCTACTTTTTTGGTCGGCATGGTAAAATTAAATCTGTGTATTTATGGTTTTTGAATCAACATTAATGAAATGTGTACACAAAGAAGCGGTTTTTTTTTCTTTCGGAAAGACCCTGTTGTTTCCGACTTGTTTACTTGTATAATAGACCGGCCCGTTTCATTAATAACGTGCGCTTCTGAAGCCGCTGGGAAAGGCGTTTTGTCAGACTTTCAATGCATTTTTGTCATCGAAATAAGTTCATTTCATTCACCAGGTAAACTCACGCAATTATATTGTTTATTGTTAAAGGTGGAGGTTCGCCAGTGTTCGGGAGAGATTTCTTGAAGTTATATGATTTTTCTATAAGCAATATTGTTCAAAAAAATCATTGTTTACATTAAAAGTACCTGAACAGGATAGAAGATAAATTAGCTTCGAAATTTGCCAATATGTTTTCTTCTAATCATCATTTGCATATGTATATCTGTGAAGGAACGTATTTGAATTTCTATTTTTTACAAACATCTACCAAATCATGCATTTCCTTGAATCGCCAAAAACGTATCTGGATTAGGCTTATAAAGACGCTTCCTCTATTTGAATCAATGCGTAATCTTATGGTTTTCGAAATGCCTGTACAAATAATGAAGAAATCTTACCCTGTGTGTACCTGCAAACATCACAAATAAATGATGTAAAATTAGATGAAATGAACACATTACACACATATTACATTATTGTGAAGTGATTGTTTTCACTTACAAATCGTATAAACCGATTTCCATCGCAAATGCGTTCATTTATCGTTGTCAATTTAAACGGGACCAGTTGTCTAAACTAAGACTAACTTAAAGACTTCGCGCATACATTACTCCACTTACTGGACAATCGACGACACCTTGAAATACTTACCTGGTGTTTCGTTCGCAATTTCAAGCGATTGTGCAACTCAATTACCGTTGCCACACTCGATAATGTGACGTCTAAAATTGCGCGCAATTCACTTTGTATTTATAAGATTGTTCTGGAACATAAATTGTCCTACTATGTTAAGCATATTTTCTCTTTCTTTTAAGAAAATATGTAAATATATAATCCGACTTTTTACAATTCTGAGTTTGCACCCATGTGTTCGAAAACACGCACGCAATTGAATGCAGACGTAAATCATATACCTTAAAAACTTCAAAGTTGTGTTTTGGTACAGCTGCTTCGGATAAATATACCTCAGTGCTAGCGGGATCGATAAGGAACAGAATACAAGAGGATAATTATATAGTGTATTTACTGCAAGGAGTTTTAACGTACGTTTAGCAGGAATTAGGTCAGAAAACCACCAACAGGTACTTTACACAAACAATGGAAGAAAAGCACAAATACACAGCAAGGAAGTAACAGAATATAAGGAACATAACATATATATTTGTTGTGTGTATGGTTAATTGTGGGTTAATCATATGCTTGATGTGGTTTCAAAGTGAGGTTAGTTTGAACGAGAGACAGGCGAAAGAAATTGCTAAGAAAATATTTTGAAACGACAAATTTACTATGAACTTTGTTAAATTGGGCATTTCGTCTCCACACGCACTTACAGCATGTGGCACTTCTTCTTTAGTTGCTGCTTCCTTTATCTGATAGAAAAGGTAATGGAATGCGAACAGCGATGCCCATGCCATCCCATCTGTTGGTTTCGGAACAGCACTAATGCTCATCATCGATGATTTGTGTAATCTAGAGTAAATTGATTCTGATGAATACGCAACTGTTGAAAAAAACTCCGCCCATGAAGATGAAAATGTGGAAATAAGCATTTATATTGTTGGAACCTTGCAACTAGATGAATCTGATTCTAATGAGGAAATGATAGAGAAATGAAATAAAAACTCCTTTGCATTGGCAGAAGATTGGAGTGTGGGTAGCCATGTCTAGGCGTTGCATAACCAATATTTTTCGCTAACAACATCAATGGTTAAACGTATCGCACGCAAATTTTGGACGCATCTATTAATCAATTACATGATGATGAACTACAAAGAGGTTATTTTCAACAAGATGGGGCACCACCTCATGTAGCCTACGATACGTTAGAATATCTAGTGGACGGTGGCCTCCACAATTACCTGACCTAAACTACCATTAAACTTTTATCTATTTGGATTCTTAAAAACTAAGATATTTCAAAATGGACTTAACAACTTGGAGAAATTACAAGCAGCCATCGAACAAGAAACGCAAAATATTAATGAAAATCAATTACATCTATTCGAGAATGTCAAAAGAAGAGTAAATTTATGCCTGAAAGCACATGGTCATTTTGAACTTATTTCATGATTTTTTTTTATTAAATTGTATATTGTTAAAATTATTAAAATTCGTGTTTCAATGTCAGAAAACTGTCCAGACAATTATTAGATTAATTAAAAATTCTTATATCCCAAGCACCAAAATATTTATTAGATCATATCATATCAGTTGCCCATTTGGCACGCCACTGATAAGGATCATCACGTAACCAACGTGACAATCAATCATTTACAATCACCCTGTAGTATTAAGTCTATGTGCAAAATTTAAGAAAGGTGGATACATTGATGTGTTGACTCAATTGCCTAAAGGTTGTTTTCGCTGTCATCATCCATTATTTGCCGAGTATTGGCAATGACTTCTTCAGTTCGTTTTTTCGATGCTTCACTACCAGCTTCACGACGGACTTAGAAGTTATTTTTTAAACTACTTGTAGTCAGCAGCAACATTTGAAAACTGGAATTTTGGACAGAATAAACCCATTATCCGTCAACACAGTTGCCATTACGAAAGTAACTGTAAACCAAGAAAGTTCTTTGTTCTGAAGAAAACACCATAGTTGCCAGTTGTGCTTTGAGGTTACACCAAATTTGCTGATTTGTGTGGAATGGGTTAAAAAGGCGATACAATTATAGAAGACTTATTTTATCAAAACAATCATAGGTAACTTGATAACGGTTTTAAATTAACACCACATGCTTACACGTAGGACAATTTCCTCAAGAAACCACAAGATGCAATCAACGTGTCTGATTGATTGCATGATTTATTTAAGAAATAAATTAAAGGTTTCAATTCCATCATTTTGACGGTTTATAATTTTAAAGGTAGATCAGCAAACTGCCTGTTTCCAGGAAAAGGAAACCTTTTTTCTTCAAGGTAATGCTCCAAAAATCAACACCCTAAAATCGCCGTGATATTCCTACCAACCATCGCAAGGTTCTAACAAAGTAATAGTGGGTAGACTGCTCACACAAATGCGCACAATAGATCAAAAGACGGTGAGAGGAGGATATCGCCTCGCATTCGTGGTCTTTTCGACCAAAAATTTTCGACAACGGGACCGTTCGCACCGCCCTGCGCAGGTAGAAACGTCTGCGGAGCCGACTGACTGACTGACTGGAGGGAGCGCGAATCGAGAAATCCACTGTCGACTGTTGTCCATCCGATCTGAGAGAACTGGCTGGCTGTTATGTTCGGTGTATCGAACTTGAACCCGCGATTGCGGCCTTGGTCGGCTCGTTCACCTCGTTGGCGCGCCCGCTGCACTCTGGGTTAGTGGCACCGGTAGACCTACGAACAACCGCCCGAACTACGACGAATTGTTGTTCGATTCTGTGGCCTAGGCACCTCTCCCGTTCCGAAACGCTCCAAACGGGACCGCGCTGTGCACCGTGCGCCGAATATACTGCGGTTGTACGGCCGGCTATCGGTCGATCCATGGGTGCGAACGACGGTATTATACGGAGCACTTCAATTGAAACGAACCACCTCAAATAACTATTTACCTGCTGGATTTATATAAAATTCCGAAACCTGTCAATTGTCATATCAAAGGGGACAACAATTGCTTTGCCTGTATGGTCCTGGCGGTTGCAAACCAACGTACGTTTCTGGTTTGACTTCTAAGTCAAGATACAAGAGGAATGAAAGCATTCATAGGTCTGGTTTATCTTATAGAGACTTTGAGGTGCTCTCGCAAGAATGCGCATTTGTTGTGGGACAACTCTCGTGGAAACGGTGTTGAATCTTGTTATCTGACCAAGGCTGAACATAGATTTTGTTTTCTGCTGAGATGCCTACGGTCTGACAACATCAACGACCGTAATACGCGCAGAGAAGTTGATAAAATGGCAGCTATAAGAGAATTATTTGAAGTGTTTGTAAACAATTTCGAAAGGCAATATTCTCCTAGGTGAGCAGTTAGAGGTCGCTGCTCTTTCAGACAATACATCCCAAATAAGCCAAGCAAATATGGAATTAAAACGTTTGCTTTGGGAGATGCCCGAATGGCTTATACAGTCAAACTAGAAACGTATGTTGGTTTGCAACCGCCAGGACCATACCGGCAAAGCAATAATGCTAGGGATATTGTTATGCGAATGGTAGAGCCAGTTCAGGGCACCTCCAGAAATATAACTGGAGATAATTGGTTCACCAGCATCCCACTAGCTAATGACTTGCTAAATGAAAAAAAATTGACATATGTTGGGACAATAAGAAAAAACAAAAGAGAAATTCCAAAAGAATTCCCAAACAAGGAAAGAAAAGAATACACATCACTTTTTGGCTTTCAAGAGAAATGCACCATACTTTCATATCGTCCTAAAAAAAACAAGGCAGTTTTGATGATTTCGACCATGCATCATGATAGCTGCATGGATCATGAAACGGGCGAGATACAAAAACCAGGGATTATAACTTTTTATAGTCGCACCAAAGTAGGTGTTGATTTAATGGATCAACTTTGCCAAAAAAATAACGTAGCAAGAAGTACGAGGCGCTGACCATGGTGGTATTCTACAATTTATTGAATATCGCTGCAATAAAGGCCCTCTGCATTTTTTCTTGTAATAATAATATTAAGGGTAAATTGAGCAAATCCAATTTATTCAAGCCGCGGTATGGGAAATGATAAAGCCCCAAATACAGAGAAGAGCACAAATATTACAAGTTCCAAGAGAAATGCGTCGAAGAGCTGGGATTCTCTATTAGGAGAACAACCATCTACATCGAACGCCCCGGAGGAACCACGGCAGGGATCTAGAGGACGTTGTTTTTACTGTGGACGAGCTCGTGATAAAACAACAAGAAAATGGTGTGTCAAATGTAAAAACTGGACATGCAATGATCATCTCAAAGAAATTTGCATTAGTTGTTGTGAAAATGAAAGAGAATAGTAAAACAAGGTATTTTGTAAATATATTACATTCTTTTAGTTTTATATGGAAACTTTTGCTTTACTATGTATATTATTTTGTGTTTGAAGCACTCTTTGGACCTTACAAATAAATAATTTCTGAAAAATATTGCTCTATGCATTCGATTTTAGGTGGTTGACATACGTCACCTATGCGACCAAACTGGAGACGAAACCTGATGCGACTAACATAGGGTTAAAATAGCTCTGCGCAAACCTATTCGGTTTCTATGCGAACGTAATAAATAACATTACATTTGTATAAATGTACCAATAAATACTGATGATATGATAATTTTATTCATTTGATTTATGTGCGAGACATCGAATGTAGTATCAAACGTGATGATAAAATACTTAGCATTTAATAATAATAATAATAATAATAACAGCGGTTTATTGGCATCAAACATAGTATAAAAATAAGTAAGTAAAAGCTAAAAATTCAATCAACATGCCAAAAGGTGCAGGATCAGCTGCTTAAAGCATAAGCCGCTGTTCTACCTCCAGCACCATTAATAACATTAACCCGATAAATAAATAAAAAAAAATAATAAGCAAAACGTAATAATAATTCAAATCTAAGCGCAAAAAGCATAAAGAGAAAAGTAATAGAAAGTAACAAAGGAAAATGAAAATATATTTACTTGTTAAAGAAAGCACTCTTTCGTAATTGCTGGGACAAAGAAAGCGGACTCAAACAACGCATACCACCTAGTGGAATTTTGTTCCAAAGTCGAACAATATTATGACTAAACGATCTTTTAAAAATTTCAAGGTTGTGAACTGGAGGAGTTAATAAGCCTCTCACATTGATATTATGCACATCTGTTATAAACAACATTTTACGGAACAAATAACTTGGTTTCTTAAAATAAATAACTTTATAGAAAAAGATGGTAGCAGAAAATTCAGCTCTGGCAAGTAATCTACAAACTGGCATTTAATTACGACTACTGTTCGTCTACATATCTACATGTAACGTTTTATTTCTATATAGTAATCACTGTATGTACAGTACCTACATTAAATATGGCCAACGTTCGTGAATATTATTATTAAAGGAGATCGAACTTGGATGTAGCGCGCGTTGAATTGCAGCGACTGCATTTTTATGAAATGTTTAGTCTGTCACCCAAGTTCACTTCACTCTCAATAGTCTCACAGTTACGTCTGGCCCAAACGTAAACTTGTGTTTGTAAGAAAACGTTCGTTGTGTGCATGTTTTTATATCGTGTACGTGTTTAAACATGTTTTATTATAATTTACGTCCATATTAGAAGCTTTAAATATTATTCAGTATATCTGTTAGTGTTGGGCATTATTTAGAATACTTTAAATCAAAAAAGAGAAGAATTTTTTATTGTTAAAATAAGCTAAATTAATCGCAAATGCAATATATAGAGGGGAAACAAACTGAGGATGAATGTACTTATTTACTGCATTTTATAGTATGGGCACAAGTTTCTTTGATATAAATAGAAATTAATTTTGAAACAAGCTTTAATATTATTGCTGACTTTGTATATTAAGCACACATAAGAGAGCAAAAATATAAGATATTATCTTCAAGGGCATTCATAGGTATACTTTCTTGGACGGTAATTCGTGACCCAACAACTGAACACACCTATAAAAACTTTGTCGGGATAACAGTCCTAACGTTATTTCATTCAAATGCACATATTTACAAAAACTGCAATTGACAACTTCTGGAATTCACAGAAGCTATTAAACAGTTTTATTACTTTATGGGGAATATTACAACTGTCCCTTCTCTTTCTCGGTACTCGGTAAATGCATTTGCCATTTTTATTGCCTACCGTAAAATTAGAATATGCTATGTAATCCAATCCTTGTCCTTTCTTATATTTTCTTTTTCTAAAAGGAGGCAAATGGATACACTTTGAATTTTAATATAAGAATTGTTCTGTGATTGGCATATTTGCTGTTGGGCAAAATAAATCATTATTATTAATCTTACAAATGATTTCTGTAGTTTCACAATTCATATTTTAATGATATCTATGTAGTTAACAGTTAAAATTCATAATGTTATTTTCACGATCTAAAATCGCATAAAAACATACTTTACCTACTGATGCTGTTTGTTCCATACAGTAGACAAACAAACGTAATTGCACCATCTAATAAAGGTTTAGGACAGCTCCTCCGATATAGAAACTTTATTCTTGGATTATTCCTATTCAGAGCACAGAGACGATAAAATTTAAGAAAGCAATACGTTCCAGCACATTTCTGCAACCACATTTGTGTATATCCATTTACTACACCTTTTGAAAATACCACGTAGATGACAATAATCCCTTTATTGATGGTTAAGTTCTTCATAAAATTATGTATCATAATATATAATTTACAAGTTCACTACAAACTTCTATAAAAAGAAATATTCACTCCTCGTGAAACATCCATACATAACAACAACGCACAGATAGATTACGTCAGAAATTACCAAACACGTGTATTGAGATCGTCCAGGTCCAAGTTGAGAGTATAAAGCTTATGGCAAGATGGAACTTCACGTGGTATACTCTTGTCTAATACCGAAACTAGGTCAACGGGCATTTAAACTAAACTGGTAATTTCCTCTCGACGCTAGTGAAGGTTCACAGTTCATAATACTACAATTTCATGGAAATCGGCCAACTGATAGAGAATCTTTAGCGATTATCTCTGGCGTGTCAGATGTTGAGAGTTGTTGACAGTTTTATTGTTATGCCAGCGTTAGTTTGCTTGTGAAATGAGCTAGGTGTTTGGCACGGTATAGGGAAATTAGTCAATTTCGCGGAAGTTGGCAGATCCTACAGTCAAAAATGTCTTGAATATAATGCAAATGTTTGTAAATACACGGTAAAAAATCGTTGTGTACTGCTTACTACATGTTTACAAATACAAATTTGTAAATAAAATTCCTATTCACACCAGTGTACTTAAGACACTCAAGAATTTGTAATACTGATAATGCAATGACATTGCACTAGATATGGTTACAAATTATAATATATATACCCATCCTAGTGATAAAATATAGAATACTTAATTATTTTTGTAGTTAATTGTGCCATCTAATGTCGTCATAGGTAGTCTATGCGGTTGAATCGGTACACTGAGAAAAATGGATTGTAGAAATTAAATAGTAAATCTCTTTATGTTAATTAGTAACATAATTATTGTCAAAACGACAATATGTGGGGTATTAAGAGTAAAATAACCAGATGTTACCATGCTTATAGTAAGAGGTAAAATCTGGATGTTACCAGGTATTCGATGCATATTCAATTTCTAACATAAATGTTCGTAACACTCTTCCCACCCCTTGCTCTATTCATTGTCGATCTTTACCGAAGAAATCGACCAATAAGCTGTATTGCCACTCACACGTGTTATGTACGTGTGATACAGGTGTACGTATTCGTGTCGGTGCATGTTTGTGTCTGCACAGAGAAAAATCCATGTTGTAATATTTACACTTCACTGTTTGACGGAAATTGTAGTAAGAATTCCTACTATTGTGCAAAATTTTAGAACAACGGCGTTGCATTTTCCTATATCACGGTTACAAAAAAAGCAATAAAATTGTTTAAAAATATTGTGTGACAATCTTCTACAAAATATAATGAAATGTTTTACAATATTTTACAACAAGTGAATATAATAAATTGCATATAATGTAGTGAAGACAGTTATAATAACAGGTGTAGCAAATTGACTGTGTTGTGTTTATTTAGGTTAGGTTAGGTGCTTGCAACAGTCACCTTACTTTGATTATTGAAAACGGCATTAATAATGAGATGGAATGAAATGAATGCTGGATAGTTTTATATCTATATAGTAGGAATATCATAATACTCATAATTGGTTTAGCTACATAAATATGTGATACTACAGCTTTTGTCGTAAAGATGGCGCTACGCTTGTTTCATAATCTTTGAAATTCGTACTCAATGTAAATTGTGATCGGTAAATGTGGCTGCGTAGTATCTATATGATGCTTATACATGGTTAACGTCGTGTAAAAAGTACTGTGGACAATCGCCCACAGACGAGAATTACGAGGCGCTTCAATACCGGTAGTACTTTACAGTACACGGGCCGGTCTGATTCCCGCAATCCTGCCCGATACGACGGCAATTCGCCCGGCTGTCACCGGCTAATCAAATTATATTAATTAATTATAATTAAAAATTATTAAACTATATTTATTATAGTTTTCATTGTTAACAGTTATTATCAAATATAGTCAGCGCTACTAGACATTTTTTTCACATTTACTAACATGTATGCTCAAATTAATAATACAAATATAGTACACTTTACCATAAGAGTTAATAAAAAGTATTCACAGATATTTACTATACAGATATTGTCACCGGTAATATAAAATATGATTGTCCCTATAGGAGCTATAAAATATATTAAAGTATACTATATTTATGTTAAAGAGTACTATCTATTTCTCTCAGTGTAGTTACCTGTAACAAAGTTTCAAACCAGTATGTGTACAGTTTTTAGTTCCCGCGCAGTCGAAATTCCGTTTGGATCCCGCTTAAAATTTTGTTGGCAGGTATGTATTATTTAGTTTGTAGTGAATTTTACTAGCTTCATCAAATCACTTGATATTGCAATATAATAAAATTAAAAGTTGAGTTATTCCGCAGAAATATTAACTTAAAGACACTCTTGATTAAAATAAAAAGATAAAGAAATCTATTTTCAGGGTGTTTTTGAGGTTCGATTGAACTATACAAGAATGCACTACTTATTTTCAACAAACTGGTGATTGTCGATAAATCTGTGATGTGTAATAAAAGTGATGGATATTATCAAGAAAACCACAAATATTCAGGCAAAATAAACAAATTATATTAAAATTACAAATTTTCAGCATTAATATATAAATAAGCACATTTGGAAGTTGTGATTAAAAAAAAAAAACAAGGAAACACTGACATCAACTCTTTTGACAGACAAAGAACGTCCTAACCTAGCCCAAAGCTACCAGAAATCTTCAAACTTTTAATAACAAGAAAAAAAAAAAATCTAAAAAGGAATAAAAAGAACCTACACCTAGTATGAGTGGAAAATGGAAGTGGAACCAAACGACAAAAGAGAAGACAGTTCCCATCTAGTTCCTCTGATGACGATTCAGAATCAGTACTAATAATCTTATAAGAATAATCTGAGAAGGTTGTTGACAAGGATGCAACCCGTATGTATTGTAGTGGCAATTTTTTTGAAGATAGGAAAGGAAAAATTTGGATAAAATGTATGCTTTTTCAGTGTACCAATCTTAAGTAAAAAAATATATCGTCTTGTCGTATCATCCGTAGATTCTGCAAAAGATGAAGACATAAAAATGCCCGCACGTGGAATAATATCTTTCGTAATACTTCATCGTCAACGGAAGCCCGGTCGCACCTACGCGTTCGCTTGGACATGCGAGGAAAAAACGAATTATTACCGGAATATGGCGCGTCCGTCACATAAATCCTGATGACTCCGCTTAAGAGCAGCGGCCAACAACGTGCACAACGATTCGACCTGTGCAACGCTGTGTACGTAGCAAGCGATATATCTGGTACAGGTGCAACTGTGTCCACCTAATAAATTTCAGGTCGACTTCGTGAAGCGGACAACTGACGACATTCATTGAACTGTCGGTCGACTGTTGGCGTTGCTATTACAAGAGAGCATGCACAGGTGAAACAAGAGCAAGAGCGGACTTGCGTGTGATGATGTATATACCGTTTTACTGTTAGAAAGTCAAGTGAGAAATAATGTTAATATGGTATGAGTATAAGAGATTCTTTAGATTCTACCAAATAATCTAAATTCTACCTCTTGTAATGTCTTCTCCTATTCTGATTTACATTTTCGTAAAGCAGAAAAATTAAAAACATTCCAGAAAGGACAATTATAAGAAATAATAGAAAGATTAAAATGGAAACGGAACACGGCAAAATGTATTACCCATTTTATTTCACACAAAGACGAATTGGTTATTTTGAATGAAAATAGTTTTAAACGGAAAAGTAGGCTTGAAAATTTTGTTGGAATTGTTGACAGTTGTCAAAATGGAGCGTTGGTCTACACAACATCGTGTCTTTTGCGTTGAAGTTTATTTCCGCACAAAAAATTCAGATTACACACCTATGTATGTATGCTCTATATATATATATATACCTATTTCATAATGTTTTGCATTTCAAGTTCGAGATCACCCCTTGTATATATACACACAAGAAACTATCCAAGACTTATATAGGAAGTACTTTTTTCTGTATGCCATTTCATTTTTTCCTCTCTCTCTGTGTTGAACTTGTCTGTAGTATTTATTCCATATAACGCGGACTAGTCAATGTAGTTAAGTACTCGACTTGAACCCACAGACGTGTCGTTGTGATGGCTCATGATTACTTGACGTAGCATCACTGCAAGTAAACGAGGCATGTTAATTGCCTTTAATTCGATAAAATTCGCCGTGATTGACAGCTGCGGGAACGCCGTCAATGCGATGCGGTTTTGTTTTTCATCATAGGTATCTATCACATAAATATGTACATACCAGCATCCGGACTTCGGAGAGTTCTGCGATTTTTAATCGTTTGATGGTTATCATGTGTCGAAACAAACCCACGTGGCAAATTGAAACAGAATTACACGTTTGATGTTTTGAGGTTTTGTTTGCTATTTTTGCTTTATAATGTCATACCTATAGTAGTCAAAATATAATTTCTATGAGAGATCAATTCCTAGCGCGACTACTAAAAATTAGATTTTTTTAAAATTTTAATAGTTGTCCTGGCTGGTCAATGGCTGGTGGTATGCATACATTAGATTCCACTTGATCCTGTATGCACTATGCAGTACCATTAAAATCCTGTCAAAAATACCAAACTCAATATAATTGTTCTCACATTTCAATAAAACTATTAACTAAACTAAAATATCTAATAATATACAAACCAAGCTAGATTATCAACCGATTAAACAGTATTAATGGGAGAAAATCAATGCTATATCTCCACTGACAATAGGAACCGGAAAATCGCGTAAGTAATTCATCGCCTGTCGAAAGCGTACAGCAATCGTCACTTGGCCATCGTAAATTTAGCAGCGTTGAATGGGTTGTGGGTGAAATCAGAGTCGTGTATGGATTCTGGTGGCTTTTGAAAAATTTAAGTGGCATAACCCCGACCATTCACTTGGCTGGTCAGTTAGTCAGTTTTAGTTGACAAGTGAGTGGAAAGAGTTGTATGCAATCGGGCATTCAATTCGATAGAGTTGATGGCGAATATCTAATGAAGATTATCTATTTAATTATTTGAATGTTGAAAAGTGCAGTATTAATTCCTCGGCTGAGAGGATAAAGTTTCTGAACGAAGTCCAACAATCGAAAATGCATCATTTGTATTTGCACACATCCAGAGATACGATAAACCTTGCTTTGATGTCAATTTCTTGCCGAAAATAATTCCCAAATTCTTAATATCCTTCTGAAGGCTAAATTCTACATTGATAAAAAGTATCAAATAGTTCAAGAATTAAAGTTTATCAACACAGGAATATACTTGCTCAACATCTTCCAATTTATTATACTTGCATTTCCAATATTTTTCTCTAAAGAAGTTATTGAGACATGTTTTTTTGGTATTTAATACCTTGCCTTATAACCATACACGAATTATTATATATATATGTTCATAAATTGGAACATTTTATATTCCAAATTAGCATATTAAATTGCACGCAATGTATTTATCTGCACATACATAAAATGCAAAATCAGGAAGAAAATGATCGTTACCACACCACATGCGCGTCTTGTCCGACAGGTAATTAACAAAACCTGTCAATACACTGCTAATTACGGCAAAACATATGTCGATGTGATTCCTATGGTAATGAGCTCATTCTGCACTCATGTCGCGTGGACAAACTACTTTTTCGAGTTTTTTTCTATACTGGTATACCTATAGTGGCCATTACTGTGTTTGAATTGTCCACAAACACGTGATTTTTTAGTTTTTGTTTTCTTGTTGTTTATTTGATTCTTTTATTTTATTTATATATTTCTAACAAAACTACTACACTGGTAATAATCCATACCCTGCGTAAATTGGATGTGCAGCTGACAACGTTATAAATTATTTATGTCATGTATTTACTAGGTACACATCTTGTAGGAGGTGTGATCATTAAAACTGCGACTTCTGCCGCACCACCGGCGGTGGCTTTTGACCAGGGCGAATCCATAATAAAGATATTATTAACTACTTCATATTATTAAGATAATAGGAGCTGATAAATATAATACAGTCGTTAATAAACTACTTTATTTGTTCCGAATTTGTAGTTTGTTTCATCTAGTCGAAATATTTACTTATATTAAACATTACACTGCATTTGATTGGACACTGTCGTTTTCTGAGAGCACATGTGTCATGGCCAAACTGTATGTTAAAACCAAATATCTTATTTCATTGGAACTATTGGAATTTTATAGTATTTAAGTATAATTTTTACTTGGGAGGACTAAATATTCACTTGTCAGCACTATTCTTTTTTTTTCAGTGTAGTCCTATTACCTCTATCAGCAATAATGCATATTCGACATAAATTTAGCGCTCGACAGACGCCCCCAAAATATTTATCCATCTACCGGGTAAACATCTGATAGAAAGTGTGATCATCAAAACGGCGACACAATTGAGCTGATCCCTGCGAAAATATTCCAATTTGTAGCCCCGTAATGTATTGTAAATTGACCATTACCAACTAATTAACAAAAACAGGGTAGAACGTGCCTGCGTTTTAAAAAATCATTATCAGTATATCGAAAAATAAATATACACACCTTAATTGCGTGTCCACTGCACCGATGATGTACGACTTGAAAACGCTTCGGAATCAGTCAATCGAAACTTTATAACTAGTTGGCCGCGCAAGTCCTGACTAATAAATAACAGAACGCAGGTGCGCACTGTTCTTCGCGAGCAACCAAGCTCACTTCTGGGTTGGTCTGACTCGTTAAAATCTAGTAAAAGTATAAATGAAAAAAGAACCTTCCTGCGATGTTATTAAATAAGCATTGAATGCGAGTGTTTTGTATAGCGTTTTGTCGTACGTCAATCACTAAATTCACGGAAGCAATTTGCATTATAGTAATGGGTTTAAAAGGATTAACGTTAATTTCGATTTGAATCAAGTCGATTCAATATTGAGCAGACTTTACTAAAGTTGATGATAAAAAAAAGGAACGTTTACAGCGCTCCTAGTGTGGAGCAAACGAAAAGTGCAGTTACCCATTTTAGGAATGTTTCCTAATTAACACCAATTTACCAGGACAAAGAAAGATTGTAGCTGCAACTAACACCAACAAAAGTGTTTCTTTGTGAAGGAAGTAATCTTTAAGTATAGCTATATAATTAAATATCCTAACCCAGTAATTGGGTATCCTAACGGCAAAGAATAGTTTACTGTTTGGGAAGCACGGTATATTTTGCCCTCGGATATTGTAATCATTTCTTTCTTAGTGTATTCCATTCGGTTAAATAAATATGAATTTGCTTTCATTTGCTTGAAGTTATGTGTATTTTTGTGGGATTTGAGAAAATTTAATTAAATAGAAATAAAAAACACTAATTCTAGAAATCAAAATGGTTGCTTCCCCCCCACATTTAGTCGAGGATTACAAGCATATCTGCTTACAAAATAGGTAACGTAATAAAATTTAACGTTCAAACGGCCATTTTGCATACCTGATGCTATAGAGGTATATCTGCAGTTATCTACCTGTTGAGTGGGTAATACTCGTGCATATATAGGTAAGGCAATCCGAATGGAGGTGATACTATAAAATATTTATTAGGATTTTTATGAGTCTTAAACGATCTTATCTTCTATACTCTGTATAGGACTGATTGACTGTTACTATATATTAAACTTTACGATATAGAGTACATACGAAAATACGAAGTGCGTATATGGGTTTTTAACAATAAAAAAAAAATAATATCCATTTTACTTCTCGTAAATGGTGCTTTACATATTTCAAATTAAGACTCTAAGGTCGTGCACAGTCAGTTCACAGTAGGTAGGTACTGAGTTTATGAGACATCGATATGAATAAATTATTCACATTACCAAGTCGACACTACAAAGTTTTACAGTACCTAATCTCTAATTTAATAACAAATAAAGAAGAAACTCCTTGCAAAGGTGCAGTCATAATTTTCTCCTCTCTATTAATAATGTTATTATATGTAAGCTCAACAAAAATTAAACTAAATAATTTAAGGATGGTATAGCAAAGCGTTCAATTAAACTCAATTAAAAGAGAGAAATTAATAGCAGCATTAGAAGAATTGGGGATAGAGAGTAAACTAAGAAACCTGATAAAAATGACTATGAGAAATTCAAAAGTTAGTATAGTAACACAAAAGGGTGAAACAAAGTTCTTTACAATCAACAGAGGAGTTAAACAGGGCGATTCACTCTCGGCAACTCTCTTTAATCTAGCACTGGAATATGTGATGAGGAATATAAACAAAGGTAACCTCAGAACGGGTGGAGGACAAATAGTTGCCCATGCGACATAGTTATTATTACAAAGCAAAGAAAAATAATGGCTAAAATGTTAGAGGAAATAGTAAAAGAAGGAGGAAAAATTGGGCTAAAGATAAACCAAAATAAAACAAAAATAATGAAGATTGGCAAAAATCAAAAGGATGGAAGAATAAAGATAGGGGACTATGAATTTGAGCAGGTGGATAGATTCAAGTACCTAGGAGTAATGTTATCAAAAAACAGAGACAATAAAATAGAAACTACAGAAAGAAAAATGATAGTAAATAAAGCTTAAGTACCATGCTAATAAAAAAATTTTAAGAAGTAAGCTACTTACCAAGAAAACTAAATTAACAATTTACAAAACATTGATAGAACCGACGATGACGTATGCAGCAGAAACAACGACACTTACAAAAAAAAAGGACGAAGAGGAGTTAAGAATCGTAGAAAGAAAAATAATGAGAACAATTCTAGGACCTGTGAAGATAGGAGATAATGAGTATAGAGTAAGAAGGAATGATGAAATAGCACAAGAATTGGGGGGCGAGGACATAATGAGAAGAATTAAAAGGCAGAGAATAAAATGGCTGGGACATGTGTGGAGAGCAGGACCGGGACCATAATATATACAATGTTGGAGTGGGAACTGGGAGGCAAAAAAGCAAGAGGAATATCAAAAACACGATGGTTGAAAGAGGTGGAAGAAGATCTGAGAGAGGCCGGATTTGGCAAATGGAAGAAGAAGGTAGAGGACAGAAACTTATGGAGACAAATAGTGAGAGCGATTTAGAGGAAGAAAACGGGGATTGATCCACCCCAATTTGAAATGGATCTAGAAAGCTTATATAAGCGGCACAACCCCACAAGGGGTGTTAAGCCATCACATATATATATATATAGGAAAGCGTTCCAGCTAATCTTAGTTTCGTCAGAATTTGTATGTTGCTTCACTCGCGTTTTTTATTTGAATTGCTTTAACAAACTTCTATCCAAAACAAAATAGATACATGACCAGAATGGTGAAATAAAAGACCAGAATCAGGACCAACACAGGAAATACAATTCTTAAAGGAAGAATGACCTGAACTTACAAAAGAACTACTGATCGTTAGTCAATGACTATACCCAATAATTCTTATTTGGGTATCAGCCATATTTTCAAAATACAACTGTGTGTTATTTTTAAATGTATTAGTTACACTTAAACTTAAAACTTTACAGAATAAAAGAAAAAATCAGAACAGGCTTAAGTAAATTTATTCAGAAATAATTCATAAAAATGAATGGACGACTGCTAACGACTTCTTATTCAGAATTAATAGATAATATTTTTTTAATCATTATTCGGTTATTCAATAATTATTATTGATAATTATTCAAATAGTTATTTTTAATTTAATTAAAATAATTATTTTTTTATTTAAATGAATCTTTAAACATCGAAGAGCTACTTTTCTACATCGGGGGGCAGAAGAGGGCGAGGAAGCAAAGTATTTGAAATAATAAAATTCGTTGTTTCCCTCGCCAGGAGCAATGGGCATTCAAATGTTATTTTTATTTGAATAAAATTATTACCTAAGAACTATGAGTAACACAAAAATGTTATTTTTCTTTAATGTTTAAATTTTATTGAATCTGTGCGTACGAGAATCATTATTTTTTTTTATTTGATCATGCAATACTGAGAGTTATTTTTTTTTTTCAATAATTACATCACTCGATTATTTATTGATAAACTATAATTCATAGAAGAATTATTTATACACACATGTTATTTTTCACTTATTCTATTTATTAATTTTCTTTCTAACATGATTTCGCAAATTAGAGAGGTTTTGTTTTTCGCAATTTGTTTTAATAATTGCAGTTCTTTCTTTGATAAAATTGATGTAATTAGTTTAATGCCTAGAAATAAGCGGGTTGTTTTTGTTTTTGCCATGCTGCAGATCAAAGTCTCAAACCAACACTTACGTAGTAAAATACTGATTTTCCGAAGCAAGACACGTTAACTAACCCGACGGATTTGTACGAAATCATAAAAATACATCGCCCAGTAGACACGTGTGCATAAATATTGCAGTACCCTTGCTTTTATGTGACACGTAATCATTTCAATTAATCTTTTATTAACCCTTCGCGCAATAACGTATAATGTCCGTCTAACTTGTCAATAATAATTATGAGGGCGGCAGTTGTTTTACGTTGAATATAGGGGTAAAAGAAATACGCATTCACTATATAATTACGCAATATTATAGGCAACATCACCATCCGTAGAGGAATTGAATACATGTCTGATGAGGAAGGAAAAAACTGCGCGATGTTATCTAACCCGTATATCAGCGAGTTTGCAACATTCAATCTACTGATGATATGGGCTTCTTTTAATTATGGTGCGCTTGTGACTGGGCAAACGTAAAAATATGAACATATACAAGTGTACGAACATAGAAACGTAATGAATATTACTATGCTTTGATGGGGGCTACAATAAGTTTGTAGGAATTGGTTATCTGCGAGTTAAGTGTTGTAAAAATGGAAGTTATCATTAATTGACATGCATTAAGAATAGAAGGGTTATCGTAAAGACAGTTTATATGCATCGTAATGGATCTAGTTATTTTCCTGTTGTTGAATGACAAGGATAATTTATTTTATTTGTTAGTTGTCAATTAATTAGTGCGCAATTCTATTTGCGTATATCATAGAATACTCTACCAAAAGGAAGGCTGATCTGTTGAACAACTTTAGCCCTGCTGTACTGTTTAGATCTATTTGAACATAAAGAAGATACAATCCTTTTTCTTTTCTTTTTGGACACTGGTGATTGCATTTGTCGATATTAGGGCTTTGTTATTTGGTTTATGGTGAGGATTGGAAAAGTTTAGATAGTATTGTGTTTGAAGCTAATATATAGGATTGCTTGCTGGAGTTTATCGGTCATATGGAGCTTGTGGGATAAAGAAACTGGTAGAAATATATTTAGAGCAACTATGCCATTGGAAATATCTTACATTCTATCACCACTAATTCGATTTGATGACAGAAATACGAAGCAAGAGAGAAGGCGTATTGATAAGCTTACCCCTATTCATATTAGATGTTTTTTTTTTTTCAAAATTGTATAATGCTACTGTTGACGAACCCTTTCAAACAACATATACCCAGCAAACCGTTAAAGTAGTTAATCTTAAAATTTGTACTGTTTATGATAGTGAAACTTTCTATGCGATAAAATTACAAATATATACAGAAATAGAACAGAGTGAAGCTGCTGGAAAAAATCAAATTATGCGATCTTAGACAAACTTAAAGGTCACAATCTAACTTGCGATAATTTCTTTATGTCTTCCAGCAACCTGATGGGGCAGTTAGTTTTAAAACGAATAATGACGATGTTGGGTACTATAAGAAAAAAGAAAGCCTGAACTTAAAGTAAATAAAGAAGTATACAGGGTTTCTCACAGTAGTCGTTCGTTAGTTACCAAGTTGCCGTGGTTAGAAAAAACATAGAATTCTTAATTTTTGGACTCCAGGGTTAGTTAAGATTTTTTCATTTTTAAATATTTTCAAGGTCGTACCACTTCCGACTATGCTAGAAGTCGCCACTAACTTCCTTAGTTTAAATGGAACATCCGATATATTATCTCGTTTTTGAATTCCTGAGAAAATTTCATGTTCCATCTGGTTTTCCTATACCTATTTTCATTTGTTTCTTACATATCTTGATTATTTGGAAAATCTCGAAGTATGTAGCCGTATTTTCAATACTGTCCCTTTTATCCATTTTCGACATTAACAGTTGATTTATCGCATACACTGTGTCAAAACTTTTATGAACAATTATATCATTTTCAAAGTTCAAAAGTTCAATTTTTCAAATGTGACACATATCATTCAATGCAGAATTTAATTTAGCATCGATTCGCTATGCCTAAAGCCTTTGTTGCGGCGTTTACACCGTATATACTTTTGCCCACATTATAAAACATAAAAATGGCTTTTTACTTTTACCATTAAAAATATATTTAATTTCAAATGCCACTCACGCAAATCATTTAAGGACGTCTTAATAAAATACCATTCATACGTGCAATTGAAATCTCAATTTCCTACCAATCAAAATCTTCAAATGCCAGCAACATCTACACTTTTTTTTTATCATTTCCAATGATCATGTACATTGTGCTTCGCATCCGCTTCATACCGAGTGACATTCCGTTATTAGGATACCGCTCACGTTACTAACGCAAAAAGAAGAACATGACGCCTGAACGGAAAGAATTCAGCAGGAATTAAATCGAGTATACTTACCTAAGCTGTGAACTAACTGACGTTGCTGATGATGATTGCGCTAGTGTACACAAGTCCATACACGAACCGACGAAGAAAGAGGACCGACAGACTGCGATCCCAGCAAAAGAATAGAAAATAACGAAGAAGCACTTAGTAATATATATATATAAAAAAAAATGAATGAAGAAAAATGTTTACTATGCTCGAAAGACAGCGGTTTTTCAAAACGGTCTCTTCGGATCCCATACAAAGAGGGAGATGGGAACAGGTAAAACATGCGAGTGCAATTTACGGCCAGCGGGGAAGAGAGACGACCTAAACGACGCCGTGCACGGATAGATAAGGATGCGTTTAGAATCGAGCTCCGTGTTCGCGGAACGGAAAAGGCCCTATTGGAGAGGGCCTCGTCCGGGAATGAGATGGGTATAGGTCAATGGACCTGGCACAAGGCCATCGCGGTCTACGAGGAGAGAATCTCTTCGAAGTTAGGACGATACGAACTACGAACAGGCGCACGTGGTGTAAGGTGGATTTCACACTAAATAGGGCTTTCCGGTTCGAAATTTCAAATAGGATTGGATGTTCTTTTACATAAATGCAATAAAATAAATTATTATTACTATTACCACATGTCATACAAACATTATTTCATCAATTTCTACAAAGAAATAAAAGAATAGATATATACAGTGCATCCCACAACCATCCAAAACCTGGAAATTTGATAATGTACTAACAGCGATTTGGTCTGATCGAATAAAATATATATCAGAATCTCTTCCGGTTGAACAAGGTATTGCCATCAATTTTCTTACTTTAAGTGGAATAGTCTTTTCTATTTTCGAATTGTCCTTAACTATCTGGTACATTTAATAATGTATTAAAATAAATTTTTAAGATATTCAGCATATTCATTGAATGTCGGCACAAGTGCAGGCTCATTTTGTATAATCTATATTTCCATTGTCAGAATCTATGATTAGGTGCATTATATTCAATAATTTGATCAGTTTTCAACAGCATAAATCAATACATCGTCATCAACCATAAAACAATCATTAAACTCACCCAATTTCAGTATCATGATATGATCTGTGTTCTAATGTTATAAAAATCATCCTTCATTAAAGATCACGTGTGTAAAAATATCTTACTTGTATACAGCGTGTGTCAAAAAGTGGGTAGGTACGCATCACATGGGATTTTTTTTATTATGGACTTTTAAAATCAACTTGAGACCCCTTAAACGCAAATTATCTTCTACCGTATTCAGACTGACCACTTAAAGATGAACCTCATTTTCCAAAGAAGAGAAAGAAAATGTTCTTAAGATTTAACAGCTGTAGTCATACATCAAGTCCTAACACGAAAAAAAAAATGCCTCTTTATCTGGATCAGCCTTTATACATTTCATATTTGTACCATTTAATCTGATTAAAGTATTCGTAATTGTTGTAGCTAACATAAAAACGTAAATTGGTGGTACTTCTTAAGCGTTTTGTATTGTTAAGAAGAATTATTCAAATTGAGTGAAAGACCAGCGCATTTTTGGTGCAGACATATGTCCTTACGCTGACGATACCGATATTCTGGTGGGACCAGAGAACAAATTTCACCTTACAGCCAGATCGCAAAGAGTGGTGAATCAAGCAGAGATTTGGTTCTCCTTTAGTAAATTACAGATGAATAGAGACTGTAACACTCACACTGAAGGGAGGTGTGGAAACATTACAAGTAAAATTTCCTGACCTAGTGATAGACACTAAATGGTCCACACTCACCGAACTCCGCACCAACACAAGCTGTCTTCAGCAATAAGAAGATTGAAGATTAATGTAAGGTGCCAGTCCAGAAGTAGTCAAAATTGCGTACTTTTCATAGTTCCACTCAGACGTCAGCTACGGTATACTTTTGTGGGGGATGACAACGGATGCAGTACGGATACTAGTTTAGCTTTATGCAGGCCATTTCAATTGAAAAAAGCCACCTCGAATAACTCTTTACTTGCTGTAATTTATATCCAATTTCTAATTGAGGTGGCTGGTTTCATTTGAAATGCCCATATCACATTTTTGCAACAACAAAGAAGGACGAGCTGCGATACCATATCGCAGGCTAATCAAAAGACAGAACAGTATAGACTATTGGGGGCCAAGAGTCCTCCAAAAAGATTTGTAGAGGCCAAAAGTCATCTTACTCGCTAAAGAATGCTATACTATTGAATAGTATTTATTCAGTGCCTGATTTTGGATGTTGGTATTTGTGATATGTGTTACTTAAATGTGTATGTGATATACATACACATTTAAGTGAAATGACGAATTGTGTAATTCTCTCGTTACAAATAAAGATCAATTGCCTAAAATTTAATGCTCTACTGGACTCAGTATTTTCAATATTCTTCGAGATACAGCTCTACAAATTAAAAAAAAAGTATTTAAAAAAATTGATTTGGGGAAAAAAACAATGCAATAAATAATCACACTTTTAATAAAGAAAGATGTAAAACTTAAAATAATAAATTATTTGTTAGGTAGCTCGCACATATTTTTCAAAGTTGCAAATTTGGATTTTTAATATTCGTCGGTTCCATATGACTTGACTATTTATTCATCCTACCGACTTGGGTAGGAAATTCACGCATAGTTACGCAAGCGAATAAAAGCTACGTTCATCCCAAAACTATAGATCATGCATTTTCTCCTGGCGGAGGCCTAATAGCAAGAGGGTGTGCTCAATGAAGTGAGGCACATCTGAAGGAATATGGGGAAACGTTATAACTCGCACCCCCACTATCTACGCGATTCGTTTGAAAATCGTAATTCATTATGAGCTGGTGACGTAAGATGCCCTCACGCTTATCTTTGGGCTTCCGCCAACAGCCAAAGCATAAACTGTACTTATATATATTAATACGGATATTAATATCGCAGAAGCAGAATTTTCAATTAACTGATGAACGGTTAGCTGAACCGATTTTTCTTTCCTTTCAACGCATTATAAACCATTATAGTATTATGCACCGAAGAAATTGCATCCAATAATAAGGATATACGTATATACTTCTTAATTACTTCTAACGGAACCGTATTTCAGAACGATCATACATCAAACGTAGACAGAATCATCGCTGAAATTGTGCCCGGCTACCGCTTCTAATGGGGCAGCAAAAAGTCATCGCCGGCATTAGAGGCAATTTCATCTCGGAGCCGCTTCATGCAATATCCTGATAATCTTGAATATTAACTCCGTCTAATTCACATCCGGAAAGCGATTTGCCTAGGTCAAACGAGGCGTGCTATCTATAGTATAGTAGTAGCTAAGTAAAGTATGAGTAAGACCACCAGATTGCTCCTGGCGGAACGAAGTTTTTTTCCCTATAATATAGGTAGACGATCTTTAATCCTACCACGGTTGAGATTATATCGAGCAAGTAACCAGTCGATAAGAAAATACGAATAGCGTGCACATAGATCGTTCTCTAATGACGGAAAGAACATCTTGAGGGGATATACGCCGCGTAATTACCGTGTATACGTTGGTAATAGGTGCTGCGAGCGAGGTACGATTGTTTTCGAATAAAATCGGGACCAATGATAGAAAAGTTTCTTACCGGTTTATTTTAGAATTCAGTTTGTGATTCTCCGTCATTTCCTTTAGAAAAATATGTAACTCGCACGAATCCTCACTGTTTCAACACACAGAGACATTCACTCGAACATTTAATATAATCACAATATATGTACATATATCAGAGAGCGAACGGACAGATGATCTAACTAAACTCTGTTTGGCATACGACACGTGTAAACATCCGACGAACTAAGACTAAAATGAGACAAAAAGGCAATTAGAAATACAGGCAAGTGACAGTGTAAGTATATTATGGTGTATTTATAAAATTACCCCACCGCATACACGAGAAATATACAGATGATGAGAGCACATCTTGTCATCTGGGTTATCTCGTTTCGTTCTAAACGAGCTGCGAGACAATATAGGGAGAAAAAAAATGGAACAGAACAAAAAAAAAAATAAAAGCGGTGTATTTGATAATAAAGTCTTAAAAAAACTATTGCAACCAATTTTCCAATGTTCCTGTCCCTGTACACTGTACACCATAAAGTCATGCTGATTTTATTTTATTGTTTTGTTGCTTAGGTTATTTTTATTTTGGCACAAACGGCAATAAAGATTCGTATAAGAAATATTTACTCGATAAAAAAGTTTTCGGTGAAATGAGCAGCTTTCAAAAACTCTACGATAATATGAAAAAAAATTTTATTCAATAAGTGATTACCGCGCTGTATATATACAGCCTCAATCTCTGCAAAACGGCGGGGAAGTACAGGGTATGTTTGCAGCGAAATACCCCAACAGGCCTATTCCAAATAAAGACACAATTTTTAAATTAAAAAATAAAACCGACAATACCGGTTCGGTCGAAAATTTAAAAACATCATTTCCAACTCGCAGAATTTCTAATAATACGTCCGTTTTAGTATGTGCTGCAATTGAAATAAATTCGAATATGTCATCTGGCACTATTTCCAATGATTTAGACATATCCCGTTCTTCCGTTCAGCGAATACTCAAAGCAAATGGGTATCACAATTTTAAATATTCTAAACACCAACAATTATTTCACGGCGACGCATTTAGGCGTATGGAATTTTGTGAAAAGTTCAGTGATTTAATTAACCGAGATGCTATTTTGGTAAACAATATTATCTTTACCGATGAATCTTCTTTTCCTTTGGTTAGAAGTCACAATTCATCTGTGACAACATACTGGGCCAAGCAAAACGAGCACAGATATTTAAAAGTTCATCTAGTCAGCAACAGCAAAAAGTAAATGTTTGGGCAGGCTTGTTAAACAACCATATTATTGGGCCTTTTTTTAGCAATGGCAATTTGGACGCAAACGCATATTTAGAATTACTGAACACCCACATTCTACCTACCGTGCAGCAACTTCCCGACATAAATATGCAAAACATCTACTTTCAGCAAGATGGTTGCCCTACACATAATGCAGTGGCTGTCCGAAACTATTTAAGTGAACAGTTTGCTAATCGGTGGATCGGAACTCATTCTGAAAATATCAAATGACCGTCACGTTCACCAGATTTACCCTCCCTTGATTTCTTTTACTGGGGTTATTTGAAACAAATAATTTATGGCAATGAAGACATCAGACCAGCTAATGTAGAGCAGTTGCGCAATAAAATTGTTCAAACGTCAAACAACATTAGCCCAGAAATGTTGGAGAATGTTAGAATGAATTTCGTACAACAGATTAGGATATTGTTTAGCCAAGGATGGGAGCATATTTGAACCTTTTGTTTGAAGGTTCAATGATTTTTTAAAAAATCACGTTTATTTCATCTTATTATTACGGCTTATTTTAGTTTTCTATTTTTTAAATTTATTTACCCAGAATTAATTTTTATTTGTCCTTCATTAAATT
The DNA here is from genome assembly GCA_949128085.1 of Cetonia aurata. Taxonomy (NCBI): domain Eukaryota; kingdom Metazoa; phylum Arthropoda; class Insecta; order Coleoptera; family Scarabaeidae; genus Cetonia; species Cetonia aurata. The sequence goes on from OX421885.1 coordinate 29,230,376, forward strand.
TACTATTTCTTTTTGAGGGTCTTGCCCTAAATTCATTAGAATGACTTTGATTTCCCTGTCATGTACAAACCCTAATTTTATATTTCTTTATTTATTACTATTACGAATAGAATGGTAACCCAGGTGGTGTTAAAGTTTATTTAATTTTTTATTAAGTTACTTTTAAGTTTTCATTTTTTAAAATTATTTACTCAGAATTAAGTTTTATTTTTCCTTCGTTAAATTTATTATTTCTTTATGAGGGTTTTGTTCATTAGAATTACTTTAATTTTCTTGTCATGAGCAAAGATTATTTTTAAGTACATAATAGATACTATAAATTACTGTTTTACGCTTTCATTACACCTTTTGAGTTTATAAGTACGTGTGCCCAAAGCAATACATATTGCAATTTATTAATTTTCATAATAAAAATGCAATACGTTTCACGGTCACTAAAACAACACATTTCTGCGTGTAGATTGAATAGCAAAGCAACCGCTGCGCTTGCCCCAGTATTCGTTGTGAGCTATGGTGGCTATTATGACAAATGACTGAATGTAGGGGAACTGCAGTAAGAAGAATGAGCGGGAGACGCACATGCGTGGTATAACCGTTGACTTTGCAGGGATTATGTCTGTATAACAAGCAGTAAAGTAATATATTCCTAAACTAAGACCATCAGTAAATAAATAAGCTTACCCATATAATGCAAAGCTTCGCTTAAAAATAGCACAGCATATACCACCAACCGTTCTTACTACATAATTTGACGTGGAACATTTTTACATTGCATGCAGGCTCGCTCATTTTATCCCCTGCATGTGAAATATTATACTGCTAGGCTGTATTTATAGAAGCAAAGACGACACATGCCGCCTTCTTAAAACGAGTGTGCTGTGATGTAATGAGAAAAAAATTACGAATTGCCGCAAAAATCTGTACTCGCACGAGCTCTTTATATAAACATGTGTACCTCTCTCTGTACCTATACTAGTTCTGTCCTCTCTTTTTTTATCGTTGTTGCTGTGGTGTATAATAGATGCAGATGTTCTTTTTGGAAAACCGCAGAGATCTGCTGTCCGGAATAGAAACAAAAATAAACAGCCGTTGTATGTATAATGTATATGTTGGCGCATATGAAGTCCCTATTCCAAAACCGCTACATATGGACGTGTAAAGAAACAAAACGGAATAAGGGGAAATCTGACAATTTTTATCGGCAAATAGTAAATATATAAAAAAGTTTCACATTAACATTGGAAATGTATTTCTTATTTGGACATACAAGACAAGATTATAGGCCGCTATTGAGAATTACTTTATAATAAATTAACTCACGCATTACTTAAGTATTACATATCCATTACACCTCATACAATTTGTTAACGTACTTTATTAAGACTGCTTTGCGAAAGTGTTTATACGTTTGAAGTAGCGATGGGCGATTCGAATCTTTTTAATGATTCGAATCCCAAAGACTCCTAAAATTAAAGATTCGTATAATATGATTCGTACCGAAAGACCGTAAAGGATTCGTATCAGCGCTGCGTGATTCGAATCTTGTGAATGATTCGAATCCTAATGACTCCTAAAATTAAAGATTCCTATAATATGATTCGTACTAGCGGTGGGCGGTTCGAATCTTTTTAGTGATTCGAATCCTAATGACTCCTAGAATTAAAGATTCGTGTAATACGATTCATACCGAAATATTGTAAAAAATTCATATAGATTTGTGATGATTCATGACTCTTTGTGATTAGAATTCTGATCACTCTTTGCACTTTATTCTAAGGATCTTGCAAAAAAAAACGGTAAATTAAAATTTTCGTAAAATAAAACAGAGTGAAACATTTTATTATTTGTTAATAACAAAAGGAAAACCTCAAAATTTCATCAAAGGTTAAATACAAAATTGTCTTGATGAATACAGACACATACATAGATAATATACATAGGTGTAAGATATTAGCAGACATTCAATCTTTTATATTAAAATTAAGAAAAAGCAGATACGATACCGTCTTTGAATTTATTCTTGACCGTTTATCATTAACTCAAATATTGTTGGATATATTGTTGGAGTCGAAGTCTGACTCCGACACTGACTCCGACTCCTTGACTATACTAGTATACAAGAGTCGTACTGATACGGATTCGTATGAACCGAAATGATTCGTATCAGCCGATAACGAATCATATTCAGTTCATACGAATCCGTATAAATAGTAAAGATTCGTATCGTACGAATCATATATGGGAATCGAATATACTGATGAATCATACGAATCCGACCCACCTCTAGTTTGAAGTATTTGCTGAGTTACAGAGGTTCATAATAATACATGAGAAGGTAATTCAAGGTATATTGATGAGTAGATTCGAGTGAAAATCTCGATATAACCAATACTTTTATATAGTACTCGATCTATCTATTTATATATCTATACCCAAAGAACCTTTGACAAGATCAACATGTTGGTCTATGGATGATTCTGTTTAATTAGTTGTTCTAATTCAGACTGTTCGTTGGAGTATATTCTAGTTGGTCACCTTTCAGGAATATTTTATCTAAAAATACCTTCTTTCTAGTTCGCAAATGGTACAACTGTAGTTTTATAGTCGTTTACTTGAAGCTCTTGCTCCAAGCACCACTCGCTAACAATATTGAAGGCCTTCTCCATACGCTTTGATGAAATTTTATCGTGCCTGCTTGGGGTGGCTTGTTAACCCATTTCGCCGCGACCTCTTCAGATCTATTGTGATCCTCTTTGTCCTACAAGGCGCCCTGTAATTTTGCCTTCTTAATTAGGTCCAGCATCTTTGAGAGTGGCTCCTTTATGTAGCTATTCGCTGTGGGGTTCTCTACTCCCAGTACTAGAAACCTTGTCCTCGACATGAACTGGGGTTTCTTCTTCCTCTTGACAGAATCTGCAAATAGCGTCCTCCGGCCAGGGCTATGTTATACATATGCTCATTTTTTTTGCCTGTCTTTGTTCTGGTGACTTTTGCCACAATTCCTTGGACTTATTCTGTGTCCTTACGTTGATGGACTTTTTAATTTGCGATTTGCTAGTGCCGAAGGAATGGCCTCGACGAGCCTTGTCTGCCCAGATCGTCGGCCGCCTTATCTCCCTTCACGCCTGTATGGCTGGGAACCCAAGCCAATGTTAGTTTCCTTTGGGTGCCCATCACATTTAGGGCCAAGCTTAGAGTCAACACTTGCTGAGCTGATCGCTTTAAGTGTTGCCTAGCTGCCGAAGAAGATGGGGACGCTTTTACCCGACTCGGTCCATCTATTCGTCTGTTGGTTCGATCGATATAGGTGTATTCACAATCTCTGCATGGAATTTCGTATATTCCTTGGTCTTCTAGCGGTAGTCACGAACACCCATTTTTTGTTCCGTGGTATAAATGGTCTCAATGTCATGTTTTCATGGGAATCTACCTACCTTGCCAGTTGTACCTTTTACGTAGGGTAAAATAGCTCTATTTTGATTACCGGATTGTCTTTTTTGGCAAGGATCTTGTTGTTGTTGTTGCGAATGGTTTTATCGATGACCTTCGTAGAATATTCATTCAGCAAGAATGACCTGCGCACGGTTTTGATTTCATCCTTCACGTGAACCAAATTACTTAAGTGACCTGAACACTAGAGTTTTCACTAACGTGTTAAGTTGTGAAGGATGATGGTGTGAGTTAGCGTTCAAGTACATATTTATGTTAGTAGCTTTTCTATGCACTGTGTATCCTAGGGTATCGTCCGCCTTCTTTTTTACCAAGGCATCGAGAAATGGGAGTTGATTATGCTCTTCCACTTCCATTGTGAATTAAATTCTAGGATATATGCTGTTCAGATGGTCCAAAAACTTCTTGAGTTTATTTTTCCCGTGTGCCCATATAATAAAAGTATCGTCAAAATAACGCAGCCACAAGTTTGGTTTCTATGGATATGAGGTGAGAGCTCTAGTCTCAAAGTCCCTCATGAATAAATAAGTTGGCAATCATCGGAGACGACGGTGTATCCATGGGAGCACCTTCAACCTGTCTGTACAGACAGTGTCTAATCAGATGGACGAAGTGCTAAATGGTGTTTATCTATCAGAATGGAGATAGTGTCTTCTACCGTCGGTATTATTAATCCGTTGGTTTACAGGATTTCTATCAAGCGATCAGCGTTCTTTACGTATGAGTGCATTTGATTGGCTAGTGGTTGAAGTTAATTTTGTGCATCTTCGGTAAGCTATAGAATTTAGGTAACTGAGAGGATTTTTCCCGTGGAAAGTTTCTTCTTAATGTCTTCACTTATTGGTATGGAATTGATTTTCGTTTCCGTGATTTTTTCTGATTTGTATATGTTGGATGCTGGAGCAGAACTATTATTCTATTGTGGTGGGCAGTCCTATTCATCACTACTTAACTGCAGCATTATTATTTTGCGAACCAACTACACTGCGGTTCAACACTGGGAAGAACTACAGTTCATATTTTATCCGCGAAAATCTCAAGTTGAATTTATACATCACATATGCCTACATTTATATATATTTTCCTTAGAGTAAGTACCTTTTAGAAATTTATTATTATAAACTGATAATTCATTATCTCCATTTAAAGACAACGGCAACTACGTTAGTGATTTAATCATATCAACAACTTAATTAGCTCAATCCGTCCCTTTTTACCACAAACGTCATACCCTCCCTTGTACAAAAGTGTGAAGAATGAGCAATTCGAGTAGGAAGACAACCACCAAGTCGCAAGACTGCCCACTCATTATTCCTTATCGTACTAGATTGCAGATAACACTCGCCCCTCCGGAAATTGTCCAGCTTGGGGTGTTAAGCGTATATTTCCGGTAGTATATGCACAAAATCTCACGACTCTCTATACCCCCACATGTAGTTCAAGTATTTCTTCATCCCCCTCTCTTTCTAATAATACTCTTGCGACACGTTTTCTTACGATTTTCCCTCAACTATATTACATTACGCTTTATATATTATCTACGGTTTAAAGTACACGCAGGCGCCAGTAGGTGGCGTTAACTGGCAACACGCGCCGATCTGAGGGGGTCATCCGACTACACAGGCGACCGTGCAGCTCGCTAGACGCACACAAATAACCGCGTGTAGCCGTTCATTTGACTTGCAGATTCCATAATTACTGTTTACCCAGTGTCATTGTCTTCAGACGGTGTTAAGGCGGATTTTACTCCGAACCGAGGAACAAATTTTCTTTTTACAATCAAGATTTCGTAAATAAAAATGTAAGGATGCATTCGAGCATACACCGTAAAAAACAACAATTCGTTGTTAAGTGAAAATTTGTTAGGGTTACAAATTTTTATGTTGAAGTAACATACAATAATGGTTGATTTAACGAAATTATTCAGAAAATTAGTCATGTTCGCAAAGCCCATGTTAATGCTACTAGATAATAACATTGTTAAGTTTACGTTTTATAATTTATATATATATACCTACTCTGAGTTGAACATATGCCTAACGAAATATGTCCGTTTTTTATGAGCCAACAGTACTTGTTTCGTGCCTATTCCTGTCGGAACTTGCAAGTTACAATAACACAGTCGGCATTCATGAACGCAATTGGGGATTAATAGGTAAATAGTCATAGTTCATCCATCAAGTTCAGGCCCTTAAGGTAGCTCAGAATCTTTTTGAATGACGTCGTTTTCAGGTCTTCTACGGAAAGGTCAACCTTCCCGAAGATGTCATACCTGATCCTCGTTGTGGCGTGGCAGTGGCAGAAGATATCCTCAACTGTCTCTTCATCCTCCCAACACAGCCCGGCATTCTTCAGAGAGACCGATTCTGTGTAGGTGATTTCTGAGTTTGCAGTGACCTGTAATGACAGAAGCTATTACTTTGAAATTTTTCCGGTCAAATTCTAGTAGTTCCTGAGTTCTGACATGATTAAACGAAATACACTTTTTCGCATGTACCATACCAGGATAATTGTTCCAATGTTGGAGCACTTTCTGCTGCGTCCATACATTGATTTGCTGTTTAGCTATCGTAGGTGCTGTGCCAATTGCAGGTTCTGGTCCCTGAAAATGCTCTGCAGCACACTTTCTTGCTAGGGTGTCTGCTTCCTTATTGCCAGGAGTGAGTGCCGAGGTACCCAGATTAGGGTTAGGTTATTTGCTGTCCCCACTGTGTTTACGGCGTTTTTACAGCTCCAGATCAGCGTCGAGTTGCATTTATGCTTCTAGCACCGGCTGACTGTCGCTGAAAATTCTCATTGATTTGTGTCTGATGTTTTTATTCAAAATCTCTCTAACACACATCACAATGGCACAGATTTCAGCCTCAAAAATCGTTGCATGTTGTCCAAGGTTGTAATATTTTCTAACTCTTAGATTACAACAGAAAATTCCTGCACCAATACCCTGCTCTATTTTCGAACGGTCCGTAAACCAACCGGTGTTTCCCGGCGTCAGTGTATTTTCGTTACATCTCCATTCCTCTCTGTTTGGAAAGAACGCAGTAAAGTATGTATCGATCATTGGTCGAGTACACATCATTTCAAGGTCCAGAAGAATTTCCAACGCAAATAACGGAGGAGAAGACATTGCTTCCGTGATTGCTATACTTGCAATCCTTTGTATGGATGCAAGTTTTACTGTGGCTGTGGCATGCAGCGCTTTCTGTCACCATGCTATCACTCCATAGATTATGATTGGACGTACTACCATCACATAAAGCCAATGGATTAGCTTTGGGAATATCCCCCAAGATTTCCCATATATTCTTCAGCAAGTCCGTAAGGATAACCTTGCCTTGTGAGTATTCTTTTCCACATGTGGATTCCAGGTTAGAGCCTTATCTAATAGGACGCCTAGATATAAGACGATTGTATACATTAACAACATAATCGATTTAGACGATCTTCGTAACCGCGTTGATGCAGTTGCGCGGTGACAATTCGACGGCAAGAAAGGACTGGAAAATTATGCTAATTCATGGATATATCGAGCGAGACTGCGTTCAAAAAAAAGGCGATAACTTTGAACAACTAGTGTAAGTAAAGTGGATTCCATGAAAAACACTAATTTAATATGCAAAATTTAGCATTAAGATCTCTCTTATTATGACACTTTTGTTAAGATATTTTTATGTTAATGACACTATTTTAAGATGTTTAGTCACCACTTCAAAATAAAATCACAAGACTAAACAGCCTGTATAGTATTATATTTCATACTGCAGCACTTACAAATAGTATCTGTTTACGTAAAATAACGTTATGAAGAAGAAAAAAAAAGGAAGGATTCCTGCCAGTAAAACACCCGGTATATACCAAGCAATGTAGAACTGACTTCAATGCCATAATAAAATAAGAAATAGGTACTAAGCTCCATTTGAAAAAAAAAAACAGTTTTGTTACCGTAAACTGGGGTTATTTTGTGACTGCAAGACAACTTTATCTACACTAATCTAACACATAAAATACAATGACAGAACGCATCAGTGTTATATATCACAGATTGCATACGAAGTACGTTCAGAAACTATCACTTAACCACCAAGTCCAATATTAGGTCCGTATAACAGAATTTTCGTTACGTCACTGTGTCACAAACTAACCCCGGTTCACGGTAGTTTAAAAGTATCCACATTCAAGATCAGTTTCTGAACACCTTGTATGTGGCTGAATATATTTACCTCCTTGTATGTACTAGCACCGACTTGCACATATTATAGTTACTTCCTGAATGTCTAATACCCTGTGAATCATTTTTATTTTATTCGAAATGGTGCAGACGTCAAAAACACAATAAAATTGCAAATATTTTAAAAAACGATTGAGTTTGGAGAGAAGAAAATAGTTTGCGCATTTTAAAATCAAATTTCTATTATTAGATATGCAACGGGACCCTGTATATAACAGTGCGGTTCCTTCACTCAAATAATTTTCATTTTCTTCTCTGTGTGTAAACTTATCAGAATTTATAGATTCCACGTAACTATTTAGTATTCTTTTTTGCTTATTTTGAACTTTTTCCTTCAGGTACATTAGATATACATATGGAGCAAAAAAAAAAAATCACAAAGCGAAAATTTTTGCAGTCCGTAAACAATTTTATGATGACTATAGATCGAAAATTAAATCTACCTAACCTGCAAGCAATGCTCAATAAATTATTCAAAAAAGAAATAAATTTAGCTGGATGACATCATTTTTGGAAAAACCAGATGTAAAACTTTCCACACATACATATAAGCACCTCCATTCAATTTCGATATGATTATTGCATTTTCATTTTTCCAATGCCATTTTTTGAATTGAATACTTTGCGTTGATTACAGGAAACGCTGCCTGCTAGAGAGAGATCGATTATGGAACGGAAAGTACTAGCTACTCTTATTATACAAGACTACGATGTGTATGCGTGCAATTTTCTAATTATTCAACCTTCTATCAACGTGTCGCATTTCCTATAATGCCGCAGAACCGGATGCTAGCTCGGATGTTACATATTATTGTGCGTTATTTGATACGGATCTTCACAGTTTGCAGCCTAGGAAAAAAAGATGGTAAGTAGCGACGAGTACACTACAACTATGTATAGATATAATATGCGTGGTATTAAATATTGCTATGCGAAAAATACATTAACATAATAATAATAATCTGAAAAAGTTGTTGGGATGATGCGATTAATTACACTTCATGGGATTGTAGCTTGTGTGAAATTGTTATATAGTGGAATAGGAAAAAGGGGTTCGTTAGTACTCACTTGGAGCGGAAATGAATTTGCAAACACCATACACTATTAGATTATACTTTTTATAATGTACTTTTTTAATAGCGATTGCATGTTCCTTTGTTTCATTCGTGAATTTATAAATACATTTTCTGTAACGCTTTTGAGCGGGTGCATCATTTATGTACAGTAGTACCCCCATATCCGCGGGGGTTTGGTTCTGTGCTCTTCCGCGGATAGTAGCGAACGCTTTATTTCCGAATACACTATGAAATATGAAGCAAAGTTAAAACAATGAAACAAGAAAAAATAAGTTATATAATATTTATTTAAAATAAATAAACAATAAATAAATAAATATTCTTGTGTTGTGGCACAAATAGAATTTAAGTTTAATAAATATATAAGTTCATACATATGCACATATAGTACATATTTACATACACAACAAGAAAATATACAACAAGAAAAACTTTATCATCGTGAGCTACATATTCATTCATATTACTCCAAGTCCAAGTTAGCAGTCGATTGTTTACTTAGATCCGAAGCAAACGATGTTGATGGCTGTGCATTATCGATAGTTTTGTCGACTTTTTCAAAGAACATTGTTATTGGTAGTTGTCGTTTTTGTCTTTTCATTTCAATAAACAAATCCTCCAAAGGTTTCAAGGCGTCTGTTATAGTGCGAGTAATTTTTATACTGCGTTCCACTATTGGATCATATTCTACTATCTGTTCTTTTAATTTTTGAGCAGTTCGAAATATCGCTGAAAATTTTTCAGGCGTCCATGCTGGCGGTTCTTGTTGACCCTCATCCTCATCGTCACTCGCTTCTGGAGAAGATTTCACAAGGTCTACCAATTCCTCGTTGGTGAATACTTGATCCTCTTCGTTTATGTAATCACTGAGTTCCTCTTTGGTTATATCGTTAAATCCTTCTCCATCTATTTTCTGCGCTATGTTAAATATCGTTGTTAGATGTGAATTAATATCATGTGTGTCTTCAGAACTAAGAACGATGTCATTCCACAGATTTTTCCAACATGCTATTATCGTTTCTTACTTTAATTCCTCCATCGCTCCTTTGATAAATAGAATTGCGTCAGCAATTGTAAATTACTTCCAGCATTCCATGAGCCCGATATCAGAGCATTTGTTAGCCATTATATACAGCATTTCGAAAACCTGTCGAATATACATGGCTTTGAAGCATCTAATGACACCTTGATCAAGGGGCTGAAGCAATGAGGTCGTGTTAGGTGGTAAAAAAAACCACTTCAACATTTTTATTTTCTGTGCCTAGTGACGCAGGATGCCCAGGGGCATTGTCTAGTATCAGCAGCACTTTAAATGGTAATTCTTCCTTTTCCAAATATCTTTCCACTTCCGCAATAAACATTGATGAAACCATTGTGTAAATAGAACAGCGTAACCCACGCCTTTCGATTTGATTGCCAAAACACAGGCAGGCAAGCTTTATCTTTGCATTTAAGAGCACGTGGATTCTGTGATCGGTAAACAAGTCCAGGTTTAATCATATGGCCAGCCGCATTTGTACAAAATATCAAGGTAAGTCTATCCTTAATTGCTTTAAAGCCTGGTGCACTCTTTGCAGTCTTATGAATATAAGTCCGTTGAGGCATTTTTTTTTCCACATAAGACCAGTCTCATCGCAGTTAAAAACTTGCTTAGGATGATAATTCTTTTCTGCAATAATTTGTTTAAATTTTTCTGGAAACAGGGCAGCAGCTACATCATCAGCCGACGCAGATTCCCCTGTCATTTTTATATTTTTTAGATTAAACCGAGTTTTAAATCTATGCAGTCACCCCCTACTTGCTGTGAATGATGTTCCTTCCTCTTCAGTATAATCTTGGGTCTGCATATCTTCATATAAAACCAACGCCTTTTGTTGTAGCACTTTGCCATCGATAGGAATATGTTTTCTGGTCATAAATTTAAGGCATTTTCTACCTTAAGTAACACTTTATTACGTATTGTGGTTGCAACGTTTGCAGTTTGGGGTGCACTAGAAAAACTAGCTCGAATCTTATCTTTGTTTTTTAACACTTCGAACAATCGAAGATTCGTTTTTATTGTATATTTTAGCAACAGTTGCAACAGATTTTTTTTCTATTTCAATCATATTAATGATTTTTATTTTTTCACTAATAGTGAGCATTTCACGTTTTCTTTTTGGTTTAGAAGCCATTTTAAAATGATTTTCAAATTTACTTGCTTTATTTAAAAACTCTTGCTAGCACCGACAATTCGACAATTCGAATAGTACTGAACTCATAGTTAACAGGAGCGTTTATATGTAGAAGTAAAAGCGAGTGGCACCTTAAGCACGTTCCAACTTGTTTAACTTATCATTAGAGAGCGCCGAATTCAGGGGATGACTCATATATACGACGATATATCGACAAATGCTCCTATAACTTTTAATAAGGCTCGAATGTCTTTATTTGTTTCTGTATTTATTGATATAGCGCGTTTTCTGCTCATCATAGGTAAATCGCGGATGACTGAAACCGCGGATACGGAGTCAGCGGATGACGGGGTACTACTGTATACCTAAACAAAATAAATAAAATTTAGTTGAAGATATTCGGCAGTTCAAGCAAATAATACTGTCACTGCAATCGTCCGTTTTATTTGTATTAACATTAAATTTATTAACTCACTATGTTAAGCATGCCCTAAAGGTTAATTTGAGTATTGCGCATCAACTTTAAAACTATACTCGCAACAGTTCACACAATTTATTCAAAATCCAAGTTTCCAGCGCGAGTAAATAAGGTGAAGACGAACATAAACGACTATTTACAAACTTTTTTTAGTCTTAATACAATACAGGTAAGCCAACAGACACCATTTCCGCAATTTATAGCGATGTTTTGCGTCATCATAAGTTACTAAACAGCGTTTCTGGAGACTTTAGTGATCGCAAGGCGATAGTCGCCTGCTTCTTCCAGTATTTATATTTGGTCTATGTGGTTTCCGTTACCTAAATAGATTCTGAAGATAGGTTAAAGGCTTGTGCTACGCTCTCTACAGTGCATGGGGATATATAATTATGCAACTCGACACTTTGAGCCGTTTTGATATGGAAATCAGGTGTGAATATATCGAAGCGTGAAGAAAACTGGATTTAATTATAGTTCTGGATATATACAGATAATATAAAAAAAGAGGATTTTCTTCTGTCGGAAGAAGTGACTGGGCATTACCAGTGTTATGCAACAAGAATTGTTTAAAGTATCTACTTACTAAAGAATCATTCTATGATGTTTCGGAACTTTTATTAATTTGAAAAGTTTGGCAATGTTTGTCAACACAAACATTCATTAAATAATAAATAATCTAAAGATGCAGTTCTGTTTGGTTCGTCTATATTTACCTGTAACTTCGAAGTTCACTTTATGCTGTTTATCTTACGGTACGCCCGCAATGTATGCCCTCGTACATATTAAGTGTGCCATATAACTTACATATACACTAGGAAGTTAAACATGAAACTTGTTAGTTTGTGTTGCCGCGTAGTTCTTCAAGCACGGCAAGGATCATAATGCAGAAAGGTGCATGTGAGCAAGTGAATAAGTCACCACTAGATATCTGGCTTCTCTTCTCAAAGATATACTTACATTATTACCTAAGGCTATGTCCCATCTTTCTCGTTCTACAACCTTACAACACTACGGTTACAACAATTTCTTTATCCTTTAGCTTTTCTCTCTTCAAAAGTCTTTAATTTTTTTATTTCAACAATATTATTTATAATCTTTTTAATTGCATTTTCATTATCAACATTAAAGATAAACCAAATACAATTCAAACTGTTGCTTCACATATTTCGTTTGATTCGTTAATATTTAACGCAAGCTTTCTCCTTAGTGCAATAAATGATTACAAATGCAAAACAAAACAACAGTGTTTATTGTTGTGCTTATAAAAAGTATTTCGAGGTCATTTCATGGTTTAGTTCTTACGATGATTATATATGATTGCTTAGTAATAAATATTTGTCTACTGAGTGTGTTAAATAATCCACATTATTGTTGTTAGCAATAACAATAGAATTTAAAAAAATCATATCTTTTTAATTCTTGTTGTATCAATCACCAACAGATCTTCAGCATACATAGGAATTTAACAACCTAGATTTTGATAATCTTCATTTTATCAAATTAAAAAAAATGTAAAACGATTTTGTTCTTTCAACCAATCAACTTCCACCTCTAGGTAAGAATTTCTAGTCTAATCATAACGTTTTGCAATATTGGAGATAGCTTTCAAAACTAGTTGACCGCAGATCCCAATTTGATATAGTTGTTTTGATGACGACCTTGTGCAATGATATGCTTTAGATTAGACCAATATTAATTCTTACGGCTGTTCTTTATGATGTATTGGTTAAGTTTTCATAGCTCCCAGACTGAGAAAAATACTGGTTGTACATATATCAATCAATTAAGAAATAAGGTTAGACTAACCAAAATTGCAGTTAATTAAATATAATTATGATGTTGAAATTATCCATTTCCAAATGTTGTGCCTATATGTAACAGCAAACACATTAAATTGTCGTAAAGGTGGCGCTTCTCTTATTTCACACTGGTAATAATCCAGGTGTAAATTGGATGTGCGACAAACAACGTTATAAATTATTTATGTCGTGTGTTTACTAGGTACACATCTTGTAGGAGGTGTGATCACTAAAACTGCAACTTCTGTCGCACCATCGGCGGTGGCTTTTGACCGCTGCCAAGCCATAATAAAGATATTCTATATACTACTTCATATTATTAACATAAAAAGAGCAAATAAATATAATACAGCCGTTAATAAACATGGCAAAACTGTATGTTAAAGCCGAATATCTTATTTCATTGGAACACGTAAAGTATTTACTTACAATAACTACTTCAACTTACAATAAGTAGTTTCCCTGTTTCGTTGTGGCCGATGTCACATTAAAATAGTTAGTACGTAAGATAAACGAAATACTATAGCAAATATTCTAACTCAGAAATCTAGTGTTATTTACCCTATAAATACTTAGAATATCTGTGCCGTATTTAAGTATGTATAATTTTTACTTGAGAGGAATGAATATTTACTTGTCAGCACTATTCTTTTTTTCTCAGTGTAATTTTCGTATAAACCGTAATCAGAACTAATAAAGAACTAACTTATAGATTATATAATAGAGATAATAGATAGTAAAGCTTAGCACCAATAGAAAACGGATATAATCCAGTAGAAACAAACTTGAACAACACTGGCATATTCTTTCTGAAGTTGGCCCGTGCCGAGATCTCTCGATGCGACTTAAAAAGTTATTTTTCTCCTTGTGCGCGTGTAAAACCCTCTCCGTGAAGCCCTTCACGTGCTCCCTAAGTAATTTATTGTGCGAGGGAAACTTAAAATTGGGTTTTCGTATAACCGCGGGCGTGACTTGGTTGTTCAAGTGAATTTCTTTATATTTGCATGTTGAGAGAATAGCGTTTTGTTTCAACAAATAGGGATTCTTTCTATATACATGCATATGCTTAGTAAATCGCTTAATGATAAAAACAAAATGGGATTCTAACGATGGTTTCGGATTCTCTACAAATATGGCAAAATTTATGATAATATTATGTAAGTAGTTGGAGATCAGCAAACTAGGAAAACGCTATTAAACAATGTGACCATTGATGTTGGCCCTTAATTTCTTTTATTTTTGTTATCTCTTATTAAATGTGCACAGTTATCTTTCCATTGTCATGGAGAACAAATATTAAGAAAAATGAATGTTTTTTTTTAGATTTTCTTTTTTATTTTTCTAAAACACAAGTTTTTGTTTCTATTTTTTGATTTTGTAATTTTGTTTTATTCAGTTACAAAAATTTACGCCAAAATACCAATACTTTCAGTGTCCACTAGTGTTGCCACTTATAGCATTTTCGACTTACTGCACTTTTACCACTGATTGTATTTCCATCTTATTTTAATGCATAATATTAGTAAGGGAGATAGATATACTCCACGCGTAAAGTGCAATAAGTCGAAAACGCTATTAGTTCCCAATGGACATTGAACTGTATCCGAACTGGAATGGCGTCTGACATATATATAATAATATATTCAGGCGGTAAAGCCAACAAAGATAGTAAACGCGACGTATATCTGTTTCACTTCATCTCATGTTTGTATTACGACTGTAGATGTATGTCAATTTGAACGGTTTTTTTTTAACTTTTAGTCTGCCCTTATCTTCCAATGGAATTTTTTAGTTTCTTTGAACAAAATTTTACGTCAAAAACAGCAGGCTTCCATGCACTCTTTATTTTTTTAGTTTATACAGAGTTTTACACCAAAATACCTCTAGTATGCCAAAGTATTGTACTTTCCAAACAAAAATTATTTGCATTTTATATTTTTTAATTTTTCTTTTCATTTTTTTGTTATTTTTGTTATTTTAATAAAAACACTAAACCCGACTAAAAGCCTAGTGGCTTGCACACTTGGATCGTTTATTTAAATAACTATACACTACCATTTATCACATCTTCTAGATTGTAGCACAATTGTAAGCAAGGTGTTGTGCGCTCCAAAGCCAAGTTACTGTTAGAATCATTTTTTAGATGCGACAAGTACCACCATACTTTTCTTATTTATTAATTCATTGTCCCTATTTGCAAAAGCAGGAAGTTGAGCGTGCTTTTCCAAGGGAATTAAAACTTCTTATTCCCCGACTTTTTAGATTAAAAACTTGTTGAATATACCTTTTCAAGTTTAAGGGTACTTAAGTTTTTGGATCAAATCCACACTCAAATGGTGATGCTTTTTCTCGGTCTATAAATCTTTTTTTTTTTTTGATCAAATATTAATAAATAATAAGTGTCGTCAGTATTGTCTTATAAATGTGGTGTCCTATTAAACTAAATGATAATATGTGCTAAATTTTTGTTCTGTCAAGCGGTCTGATATACTGATATACATTAGATGATTTTCTGCTTGAAATCCGACATCTCTGAACGATTATTGAAGACACAAAATTTAATGTTAGTTATAGACACTTTTAAGAAATTCTTCTTCATACGTTTCAGTGGATATACATGGATATTATAGAATAAATTGCTGACTTACATAATTCTGAGATCTAATACCATGTTGACTTTAGGATAAGGTTCTGGTAGTTATTCTGATTTCACGTACCTAGAAAAGAAATGCAAATATATAGCGGTAGAACAGAAATTTTCTTAAACTAACATTAACACACAGTTTTTACAATCGAAATCTTTTATTTAGCAATCGCATTATATGGTTGTACCGTGACAAAGACAGTTACTGGTAGTCCTCAAAATACATGCGACGTTTTTCTGCCATGGTCCAAATGAAATTACATATGAAAAGTGACCGCGGTCCTCAATTACATCAGCCCACATTTTAATAGACACGTCTTACCGATGGAAGCAAGTAGATAAACATTCTATAGCATCTGCTTGGTCGCTCCTCATCCGTAGCCCGCTTGGTAATATTTTATTGGGATTTTAGTTTCTGTTTCAATGTTTTCGTGATAAGTCGTACAATAAGTGAAAAAAAATGCTGGATATGCCCCATGGTAAATACATAGGTATTACTAACAATTCAGCAAAAAAAAATTGATAAGATTAATCCGCAGAGTTTTGATCTCAACACCACTGAGTGGTTGTCGGATGAGCTTGACAGAAGCAAAGTATCTATAGGTAGACCAAGTAGCGTCACTAACGTTTTTATACATGGGTTTTTACGGAGAGTTTTCGGTGACCTTCTACCATTTTGTTTTATCCATTGCGCGAAATTTAAAAATGTATATGTAAGTAATATGTCTAAAAACAAATTAAAACGTGTTTTTTTAGCATTAAAACAAATTCGTTATTTAAATGTTAAACATGTCGATCAGGTAAATTAAACAACTATTTACAAATGTAAAAGATTTATTAATTTTCTATTTTGTCGTGGCTTTGTTTTCAACAATCTATTGTAAAATTTTAACGAATAAAAAATGTTCGTTCTAACAAATAATTTTATTAAATATTCCACTGGGAAAAGGCCAATTGATGTTTTTCATGAGCCTAACTAATTCAAGTTTAAAATTTTTTTTTTGCAAATACGTGTTGGAAAATACGAATCCATTTCATTAATAAAGCGATAAAAGCTGCTGTGAGGCAACTTTAAATTACCAAATAAATTATCATCATCCTGGTAATGGGCTCTATAGAATGCATTAATTTTGGAACTGCTATCAAAATGATATCCTTATACGTTTGAAAATTCAGTGTATTTCACACAAGAATGTTTTTCCAGACATTTTTTAATTAAATATCCTCCGATATAAGTAAGAGCATTTTCTTCGGATATATCTATGTGTCTATGATCAACTGGAATGTCATAAAATTTATTAATTTTATTTGACTGTATCGGGGTCGGGTTTAGACAGGTTCTCCTTATTGTCGCACAGTTCCGAAGAAATTTTCCAGACAATCTTGATTTATTCTTCTGGTGTATATATATTCCATTCCTTCTTGACTTAATTCTTCATACAGTAAACGTAGAGAAGATATACTTTCAAGCGACCACAATTTCCCATCTCTAAAATGTCTCTCCGGTCAGTAAGCAATGCCCAGAATGACATCCTAGAAGATATGTATATTATTTACCATGTACAGATTGTATGTTACAACAGTAACCTCGTAACATGCTTTGGAAATCCAAAGAAATGAAGCCCCGAGGAATCAATATTATCGCTCCTACAATTTCTCACTGCACAGTAATGTGGTACTTTCCTTTAAACTCCTTTAAACTTGGATAACAGTTCAAACTTATTCCAAAATCATAATAAATACAAAACACAAATGTTTGTTTACAATGACCATTCACACGTGACATAAATCATATGGGATAAAACAAAATGGCGGCGCAATTTTGTTTTTCCAAGAGAGTGACGCTACTTGGTCTACCTATACTTTGACAGAAGAGTGCGAACTGTTGGTCCTACTTCAAAAGAATGACTTTGGAACGTTCTGCAACAAGATTGGAAGAACATCATAGGCAACACGCTAAGAAAATTAATTGCAAGGATGCCGGGAGTTGTGGGAACTGCCATCAATGCAAATTGGTATAGTCTTTTATTGAGAAAAATATTTAAGAAATAAAATTGAAAATTACAATTTTGTTAGTATTATTTGCCTACATCTTTTGCGGTTACAATAACAGACATAAACACAGCCGGCATATAACATAAACATGTAAGTACATATTATACACTTTCCTGATGTGTACACGAACCAAGCAAAATTGAAACTCGACCTGTCTGATTCCCTACATACATATATACGCATATCGATTGGAAGCAAACTCGTCGCACACATAAACGAGAAAACAGAAATAAATAATCAGCTGAGTGCGTTTTGTTGCTCTTCGATAACATTACAACAGCAGGATAGCAGATAGCTCAGAGTTAGTATGTCTATATATACAAGCCGTGCTGTTAGGGTATTGATCCGTAGGCTGTGCAACGTGGTACACTCCACAATGACGTTCAGAAGGACTACGTGACTGCCGTGTACACTCGCAGGCAGCAGAGAGGTGTGCTGTGAATGTGTTTGTGTGTGTAATGCAGGCGAATGAGCCCCGGTCACGTTCGTCGAGACAGCGATTTTCCATGCACTTTTGAAGCTTCTTTTTTTTCCTCATATAACGTGTATAGAACGTGCGGTGTGGTGTTCTGTTCTCCGGGCCGTTGTGTTGTTATAAGAAACGATGGCGAAATCTATCTATTGACGTAACCGGATTCGACTGCTGGAGAAATAGATCGAATGAAATCCTTTTGTTTGGGGAAAGAAAAGTTTATTGTGTTGAATCTGCTAGGAAATTATAGACGAGCTGTCTGAATGTTCAAATAAGTGGAAATTTTGTAGGGAAGTAATGCTTTGCAGTATGGAGGTCTTTTATAATATCTACAATGCTGTTCTCATAGTCTTAAGTCACATAAAAAAATACATTTCACCATATGCAAAGAAAGAACGCACCGCTAATTTGTAACGAATCTTTGGAGAATTTTAATAAACATGAAATTGCTAATTAAAGCTTTCAAGCATTATATTAACACTTCGGAAATGCTGATATTATCGCGTCAGTAGAATCTCGCATTACTAATTTCGATTCCGCAACAAAACATTAGGTACATCAGAAATGCTTGTAAAATCAAAATAATCAAAAATTTTGACGACACTGAAACGAGTATCATTAATAGAAGACAAGCGTTCTCAGAACTATAAAAGGTCTTAGAAAAAAGGATTATTTTTATCTAAAAGCGAACAAAGGGAACAAGATAAACATTTTGGACAAGTCAGATTCTTTCATCATTATTCTCGTCGGGACCTTATAAGACTTTGAGGAGGAATCTCTTAGCAGCAATGATAAGAGAAACTCTTTGCCCTAACTTAATCAGCGCGAACCTAAAGTTTCAATTGTCTGTTTCAAATCGGATTCACTTGGATGTCGTTATGAAAAGGAGCTGATCTATCATCTAGTGATCGCAGAATCCAATAAGGGGTTGTGCTAACGATATTCTTGGATTATTCCTATTCAAAGCACATAGCCGATCAAATTCAAGAAACCAGGAACACGTTCCAGCACATTTCTGCAACCACATATGTGTATATCCATTTATTACACCTTTTGAAAACAGCATTGGATACTAATAAGCATAATTGTAGTTTTTTTTTTTACAAAAAGAAATGATATTATCCTATGAATGTTAGTTTAGCCATTTTAGTAGAAAGTTAAATATCATGGCAAGTAAGTTC
This sequence comes from Cetonia aurata, assembly GCA_949128085.1. Lineage (NCBI taxonomy): Eukaryota > Metazoa > Arthropoda > Insecta > Coleoptera > Scarabaeidae > Cetonia > Cetonia aurata. Next base: position 29,249,933 of record OX421885.1, read on the forward strand.
ATGGCAAGAAAGTTACGCTTTTCAAATAACCACCTCCAAAATATAGGAGTTTTAAATAGGTTTCTTTTTCAGTTTATAATTATGTTAATTCTATTTGTACCTTGTCGACTATATAGCTATAACATTATGCTAAAATATTCAAACTTTTCTAGAAAATGCATATTTAAATAAACGACAACATATGAAAATGCGTTTTTTGCATTTTAAATCCTGTACCTATCCGCTACTTAAGAAACTAAATCCCTTACTCCCTAGTAATATTATTACATTAATAAGATAAATTATAAGACGTCCACATCTTAATGACCCAACATTAATCACAACAGTAGCATTAAGATTGTAGCAAGGCTGATTGTGAACGCAAACGCTACTCCAGGACATTATACACGTTGCGTTGGACATGCTAAAAAAAGGTTCGCCTACTAGAATGAGGTATGCAATCGTTAATTAAGTAAGGCTTCGTATATTTTAACTTTAAACGCCTATATTTTAACGTATTGAAAGCCTAATCTCCTCTAAGTATGCAAATTGCAGACAGAAATTGAAATTTAATGTAAATGTTTGACTAACTAAGGTAAATCAGGGGAAAAACTGGAGGTTAATAAGCATAATTATTGTATGGTTTTTGTACAGAAGAGAAACGACATAATCCTATGAATATTTACTTGTTGTGTTAAAAGAAGTTACATATGTATGATATAATTATTTCAGGGAATGATTAATTATATAGGATGGATCTATAGAAAAACATGATTTAAAGTATTTTTTCCTATTAGCCTGAGTTATGTATAACTTAATTAAATTTGAATGTGATGGCAACTAAATCCAAGGCCTCTTTAAGCTATATATGTTTAAAAAATGTCCAAAAATGATTGCAGCAGGTCCTCCAAAATGAAAACTTTATTTTCACTGTCATCTCACTGACATCTGGAGTTCCACAAGGATCACATCTTTCACAATATAACAACCATGTGCTCAGCAATTTCAAAGACCCTACACACTAAAAAATATTTGCAATTATACCTAAAGTTTTCTAGCAAATTTCCCAATTTAAGGTAATTTTACGTTATACGTTACTGGAATTTTTCGTAGGAATTGCATATATTTTGTAGTGTGTAGGTTTTATAACATCGTGTTGGACTATAGTCAATCCAAAACATGGCGGAGGCAACATAGTGCTATGGGTGGTTGCTTTTCCTGGTGTCGGTTCAATAGTGTGGATAAAAGAAAAGCTTACTCAAGTTGCATACTTTCGTATACTTCAACAAGAAATGCTTCCTTATGCAGAAGGACATTTCAACAGGACAATGGTCTAGAACACACGTCCAGAGCAGCGAAAGCATGGTTCGATACCAATAAGGTGACGGTAATCCAATGGCCTTCCCAGCCACTTGACTTAAACCCCATAGAAGATCTATGGGGTGATGTCAAAAAAGCAATCAGTGGCATCTGCGTTAGAAATAACGAGCAACTGTGGCAGGCGGCACAGGAAGCTAGGAAGTCTATTTCCGTTGGAAGTGTGGTGGATTCTATGCCCCGTAGATGTCAAGTAGTGTTAGAAAATAAAGGCAGTACTACCAAATATTAATGTTTTATAAAAAAATGTTTTCTCTTTACATTTTGTTCAGAAGCAACGTTTCATTTGAAATATACCTATATTTTGCACAGCTTATTTTGGCATATTTACTAGATATTTAACTATTGTGTAATATTTTCAAACAAACTTAATGTTTTCTGTGTTTGATGCGGGAATCACTCTTAGTTAAATCGTAAATTATTAAATTATGCTAACTGGTATATTTACTATCAGTGCATCTACATAAATGTTACCGTGCACCTATTTTTTTTGCACACCACTGTATATATAAATCATAACACCACCCCCACAGAAGATTTACCAGCTCCGAGGGTAATGTTGATGGGAAGAAGACTGAGAACAATACTCCCAGTTGGCATTGAATTGCTTAAGCCAATGTTTAATATAGAAAAAAACGCAAAGTGTTTTTCTAAAGAAGCAGCAGAAACAGAAGATGTAATATAATAGCGATGTAAATAGTGTTTATCGATCTACTCGCAATCCGAGGTATAGTAATAGATATTTTAGACAGTAAATGAGGGCTGTCGATTTTGTTATTAATTAATTTATGCAAAAAAGCAGCTGAGTGTTGCTCAAGTCTCTTTGCCAAAGGTAAAATACGAAGCTCATTCATCAGACGATCCAGATTTTCCCCTCTTTCAGGATAGTTTCCAGTTAGTCTAAAGGCTATATATTTCAAAAATCTGCGTTGTATACGTTCTACGGTTTGAGAATACGTCACATACATCGGATGCCAGACTATACTCGCATATTCTAGTTTAGAAACAACAAAGGTATAGCACAACATTTTCATTAGAGGGATATCCGTAAACTCCTTACAAGTACGTATAACAAAACCCAATGCTGACGCTGCAGATGTGCAAATTGCAGTTATATGCGAAATAAAAGTTAATTCCGAGTCAAATAAAATTCCTAAATCGGAGATTGTCTTAAGGGACACTAACGGAACGTCGTTCACCTTATAGACGATAGTGGCTGGCGACATTCTTCGTGAGTAGGTCACAGTAAAAGATTTGGCAATATTCAATTTAAGTCCATTGTGGTTACACCATTTGGAAATCATGTCCAGATTATATTGAAGTAAATTCGCATCAATTCCATTAGTGATGACAGAATATATTTTTAAATCATCTGCATACGCTAATGCAAGGCAAGTTAAAGATCATCAATATATAATACAAAAAGGAGTGGACCCAAGTTAGAGCCTTGCGACACACCAGAGGTAGTAACATATTCAAAGTCTATTTTCTAAGTAGGACTTTATAGGCAGAATAAAGGAAGACGAGAAACCAAAAGCATTAAGTTTTGTTAATAGAATAGAATGATTGATTGTATCAAACGCAAACGCGTAAAGCAGGTCCTAACAACTATAATGTGTGGATTAGCGATGTGATATATAGAAGAAACCGATAACAATTACGACCAAAATGATAATTTTGTTGAAGCCCCAAGAGTGTCACCATCTCGTCCAGGAAATAAAGTAAGTCCTACAGAACCGCCCCCTGTATATACTACAACTCCAAAACGGTTCGAACGTTCCTGTTCCTATACAACCCAGACTCCAAAACGATTCAAAAGATCCCATACAAACCAGGTGGAACTGTTAAACTACCTAATAGATTAGACCTTTAATTTTAATGTACTTTGTAATATTTTTTACTAAAGTATGACATATCATGTTTCCTTCGGAGCAGTTGGCAATGTTATGTTTCGTTTAGTTAGTTGCTTTGGCGCCATTGTATGATGGCAGCACCAAACTTGCTATTGCTAATTATATTGTTATAACTAGTATTATAATTAAAAGTATATATAAAAAGTAGAACAGGGAATACTACGCAACCAGTCATGCACTATATGTCACTCTTAAGAATATTTGGTAATGTAATAAACTTTGTTTAATCTATCGCAGGTGCATTCATGTGAATGTATAAGCAAATGTCGTATACCATTTTATACGCAAGTAAGTATACAGGTGTCTGTTATTTATTCAAGGTACCCCGCTGTTAAACGTTTTATCACACACACGTAGACGTATACAGAGACGATACTATTTAAGTTTATCGCGTCAATTAAACGAAATTAGAGTGGCGCAGATGATAACTGCCAAATCAAACATACACCCTATCCATTCCCTATGTAGGTATATTACACATGTGTGTATGTGTATATACATAAAAACCCGATTTATTTACTTGAATAGCGATAACATATTAAAATGTTGCAATATTCCCAAAAGTTATTTTTATTAATTCAGATTCGGTAAATGTATTATATTTATGATATATATATATTTCCAAACTCTACTACTTACAGATGTTTATAGAATAAAATTTTATTTACTTTTATCCTGGTCTTTCGTCCGATGAAACATCTTGTAACACCGTGTTCAAAACTGCCCTAATTTATTTCAATTTGAATTTAGTATATAATGTACATAGTACATACAGTCAGCGTTTAATTATAAATTACTGTATTATATAATTTGTAACAGCACATCTATCTATAGAATTGTCCGTGTATATTTATAGAACCGAATTAGAACACATTTTCTTTCTTAATTAGCGAATAAATTTACAGCACAGCGGTTGCTTTTGTTACGATACAACGTACAGATACGACACATCAATTAAAATTTACGCAACTCTACATAATTATTGAGGCAGATGGTTTAGAATGATGTACTGCAAACTTTGGGAGAATAATAGATTTGTTTAAGAATCGTGATGCTAGTTTTACGTTGTACATGGTCCTGCAGGTGAACACACCGGTCTTCGATTGCCCATTTGCTATTGAAATCAGACGTTTCAACTACGCAAACATATAATGATTAGTAGATATTAAAGAGTACATTTGAAATTTATTGAGAAATATACTGGGTATTCTAAAAACTATCGGTGTAATCACGTGACGTCTTTTTAAATGTATTTTTTTACATTTTTTACAGTGGCTGAGTGTCGACTATAATTTGTTTTTTTATTTGATGCATTTGTTTAGTGCAAATAAATATTTTTGATAAAACATCCATATTTACAAAAGAGTAGTTCTGACAAGTGAATATTCAGTCATCCAAAATTAATTGCCAGAAACACTAGAACTAACTTGCAATAACTGAAAATTTGCTTATAACCAGTAAAAACACGCAAAATTTATTCCATTTGTTTATTCCAAATTAAATCGTGTTTGTAACATTTTTTTAGTGCCCGGTAATTAAAAAAAAAATACTTGTTCTAAATATATAAATGTCAAATATACAAGTTATTTCGAGAATTTTTCTCAGTGTTTAACTTTAATATCTTCTACGGTGGTACGTATTCATGATATAGAAGCCCTCTTATGTGTTCCCATAAATAAAAATCCAGTTTAGTCAAGTCGGGAGATCTAGCTGGCCATTGGGTTGGTCCTCCTCTTCCGATCCATTCGTTTGGAAACCTTCGATTTAAATGTTCTCTAGCAGCCACCAAGAAATAAGCAAGTGCGCCATCATGCTGCAACCATATTCTTCCTTACTTAGCAGGTAACAAATTTTCTAAAAAATGGAGGTCAGCTTCACCATTTAAGCGGCCGTTAAAAAGTATGGGTCTACCACTTGATCACCAATAACACCACGCCATACATTTAGTGACCATCTGGGCTGAGGATTTATTTTACTGATAAGTATCAGAATAATGATGGCAATTGAGAATTCCATTTTTAGGGAAAGTCGCTTCATCAGTGAACAACACATAGTAGAAGAGATTTCATTTCGGAAACTTCTTGGTGAAGCTGAATGTGGTATCTATGAAAGGGAATTTGTTGATTGATTCCTGTCTCTTCACTAATCTCTTTTTGACTAGAAGTGAGATTTTCTGTTGCTACCAACAAAACCGACAACTCATTGTTCTTAGTTCTTGTAGGTTTTGCCTATCTGTGTTTTCACTATGTGTTTAAGTGAAACGTCACACTGCATCGAAGACTGGAGTTTACCTGGAGAGCCCTGTATAAAATACTTTTTTGATGTTCCAAGCTTACCTTCACCGAGAAATAAACAAAATTAATGAGAGGCGGGATGTTATTAACGTACAATATCCGATTACACCAAGAAAAACAGGTACGTAAAAAGCCTAATCACTCAGAAAGGATAATGATTTGTTTCATTCCGGATAATAAGTAATTAAAAAGTCTATTTGAACTAGAACCTTTCCCCCTCATCGACCGAATTCAAAACACATCCAAACAGAAAGGCAACATCATTTATACAATCCATGCTTATACTCTTTCCTCTTGGTCGAAATATGAGGAAACTTCGCCGAACCTTTTATTAAGACTAATTAATTCGTGCGAAGACCCGGGGAATCGCCCTCTACCGGCGACAGTGTCATTCTCGAGCCCACAGGGCAACTTGATTAAATTAATTGACGTCTAGTTCCCCTCATTCGGTGCAGAGGATACATTACAATGACACACTTACTTATGAACGTAAATATAATACTGTTGTTCTTTGAATGATGTTCTTTGTGTTTTTTCGATCTTGGGGAGTGCGATCACAATGGGCCCTTTACGAATTCATCATTGACGGGATTTTCAAGAGGATTCTTAGTATTATATTCTACAACCAAATATACTTACAGCCTGTTCAAAGATGAGAGGGCGCTATTGCTGACTTTGTTGTTATTAAAGCTAATACAAATTCAAGCTTCAGTATTTTTTAGCGCTGATTAAAGTACAGTTAAAAGCAACAAATTCAGGTAGGTGTTTATGAAATAAATAAATAAATTAAATACGCGCTATAATTTTCCATATTTCGAAACGCCATGTATATTCTGTATAAAAGTCTTAATGTGCTACATATCATTAAAACAAGTAAGGCGCGCTAGGACAAACCAACATCTCGGTAGGCAACAATTCTACCCCTGTCAAAGTCGCTAACATAGTGAAAATTTTGACGTCTTCGAACTCGAGGCATTCTGTTACGCATAACGCTAATAGATGGAGGGGCAATAACTAAAAATATCTGTACTAGTCCGCTCCTCTGGACCGATAACTTCACAAAAACGAAAATATTCTTTTCGCAAAAAAATTTGCTTGCAAATCCTTGATGTAAGACCATTATACATTGCTAAAAAATCAATGTCATATTCTATGGATACATGTGGTTTCTCAAATAACCGATGCAATTGAGTTTATATCCTACCAAAGATTTTAATCTCATAATTATTCGCAGATTATACACATTGCTAGCCGTGCTAAAGCGATCGATCAAGTATTCGGATTATGCACAGTGCATACCTAACAAGCATATCTTCATGTTCAGAATACTGCGAATATATAACCTAGAAAAATAAAAAACCGAGTTACATTACTACCTAGTCGTTCCTTGGCAACCACTCCGTTTTCAGAATCAATTTGTCAACTAGGAAAAGTAAGTATTTAACTGGCTCTAAAATTATGAATTTTCTGAAATGAATTATCTATAAAAATGTAACTATGCACTTGGCTTGATTTTGGATTTACGAAATAAGATGAAATACTACTCAATCAAGGTAAAACTTCTCTATATTTCCAATGTTGTATTTATCTGCTTACCCAAAATGATTGTTAATTTTTACCTTCACAGAGAGATTAAACTTTGACTAGTAACATTTATACCACTTATAAAACTGATATAATGAAGATTATATCAAGATATTACTCTAGAATGTGTTAGTCATAATAACTAACATTCAAAGTGGAATATTAATCTCTTGAAGTGTTTAATCAAAGATTTAAAGGTGTCACTTATCTTTCAAAATGAGTTGATATTATTATTGTTTTGATATAAAATTTGATAACGATCAATTTTTTTGACTCACAAATCTTTTAGCTTTACATTTACGACCGATTTTCTTATGTGAATACTCAAGCAGACTTTGAAAAAAGCTGCTAACTCCATCAAGCCCAATTTTCAACGAATGCACATATATCCTTTTTTGTTTTTCGTTTTTCTAGAGCAAAATCTAAAAATACCAAACTGTATTATCACCAAAAAGATAATATTTCTTGGAACTTTGGTCTCATTTTTTGCATCCTGTTTGTCCCAATACCCAGCTGAACATTACTTGAAGAATTACTTTCAATTCCTTCTTTAATGACTGTTGACGCAAACTTTTCTTTAAATTTGGGCGATTCTGATAAATTTGCAACTTCCGCGAAGTTTTTAATTCGTAATGCCTCGCGGCATCATCACGGATGTTAAATTTGTTTCTTAAGTGAAATCCTCTCTGTGGTGCTATTAAAATTGATTCTTGCGATGGAGCACGCAATCAACGTACAAAAAATTAAATCTGACCTTGTGCGCTGATAGATGAATACTTATCGTAATTTTCAAATTAATTGTGAGATTTCACTCAATGTGCACTATTTAAAACAATTTTTACCATAATTAAGCAAAAATTGAAATAAATATGACGCTTTTTTTTTAATCTTATTTGTTTTCAGAAGCTATATTCCTATCCCAAGTACTATTCGTAATACGGTTGAACGTTTTACAGCAACATTTTGTTTAATAAATAGTAAGAATAAAATTGTTTCCCTTGGTAAGAATATAAATAATTTATAAATTTAAATATGTACTTTATATAATAGAATTAAATTTTACACTACGTCACCTCCACAAATTGGTCTCGAATTTTTCAAAAACTCTCTCTATTAATATGTCAATATTGACAGCAAACAACATACCATTATTAAAAACACCAAAGAGAATAAAAGTACATGCTCTATGCATAATATATTATGCATACAACTTTTATTAATAGATTGAGTCTAACGGATATGACTTGCATAGTAACAACCTGAGAATATTTTCGCAGCATTAAATAAGTGCAGTTGACGAATCTGCGGGCTGCATTCTACGGGATGTCTTTCATGTTTTACTTATTTAAATGCGCATTTTTAATCTGCCAAAACTTCTCAATTTCATCTCTGCAACAGATGTGAGTCGGTACAGCAAATTTCCCTCGGGATGAAGTTAGTCGCTATTGCGTTTAATTTATAATTGAAATAGGGGGTAAGTTATCCTTGATTAAGTCTGCTGGTTTGGTTTAGTTTAGTTACTTAAGATTTTATTTATTTTAGAAACTAACGTAAAAGAAAAAAAATTAACCACATCTTCTTGAGGCAAGTGGAAATTTGTAGTTAGTTACAGATCGCTGAATATTATTCGCATTTTCGGCCTGTAAAAATAGAAGCACATTTTGCGTCCCATTCGAGTTAATGTAATTTATATCAGATTTAAAAATTTAACGCTCAACATACGTTTATATTGGATAAATGTTATTTCCATAATATCTAACGTAACATAAACAAACGAATTCTCCTTATGAAATTCACACGTATTGCTTTTTTAATAGGTGTTGAGTAAGATACAATACATACGCAACAAAATTAGATCAAGGTCTTGTTCGGTTTTCTATTTATAAAATTCGTGTAGGTGTTACGAAACATTGGATGAATACTTCATGACTAATCAAAACAGACAATCGAATGCAAGTTTAGAGAAGGATATTTTGCATTAGACTATTAGACGTTGGGAGAAAATGGTTTTTTTTGAGTGAATGCATCGTTTTAAATATGTATAAGCAATAAGTTGTATTGTTAAATTTTTTAGAATGTTATGGTAATCTCGGGCATTTTTAATTTAACATTTCACCATTTATTGGTGATACGAAAATATTGCATGTTTGTTATTGCAAAAAAGTTTTCATTTCCCTCACAGAACATGACAAAAAAAATGTTTTGCTAATATCAAATATCTTATAATTAACAAGCCGCAAACTTATTGCTCGATTAATATTTTTATTTGAATATTACGTCCCCATATTATTAAAAATTTGAGTAAAATCAAAGCAGTATCATTGAGGAGCAAATAAAATCAATGAGGGTGGTACCTACAATTTATCCATATATAATTTCACAAATAAATAATGTGCCGATGCCGCAAGAAGTTTTTTTTTTCTCTTTTGTGTAAACGTGACAGAACAACATATTTTAAAACGGGAATGTATATATAGAAGACCTTTGGAAGGTAATTATCCCTCAGTACACGTTCTCTCGTGACGAGCAGAACGCTTTTTGCAATTACATCTCCACTTAGCACTTAAAGCATCCTACGATTCAATGACTTCATTCTAAATATGGACACCCTTCCTTCCAGCAGGTAAGAAATGCGATACCAATTAAGATTTGCGCGCGCCGTTTTGGGGCTCAATCCCGAAGTGGCGGTGCCGAAAAGGTATAACATAAAGGTAGGTACGCTGCGTTATCTGAAGACCAAAAATGTACTTGGTTACTTATATCAGGCGGCAGCATGTGCGATCAAATCGTTTCTCATGTATGGTGGATTGATTTTCGGACGGTATGACGATGAATTCAATGCTAACGGTTTTGAAATAAATTATATATTTGTATAAAGAGAAATTGGTGTTTCGTCATATTGTTCTAAAATTATTTGTCCTTAGCAAGGGAGATTGTCTATGTTTGAGATGCGTATACAGTTGGCCCGCTTTAGATTAAACTCATGCAAAGTTCTGACTTATGCTGCGACAACATATGGCTTTAAAACTAAATTGTGCGTAATCTGAAAGCACACATTCTACTATATGCTAAGAACTTAATTTCCTCGGCTCTCAAGCGAGCGGTTATAGAGATTAGATAGGGGTTGAGAACTCTTGCAATGATATTATTACACTGATTGTTTGGAAGACGGGAGTAATTCCCAGATGACACATATACAGTGGCGTGTAACGTCTTTAGCAATAACTAATATTGATAATAACAAATTTGTGTATATACAGTGTAAGTTGTTTTAAAACCTGATATATACACACTAAAAAAGTTTAGTAAACTTACGAGGATTCCTCCGAAAAATTCCAGTACCATTTGGGGGGAAATCACCAAAAACTGAGTAATTTTCCGTTTTTTTTTAGCAAAATTCCCTATGCTTTAGGAAATTTCCCACATATCGACCAGTATTTTTCATTTGTAGGTAAAATTCCTACGTAAAACGTAATATTACTAAAATTTTTATGCTTTCCCAGGAATTCTTACTAAATTACTACTCTAGCAAATTCAAAAAGGAAAGAGATAATAGATTTAATGTGGTAACTGAAAACGCTAATACTTAAGCCATCTACTCTTTTCATCAAAAGCAAAGTATTGTTAATATTCACAAGTGATTAAAATTGGATAAGCCCACGAAACTTTGTTTTTATGATTCTAAGCGAGAACAAAGCCAATAAATAGGGAGTTGAATAATCCCAAAAAAATACATCATTAACTATTGATGAATTGATTTTTCTTTTCTTCACTCCATTCTAAATTCCAATATAAATCTAAAATTCCAAAGCACACATTTTTTCTATACCATCACCACGTAAACATGGGGGATTATATTTTACACATACACATGCATATGTTACATGCTCATCGCGGGGGTGTTAATTTTAAATAACCTACAAATACACAGATGAAGTGCACGTGAACCGTAAACGCCATTTATTAGGGGACTGTGAACCATACTAACAATAAACTTCGTCCAGTAGAATCACCGTATAGCTACGTGCTGTTGTATGCTGTAGATACGTGTCGTGCGCTCGCGGTGTTGTTGCTATTCTACCGGAAATAATGCGCAATTACCGGTTCGCCGAGCGCCTGGGCGATTTCATTAACGGCATATTAAAACACTGCAAATCATATCTCGCGGAAATTTTAGGGGCTTGGCCGTACGGTGATCGTGCGATACAAGCGAACGAAAACGTACAGGTGTTTTTATGATGCTATATTTACCCGCTCGGATTCGGCGATTTTTAATAAAACCTGATTTCGTTATTGGCTATTTGCGGTTTGAACGAACTCGTAACGTATGGTAATGACGTTGAATTTGTTGTTAACGCATTGCTAACTTATAACCTTCGATAGCTCAGTTGGTAGAGCGGTGGACTGTAGTTGAATTTCCCGAAATTGATATCCATAGGTCGCTGGTTCAAATCCGGCTCGAAGGAACTTTTTTTTTTATTTATTTAAGGTTTTTTTTTTTTTTGTTTTGGTAATATCTACATTTAATTTTGAGGCAATTTTCGGATGTATACAAAAGGTGCATGTAGGTAGGCAGTTTTACACCTTGCTTTACTAAAAGTGCAATTAAAACCATTTTAAATTTTCCCAAATCAATTTTTTTTTAAAATATACTTTCTTTTTAGAGTTGTATCATGGAGAGTATTGAACATACGGGGAGTCCAGTAAAGCACTAAAATTTAGGCAAGTGAATGCACTTTAAAAGATATCCAGATACTTTTTGCTGTAAAACTAATATTTTTTGAGATAGTGAGCAAAGTTTAAAAAATCAATTTTCTTCGCATCTTGGAGAAAATACTAAACTTTGAACAGCTGTATCTCGGACAGTATTTGACGTACGGAGTCCGGCAGAGTGTCTGATTTTTAGCAATTCAATACACTTTAAGACAAAACTAAACACAACTTCTTTTGTTGTAAGATTCACATTTTTTGAGATATTAAGCAAAATGTTAAAGAAAACCCAAATTAGATTTTTCAAAGCTGCAAGCTTGGATTTTTAAAATTAGCTTAGGTCCCAACAATATACATATAAAGAAATTAGAATTACATCAGCAAAAGAAGAAACGGCTCCACCTTCCAAAGTGGAGCCGTTTTCTTTTTTTGGCCTAATTTTACTAGCCTATATGGTGAGTTCCCAATTATATGAGAATCAACGGGACCACCGACAAAACTAATAACTGTAATTTTGAGCCATATCGAACATCGCGTAGTCCCTACTAAATTTTGAAAAAATCGATTTTTTCCCTTGTTTTTGGTTTTATCCTAACTCTAATAACCAAATTATGTTTTCTGTCGATAGAGAACGTTAATACGAATCCAGAACGTGTTAATTTGTCGAAATCAGACTAAAATCGACAGAGTTATGAATGTTTTAGTCATATCATATTTATATATTTCAAAGTTTCGCACATTCTTTTTAGATATTATCAATTAATGCGTTTTTATTAAAATTCTAATATTTCTTACACTAATCTTCAATGGTTAATAATAAAAACTACTTTTGTTCCTCGTCATTGGTTGATAGTGTAATAAACTTATTTTTCGTTTTTTATTATTATTAATTTTCGTTCTGAAACGTCTTTCACAACAAAGAATTTTGTCAACAATTTCACAGCCGGCAATATAATCCTAACATTGAGGCCAAATGATGGGCTCAAATTGCAAGAAATTCGTTGAGATGTTAAAACGTTTGAAAAAGGAATTTGTATTTTTTTGTGGCCCAACGTTTTATACTTACAATAGATTGAACATTATTTGATTGTACCAAATTACATTAGTCAGAATCACTTGCAATACCAATCATAGTTTCTACCATTTTCTCCATGGAATACTTTCATCGAAAAATGCAAGTCCAATACCTTCCTCTGATAAGTAGGTACCACAAATGACCACACATTTTCTTTACGGCGGTATGCAGTTGATATGTCTTTGTTAATTCGGCTGCAGGAGGGTAGATCAATTAAAAAAAAAATAAAATCGTGTATCTCAAGGGTGATTAAATTAAATATTTCCCGAAACAAATATATCTTAAGTCAATAAATAGATAGCCTCCGCCATCTAACATATGTCAATGCTAGAAATTTAGCATATATTAAGTTGAATTCGTGTAGATATGTGTATTATATTTATGCATTACTATAAAAGATTCCGTTAATAAAAACATTTTAGCTCCTTGACAATGCTTTTATGGATATTTTAGATATTACAGCTACGTTTCATCAGATTGGAAATAAAAGTATTATACAACTATTCCACGGAAATGCATGCTTGAAACCTTCTCAACCATTCCTTTTGATCTCTTGCCAAGTAAATGACGCGGAACCAATTCATATTTTTGTCACGTAAGGCACTTCCTTCTATTTACTATTCATTAAGTCTTATTTTAAACATTTCTTGGGTGCATAACAGTTTCGGATTATTTAATAAATAAAAAGAGACTTTAAAATGATATAAGTATTCAGCTTATTTTTTTTTTAATTTGGCGAATATGATTTCGAAAACATTAATTTGCTTCTTCTTATATAGTGGAATTACTGGGCCTTTTTTTAAATCGAAGTGGAATATGCACATCACTTTTTATTACTTATAGATTTCTTTCTGATCATTTGATAACTGATTCCCTAGATGTTTATATTATCACGTATATATAGAAACTTATAGGCACTTCTAACGTCCAATCAATTTTATTCCCCTATATGTTTCATATACATATACTTATATTATATTAAACTTCGTAATTTGAACGTCCATAAATTTTATTTAAGAAAAAGCAGAAGCTAAGTAATGACACTGGCATTAATTCCCTCGTAAAATAGATTTCATTAATCGTTCATCTTAATCCCAAATTATCAACACAAAATCGTACTTCTTTTAAACTCCAAAAAAAACGTTTCGAAACCCTCCTTCGGTATCAGCCGCTATTTATTTTATTTAATTCGACAGATTCGGAACACCTTTCCGACTTGAAAAGCTTAAATTAAATAAAACCTGCACGAAACGATCGTCGAAAAAGTAAACGGGCCATCTATTAGCCGACCCGGGAGATATCGTCAGATGTTTCGGAAGATGCATTCTTGCAACAACATAGGAGCGTCAGGGAAAAAACTAAAAAGAGAGAAAAAAAAGCTGAAGGAGGAAAAATAGAAGCAGACTATCGTTTTCGTAACTTTTTACAACTAGTGTCGTATAGTGAAATTAGGGCAGAGGAGTTTGTTTGTATGTGTATCGTAACTGGAAAACTTTTGGACGAGTGCCAAAATGTGTTCTTCGTTTCTGTTTTGTTTCGTATATCGGCACCGACGTTACTATCTGTTTATTTTGCGAGTCTACAACCTTGTTACAAATAGTATTTGATGTTTCTTTCGACCTGGGATATAAAACAAAATGGTTGTATATCAAACTGGAGTTTTTAGGATTTTTGTTTAACCAAAACTTTAATATTAAACGATATTATTAAATAAATATATTTAGGGTAGATGTGTTCAATTCCAGCCGGGTCTAGTAGTCAGCCAATTTTTGTTGAAAGGCATCAGAACGGAAATGTAACTTGTTTAACAATCTCGTTCCCACCAAACCGAGCTGCGAATAAGTGTTCTAACCTATACATGTTGTTTCGTGAGACTTCTTCAAGTTAGCTCTGTTTTGTGTGGTTGAGGGCAACCAAGGATATCTTAGAATTTTGCTTCAGTACTGGCTTCGTTATAATAAGACTGTAAAGCCTTATATTCATCATTACAGGGAAGGTGATGCTTTTCTGGATAAAATAGATATTGATTTCGCAATTATCACAACCTGTTGAGGTTAAAATCATTTCCCGCCTTAGTATTAGAGATGGCTGACAAATGGTTGCTCAAACATGTGTCTGACTACTGGACAATTCATTAAAGACACAGTTTACAACCATATTTACTAGGAAAATAGAACGGTCTATGCTTTTTCATTTAGCACCTGAAAAATGGTGCACATAGCTTGTTACACCAATAGTCAGTCACATTTTACTAAAGCCATTCTGAGATATACCTTTGGATATTATGTATCGCACCAGTCAGCCATCCTAAACTGTAGGGATTCTTAAAAGGTTGATACAATCCTCATTCAATATTGAGCCACCCTAAAATGCTGTATAATTTTTAGTTTTTAGAATATGTAATGGGTCGTTACAAAATCCACGTAATCCATTAGTATCTTGAAGAAGCTCTTTCTAAGGCCTTGCAGGGAATTCGCGAAGACGAGTTGGGCACTAGACAGGCAAGCCGAAGGTATGGGGTACCACGAGGCACATACACGACAGACTTCATGGTCACGTTAAAAAGGCTCCCCGTAAAATAGGTCCTGGCACAGTTTTGTCAGAAATTAGAAAAATGGCTAATTAATTCAGGGAAATGTGGATTTCCACAAAAGAAAGAAGAATTGCTTAATAGTGTTCAGAAAATTGTAATAGCAAGGAATAAGAAAACCATTGGGAGCAAAACTCGAAAATGTAAATTATGTGTTAACTAAATGTACTTTTTGTCTCTTATTAACGCAAGTGCTTCAAGATGAGCCATTGCCCTAGACCACTAAGAACGGTTTCAGAAAATATGGCTTGTTCTAATTTGATCTCAAAGCTGTGGATTATTCAAAATTTATCCAGATTCGCTTAGAGGAGCCACACCATGAAGAAACCATGCGGAATTTTAGTATTACAGAACAACCAATTAAAGCAACTGAAGCAGTTTTGACAACTTTAAAAGAAAAGCTGGCACTGAGAGGAGTTGAAAACATATAATCTGTTATTGAAATTTAATTTATTTTAAATTTGAAATATGTTGGTGCACCAACACATTTTGGATTAAATTGTCGAAATTATCTAAATGCAAAATTTCCATACAGATGGATCGGAAGAGGGGAACCGATTTCTTGGCTTGCACGTTCACCAGATATGACTCCAGTTGATTTTTGTATCTGAGGCCATATTAAATCACTGGTTTAGAAGACAGCTGTTAATACAGAAGAAGAATTAGTGGCTCGAATTATTCTAGCGTTTGATGATATTCGTGAACGTCCTCAGCTGTTTCGCAGAATTCGACATTCGATTGCGAATCCTCATAACTCTGTATCGAAAATTGTGGTCGTAACTTCGAACAATTTTTATAAAGTTTAATGCTGTATTATTTCTAGTAAAATATTCCTCAACTTAACTATTCGGTTGTTAGTAAAGTTTTCTAGTTTATCTTGACACCGAAAAATTTTCAAACATTAGTTTATTCATAAAAAATGTTTATTTCAGTGCCATCTATCATTTCCGAAAGGAATAGTCATTCTTTGTGACAACCTGTTCAATTTCTCAGGCAAAGTTTTGTTCATCCATAAACTCATAAATTCTTTGTTTAGCTTCCTTATTTTTCTTTTATGTTTATTGAGACTTTCATTTTCTAACATAGATTCTACGCTGACAGTTTGTCGGTAGATTTCCGCCACACCCTCTATGGTATGATATTGTAATAATCCATGATGACACACAATAATTAATAGGTATTCAGAAAAATGGTGGCCTTCCAAATTCTGTTTATTTGCAATATGTATTATGATTTATATACAATATGCTCCTTGTCGATTATGTGCTTGCATACATACATAATCACTAAATACTGCTGCATATTATGGAAAACTGTAGAAAGCACCTATATAACCGCCGCAGCCATCGCTCCAAGAATTCTAGCTATTTATAAGTAAAATGCAAACTGCAAACACCACGTACACCAAACATTAATTTCTCCCGTATTCAAGGCTCACTTTAAACAACGCGGTATAGAGCGCCATTAGCATGTGTATAAAATTGAAATATTTAAGTGCAACTGTGTTCTGTATTCATATACATATATACGCAAAATCGTTTGCTTAAGGGCAAAACTATGTGGATATAGGCGGTTCATTCTGTTTATATATAGTCGGTTCCGCGGGTTAGTACGACGTGCTTCTTGTTGCTTTATAGGAATTCCAGCACGTTTTTATTTAAACCAATGAGTTTATATTCAATGGTTTGTGGATTTGTTTGTTCGTTCCGTCCATGTCGTATGCCTTTCTGCATAGTTCTTGGTGTCTAGAATTAAATAAAAACAAAACTTAGTAGTGAAAAGTATCCGACCCGTATTTTTTTTTTAGCTGCGGATATTCACTTGTAGGGGGGAGTCGCAGACCCATAAAACACATTCTTAACGATATCTTTGGAACTAGAAGAGATATCGAACTGAACTAAAAAGCTTGGCCATTCGGACACCACTTGATTTTCTTCTCTGAGGGCATCCTAAGTTTAAGGCCACGCGTTCAGCTTCCTTACAAGAGTTACGCCAAAAAAATGTTGAAGAATACCAACGAATAACTCCAGAAACGTTGCGAAATGTCAAGGGATGATTTGAAGTAAGATTGTAATGTTGTATGGAGTTTAATGGTCATCACTTTGAATATTTAATAAAGTAAAATCCAAATCATTTCATTCTAATCGTATTTTATTACACATTTAGTTTTTATTACACATAACTATCTCAATACAAAAACAAGAATAGTGGTTTAAATGTAAATAAAATGTATACTGATTCTTTATACAGCTCGCGTATTATGCCCCATTAAGTCTCTATTTTTTACAGTGCTTTTATGATTATGTATTTTGCTATTACTCTTTACTTTTAGCACACATTCCGTGAAGCGATAAAGATTATTATCATTATTAACGCAAAAAATATAACTTCGTTAATTCAGCAAATAGGAATGCATACTCCTGTAAGGATAAGTAATATAATAATTCAGTAATGCTTTATTTTCCTATAATCTACTCGAATTAACAAGGCAAGTCACGACATGTATAAAAGCAAGCATATGAGCCATAAATTAAAGAGTACAGTGAACCTAACTTGGCACAGCAGGTTCACTTCTTGATTTATCTGGAAGCGATTACATTATTTACTATTCCTATAGTCCAACCTGTACATCGCATTAACAAATTAAATTAAAATTTTAAATCAAAACGCCAGTAAAACTTTAATTAAGATGTAAACCCCGATAAGGCAGACCACCGCTCGATCCTTGTATTAAGTAGTAAATCTACATTGTAAAGCTAATTAAATGTGCTACTAATATAATGCGCCCTTCCTGTTTTCGGTGCTGATTTTTTTAAACCAGTAAGTAAGTCGGTGCAATCCTATAATTACTCATCGCCGATGAATTTGTACTCCTTCCGATTATTTATCATTCGGTTGATGAATCATAATTTTAAATTTACAATGAAGGCGATTATCTGTGCGATTCGTACCTCATAATCCACTCTAATTAATAAGTAAAACCTTCCAACTATATAATATTCTTGCGTATTGTTGTTGAACGGTCGGAAATCGTATATGGTAAGATGGAATGTTGTAATTCACGTAACTCGCTTGTCTGGAGATGAGTGATTAGGCTATGCGCGCAGAAGGAGGAGAGATCTTATCATTGTGGATGAATAATTCATTCGTGTAGGTAATTGTAGAGGCTTCGGGAAGTAAAAATCGTAGAAAGAACCATCAGGCGCGCTCACTGTTTACCTTTGGGTAATCTTATTTTTCCTTTTACCGTCTCATTTTAATAGTATAAATTAACGCATTTCCTCGGTTATGTGAAGAAATAAACGAGTTAATGTACTGATAATGAATCTTAGAAATAATTTACATCATTAGTGATTTCATTTCAACTGTGTCCATATATACAGAGCGGTAACTTCTTATGGAAGATTCTTTTTCATATTATCGTAGTTTTATCAATTTTTAATTTTAAGCATACGTCTTCTGAATTAAATTTGAAATATACAGGCTAAAAGTCTTTTTTCAATTGAACACGCTGTATATTTTTTTTTTTTTAAAGTCTGCTTAATGAACTGATTTCAACGACCAAAACACTTACGGTCGGTTTCATAACAAAATTAAAGTGACTTTAAATTTTAAAGTGCATTTTAACCTTTAAAATCGGTTTCATAATCACACTTTAATTTTAAAGTCGACTTTAACCTTAAAGTCCTGATTTTGCCTTTAAGAGAGCTTTAAGTTAACCTACAATTTCTAATGTGTAATTTGTCAATTGAAATTTATATTGTAAACATTTAGCAATTGTACCCAAAATGAACAATTTATTAGATACCAGCTCAAGTTCGTCAGATGATAAGGCAGAAATAATAGTAAGAAGGCGGAAAGTATATAGAAACAGAGTAGATTGCTTTAACAAATATAATGAAAGTGAGTTTTTTTGAGAGATTTAGGTTAACGAAAGAAACTACTGTCGCATTATTAAATCGAATTGAGCACTTAATTTCACTTCCTTCAAATCAGTAGGTTTGCCCCTATAATTTTGTCACCTTCATTACAACGTATATTTTATAGAATAGAATAGCCACTAATATGCTGATTTCAGCAGGCGATTTTGTAGGAGTGTCCAAAACTTCAGCATGCAGAATTGTTAATGTCGAAATGGGTAACTCTGCTGAAAAATTTTATAATATTGCACGATTTCCTAGGGTAATTGGTGCTATTGACTGCACGTTAATAAAAATACAATCTCCTGGAGGAAACGATGCTGAAATTTTCAGATCAGAAGCAAGATTTTATAGCTGGTAGATATGGTCGATATTTAATGTTGGGCGATAGTGGCTATAAAATTGAACCTTATCTAATGACACCACTGTTGCATACTCGAACAGAGGCAGAGAATCTGCATAATGAATCATTAATTAGATCTCGCAATGTTGTTGAACGACAGTATGGCTTATGGGAAAGAAGATTTCCCATTTTAAGTGTGGGTATGAAATTGCATCTACAATCGGCTATGGATGTAGTCGTAGCAAGTGTAATCGTTGAAGTTAACTCCTCTATTTTTTTTTGTTTTGTCACACATCTTTCACCAAAATAAATCAAATTTAAAATATAAGTTATACGTATCTGTCAAACAAGAAGCAGAAAACGCGCGCGAAACTATTGAAACGTGTCAATTTAACCAACATAATCTACTAAGAATACAAAAAAAAACTAAAGTACATTGTCGCCAACATAGAAACATTATATTAAGGTCGACTTTAGCTAAAGGTAACTGCTAACCTCCTTATGAAACGCCTGGACTTTAAATTGGATTTAAAGTCGACTTTAACTTAAAGTAGACTTTAGTTAAAGTCACTTTACCGGGCAGGTTATGAAACCGGCCGTTATGGTTGATTATATTAATTACAGGCATTAAGGCTGAGATAATGAAAAATTTTATTAAAATTACTGTCACAATTTAACGTATTAAATGCTCGAAATGTTCTCCATTTATTTGTTGGCAATAACCTAATCTACAGTAAAACTCTTCTCTAACTTTTTCTAAAACGTAATGGTGAAATATTCCTGTTTGTATTGTTTGTTTGAGGTCATCAATGTTGTCTGAATTTGTTGCATACACTTTATTTTTGAGATTCCCCCATAAAAAATCCAAAGTTGAAAGATTTGGTGTTCTATTTGACCACTCAATTGCACCTCTTCGACTTATCCATTTATTAGCAAAGGTCTCATTTAAATAGTTTCTTACAAATACAGCCCCATCTTGCTGAAACTAAACATTTTCACTTGTCAGAACAGGAACAACGTCATTTTTCTTTGACTCTGTCTGGCATAAAGGGCTAATCCATAAGTTGATTGTTTCTGGCTTGAATCCCTCTCTGATCAGGTTGATCAGATCCTACCTTGAGCGCAGATCTTTCTGCGTTAGAACTGCCGGAGTCCGATCCGGCTCACGCGATATCCTCGCCGGAGTACCGCAGGGATCGTTATTGGGGCCACGTCTCTTCCTGCTGTTTCTGACAGACCTCCCTCGGGACGCACCTCGCTATATACGCCGATGAGACCGTCATATACGCGATAAGCAGGAGCGAGAAACTGGATTGTGGTCGCCTTCAGGCGGCCACCTCGTTCGCTGGGTCTCTCGATGGAGACTGAAGTTGAACGAATCCAAATGCGTTGCAGTTGGATTCTCAAGGAAGAGACGTGTTCCCGAGACACGTATCCGCGTGAGAAACGGTAGTTTACCGTGGAGCCAAGAGGTTAAGTACCTAGGAGTCATCTTCGACAGACGTCTCGTCTGGACGAAGCAACGTAACAAGCTCAGAACTCGCTTTCTTGCTGCCCGCAACTCTCTGCTTCCCATGTTAGGTCCCCTCCACCTAGCCAACAAGTTATTGATTTTCAAATCAATACTAAGGCCGGTCCTGGTGTATGGCGCTTTTGCGTGGGCGTCCATGTCACCGACAAACCTGAAGTCCCTTGAGGCACTTCAAAACAAGACACTCAGGCTAATCTTGAGAGCTCCTTGGTTCGTTCGGATCGCGCAGATTCATCGCGATCTGCAAATTCCACTCCTTCGGGATTTTCTGAAGCAGACTCTGTCCCCTGCCTGGGCGCGAGTCCAAGACAGCGAAAACCCCTGTGTTCAGGCGGTTGTCGTCCCTCAGGATCGTCCACTTCCTCTCGAGTCCTCGTCGTCAGACGTCTAGCTGGTTTCTTCGAAACAGCTAACGCCAAGTTCCCTGACAACCGCTTTCTTTTTTCACCAAATGAGACGAAATTATTCATTAATTTCAATTTTTCGAACATAAACGATCATCCAACCCCCCAATCACACACACCGCGGATTGATCGTGCCGCTCTATCAGAGATGAAAGGGTATAGGACACCAGGTTCCCCACCCTAGATGAGAAGTTCCGACCTTCGACTTTCAACGTCATTTCTAATCAGATCCAAATCCAAAAATCCGCTGTCAAATTTCCATCAATAAAAATTGGATCAATTATATGATTACCTGCCCAGACGTTCATCTTTTGGGGATATTGCGTATGTGTCTCACGCATCCAATAAGGATTCTCTACTGACCAGTACCTACAGTTCTGACGATTTATTTCTCCGTTCAACATAAAAGTGGATTGGTAGATAAACTTCAAGGATTCATGTATGGAAGCGGGTGGCGCCCTCCAGGCATTCTTTCAGACACTTGCTGCATGCAATTAATTCATCAGTTTTGACCCCTACGACCGTCTGTGTTTGAGTCTAGCGGTCACGGATTGCCCTTTTTTAATTCTAGCAGGTATTACACCATAGTACCACACCATAGTACACCATTCTTATTTGGTTTATTCAATAACCGTTTTCTTTTTCTGGGAGAGTAATAGAAAAAAAAAAAACAGTGACGCGGAATTACAAATCTATTTTATGCCATACAATGTTCCATTCGATAGTCGCATTCGCTTAACTCTCTCCATCAGTTTCATTCTAAAAACCGAAACGGTCAATTTTATTTGGGCCGTTTGATCAGCGCACATAAGACAGATCCGAACTAGGAGAAGAAGAAAAAACTAATTATACGCTCGGAAGTAATTGCAGCGTGAAATTACATAATAGCCGAGCCATAATTACGTAACTAACTGTAAAATAATTAACTAGGCCGCGTACGTTTGCAACCGATCAGTTTGCTGGCGATAAATTGGCAGTTTGTCGTGATTTAAGGTTTTCTACCTATCTCGCAGATAGGTTATGAGATAGACAGGTAGATAGATTTGCTTTTTCTGCACTTGAGGCATAAACGTGCTACTAAATGAAGCATTACCGACGGTGTATGCTTATAGGTTTTATCGAAAGTATTTTGCAGCAAATAATTCTGAGATTATCTTCGCTAGATAGGTACGAATAGGAATTAAAATGATATAAAATAGGATAAATATTGAAGCGAGCGAGATAATTGAAAATGAAGTTATGAACGCAAGTCGTAAAATAAATTGCTTGAATTAAGTTGTACTTCTGTAAGGTGTAATGAGGAGAATAATTTTGCTTTTAAATACTTCAACACAGGTAGTCATTATGAAGCATTAAGTTTTCTTATATACATATAACAGTAACATGTATTTAAATTACAGATGAAATTATTAGAAAGCGTCTGGCAATAGTTCCTTAAGTATAAACACAATGATTTGAGGTTGGTATCAAAAAAGTCCCAAGAATAGTTATTAAAACAAGGAAATTTATTCCTTCAAAACGATTACAATAGCATTCACGAGAAGGAGGAAATTAGATGGTCTTCCATCATTAGATCTACGGATTGAAGAAATTAAGCTCTCCGAGGAAGTGAAATATCTTGGTGTCATTCTTAACTCCAAGCTCGAGTATCCGCATGGGTGGATTATCCGTCCCATCCACCGCGGCCGCTAGTGCCTATTGTAGAGGGGATGTTATCTTTAAAGTTCATCCAACAAATTCAGGCCCTTAAGGTAGCTTAGAATCTTTTTGGATAAGGTCTTTTTCAGGTCTTCTAAGGAAAGGTCAACCTTCCCAAAGATGTCATATCTGATTCTCGTTGTGGTGGAGCAGTGGCAGAAGATATGCTCAACTGTCCCTTCGTCCTCCAAACACAGCCGGCATTCAGTCTCTTCAGAGAGTCCGATTCTGTGAAGGTGATTTCTGAGTTTGCAGTGACCTGTAAAGATAAACAATTAATGAGACATTTTTATACCGAAGTTCTAGTAGTTTCCTGGTTCTGACATGATTAAACGAAATACACTTTTTCGCATGTATTATGCAAAGAAAATTGTTGCAATGTGCAATGCTATGCCAATAGTACAATAGTAGTCTGGAGTTTCAAAGCTAGTGGCAAATCTTAGACTTTTACTGTTAATAAAAGCATCTTTATTTCCAGGATGTTTAATCATGAAACATTTGTAGTTGAGGCACCTGAGGCTTTCGAACATTTGTAACGCCAAGACTTTGGAATAAATCCATGTCTCATCTAAAAACGCTACTTATCTGGCAGAACTCGACCTATGGCTATATCAACACAATTTCTCAATTAACGCCCGCCTATTGCTTTCTTTCTGATATTTAAATCCAATTTCTTTCAATAAAGTACTCATGGACTGTTTACACAATTTAACGATGCCTTTGGCTTTAAATTTATCCTTAAGAGTTTACAAACTAACACGTTCCCTAAAATCATACTTTTATAACAAAAACATAAACCAATTACATAACTGTTGATGCTTTGCTGATAGCTGTTGTGTTTTGCACTTCAATTTTTATCGTCAGCAGGATTTTACAGATTTTTTATATTTAATAGTCCAAATAGTCTCTGGAGTTACATCAAGCGCTTCGCTTACTTTCTGCAACCACATACTTTGTAAACATAGTTATCAGTGTATTAGAATTTCCACTCCATAAACAGCACTTAAAGGTTATAAAAGGTCCCCGTTTTCTTTTTTTCTACCAAAAAATGCCAGAGCATTCTACCATTGTACTTAAACAAAGGAGTAATAAAACTATCTGTCACATTCATGAAATGAATTCTTGTAGATCTTTTTCTGTGAGACAAGCGTAAGCTTTGCTTTTCTTTTCACTAGCAATATTTGAGAAAATTCTTTAAATTAATTAAATTAAAATAGACAGAATAGTCCAAGCTTACTTGGAGCTTCAGATAATAATTAAGACCAGGGTGGCGACAACATTTACATTAACGTTAAGATCAAATATTCGACATACATTACGATGGTCAAAGCCATGACCACTTATGCATCTCTGGTACCTATGATGGACAAAGACGCAGCAGCAAACTGCAATAACTTGCGTGTTTAAGAATAACAGGAGCAATGAGGTAATAATGGGGAAGGCAAGAATGGAGCATCTCAGATTTTAAGAAATACCAAGTGGCAGATATGTAGGATTTTGATACCACAATATTGTCCATCATGCGGAAGGCGACCTTTTGAGAGTGATTTCATGATTTTGACATATCTATTTAACAGAAATTTTGATCAGATAAGCTAGAATCGATTCAACTACATAGGAAACTCAAAGGAACTGGAGCTGTAATTTATAGTGAGGCGAATAACATAATGCTCACAATCTCAATAGAAAAATATGCCAGTGTTTTTCAAGCACGCTATATTGCATTGAAGGCATTAGTGAACAACAGGGTACAAACAAGACTGACTGGAAAATGCATGCCAGGCTATAATACAAGAAGGCTATAGTATTTCTGGTAACTTTATGTGATTCTACAAGAAAAAAAAAATATAAAACTGTGACAAGCTTGTGTTTTTTCTTTAAGTACCAAAAACTTCCCAAAAATTAAGTATAACTTTGAGAAGCTTGAGGTTTTCAATCAGATTAATCCAATCATGCGGGTGATATCTTATACTTATTAAAAGTAACATTGTAAATCTCAAAAAAAAAGTTTGTTTTTCGTCATATGCGATTACATATTGATATTACTCTAACTCTCGTCTTAATAAATCTTTGGCTTTCGATGCGATACCAGTTTCTTCCTCGATATTTATCGAATAAGAACTTACTAATGAAAAGATTATCGTCAACTTTTTTCCCACTTTACCAAAACCATTCATTACATTAAACGTCTTCTTTTCTGTTTTATTAATATCAGCTTAAGCATCAAGTGACGAGGAAATTAAAAATTACACACCTCTCGTATCATTTTCGAAACATTAACTGATCTTAAACCATCATTAAGTCTTTCTACATCGTCCTATTTCACACTGCCAATACTTTTATTTTATTTTTGTTTTTTATCTCGACGTAATTACAACTTCATTAAAGCTCATTAACATTTCACGTTTCATCAAACCGCAAGAGACGAGAACTTGACACCAGCCGACTCATTGAGTATTTATTCCCGATATATATGTATATAGATCAGCTGTGATGGAGTCTTTTTTGCCTCGTCTTTTTTCTATAGTCCCGTCTCTTTCATTTCCTTTCCTATAATCCTCGGCTATACGCGCGCAATATCTGAGCTTCATTTCAAGACCTCAAAAGCGAAGAAGAATAAAGCATAATTCCAACTTGGATGGGAAATAAACGCTCCTTGATTCGATCGGAGGTGTTCGGTAGAGTTCGGAGAAAATCGGGCAGTGAGGATATAAAGTGTGCTACCCTCCATGGGATTAGCGGGAATGAACGTAGTGTATTACATCCCTCTGAATCGATATGGTGGGCGTTGAAGTACGGTTTACACCGTAGAATTTTTCGTTTATTAGTAAAAGTCTGGTTGTGACCGTGTTAATGCAATTTATATTGAATTTAACACGACTATAGGAGTACCATTACAAATTGTAATCAATCATGCTAGAAACAAGACAAGAGGTATTCCCTATTTAAATTAGATTCTTAATTAATTTTATGTAATAACAAGAAACAGCGTTAAAATATCTTTCGATTCACATGCAGATAGCACAACTTAATTAATTTACAATATTTAAACTATGTACATACATCGAAATAGGAAGCGGAGGTCTATCTGTAGTGACACTGACTACCAAAGCGTAGAATATTTATGTAAATTGCCAACTGCAGATATGCAAAGCAGGCTCGTTCCTAATTAATGGACGAGTATTCCTGATTGTATGATAATGTCAAAATAATTATTGAGATACATTAATTCTTGTGAATTAAGGACATTTAATTAATAATAAGAAAAAATGTTAGTGCATCTATTTAGTAAAGTTAGTAAAATTCCTTAACGTATTCATAGCCCTTTAAGAATTGATAACAATGTTTCTTCTATCGCAGGGGACGACCAGATTTCTTAAGTCTCTTTTTATTACCGCCAGAAGCAGTGTTGATGAATGGCGGGGAGTTCTGGAACCACACTGCTTGGCACTCACGGCATTATATCCAACACAAGTCTGTAGTCCCCTAAATTAGAAACAAAGTTACATTTATGGCAGTGGTGACACTAGAGTTTACATCTGTTCCAAAGGCGAGATTGTGGGGTTCAAGCAGACGGTCTTATAAACGCCCTTTCTTGTGTGAACAATTTTAGTTTACTTAATAACGCTTGGTTACTTTAGGGTATAGATATACAGGGTGTCTAGTTGAGTTGGAGCCATATGGAAAAAGTTTCTTATTATCAGTTTTAGGAAAAAAGTTCTGCATTGTCTATATGAACTTAAAACACAACCAGCAAATTTGTTCAACCATATACCAAAATATAACTTTTACTTATGACTTCCACAATGGTTTGACTATGTAATTTACATTCTAAAAAGGGATTGCTTAAATTCTGAATTGATGTTTACACATTGATACTTAATCTAGGATGCACTGATATATAATAGAGTATCTGACAGTGGCTTCAAATCCAATTATACGAAATATCAGCGAGGTGTTCATTGTACCGTCCCTATTAAATCTCTTACTTCCACTCGAGCAGCTTGGTGTTCTCTATAAAGCCCAGTATCTTGCCCAGTGGGAACTTGAGAACCTTCGAGGGCCCCAATAGATCCTTCCCGAAATGTTTCTGCCGGAGTACTTTCAACTCCTCACATGTGCAGATTACATGTAATCTCGTTTCCTCCTGTAGCTAACATCTTCTGGACCACGGTTCGCTTACTCGGCCTGTGTTGCATAGATGCTTGTTCAGGGGAGTCTCCAGTTACCAGCCCAGTAATGGTTTTAACTTCTTTCTTGCTGCGTCTAAGTAGGTTATCAGAGAACTTAGCATCCCCATCCCCTATTAGCGCTTTGGCTTGGAGTTGACCCTCAGTCGTTCTCCATTTATTTGTGCTTGCTTTGTCCAGCCAGGTCATCTCCCTTTTAGCAGAATCCTTGGTAATCCCTCTGCCTGGAAGACCGTCGCATGCTTTCCCAGGCTTATGGATACCCTTTAATGAGAGCTCGGTCCGCGCAAATACCGGCTGCTGTGCCCTGGCTAGATTTAGATCCATCCGTAAACCAGTCATAGAGAACATTAGTAACCCTAATGGCCCCCCAATGGCCTCCAAAGAAGCGGTCCCTGCGCTGTTGTTTGCACCAGTGACTCCCAGCAATGCCTGTCTCTGGACAGCGGTTAGCAGCTTCACTGCGGAGGACACTTCCGTCCTTTTCCACCAGACCACTGCCCCATAAGTCATCGCCGGCCTCACCACAGCCGTGTATAGCCAATGGATCACCCTCGGCTTCAGTCCCCAGGTTTTGCCAACAACTCTCCTGCAGCGCTAGAATAGTTGCGTAGCCCTGGTTGTTGTTTTAACTAGCTGATTGTTCCATTTCAGTTTCGCATCAAGGGTTAAACCAGCACTATTTAATTTTTTTTGCAATCCTCCCCGCAAACTCTTTGTTCTTCGGCATTTGTCATCTAATTTATTTTATTTCCTACATCATTCTGTAAAGTTAAATGATCTTCAAATTTCAATTTCAAATTCAATTATACCAACTTACTTACTTGAGTTGCCGAAACGGTTTTCTGATGGTACGTTTTACTTTCAATATGAATGAAGCATTAATTAAATTAAAACCTAAATATATAACGGAAGATCACCAATTCTAACAATATGTATTACATCGAAATTATTTCGTAACTTAGTTTATACAGTATTTAAGGCGTCAAAAAAACCCAATTCCTGAATTGCGATGAAGCAATTATTTATTACTTAGATTAAATATATTATGTATTTCTAATGGAAAACCGATTCGACTCAATCAAGAAATTACGAAAGTAACTAGTACAGTAGAAGATAGGATAATCGTTATAACTGTATCCAAGCGCACGTGCCGATACTTCACTCGTCCGAGTCTAAACGCTCAAAGCATTACTGATGCATCTACTGGTAATCTGTCAGCGATTTTCGATAATTTAAATGATTTATCCGCATTCATGATTGATGCAGTCATTTGGTTAACTTCCGTGTATCTACATCTACAAATGGGTCGAAGATTACTGGAGGCAATTTGGGGCTACCTCAAAAGTCTACGTGGCCCTATACAGAGTGACCACTTTCGAGCGATCTACGAGTATATACGTAGATATAACAGGGTGTGTTCAGATGGTATAAACTTCTAAAACGTCTTAATGAAAAAATAACATTAATGGATGTTTCCAACTAATATATCAGGAATTCTTTTTTTATGTCTATTACATCCGGATAAGATTACTTACCTACATTATTTCAATCACACGGTACCGCTCTACGCGCTCCAACTGACCATTATATTCTTTGCGAATGTAACTACATATTATACTAATTATTTCTGGGTAGAACCATGGCTATGCGCTATTTGTATGTGGTACGTGATGCCGTAACGTATGCGTGCAATCAGGTATGAGGAGTACATACACCTCTACATCTTAGAGTTCCTGCGGCCGTGAGATGAATAATGGAATTCTACGACCGACTGCTATGTATGTAGTATCATTGACCGCTAACCATGCAAAGAATTACCGGTTCTTCTTCATTTAGTGAGCCAGTGAGATTGCAGTTTTTTAAATCTGGTATGATGACGAGATTATTATTTTACGAAAGGTGAGATTACTTACATGCATAACATCACACGCGTGTATGCGTCATGTCTTCTTAGATTCAGGCAAAAAAAAACACGTAGTACGTACACTGCCGTTCAGTAGAATTTGGAATCTCCTCTCTCCCTCTCTCTCCCTCTAGGGCCCCATCCGTATTCCGCTTGCTCGTTTACTATGTTTTATTGCGATTTTAGATCCTGTTTGAATGTTATTGTGTCGAATCGTACAATAGCTGAATAAAAGTGTTCAAAATGGTCCATAGATGTGTTGCTAAACCATCCAGCATAATAACTTTGCATGAAGAAGGTCTGGCAGAGTTGACAATAAAATACACCATTCGCTGATATCAAGAAACATCCGCCTTGTCCAGGTCCGTCACGCATAACCACCCCGCAGATGATCCGCCTTCTACAATTAATAAACGAAATCGCAGAAAAACAGCAAGATTGCGAAATGCGAATCTACATACACAGGCGGTGCTGCGTCGGGCCAGAAAGCTATGCCAGGATCGACCTTGCGAAACGAGAATGACTAGAAATAAATCTCTGCGTGTAGCAGAAAGCTTTGCCGACAAGACTGTCAGAGCGAGGAAGGCTAGTACAATGTCTGCGTTATCTCAGAAAGCTTTGCCGACACGACTGCCAGATCGAGGAGGGTTGGTAGAATGCCTGCGTTGTGTCAGCGGCTGTGCCGATGCCAGCAGCAAGACCGAGGACGACTGGGAATCTCTGCGTTTATCAAAAAGCTTTGCCGACACGACTGCTAGAACGAGGAAGGCTGGTAGAATGCCTGCGTTGTGTTAGAAGCTATGCCCGCCGCCAACTGCTAGACCGAGGCTAACTGGGAGAGAAAGCTTCTCTTATCGTCAAACGCGCAGTTTATATACACTACAACGGTGTTCCACGCGGTCGCGATGGTGTGATTTTGGGCGTCCGTGAACGGACTTATCGTCTGCTGTGACGATACTCGCGCCGTAAACAAAAATAAATAAATAAAACTTAATCAAACAAACTACCATGCGGTAGTAACGCTACCGAGCTATTGGAAAATCAAAAGAAAGGGAATTAATGATTAATTAACGATAAACTAAAAATTTACGCTAAAATGGATTTTCCCACAGAACGGCACGTTACAAGCTGAATTTGTGGTTCTTCGGTAGACATTATTAATTCATATATTCTGACATTTCCCGGGTGAATTTAAAGTTGCAAAAATTATCCCAATTTGCAAAAATAAAGACCCTTTCACTGCTAATAATTACAGACCAATAGCAATCTTTCCAGCAATATCTAAAATATTTGAGACAGTATTAATTGTGATTTATCGAAAGCATTTGATCTTGTGGATCATGATCTGTCATAATTAATAGATTATTATATTACGATGTTCGTGGTAAAACTTTGGATATGTTCAAATCATATACTGAAAGATAAAAAACAGTACATATGTAGAATTAATTCATTTAGACAAGAACAGGAATTATAATCGACGTTACTCTGATTATTTGAGAGTGGCAGCCGGTGTCCCGTGGGGCTCTATACTTGGATCCCTTCTTTTTGTAATTTTTATAAACGATTTGCCAGCAAATACACAACACAAAACTACATTACATTTGTTTGATTTAAAAAAATAGTTGTCTACAAACAATAGCCCTCTTATCGGATTGGAATTTTGCAAACAAAATGATTAAAACCATTGAATGACCAAACTGAAGAAAATATATAAAGAAAAATAATGATATCTCAACCCCATTGAACTGTTGCGGGATAAGCTTGCGAATTGTTGGTGCTACACTTTAAAAGGAAAACTCTGGAATGTACTGCAATAAGAACACACTAAGAAGATTAATCTCAAGAATTTTTACCCACGATTCATGAAGTCATAAGAGTCGTAACATTCCTTTTTCTTTGTAATATCCAACGTATTCACGAAACAACAAAAAAATAAAAAAAAAGCTAAACCGCAAATCGCTTATGTAGATACCTAGAAAAAGACAATAGCGTAACATCGCCTCACACGAAAAGGATCACGCGTTTTAATTCGGACAAGTGGCGTGAACAACTCGCGAATTCAATCACCTCATGAGACTACGAACCGGCGATTAGCTCTCTGCCGGTACTGACCTGTCTCAAATCCTTGACATTTTTGCGCTATATACTCTCTCGCGAGCCGAGAAGAATTCGCGACTCAGTTCCAAATAGCGGCGCGCACCAAATCGTGTCTGCTCGCGCCAGATTCGCACTTACGAGCGACCGACGTGGATACTATAGTGTTTAGAGATGATAGAATGATGTTGCGCGCGATACGCCTCATCATAATCTGTCAGTTATGGATCGGAGTAATAGTTATTAAACGACTTCGTGTACGTTACGACCTTGATATCCGTTCGGGTAGGCGAATGAATAATATTTTTAACGTTATGTTTGTGTTCGTCGACGCAATAGTATCCGTAGTATAATAGTAACGTGAGTAATACTAGTAGTAGGGATTATTGATGCGGTATATTGAGTTAGCGCTAAAAATTTCGATTCGTAGAATCTTTCGCAACATCTTCGCCAAATGTTGTCGTGTTGTTAGTTCATTTCTAAATCGTTTTCGATCGGGGAATCTTGTTGCGGAAATTGTACGGTTGTCGAGTGAAACGCATTAATCTGTTCGATATCGTAGTGTGTGATCGAAAACTAATTTTTTAATCAGTAAGCAAAAAGTACATAATTTTTAACCTGTGTAATAAAGCACTGCGATTATTTAAAAAAGTATCCATTTTAGATGCATAATGAGTATGATTATTAAAAAAAAAAATGAGTTTTGACACATTTTCAATTCGAAAGTTTAACCGTAATTTTCGGACACGCTGTATAATAGTTTCGAAAAATGCATTCGGTTTCGAATGCTACCCTATACGGTCAACAACTCTACAAATTTTCAATTTTCCAAGTTAAATATTTTTGGAGTTACAGAAGTTCAGATGCATTTCGTCCATCTGTCAAAAATTTAAAAAAAAAATATTTAAGAAATGGTTGAAAATAACAACATAGTTGTTTTAATCAAACTTACTTTAAAATTGAA
This sequence comes from Cetonia aurata, assembly GCA_949128085.1. Taxonomy (NCBI): domain Eukaryota; kingdom Metazoa; phylum Arthropoda; class Insecta; order Coleoptera; family Scarabaeidae; genus Cetonia; species Cetonia aurata. The sequence goes on from OX421885.1 coordinate 29,282,508, forward strand.
CGAGGAATTAAAAAATGCAATAATATATGGACTGTTTCATTTAAAATAACAAAGTTGACAGTCACTTCCGGTATAAACGGATGCGTCAGATTATTAAAAATATTTTAGTTCAATAGTCGGCTTTAGTATACTGCGAAATTTCCAGAATTTTCTAATGTCTATACTCTTTCATATATCTATCGATGCAACTTCCTCGTGAGACACCCATATATAATAATTATTGAAAACCATACTAATTTTTAAAATGAAGTTATATTGGAACAAAGCAATAAAGAAGTTAACACCTTTAAATCGTCAACACAACATTCCCATTAAACGTTTAAAGGAGTATAATTTTTGCAAAGCCAAGTTGTTAAGTTACTTTTTTTTCACCATAAAACTTCTTTAGCGCCTAGTCGCCCGCTCCGAAGAAGGACTTTCTGGCAATTAATCACAACCACCTGCATACACCAACCAAAATGGGCTTTCTTCCAATTTTCTTAATGACATAGCAAGCGCGATTATTACTGTAACACTACGGTTTCGTCGGTCCTGCAGAAGAAACTAATTGCCAAAGCGCCTTTTCTCGATTCCATAACCCGTTACGCCATCTGGCGGTCTCCAGATCTGAGGCGAGCATGTGCCGGCCGAAGCATGTGGGCAAAATAATTATAAATAGGAGACCGCCAGGCTTCGTTAGATGTATGTGGTATATGTTCTTAATTTAATCATTCTTAGAAAAGTTTCAATATAACTATGTCGAGTACACAACAGCACCATGTGGTTTATTAAATTTTCGGGAACTGCAGGTGTATTTTTTTTGTTTTGATTATTTGTTTGTTTGATTTCCTTTCACATTAACACTAAATTTATGCAGCCGTACAATTTACATTTTCCTGTCAGGAAATCAGAAAAAAAAGGGTGCGTACAATCCTCATTTATTATTCATGTTACGACCATCGTGCACATCAGCAGGAACAAACATTTGAATACCTTTGTCGCCTATTTCATTTATTCATTCATTAACTCATTCATCAACAGGAAAAGGAGTTCCTCTTTCTGTTTTTAGTTAACATTTTTAAACTAATCTACATTGGGTTGGGTTTCTTTTTCTCTATATGTAAATGTTTTTTTGAATATTATACGACTTGTTTTTTGTTGAAAAAAAAATTGTTTGGAGGGGAAAGTAAATATTGATAAATCGCACGTGCAATATACCGCTGATAAGTTGATTTCAACATGACCATTCTATGCTTGGAAACACACCGGTTTATTCAGTCCCTTATCTGAAATCAAATAATGTCTGTCACATATGGGCCATCATGGAGGTGATCTAGAATTTATGTGAATCATCCCGGCTTTTTGTTTTTGATTTCTGTGAGTGGAATATTATAGGGGTTGATAGGCAACATCAGATATTGATGAAACTGTAGAGACAAGAAACTACCTAATACTTTCTAATTATGGGAAAAATATACAGAGTGTTTATTAAACATACGGCAAAAATTGTCCCGAATTAACAAACTTGGGTAATGATCAGTTATCTTGTGTGTCTATCAAAACTATTTTTAAAACTCTTAAAAACCGCTTTATAAAATAAACTAAACGCTCAGCGGGCAATTAGCGTTGCACGCACATCAGATAAGTTGGGATAAGTAATTGACAGCCCAGCGCGTTGATAAATCGTTAATTACAGGTTGGCCGGCCGCGCGAAGTTGTCACAAACACTGCTCGTGCGTGGACCTTCACTAGTAGAAGGAACAGTTAAGGTCACGCGGCGTACGGCTATTATTTACGACATTCTTTTCTTTTCTATAGCGCAAAAATAGATGCGGAAACGTTATTCTGAGGTCAAGAACGGCAATGGCAACTCGTTATGCATGTCGCTTTTCTTGCGAAAGTGAAAAGCCATTAATCAGTTTCTCGTGGACTCTCTGGAAATAATGAGATTTATACAGGGCGATCGATTTATCATTAGAAAATCAAATTCTGTTGAAGGAGTTGTATTTATCTTAATTAGCACGCGCTCAAAATGAGCATGGAAACATTAGAAAGTACCACATGATTCCATTCTTACAATTGACCACTTATATATCCCTTAATACAAAGCATGCAATGAATTTTTGGTAAATAATAATCATGAGATAGTGGCCTAAATGATTTACTTTAGAACGTATAGTACAAAAAAATTAAACAAACAAATCTCTTGCCAACTTTTCCAAAAGACCATTGTAATTTTTACAAAACTTTATCTTATATCTTTGAATTTCGCAAACATTTTAAAATTTGTTGTAGACACAAAATGCAAATATCAAATCTAGTCCGAATGTCTAAAAAGGAGGAGTTATCAAAATTTAACTAAATGGCCAAGATATAAAAAAAACAAGGGATTTCAAGTTTCTTGCTTCACTATGCAATAAAGATAGAGATAGCCTTGTATGTATTATTTACGTATCAATCAATCAATCACTAAAGTTATGAAGTACAGAGTACTGGAGACCACAACCATCATCAGATGAATATGTTTGTCCATTATCGAAAATCGTAAGATATCTGTGCATCTGGGCGGCAAACCTTTGGGACGGTGGCAGCATTTTCATCTCTGCTGTGGTCCCTGAATGTTGATGATCTGCTCAAGAAACTGCACGATGAATGATAAAATGTCGAAAGTTACGCAAAATCAGGGCCAAGCATTGTGTAAGATCCTCACGCGATTCGCATGCAAATGGCTATCAACTTTATCAGCGACTAGTGCTTAAAACAAGAACTTTCAGTGAACGCCCACAAAACCGTAGTTGTAGCATTCACAAACAGGAAGAAAATATGTTTGGATAAGTTATTTCTGAAAGGTATGCAGGCAGCAGCACGTAAATGAAGTTAAATGTCTGGGGATTATACACTTGACCAGGATTGAAATGAGCAAATAGCATAACCTAACAACACACCTAAAATCACACACCTCTCCTAAATTACGTTAGAATAGAGGTTTGGAAGAGATCATTAGAAATGCTAACGGATGTAATGCACGTAAAACTAAACTTTAAGCAACCATTCAAAGTGCCGCTTCTAAGCTGGTAATGAATTGGGCTTAGAAGGACGACAATTTGAAAGGGGATCGCTGGTATAATACACAGAGTGGGGGCTGCAGTTACAAAACTGAAATTATTGATTAACAAAACTACGTCAAAATTCATCATATATTTTGTTTATAGACGTCAACAAAAAAAAAAACTTCATATTTTACCCTTTAGCTTTTGGAATAAAAATCAATGTACAGAATATTTTTTTTTGTGTTGACCCACTTTTGATGCTCACAGTGTGTGCCATAAATGTTTTTGTCCAGAAAAAGCCGAAGAAAAGAATGAGCGGAGTTAATATCTCTACACTGATGATCAGGTCACGCTGAATGTTATGAAAGCAAATAAGTTCAGATTCGCTCTGGTATACGAGTGCCTGTAGTGCAACTGGCTGTAGCAGAGTTACTCTTGTTCATATGCTATGGTATTCTTACACTAAAGATACCGAGGTGGCTGATCTACTAGCCAAACTAGAGGTCAGCAGTCCATCTCCACCAGAATTCGCTCTGGGCGCTTCAAAAATCAAGATCAACAATGAACTAGGAGCGTAAAAAATCGTTTTATCTCTGGAAAGAATCTTCCGGACGAAACACCAACAAAAACCTATTCAGAATTAAGACGGTTTATTGGTCTATTTAAATTTGTCACTGTACCCTGAGACAGCATCTCAAAAAAATGCAGTCGAATGCCAAATCGCGACTGCAAAACATATACTCTACTACTGTAGAAGTCTGGCACCACCACAGCTTCTGCATTACGTACAGAAATTAATAAAATAAATAAGCAGATCCTATAAAGATTAGATAATCCAAATTTATTTTTCATAAAATAAGGACAATCATGGAGATCAAAACTTTGAAAATTGTTTATGCATTCCTTTATGAAATAGTTGTTTTTTCAAAATTGTTTCAATCTGTAACAAAGATTTCAAAACAACTCTATATACATATAAGAAAATATAAATTTTCCTTGGTAGAAAGTATCGAATACATCGCTGCTAGAGAGGCAGATATAATAATTTTCCACTGTGCACTAACTTACATATGCATATATCACATATTAGCTTGTCAGAACCTGTTTGAAACGTCAAGATAAACAAACACATATGTGTACAGTATTATCCTTGCGTAAACCTCGCTATATTTACCGGAGATTTCGCTGTATATTTTACGTATGCACATAATAATAGTTGATAAGTTAATTTACGAAGGTCTTTTACCTTTCCAGTAGTGGCTGCTATGTTATTAAATTAATAGATCAAAGATAACATTGTTTCCTTCGAAAAACACGCCTGTTCATCATCCACATACACTGCACTACACGGATGCAATTTTCAACCACGCATTAGAATAAAAAAGCAGGTACATTTTAATGCATATAGGAATAGTGTCAGTATTAAAAAAAAAACAAAGATAACGGCCGTACATTTAGAAATGTAACTTGGTATTTATAATTGTGCACTTGCTAGTTTTCAAAACGATTCCGTTATGGCAAGTAAAGCCGGAAACAAGACCACAATCTATAAGATACTAGAATGGCAACCGGGAGGAAGAAAAACGCATGGCAGACCCAGCGCTACATGGCTGCAGGAGGTGAAGATCGACTTAGGTAGAGCTAGCGTGTGCAGATGGCAAGAGAAGACCAGAGACAAGAAGAAATTGGGAGATATATGGAGAAGATTAGGATTGATCTACCGCGCAGTTTTTCCAAGATCTAGAAAGCTTTAGAAGCGGCGATATCCCTTTTGGGGTGACTAGCCACTATATATAAATGCTGAACGATATCAAACAGAAATTTTAGAACCATTTATCCAGCAACAGGATGATACTTAAAGAATTATCAGTTCCAACAAACGGAGCTACTTCCCATTGTACGGTTGGAACATTGCACTTGCTGAGACAATTTTTTGACGATCGAATGATTAGTCGAAACACAGAATTTCCGTTGCATCCACGTTCATGTGATTTGACACAATGTGACTTCTTTTATTAGCCTCACTTGAGAAAAAAAAATACCTGTGGATAATTTTGCTGACTTACAGCAAAGAATTTAACAAAAAGAATCCAGAGTTGTTAACAATGTTATCAAGTCAAGATTCTCAGCATTTTTTTTAGTTAATTTACATTAAGTTTTGACGTTTCTCACTGTGTTTGATCGATGAAACGTCCAAGACACAAATTAATTTAAAAAATTCATACTCTACTTGATGACGTTTTTAAATGAATACCCGATATTATTACATATTATGTCATCCATCAATGTCCGAATTGTCACATAATAGCTAGCAGCTGTATCCTCGTGCAATTAAACTTGCTAATCGTTAATTGAAAAGTAGAAATAAACGACACACAAACCCACCCAATAATAATTCCTATTTTATCGGTTTGTTGTATCGAATACTTGTCGATACTAATATCGGAAAGTAATAAATTGCCAATCTGTTGACGGCCAATCCGAATCATAAAAGACAAATTGCGATTTTAAATCAGCTTAAATTAAATTACTGCCAGGCCAATTTAAAGTAATGATACCAAGCGTATCGCCACCTAGTGTTCGAGCCTGTGGGTACTAAGTTAAATGTCACATCTAAAAATGTATCTTCAACCGCTCTATTTCTTTAAGGGAAGTAAAATATTAATTAGTTCTAGTTTTTAAAATCTTAGATTACCAAATAAGGGTGAGTACAATTTAAACAATATAAAAAAACATGTAATCTCTTAAAAATATTGCATAAAAATACTTACACCATTTGTATATAAGAGACATATCTATATAGAAACTGGAAGATTGTGAATTAATATGTACCTTTTTTACTGGGGGAATTGTTAGGCTGTAAATACTTTTAAATTCAGCTGAGAGTCTCTGCCGATACAAACGGAGCATTCTAATTCCGTCTTCTTTTGTATCCACAGTCGAGGATAAACACTGCACACACCTGTAAATAAAAAAAAAAAATTTTTAAAACAAGCAAATGTAAAGCGCTATCAATTTTTATTTTTACTTCCTATTGAGTATATAGTAGTGATGACTAGAATTGAGTACAGAGTTTCAATTCAGACATTCCGTATATAACTTATAATTTTTTTTATTTACGGGGTTATTTAAAAAAGTTTATTGGTCGAGCCAACTGCGTCCATGATTCATCCAAATTAGTTACCGTAACTAGTGATTTTCAACGCTTTTGACCACCCATATCCCGAAAACGGTTGAGAATTGGACATATGCTGACTGGAAGTGTTTTGCTAATTTTGATACAAGGAATAACCCAATGAAGTTATGCAACTCAGCAAGGAGACATCCTGTACAATACATCTACAAATAACTTTCAGCATTTTTCGCCCTTGCAAACTGTCAATAGATTTCGCCATATTTCCTCAATTAAATCATCACATGTTAAATGGCATTAACACGGCCAACTGTAAACACATTAAAATAAAAACATTTTTTTTTTGTCAGAAACGCGATTATTGACTAATTCTTCCAAGCGAATCCAAGTCAAGTATTCGCGCTATAAGGCATTTTCCTCGTTTTCCCTTCGCAACGGAATGGAACTTTTCTTTTTCTCCCCCGAATTCTGGAAAGTTCAGCCACCCCAGCTTCTCTATGGCAACACACAAAAGTGTTGCAGTAATGCCACTTCCGTAGGGTTCGCAGAATGTTAACGCATAGTCTGAGTGAGTATGGAATATTGAAGTGGATGTGGCGGTTTTGCCGATACGCACGACCGATCGGGAATAATCGAGAACGAAAATTGTATGCAATATTTATCGCATTTCCTATTAGATGGTTACTAACGTCGACACCATTCGAATTTGCTTTTATTGGGATATAAATGTCGTTACATCACGACGGTATCGTTGAAATCTTTAAGTGCGTTAATTTTTACGAAGTATCGTGACAAACTGTCCGGCATGAAGAAATCTTAAAATCATCCGACAAGAATTATTTTGCGTTAAAATTGATTGCTTCATCAAGATAATAATATTTTGTAGCGTTATGTATTATAGTTTTCAGAACGTTGATTCGAACGGCTCTAGCGTTCGACGTTATAACAGAAATCTGGAATGATTAATAGTTTCAATTCGTTAGGGTGTGGCTGGCGCATTGCCGTTGTTATGTTTTGTTCATGTCGAATTGTGAAATGGATTATTTCAGAAAAAATGCATACATGATGAATGAAGGAAACAATTTTTAGGCACTAAAATTGCGAAAAGGGGGAATCAATTTTTTATCTTTTAGATATTCCTAAAAAAAGCAAGGAGGCATTCCTTAAATATGCGAACTTAAAATATGTTTACTGGTAAAGTTTTTAAACGCGAATCGAAAAATTTGTAAATATAAGTCTAAATTTGATTATACATTATGAAAATAAATAAGAAATCAAATAAAAATAAAAATAGACATTAAAAAAAAAAAAACGTTTGAATGAAACTTTATATATAGAAATGTACAAAAATGAAAGCACAACTGTCAAATTTGACAGATAAGATAATTCAATGTAAGAAAATTACTGAACATAATACACTCCGCCAAAAAAGTATCGCATAATTTAGTTTTGAATCATAAAAGTATGGCATAATCTTTGTTTGTAGCATAAAGTTGTAAATATACTTTAATGCGCTCTAAGATATAATTTCTATGATTGTTTAAATAAAATACAGGCCAAATAAAAACAAGAACTCATACTTGAGATTTTTATTAAAACAAGAAATTATAATTTTGGAAAGAAAAATGTCATAACAGTAGCTTTTAATACTGAGTATTGCCACCTCTGGCTCTTATGACCGCTCGCATACGGTTTGGCAGAGATTCGATTAACCTCCGTATATACATAAGCCTGATCCAAATTCTCCCACTCGTCACGGAGAGCATTTTCTAGTTCATGCAGGTCCGCTGGGGCAACATTTTGGGTTCGTATCCGTCTGTGAAGGAGGTCCCACACGTGCTCGATAGGGTTCATGTCCGGACTTACCGCAGGCCAATCTAAAACTGGAATACCAACATCGTTAAGGTATTCCTGGACGATTATTGCAACATGCGGTCGTGCATTATCGTGCATTAACATGAATTCGTTTCCTATAATTGGCGCATATGGTACTACATGTTCTTCTAAAATGTCCGTTATATACCTGTGGGCAGTCAGTGTACCTCTGTCTACTGGTACTAACTCTGTACGACCTGTTAAACAGATGCCTCCCCAAACCATAATAGAGCCACCAGCGAAATTAGGTCTAGGTCTGATATTACACTGCGAATAGCGCTCACCGTCTCGTCTGTACACTGAGATACGCCTATCTGAGTTGTAAAGACCAAATCTTGACTCATCTGTGAAGAGTATATTGGCCCAGTCATTAATGTTCCAATTTACATGTTCTCTGGCAAACCTTAAGCGAGCCACTCGGTGGTTCCTAGTGAGACGAGGGGCTGTTACAGCTACTCTAGCTCTTAATCCACTCTGTCGGAACCTATTCCGAATAGTTTGAGTACTCACACGAGTATTTCTGACTCTAGCCAAGTCGTTCTGCAATTGTCTCGCAGTTACATGTCTTCGACGTAATGCTTGTAGTAGTAAATAGCGGTCATCTTGGCGAGTAGAACATCTTGGACGACCTGGTACAGGTCTTCTACTGTAAATGCCTGTTTCCCTATATCTGGCTACGGCTCTAGAAACACTTGACTGATTGATGTTCATCAAATTAGCAACGTATGCTTGAGATCGTCCATCTTCGATTAAAGCAACTATAGCAGCCACTTGTTCTGAAGTTAAATTGCTCATTTTAGTTTTAAAAGCGTTGGTACAGAACTCTGACTTCGCACTTTAAAATTTGTCCGTATAGGAAGACTTTCAATAAACAACTGAACAAACCTTACACATATGCATTTTTCTAAATGTGTTCTTTTAGAAAAAAAAAAAGTAAAAACGCTAAGTTCCATTATTTTGTTAGTGTTTTTATAGTTCACATACACGAGGCAAACTTTTTGTGAACGTATAAAAATATCTTGGTTCATAAATGCCCTTTTTTAGTTTATGCGATACTTTTTTGGCGGAGTGTATTAAAGAGAGAAGGGTGGACTGCGGCAGGAGAATATGGCAAGAAGAGAAAGAAGATGCACCACCGAATATATAGGAAATTAATGAAATAATACAGTTTGAAAATGAATACAAGTCCAGGAAGTGATGAAATAACGCCAGAATTGATAAGATATGGGGGGAAGAAACTGAGTGAATGCATACACAAGTTGATAGAGGCAGTATGGAGAAAAGGAGAGATGCCTGAAGAAATCCTATAAAATACGCACTTTTACTAATGGATGTCTAATTTTTACAATTTAACTATGTGCTAAAAAGTTAATGTTATTCTTTTTTAGTTGACGAAAATAAAGAACAATGTCACACCTGAACGAATTACTTTTTCTTACATTAATTGAATTCTAGTTTGCTTAAGTAATGCCTAAAATAAATAATAAAACAAAACATCATTCCTAAAGTGCATCTTAACGAGCCGACGAGAACTGTCTCACTCAGACCCCCATAAAACTCACCGCGAATTCAATCATTAAGATCAATTACATAAGTATATAACTACCGAGGTCTGCCGTTCCTAAAAACATCTGTTCAATGAGGTTTAAGGTTAAGTTCGACTTGCGATATTATCGAATCTTAAACAGGCCCGTCGCTTCCATAAAAGAAATTACTTCTTTTACTACAGGAAGAGCAAAAAAAAAAAAAAACGAACCAACGAAACGAATCCAAACAGTCGCCGTTTTCATTACCGCGACTGACCGCTGCCGTGGACCCAACCAACGGGTTTTAAATATTGTCAGAGAGGCGACGAACGGAGTGCAATGTCACGGCCCCTCACTCAACGGGTCTCCCCGTGCGCTCTTTCTCTTTCTATATATCGAAATGAACCAGTTTTCATGAATGACGGGGCCAGAATCGAGAATCACAGAATGGGAAAATACCGCAGAACGGCTCGTTAATCGGCGTAAAATGAAATTGAAGGTAATAAAAAAAAAGCGCGCGATTACTACAAAAGGAGATGTATACATTTCGCACCAAAACTTTAATAAAAAAGTGAGGCAAATTTATTTTGCAGGAAAATGCATACTATATATACATTCTGAAATACCTGGAAAATGTTGCCACCTATTGAATATTGCAGATATGACGGTTGCGTTATACAGGGTATGGCACAGGCAAACAGAAAATTTTGAATTAAAAAACAAAAATTGGCAATAAATTTTGTACTAGCTCGAGTAGAAGATGGATTACGGATGAAATAAAAGTGGCTTCTTTGAGGTTAAAAGAATTATATCAACTGACACTGAGTGGTGATAACAAACTCATCGAATTTTATAAAACATACAAACTAACTTACAAGAAAATGGTTGCAAACGCTAAATTATTGCGCAACAATTACCTTATAAGTAGTTCCTTAAATAAACCCAATACGGCTTGGACTATTATTAACAATAACTACAAGCAGATGCACAAACGCAGTAATGGTATCGCTTTGAATAAATATACACGATATACCCATTAACGATCCAAACTGGATGAACACTTTAATATTTACTTAATAATAAAGTTGCTGATGTTTTACTACCTTTGCATCCGGAGTCCTTCTCAATACAAAAGCAATATATCTAATTTCTTTTTTCAACTTCTGTGTGGAACGGAAATTATAAACATTCTTTCATCATTTGCATCAACCTAAACATACATATTCTTTCAGTATAAACCTTCGTTTAATGTTGAATTGTTAAGGATGTGTGTTAGCGGTATCACAACTCATGCATGCATTGTTTTACCGCTAACACACATCCTTAACAATTCAGTGATGAAAGATAAAGGATGGTACTGAACAGTCAATATCTAATTATAGTCCCGTATCTTTATTGAGTTCTTTTTCAAAAATTCGGGAAAGTTATGGCTGTTAGATTAATAAAGCTTTTCGAAAACGATATTTTGAACGATCATTAGCATGGATTTTGTGGTACTTTAATGACTGGAATTGTTGGTAGTGGTAGCAGAGGCCAAGAAAGGTGATTCATCATCATTATCATCAAGTGCGATATGTGACATTACAGAGAGCTTAACCTAACAGAATAAGTGATCAATAAAGGTATGCATCTTGTCATGTTTGTGCTATTTTCAAGAAGTGTAAGAAGTGGATGTTGATTCATTGATATCGGAGAACCTGCCAACAAAACACAACTGTATACATGAACTTGTATTAAGCAAGAACAGAATGGAATACATTGCATTTGTTCTGAAGGAGGTGCAAATTCGTGCACTATGATCAGCTATTTTTCATGTGTGCAGCGACCACAAAATTCGAAGAGCACAAACTGTACGCTTTAGAATTGTTAGTTCAGCTACAATTTGTTGTTGTTCTCGTGATGTAAATAGTGCGTGCAATGCAAAAGAACACACCTTTTTTTATTTTGGTAAGTACGGGTACGTAGTGTGTTCTTCTTACGATTTTAGACTGAAAACAATATTGTGTATGTAATGTATGTATAATAATTTAATACAATGTCGTCAAGATCAATTTAGGCTAAATCTGTTTATGTACGATGTATCACATCATTTGTTTTATAACCATGATATCCTGCTGATGTATTTTACGGTTTTTAATAAATAACTAAACCTTAATATTTACTTTTGATTGCATAAGTATCATTAAAATATTTTTTTAGAAACCTTTGTAATAATGTGAATAAGTATTGAAATGCACATATCGTCATAGCATTTTTTCTATATCTAATTTTAGATCAACTAAATTAGAAAAGCAGTGCGTTAAAATTTAGTTACTAATAACGAAATAAAATAGAAAAACAGCTGACATCGTTCCCTTTTAAATTAAAATTGTTAGGGTATATAACTGATAAATATTCTTTATATTTTATGTTAGTTCTTATAAATATCCCGCATTTCGAATGACTATAGAAGCAATTTACGTAGTATATAGAAAAAAAAAGGAATTATCAATGACTAATACTGACAGTTTTATTGCGAAAATATATTCTCTAACACAACTACAACATTATGTTAAAAAACCGTAGGAAATCTTGTTTTGTTGCTGTGGCTCCGTGATTGTGTAGGTGAGATTCAATTATTCTCATGCACCAAAAATAGACATACAATTAACATATAAAATACATTTAACTAACTCCTTGAACATCCGAACACTTAAAAACTTTAAATATATAATCTCTGTTTTACCATCTTGGTAAACCGTTTTCTATTTCACCATTGAGAACCGTTAACAACTACCTGAAGGTAATTTTCACGGCGTAATTACTCGAGTCTGTTAAGTAACAAATAACTCGGTAATAAATCAAAACTGGCTGGCCTGAATTGCACCGTTAAAGTGTTCGTATGCAACCTTCTAACGTTCTTTATTTTTTTATCAATAGCTTAATTGCATTTCCTGACAGCCAATAGCAAATTCTTTCTATATCTGCTGTATTAGAGCAATTTAAATTTTAAAAAGGATATACCATATCCGTTTGCGTATATATAAAGCAATATTTTTTAGGAAGAAAAGTATTTCGAACATTTCGAACAGATTCTATTTAAAAATGCAAAGTTTATATGGGTACATACCTATAGGTGAGAAAATCGTAAAGTAAAACCAGGTTAAGGTGACTTGCATTATAAAATCCATTCAATTGAACTTGTATATAACATTCCAAAACTATCTTACATGCGACTACACTTACATAGAATTCCCTTATAAAGATAGATACTTCGAAAGCATAAAAACATTGTATTTCTTCAGCTAAATGGCTTAAATACCGCAGTATCGCAAACAACATAATCGTGCCGCGCAAAAACCTTGAGGAACTTATCTTTCGCATTAGATAGAACCTTGCAACTGTTGCAACACTATACGTGCATCCGTGCTAACAATAAGCGTGTTTTCAAGGAAATAATGATCAGTTCCCATTGTAAGATTCAAGGTGATTCTATGCGAATACAGAACGAATGATTTTTTTATCGTTTTTACGGACGAAGGTGAATTTAGAATCAGCTGCTCTCACATCGAAATGTCAGGATGTGTGAAAATAAAATTAATTAATTTATTATCGTTGGAATAATAAAGAAAAATTACCTCATTAGAAAAGTACACTAATTTGAATTAAACTCCACACATTTGTATAGATATAGCAAGTTGAATAAAAAACGAAACAAATTCTCTTTTGTTTTTATTTAAACTTACCACATATGCCTACTTCTTGTTTTTACACGGGTATTATTGTAATCTCCTTCAAAACAAAGACAGAAAAAACAATGAGGACAATTAAAAACAAGCTTTATAGCAATAATCAGAATCCACACCGTGTATTAAAAGATTAAAAACATCTTATACAATCTCAAATCTTTTTATTTATCTACACACATTTACACTCTTAAAGTTTCACAATTCGAAAGTACGAGGAATTAACACTAATTCTGATTTACGATCGCATCGCACATTCAGCGTTCTTCCAGTTGTCGTTGGTTTGTCTCTCGTATATAGTGTGCAAGCGGGCGACTTGTTGAAGGGTGATAATATTACGGTGATGACGGATCGACTGTAAGTAGGAAGAGGAAGATATTTAAAGTTGACGGCAATAAACATTTATTGGATCATAATGATGGACTGCAGTGGTCCTCAAGGATTTTTCTGGGAGTCTGCACAAATAATAAACATTGATTTTAAGAATATGTAAAATTAAAATTGTTTGAAAAATGCAATGTAATGTGTTAACAAAATAACTGACAACTATTTTGGAAATATATTATTCGTTACAGGGTTAATTTAGTTTAGTACATTTAATAGTTTAATAAATTTAATTTTCTTCACACTTTTATAGAAATAATATCTTTATCTGTTTCCAAATAGAAAGGGTAATTTTTAGAATATTCTTGCTACTTATAACATGGAATATTGGTTAAACAGAAATTGTTAATTACATATGTATACAGGGTGTCCCCTCGTTGGGTTGCATAACTTCATAGGGTTATTCCTTGTATCAAAATTAGCAAAACACTTCCAGTCAGCATAGGTCCAATTCTCAACCGTTTTCCAGATATGGGTGGTCAAAAGCGCTGAAAGTCACTAGTTACGGTAACTAATTTAGATGAATCATAGACGCATTTGGCTCGACTGGTAACTTAGATCCAATGCACTTGACGTAGGCCTTTTGACAGTTGTCATGTAAGCAGCTTTGTTGTATTTTTGACAGTTTGGGATTTCGCTCACAGAACATTTAAAAATGCCTCTTTTTCGAAGGAAGAGTACGCCGACATGATATTTTTGTATGGCTATTGTGGAGGAAACGCTTCAGCAGCGGCAAGAGAGTAGGCAGAACGCTATCCGAACCGGAGACATCCTTGTCGGACAACCATCACTAACTGTTTCATATCGCTCCGGCAAACAGGATCCTTCCCGAAAAAGACTAATGAGCGAGAGCCTGCGCGAAGAAACCACACTGAAGCTAATGCTGTCGCTTTCTGGCACCGACTTGCCACCGAACGGCACGTACAAACCACTGCCACCACCAACCGCCACCAACGAAAACCTCAACAACCCCGTTTTGGCAGTGTTAAGGGACAACTCATTGCTGCTGCACCAGTCAGCCGTATCACAAATTAGTTTTGTTGTTGCACACTCAAGTGATGTCGCTATTACAATGCAGCTGGTGTCATCAGCATACTGCGCCAGTGTACAGTTGTTCAAGGTAGACTGCAGATCGTTCATATAAATTAAAAACAATGTGGGACCTAAAATTGAACCTTGTGGTATACCACAGGTTATGTGGTAATTCACCCACTACAAATGATAAGTTAAATTATTAGTTAGGTCCTCAAATAGATTCAGAGATCCTTTTGATAACATTACAGGGAATATAATCAGGACCAGATGTTTTGAGAGCCTTTCTTTTGCTATTTGGGCGTCGCTAGCTCGCGTGCATTCATTTGGTATACGTAACAAAGTAAAATGCAACAGTATAACGTGTCGTATCGTTCAGCTAACGCCTATTACACACGGCAGAAAGCAGGCGGTGTTGTGTGTTGCGTAATTTGAGCACCGTACGACTGAGTGCCCAAGATTTATATCCTAGATAGACGTTCAGAGACTCACTCGGGCTCGCCTCTCCTAGGAAAACGACCCACGCTTTTAAATGTGTATTCTCTTGAGGTAAGTACCGATTATTTATACGAAATTGTTGAATTCTTGATGCGGGTGTTGTAAAATATCTCCCATTCGCATAAGATGTTCCACGTAATCACTAAAGAATTAAATTCTTTTTGGTCTAATTTGATGCTACACATTAACATATAGATTGCTGCAAACACGCGGATCGCTCTAGTTTTTCAAACTTCCCAATATGTGAAAGAGTTTTAGGGTGTTGATCGATCAGGTACAACAACAATTGTCGTTTCAAATCAAAAGTTAAAACAATTTAAAAATTAAGAACTTCCTAATTTACTACAGGCCGAGCCTAATCACTAATAAACGCTAATTAACTTTAATCAGTATAATACGTGGACATACAGACTATAGTTAGAGATATGCAAAAAATAAAATATAAAGCAATTTGCTCTAGTGATGAGGAATAAATCCCTAAGTTTATGTGTCGAATCTTCCTGTATACATCTAAAATTTTGAGCTAAATAGCATGTTTTACGTCCGCGTTTCTTATAAAACAATTGACTCAAGTTTTGAAATAAGTAAAAGTGTAAGCTTTTAAGGGAATAATATATGAGTATTGTTCTAGCTTATTTTGCCCAATTATAATAAGCAAATACATACAGTGCACTCTTCTAAATATAAAAATAATTTTCAATGTATTTAAATTTATTTAATAATTATTGGGATGCACAAACACTATTATACCATATAGCTGAATAAATTCTTTAGTTAAGTCCTTTTACCCCCAGACATTTTTCGTATGATTAAATAGTAAAATTTACACTTTCATGTTCACAGCACATAAAATATTTAATTGAGCGTGAAGTTCATGCCCAAGAGTTCTGTGCGAGCAGTGTGAACTCGGTCATTCAAGTATCTTGACCATCGGATAGACTATAACATTGCACTGGAGGGTGCGCGCACGCAGATCTTTAATGATAACGTAAGAAGTGTTGACCAAACACGAACAATTGTAACGCTACCTAGTCGACCTTAGATACAATTATTGAGTCGACCACCCGAATAATGAGAGTAATTTGCATTAATTAATTCTATTAAATTAAGCAAGGGTTGATTTCAGATTCTGATTGGACGATAGCCGAGTCATTAGCATGTGTGAAGGTTATATTGTAATTATGATAAAATACCTTCGAATTTGGAATGAATAATGTGGGGGGGGAAACAGCATTTTGTTTGTTTTCAAGGTAGGAAGGTACCTATACCCCATACGCCTTTTAATTATGAGAGGTACATCTTCCAAAAGAACAGGAAGCTCATTTTCCAGAAAATGAAGATATATATCACCGTTTAATCGTTGAGGATGGAAAAATTGTCCTATTAAATAGCTGTCGATAATGCCAATCCAAGCGTTAACTGAAAAAGTTTCTTGGAACCAAGCTGCAACTGTGGCATGTGGAATTCATCAGCCCACTTGTGGTTATCATAAAAATTCATAATACCATGTCTTGAGAAGTTGGCTTCATCTGTGGCAGCAAAATTGGAATTGTTTGCAATTTTTCTTAAAAACCATTGGCAATACTGCACACGGAGCAGATTGCCATTAGGTAGCAAATCTTGAACACGTTTGAATATGATATGGATGCAATAAACTTTCTTTTAGAATATTTCAAACAGTTCTGGGACTAACATTTACTTTTTGAGCAATTTTTCTGGTACTCGTTTCTGGATGTTCGTCAATAATATGAAGAACCTTATCTTCAAGTTGTGGAGTTCTCGCGTTTCTAGGTCGCCCAATAATATCCCTTAATCTTGCAAAACTTTCGGTCTCTTGTCAACGAAGATGCAGTTTAGTAAACGTTTCAGAACATGGCAAGCGATTATTTGCATAACGCTGGGCATGCATACGTCTACCCTCTAAAGCTTTACCATCGGCTAATCAATACAGAAAATGCATATTAGCCATTTTAGCATTAGTAAGCGCAGGCATCGTTAAAAAGTTTAAACTGAACACAAACGAAAGCAGAAGTAGTACAACAAAATTAGAATGATACATTGGTTTTTAGGTATGACACAGTAATTGTAAAAATTCCAAAGGCCACTAAACAAAACTTATCACACATGTTTACAGGAATTTTTCGTCTTAAAATTTAATGACGAACCGCCCACAACAATATTTCAGATTATTTTCGAAACAACCCGTATATAACTTTATATCTGAGGATAGTTTGTAATTCTGAACTTCTCTTAATACTCTTGAGCCTTTTCCATGTTTAAGTGTTCACTCGGTATACGCTAGAAGATAAATAATTCAAGTTGCGTAGTCCCAAGTTGATTTTCAAACTATACACTTTACCAGAAGATGGGTGCGTTTGTAAAATCATCAACTTAGTAACAAATATCATGAGTCATCATACTAAAAGAAGTGCATATTAAGAATTTGTGTTCGCTATTTCAAGACAAACATGGCTGAAGGCATTATTAATGCAACAGCATACAAAATATACTTTGTATAACGGTCATATAACAACTTAACTTTTATTGTCATAACTAAACGTCCGGAGAGAGCCTTAGTCATAAAGCTGTCGTGTAATTATGATTATGGGACACGACTGCTCGCGCAGTAAATGGAAAATCGCACAATACCAATCGTAAAAGCCAGCAATTTAATGACCAGAACCAATAAACAAAGGTAATTTATCGTCGAACACAATTAAATACTTATATCTAGTGTAATAGATTGAGCAGAACCAAACTTAACCAGTTTAGTAAATTAGAATTAGCGAAATGGAACGCATATTGTATTTTCTTCAAAAGCAAATTATTCCAAATTTATTATGTAGTGGTTATTTTAATTTTTATCCTGCACTAAGTAAGACGGTGATGTACACACATCTGAAACGTCTGTTTATTAAGTCTCCGCTAATATCAATGAAAACTATTATACCTAATTTATTAGATGGATTATACTTAATATAAATATAATATGTATATTATATTTATATATAATATAAATAAATAAATTAGTTTACTTTTAGAGACTAAAAAAAAAAGTTAATTCTATGACCGGTATCATTCATATGTTGTGCAGCACTGGATGATTCAAGCCTCCTATCTATAGCAATAATGCGATATGTGCTCGTTAAATCTGGTTCGGATGCACGCTTTGTTTGTCCAATATAAACTCTATTGCATCCAACCTTTCACTGGCGTTAGGTTTATCTTTCGGGTTGTCATAGCAATTATATTGGCAGAAAACCAACGATATGTGCAACCGATTTTCTCTAGTTTTTCATATTTTTCCTAAAATCCTGTTGAACCCCTTTTGCGTTTACAATACATAAAAACCGGTGGACAAAAACTTTATGAGAAAAAAAAAGGATTAAGAAAGAATCTCACATATAGAATCAACATGGATCTTTTTTTTATTATTTTATCATGAATTAAATTCACAAATGCAATAACTTACGCATTCAATACCTGGTGGGTTGGCATTAATACCGACATATGTGCTCTGGTGGCGTACCTGAAACAAATAAAGGCTATTAAGATGATTTATAGGCAACCGAAGATGGTAGATTTTTTATCGCAATAATATCCTGTGTAGTTTAATTAATATATTGGTCCGTGTGACTTCACATGGCAACAAATAATATAATAGTGTAGCTGTCATGTACGAGCAGCTGTTTATTGCAGGAGGAATATGTGGAACGCAAGTATATACATTATAATATACAGGGTGCGTATAAAGTATCGGACAAAGTAGAATTAGAATTAGATCTGCTATTTGGTTACGTTAGGCATTATACTGTTTATTATTATTATCTATTTTTTGTAACAAGTTTCACTTGTTTTACGCATACGTAATCTGCTTTTTTTTATAAAACAAAGTTTTTTACTGTATTTACTCGAAAGATAAAACAAATATATGACCAAAAACTGTTTGGATTAGGGTTGGACATAAATTTGACAAGCTATCGACATATTATTTATTTCAATGTTTTTTGACATTTACTTTACAACTTTCAAGTCGGCAGATTAATCACTCAAAATGTTTCAAACAGAACATAAACTATTTATTATTAAATCATATTACAGTTATGGAAATCGTGGTGAAATTGGGAAAAATGATTCAACTTTAACTATTTGCAGGGAATTATGCTGTACAATGATTGATTTTTTTTTTTTTTTCATAAATAGTTTTTGTACCGGCTTGTAATAATCCATTTTTTAAATTGACCGTTATCCACCCAGAACGCAATTTTTAAAAAATTAAAATAATATTATCAAGGGAAGTGAATGACTGTAGACTGAAATGCGATAACAACAGTCTTCTGCTGTTATAACACTTGCATTCTGCACAATATAATAAGTACCCTTTTTCTGCTCTCAACAAATGACCACCATCTTATTAGCCATTGCTTTATTCATAAAAAAAAAACAAAATATCCAATATGAAAACATTTCCTATCATTTTACACCCACCTAATGCTCGCTTCCACTTCTCCATATTCATTTTTAATGCTGTTTAAGATATAAAACAACTTCTCACACACCTCACTCATATCATATGCATTAAATAAGGTGCGGTTATCATCACCTGATGTGCCGCGTTAACAGCTTTAAATTGCGAACACGAAAACCGCATCGAATTTCTTCATTTCTAATTGCGAACGATTCATCAATGCCCGCGAGTAGATAAATCATAAAGTCATCAGGGAATGCACGTGCGTTGCATACCATGAGTTTCTGCGCCCTTGATCGAACCCAATGGGAGTCTCGAATGACTTATGCAGTTTGCAAAGTAATGGTCCGAGTTTCATGGTAATTAATTTTACACAACCAACGGAGGAAAAACTTTCGATAAAAATTCATTCTTGACTATTAAACTGCGTTAATTTATATACCATGTGAACGTATACGAGGTGATAATGGATAAAATGAAGAACAAGATAAATATGTATAATATAATATAGCATATCCCTCTGTTTACTTTTAGAAAAGACAAGTCAGTGCATTACAGAATATTAGAAGATTCTCTTTCAGAATGATTTCTTTTTAAGTTATAACATTATTTTTTTCAAGGGGAAGGCAAAGAATTGATGTTTTTTTATTTTTTTATACAACTATAGACGTAACTGGTGCATTTTTAAACTTTGCAATGTATTCCTAACTAAAATTGCAATCGAAATCATTTACTGTTTCACGCTTAAAAAGTTTGTTAATTTTGTTCAATTTTAAATACCCCTCATTTTTACTTAATAATTTGTGTTACCTAGTGTACCATTAACCTTCTTATATAGGATATCAAATTCTTCTACTATTTCGACTGATTCCGAAATCGACATCCCTTGCGTTTCTAGTTTACGAATGGAACTTGAAAGAAAGCTATAATTTGACTTAATATGCAGAAGGTTTTGTGGCAATTCCGTTGATGTTATTATCTTTTTACAATGTTCTAGAGAAATGTAGGGACCAGTGATTTCAAGAATTGCATTTTTTATTCCTTCAAAATTATCGGCGTACAAAATTTCAGCCTTTAACCATGCACCTCCTTGTTATAATCGGTTCAGGAGGCAACTCAACAGCAGGAAGTCGCTCCTTTTTTGAAATTGAATTCGCAAAAATACTTTTTTGACATTGGTAATTAAATCATTCACCAAAGGGAATTGATTCCTAATGCTTTGGGCTGCACGATTGAACCCATTTAGCACATTAGTAAAATTTTTTCACAAGGGTAAAAAAAATCAATAACTCTTCTTGAACGAATTGGGCAATTGTTACATTATTTGTTTTTTGAACTTCTTTACAAAACATCAAACATGATTTGCCTATATTCCCTACCAATTGTTGTATTCCTGACATTGTTTGCTGGTTGACGTGACATGATTTTTTTGTAGAAATGATTTCAAATGAACTTTATTTAATTCTGCTAATGGCATATTAGGCGAAATGAATGTCTTACATGCAGTTTAGACAATCCCTATTTCCGGTAAAACCGAAAGTGACAAAAATTTATTGATATGTCAAAAAATGTAAATTTATGCCTCATACTTAATTCCCAAATTTCGTTTCTCTATCTCAAATACTTCAGAATTTATAGGGGCGAGCCACCTCCAAGAAACACCCGGTATAGTTTAGTCTATATATTCACGTATTACACCGATTAATGGTGTAGCACAGATATGCAAAAAAAAACATACACTTTGCTTATAATCCGATCTTTAATTATAACAATAAATATGTTCTTACAAAATTGGGATTTCCCGACGATTAATACTATACTGTCTGTTTACATCAATCAGTTAGATGTGTTATAGCAAATTCTATGTTCAACCAATCACCCACGAAAAGATCAAAATAAACAATGTTTCTTCCATCTATACACAAACAAAACAAGAGAATTTATTTAAGTTAAATATTATAAAGCAATCCATGCGAAATTCAAAGGAAGCAAGACAGATTTATATTAATGTCCGATGTGCAGTCCTTAACCTATCTCCATTGCTTCTGCAAGCGCGTAATAAGCCACTGATGTATGCATGTATATGTTTATTGCGTAATTAGCTAACGTTGGGTTTATCTAAATAAGGTGTGCTGCATGGCTAGTATGTGTAGTATAGACATATTTACCGACTAGAGTATTAGTGATCCTGGTTTTGTCTATGATGGTTGCGCGTAATTAATTGACGGTACCTGTATAGCTGCCTAGTTTGGTGTAGATCCAAGTAATTAGATAATCGTATTGGAATGAACGCATCGGGATGTTTCTTTACTGGATTCTTGCGCTTAAAACCGTTAGGTATAATCCTCAAGAGATGTATGTTATTTGTGTATAACGTGCCGGTAGTAAGTCACGCTTTTAATAGCTTTTAAAGTGTAGGATTTCTAGTAAATCTTATGTGTAAATAATGTGTTTGGATTACTGACGAATTGAAAGTCTTTAAACACACCTTAGAAACCCATATAATATCTTATAAATTGCGCTCTGGAAACATAACTATTAACATATTGGTTTATTTATGAGTAATTGAGGAAACCTTTCAATGTTAAGAACCCATTACACCTATCTTTAAGTGTTTTCTTTTTCTTCTTCTTGGCCAGATGAATTACTTAAGTTATACCTTTTAAATTATTTTAAGAGAGTATAAAATCTCTTTTGTTTTATTATAAAACAAAAAATGTTATATATTTCTATATACAAAAAATTTTATTTTATACATCTTTAATTTATGTTTTATTATAAAACAAAAAATGTTATATATTTCTATATACAAAAAATTTTATTTTATACATCTTTAATTTTTTTAAACAACTGTAAATGATTAAGGTTTACAAATAAACCGAAACGTTTTACTTATTGAAATAGTGTTTAACTCCGACTGTTAAATACCAAGAAGATTTACAAATATATTTATATAAAAAGTCAAGAAAATTTGGAAGAATTTATCTTTGATTTTTGATAAATGGCGCTGAAATTCGCAAGAAATAATTTTTCTAATCCAGAAGATTGAAATTTTATATATGTATGATACATCACCATAGAATATTAATCTATTTACTGTGATCACCAAAACCCACCGGAGTAAAAGTGACTATCCTAGTTCAAGGAGGGCATTTTCAACAATTACAGACTTTTGTTTCATTTTTATGAATCGCAGTGGTCAGAACCCACCGCTGCACAGTGGTCCAGATACCCCAAATTCCTGGCTAAAAACCGTGAACCTTTTATGTGGAATAAATGCAATTATTCAATGGTTTTTGTCTTCCGAATCAAATGGAACTATATCCTAGCTTGAATACTTTGAAAATGTATATTGTTTTTAAATAAAAACTTTAAAAAAAAACCGTTTTTTTTTTTTCTACAGTAGTTATATCGTGTATGTTTTGTGTAATGTTTTTCGAACTACTGAATTAAATGAAGTAATTTTTGACTTGGTGGAATCAACTATTTGAGGGTATAGTAATATAGGAGCCATAAGTTCGTTATGTTTGCTACTGTTATTACTATGTTTATAAAACTGTTTAGTAACTAAAGCTAGAAGATGTGAAACTCTCAGAAGCAAAGCATTGTAGCACTTATGTATCTTACTTGCTGTAGGTTATGTTTATGTTTATCCACATGTTTATCTATGTAGCGTGGATTATTCTTGAATTACTGTAGAATTTTTAGTATGCCACCCACTTTACACTACTTTAGAAGTTGTTTATCTTACCTTTTTATTCACTACTTTTTTTGTACTGCATTTGAATATTAGTATGTTCTGTAAATGGTGTATACCGTTGGACAGTAAAGATTATTTATTTATGTATTTATTGCATCAGCAATTTTCTCCGATAGCCAAGCAGCCATAATGGCACTGAGCTCTAATACCAACAGTTCGAAATTAGTCTGGGAATGTCTTCGTAGGCTAACTAACCTAGGCGAAGAAAACAGAGTTGCACTATGCTGGGTACCAGGGCACACTGGAATCAGCAGCAACGAAGAAGCTAATCTATCAGCAAGGAGGGCCGTCACAACTTACACAGCTGGTCTGCGGCATAGGGATGAGCACCTACAAACAAGAACTCAAAAACAGGGAGGAGAAGTCTGGGAGAATCTCTCTGGTCTTCACAAGACATTCCAAGATATTCATTGGAAATTTCAATGAGGAAAGAGCAAGAACTAAGCAGAAACAGACTGCGTATCCTCACAGGTTTTCTTACAGCGCATTGTCAGCTCGGGGAACACATGACAAGGAAAGGTCTGAAACAGAATAGCGACTGTTGATGTTACAAATGTAACATCCTTGTGTGGATTGAGTTTATGTTGTCCTGCTGGATCATCAATGATTGACATGATATATTTTACAGTCGCTGTTTTTTTATGATCTAACGGCGAAGTAAAAGTGAAAGGCACCAGATTCCTTATTTTGATCGTCGACATATTTCTTTTCGCCTATGAAGATTTCGTTAGTTTTCTTTTTGAATTGCAATCGTAAAGGTCAACACAATCGAAAATAAGATGGTCGAGGATTTTGCGTAACCACGATTTCACCCTTGCCTTTTGAGTCAACATATATCAAAGGCAGAGGTACGAATGAAGTGTGCAAAACTGTTCTACCTGAAGCATCTTTATCTAAAAAAGGCTAGTGATATTGCCCCCCACTTCCATCTAACCCTCACTTGCTTATAATAACGAAGTTTCCGAGCTGTTTGTCGGTGAGAATGCATATCACTTCTTTGATATCACGATTGCTGCACAAATAAAAAATGTCAAATGACATATTATAGCTCATTAATTTCTATATATCAATAAATTACCATTCTAGTGCGAGAGCGACACCTATCATCAAAAGTAATAACTGATAAAACATAATGTAATTTCATTAATTACCCGCTCATAAATTTCCCTGCCATTTTTGCTGTAATTATCCATTTGCGTTGCATCTCGTATTATAAACTCATAAATGTGTAATCCCGCACAGTGGATTATCGAGTCGTCCATTCTACACTTGTCCAGATAATTTGCATTTGTAATTCTGTGTCAAACAAACTATCAAGTACTTACAGTGTGAATATGCACATATACGTATATATGCATGTGCAGAGGTAATTGAATATATTATAATATTTAAACTAAAGCAATTAATTAATGAGTGTGATTAAGTGAAGGAGTTTCTGCCCCATGTAATAGCACTTATTAGTGGCCTGTTGCTTAATCAGTGCGCATAATAATGTATCTAATGTTTGTTATTTACTTCGTTCTCTTAACTAGGAATTTTACGATTTATAAAACTGTACGTATAAATAAATTTAACAAGCAAATATATTCTCAGGAAAGAGGGATTAACTCATTTCGAAACGTTTTAAAAAATCGTAAATGCTGGGATCATCAGTTAATTACAGGAAAAAGATGAGTGGTATTTCGAAACTCGTACCAGGTATAAAGTTATTAACGCAAATTATTTAAGTCATAAACGTTTTAATGATGTCTTCGACATGCCTTGAGCAGTAATTAGCAAATAGGACATAAATTTTTGATATAAACGAGTCACTGACTGCATTTAATTAAAATTAATAATGTTGACAACTCTGGATAGTGTTTGGGAACTTAAAAATGACCGTTGTATAAACATTTACTGTATAATAATTTAATTTTTTTTAATACGTGTTAAATGTTTTATATATATGTATAAAATCCGATAATTTATATTTTTACATTATTTACAAAACTCGACCCAAACTTGCACTTTCAGAATGTCCATTATGGTTAACAAACAATTTTAGGGAGTGAAACTAGCGTTTAAAAATACGAGGTTTCTACATATTTTGTTAATTATCTATTATAATTAGTACCCTTAAGATCTTATCAAAACCGATAGTTATTTAGACTGGGCTTTTAAATGATAATACAATTGGTCCGTAAATTCCACTAACTCTAAAAAACTATACCAAACATAGAAAAAAAATTTAATTTTATTTAAAATTTAAAAATATACAGGGTGTTACAAATTCCCAGAGCGACTTTAGGCAAGCATGGTATATGTATACTTTCGCACTGCCAATAGTAATGTATGTTAGCCAACACAGTTATATAAGTCTTTATACGTACAATTACAAATATTGTCGAAAGACAATGACAAGCATTGTACAATTTTTTCTTCACTTTACTACGAGGACTGTTTGATGAATCCCCGGATTGGAAGATAGGTGGCGCTACTGAGCCAAAATAAGTGTACTATCATTTAATATAACCTTTTTTAGCCCGCCTGTCAAAACTTGGTGACAATCCGACGATTAGTTTTGTTTTGACAGCCATTTCAAAACATCGTATTAGTGTTTATTGCGACCATGGAAAAAGAGCAGTATCGCTCCGTGATCCGATCCTTGTTTTTGAGTGGCAAAACGTGCGAGGAAATCAAGCTCATTCTCAACGTTGTTGCGTTGTATCGTGATTCATTGGTACACACCAGAGACCAAAGAACAATGGAAGCAATGGGTTTTATCCCGGTGTACGTGCTCCAAAGAAGGCGAAGACCG
This sequence comes from Cetonia aurata, assembly GCA_949128085.1. Lineage (NCBI taxonomy): Eukaryota > Metazoa > Arthropoda > Insecta > Coleoptera > Scarabaeidae > Cetonia > Cetonia aurata. Next base: position 29,308,735 of record OX421885.1, read on the forward strand.
TGCCTTCAGCCGGAATGGTGATGGCCACCATTTTTTGGGACACGCGAGGTGTGATCCACGTCGACTATTTGAAGAAAGGAAAAATAATCACAGAAGCATACTATGTAGATTTATTGGGCCGATTCAACGCCTATTTCTTTTTGTTCCCAAACCTTAAAAGATCGCTCGCCGGACAAAAGTCGTACTATACGGAGGGGTTAAACAAGTTGCAGAACCGCTGGGAAAAGTATCGAGTTGAAACGGGATTATATTAAAAAATAAATTGTCAAAACCTAAAAAAGTTGCGTTGTCATTTCTATTCTCGGGTATTCATCAAACAGCCCTCGTACATTAAATCAATTAATTCGCACATTAATGCAAATTTCGCGGCTTATGTTAATACGATTTGAAATTTGCGATCGAATTAAAACATATTTGTAAATCTAAGTTAACAAATTATATATTTCTGTTTTCTTTTAATAGCTATAATAAATAACAAACGCAAAAATTACCACTTTTTATATTAGATTTCGTTTAGCTTCCTGAATCTGATCCTAGAAGCATGGACGTCCATTTAACGACGGCTTGTACAAACCCCTCATATAATTTTGGTATATACGGTTAGGTACTCCATAGCATCCCAGATTGTTTATTATGATAATTCGATGTTATCATGATGATTAAATAAATAAACTTTTATAATATATAAATAGAAATCTGCAGTGGTAAAATTCGGCAATCTTCTTGGTCATTTCACCATATCGACCAATCCACCTATTAGGTAAATGTTGATTAAAAAAATTGTAATCAGATGCGTTGAATGAGCGTAAATTACAAAATTAGTTTTTTTTTGTAGGGACTGTCCAATATCCATGTTAAAGAAAGCAGTATTCTTTTAGTAGACCTATAAGACAAAAGAACAATAATAATTAGAGTTGTGTGTAAATATTCAACCATCAAACGAAGGATGTTTGCTTATAGAATTAAAACATTTACTTTCCATTGACATAAATAATATTATATTATTTCTAAATGCAGGATTTCCTTTGTTGTAAATACGCGATTCTTTAAAAGAAAAAAACGTAAGTTATCTCAAGGAAAACAAACATGACACGTATTTCGTGTATACATTACATTCTCTTTAGTGTTCGACGACAAGAAAAAAGATTTTATTATTAAAAAGAAAAAAGAGGAGTGTTGTGATGTAAGAAATGAGGCCAGAATGTGTTTTTGTATAAAGCCGTGCAACTATACATTGGATTTAACATTTTAGAAATTCAATTTATACATAATATCAATTTCAGATTCTCTGATAGTTTTCTTTCATAACATCATCTGTGTCACTTCATACGGAACATATGTAACATACACCTGCTACAAAATCGCTGGCACACGACTATGTAGTGACTGTCAAGTCAAAGAGAGAGTATGCATGTAGGAGACGAACAGCTGTTTCAATAACACGCATTCGTCCAGACATGCTGATGTATACTAGTGAACAGTGCATCTTCAGCCAATGTCGAGTCACCGGAAAACGCTCTTCAAAACGTAATACCTATCGGCATTAAAGGCGATAAAATGTGAAACGCATGCCCCTATGAATTTACACGTATAATTCTTTCTGGATAGTCAGAGTGGAAGAGAATGTGAGAGAACAGGGCCGGTGCAATGCCAAAGGACCCCTATCAAGATATTCTTATGGGTATTACATACATGCATATATAGCCTATCAGAATGAATGGATATAAAGAAAACAAATGTCGGAGCAGATGTGAGAAATATGTATGTATATCTTCTAGGTATGGCGTTTCTTAATCGAATCGATAAATTGAAATACAAATAAGGGCAGGTTAATAATAATATGGAGGGGAACACAATACATGTTTACGTGTTTCGCAAATACGAGTGTAATCCTCGTAAAGTATGTTCTTGACTGAAGAACAAGCAAAATTGGTCGCATTCATGAATAGGCACCAGATATCACGTTTCAAAGACTTCTATATTGCTTTGTCTCTATACTATATAACTTAGTGTCGCACTGCGAGATTTAGATTAGTGATGGGGCAATCAGATCCAAAAAGTATCCGATAAGCTTAAACGGATATGTAGTCACTACGCTAAGTAAAATCGGAACTTTTTCTTAACGATTCGGATTCTTTTACTAAACGAATCAAGTATCGGTTCATACAGGTACCGACTATTTTTAGTCGAAAAGGAAAAAGATTCGTTAAGCAAAATATAGTCGATAAGGAAAAAGATTCGTTAAGCAAAATGTAGTCGATAAGGAAAAGGATTCGTTAAGCAAAATATAGGCGAACCGATCCACATCCTTGAAAATAGTACCTGCATACATACGTATGTATGTATGTATATGTTTGTAGATAGAGAGGCGGGATTCGGCGTTTTTCTTTTTTCTTGTTTTTTTTGCGTTCTCTTTTAATAACAGCTGTACAGTATTTGTATATAATTGTATTAATACACCAACTCATTATTTAATGTAACTAGAATAGCAATATTAGCGTCGGTTTAATATAATTTAGATAAATTTTAGTGGTGGTGCATTTACGTGATAAATACTATTTTTTTAGTTACAAAATACATAATAAAATAATTGAAACGATATTATAGTACCCCTAACTACAAGGTAACATGAAAATGAAAAAAACAAAAAATCAGATGTGACAATTTTAGTTTTCTGCAAATATAAAGATAGCTCCGTTATAGCAATAGGTACCCAACATCTTTTTCAGCAAATATTGGAGTTCTCTATTGGTAAATCCAGTTCTTTGTAAGATAGTTGATTTTTTATGGAAGTGGTATCTGCTTCGATAATATTCAATCGTGTTCAAGCAATTGTATCCTCGTATGTAAACGTTGTATTAGAAATAGTGGAATGGAATAATGTTGAAAAATAATTTAAAATGAATATTATGCATTGAATAAATATGTCATACTGACATAACCTTTTATTTAAATTTATATAAACAGTAGTAAATACAAAACTAAGTGGTAGGTATATCTAAGAAAAAAACTTAAAGACAACGACTTAATAAATAAAGTCTGCAAAATAATTTGCAGACGTCCAAGTTGGTATTTAAAAATATTATATCAACATTTTTCGCTGATAGTCGATTCCTCCTTCCTTGGCAATTTGACCAGCTTTTGAAAAAATCCTCTCTGAAGGCACTGACGTCGCTGGTATTGCCAAATATTGTTCATATAGCGCATGCAATTCCGGTATGAATAATGCATGCTCGTTCCAGAAATGTTATAATGAAGTAGTAGAATTACTTTTCGATAATTCTAATGCCATAATTTTTTATTGCACAACAAGCATATTACGTTTTCGTCGTGCTTTTCACAATATTCCCACACGGTAGATCGTCTTTTTCGGGTGCTCATTATTACCACTAATTACTACTTTGTTTGGCTATTTCAATCACACTACAGAAACATACATGAGTATGTATGTAGGTACTATTGTCAAGGATGCGGATCGACTCGCCTATATTTTGCTTAACGAATCTTTTTCCTTATCGACTACATTTTGCTTAACGAATCTTTTTCCTTATCGACTATATTTTGATTAACGAATCTTTTTCCTTATCGACTAAAAATTGTCGGTACCTGTATGAACCGATACTTGATTCGTTTAGTAAAAGAATCCGAATCGTTAAGAAAAAGTTCCGATTTTACTTAGCGTAGTGACTACATATCCGTTTAAGCTTATCGGATACTTTTTGGATCTGATTGCCCCATCACTAATTTAGATGACAAGCCATGTGGCATGGCAACTCCAACCCGGCCACTTCTGAAATCGAAGAGGGCAAAACCTGTTCACCCGTGTCTGTTGTTTCCAAAAACATCTGACGACCATTACGTTGTGGCATATATTACGTATATGTATTGTCATCCTTATTGAATTACCAACGAATCTAACGGGGGCTCTGACTGTACTAACGAGACCGTCATGTGATACTCGCGTATAGTAATTTGTCGGAACTGTGTTGCAAGCCATTACATTGGAAATACGGTGTTGTTACAAAAAAGTAAATATAGATATACTATAATGTTGATGTTTGCGAATATGTTTATCTTAAAAAAAAACCAAACAATTCTTTCAGAGAAAAACAGTATTTCTAGAATATTTGTACGACATTTAATAAGATTTGAACACATCAAAGAATTTTTACCAACAAGCAAAGTGACAGAACCAGCGAAAAAAATACGTGTCCATTTTCTTATTCGAGCATTTAATAAATAGTTAATTTTTTTTAGTATTTGTTGTTATATTTATAGTTTTACATTAAGCGTACGTATGTACGCCTACAGCTGAAGTTCCTCCCATTTCCAGTCGCGCAAAATGCAATCCACAGCTCGCAACTTTTGTCCCGGTGTAACCGAACTGTTATTTGAATAGAACCTTTGGCAAGAAGAAAATACAGAACCTTGTGTACTTAAGCGCTTTCGTATTACATGCAAATGTCTCTCAATTGTTAAGAAATGATGGGTTTGAGTTTGGCAGGCCACCATAAAATTACAATTTAAATGATACCCCTAAAACCATATACAAAACTGTATAAGGCATATGCGTAATAATACATTACATCTAAAGTGAGTATGTGGTTGTGTAGTCTTTAAACTTAATATAATTTATGCAAATTGACCGAAAATTGTGTGAGATTATACTTGACAATTAACGTGTCATTAACAAAATTATAGGTATGCATATTCATCTTATAGGGACAATGTGTTAAAAAAAATATTGTAGGTACTGTTAAACGTTCATGGCCCACATCAAATAAAAAATAAATGGGAACTACTTTTTGATAAATGCACGTTCGAAAAGTAATAAGGCATTTCAACCATGATAAGAAATACAGGCTGTTCTATTTGAATTAAAAAAGTTGTTGCCACGTTTAGATACAAGCGACAACACTGCATGGATGAAAATATCTTAGAAACGTAGTTCATCTCCAATAACTTGCACACATATAATTTTAATTAATTCCGATGATTAGTTCTCCATATACCTCTAATAAGCCAGCAATTTTGGGACAGCCGGTATAAATGTAAAATATATATCAACTATAATGTTCTCACACCTGACTCTATGTAGCGCTCCCATCAGCAGCTCGTTTGCGTGCACACTGTATATACTTTCTTACCACTAAAAAATTCGCAGGCGAACACGGTGTTAAATTCACCGCCTACTTGCCAAATAAAACAGCTGGTCGTAAACCTGCCAGTATTCCAAACCATCGGCCAATTTTTCATTCAGACGTTCACATCGCACGAATATACGTTCCGAAGCGAACAGCGCCGTGAGTAATGATTGTAAGCGAGTGTCATAATTCATGTTCCAGCTGCAAGATATCCTGGCGATCTGATATTATTATTATTAACAAGGTAACACTCACCTTCTTTTGTTCGCGGACATAATCGCAAGCGAAAGTGCGCGGCAGTTAAAATTAACGACGAATTGTATACGTATATATCATTACAGCGGAATACTGTACACATATAAAAAAATTTAACGACCGCCATCCTTTATTTTTGCCAAGATTAAGTAAGTCAATCAATGAATTACTCGAGCCAGTGTGCCCGTGACCTTCACACGTATTCAATTCATGAATGCCGATGTCATTTATTCGCGATTAATTGTTTGACTCATTAAAAAGTGTTTTTTGCTGTTTTTTTTTTTTTTTCATTACAAATTCCTAATTCTCAAAGAAATAAATGTCCCAGGTTTATTCCTTGGGAAAATAATACTGAGGTTCGCACTGCAAGTCGACTGCAACTACAGTAAAAAAATTAATTTACTTGTTCTTAGATTTTTTCCCAAAATATCATAGGGATTACTGCCGCCACCTCAAAATGACCCTTACACACTTCTTTTCTATCACAAGAACGAAATATTTGAGAGCATTCTTATTTGATATTTGCGTTAGATATCCTATTACACGCTCAAATCTTAGTTTCATATTTTTACCGATTCTTCCATGAACATTACAACCCGTGCGAATCTGAAACACCCTATGTCGATGTGGAAAGTAAGAAAATGGATTTTGCACAGTTAAGGACGCACAGGATAGAACTTCTAAAGCACATATACGCGTAGCGCTCATATTCATAATTTGAGACGACGAAATGATAAGCTATCTGTTGGTCAGCAAGTGCGCCAACGAAATCATTTGCTTTTAGATGCGACTAAATATTTCTCGTCCAAGTTGGCACCGAAATATGTTGGACCGTTTACCATCACTCAAATTATGGCGCCGCGGAAATTTCAAATGATACTCGACGAACATCAACCTGGCATATCAAGGATCTTAAGGCGCATCCACCAGATTAGATGAGACATTTGCCCTGCTGTTGGGAGCCATAATATCTCAGCCAAGTCCGTCGGAGTTACTTGGAAACCACCACCTTTGTCAAATAAATTGTTCCCGATTCTGAAATGCCGGGCGAAGACTTTATTACTTGACCTGACACATTTGCCCGGCGAAGAGTTTTTTTTGTTTATTATTACTGGATTTGACTAGTTTCGTTCGTTTTTTTTTTGTTTTGTTTTGAGTTAGGCTTCATCCCCTGTTGAACGAAATACCAGCTCTCGGACGGGGTGGTGATTGAACTAAGTAGGTCACTGCTTTAACTGACTTTGCGACATTACCTGTTTAATAGAATGAACTCTTTAGCTATCGTTTTAGTCGGCTGCTCTTCGGTTCTCCAGTTCGCTGGCGTGTAAAAAGTTTGAATTGCTTGACGTTTCGATCATCTTGTCGTAATCTTCTTCAGAAGTGAAGAACGTCACGACGGCCGTAAAAGCCTAAAGACTATCGTTTTAGTTGTTTTCAGTTTAGCCAGAATATTTCTTTAGTCTCGTATCTTTGTTTTTCCACAATTCGACATTCGTGCTTTGGTTTGTTTTAACTATTTTATCATCTCATTATCGGAAATCTCCGATGTTGATTTCCTTTTGAAGGAAGGGGGATTGTTACACGCTAAAATTTTAGTTTCATATTTGTACCGATTCTTTTTTATCCCCGTGTATTATTTTTTCGAGTCTAAAAATAGCATTTGCGCATTCTTCCGAATATCCGTCAATCGTTCGCCAACATTTTGTTGCTACGTACCAACTAATTGGGCGCTCGACATCACGTTATCGTAGGGGTGGTTGTGCTCCGAGAGTCTGTATAAGGAAGTGGCAGTTCTCCCGCGCAAGTTTTTTTTTTCACTTCCAACGCCATTGAGGTTATCGACGTTTGATCACCGAAAAAACAGTGCAACAGCTTCTACGCCTCCAGTTGCCGCATGGCATAACCTTTGTGCTGATTTTTGTTGGTGTAGAAGATTTATTTTATCGATTTTTGTTTTGTTGTTGGAGTTAATTGGGAATTCATATCTTCACTGTATTTTCTCGGATCTCGATCAACGTGACATGTCTTCGCCGTCGAATAGCATGAGAATCTGCCCCAGTAAATTCATAATTTTTTTTTTTAATGTTTTTCGTGCCATGCTCGAAATGAGCTACGTTTGTTTGAATATTTAAATAAAAGTCCTGAGACTCGTAGCAATCCTTAGAGGACGCGACATCTAAATTTTGGTTAACGATGATGGTTAGATGAGTAGTTTACTCTTACGATTTTTTGGTCTAACGATTTTCTTTGAAATTTTGCTACATTTGGTACATACAAGCTTCTATTTGCCTATGCTACTTTTTTGTTTCTCAAAGTTGTCTGAGGAGAGTTTTACTCTTATGCTTAATGCTAATATCAGGATATATCTTCGTAACCGTTCGAAATAGCAAACATTTTTCTCAACAAAAATTAATCCTCTAGTAATGCTAACAATAAGAAAGACAGTTTCTACGAACATTTTACGAAAGGAGCATATTACAAATTAGAACACCTAGGCAAGGGAACTCGTATTATAAGTGCTTCACATCAGATTGTTTGTTTTATGACTTTAGATATGTTAATTTTCTTAATCTATTATCAATAAGAAAGAATCACTTTGCGTTTGTTCCGTTTTATTATGCCCTATAAAGATATAGAAAGAGTGTGTGCTACTTATTTAGCCTATAATATTGTTTATGATTACAATGTCTCTGCCTGTATAATTTTATAATTTATAAATTTTTCATAGAGCACATTCATGTACAACATACAAAACAGCAAAGCCTGTTAGTGCTGATGTTATTTCATACATAAAAATATCTGTTTATCAAATTCTTTCTATCTGACGGCTGCAATGAAAAAGCCTTTTTTTATTTCACATATGGTAAGAATACACCTAATGGGATTTTCAGGATAATCACTGCTCAACCAGCTATTTTTTGTTTGTTTTATATGTTATCTGTACAGTACAACGTGCACAAAACGACCATTTATAAAGCGAATTGTTTCTTAGAGAAACATAATTCTTGGTTCGAGCTTTCCTTTCCTTCATGCATAATTATTTTTAGGCAATTTTAACCCGTTTATTTAAAGAAATTAAAAAAAAAAGCATTGCCGAAAATAAGTTGACTTAAAAGCAATTAAAAAATAAAAATGCACATGACCATAATCTACTCGCACACGCACACAATGACACACGAACATGTGAAAACGCTAGAACTAGATTAGTGACTGCAGTTGCGCAAGAAAGAGCAGGTATCATAATAACAGCTGACAAAGCTCAAATCCTGCAGGGTCAGGGCATAAAAAACCATCGCGCCGGCTGTCCTGGACAGCTGTTCGTCGTATGTAGTTGTTCGTCTCGTGCCGAGTTGCATCTTCGTCTCTCTTCGTACAAATACTTCTATCTCCGTCTTACCACCGATACTCCGACTAGGCTATCTCTTTCTGTCCGACCATTCTCGTTCGTGCTACGACGAACCATCGATTTATGTCGTAGCCTCGCCAGGCTGAAGAAGTTTTGTCGTCAGAACGAGAAAAGGAGGAATAGTAATTTCCTCGATTGTGGAAAAAAGAAGGCTGTTTTGTCGGCAGGAGGTATAGCCGAAGACGTTTTATTAGATACCCCCATTTCTATTTGATTTATGTTGACGGGTATTGGTAAAATAGGAGCATCTGGCTATATACATATATCGGTGTTGCTTGTTGCGTTGCGCGGGACTTAAGCTGAGAAAAAAAAAATGTGTCCTTAGTATGGATATTGCAGAGCCTCCGAAATCATATCTATTAGAAAAACGCTTTAAACTAGTTTTGATAAAATTTTATAAGACTAGTGATATAATGCCTACATGTGAAAGTAAATAACTCAACTCCTTATATTTCAATTAATTATATTTTATAAATATCTTTAACACGACATATTTCAGTCCAGTTTGACGATCTTCAGGTACAAAATGTCAATTCAGAGAAGTATTATATCGATTAAACTGGTCAAACATATTAAAAATCACTTAGTAACATCTACAGAGCATGCTAAACTTATATAATATATTCCGTGAATTAAAAGTGTTACACCCAGAAGAAATCATTTCTTCAACTTGATTTTTTGGCAATGAGGTAGTACCTATGTGAACTTAGCACCCTACTTTTTAAAAATAAACTTTTTGTTATATAGAAAATGTGAGTATTTCGTTTGTAGTTGTTTGTAGTAACAGGAATTTCGTTTGCAGTTCCATCCATTAGTAATTATAGGACCTTCAAAAAATCAATTGCACTCCATGCACTTTGAGATATCGAAAATCCGCTTTCGCAGTACACTTTAGAATCGTTTCTAGTTGTTTGTAGTGATTTTCCTTTCGTTTGTAGTTAAATTGTAATCCAATTTCTTTGCGAAAAAATGCGAATGCCTATGAGGGCGGAATACCGGTCCATGAGAGCGGGATACCGGTCCATGAGAGCGGAGAGAAATCTGAAAAGAGGAAAATGAGGAACATAACCTTATTATACAATAAATATGAAAAGAACACATTATATCCTATATTTTTGGTACAGTAAACCATCATTTCCTGGCAAAAAAAATCTTTAAACTAAAAAATGCTGTAGTGATTTTTTTCTTATTTCCCTGCTTCTATAAAAGACAGCTCTCGAGAATAAAATGAAACCAACCAAATGTATTAAAACTTGTTTTAAATGCTAGAATATTCTTAACAAGATGAGGGGAAGAGGAAATGGAATCCATTTTGTAGAAGCCAAGAACTGTAAGTAGTGATGTACCGATACTCCTTTCGATACGATATTTGGTATCGAATCAGTATCGAAATCCCGGTATTATCGAAAGAAAATATCGATACTGAGAATTTATTATTATAATTATATTTAAATTAATTATAATTTTTCATTGTATTACCTTTTTTTCTTCATTTCTCGTGATTTGCGTTTTTGCTTTTCCATCCTTTAGTGATTCATTCTTAAATAAATTTATCTTAAATAATTTTTTTTTAATACATTCACTTACGTTTCACAGTTTTTTAAAATTTATTAGTAAAGAAAAATCTATTATTAATTTTTTATATATGAGAATTATATGTGAAAAATAAATACGCATTATTATAAATTATCATAAACCCCATTCCTCAGCGGAAAAAATTCCTAAAAATAGCTGTGAAAAAAGAAACTGAACACGAATTATATCATAAAACAAGGAAACGTTAGCAATCGCGAAACGCACAAACGGGAAGGTAGAAACCTGTACATGTTTAGATTTAGTATTATCTGTACACATTTTCATTCATACTTTTCAGTATTTATGTATTTTATGCGTAGTTTATTTAGCTTTATGTCAAAACGATTTCAAATTTGTGTTCGAATTAAAAAAAGTTTGTAAATTGCAATCTGCAAATCAGCAAAAATCTTCACAAAAATAGAGTTCCAAATCACTCTGTCATACGCTTTTATGCATACATTTATAAATTTATTTATTTACCAAGTTATTTATTTATGTATACTTACAGATAACTATATACATAAATTCTGTGCATTAATCATTAAATTCCGTAGTTAAATGCTAATCACTACTTTATGACAAATAAACTATATAGTAGTCATGACTCTTGACAATAACCTCCGATGAGAAAGAAGTTGGGCATCGGGATTCGATACTTGAAAGTTCCTTTCGACATCTCGATATTATCGAAACCCCGATATCGATAAGAATATCGAATATATTGATATTGATAATATCGAAGATTTCGGAACGTCACTAACTGTAAGTGCATTAACGCACGATTCAAATCTCCAAAAACGATTTTATTTATCAATGCATCATTTAACGATTATAGTGATTTAGAACGCATGTAAAGACATGATAAACTATGAATTACATAGTTAGTACTATATCATTAATATTTATTATTTCGTAGGTTTTTTTTTTTCATACATCAGAGGCTTCTTCCTTTATTCATCCAAATGACAATGACTCACATCCTGTACACTAAAATTACTAATAGATTACTAACTAATCGAGATTGAAGCACGTGTAAAATCCGATTAAATCCAAACAAGATTCCAATGTTTTTAATCAGCCAGGAAGTGCGACTAGATCAAATAAGCCAAGCTGAATAACACAACAGTAATCACCTAATCACATACGTACCGTGCAATTATCAACTGCTTACACGTATAGCATCATCGTCCATTCTGTTACAACGCCGTTAAACGCAGATGAAATATTGGAATTGGGATTTTTACCTTCACGATTCATGGATTACTTCCTGCGATTCTAACGTTGGCAAGATTAAGACGCAACCATGCGAAGCTCTAAAGCGGACGGGCAACTCCAGTGGCATTTCCTATATGTTACATTATATATATACACGTTAAGGTTTAAATTTTATTTTTATTCGCTAAACTTTATTCCGGCATCGGAAATTATAAAATCTAATTTACTCGTGATCATACATCCTGTATTTCTTCAATGACGTCCGTGGAAGCTAAGTAATTAACAGTTGCACGTTAGTATAATCCATCACGCGTTGAATTTTGCGTGTATTGAGTCGTATTTCCTTGGCCCGTGGGCTCTTGACGGCATCACTGCTCCTTCATCGATTTTCGGCGAGGTAAAATTATGTCGTGGTAGTAATAAAACCAATATGAAAAGAATATGGAGGGGCAATGAGCCAAGTTGTGGCAAATAATCGCGGACCATCTCAATTAACTATTTATACGAAGAAGTAAATCCTTCCTATAGGATGTGTGTCAATAAGTTATAGCTAATAAAATGAAAATTTAATTCTATGTGATAGTATTTTAAAACACAAGTGTCACAATGACGTTTATGTAATGGGAGTACAAGTTTGAATTACGAGCTGCGTAGCGGCGAGCGATTCAATGTACGAGCATTACAAGTCATTGTGACATGTGTTTTTGACAGTATATTTTTTCTAATTTGCGCATTAATCGCCCATATTACATTTCGGGTCCCACCAGTGTGCTAATATCTCATTACAGCACAGTGTGCGGTAATAATCATTTCAGCACTGCGTCGTCGTTTGTTTAAGCTTTATTGTAACATCAAATTGCAACGAAAAGTTTCATTAAGTATATATTAAGAAGCAAGCGTTCAACGACTCTTGCTATTAATAATTTTACAAAACTTAATATTAAAGGCTTTTGAGGGCCATTTTCTTTGATTTAATCAAAGCCTTTCAACTTGTGTATTAATATTTGTAGTATACATGGTGGCCAGAAAAGGGCGGATAATCGCCAGGTAGAACGATTCTTTGTTCAATTCTGAGGCGATAATCTTAATCCAAAAAAGTTGTACGGTCCTTCCTTAAGGCATACGAGACCATCAAACCTTAAGATGTACGGCTAAAATTTAGCAAAATTCGTCAAATTTATCTATGTAAAATCATTGTGGTGAAATTTAGAAATGGAATTATCTCAAATGCATTGATGTAACTAATCGATTACTACCAATGGTTTACATTTTTAACATTTCTTCATTGGCGTTTTTGAAATTAAAGTACATATGACAACGTGGTACTGTAAGGCTGCTTGTTTAAAAGTAATAAGTAGTTGTCAATTTTTGACGTTTCTCATGTGACATTTGGCTGTTGAAATAAGATAAACATGTTGTGCTGTTCTTAATACTGAACAATGTTTACCTTTGGAGAATACGCCGACATGTACCTATATGGTATTCGGATTTTGCAATGGAAATGCAAACTTGGCAAAAGAGGAATATCAAGTACGGTATCCACAACGGCGACATCCATCCACCAACACGTTCCGTAGATTGGATCAGCGACTTAGAGAAATTGGCACCTTTATACCGAATTATCGTAACAGCGGTAGACCTAGAGAGCGTCGAACAGTTCAATTAGAAGAGCAAATATTGGATGCTGTTTACGAAGATCCGACGTCCAGCATAAGACAAATAGCTCGGGAACTGAATATTCCTAGCAAAACAACAGTGCACTCAGCACTATCTCAAAATCTTTTGCGTCCGTTTCATGCAAGGAAAGTGCAGCCTTTGTATGTAAACGATAATGTGCCCAGAAGACTGTTTTGTAACAATGTTTTACAAAGGATTCAAGAAGAGCCGAACTTTTTATTGCATATTCTCTGGAGCGACGAATGCTTGTTTACGAGAGATGGCGTCTTTAATAGCCATAATTTTCATTTTTGGGCGGACGAAAATCCCAAGGCAGTAAGTGAAATTGGACATCAGAGAAGATTTTCGGTAAATGTTTGGCTGGGGATTTTAAATCTCCGAGTTGTTGGACCAATATTTCTTCCAAATCGTCTAAATGGAATTCAGTACGTTAACGTTTTAGAAGAAGTACTGGATAATATTCCATTGAATTTGAACCCAACATGTTGTACATGCATGACGGGGCACCCGCTCACAATGCCAGAATTTCGAGGTATTGGTTAAACGAACACTTTCCGAATCGGTGGATAGGGCGTAACGGTCCAATAGCATGGCCAGTAAGATCTCCCGATATTAATCCTGTGGCCTTTTTTCGCTTGGGGGTTTTTAAAGGAAAAGGTCTATGCAACGCCTCCAGCTAACGAAGAGGATGTAATTAATAAAATTACGGCGGCAGTTCGATTAATCACCCCCGATATGTTGGAGCGCGTTTTGAATTCGCTTCCTCGAAGATTGGAATTATGTCTGGAAGCTGATGGCTACCAATTTGAACAGTTGTTATAATGTTAACATAAAATTCTTGGTAATTTGCGTATTTACCTGATTTATAGTAAATAATAAAATGATTACTGCCACAGTACTTGTCTGATTAGGTGTTGCCAAATTTACAATTCTTTTAAGCTGCTCGTGTGACTTAAGAAAACACTGTACTACTTTTCTCAATTAAGATTGTCAACTCAGAATTAAACAAAGATTTGGCCTGCGTGGTGTTTGTCCGCATTTTTCTGGTCACCGTGTATACTTATACAAATTACTATATATTTGCAATACCTAGGTATTTGTAAAATTTTCTCCCTTGGACAAACTTCGTGAACTATCTATCAAATACTCTGCACTGACATATTAACGTGTCTATTAAAACAAATGCTAGAATGTGCGGCAATAACGACCTACTTCAACTGATGAACCAAGTTATAATAGCAACCTAAGAAAAGATACACAAATCAATTAATAAACAAATTAAATAATTGATCGTTCACTTAATAAAATTTATATTAGATTCCAACAAACAAAACCGATTAATAACGTCATATAGGCTCGATTGACACGATGACATGCCTCCTTTACGTCATCATCCTTCACAAAGCATTTAAATTAACAATTTACGCGCGATTGAACTTTATTGATTTCCCCACGCGACTTCCTCGGTCTTTCGGCTTCGTTCCCCAATTTTGCACCCTTTTGATGTCACGTTAACCCCTAAATTGGTTTTGTAATGTTTCGCGAGGGCTTCACTCTGAGGATGAATAAATATTTCATCGCGAAAACCGGGCCCGGGATCCAGGGAGTAAAAAAAAAACCACTCGTTCGTCATCTAAATCTTTATGTATGAGAAAAATTCTGTAACAAGCAATTCTAAAGGTTATTAAATCATAATTAACTTACATAGAAAAGCAGTCTGGTGTGTATGCCTGTATATAGTATATCTATAGCGATCGTGCAGCTCCTTAATAACGTTTCGAAGAATTAATGCGACCATTACCTCTAATTGGAACGAATTGTTCCTCGTTCCTTTCGATTAAAATAATTGGATCTGCGTTTTGCTTCCATGCAATAACATTTTATAATAACAACGGACGACGAAACTCACTCCGAGATGATGCCTCAAACGAGAACGCATCAAAACAGAACGGTAGCACCACTGACAGTTTGATTTAAGGAATATTTCTCGGGGATACAGAAAAAAGATGACTCGTTCCAACGAGGCTTTTCAAAATCCTCTCCCGCAGGGCTATTGCTCGTGTTGAAAACCACGATGAATTATGGAATATTTATAAAGCATATGAAATTCTTCACCTGCCATTATTATTTATGTGTATGAGTAAGTACAAATGTGGTTTGCTACAATTAATTATAGGTAGCTGTTGTTAAGTAAGATCATTTTTCTTCTTATAAAGATACTTTTAATCGGTCGTTTCAGTATGTCACAATAATTAGTGTTGAATTAGTCGTAAATTCGGGTTAATCGCAACGATTTTCTGGTTAATTATCTCCTGATGTATGAATTGTGAGTATATGCTTTAATGTTTAGAAATTGGAATGAAAAAAGAAGTATAGTAATTATTCATTATTATAAATTATTCGTAAACAAAACATACTGTGAGCATTTTTTTATGAGAGTGGGAGAGGGAAAAAGAAGAAGACCATATTTTTTAAATGATTACATTAATTTTTTCACAAATATCGGGAAAAGACGGAGCGTTATAAATGTTTCAAAATGACTAAATCACTTTATTTTAATAGGACATCCTCCCGGTGATTTTTTTCTAAATGATTAAATGTATTTTATTTAGAGTAAGGAGAAGAATATGAATACTAATTTATTGGTGCTAGAATACACTTTTGTATCTACAAAATTTAACAAATGAAATCCCATTATAATATATAAAATACAAATGTGTAAAAAAAAAACATTGCGAATAAGTATTTCTTTTATTTTATTTTTAAACTTGTTAATATCTTTTATATCCTTTATGTACGTTGGTAGAGCATTATAAAATTTTGGACCACAATAATTAAAAGCATCTCTATACTATACTGTTTAAACGAATGTATTTTTCACGTACTTCTTCCTTTTTTCTTGTGTCATGATCATGGATTTATCTTTACAATTTAGTCTATATCTCAAATTGTAGGTGACCCTAGCTGTGACCAACACTCCTTATAACTCGCAATATAACATTTAATACCAAAGTATCTTTAATGTGACTGTTTAGTCATCATTTAGTAATCTTTTTCTATACGTTATATCGAATAAAAGACTGTTTAACAAATGGTACTCAATTTATCCGTGTTAGTGTAATACCATGAAAAATGTGGCAAAGAAATAAGCATTCTACAGATACTCTCAAGCAAGTAGGTTCATTTACTATATAAAAACCACTATTATAAAGATTTCTATTATCAATTCAGACTAAGAACTTAAATCTGTCGATTTATAGACATAAATAAAATTCAGATTTCCCACCAAAAATCCCATCATATGAACTTCCATAAGTCAATGCGCAAACATATGAAAATAAAAACACTGACAAGAAATACATATACGAAACCTATAGAATCATGACCAACCTCATACAATACAAAGTACTAAACTTTCACTATATCAATTTCACCTTGAAATATCTTGTACGTATTTTCGTAATTAAAAGTGCAAAAGGATGATAAAATCGCTTACTGCTGGTACAAACAACTTCTCCAATATTAGTTCCTGTTATATAAATCATTTCAGCTCCCATGAAGTGTACCAAAACGCCAGCTGGGAAACCACAGCAAAAACTCGCTTCGGATAATGTTGCTCTTCAAAATTCCAGGATTAAATCAAGGACGACTCCAAACTACCAAATAACTGGATACATATCATCTTTGCACAAAACACGTTGTCATTCAAAGTAAGTACATTACAGCATTTTTTTTAAAATTTCAAATTAAAAATAAACAAATTTCTAGATAAAATGTTTCGAAAGATGATATACTCTCAGGAAATAGAAAAAGATGACCCTTCTCCCATTTGTTTTCAACAAAAACCGATTTCCAAGGCAAAACTCACCCGGCAACTCCAGATATAATATTACGTTTCCAACGATACGGCTGAATTAAAAATTCCCAACGACGAAAACTGATTTGAAGGATACAAACATTAATTAAATCTATAACATCAATAAGTAAGTTATTAGGCAGTATTTTACAATGTTAAGTAGATAAAAACAATACAAAACACTTATATAAACATAATTTGAATAATCAACAATTCTTTGGGTTTCATAATTCATATAAAATAACAAAAAAAAATCAAAAATAATTTAAAACATTTTGAATACACTTTCTACCCATAGTGCTGTGAAAAAAAAACTAATCTATTTCATTTAAAAAAAAAAAGCACTCTTGATACCTCCACCCCGGTGCTTCAAAGTAAAAAAAAAACACGTTTAAATTAATCACAAAAAAAATTATTCCTGCTCCATATTAAAAAAAAATATTTAAAATATTTTTAATGCGCTTTCTAAGCTCATTTAATCGTTTAACAGAACCTCCCCTCCCCATCCCTACTAAAAAATTTTTTAATCATTTAAAAATAAATTGTACTGCATGCTCAATAGATCCTTTAAATTTCAAGTCACCATCCCATCACGTTCAGATTCTACGTATATATTTCTAAATTCCGTGAATTAAACCGCCAAAGTTTTCGATTAACAGAGAGAACATCGGATCAGATACCCAGTTAAGATATGGCCGATTTTAACTCCAAACTGATTAAGCAACATAGTAATTATAATCAAACTTACACTTGCTGATATGTTAAACGAACAAAATGCTCATCAGATATACCGATAAAGGAAAGCGGTGTATACCCCAAATGCTTTCCTGAATTGCAGCACCGGCAGATGTCTTGGAAAAACTGTGTTACAAATGTTCCTTGTTTCTCTTTTTAGTAATAACCAGTTTGTGTTGAGTTAACATGCAATAGTGAGTAAATAAGTAAGGACAACATTTTTGCGGTTTTCGAGGCTATATTATATAATATGTGTTCGCCCATCATTAGAGCAACATATCAAGAAAGTCTGTTGTTGATTGTTATTCATGTTGTGTAAAGCTATAATTTTCCTTTAAAAGGTAGAATATACATGTAGGTATTATATAACTGTTTTTTTTTTTGTTTGAAAAGCACTTCTATACACCCTCGAAGTTTCATTACTATGGCATTTAGGAAGTAATTTTTAACAGTAAGTACAAATAAGTTACGATACTTGTATCTACAGGCTCTCACAGAATAACTATATTCCTAATTTTGGGAAATGATAGAGGACAATGACATAAACATTTTTTTATTAATAAACTAGTATCTGAAAATTTCTCGGTGTCAAGATAAACTGGAAATCTTTAATAATAATCTCACTTACAACAGGAAAGAGTTAAGTTGAGGCACATTTTATTAGAAATAATATTGCATTAAACTTTATAAAAATGTTCTAAGTTACGACCACCATTTTCGACACATAAGTTGTAACGATTTGCAATCGAATGTCGAATTCTGCGAAATAGCTGAGGACGTTTACGAATATCATCAAACGCTAGAATAATTCGAGCCACTAACTCTTCTTCTGTATTAATAGGTGTCTCATAAACCAATGATTCAATATGACCCCAAATAGAGAAATCAATTGGAGTCGTATCTGGTGAACGGGCAGGCCAAGAAATCGGTCCCATCTTCCGATCCAACTGTTTGGAAATTGTGCATTTAGATAATTTCAGCAATTTAATCAAAAATGTGCTGGTGCACCATCATGCTGGAAAATAATATTTCTTCGAATATTAAGTGAGATATTTTCAAGCAGTTCTGGTAGAGTGTGTTCCAGAAAAATTCTATGCACATGACCATCTAACCATGCAAGCAGTAAATATGGTCAAAAATGGTCAACAAACCCAGCCCAAATATTAAGAGAAAACTTCGATTGATGATGTAACCTGTGAATGGCGTGCGCCCACAGGAATAATTTTCAATCGTTATCCCCCTTAATATTGACAATTTCGAAATTTTATATAAATCCCAGCAGGTAGTTATTTAAGGTGTCTCGTTTCAACTTAAATGCCCTGTATAATAAATATAGAAGTGAAACCAGTTATTTGATTTCACTTCCTCAGTATATACTTTATTGCATTTATTACAGGAATATATTCCTTTCATAAAGACCTCTTTGTCATCAGTGTATCCCACATAATTTCTCTATTGCGTTGGCTGATACATAACTTCGTATCTGTCTTTCTTCAGTTGTGTCTCGCTAGTCTACGTCTACTTGCGAGCAATTCTCATCAACGCTTGCATATAGCGAAATGCATTTATTGCTTGCGACACCTCCACAACTATTGCGATTACGAAATGACCTTCACCTATTCTAACAACGACCAACAGCTAACAACACTTTCAGTTAAGTCGTTGCAATATGTCCGCCTTCGCTGATCTGTCGAGCATGCCGACTAACTATACATAGGTATAATACCTGTGTGAGAGCATTGTCTTCATTCTAATGCAACGGTGACCGAGCTTCGAGTGAGCGTTAACTCTGTGAATGGTACGAGAATTAATTTAATTAAATCGAGTATGTAATGTAGTTAGTACCACCTACCTTTAAAGGTATACATCTATGTATGTATGTTCTTACTGCATCAGCGCGTAGGCACAATGAATTGCTTTCAAGATTGATATAGTGGTACACTAATATTCCCTTGTGAAGAAATAGATATATTTCGAAAGCATTGCAGAATAATTTATTGCTTTCCTACATCACTTTTTTTTAAGCACAAACACATGGCAAAATCAAAATTTACCTATAACGAATAATAAAAAAGAGTTCCTAAATAATGACTTTATGTGTGGCATTGTAGGTATACAGGTGTCCCACCGAACTGGCTAGATACACTACCGGCCATTAAAGTTAGGACAGCTCGGAGAAATTGAAAAAAGATCGTTTTTTTTTTTCAATATTCCCTGTATCTAATATTATTGTAGAAATTTATACAGCAATATAGAGCTTACGGCAACATAATTACGCCGGAAATCCTCAATACCATAAGTATTGTAATGAGAAATTCTAATTTACAGTAATATTAGGTAATAAAGTATGCTTTGCGGTCAGTTTTCTGGGATTGTAACACTTTACCTGCATATCTACCATTACAATAGGGAGTATTTCTAACCATACTCGTTATGAATCAGTCTGTTAGTACACCAGTATCAATACGGATGATGAGTGGTAGTGTTTCTCGAAAAATTATTAAAATATGCCGAAAGGAAACCCAATAACTGTGGAAAAGCGATTCTCACGTTGCACAAGGAGGGGTATTCAGTGTGATTGCTGACAAATTGCATGTTACCAAATCAACAGTGCATTACACTATGCGGCGCTACCAAACCACCGGAACATTGCAAGACCGGAATCGCCCAGGACGGTAAAGAATAACGACGCAGGCGGAAAATCGACGCCTTAAAGTCTTGAGCAAGCGAAATCGGCATTTGGCGGCGCCCGAATTCGCAGCAGAAATCAACAGGGGACGCGACCGACCGATTTCAGTAACCGACGACACTGGACTGAAATGTATAGGAACTGGGCCGAAGAAAATTGGGAGAATGTTCTTTGGACTGACGAATCCAAGGTTGAAGTGTTTGGTCGGAAGTGCAGAGTTTTTGTCAGACGCATGAGAGACGGAAGGATGTTGCGCAATGACGTCATTCCCACAGTAAAGCAACTGTGGTGGTTCAATGATGGTTTGAGGGTGTTTCAGCAGTGCGGGGATCGGAGATCTTGTAAAAATCGACGGCTTATGCCCAAAGAAAATTGCAGAAGCATATTCGAAGAGAACGCTGTCACATGTTTACGCACGATAACGACCCTAAGCATACGGCATCTCTCTTCTCAAGCACAAGAGAACGTTTTGCTGATCATGCGCTGGTCGCACAGAGTCCGGATTTGAACCCCATCGAATTACTGTGAGATGAACTGGATAGACGGATAGGAAGAGGCAAGAGTCTTCGTCCATCTTCGAAAGAAGTCTTATGGCGGCTTCTCCAAACAGAAAGGATTAATATCCAGAAATGAACTCACCACATGCCACGCTTGGTGCGAGCAGTAGTAAAAGTCAAAGGAGGATACGTTGATGAACAAAAAGTATAATTTAAGTTTTTCATTAAAATGTTTTTTTTATTTTATTTTTTCCATTATTTGTTTATATTTGTTTTTCTAATAATAAATTTTCATTTTCTCTTGCATTTTTGTCATTTTTATTTACGTTTGGAGGAATTTACTAGCTGTTCTAACTTTAATGGCCAGTAGTGTAGGTATACCAAACTTTATTAGCGATCGATGCAGAATTTTGCGTTGCATTCCTGCAACGCAACCACGTTCCCCTTGAAAAAAACTTGCATTAACTGTACGACCAAGTGACTGCTAACGTCAAAATCTTGACAAAATTTCAAATAAAACTATTACGTTTACGGGTAGGAAACACTAATACAAACTGATTACAAATGATCAAAGAAATACACTGAATTCATAGGAATTGCTCCATTCCATTTAAAATAAGATGTTCATATCAACACCCTGTATACCAGATGGACTGTAAAGCTAAAAATATTTTCTTTAAATAGATTATAGTCGGCCATGACCACTCAATATCAAACTCTAACTGGAACTTCGATTCTAATGAGCCAGTTCGTTGGACAGCCTCTATATGTATCTGCCACAACAGAAATTATTCTGCAATTGCCCCAAAAAGCTAAGGGGACGTGTTTGTAACGAGAGGGTCGGATTTATACGTTCAAATATATCAGTTAAATGCCCTTAGGGATTTTCCGTTTCAAAATAAAGCTTCGCTAATTAATTATTGTTTTCCGCGCGTTACTGAAAAGAGAATATAGGCAGTGTTTTAAACGTAGAATCCCTATTGCCTTGAATATCGCCGTAAATGATTTGCTTTGATCAATTATACCCTTGACAGCTTTATAGTATCAAAGTCTTTAAGTGAAATGTAAATGTTATGTGTATAATGTTTTTGTTTTGTTTTATTTATGTTCCATTTCTGCTGTGGCATAACGTCTGGCATGGTCGTAGAAGTTAGTAGCAAAACTGAACAATGCAAGATAGGCAAGGCCGTATATGGGGAGGGGTTTTTATGGGTTCAAACCCTCTCCGAAATGAAGTGCAAATATACTTAATAATTAGTGTTCACCATTTTTTTGCGCACCAGGAATTGCCCACAGATAAATTGCTCCAAGTCAAACCCCTCCCGAAATTTTTGTCCAAATACGGCCCTGAAGATAGGTATATAAAACTACACAAAAAGCTGCATTTCTACATTATTTCAGTTCACAAAATAATATACAAGAAATAACCTAGTAATATAGTGAAATATACTTTATTATGAACTTTAGTGGTATTATCAAGGAACTCCGACAGGCTACTCAATTGGCAACGTTGTAAAAACAATTGCACATCGAAGTTTTCAGCGATCTTGTAAACTGTAATCAAATGCGATATGTGAAAAGTTTCCTTTTTTATATTTGGAATTCATGAAGACGGGGGCTTTCCCCCATTAAATAATATGTTTATGAATCTCGCAAATCTGGACATAAATACAGTTAAACTTGTGGTAAATTTTTTTAGTGGCACTAATTGTAAATGTTAATAGGATGTCCTGATTGTGTGTCTACAGTTTTGATGGTACTTTAAAGACTGGCTGGAATGGTTAGTGTCCGTATGTGACATTCAGGGAACTTAACCTAACAGAATAAGTGATTGTCATGTTTTTGCCAAGTTATAATAAGTGGATGTTAATTCCTCCATATCGGAGGACCTGTCAACATAACCCCTTGTCGGATGTTACAATCATTATAGATGTGTTTGTCTACTGTACGTAACATATTCGGTTTAAGGAAAATTCGTAGTTTTTGCTGTATACATAAACTTGTATTAAGCAAGAACGTAACACATTGCATTTGGTCTGAAGGAGGTAAAAGTTCGTGCAACTATAATCAGCTGTTTTTCATGTGTATAGCGACAACAAAATGCGAGAGCACAAACCTTAGAATTGTTAATTTTGCCACAATTTGTTGTTGTTCTCGTGATGTAAATTGTACCGGGTGATTCAGTAAGGGTGGCGACCGGCTGTATCTCGGAAACTGCTATGCCTAGAGCTTCGGGACAAAAAAATTCATAACCAATGTGGCCACCAGAAATATCCGAAAATTATTTTCATGTTCGAAATTTTACCGCTAGGGGGCGTATCTGCTATGTTCAATCATAAAATCAGTATTATCTCAGAAAATTGCAGATTGAGCTATAGTTTTGAATGGACCGTTCGAAAGCTGAGTTGATCTCCCATTATTTTGTTTAATGACTTTTTTTCGTATCTGCCATAATAAGGAGCGGGGAAGCCAATCAATTGTTCAATATGTAAATTTTAATATCTCCTGAACCATTCAACCAATCTGAAAATTTTTGGACTCGTTCGATTGAGCATTTCCTGGGTTTTTTCTAGAAAAATAGTCGTTCTAGCATTTAGTTTGAAATAGGTAAACTACAGGGTGTTTTCTGTAGTGATAACATATTTTGGTGAATTTCAAGAAAAAATTAAATGTAACCGTGCTATATAAATACCAGTGTCGCAAGCTAAATTAAATTGTTGAAATTTCAGTGAAAACCGCATCTTAATATCTCTATCCGTTCTCGATTTATCGCCAAAAGAATGAAATTTGTAACAAAAATCAACTGCGGCCATGAAAGTAGCGGACGCGACGTATGGTTTCCATGGAAACTACGAAACTATCAGATTGTTTATTGCTTATATCAGCTAAAAATAGTCAAAACTGAATGGAATACATTATTAACGAGAATAATAACAGCAAAAAGAAAATATCTAACCAAAAATTTTAATTATAAATGTTCGGAATGTCTACCATCACTGGCAACCCACAAATTGTGTCTGTTACTTGTGGATAATACACTCGCGTCTGCCTCGGCAATGGAAATATTTCTGACGGCTTCTCGAATTCTTTGTTTCATATTATCAGATGTTGTTGGGCGGTCTTTATATACTATATCTTTAAGTCTACTCCATGAATAAGAATCAATTACTGTGAGATCGCGGGATATCGGCGGCCAAGAAAAAAATGCTACCCCAGTCTATACATTCATTTGGGAACCGGTTATTTAAAAATGCCTGGACACTTCGCGCATAATGCGCCGGGAAACCATCCTGCTGAATCCACATACCCATTCTTGTCTCCAGGGAACTATCTTCGAACAATAAAGGCAATATATTTTCCAAATAATAGCCACACCATTTAAACGCTGTTCAAAAAAGTAAGGACCAATAATTTTCCCCCAAAAATTCACACCAAACATTAACACGCCAAAGATTTTGAAATTGAACTTCGCGTAACCAGTGAGGATTGCTTTCTGACCAATAGCGCATGCTGCATGGTCAAAATCGCCATCCTTTAATTCTTGATGTAAGATGACATGGTAAGGATGAAACTTACGATAACGATAGCAACAGACTCAATTTGTGGGTTGCCAGTGATGGTAGACATTCCGAACATTTATAATTAAAATTTTTGGTTAGATATTTTCTTTTTGCTGTTATTATTCTCGTTAATAATGTATTCCATTCAGTTTTGACTATTTTTAGCTGATATAAGCAATAAACAATCTGATAGTTTCGTAGTTTCCATGGAAACCATACGTCGCGTCCGCTACTTTCATGGCCGCAGTTGATTTTTGTTACAAATTTCATTCTTTTGGCGATAAATCGAGAACGGATAGAGATATTAAGATGCGGTTTTCACTGAAATTTCAACAATTTAATTTAGCTTGCGACACTGGTAATTATATAGCACGGTTACATTTAATTTTTTCTTGAAATTCACCAAAATATGTTATCACTACAGAAAACACCCTGTAGTTTACCTATTTCAAACTAAATGCTAGAACGACTATTTTTCTAGAAAAAACCCAGGAAATGCTCAATCGAACGAGTCCAAAAATTTTCAGATTGGTTGAATGGTTCAGGAGATATTAAAATTTACATATTGAACAATTGATTGGCTTCCCCGCTCCTTATTATGGCAGATACGAAAAAAAGTCAT
Organism: Cetonia aurata; assembly: GCA_949128085.1. Lineage (NCBI taxonomy): Eukaryota > Metazoa > Arthropoda > Insecta > Coleoptera > Scarabaeidae > Cetonia > Cetonia aurata. The sequence goes on from OX421885.1 coordinate 29,333,966, forward strand.
TAAACAAAATAATGGGAGATCAACTCAGCTTTCGAACGGTCCATTCAAAACTATAGCTCAATCTGCAATTTTCTGAGATAATACTGATTTTATGATTGAACATAGCAGATACGCCCCCTAGCGGTAAAATTTCGAACATGAAAATAATTTTCGGATATTTCTGGTGGCCATATTGGTTATGAATTTTTTTGTCCCGAAGCTCTAGGCATAGCAGTTTCCGAGATACAGCCGGTCGCCACCCTTACTGAATCACCCGGTACGTGCAATGCAAAAAAGCACACCCTATTTTATTTTGGTAAATACGGGTAGCTAGTGTGTTTCTTGTACGATTTTAGATTGTAAAAACGATCTTGTGTATGCAATGCATGTATAATTTAATACAATGTCGTCTAGGTCAATTTAGGCTAAATATAATGTCGATGAACCACGAATCACATCATTTGTTTTATTTAAAGCCATGATTTCATGCTGATCTATTTTTCTTCGTGTCATTGATTTCGATACACACACCAGTGTTAATATTTTCAACAAAATATTTCCGTTGCACAAGTATCATTAAAATATTTTTTTTAGAAATCTTTGTAATAATGTTAATAAGTATTGAAATACATCCGTTTGGGGTGAACTACTGTGTAAACTACTAGTAAATGCATACATCTGTCTCTCTTGTCGCTTGCAGGCGTTGATGAAATATTTTCCGGAGAGCGCGCTAACAACATCATACTGCAGCGAAATGTGCAATTATTACACGGAAAAATTATAATATGGAGAGCTCGAGTTACAAGATGTAATTTATACTTTGCATCTTGTAAATTCCTTTCGTTTCTTAGCAAGCCGTAAACGGAGGCATCATCTAAGCTGTGATGACGTGGCCGGAAGCTACTCCATGTTAATCAAAGTGCAATTTAGGTAATTACTGTTCGGATGTTAGCTGTTTATTAAACCCATCTTGATTAGACAACTTGATGACGTTAAGTTCTGTTTTAGATTATGATATTTAGTTTTTCTATATATTTAGAAGTTTCTTCCATAAAGTACCTACTAACATTACTCCATTATAATTGTGACTAAAGTGTCTCTTTTAGTCCTTAAGGACATAAAGTGTCATATAGTAAAAAACTAAAAAACTAAACTTTTTCTTAAGTTTTACTATACCAAGTGCACCCACGTGAGCTAGCGATGATTAAAACAGCTATAGATGGTTTCCGTCTGTTAGAAGAAAAAAAGTGCTTGTATGATATATTATATAGAGGTGGAAATCAAATATTTGAGTGCAACGGCAATAGGTCGGCCGAGCGCACACTGTATATACAATTTTTATAAAATGTTTCGTATCGTCTAAAATTTTCCTCAGTCACGGTACACAACTAACATAATCATCATTGCACAATATAAATTTACACACACGTACACTAAAAGAAACACATGTAGTAACTACATGCGTCGATGAGTTTCCGTTATACGGCTGCGTTCTATGCCAAGATAGCTTATCTGCATTGGTTGTGTGGCCACAGTTAAAGGTCAAACAGTATATACATACATTCAAATACTATACTCCCAAGAACTTACATATGTAAGATGTATTAGCCGTGCAGTCGATGGAAAAGCATGCACGCAAAGATAAGGTTTAGATTTACAACTTCGTTGCAAGGAAAAGGCAGAGGACAGTGGGTTTTTATAGCTTTCATTCTGAATATTGTTGGAATTCAATACACTGTTATCTTTAGTAGTTATACAGTGTACTTATTTATACGTAGAAACTGTATTATTAGTTTTAGAAAAAGTTTGGAAAATTCGGTCTAAAAATCCAAGAATTTCCGAAATAATAAATATCTTGTGTGTCTTACTTACTATACCACAAAAGTAACGCTCAATACATTTTCCTTAACACATAACCACAACGATAGTGGATTGACCTATAATTGTGATGGTACTGTATTTGTGTTCTTGGCCGTGTATACTATTTAATTCGAATTCTTTTTTCGGTGGTTGTGTTACACTTTGCATTGAACCGAAAATGACATTGATTTCAATAATTCATTTCGCTTTTTAATCATAGACAACATCAGCGATATAAACGTTATTTTGAAGGCAAAATTTAAATTCATACTCTACTTTTAATCTGGCAATTGCAATTCGACTTTAGATAAACCGTTACGTCACTTAGCGGTTCCTTTTCGCGCGGGAGTATGCAACTTACGCGCCACGGAATTTAAACTTGCTTATTTTCAATTCATTCGTTTACGCGCCAACTTCTTAGACGCTTCGTTTTCTTTTATGATCCTTTGTGCATCACTGGACTGCCATTGGTTCATCCCTTTTTTGTACCTACTTACCGAGCCTTTAAAAGGGCTGTGCACGAAAAACGCACCCTCTGTCTCTCGGTTCTTCGGTTCGCGTTCAGTTGATTTGCCGTGTGACGTACTCGTCTTGACTCGAAAACACAGATGCCACGTGCTCCCCACAGCTTCCGAAATCCCATTGTTTCAAGCTAGAGCTCAGTACACTCTGTTCTCTTCAGTTAATTCCGCCGTCGCAACGATCCTTTTTAACTCGAAACACCAAAAACCACGGAACAGCAGCATACCCAAAAAGCGTCGAACTCAGCTTCACGCTACAGCTAAGTACTACTATTCAAAACGTATCAATTGCTCTCTTTTATTGTATTTCAGTACTGTTGCTATTTATACTTTTAACTTGTAATTGCCAGTAACTTTGCTCTCGCACTAGCAGTCATTTACATATTTACTTATAGAAACGGATTAATTGCCTCACTTTTAAATTAACCACGTGCTATTCCTTCCTTTGTCTTAATTTTGATATCAGAATACAGCAAACACGTGTTGCTTTCTTTTACATTGATCTTAACCTCAAAAATCAGCAACCACGTGGCCAGTTTTTTCTTTTTTTTTCTTTTTTTTTTATTATTACAATAAAGTTATCGTTACGTTTTGGATCTTTCTTTGTTTTATTAATCATTACAGCGACTCCAAGCGTCATACTCGTGTGTACCGCTCTTTTTTACCAAGTTACATCAGGTGTAGCACACACTGCGTCCCCACCCCACACCACGCCTGACCGTATCAATTGGCACCCAAAACGTGGGGCAAGACCGTAACAATTTGCGCCCAACACGTGGGGCCTGACCGTAACAGTTGTAGCGGCTTAATATAAAAATTAAGTAAAATGAAACTTTCTTTTTACGTTTCGACAAATATATTTGTCTTAATCATAAATAATATCTAAGTAGAAAAAGTCTTCTGTTCTTCATGTTGTTAAAAAAAAAATGAAAATGGGAAACAAGAACGACGAATATCCATTACTACACAAATTGAAGAGGAAATTTGGAAATGTTCCATATCGGACAGCAAGCACTATTATCAAAGTACAAAGAAGATATAACAACAATTTACTTGATTTATAGAATTTCCAATGAGTAGGTAATACTGCTGCTATTTGTGTAAAAAGTAAAATATAATAAAAAAATAGTAGTGTGAACAATATGAGCATGTATGAAAGAATTAATGCACGTGGCGTCATAAAGGCAACCTTGAGAATCAGCTTTACTAATTCCCTCGCGTCCGTCGCACTGAAATATTCATGCAGACGAATCAATCAAAGCGACGTTCATCGCAACTCCCAACACTACATCAAATAGATAACAACCTTCTTTACAGTTAGAAATCTACAACAGTATAAATAAATTAAAAGCGCTATCCAATGATTCTCTAATACTTTCCCAACAACTATACACCTGCATTCTTTCCCAAACTAATTACCCTAAAAGCTATCGGTAATTACTTAGTACACATCTACATAGTCTATCCAGAAGGCAATACAGCATCAATTAACGTGCCCCAGCGAACTAATACCTAATGCGGCTGCTACGGACGGCGAGACCCAAGTCATTACTGCTACGGCTATACCTCTGCTTCGTAGACTTCCCTGTCTGCAGTCTGGCGTGCATTTTTACGGTAGGAATCTCGGCTACAATGAATGGGGAATTATCGGCGACAGTGGATAGAATCGCCATTAGCAGAATCGTGTAAAATTCTTTTATTATGCAGTTCAGTATTTCAAAGTTAAAACGAACGGTTAGTTTGTATATATATCTAGGTAGTAAGACAGTAATTGGTCGACATCTAATTGATATCGGTTTTGTTGTCAGACGTATACTTATACCGTTTCAGAGTCTTTTCTTGTCTTAGCGCCGAAAAAAAAAGCGATGTCAGTGTATGTTAGAAGCTATAACAGTTTCCTGTTATTTATTACATGCACTTAAAGAGCTTAAATCAATCGGAAAATTAGTGTTAGTCAGTTTGTTGGTTCGTAAATTGAAAATAATTAACGGTCTTTCCTAATGTACAAGACACCGGAAAATAATATTAAAACGGCTATCTACTAGTCCGATCTACAATTCTTTGACGGACAATCGGAAAACTAAGAGTATTATGAAATTAGAAAAATATTTGTTCTCTTCGTTCTTTTTGTATTTGCAAATATGTATGTATATATTTAATATAGTATTCACTGTCATGTATTCCATTTATTATTTATATACTACAAAAAGAGAGTGTAAGTTTATTTGTCCGTTGAAAATTATACAACTATATATTAGAGCGATTTTAAGTATTGTGTCGCTTTTATAAAGTTAATTTTTGACGCGTTGAAAATTATATTTTAGAGTAAATAATGCGATGGTAGCGCAGTCAATAAAAAATGCCCCCATTTCTAGCATGACATAACCTATTGACCGAATGAATCAAAATAAAGATATAAATATCTAACCATGCCTCGTTATTAAGAATTCTTTCAAGAAATTACATTTTTCAAACGGTTCCAGGTTCTCAATTTTAATTTTATGCCCAGTATCATTTATATGTTGTGCTTCCCATATAGCGATATATGTGCTCCGTAAATCCGGTTCCGATTGCAGTATCTGTCGAATATAAACTTGCAATCTCCGCATCATGTTTTGTAAATTCTGTGTCTTCTTTTATGATAAAACTAATTGTTTGGCAACACCAAGAACAAAGGGTTTGAAATTATTTTTCTTAGCTACTTCCTAATACTGTTTGTCGGGTTTACTCTTTAGCGGGATTTAGTTTTTCTTTGCAACACCAATGTTTTGGAGTAATAATTTATTTATTTATTTGTTTTTTTTTTTCTAATGATGAAATTAATTTTGTAGGAACACCTGGAAGAACGGAAGTCTCTTTTTTGTACTACCAATAGGTGGGAGGCGGATGGGGGTTTTTTTTTTAAATAAAAGTATTAACTTTCGCAAAGATTATTTTTACGGGGTCTGGGAATAGTGTTTTAAAACACAAGTGTCACAATGAGGTTTACGTAATGCGAGTACGTAACTTTGAATTCAATGTACGAGCATTACAAGCCATTGTGACACGAGTTTTTTACAATATTTTTTCTAATTTGCACATTAATCGCCCATATTACATTCCGGAAACAGTGCCACCTGTGCGTTAATATCTCATTACAGCACAGTGTGCGGTAATAATCGCTTCAGCACTGACGCAGTGCTGAAACAAACGACGACACGTCGTTTGTTTTAGCTTTATTGTAACATTTTTTTTATTTCACTAATAACACGAAAACGAAATCGTTATTTTCAATAAAAATAGTTTTAATACAAAAGTAGGCTTGGAAATTTTGTTGGGAAGATCGTGTCTTTTGTGTTGAAAGATGTGTGAAGATCAATCGAACCACCAGAGACGTGTTTAGGAGTGCCCTAAGGCTCGGTTCTGAACCCAGTACTATTTCTTTTTTATTAACGGTCGTATCCTGGAATTTAGTGGAATAAAGATTACATATTATAAAGAGATGTTCGATTTCGATGGGCCTTCGAATTTTTAACTTGCTGTCTGACGATTTTAAGGAATTAAAAACAGTGAAAAGATTCAAATTTGTTTTACGTAATCATTTACTTGTGAGAATTGCGTTTATTCCCTTGACGAATTTCCTAATACTTATGAATAGGAGTGCAAGGATGCTTATAAATATTATGTTTTGTCTAAATTTAACTATGTTTAACTTGAATTTCTTATATTCTCACCTTTTTTTTTATTCGTGATATATGTGATATATACTTCTTGACATGTTCATTATACTTCTTTGTATTTTTATTGGAAGAATAGATCTATTTATCTATCTACAGGAAAAACGTTTTTTTTTCAACACCGTGGAAAGTAATGTTCGCATGCGTCAACCGATATAATCACCAATACCTTTCAAACTTACCCATACGTAAACCGGATGATAAGAAACAAAGATTACCCACCTGAAATAACAGATAGAAATACATTAAAAATTTAAATTTGAAATTCAATTACGCTGTATACTATTACAGTGTTACATACATAAAAACACCTGTTGCGTAATCAATAGGGCAACATGTACTTAAATCCTATACGTTTACGTATATAAAACATCGTAGGCAAACATCTATACAATGACTGTTTTACTACCAAAGGAAAAAACGACTCTTCAGTTAGGTAATGAATTAGTAATAAAAAAAAAAATTGATTGACCACAATTCATCCATGATGTTAGTTAGATATGGTCGTAATCTAACAGCACGCTGCTATACTAGCCTGTAGAAATAATGACTAACAATAAGAAACTATCGTTTGGGAGTGAGTAATCCATTGAATCCGCCTACCAAAGTACTTAAATTTCAATAGAATAAACCTGTTACCTCTATAGTTGCATCCACGCAGCTGCGATTATGCAATGCGGAAATCATATAATCGATGTTGCTTTAAAGGTTTAATACTTGCCAAGAATATTTATGTCAATTTTAAGACGGGTATTATAATTTTTATAGTTAAGAGCAGTTAATAAGTTATTTATCTAGTTAAAGGATAGTAACGAAAGAATATTATGAAACCTTAGGTTTGATTGATTCAAATAATTTATATACCACTAAACAATATTTAACTTGCTCTAATAGTTACAGCATACAATAAGAACACAACAATTACATTATCCTTTTCTTTTATTTTCTATATACAAGAACACATATACTTTCATATCGCCTTGAATTAAGCGAAATTTATGGATGCACGTGTACTATAACTAAGCCGATATATATTTTAGACGTTAGTTATTGCTAATGAACACAGAGAATTGCTGCTGCTTGCATACATTGCAAAGTAAGGGGTATACACTATACAGGTATATAATGGTTGCCTTAAAGTGTCGTAACTATATAAGTAATTGATAATGGTAAAATTAAGCAAGTGTTCTGACGTTAAGTTTATGCATAAACATAGCTGCATACATTTATATTGTATGCATAACAGTATATCCAATAATTTTTCTTTTCTTTCATTTTTTCTTTGGCCCATTTGACTGCAACGTAATCGCAAAAGCTACTTACTTACTTCATTGCATATATATGTATAATATAATGGCCGTGTGTTGTGATTGTTTCATGTTGAAATACCTACCCATATAAATTCTCACATTTTTCCCAGTTGCAGCTATTATGAGAATATAGGTATGCATAAAACGGTAAATATCTAGATTAGAGTTATGTGGAGGCAATTCATATACTGGGCATGTATATTATCTTTAATTGTTTTGTTGTATATATAGGTACTTTCGCTTTCATTTCTTAGAACAAACTGTAAATATATTGCCTGTAATCAAATATTTTGACTTATATGCAGTACACGGTAAAAAAAACGATTGTGATTTTACAATACAAATTTTACAGTATCGTTTTTAAAGTATATAGGCTTGCTCTATTTATACCGCTGCAGTTGTCCCTGTATATAAGAAGAATAGTAGACCACACTTAGAAAACTATCGACCGATTTCGATGACATCTAATATTACCAAGATATTCGAGTACTGTATGCTCGATCGCTCAAACTGTTTTTTACAAAAATTTAAAATTCTGACTGACAACCTCCATGGTTTTTAGAAAAACAAATATACGATATATAATACGGGCTGTATTATCAATTTATGAGGTTGTTTTAGAACAAATTGATAAGCGAAACTTTCCATTGTCGATATTCTGTGACTTTAGCAAGGCATTCGACTGCGTGCAACATCCTATTCTATTAGACAAGCTGTGCCAATATGATGTGCTCGTATCTTAGTGATCGCATTCAGTTTGTCCCAATACTCCATGGAGTGATACATGGAACTGTGTTAGGCCCAATGCTTTTCAACCTTTACTCAAAACGACATATTTAACTTCGTTAATTCGCATTAGTTTTTACGTATATAGACGGATGATACCACCTTACTGGTGATGGGCACTATATAGCTTTCAGCAAGCGAATCTCATGGCCAATAACGGGATTAATAATCTATACCTTTGGGCGTGTGCCAACAAATTGTGTTTAAACGAAGATAAGACCAATCTCATGCTATTTCACAGCTATCAAAGCACGATAAATACGCAATGCAACGTCCAAATCACTAATACTGTGATTAATCAAACTAACAGTTCTAAATTTTTTGGGGTACACATTCAAGAGAATTTATTATGGGACCATCATTGCGCCAGTTTGATAAAAACCTTACACTCGAAGGCATACCTTTTCCGAAGTCTACGTTCTCAAATAACGCTAACCACATTGTTATCAGTATACTGTGTTGAGGTCCAGTCTCGTTTAAGCAATGCCTTATTGCTCTGGCGTGCTTCTCCACCAGCAAAGAAAGTTTTTATAGCCCAGAAGCAGGTTTTAAGAATCCTTGGAGGAGTTGAACCGTCATCCTCCTGCAAACCCTCCAGAGGTTTAGTCTATTGTCCCTTTCTTGTCTTTATATTTATGAAGCTGTGTGCTATCATTATAAAAATAGACATAAATACAAAACATTCATTATCACTCCATCCGCCATGGAAATAATCTCTTTATTCCACGATGCGACTTAAGCATCAACGATCTTTTTTAATTTAAGTTTAAATAGTGAATGGTGCTAATATGGGGCCTTAAAAGATAGCAAATAACCCCTTCTATAAGCCAATTTAATTTGACAAACGCTACACCAAACACTCTGTATCATAATTGTTTAATTAATACTTATATTTTGTTTTTAGGTAAACATTCTCACGCATCCATTTTTCTTTTTCAAACCCTTAAGATGAGTGACTTAATACCCTGTATACTGATGAATTTAATATATTGACAAAACGTTTCATACAAAAGTTAAAGCACCTATTACACAAACAAGAAAATTTATATCAGAATAATAAATAACAAAGCAACAAAGGTAATTAAATACTTAAAAAAAAAATGCAGCCAAAATGTTTAGAAAAAAAGAAATTTAATCAGTGTTTAAGCAAACTGTTTATGTAGCTGCGGCTTCAAAATGTTAGTACAAAGATAAGCAAGAAAAAAATTCTTTTGTTTTTCAAATTACGATCTAAAAAAAAACAAAGCAAAAAACAATGTTTACGTAACGAAAGAACTGTAATAAAAATATGTCTACGATTGTGAGAAATTGCAAAAAAAAAAATATTGAGAACACAAATTAAAAAGAAAAAATGTATAAAATGACTGTGACAAAAGAAAAGAGAGAACAATTCCTAAACAAACGCATTATTTAAAAGCTCGTTAGAGTTTCTTTTGTCCTCAATTCTAAGCAAGCCGAAAAAACAAAACCCAAACCTATCCTTAAACCACTGCCAACAAACTAAATACGAACCTCACCATGGCTACCGTCAAACGGAGGCTATTCGAACAAAATAAAAAGCATTAAAATTCCTCCATCGTTTTTACAACAACGCGGCAGGAATCTCCGAAATTCCTTGGTGTACCCTTAGGTAGGTAGGTATACGCTGCCTTTTTATATTATCCTTTCTATACTACTATAACAGAGCGGATACCGAACTCTCTGAAAACTTATTGCCCTCCTAGACAAAGGCTTGGGGCTCGCCATAATACTATCCTGTAACCTGTTTTGACGTACCGTCGCCAACGACCACACGGCTAACTTTCGGTCTTTCCTACTATATCTATATAGGCAGGCATTCCATCTTTCTCTCGGCGATAGTCCAGTATACGACTGCGCAAGAGAAACGGGGAGATACGAGCCGACTAGCGGCGTTCGCTTGAACCAGTCGCCGGCGAGTCCAGAGCCGAGGCAAAAGGGAATAAAACGAGAGTTGACGGCTGTGACTCGATTGCAGTGCATGCAACTGTTCGATGCACTGACCGCGTAATGTTCTTTCTTCAGAAGATAGGTTCGGAAGGGGAATTTCGTTGCGCGAATTGCGAAATTAGATATTAGCGAAAGAAAAAATCGTGCTTGGAATGAATGTTGTTAGACGATGACGTATATCCTACATGGCTTACCTCCTCTGCCAGACATACCAGAGTGTGAAAGTTACTGAAATATTGCTGAATATCTGCGTCAATTCCCTTAGAGTTGCGGCTGTTTTTTTTTGCTTGAATGTTGACCAGATAAGTAAACATAACAACGTTTAAAGTTACCTGGCAAAAACAGATCAAATTGCAAAGGAAATTAGGAGAGAGAGAGTTAGAAACAGATATACAGTGAGTAACGGAAGTTTTCATACACAATCGAATCCAAACATTGTACAATAATGCAGTATTTTTATTTCTTTCCAAAACAGTTCGAAAGGACTATAGTCACATTATGAAAGCATTCAAAACTAGGAAACAACACAACAAATATTACAAAGGCACACAAGTTATGCGATCACTCGGTGCTACATCAACTTTAAATTAATCCCGAATTAATATCTTGTGTGTCTATTACTGAGCTAGTCCTTGCATATCTTAGTAAAATATTGTCAAAACTGAACCGCACGAAAGTTTTCATACACATAGCAAATACCTATTCAAAAAGTAATTTCAAGGTATCTAATACTTTGTTGGACCTCCGCCAGCTTTTCTTAGGTCTGCTAACCTAGGGGTGAGGTAAATTTTTCAGTCAAATTTGCAGGAATTTTTTGCCATTGCTCTTGTAATACTGCTTTGTTATTAGTTATGTGATGATGTCTTTGTCTTATCTCTCTTTCGAGATAATCCCAAACATTTTCGATCGTATTTAAATCTGGGATGACTGGGATGGTGAATGCAGTTGTTTACATACCTTGTATAATAACCATTCTTTAACAATATGAACAGTATATAGACAAGTCAATGCATAAATACTTGAACCTGCAAAAAACGTCGAGACAACATTTTCGTTTCTCTCAATGCATTTGAATTTCTTGTTTTATTGGTTATTTCTATTGTCTAACACAAGTGGAGCAAACAAGCAAAACTCAACTGAGATGTGTTTGTCACTTTCGAGTGGCGTACCATAAGGTTGTATTTTGGGTCTCGTTTTGTTTACAATTTCTATTTCAAAGTTCTTGATGTGAATCCGTGTAATAAACAAGAGATACGGTGTTCAAAGAGCAAGTACCAGCACCGACGAGAAAGATTTTTTTTAAGGGAATATATAAGCCAACCCCGCAGAGCCAAATCTCCCTGCTAACATCATTACGATCCCGGAAAAAAAATCAGTTATCGTAATTGACGAAAGTGAGGTTTGCACCCTGGACCTCACGACCGATAGCCAAGTGTGCAACCCACTAAATCATTAGCCGGGCTATATTATAACGCCATAATAACCCTATTAAAGCAATCATTGAAGGTGAAAAAATCAAAATGAAGAGGGCGATATCGAGTTCAAACTTATCAATTCATATAAAACATTTCTAGAAACGAATAGTTGTGGAAATTCCGTTGAAGTTGCAGAATTCTAACATCTTCGAAATTAAAAGAATTGCCTGTTTCGTTGGTGTGAATACTTAAAGCAGTACTACTGGCAGACTTACAGTCTAATGACTTGTTGCTGACGGTATTTATATATATTGATCCATATATCATCCATGACAATCATTACACTTGATGTAGTAGACTAGAATGCACTTCTCTAACTTATTACCCTCATCTATAAGTTTAGAGAAGTAGTTGTAAATCTTAGAACATTTGATGTTATATTTTTTGAAATAAATGGAGGAATTTGTTATACAAATATCAACGGCTCTGCGATTTGTACCAGCCCAGGGGTTGGCTCGGATGCGGTTTCTGCTTGATGTGTGCTTCCACAGACAATATTTCCAACATCTCTCAATAAAAGTGTTGATCAACCATTTGGACTTGATGCACGAACTCTTTCTGAATGATTCACTAGTCAAAAAGTGAAATGAAAAGTGAATTAGAATGCATTTGATCTTGGACTTGCTCATTCTTGCTTCTTTTGTTGACCTTGGAGTATATAAGTATTAATATCGTAAACTTATTTCGTATTTATAAATTGTAGGAGAAAAAGGGAAGTTAATCTATATATTTTGCTTAAAAAAATAGTAATCATAACAAGGAAACGATCGTAGCACTAAAAAAAAAAGTTAATGAAGAGTTTTTATGTGTAATAAATTTGTTGACCACAAAACCCAAAAAAGAAAGCATAATACCTAGTTTATTGGCTTCAGGAACGACAATACGTAAATTTTATCGTCCTACAAAAATGCTAGCGGACGTTTTTATATAATATATATTACATAATATATATTAATATTACCCGCCATTTTTAAGAGCATGGGGGTTGTGGTAGAAAAAATTAACATGATTTTTATAAGCTCAAGGGTTTGTTTGTTAGTTATAGTAAGAAACAACACGTAAATCTTGAAACATGTTGAAGTTCTCAGCGGATATAGCATTTATTGTTCTCAAATCGACTCATCTTTTGACATTAGCGGAAATCAGTAAGTAAATTTTCAGTGGATACTGTATCCCGAATTTTATTAAAAAATAAGAAACTTATGGTCCCGGATCTATGAGCTGAGACGCCCGTTATACCTAAAGTCGCAAGCCTCAACCCAATATTGTGGCCGAGGATTTGGGGTTGGACTTGACCCAACTTAAACAACTAAATTATTAGTTGCTAGACACAAACACAATTGGAATTGACTTTTGCCCAACACTGCTGTAGTACTTCCTATTACAATTGTGTATGGCATAAATTCATGCATGAGTAAATCACTTCATAATCTGCTCGATTTTACAAAAAAAATATGATCAAAATTCCATTGAACTATGATGTAAATAATAAATTTTCTAAAACAATTTCTTTACAGTCTTTGCCCACAGCGATTCCACTTTCACACCGCTGCAATGATATAACAAAACGAAGAAGCTCACAGTATTGAAGGCCATATACGTGCAAGTGCGCTCACATCGCATAGTACGATTTTACACTGCGAAAAAAACAGGCCATTACAATTGAACGGCACATAAAATCGACCGTAGGTAATGGATATGGAGAGAAAAATTCGCAATTAACCCAATTACAGTTACAAAATGCCAGAAGCAACGATAGTTCTCTCTCTCTCTGTGTGTGTGTGTGTGTGTGAGTGTGTTTGTTTGTGTACCTCGTAAGTACAAACATACATCAGAACAGATAAACACTGTTCACTTGCTGTCGTTGTTCCCGTTTACCAGAAAGTGCCACTTTCCGCATCGTCTGAACATCGTAAAGAGAACTGGTTTATCGTGGCGAACTGTGGAAAGGAATGTTTCGCTGTAATTCAAGATGACGTATTTGTATTTTAAGTAGTCTGCTTCGGAATAAATCGCCATCGCAATGAAAGTAATCTGAAGTCCTTGCCGCATACAATCCGCTTAGAAATTTATACTTAGGTACTAAATTAAGAGGAATTGTATCTGTGATCGTAAACTTCACTTTAACAAAGAAAATGATAAATACCACCAGTGTATTTGCATCAGGAATAACTGTAAACTATCTCCTGTATAAGTACAGAAATACGAACATGATTTATTAATAAGCGTAAGTTTTTTTTCTTTTACATTCCTATAATAAACTAATAAATCCATGCACAGCTAATAGAAAATCTTAACAGTTATAAGATGAATCCTAATTTATCTAATGATCGTATAATTAGCGCACGTACTAAGCAGGATGTGATATCGTAACGGGCCATTCATCATTCAGGCGTTGTTGCCATGCTGTGATCCAATAATCAATCAATTTTCGGAGATATTTAATCTTATGATTTTTATAATGCGCTTAGGATATCAGATACATTATTGTAACTTTATGATATGTGGTATTTTTGCAATATTTATCCCTCAATTTGGATATGAATAATATAATTAAATAGATTATTCTAAAATTATTAGCGTTTGGGTTGATTAAATACTAATATAACAGTCAGTCTGTGTAAATTGAACGTATTTTTGCATCTTAATTATCATTCTAATATACAGGGTTGGGCATAAAGACCTCTCGTATTTCAAACGGCAGTTAGTTACAAACAAACAAGCGAAGATACAGAAAAAATACTTCTATTTGTTAACAATAACAACTATGTCTTTTTACATTATTTGGTTTTAAAAATTATGTCTGGTAAATAGTGTCCTGCATTGTTGTTACATGGTCCAGCCTTTCGTGGATGATTGTCTCCTTACGTGTTTGCAAAGTTGTGAGGCGATGTTTCTAGACTTACGCCTTTAAGTGCCCCAAAGAAAAGAATCACAAGGTGATAAGTCCGATGACTTTAGGGGCCAAGCGATATCTCCTCGCAACGAGAGAAACACTCAGAAAACAGTTCTCTCAAAATTGCTAGAGAAAGGCGCGAAGTGTGAGCAGTGACTTCATCTTGTTGTACTAGATTTCTTGCTCTTCATGGTCCCCAACAAAATAGTTCAACTTAAGCCGGAAGAAAGTCTCAATCATGTGACAGCATCGATTCGAAGTATCCGTTACCGTTAGCCCATCTTCTTCGAAAAAAATACGGATCCCCTCACACCAAATTCAGCAACAGCGCACCAAACTGTCACACGAGGGCTGTGAAGTGATCGTTGGTGAAGTTCCTGAGGGTTTTCTGTTGCTCAGTAGCGAAAATTTTGTTTAGTTACAGTACCTGACAAGTGAAGGAGATTGCTGGATAGACGCTCTTATACGTGCCACATTTTCCGGCGCTACTACGGTCCGAATTTCTGCCAGGCGATGTTTTTTTCAGTGCAGAACCTATTGCTCTAAAGTCTAGATACCCAAACTTGGATAGCTTTTCTGCCCGGAACAGAATCATGCCGGCCAAATCCGAAGCGACTGTGAAATGCTCGCCGAGTAGTAATCACAGAACCACCATTACAAAAGTACTCCTCTACAACAAACGCACGATGCTCACCGCGCCACGCCATTACGACTACTGCAAATAGCACGTATACCGCTTTCGATCGATGCCCCCTCCATCGTCGTATCTTTACCACAACTCACACAGCACCTTCTTCAAATACGGGAGGTCTTTTTACCGGACCCTGTATAACTTGAAACGGTTGAAACAAAACAAATGAAAAAATAAAACAAAAGCATCGGCTCCGTCTGGATTCGAACCATGGTCCTACCGCATACTATGCCTGTGCTTGTAAATCTATCTCAAATTCGAGTATACTTAGGCGAGATTATCAATCACTATAAACTTTAAAAAATCGTAAGAAATAAACGCTTGTCCATCTATGACTAATATTTTACAAAAGCACTCCAAGAGGAACAACTACCACCAATTGGCAAAGCTGGATCAAGACTCAGCTTAACATCTGGCGACCTCCACTTCTTAGATATGAAAAATCTTGGCTTGGAAGTGCTCATATTATTTGTCAGAACTCATCTAACTACATCAATATTTTCTTCCGTTATTGTTTTTACTCTATCACTACTTCCTTCTTTGCGGTTTGCACACTTTCCGTTTCTCTAATACAATATAAATCAACAAAACATTTTATGGAAAGACTGAAGTCATCCACCGACCAATTATTTTTCAATTCTTAACGTATCTAATCAGAAAAGTTTCATTAGTGGAAACAAAATCTATATTTTAAACAGTAATTTAGACAACGCATCACATGAATTAATATCTCTGTATTACATATCTCGATCTGTCTTATCGTGGCAAAAACAAAATATTTTTTTTTAATAAAATTCTTTGCATATAAGAACATTACCTGGAAAACTTCCCATTCAGCAAAAACTTACAGATCTTTTTCTGTCAACAGATGTATTTCAGTAGCTTTAAACAGAATTTCTCCTTTATAAAAAAAAAATATGTATCATCCCAAAATATATTTAAGCCCTACTTACCTAACGTGTACAATAGAATTTACTAGAAGTTTATCTATTTTTATATGGTTATATTCATGGTAAAAGCACTTATTTGGCGCCCATATCAGCAAACACAAAACGCGATAAGATAATCCCCACATAACCGTAAATGAAGTGCACGTGACCTTGTAATATTTCCAAATTAAAATTCCGATGACAAAACGAAACGAGCCACCTCAAATAATTCTTTGCCTGCTTAAACGAGCCAAAAAATTGTTGAAGAATGTCAACGAATAACTCCAGAAATATTGCGAAATATCAGGAGAGCAATTGCTGCAAGATTTATACTATTGAATGGAGGTTAATGGTCATCATTTTGGTCAACATTTAATAAAGTAAAATCCAAACCATTTCATTCAAATCGTATTTTATTACACAGGCTGCAAATTATGCGTTTTTTGCTTACTAATTTAAAAAAAAAATGACTTTTTGATAGATGTTGCAGTAAGGAGTATTAAAAGACCTTTTGAATGTTGAGTGGTCACTAGACCAATCTTCCATATTCAAATTTTAATAATAATAATAATATTTATTCCTCTCGACTCACAATAGAGTATGGGTCAATAAAAATGTTAAAACAATTCAATAAAATGCAACAATATAGTTCAAACACATATCACAAAACATCATCTAAAAATTCTGTTACTGACAATTAGTATAAGTACATTTCGGTCTTCTTTCGCATCTCGTGTACACCCTTTCGCGAGACTACTACTATCTTCAAAGTATGGACTTCGGTCAGCTATTTTAATCATATCTTTATCATCTGTTGGTAATGTTTGTGTTTCCACTTGATGAGTTATGATACCATTATCCAAACTTTCTGTCTGTGTCTGTATACTATGAGTCTGTAAATTGTATGTTTGTACCTCCACGTGCACAAACGTACCTTGCGATACTTTTGTTAATTTAGCAATCACTTCCTGTAATTCATGAATAATTTGGTCTTTGAAGTTCAGTTTTCCGTTTAGATATACTAATTCATCTTGCAGTTTACCACATTTTTCACTGAGATCGCATACTTTATACTCGCTCTCTGCTAGTTTGTTTCTCAAGGTGTTTACAATGTTAAATTCTTCGTTATCTTCTTCCACACAATTTTTGATAGCAATATAACTACTATTAAGTGTTTTCTTTTTCGCTTTTTCATCAATTAATTGTTTATTTATTATTTCAGCCTTTTGACTCCTTGTTGTCCTTTTTACTAAATATATCGAGAATTAGCGAGAAACGAGAAGTGTTTATAAGTATATAATGTTTTTGCACTCAAATTTTAAGGCTGACAGCTGCTGTGCCCCCGCAGGAATGATTTTAAATCGTCCGGCGTCTTTAAAAGTTGTCGCCCTTGATATGACAATTGACAGGTTTCGGAAATTTATATAAATCGCAGCTGGTAAAGTATTATTTGAAGTGGCTTGTTTCAATTGAAATGCCTTGTATATTAAGCTTATCTGCATAAAATTATTGCCAGAATTATAAACTCGTCAAGGTATCTTAATGAATTCCCATATACCAGTTTTCCCATGAATAGGTATTTCTTTCCTGTTTTTCTGTTATACTTGTACTGTAAATAAACTTCTATTTAATAATTTACCTACCTAATTTGAAACACCAGAAGAATCAATGACAACCTTTCTTAAAATAAACAACCACCACTTATGATGTCCTAATAAAAAAAAACATAACACATACTTGTGTAACACGATCAAATGCGTAAACGATGTCTCGACATCACATCGCAAAAAAACCGCTTTTTAAGGTCAATCGTTAAGTATCCTTCAAGTTGTTTGTATACCTCGACTAATTGCAAATATTTGTGGTATATAGGGAACGTGCTATTCACGATAATAGAATTTTTATATTCAGCGTATTTACCAAATTTCGCAAACATGACGCAGAAATACTAACTAAATACCTTTAGAAAGGTTATAAAAAAATTGTGGACGAAATAGTAAGTTAATGTGTCTATTAAGTCATTCAAATTCCCAGTAAGTTGAGCAATTATCGCACATTTAACAAATATTATAAGTACCTAGTATCACTGACGTACAATGTGAAGCAATTTTTAACAAACAGGCGATAATGAAATGATAATTATTATAGAGTCGGCAAATGCGTGTTGTCTGCTTTTTTTGAAATAATATTTTTTTACGTTAAAATATGCTTTTTCTGTTGGATTTGACAATTTTACTTGTTCTCTTCTTTGTATCAAGTTATCACGGTAATATTTTATAATTTACAGAAATCTGTAATTATAATCTTAGTCATTTTAGGATAAATTTTTATTTCTATATACTAATTTTATTGTAGAATTATTACAATTAACGACTTTATTTGTCCAGCAATGTGGATACCTAACCATGGACCTTGGTTAGCTATCCACTTATCAAAAAATATCTCTTGCTAAAAATTTCTGGCCAAGTCACCGTTGTGAGAAAGAGCGCCCTCATGTTGATAAAAAATTTGTCTAAGTTCGGCCAGCGACAAATTTTCTAAATACTTATCTTCAAAATTTTGTAAAATATAATAGCCTTCACCTACAAAGAAACAATCGTCTATATGTAATGGTTAAAAATTACTTATTGCTATCTACCGTTTAAATTTTCTTCATAGAAATGCAATGCCACAACGCCATCATTTCTAACTGCGCAAAAAACGTTCAATTGCCAGCTTTCCTGGAAGTTTTGCATTCTAAATACATGTGGATTCCAATCGCTCCAGTACTGAGAATTGTGCGGGTTGTTAAGTATGCCATTTTTTGTAAATTTGGCTTCGTCTGTCCAGATGATGTCCAAAAATAATGGCTTCTCTTGAGACCACGTTAAAATAAATTCACAAAAACTCACTCTTGTCGAGAAATCAATATAGCTTTGAGTTGTTGAACCATTCAAAACAGGTCTGGGCAAAACTTATGTTTGGGCAATATTCTGTGTATTGAGCACCTAGATAATCCTGATTCCAGTGTAGCTTGTCTTAAAGACATTGTTGGATATAATAATAATAATTTATTAGTTACTGTGACACATTGGTGTATGTAACAAGTCAACAGCAAAAGAACAAAAAAAATAAACAGAAAAATATGACCAAAACAATACAATATGCTGTGAGGTATCCCAAAATGACGATTTCCATAATCAATTTTGAATTTTTGCAAATTTAAATAATCTTCGTACATATAATTTAAACGTGCCGGCATTGTTTATAAGTGAAAACTAAGTGACATTTCATCAATGCTGGATTGTTTGTCGAATGGTCATGACGAACTTAGATATACCAAATCAGGACTTAAAAAGTATTTTAGATGCATAATGAATATGCCTTTATTTGTATTTTTGTAAGAGCAGTTTGATGAGAAAGAGAAAAATAGGTAGTTGTATTTAAGAAAAATGAGTTTTGACACGTTTTCAATTCGAAAGTTGAACCGTAATTTTCGGACACGCTGTGTAATGGTTTCAAAAAATTTATTCGGTTCCGAATGCTACCCTATACGGTCAACAGTTCTGCAAATTTTCAATTTTCCAAGTTAAATATTTATAGGGTTACAGAAGTTCAGATGCAATCGCCCATTTGTCAAAAATGAAAAAAAAATGTAAATATTTCAAAAATGGTTGAAAATAGCAACATAGTTGTTTCATCAAACTTAGTTTAAATTGGACGAGGAATTAAAAAATGTAATAATATATAGGGTGTTTCGTTCAAAATAACAAAGTTGACAGTCATTTCCGGTATGACCAGATGCGTCAGATTATTAAAAATATTTTAGTTCAATAGCGCATGTCGATGCAGTCCCTGGTGAGACAGCCTGTATTACATTTTAAACAAAATTACTTCTCTAGTTAAGATAATCCAGCTTCTCCTAATACGGCTGACTACCTCATTTACACACAGTCCCTGGCCACAATATTAGGGTCTTTTACTAATCCAACGATTGTCGGGCGACGGTGTATACGATAGGTATAAAATAATTAAGAAACACCCTGCATTTTTATTATCCAACAATACGTAGAATACTATAAGTAAATAACAAAAATCCAAAAGAAAAAGTGAATAAATCCCTTACCACAAAGGTGTGGTAAGGGATTTATTCACTTTTTCTTTTGGATTTTTGTTATAGTTTTCAAGCCACAGTCTCCACCCATCACAGGACTATAAGTAAATACTAAATATTCGTATTATCAACTTTAACCAGGTTTCTCGGAATTATATTAGGTTCGAGATATAAACTATCAAAATTTTCAAGGTGGCACTAATATTGTGACCAGGGACTGTAATTTCTCGGTATCTATTTGGCACTAGGTAGTGGATACTCCTCGATAATCCTCACAAATCAAATCATTACATCAATTATACCAATAAAGCTGGTTGTTACGGAAGCAATAGTGTAAGAATTTAACATAATCTGTCTACTGTCACCAAGATTATTAGGAAACTGGTACCACCAGTGTATGCACAGCACAATTACTTTCTCTTATAACGTCATTAAAAAGCCATAAATTAAAATAACAAATAATAAAGAGTGAAGGGTTGATCCTAGCGGCACACCTCTGCCTGTACTGTAAATAAAGTGAATTTATAAAATCAATTTGTTTTTATTTTAAATCATATTGATGAATATAGGCTCAAAATATTGGGATAATTGAAAAATGATACTAATCTTTGACATATATGATTTTGTTTTTCCATTATCTAAAAATAAAAAATTACGTATAATAAAAAACAGGGCTGTATTTTCCTAACCGTTTACATATCGCCTTTCTTATACGATGATGCGACAGTCTTGCACTTAATCTTCAAACAATTGGGAAAAATATACTATATCAATGAATGATGTATGTATTTATTTAACGTTGTATAAACGGTTATAGATAAGAAACTGAATATTTTGTGGTTAATTAATTAAAAGCATTTTATATATAGAGTTAATTCAGTAATCTATGATTATGTTATTATATTCATCCAATTTATATCAGTTTCAGTATTTTAATGTTTTAAAATCCGGATTTTAATGATATAATTGGTAGTAATATGAAAAAAACAACACAGTGTTGATATCTTGAATATAAGTCATCATTTATTTTTATTCTAGAGGTTTTCCAACAATTCCCATAATACGAATACATCATCATACATAGAGTTGATTTACAAATTATTTGCTCCTGAGTCATGGGTAAATATTAATCGTAATACAGAACAATTATAATAGGAATTTTTAGACACAAATGCTTATGTAGATACACAAAAAAATAAATTTAAAAATATGTTATTACAGAGCATTGTACTGATGTGTGATGGCTATATCGTAAAAGTCTTAAAATACTGATGCTTGTTATTGTTTTTAGCATAAATAAAAACAGGAGTATGCGATAAAGGTATTTTTATGCCATCAAATTTTTAAAAACAATTTTTTACGAAAATACAAGTAAACAAGGATATAAAAGAATTGATCTATACTCTGCACTTGTTTTTTACCCTAATTTAAGTATGTATATAAAATATATATTTGAATATAATTAATTAATACCTTGGAAAATAAATTTGAGTATATAAGTATATCCCTTTTTTGTTTATGAAATGCAACAGGAATGATTCCTCAATTTTAGCCTGGCCTTGGGACGATATTTCTCCAAGTAATCGAGCTGTTTGGAGTTAATGGCGCCCCGTTTCTTCTCCCTAATGAATTCGACGGCATCCTCGTATTGCATCCCCAATTCCATCAGCGCCAAGGCGACCATAACCGGCGCCCTGCCCAATCCAGCGACGCAATGGATGGCGATGCACGAGCCCGGGTTCTCCAACGAATGCGCTCTCAACAGATCCAGCCATGCGTCGATCACGTGACTTGGCGGAAAACTCCCGTCGTTATACACCAGGTCGTAGATCTGTATACCCGCCTTGTACAAGTGTACGGGGTCGTACGAAGCCTCGCAGACTCTAACCACGGCGGACACGTTGTGCTTCAACAACTCCCGGATGTAGCTCTTCATATTCAGATGATTCGGCTGATCGGTGATGAGGAATTTGAAATTTTTATACTGGATCTCGGCAGGAGCCAGGGCGAGGGTTCTTTGCACCATGTTTCGCGACGTTACGCAATCGCTTCTCCTTAAAAATTACCCAAAAAAACAAAAAAATCTCTCTCTATAATTTCGTCGTCAGCTAACGCATACACAGGAAGGTCCCCCTTTCTTTCCTAGGATTTAATCCATGTGCTGTGCTCGGCAGTATTCGAAGCAGATGTCCAAGTAGAACATGGAAATCCTCTTGGTGATGTTGTAGTCGGAGTAATCGCAACAACCACTAGCCATACGTGTTTTCGGGTACATCAAATAACGCGGTGTTTCCACACTGGAGAATTACCTTTGAGTTTAAACGTTGTTTCTTTGTTTTAGATAGGCGCCCGCACGGAATCTACTGATGGCCTCTCTCTGCCTTGTGACGTGGTAGATGGGTGTAGAACGGGTAGGACGAAACACAACCACACCGATTGAGCGCTTGAACAACTACTGACTGAAGCGGCGGCGCCGATAATAAACCATTTATATACGTATGTATATCTAGTAAGTGAGTTTCGTGTCCGCTGTGTTGCGTCTGTGTGCGTGAGCACTAGCGTTTGTCGTGGCCCTGTGACGTAGCCGACAGACGTGCCCGGGTATTTTTAGGAAGGGTATAGTCGCCGACAACATTAATGGAACGAAATTTTCGAATACCTGCTTTATACATGCAGGCTGTTTACGGTCTTGTGATTTTATTTTCAAAGGGTGATTAAACATCTTAAAATAAGGTCATTAACCTAAAAATATCTTAACAAAACTTGCATATTAAGAGAGATATTAATATTAAAAACAATCTTCTAGTTTTTATTTTATGAAACGTTTTCAGCAATTATTTTAAATTATAAAAATTTGTTAAATGTTAATATTTGGTGACTTCAATATAATAATGCATATTCAAACAACCCTCATAAATAAACTATATCATAAATTTCAATAGCTTAACGCACCATAATACCATTTTAAATTATAATAATCGCTTATTGGATTTGGTTTTGTCTAACTGCCATTTGGAGATTACTAGAGATCTATCCCCAATGTTACAGGAGGATGTATATCATCCATCAGCATTGCTAATTTCACTCTAATATGATACAAATTTGACCAACAATGACGAACAATATATAATTTCAAGAGGGCTGACTTTGCTCGTCTTTATAGAGAGCATTACCAATTGACAAACTGGTCATTTTTAAGTAACGTGGATGACGTGAGTACGGCCTGCAATTTGTTTTATGAAAAACTGTTTTCTTTATTTGATCAAAATGTACCTTTATATAAAAAAAAAATAACAAGTGATATCATATTTGATACTCATTCGAAATTATCTTAAAAAATTTAAACAACTCATTAGCATAATATAAAAAATTTTTAGAGCATTAGTAAAAGTGAAAATAAAAACGGCCTACAACGATTACATCATTAAAGTGGAGAATTGTATTGCACTCAATCCCCAAAAGTTCGTCGTTTTTTTTACAACAAGCAGAAAACATCTCGAATACCAGATTTAATGTGTTACAATGACAATATCTATGAAAGATATTGTAAATTCTTTTGCATCTTATTTTAGCAGCATTTATACGGATGGAAGTACCACCATAAATGCACATATCTGTTTTCATAACTTTGCTTTCATTAATATTCCCATTATAACGGAACCAAAAGTTGATGCAGCGATCAGAAAATTGAAGAATAAGATGTCGACTGGCCCAAATAGCGTGCCAAGTTTTTTGATACGTAATTGCAGATGTATTCTAACAAGTCCCTTGACAAGAATTTTCACCTGTGGAAGTGCACGAAGGTACATCCGGTGGTAAAGAGTGGATCTTCCAGAAATGTGAAACATTATAGGTCAATATCTAATACTAAATAACTTTGGAAAGGTATTTGAAGCAGTTCTTTACTCATATATATATATATCCGTTAGTTCAAAATCAACATAGATTTATGGAGCGAAGATCCACTATCACGAACTTAACGGAATTCAGTCAATTCATGCATAACACATTATATAGATGTAAGAGGCTAGGTAGACACTATCTACGCAGACATCTCCAAAGCACTTCATCATATAGACCACATTTGGCTTTATATATATGTCAATGAATATATTTTATTTAAATTATGTTGGCTTTAACATCGATACTAATTCTGCATAAACAATTTATCAGTATTTGACAGCAGTCAACTGTTTATCTTTAAAAGAAATTGTAAACATACTTCAGAGTTTGAAGGAATTTTAATAAAATTAATCAGTATACTTTAAGTTTATTAATTAAAGTATATTCTTGAAATATTGTAATCTTTACATAAACAAAACAAATAAAAAAGATATACACGCAGTAACAAGCATGAACGAAGGAAAAAATAAAAACAAAAACAAAGAATAATTTTTTTTTAAAATCAGATTTTCAAAATGACGACAGGGATCAATACACAAACGGATTCGCTTTTTAAATGATTGATGTAAGTACGTTTGTTAACATATTGGGGATAATAGTCTGGAAAGCACCTATTATCCTTCCTTTTATAATTTCTGAAGTACTCGAAAGGGGCACCGTCTAATTGTAGCCACATTCCTTCTCTTACAGCTAAAGGAATATTTTCCAAAAGCTCTTGGAGATGATACCACAGAAACCTTCGAAATTTTTGTCCATCAAAATTTCCATTCCGAGACCATCGGTAGTGGTGGTCTAGGATTTGTACGAAATTCGGATTGTCATCACTGTAAAAATTAAAGTTCTGTCCGTTAACAAAACAATTTTTGTGAAAGGAACATTCATCCGCAAATAAACATAATTAAAAAAATGTTCATTTACTAAGCATTTATCCAGAATCCATACGCAAAGGTCAAGACAATGCTGGAAGTCTATCTCAGTAATCTGTTGATGCATTTGGATATGGTAAAATTTTTATTTTTTAATAATCCTATAGCAACTCTTTGCTTATTTATTCCTGCTGCCCGGCTAATTTTGCGCTGAGTGGTATGAGGATCTTCCATAATAGATCCGACTACAAGAAACTCATTTTCTTCATTTCCTACAAAGGGCTTCCATCGGTTGCTTTTCTCATATCTTCCGCTTCTAGTTTGCCGAAACGTTTGAACTACACGCTTACAAACGCAGTTTTTCTGGGATGTGATCTATCCGGATATTTTTGTGCGTACACCCTTGATGTAAGAAAACAGTTTCCTCCATTTGTAATTTTGACAATTGGTGAATGTGTGAACAATGTCCAAGCCAATTCAATTTTAATAAATTGTATTAAATCTAGTCCTGGGAAAAATGAAATGCTAAGAAAACTATTCATGTTAGGTATAGGGGAACCCTAATATATTTTGAAAGGGAATTAAATTCTACGTTGGATAGTATCATCAGATATAGGATGTTCTATTTAAGATAAGAAAGTTAATTTACTGCAAATGTCATCAAACTTAAACACTTCACTCCATTGCTCAGCCTCTTAGCTGAATGATGAATGTAGCCAGGTGAACGTCAACGTTGGATTACACAATAAAAATCAAACTTGAATGTTGTACTGCAATTTCGTAAATTTTAAAATATCTCAGAAACTGATGGCTTTAGAATTGTGGAGTATTACATAGACTTGTCCTAATTTGGTCTTTAGATTTTAAATATGTCATTAGATACAAGGTGTGTATAACTCAAAATTATTTTAAATTGTACATACAAAGGTTTAGCATTCAACTAAATAAAAAGGGTTTCAAAAACTCCTTTGCCTTTCCAGATAGAGCCCGGGCCGTATAAGGTGGCCCACCTCGTATAATGATTGCCGGATATTTTATAAAATACCGGTCTTTATTTAAATATAATAAATCATAAAGGGAAAGATAAGGTTTATATAATTTTAGGGGGATATGTTGTAAATACCTGATCTTATTAAATGCTTATAATAAATGATAAAGAGGAGGACAACGTTTATATAATTTTTGCAGGATATATTTAGGTACAACCAGAAAAAAAATTGTAAAATCAATATCTGACTGTCATTATGTATTTTTAAAAAAATACAGTTCAAACACCCTATTAGAAAGTTGTCACTACGGAGCTAAAGAAAAAAATAGTTAAATTCATTCACAGGATATTAGTTACTCGTCAATTTCTCTTATTTACATACTTATAAGATATACTTTAATCATTCTATAAATAAGATGTCTACGACTATACACGTTCCTATATTAGATCACGTAGACACAACTCGTACAACACGGAACAATACGGATTCTTTTATAAGGCGAGTTATCGCGAAAAAATAACACCTTCGATAAAGATACAGGCAGTGCAATTTAAAAAATCCCAAACACCTAACAATGACTGGTGAAACGGTACAACCGGCGGCACGTGGCTTTATAAATGTTATCATCTCGCTGTTTATTTTTTTTTTCCTTGTACTGTAGCTACACCTTATCAAAACGGTTCTTTATGCATATACATATATACAAACCTAATCTCACCTTGTATATACCGAGTCTGCAGCCATATATACCTTTATATTTCCATACTTATCGGCGCCTAGTAACCAAATGGAAGGAAATTTACATGTCTGTGGTCAAGGTACCTACGCCAGATAAGATATTATAATCGCTATGGATGCGTTGCGAATCTAAGCAGGCTAGGGGGAGGCGTATATCGAATCACGTATTTATTAATAAACATAGGTATAAAATTACCTAGGGAATTATTATTTCGTAATATTTAAATATTTCCTAAACTTTAAGGTGTAGGTGTAGAACTTAATAGAAAAAACCTAAAACATACAAACTGTAGGTATTATCCAGTATCCTGTGGAAGCTTTGATGTTGGAAAATTTTACTTCATAAAAATAACTTTCATGCATATATGCCCTAGCTCGCTTTGAAGGCAAGGTCAACACAATTAACAACGTCAACTATGAAGTTTTCAATTAGCTGTTGGGTGTAGATTTCCACTAAACGCATATATCATCAAATTGATTCTAATTTATGGCAATATACGAAGGTCATATGCTGTTTATTGACTTAATGTTTTTATTTACTTATTTATATTTGAAGAGATTCTGGTAAAGCATTAACATTAGGAATAGAAGCTTATAAGCAGCAATTAAATTAATTCACGTACATCTTTTAAACAATAACACGTCCTGATGCCATCAGTGTCACTTTTCCTTTTTAACGAATGAACGAAATCTAGGTCACCTCGATAAGGCAGAAACATCAGAAAGTGTTTGACACAAATTCTTCAGCGTTTTGTATGTACAGTCACGTTATAATGAAAGTCTGTAGGAAACAAAAGAAATGTGTATTTATAGCAATCATTTAAGCAAATTGTTTGTTTCATTTTGAATATTTGTGCCCACAGAACGGGGCAGTGGCATCATCACTATCCATAATGAAAATGAAGTTATTTAACAATAAACTAATGCCATTAATAAAACTTGAAAACAGCATACATATGTCCTTCAAGAATATCCCATGACGTGAATCGAGATTTCTAGCAACACTTCTAATAGATTTTATGTGTACTAGCTTCGATCCCCGATAGGTTTTTTTTTTTTAATATTCTCTCATCCTAAGACCAAACCCACTAACAATGTAAACAAAAAAACGGGCAGCATTTAGGTTGGGTCAAGTTTTAACATCTGAATAGTTACCCCACGTGTTAAAACTAACCCCAAAGTAACTCAAGGTATTCAGAAACAATAACTAATGTAGGATGAAAATAATGAAATAGAAGTCTTCAGAACTGTTTAGCAACTAGATGGTTAAGGCTATGGCATTTATCAGCAAAAAATACAAACAATATCAGTTGGCTAACATTTTAGAGAACACCTTAGAGAAAACACAGACCATACGATACCACTGGATACGGTGTTGTCAGCATAGGTCCAGACCAGCTACAGTGACGATGATACCTACATTTGTCTCTTGTACACTTTGTTGCTATGCTCTTTTAGTTGTTGGATATGGTCATGTTAAAACTAGTCCCTGTTAATTTTAGGCCCGCTCTCCCCTTGTAATTAAAAAAAATATATACTTATCAAAATTATTAAGCTAATTAAAATAAATTTAAGAGAACATAAATTCTAATAAAACCGTATTTACAAAACAAAAATTCAGTAATAATTAAACGTAACAAGAGGTCGATACGAAAACCAGAACGATTACAAACACTCATAAATATACAACGCAGAAAAAAAATATTTAAAAAAATTCAAGCGCGAACTTTTAGCAGTTTATTGTTTATCAAAAAAAAAAAACGAAAGAAATATTGTGGAAGCGGTATTACTCTTATAAACCGATTACCCTTCCAATGCTGGGAATGGACGCAAGAAATCCAGTGATTAATTTCGTTCTCGCGGGTAGATTATATTATAAGTACGAAACCCGATTTCTTCGATCATGTTCGGTTTGTTTTATTCTTTTCCTTGCAGACAAATCGGATTGTTAAGATCACCGGGCGCAACGAATTGATTGGCGAATTAAAAATAAAAATTATAACTATAAAAATAAGGAATGCAAACGTAAATTGCATCCTGAAAAAACATAAAACAAGTTAGGGACTTGTGTAAGCTTGTTTCATACAAATACATAATTAAATAAAAAGTATAGTACTTACTCTTATGTGAAGATTCTGAAGTTTCTCTGGATTCAGTTATCAAAATAGCTATCAAACAACCCGTCATTCAAATATGATATATATCACCTGTATTCTGAACACTACATAAATGCAAATTGATTTTAATAAGTAGTAATGATCTAGTAGTCGAAAAAATATTGTACGCACTACGGTTGGAAAGTGTCTTTATAGAACCCGTTAGGTTACTCGCCTCGGCTTGCAATCTCCAAATTCGTTCGATAAAACATCGCTTTCCAGCCTTGATATCTAAACTACTATTTTTTCTGTTTTTTTTTTTGTGTGTTTATTTTATACACACATAAACAGCAAAAATTATACCATTCTTTAAAAAAGGTAAAAAAGAATTAATCGAAAACTATAGACCGATTTCCCTTTTAAGTATGTATTCGCTAAAGTGTTAGAAAAGCTATTTGCTAGTAGATTAGTAAGATTTATGGAAAAATTTAAATTATTTGATGACCATCAATGTGGTTTTAGAAAGGGGCGTAGTACAGGTTCAACAATTATAATTTTTAAGTGAACTATATAAACGCATGGATAAAGGCGACGCGTGTGCTGGAATTTTTGTGGATCTGAGCAAAGCTTTTGACCTTGTCAATCACAAATTGCCGATTCAAAAGTTGTCGCGTTATGGAATCAGAGGCAAGCCTCTGGAACGACTCCGAAGCTATTTGCGCAATCGTATTCACTACGTACAAGTTAGTGACGTTGCATCAAGTGCATGCACAATGCACAATACAGAGAGGAGTGCCTCAGGGTAGTGTACTGAGACCTCTATTATACATTATCGTCGTAAATGATATTCCATCGGACAGCACTGTCATATATGCTGATGATGTTTCACTGTTGGTCTCTACGAAATACTCCAGAAATATAAATTTAGAGGCGTCCGACAAGTTAAACATTTTAAATAATTATGTTATGGACAGTCTCAGTTTAAACAACAATAAAACCGTATTTATTGAATTTAAGACAAATTTTTGTAGTAGAGATCGATCTCGTCTGGTCAAGGGACCTCATTCAAGTATAGAACAGGTAGATGACACAAAATTTTTAGGTGTAACAGTTGATTTTATGTGTAACTGGAAAAAACATATAGAAACTTTATGTCAAAAGCTAATTCCAAATACGTTTTGCTTTAAGTAGGCTGAGACATGACGTTGACGTTTTGGTGGTAAAAATTTATTATTTTGCCTACTTTCATTCTGTGATGGTGTACGGCATCGTGGCGTGGGGATCGTCTGTGGAGATGGATCGTGTATTTAAACTTCAGAAAAGAGCAATACGGATAATGACGCGAAATTCAGCCAGGACTAGTTGCAGGAATTTATTTTGTGAATTGGGGATTATGACTTTGCCGTGTGTCTATGTTTGGCTACTCCTGTTATATGCTAAAGAGAACTTTGACAATTGGCCGAAATTAAATAAAAACAATTACCACACTCGCAGTATATATACGTCCAATCAGTTATTTTCTCGGTGATTACATTTGTTGTGGCTTCAATAATCCAGAATGTCGAAAAAGCAACATTATAGACATGTATACATGCGCATTCGTACACACGTCACCATAAACATCGTCGATTCTTATCGGAAAGCCCCAAACGGAAACAGCTAATGAAAAACTGAAAAACCACCTCCTGTGCTCGCCGCCTCATGTTCTTTACCTTTTAGTACCTACTATACGAACGCGCAATGAACAACATTACGTAGCATTACCGGTGTCCAGCAAAGGCGTTGTATACCGGTCAGATGATTATCAAAAGCGATTTATTGCACGCATTACCGCCAGTTACGTAACATCACGTCGCCTCGTTTCCTTTGTGCGTTCGTCCATCACGCCAGCCATGGGCTTTTCATTTCAACCGATTGTGTGTAACGTATATTACGCTCTTGGTTCTCACAATTGTAAACCTTCTATATAGGTAAAATACAAAGGGAGTAATGATACCGAATTTAGAAATGCGTTAATGTCGTTTGATTATTTATCGGTATCCCATTAAATTCACTTTCCGATTCAGGTTTAGATTATCCAATGTGAAGGACTCAAGGGCAAAACAATGATACATATATAAGTCTACATATGTATACAGTGTGTTCAAAATGAAGTCGGCACAACTACGTAGTCAGTTTAATTAGCAACAAATAGTATTTTCTCTACCGGTGTGAAGTTAGCAATAGATTTTTCTTTGCTGACATCTATTCCAAATGTGATACAATCACGTTATATAAACAAAATTTGTTCAATGAGGGTTTGAAAAGGTTGAAAACACAATATTATTATAAAATGACTAACTTCCTAACAGTTCCTGATCGCCCTAATAAAATGCACGCGTCGCCGTATACTTTATTTATTTTGACATCGTTCGTCACGTTTTAGTTCAAATTTCTTTTTACAGTTTTTGAGTGTGTTGTAGCGAATTTCTGTAATCAAATAATCTTTTTTGTTTAATGTTATTCTTTGAAAAAAAAAAAACACTAAATATTTTCGAAACAGTCGAAGACCTAGGAAAATGTGCATGAAATATGTCTAGAATTTTCTGAAGAATCCAGGAATTGAATAATATACAGCATTTAAAATAAAAAAGTTTGCATTGGCCACTGTTATATGACACACCATGTATGAAAGGTTTTTGTTGAAAAAAATGCACAACCTAAAATACCAATCGACGTGCCCAAGCGTTTCTTCGAAGACGCATTTGTTTATTATCGAATTTATTCCATTTGGCTGATACACTATGTATAAATAAGTGTTAAAGTCCATAAGTACATGTATGCTTATTCTGGCATAATATGTAATAACACTAATTTGCGGATAGGAAATCTAAAAAATAAAATTGCAAATTATAATGTAGTATAGGAGCTATGATTAATATGCTTCCGTTTATACTATAATTTTTTCGTCCTTGAGCGATCAACTGGAAGTCACATAAAAACAGCTCTGGCTTTGGCGAAATGTAAAAAAAAAACTGCAGTGTACATATTCGCACGGTACTCATACTCATAAGGATTATCTAACATCCGTGAGAAGTGACTAAAGCACGAAAATAGAAAGGAAAATCGTCAGATCTATGGAATGTGGAAGTGGTCTGTCTGTACAATAAGGGAAATTCAAAATTATAATATGGAATGTAAATTGATTTCAGTCCTAATTGCATAAAACAAAGTAATAATAATTTACAAACCAATACAAAATTGAATACAATATAAGTGAACAGTAAAAATTGGTACTGAAATAAATAAAATCCATCCAGAACCATTAATTAATGGTAAACTTCAGTATCAAACGGAATTAAAAAACCTTCAAACGATTTTATCATCTCTGTATTATGTATGTAGGAGTTATCTGTACTTTTAATTAATTAATATCATGGATATCAGCCAAGCGGATCTATTCACGAGAACACACGATTTTATCCCAACCGTGTCTAGGTTGCTGCGAATAAATCGCCAACAACTACCACTATGTTACATGCAGGAGCACACACCTCGATGTATTATGTAGTTAGTACCACAACGCTGGTATTTACAACGGCATGAACATAATCCATGTAGTTGAACATCGACTAACTTCCTATCAGGCGAGATCTGCACACAGAGATAATGTGTACCGAGCTTATCTATGAGCAGCCGTATATAAGCATAATGTACATATACCGTATGCGAGATACGAGTATAGTCGGCATCAGTTAACACGATAATGTAAAAATGATTTTTTTCTTACAACACACTAATTCTGTGTATGCAGCTATGTTTCTTTCTTTCATATCTCTGTATAAATACTGTACAAAGTGACTGTAAATGCATGAGGATGGTTTGAATTTCCCGATTGTCAAATGGCCGGTTAATACTAATAAATATTGTGGCATAAATGAAATCATGCTTCATCAGACATAAACGTCACATTTAACAGATTGTCGTTGTTTATATCTTCGTTGAACCAGCGACAATACTCAACTCTTCGTGGAAGCTAGCTTGCTTCCTCGATGAGCAATAATTGATGTGTCACAGTTACTTTGCACCGGATGCATATGAAGATTTTTCACTAAAGCTTTCCTAGCAGTACTGAATGTCAACGTTAAATTAAAGAATACAAAAATATATCAAGCAGTAATACCTGCTTGGGCGCAGCAATCGATTTAGTAGGGCTGGCATCTATCCGTTGCCTACCATCATCAATAATCTCTTCTGTTATAATAATACAATAACCTCTTCTGTTATAATAATACAATAACCTCTTCTGTTATAACTCAAATCGTTGGACAATTCTGTTCCCGTGTTGAGCGAACACTTTGTAGAGTACAGTGAACTCAGGATACTTCTCGTGAAACTGTTGTATGCATGAATGTCTATGATCCATCCTCATGATGAATGCCACTTCGGTACTGTGCCTTTAAAATAAAAGCTTTCTGTTCTGCCGTAGAAGGCATGCTAAAAATTAAAGATTTCAGCTCAGTTTAATTTGCCTTAAAATGTTTGCAAAACATACCTGAATGTCAACCTTGATAAACAACTATAGCTCTAAAAAGAACTGCTTTCAAATAACAATGATGGAAGTAATAACTATCACACTGACAAAAGTCAATGCTAGGTTTTTCCACTATCACCAAACAACAATGCACAATCTCTCGACGCGCGTTTCGCTAACCAAGTTAGCATCATCAGGAGATGATTAATAGTGAAAAATAGTGAAGTAATAGTAAAAAAAAAAACATAATAATTAATGAAAAATATGTCTGTGCTAACGAGTCGCCCACAACATTGACTGCTGATGGCTATTCTAGCACTGTAGCCATTTTGAACATGTAAATCTAGAGCGGGAAATTCAAAGAATCCGCAATCATTTTCTGTATGCTACGAGTTATATCTCATCGACTGACTATGTTTATATCTCGCATACGGTATATATAGATAGCCGAGACAGGTTAGTATGTATATAGCATTCGAAAGTTGGCGTGCAATGCATTCATAGGACTATCCACGCTCTGTCAATTCTCAGATGTAAGTGCAGGTTAGCGGCCTCGCCTTGGCAGTAGAGGCGGGTCCGAACCAGAGATTGCGCTATAGAAGCGCTAGGGAATCATGCGCAATAGAAGTGCATAAGCAGTATATACTATACACTTTATTAAACTTGTTTTTTTTCCATGTTTTTCCGTACATATTTTGATAAAGAAGGTTTATATACCGTAATCTAAATTTATTTAAATGGAATATCAATTTCAAAGGTGATAAAAACCCTATATAGAAAAACATACATTTTAAAATCACCCTAAATCAAGTAAGTACAAGTTTTCTTTTTTTCTGTACCTATACTAAGAATTATCATTATACCTATTATAACTATACCTGTAAGATACCCTGCAGAACATTCTCCTAGGCCCCATTTTTTTCCCGCGTCGTTCTAGAACGTTTTTCTGAACGAACGAGGCAGACAACTTGACGGATGTTAACTTCTGAGTTACACGTTTTCGTCAGATGTGTTGACCAGACGGAATCGTAACATGTGCGGCCCGGCCCCCCTTCTGGGTTGCTAGGTCCGTTGAATCTTTGGCCGATTGCTCGGTTATAATCTGTACCGAGGCAACCACCATATGGGCTATTCAAGTACTAATGAGCGCGCGTGATGGGCGAACAGCGTGCATCAATATTCCCCTTTATTCATTTTCAAGGCAAGCCGTATAGGATCTGGAATAAGACCACCGTGATTTTGGCGGTGCTAATAAATAAATTACAGCTAAGCTAAAAACTAAAATAAGTGAAAATCTCAATTTTTTTTTGCTCGTTAGAGAACTCATTCCAGAAGGTAATGTTTAATGGAAAATGTTTCTTTTGTTATTGAAAATAATAGATATTATTGAAGGTGAAAAAATTACGCTTGGCTATTCTGAACTTTTAAAAACGTATTTTGAAACATACGTCTCCTCATACTTGTGCAATATATTTCTAAATGATTATGTCAAAAGTATTAATGCTAAAGTAACTTCTAGTAAAAGCGAAAGAAAGCTACATAAACTTAAGTCTCGTTACTTATTTTCATTTATTTAATATTTGATAAAGTACAATTTTATTAAATGCAGATTCCAAGCAAACATCGGCAAATCGCTGTTGTGCGCAGCTGCTCTGACGATATGTCCCCCACCAACTTCTAGCTGTCGCAGTATCCCTCTATCCACATATCAGGCCTGCAATCTAGTCGGCATTGATTAAATCCAACTGTTGTGTTGATTACATACAACCCAAAACCCGTGTAACTAAATTAAAACACTTTCTGCATCGACTAAACACAATTTTTTCTCAGTGTACATATTAGGCCGATACCATCTATGCAGGTGTCACTTGAGATAGCAGCACATAAACTAAACGTACTTCCTATTACATAGTTCCCGTAATGGAAAAAGCATCTTCAATAGCGATCCTTACATATTTCCGCAACCTATTCCATTTGAAGAAACACCTCCTCAAATGACACCGCCACGTGATATACAAAAACTCATTCCGCGTCCTCTATCCATTTTCAACGACAAAGATAGCGAAAGCGTTTGCCGATTCCGACATTAGAAGATGGTCTTCTGCAGACAATGACCGTTTACTTAGCATTGAATAGGTTGTTGCAGTCTCTTCCGTAAAGGTGAAATACCTAAGCTATAAGTAATAAACGATTCCTTGATTGTGAACTGAGAACAATATATCGACCAAGAGATTAGTTCTTTATTTGTATAGCCATTTGTAGATTGATTATATGATACTTAATAGTTTAGTGCAATTTGACTGCGATAAATATAAGTAAAACATTTCGATTTTATTTAATATCTACAAAAAAAAAAAAAAAACAGTTGACATTTGACCCAGTAAATATAAGACGCTTTAAGAAATTGTCTAGATTGTCCTCAACAACCCCATTTTTAATTTTTTTGGAGAGAAATGAAATAAATACGCGTTCGAATAAGAAACATCATGACATTATTGCTGGCATCGATTATTCAGTGTGTTGTGGCTTACTACAATATATTTATTAACTGCAAATATGCAGTTGATTTTACAGTTGTGTGTTCTTATATTAACTAACAACACTCAAATGATCTATCACGATATGTTTACTACAAAAACCAAGATAATTCAATATACGCAGTGATGATTTCTTAATATTAATATGAACTGCTAATTCTGCGACCTATTATTGTATTGTATTGTAACTTTGTTTCGTTTTACTCTTTATACGAACAAATATACAATTTTCAACAAAATATATTTCTTTATAAAGGGGGTATTCCTCAATAACAGCTGTAACATTGGGCAAACAGACCTGTAGTATTTACCGATTGCATTTGTATGTTTAACTATTTATTGTGGTACAGATTACTGCGATATACTAACCATAAATATGTAGTTTATTTTACGACTGCGGGTTGTTACAATAACTAGCAATACTCATGCAATCTACCACAATACTAAACCACACAAAAATAGTATTCGCTTCGTTTTTGTTAGTAAAATTAAAACATGACATTAGTACACAGAACTATAATTGTGGTAAATACTACCACAGTATGCTTACATTTAAAAAAAAAAGCATCCCTCTATTTTAGTTTTTACGAAATTAAAATTATAAAGCACCTTGTTTTCATGCCTTTTTAAAGAGTTAAATTTGCGGAAGTTTTATGATTTTACTCACCCTGTATATTGCCACCAATAACTATTTTTCTTTTTGATAAGTGCTCTGTGCTAATCTTAATTCTGTTTGGCACAACTGTAACAGCGCCATCTTATGAGCCGCTCCGAAAACAGGTTTTAAAACACTCTTTGGTGATACCACACAGATATTTTGCAGTTGCCAGGTTTGCATTATTGTAGCATGGGAAATCTAACTTATATTTTAAGGTTTAATTTAAACGATGCGCTGTAAACTACTGACAATCTCTTTTCAAACTATTAATACTTACAATTAGTTAACAAATACATACTTAATAAAACAGTGGACTTTCTGAAAATCTCTTAATTTTAACAATATTAGGAGACAAGGATACTCATGCACCGTCATCGACTTCAGTCGGTGCGCCCTATTCGGTGCATTGGTACAACCTAACCCCACACAGTGTGTTGGAGAAAAATCAATACCGCACATACTTTGATAGGGAATATACAGCAACCTCATTTCTCTCTGTTCGTTGGTGAGCAGATGGACATAGGAAACGTGTCCATTCGTTCATGAATCAATCAACAATTCTTTCCACTCTATATATATATATAGGAAATGATTAACCATAAGTCCTTAATAGATGAAGTTTTATTAATTTTAGAAGTGCTGGGTACTCCGAATCAAGCCTGTTTTTTTATAAGTGGATGTTTGACCTTGTTCGGTTTACGATAGTTGCATTCAATGTATGCAGCAGGTACAATGTATGATGATGTAGTTGTGTTGTGTAATAAATATTGTGCTTAGTGACCTCGATGCAAATAATTAATTTACTGCATAGGTACTTATATAATAATATTAATATATAATATAGTTTTTTTTGCCAATAAACAAATGCATGTTATCTGACAGTACGTAACATACAAGAACATAATTTACAAGAATAAAAACAATAAATCGTTCACAATAAGGAGACAGATCAAAATTTATAGTTACCAAATTCGTCAAATGAATGAAAAGGTTGTTTTAGCAATATTGTTGTTGTCAATTTGCGTCGAAATGTCGTTAAATTAGGAGAACTTAATACAGACGAAGCTAGTTTATTGACAAAAGAGAAGCCCATGAAGTACAGAGAATTTTTGCAGAGAGAGATGTCAGTTTTCGGAGGAAACCATACCCACTGACTCATAGATAATTAATGAGTATAAAGTTAAGATTTTTTTGGAAACAAACAACGGACGACAGTGGACTCTATTGTCTTCTCCGCTAATCACAAGGTCAGTCCGGTTTTTTGTTAATTTAAAGATTTCGAATAAATTCGTTGTAGTGGTGAAACCCCAACAAGAAACACAATATCTCATACGAGATTCAAATAGTGCAAAGTAAACCCTTCTTACAGTCTGCTCCCCAAGATTTAGTTTTATGATTCTTAGAGCATAACAGGCTGATGACAAGTCCTTCGACAACAGCCGACTGTGTTCGGTCCGCCCCAAATCGGCATCCACAGTAACACCCAGAAATGTGACTCCTAAGAGATATATCGTCGGCGAAGAGAACCGTGTGTGGTTGGCGGGCTACATGTGCCAGATCATTAATAAATATAAAAAATAACGTCGGCCCAAGCACCGAGCCCTGCGGCACACCACACGCGACTCGGTCGATTGCTGAATCTACGTTGTCATTATTTTGTGTATATCACCATAAAATCTTTATTTGATTCGTGTTGTATGTTGCGCTAAACCTGTTGTATACAAGCTATTTCTTAAATGATGTTACATTTTTTTTTAAGTTAACATAGGTCCCTGGCTAATAAAATGTCATTTCATGGGTTCGGTGGTCATTGATGCATGATCCAAAAAACAAACACCACTTGATTCATGTCTGTACAATTACATTTTACAAAAAGCATGTTATCGAATAGACGATCCTCGCAAAAATTTCAAATGTTCATGCAGGCTAATGCGAGGCCCCATGCTGCTAGACAAGTTTTAGATTACATCGATCATTGATTGGCCACCACGAAGCCGTGACTTAAATCCAATAGAGTAAAAGATTAGTAAGGCGACATTTACCAGTTCTCCTAGTAATATCCAGGAACTGGGACAAGCCGTTCGCTTCAAGTGGAATATTTTTCCATTTACATTATTTAGAAGCAATTTGGATATTGTTGTTGCAAAAGGTTTTCAAGGGTTCTTGCTGCAGAATGATCTCACACTGTTAATGGCCCGGATAAAACTGCAAGCTTTAGGCACCTCCACCCACCCCTTACTTAAATTTCTTTCACCCCATATACCAAGAAGTATACGCTGGAGCGACAAAGACTTGTGCGATATGCATTAAAATAGAGATGGAGGAGGAAAGAAAATTAAAAAAAAATTACTAATATCGGAACCCTTTCGTCCAGCGCACGCTCCGAAAACCAATAATTTGCATTTAAATCAAACAGGCCGGGCACAGCATCCGCCTATATGGGTGCAGAGGGAAGGGTGAGTCTTGTGTATACGTGCTGCTCTCCCTTTGCATATGGAGCGGACTTAAAGCGTAAGCGTGCACCGCTCACGGTGCATTGTCAGGGACAATAACAAATGAATCATCTCCCGATAAACGGATCAAGTAACACATGTATCCCATCCCACCGAGCGACGAACGGTCGTTGCTCGGGCTCCAGTGTTCCTTTGTGTGCGCGCTCTTTTGTAACTCGCATCTTTCGGTTCGCTCCGGCCAGGTTTAACACCACCTCCCCGTCTCTGGTCGCGTCCCTGTGGACTGAGGGATGCCTTCCCTACCTCCCCCACGCTTTAATTAAAGTGACAAATTCGCCCTTAAATCCCGTTGGCAATTCCAAGTCTCGTTTCGCGCACGGAAGGCTTACTTCTCTGCCCTCCTATCTGGAGGAGATAATGGTTAATTCTGATGGAGGAAAGTAAGTCAGGCGAGTGCATCGAGCGTTTATGACTAAATGCTATTTTTAACCATGCTAAAAGGATCACTTAATGAAGTATGTAGACTAGAGTGGTTTTAGCATGTATGAGGTGTTTCGAATTATGTGCAAATCAACGGGGCTACCCGGAAATTTGTTTGTATAGATAAAAAACTAGTAACTGTAAATGTTGAGCCATATTGAACATCGCGTAACTGAGCCCTTCAAAACTTTAGAGGGTTTTGAAACGTCGGTTTAATCCCTAATTTTTTATTTTGATCCACTCTAACATTAAGCGGTTTTTTATCTTTATATATTACAAAGTGATTCTTTCTTATTGATAACAAATTAATAAAATGTTATGTTCCTTTCGTAAAATGTTCGTACAAACTTTTTCTTTTTATTGTTAGCACTACTAGAGGATTAATTTTTGTTAAGAATAATTTTTGCTACATCGAGCGGTTACGAAGATATACGCACATATTCACATTAAGCATAAGAGTAAAACCCTCCTCAGACAACTTTGAGAGAAAAATTGGCATAGGCAAATAAAGGCTTGTACCAAATGTGAATCTGAAAGAAAATTGTTATAGTCGTTTTCGAGAGATAAATCAAAAAGCCAAAAAATCGGAAGATTAAACTTATTTCAGCCAGACGAGACCAGCGTATCTTGCAGTCCAATACTAACTAGGTTTTTACCAAATTCTACGTTTGAAGAACGCCGATTTTCTGAAGAGTTCAACTAATTTCTCTTTTTTTTTTATGAGAACATCAAATTCCGCCTTGAAGGTCTTGGGATGAGTTGCTGTGCAAACTTGCAAATTTTTACGAGGATCCTTTGATCGATAACAAACCTTTTGTAAAATGTGGTATATGGTTTCAATACTCTCAAAATGTAACACCTTACTTTTAAGTAATGCTATTTGCTGATCTTTCTCCTCGATGTCCTTCTTCTTGAAATCAAACCACAATTCCTTGGACTTCGCGAAGACAACACACTGCAAACACACAACTAGCAACATTTTGGCGAAAGATTGCTGGCGAGTATCCATTATTATCGGAAAATGCCTTGAAAATACTGACTTCATTCGCCGCAACTTCCAAGTGTGAAAGTGTTTAAACTTACAATAATAGTTTATCAGTTTCGTTGTAATATTTATTAATAATAAAGTCATTAAAATATGTACTTGTAGTAATAGATGTATTTAAAAATTAATTTTACTGTTTTACTTCTTATAATATTAACAATGTTGTTGACAATACTTATATTTATAAAAATAACTTACTAAGTATATAGTTCTTCCAAATTTTCTTGACTTTTTAATATATGTATATTTCTGTAGATCTTCTTGGTTTTTAAAAGTCAAATAGTTAAACACTATTAAATTGAGTAAAACGTTTCGGTTTATTTACAAAACCTTAATC
This sequence comes from Cetonia aurata, assembly GCA_949128085.1. Classification (NCBI taxonomy): domain Eukaryota; kingdom Metazoa; phylum Arthropoda; class Insecta; order Coleoptera; family Scarabaeidae; genus Cetonia; species Cetonia aurata. Next base: position 29,374,805 of record OX421885.1, read on the forward strand.
ATTTACAGTTTTAAAAATTAAAGATGTAGAAAATAAAATTTTGGTGTATTATAAAGCCACACAATTCTGGTGAAAGTTACTCTTAGATTGCATTAAGACAACCTTATATTATAGAGATTAAAACTATATACTTATATATCTGTAGATCTTCTTGGTTTTTAAAAGTCAAATAGTTAAACACTATTAAATTGAGTAAAACGTTTCGGTTTATTTACAAAACCTTAATCATTTACAGTTTTAAAAATTAAAGATGTAGAAAATAAAATTTTGGTGTATTATACATCTTTAATTTTTAAAAATGTAAATGATTAAGGTTTTGTAAATAAACCGAAACGTTTTACTCAATTTAATAGTGTTTAACTATTTGACTTTTAAAAACCAAGAAGATCTACAGATATATAAGTATATAGTTTTAATCTCTATAATATAAGGTTGTCTTAATGCAATCTAAGAGTAACTTTCACCAGAATTGTGTGGCTTTATCCATCATGTAAAGTAAACTACTAACCCATTTGTATATACTTAATTAAAATGTGCCACTACGATTATAGGGCACTGCCATAATACGTTATACGGTGCACCCGCGCGATCTCACACGATGATCAACCGGTTTTCGCACAATATACGGTCAGGATTAGGACTAGGGTAGGTTTGAAGAAGGGGTAGAAAAAGCAGAATAGCGTGCCCACCCTTGAGGCCGTGCGGAAGTCGCTGTTAAGGGTTATGTTCACCCTTTGATACTTATATACTCCCTCCTGCCACGCATACTTCTTCCAGCACATAGACTGTATAATTTTATTCAGTGAACACACTCTTCCAGTTTGGCAATGCTAATCGAATATCCTGCTGCTTGACGCGGTATACCGGGTGTTCACTTGAAAACTCCCCACCCCAAATTTCTGGAAATCTGGAAATGTATGAAAAATTACCTAAAACATGTAAGAAATACCATATGATCAATTAAATTTACCCTCTAGCAAACTAAGAAATTATTTATTCAAAATATCATTTTGGTAGACTTGATCTGACAAATAAAATACATCTGTCATGTGTACTGTATTGATTTATTGGCACTCAGATATGTTTACAATATCATAAAGTTTTTATTATCGAATCATACTTTAGAAATGGTGTAAAATTAGAAAATTGAGAATGGTTGTACGTTTTGCAGCAGGCATATAGAGAATTTCGGGCAGAATTTCCAAATTTTTTAGTAACTTATGACAGTTTGCAACAATTGATAGAAGAATCAGTGACAAAATCCGAAACCAAGTAGTGATAGACCATTTACAACGGATAGTTGAAAATATAACAGATGTTGAGGAGTAAACACAACTTTCATATGGAAATGGCATGTTCCAATGCTTAAAAAAGCTCTACCTACAAAAATTTCTATACAAGTTTTATTGCACGCAAGAGCTCTTACCCATTGATCACGTAACCCGACTGAATTACTGTCAATGGTTTTTGGGCACGATTAATAACAACGACGTTCTTGAAACACCCTTGCATTCTCTAAAAATAGGCGTTTGCCTTGTCATTTCTCGCAAACGGATTATTGGTCCAAAATTCTTTAATAATAAATGCGGAACGATATGGTAATAATTTATTACAGCCGTTTTTAAATCAATTACATGACGATGAACTCCGCGAGGGATATTTCCAGCAAGCTAATGCAACACCCCATAAGACAATGGAAACGATAAAATTATTGCGTGCATTCTTTGATAACACTGGGCAACAAATTTTCGAAAAGTTCATGCTTCCAAGCTGAAAATAGTCATTTCTTAATGAATTCAATGTGCTGAACACGAAAATGACTAAGAAAAAGCTGATTTGGCTACGGGTTTTCTGTAATATGTACGCATATTTCAGAAAAAGTGTACTTATGTCAATATTATAATACATGGTAAGAAAACATTAGTCTGCTTCTGGCTTTCGACTTCTTTTGGCCTGCCGTTTGTAGTGGACTTGTGGAGCATCTCTACTGATTGTCCAACAATATTATGCAATAGCATCTATACAATGGACAAAACGTCAATATCTCTGGAACGTGAGCCAATCAACTTTTTTCAATGTGATATTCGTGTTCAGCACGTTGAATTCATTCAGGATTGGGTACTTTCACCTAAGAAGCAATTTCACTGTTGACCAGTGTAATCGGATGGTAGACTTTCCACCACGATCTCCAGATTTGACAATTATGGATTATTTATTTTATATAGAAAAAAAAAAAGAGTTCACTTTGAACATTTATTTTAGTTGTATTTTAATATTAAACTTATTTTTTCAAGTAAAACGTTTGTAGGGATGTAGTTATTTGTCAAAACGACAAAGCTTAATCTGTCAACGGCATAGCATAACCTGCACCACATACATGTCACAGAATAAGTCAACTTACACGTTTCTAAAATTTCCATGACCTTCTAGAGCTAGAGGGTAAACTTAATTGATCATATAGTATTATCGAGAACACACAACTTTTGATTCAGCAACTTTAACCTCCGGCTCGCGAGACCTACCCCCTTCAAAATCTTAAACGGAAAAGGGTAATACCTCATTTTAATGTTTTTTTTTGGCGTTTAGTTTTTTGAAATTGAACGATTCGTTTCCGAAATTTTTGAGAAAGGCTTTTGGTTCCTTTTGTTTTCTATTTCAAGTTGGTTAACTTATTTTAGGAGCATCGGAACAAATGCCAATATTAAAAACACTTTAACTTCTTGAAATGTTTTGTTTTCCCTTAGTTATTTAAGAATTCAAATTGCTTCAAATACTGTCGGTTGTTCGCTAAACAATGGTATAGTTGTTCAAAACTGTGGCGTACATTTTCGAAAACATCTCTATGAATTCCACGGCAGGTGGCAGTAATCCTCTGATGAAGTTCTTCTAAATTTTCAGGTTGAAGGGTAAATACCATAAACTTTAAATAATCCCATAGGGGCGTCAAATCAGGCGATCTTACTGGCAATTTTATAAGTCATCTTCATCCTATCCATTTATTTGGAAATACATTGTTTAATCACTGCCGTTTTGGAAGAACCTTGTTGAAAATGTAATTCATCATCATGAAGTAGGATATTGCCATATATTCAGTATATTTTCGAAAGCGTCATTAATTAGCGGATTGATAGTAATTTCCAAGTGGTCCTAATATGCTTGACCATGGAAATTTCCACTGAAGAACAATGGCCCAACCACTTGGTCCCCAATTTTTTCAGGATCCTGGATGTGTCCTCCTACATACCTAATACGAAGGCTTTCGTTACTCCAAAATCTGCAGTTATGTTTATTTGCAAATCCATGGCAATAAAAAGTACATTCCTCACTGTAGCAGATATTTCTTACAATAGAATCATAGTGGTAATTTGTTCACAAAACCCTACTCTTATGTCAAAATCGTTTTCAGTTAACTCTTGACATATCTTCAGCTTATAAGGATCGAATTTATGAAGCTTCGTAATTTTATGACCCCAAAGAAATGCAAATGAAATATTAGGATTTATATCGAAATGACCCACATTTTCACTTTAGCGGCTTAATTTAAAACTGGGTGTTTAGGTTTTACATTTGTAACAGATTCGGTCTAAGTAAATGTGTCAATAGGATTTAGGACATATATATGAGATGTGATCTTATTAAGATAAACATTTATTTTTTTTTCAACAATTTTGATTGTTCAATTAAAACTGATGTCAAAAACTGTATTAAATGGGTTTATGTGTTGAAACAGCAATAAAATACTTTTTTTTTTAAATTAATCTAATATTTCGAGCGCATTAGATACTCGCGTTTAAAAGAAAAATTAGACAAATAAAATCTAGCTAACTGAAAAGGGAAAAACTGAACCATTATTTTTTCTTCCAGCATGCATTTATGTCATCGTCTAACTATACTCGCATCTCGCACACTGTATATCGAATGCTGGTTTTTATTTTTTACCGTGTTTATCATAAGCAACTGCAGGGGTGTTGCACCTCTGTCGATGCAGCAAAGAAAAAAATATAACTGTAATGAAGAGTGGAGGGCCTGCCTAACCCGAAACTGGTCAAATTTATTTAGACCGGTTGTTCGTTCGGCTTTCTTAGAATACCGCATCAGTATGTGTGTATGGTGTGTACGTGCGATGGCATTGCCCGGCAAATATTTTTCACACAGTCATTTTTCTTATTTTGCCCGTCTTTGTAGAATTTTTTTTTTTGTTTCGAAAATCAATAATATTTTAAATTAAATTAGATTCTTAATCGGTAGATGGCCAACGATTAACAAGAAGAACTTAGATGTTTTATTTTAGTTACAGAAATACGTAAAAGTACATATTTAAATACCTACAAAAGTATATTAAGATCAAAAAGTCTTTGGATCACAATAGCCATTAAATGTAAAACCATTTAAATTTAATTTTAAATTATAATCATATTTGATAGAAAACTAACGACTACCAAATCCTTATTGTCTCCACCTATTCCATCCCCCACCTATGCTTCTAAACAATTTTTAAGTTAACTAACATCCTGTAGTACACTTGCCTTCATTACTACACTTGATGTGTCTGTCACTAGACACGTCTTTATCTAAACGAACCATCATTACGTGGGTGGTAACCAAACGTCGATTGAATGTCGAACTGTACTTGTATGTGTTACATACACGCCCAAGCTTTGAAATCGATAACAGCAAGGACTCTATACCAGCCACGGTAGGCACTACGGCCGTACCTACAACGAGTTGTCCGCACTTTCACGTGCACTTTATTAATTTTAATTACTATCTATTGTTTCGAAACAATGCACTCCCACTCTAGTGGAAGAAATAACAAAAATAAAAGGGAGATGAAGACAGTGGCGACGATACGCAATATCACTGTTTGCCGGCAATGTAGAGACGTCCTACACTCGTAATTGAACAGACAAGTAAAGAAACAAAACACTGAAACTCAAAAAGGAACTTAGGGTATAAAGGATATATTATACAGGGTGAATCTCAATATATGCGACAAACTTTAGGAGCTGATTCCTGAGGTTATTTTGATCATTAAAGTTCATATTAGTATATGTCCAAAACGGTTTGGTTTAAAAGTTATTGAATGTTTAATAATAAATTATGAACTATGACTAACACGATAAATATCACAGTTGGTTCTTCAAAATCAATTGTGTTGAGAGGGAATCGTTTGTCATTTCAAAATTTGACAGTAGTTGTCAGACGGAATTGTTTGTTTATCATTTCAATATTTGACAGTAGTTGTCAGAGTATTTTTTTTTTATTTAGTTTTTAATACAAACATTAATTATGTTAACTTACTATTAAACATTCAATAACTTTTAAACCAAACCGTTTTGGACATATACTCATATGAACTTTAACGATCAAAATAACCTCAGGAATCAGCTCCCAAAGTTTGTCGCATATATTGAGATTCACCCTGTAGACCGTAAGAACTTCTTAAAACATACACTGAGAAAGAGTTAGAATATTTGCTACAGTATTTCGTTGAAGTAGTTATTGTAAGTGAATACTTTACTTGTTCCAATAAAATAAGATATTTGGTTTTAACATATAGTTTTGCCATGACAGTGCCGAACCAAACGCAGTATAATGTTTAATGTAGTATTAAATATTTGGACTAGATCAATTAAATTACAAATTCGGAACAAATAAATTAGTTTATTAACGGCTGTATTACATTCATCAGCTTCTTTTATGTTAATAATATGAAGTAGTGTAGAATATCTTTATTATGAATTCACAGCGGTCAAAAGCCACCGCAGGTGATGTGATAGAAGTCGCTGTTTTAATAATAACACCTCCTACCTCCTACAAGAAGTGTACCTGGTAAATACTCGACATAAATAATTTATAACGTTGTCTGCCGCACATTGAATTTACACAGAATATGGATTCTTGCCAGTGTGAAATAAGAGAAGCGCCATCTTGACGACAATTTAACGTATTTGCTGTTACATATAGGCAGAAAATTTGGAAATTTCAACATCATAATTACATTCAATTAACTGCAATTTTGATTAGGCTAACCTTAGTTCTTATTACCGCTCACTTTGTTAAACGACTTCAATTAATTATTATATTATAGCACAGAAAGAATATTTTAATAACGTTTTTTTTTTTGCCTTTGGACTTGGAACAAATTCGTTGTCGTTTTAAAACTTCTAGATTAGAAAGAAGATAAAGACGAATTTAGTGATGTATTCTAATGCGTGTGTTAATGGGAAAGTTTATTACCGTCTATATGTGTAAAAGCATAGAGGAAACAGGAAATGTTACGTCCGACTGACCTATCCTGTTTAAAGCGTTAATTCGTTGTCAACACGTGTTCGGAATATGGCAAGACGTGAATACAGGTTCACACGGCCGAAGTTGACTTTTGCTTCGACATTGACACCGGAAAATGATAAATAGTTCAATTTTAACCCGAAACCGCACATCAAGCTATTCTGTTTTATAGAACCGTTTTGGGATAGTCTATAACCCGCGTGTTTTCGAACAAGACGTCTGCAAATAATAGGTAGTTTTTAATAAGGGATAAAAAGGATATTACCTATATAGCAATTACTTTGATAATATATGTATCACTTTAAAATTTCGGAATTTTACAAATCGAATGTACGAAACTTCTAGCAAATGCATTAAGTGAAATAACCTGGTTTAACTTACACTAAAAGCTGCTTATAAAGTACTCTTAGTACTTCTCGTGCTAAATTTCGCCGCCGCACTAATGGCGCACCCTGTATACCCGTATTCAAAGTAAAAAATTATTTTTTCTTTTGTTTTTAATGAACATACATCTAAGTAATTTTAACTCTGTCACTATCCAACATAAAATTACGTAAACCCATCTACCGGGAATAAAATAAAGCCAACACACACAGCTATGTGGAACGCAAATTTGTTTATTGTCGTGGCACCAGAATATAACGCAACAGCAAACAGTTTCTTTTCACAAACTATACAGATATACCAATGTGTGGCATCTATGCGTTCGTGTGAGAGAGCCTTAAATAATTCCACATACAGCCAGCAGCGTGCAAACCGTAATCTCGTTTCGTGTTTAGTTTAGAAACTCCTAACTCTTGCGAGATGTTTCAGGAGTTACATAAACACTAGATCTAGTGCGGCTATGCGGACAACACGGCGAGTTCAAACTTGCCATACGTTTAATACGTTAACGTAGGCATTAGACTGCTAATTTGCATTTGGTAATTAGTTTTAAAATTTCGGCTTTCTATACACCGTTATGCTATGCAGAAAGCATGAAAACAGCAACTGATGATTAGTAGGGTCAAATCTAAACTGATATTTGTATGCCATATGTTATCCGTTATTATTAATGGAATACAAAATTATCGTGCACAAAGAAATAAACTATTTTGTTTCCTTAGAAATCAAAGCAACAACTTTAAATTGAAACGTTTCTGTTATATATACATATACATACATGTATATTATATGTATACCTAACATATAATAGAATCGGAAAGACTTCTTTTTCTAATATATCCACGGTTGATCACGGACAACAAAGTGTCTCAAAAATTCATGAGTTTCAAAGAAAATACCGCTTTTATTCTTTGAGTGATGCAAAAGCTTTACTCCAACACAAAGCTTTGATTAGAAAGTACAGACTCCTGATGATTTTGGAATAAGTGTTAAACAATCCATATAATTTGCATGTTTCTTTTTCTTTCAGTTTTGTTTTTTCTCTTAAAGTAGGCAACACATTACATTAAATAATCACTTTTGGGATTATCGACAACTGAGTTTTGTGATATTAATGAAAATCTTTGATGATTACTTCACCGAATTTTGGAAGGTGTAGCTTTTGACGTTTTTCTGAATCCATTTTTTTAGTTTTTTTTCTAGCAAACGCACGCTGTCCACCCTCCGTTCTGAAATCGATGCCTGCTATCAAGTTTGTCATATTTGACAAACGTGCATATTATAGTTTTTTTTTATATAATATAATGTAATTGAACTTTAACATTGCAGATGGCATCATTTTGGGGCATTAAAATTTAATTTTTAATTCTTGTTTGACTATTTTTTTAGTTATTTATTGAATCTTACGTAAATAATACATGCAAATTTAGTTCCTTTTCCGTCCTGTTATTTATTTTTAAGACTTTTTGATTAAAATTAATTTCGTAAATTTAACCGAATATCTCGAATGTCATCTTGATTTTTTTCTCCTTTCGATTAGTTTAAATATTCAAAAGTGAATATGCTAATGCGATTATATCACAATATGTACGTACCAATTATAGAATATAATGTTATGGAGATCGTGGCCACAGCGTTTGATGTAGTTTCCGATCCTCTATCTGAAATCCTCACACTGCTCAAACATCGAATGGCATCCTTAAAGTCGTCCAAATTACGAGACTGGTCAATATATAACTATACGATTTTTCAAATAACTAAACATCGGAAAAAAATCGAATTCACAGGTTTGAACACCTTGGGGGGGACACCACACGCCCAAAAAAGTTTTTCTGGGAACATATTTCGGACAATATTCACTGATGCATTGGCAGTATCTGCAGTGGCTCCCTCGTGCTGAAACCAGATATCCATGTGTGGATTTATTCCTTTTCTGCGAAGCTCTGGCATTAAGTAAGTTTGGATCATCTGCATGGAGCGCTTAGTGGTTCATTTACGGCAACTGTCTGCTCGTCTTTCTCAAAAAAAAATATATATATAGGGATCAATAATGTTAGTAAGACCAATGACGCACCACACTGTAACTTTGTGATTATGGTGGAGAGGTCGTTCATTTATTAATATTTCCTGGATTTTCAGGAGCCCAATAGACAGTAGGTACAGGAAGTTCTGTTTGTTAACTATCTCATCCAAATGAAAATCTGTTTCAGCTAGTTTCTGAACAATCTAATAAGATTTTAAACCCTTATCCAAAAGATTCCCTATTCGTATGCCACTCACTTGCATGTTTTCGGCAGACCGTAAAGGACTCATGTCAATATAACCAGGCAAACTCATGGAAAAACCTTTATCAGGGGACCATCAAAGAAGACTGGTGAAGAACTACCGAACCTTAGTAGAAATCATCTTCACATAGTAGCAGATTTCCTAACAGGACATTGTGCACTGAAAGGACACCTACAGCAAATAGAGATCAACATCGCAGATACCCAATCCAAGCTGTGTGGAATGGCAGAGATCCTATCTGAATGCGAGGTTCACAAAAAGACAGGCAATCTTTGGCAAACCAAATATGACTGGTACAGGGTACCAAGTTTTTGGACTGGGATAATTTGATGGGTAAAAGAAATGAGAGATATAATACAAAAAGCCAAAAGGCTGCAGTGTTACCGGACACTTTGTCAGACTGCTGCCCCAAAAACCATAGGGACTCATGTTAGAGGCCTCCCTCACCACATGTATGTTTTAGAAAGTTCTTACGGTACGTAGGTGGACTTGGTGAATTTTTTTTCACCAGACTCACAGGGACAGAGAGAACCAACAGCAGTGAAGTTCTGTTTAACCAAAACATATTTTCACTATGAAAATAAAAATATTCAGTAGTTAATAGCATTATGGTCATATCCAATAAAAAAACAGTTAATAAAATCTATTCGTAGACACCCAAAACTGGTATTTCATTGAACGTATTTTACACATGTCATAAATTTTACTAAATGTATAGAAGTTTATTTTTATCACTTAGAAACTGGTAAATTTATAATTCTTTTCTCGCATAATTTACCAGCTAACTTCGTTATGATGTATGATGTGCTAATTTCGATAAAATATAAAGGCAAATAACTAGTTAGGCACATATATTTTCTTTTCCAATTCTCACAGGAAATAAACTAACACTATTGGAAAATCACACAAATTTCTATTATACTCATTCTAATACAATAAAAAAAAATGTTTTGCTATTTAAACAGACACTATTGCTACTTAAATTCTATACAAACAAAACGTTTTGACAAATTGTAAATGATACATATATAGGTTAAATCACCATAAGATCTTGATTGTGTTTCACACATTTCATCATTATTAAACTTGAGTATATACATATGTAACTACCCATATTTTAATTAGCAAACAGCTAATAACATTAGACGTCCTTGAATGAAATAAAAGCGAGCTATTTACATAATACTATTTACGCACAGCTTAGAATTAATGATAATTGCGCGGTTATGTATGTACCTAATTATTAACCATGTATCTATTTATAATAATAGTTTTTTATGGTAAGTTTTACATTATTGGTAATGCCACATATTATGCGTGTAGCAGCATAATGAAAGTATTAACAAAAAATGCGGTGCAATTCGAAAAGTTTAATCCTATGCGCAATCTATATAAATAGATAAATAAACAAACAAGAAGTGAAAGAATAAAAGATGGAGACGCAAAATTTACAATCAAAACAAGAGAAAGTAAAGTGTCGTGAATGAGGTTATGTTAGTGGGTAGAAATGAATGGAATTTTTTCACACTAAATTTCTCTATAATATTTATAGTAAAACAAAATAAAATATATGTAGTTTATACCGCTTAAAAGTTTAAAATATTATTTTAGTATATGTACATATATTCATCATTAATACAACAGATTCTCTTGAATGTATAAAGACAGAACGAGCATTGAATTCATTATTACCTGGAATAGTCTGACGCGTGATGCATAACAAAGCGTTTTAAATAGTTTCTTCAAATTTAAATTGTCAAAATACATTTTCAAAAATTATAGAGGGTAATATAGTATAATGGGTACAAAAAAAATTAAATAACTATTTACACAATCAAATGATTTAATTTTTATTTTTAAAGATGATTATTAAAACAACTTAAAAAAGAAATAAATAAACAAATTAGGATTAAATAAAATTACTTAAGGAAGCATGCGTGTTCAAAATATGCCAGTAATAATGATTTAATCATTTCTAAATCAATAAAAGATTGTTGAAGTTTTGTAAATTAATAGGTACTTAATTTGTAGTTTAAATAATTTTCGGAACAAAATATCGAAGTCAGCCTGTATGTTATTGGTACAGGCTGGGCCAATTTCCATGAGATTTGGGGGTTTAGGGTACTTCATACTCATGTCCTGGACTAGATTTTTGAGACAAGTTTCACTTCTTATCGTGGCTTCATCTGTCCATATTACATTTATACCAAAACTAGGGTTTTCTTCGCATTTTCTTAAAAACTAGGGACAAAATGCCCTTCTCGGTCCAAAGTCCTGCTGTCGCAGTAAATTTATTTTTCATTAAAATCCTTGTTACTGTCGTTCTAGCTACCCCAATACTTCCTTCCATTGCTCTCGTGGAAGTTTTAGAAACTGTTAACCCTTCTAGTGCTTTGTCTATCATGAGATTTCTATACATTTTGGGTCTTGACTTCTTAAACGAACCATGTAATATCAGGTTTTGTTTTATTCTGCTAAGCATTGTACAACAGGATTGCCTTCTCTAGGCACGATGTTCGTGATAAGTTTGTAAAGGTAATTAATTGTTTAGTTTCATTACCCTGTATACACTTGAGCATAATTATCATATTTTTCAAAATGTTCAAAATATTTTAACCAAACTTTTCACTTGACAATGACAGTTTTTATTGCTGTGATATTGTTTGCAGGCATACCGAAAGACTTTTTGTTTTTCTCAAAGCCCACTTTGATGGAACTTCATTTTAATGGCTTCTTTTGAAGGCACGGCTTACATGATGTAAAATATTTGTGTGGGGGTCACACCTACGCTTATTTATTTACAGATTTCATAGCGTTATAGTATTATTCCTACCTAACCTATAAGCATCAGGATTTCTGATTGGTTTTAGTACTTTTACTTAGAGCGTGAATAAAACAAAAAACATAAGAATTCTGTTGGCGGTGGAATACACGAATATGTCGACCATTTTCACCGATTCCCCACGAACATCTAGGTGACCTATCCCGAACCGTACACTACCCGCCGTGGATACATTCGCAATAATAAATATTATAGCGCCTATCTAACGAAAGCACGGACGAATCCCATGTACATGCGCCGAATACAAAAAGGTAAATAGTGTCGTTGACTCTAGAACAAGTTATGTAGTAATCGCGAAAGCACTAACAGCGCGGTGTGCGCTTTCTGACTGCTGCTTCAGTAAAAAAAAAAAGAACCAGTGCACTCTCGATTTCAATTTGCAGCAGGCAGGAGCAACGATTGGGTGAAGGTAAAGGCCACACGACAATGACCGCGGACTTTGCAATTTGTGCGTGCGATTTATAAATAATAATAATACTAAATAAAAAGCTGTGTTTTGTGTGTGCGTGTCTGTAAATAATTTATTTATTTCCGATTGATGAATGGAGATTCCTGTTATTTCAAGTCAATTAAATTACGAACGGAAGTTGTAATAATGATATGTGGTGAATATTAATGAGTTAGTGGTAGTAATCGCGTTCTATAAGAGGGGTTTAGTACTAACCTGTCAGATGATTCGGAGCTGTCGTATCGGTCCACGCACCTCTTCTTTAGGCAATCCTCCTCCGTCAATACATCGGCGACTTCCCCGGAACGGAATCCCCCATCCCTCTTACTCTTCTTCGTCGCTTCGACACCAACAACCACCTCTGCGTCCTTCGTACCACCATCGGCCAACGAGCCCTTACTATTCACAACAACAGCAGCACTACTATTACTACTATTACAGAACTTTTTATCAAATAATAACTGATCACTGTCACTGGTGGTCCGGCGAGTCACGACATTCTCACACCCGCGTTCACCCTCGGATGCCGCGCCATTGTCAACATCATGTCCGTCCACTGCATTTTCAACGTTTACATTGCTCACTGCGTCCGCCGTACACAAACCGTCTGCCATTTTGAGAACGCACTGCCGCTGTCGGGTCGCACGGCGTTTTTTGATGGGGTCCATGCGCGCGCATGGGCCGCTGCTGCAACAACGGCGCTCGCTTTGGGAGGGGTGCTGAGCGCGGCTCTCCTCTCGCTGAAGCGATGACGTCGCGGCCGGCCGAACGACCCGAGAACGTGTGCGTGTGCGTTTTCGTTGTCGCGTATGTGTGTTTGTAAGCGCGGTGCATACGACGTTCATTGGCCGACTGACAATTACATAATTTACTTTATACAGCGCTGGCGGCTAATGACATCTGCCCCTGCACCTCGTGAATATGTGCGTGTGCCAACGTTTACTACGTCTATGAGTGTGTGTGTACGTGTGTTTATATGTTGTAATATTTGTTATGATTATGTGCACTTTTCGATAGTTGTTTTCCCGTTAGGCGTTGCGTAAACCAATATTATGTTATTTGTTGCTGTCTCATCTTCATCGGGAGTTTTTCTATTCGATCGGTGATCGAACAAATTTCTTTTTTGATATTCAATGTTGAATTGAAAAGTTTTGAATTTCCCGCTAGTATACGAAATTGAGGTAGAATTTTTTCTGCACCATTTATGGGGTGTGTTTTTAATTTATATAAACTGTTAGTGTACGGTTATTGTTCCGCAAACGTACTGTTCGAGTAACGGTTACTCGAACAGTACGCTGCATGGATGCTCCTGAACACCTAACCTAACCAGCTAAATTTCTGTGAACTTTGAAGAGAAGAGGCGCAGGATCCACAAGCAATTCCGGATTGGTTGAAGTACATTTCACTTGACCAGTGTGATTTAAGAACTTATTCATTATGTAATTTCTTGTAAAGTGTAGTTCTTGCCAGTTTTTATATTTTGAAATCTAATCTATACATATATATGTAAAATAAAGTTAATCAACAATGTCAGTTTAGAACAACATCTGTTTTGCATTATATAGGGTGTAACAAAAACCTTACGTATCAAAGTTATGTCACAGTATAACCAGTAAGGACAATTATGTCGTTACCTTTGATGTTTGATGGACAGTTTTCAATGACCTCCAAATTGATAGTGAAGTTAGTGGCATATTAATAAGATGGCGACGTCAACAACTGTAAAGGTAGAAGAAACCGCAAAAATGCTGTTTTAAAAATTGAAAAAGAACTTCCGCACCCTGAAATATAGCTGTTAAAGTTATAAATTCATTTGTAAAATGGATTGCTTTTAATTAAGAATATGTACATAAGCGAAATAGTAATTCGTAATACATAGGATTATATTACGTTATAGGACGTTTATCAAGCTACCATAAATAAATTAAAATACATATCCTTGTATATCCACAGTGCTTAAAATATGATTATAATAAATAAGTAATAAGTGCAACTGTAGAATGATTATAAACGATTTTAAGAATTTTAAAGGTAAATTGGGCCCATGCGATTTGTACACATTTTGAAAATCCTTGCCAACTTTTTAGTTAAAATCAATCGACCTCTATTTATCAAAATCAATCAACAACATGAATATAGGAACGCTTGAACCAGAATTTATCAATTACAATAATTACACTACGGGAAATCAGTTTAGCTTATATTTATTAATAGTATTAAAAGTTTTAATATAACACATCGATCACAAATAGATAATAAATTAAATAAGTCCCATTCAACACTATTTCACTTCTTGAACTTTGTACTCATCCCCAAATTATTTACTAATTTCACCGCGCGGGAAAAAAACATATCTGTCAAATCGCGACAAAGAAGTATCAGCAATGACGGGTAATAATTTTGTGATGTTCACATCTTTAGTTTTTCCCTACAAAACGCAACCGTTAAATTCTTGGATTATAGCATTGTTAACAACCAAGCGAACACCAAATTCGTGACTGCGTAACAGTTCCCGTAATAGTTTTACGTGGTGTAATTTTGTCCTTTCTCCAAGAAGCTGATAAAGGCGTTAGGCGATGCTAAACGGTAGATACTGTAGAAATAACTAAACTCTATGTAGTTATGTAGGTATGTGTGTATTTACAAGTATATAAATGCATGTAATTACAACATTTAAAAGTTTTGCTATTTGATGTGTGTGCGTAGAAAACGTGATGTATAGGTAGCTATAAAAGTTTAAGACAACAAAGCATGCTGGGATTTTACGTGAAACACTGTTGCGAAATCTATAAATTCTTTAAGTAATTTTCGTATTTACCATTGTGTAAGCACCTATTTAATCTTAAAAAGGAACTGCTTTTGTGATTATAAGAGTTATTGTAACATTTTTTTACCTCCTAATTTTTTTGTTTAACCTCTCTTCCATTTAAATTACCTACCCATAATCCGGTTCTGTTTATTTACCTAACGTAGAAAGTTCAACATTCTATTTCATTCACCGCAACACACCGCCTCTATACAACATATAAAAAAGAAAATACATTCCGAATGCGTCTGCCTATCTCCTCTTCTTTTTTCTTCCTTCTTCGTAACTCTGCCTACGGTTCAATCACCTAATATTTCAAGGTCCGTAGGCGCAGTTGCACGTGCGACCTTCGCAGCGCAACCTCATGTAACTTAAGATACCACTATCACCGCCTCTCTAACGTACAATACTTAAATATGCGCCGTGAGAGAGTTTGTAGAAGAGCCGGTGTAGTACTTTATGACAACGAGAGTGTGGTGTGGTGGGAATCTATCAGCGAGATTCGGTTTACACGCTAAAAATGACGTAATTGTACGCAAAAGATAATGATTTAATCGTAATCTTGGCAGGAGTTATCTGCAGGCAAGCAGAAACAGTTTGGTTGTAGGTTTATCATTTTTAAAACAGGATATTGCTTGCTTGTGTTTTGTATGTGTGTGTACGGTTTGCTAAAGATTGTTTTTTTTTCTTATTATTTCATGAAAATCTGTCAAACTCGTTTAGTTTAAATCAAGAAGGTCTTTGCAAGTAGTTTGGATTACTAATGGATGTATTTGAAAACAGATATGAATTAGGGTTTGTCTTAATTTCATCTACAAAATTACTAATTTTAATTTTTGTGAATATCTCTAATTTTAAAGGAAATAGTTCACATAACCTTCAAACGTTGAATCGAAAGGATATATGGCGCCATCTGTGTTGCGGATATCGATTTTTAATTATGTCCTCGCGTCAAAAGAGGGCGCTGAAATATTCAAGTTTCATTAACTTATTCTCCCTAATTAAGGTTTTTAATGCATTTATCAAAGCACTGACACGCACGAAGACGTTTATAATAATTATTTCACGTAACATGTAATAATTTTTTCCTAAAATTGAACTTAGGGTCAATAACTCGTTCTATACCAGATTTTGAGGTTAAACCAAGTGTGAACAAATATTTTTCATATTAAACACGTTATAAACTTTGTTCTTTTAAATTTGTTTTTTTTTCTTGTATTTAAACCAGGTATATATTTTTCCACATCAACAAAAAATGATTCTTATAGTGAGTTTAACATTTAGTGGTTAATAAAGATTGTTTAGTAGTAGGATAACTTACTTAAAATGTTTATTTTATCAGCCATGATATCTCCAATAGACAAATTTAAATTTTGCAATTATTTTTATTAATAATTTAAACGTTGAAACATGTTTCAACTTTACCTATGAATACGATTTTGTATTGATTATTCTATTACCTTTCTGTTGAAGGTACTAAAAATAATTGCGAGAAATTTAAAATTTGTGTATTAGAGATAATCAAAATATCTTTTCTTATTAAAACAAAAACTTCAATTAATAATAGGAAAAATGTTTTTAAATTTGAATTTATCCTGCAAAATCTGTTATCAAACTTATTTTTTAATATACTTAATATACCATAGATAATAATTGATTATTTGTTGTGTTAAGGATTTGTATTTTTTTTTGTTAATGATTGTAAAAATGGTTTTATTTTATACCTTAAACAAACAAATTATATTAATTATGAAGAAATAATTATTATTCGTAGTTATAAAGTATATAAAAAAATATGAATGATTCGATTATAGTTTAAAAAATAGTTGTGCAATTCCTTATTCAGTACAGGTATTTATGAGAACGACAAAAAAATAAGCTACCATTTAACTGTAATATAAATATATTTATTACAACATATAAAAATACTTTATTATGTTTTTTTTTAGGCCAAGAATTTATATAGTGATTATTATAACACAATTATTCCTGCTTATATAGGTTTCTGAGTTGAAAATTTTAAGTAATATATATATATATATAATAACAATTTTAATATTAATAACATAAAAATAAGTACATTTATTCACGTAACAACAAACATGAAACGATATTACATTTACAATTACAATTGAAGTTAGTTCAAAAATAATCAGACTGGAGCATTGAATAAAATAAACTGTTAAAACATACAAGAGGGGCGGATCATAGTAAAATTAATGTAAAATTAAAAATGGTTATTGGATCAAAAATAAATTATTTAAAATTACGTTGATAAAAAAGCACGAAAAGTGTTGGGTTGGACTTGATGCATAAATACTATTTAAGAATTGGCAGGATACGGTTTTTATATTAGAGATGTATAAGATAGCTGCAAAGGAAAATATACAGGTGTCCCACGACGAATATAAAAATATACAGAGTTGTTATATTTAAAATAAGAAAGTTAATGTCAATACTCTGTATAACCGGAAGTGCTGGAGAGTTGTGTATATTTTGCTCGATTAAGCCAAATCTTTGTGAAATCTTCTCGTCAATAGTTTTCCATATAGAGATCGTTGATATTCGTCGTGCGACACCCTGTATAGTCTGGAATGTTGTACATTTATTATTGTCGCACAAAATATATATATTTATGCAAATAATTATTCGAGGTTCATAAAAACTGATTAAAGTATAAAAAAAAAGTTGTAAAAAACCGGGCTAGATTGATTTCAAATCAAATAAGGAGCGTTTTTGGTGCTGGGAAAATTGTGAATTTGATTATAGAATAATTTAAAACAAAATTTATACAATGTGGTGTTAATTTCCTCATTTTTCATATTCAGGGTGATATATCAGTTCAAGGAATGATCCTAAGGATAATATTTTTCGGCTCCCACATTCGAAAGTAAAACTTTACTACACTCATTAGCGAAAATGCTATATTACCAGCAAATGCCCGTAAATAAATAAATTTTATTTGTCTTGGGTTTGTAAAGTAATAGTGAAACTGGTCGTATGTGCATGCATGAAAATCTATACACTAGGATTAGTCCGACATCATTCATCTTTATATCTCTCTGTACTGTTATCCATTTTGAATTTTCTGCGGGTTATGTTTGTTTACAAGTGAATAGACGATAATAAATGATAAAAATAGGACAACTACATTAGTAGTGCGAATGGGAAATGAAAACTGCACGAAGAACAATGGAATTTGCGATTTCAGTAGCTACAATACAAAAGAAGAGATTTATTAGAGGTGATTTAGTATTATTAATCAATAATACCAGAACGATTTCTGTGCATTACCCATTACCATACTAACCGTCCTGGGTGATTAGGGAAATTTGATTTAAGTTAGTGCTATATTATGGACTATTAGCGATTTTCTGTTATGTAAATGATAAGATTATGGGCGAATTGTGGAGTGAAATTATACGGACTATTAGCGATACCGTATTTTGTAAATGATAAGATTGTGCGATAAGTAACTATATTGTGCGAAACTAAACCTACAAAATTATGACATTATTTAGATAGGTATTTGTAACTTAGGCAAATAAATTTTACAGGAAAATTAGGGTAATTGAAATGACATCAGTGGATTATTTTAACGATTTTATGGGAAAAATATGCATTTGATAACGAAGTTAAAAGGAAAAAAGTGCGTTTTTTAGCGAAACTTCGATCGATAATACGTTTACATATTTGATTTGCTTTCGATTCAATCGTCGCTCGACTCAGATCTACCCGTAAAAACGCGATTTAAGTGTTAGCCGAAAAAAATTTGTATGCACCACGACCGCAAAGTCACTTTATCGAACTTATTTGGTTGCTCGCCTCGGATCGCAATCCCCAAATCGATAAGGTCATACTTTTCCAGCCTTGGAAATGAATATATTTTGTCTAACCCTCTTTTATTTCAAAATTCATCATTGATCTAATCAATCACCCTGAATAACCAGATTATTATGACATTATGACTATTTAAAACTGACACAAAATATATGCTGTAAAAATGATCTTTTAGTATTAAATAACATTAATATACAAAACACACTTATGTTTTAAAAACAGAACATTTAGTTTAATCTCGTTATTGTTATAGCAGCATCATGTACTATGGTACAAAATTAAACCTGGACGATCGGCAAGCGACGATGTAGTATAGGCGGACACGTTGTAAGCGATATTAAACTTTATGCGTTTTTCCTTTGATGTAAAGGAAGCCGACAGGAAGCATATTTTATAAACTCAAAGTTTTTCTATGTTTTGTCAGCATTTTTCCTTTAAGAAATATCTTTTGTAAACACCACCTTATAGTAAATTTATTGTGGATCGTCCAGGTTTAGCTTTGTATGATTGTACCTAGTTTTTCTACCACACATTTAGGTACAACAATATTTATCTAAAGATAGTACGAGCATTACTTTTTTGCTTTTATCATATTTTAAATGAGCTGCTAGCATCTGGAGTATTTTCTCTTACAGTATATTTCCTATTACAGACGGTTCACTGTCCATTTGGCAATACGAGTTTTATACGCTATATCTATCTTTCTTTACCTTTTCAAACGTGTTCTTTAGTTAATGGCTGTATTTTTCTTAAAATCCTATGTTAATAAAATAGTTATATTATTTATTTATTTGATATTTGATGTTTGCGAGGTTATGTTTTTTACGTATCTCGCGGTAACTACTACAAATGTAAATTTCTTACGGTAGAAAGTTTGACAATAGCGTAAAAATATTCCATAAACTTCGTTTTACCAAACGTATTGCATTATAATGGTATTACATTTTTCTGTGTGTTGAGGTTATGTCATTATTGTCACTGTAATTACATACAAAAATCATTATGTTTGGTATGATATTTCGAAAATTCTATTATTTTAATAAAAAAAAAAAAAACAAAATAATAAAAACTGTTACGTCCACAAAGAGGTAGGCATCATGCCTTCGACGGATCCAGCAGCCGGTGTTAGATTCTCCTGGCATAAGAAATTCAAAGGAAATAAGACTAAGTGACCCTATAACATAAAGAAATAAGTGCAAATACATAGTCTATGCAGGTAGTAGCACCTAAGACGCCTATGACCATAGCTCCTCTATCATACAAGATATCGAAGAAAGTCTAAGAGCAAAATCGTGCATAATTACCCTCGCCATCTTTCTAAAATACTTTTGGTCAAGTAGTGGTGTGCCGTATCAAACTTATGTTCATATATATATTTACAACTTATGTCAAACTTTTTTTTTTTAATAGGACACTATTTTATAACAGATTTGAAAAATTCTCGAAGAGTACTTATTACACAACTTTGAAAATCCGCACTTCATGGGAATAGGAAACCACTAGCAAAGATGGTTGCACAGTGTTTGGGGTGGCATACTGTGAGAACTCCTACTTGGTCCTATATAAGTTTCCTTCGTGACGACTTGGTTGAACTCTTGGAAAATGTTCTTGTAGTCGCTGAGCGACAGATGGTTTTCCACCACGATGGAGTTCCTGCACATAATAGTCGTGCTCGGTAATATCTTGATGAAAGTTTCCAGATTCATAGATTGGTCGTGGGGGCCCAGCAATGTGGGCACCAAGATCACCAGACTTCACTCCCATTGTCATCTTCCTCTGGGATTACATCAAGCACGAGGCCTATAGGATGGTACCAACTACAGTCGAGGATATGCGAGAGAGGATTCGCGCGGCTTGCCGTGGTGTACCAGCGGAAGTCCTAAGGGCGTCTAAGGTGTCTAGGGCTTGGGGGTGGAGATTGCAATTGTACCTCCAGCGGAAAAGTCGTCATTCCGAACATTTAAAGTGTTACACTTTGCATTGAATCGAAAATGACTTTGATTTCAGTAATTCATTTCGCTTTTACTACTACATCAGCGATATAAACGTTATTTTGAAGGCAATTTTAAATTCATTCTCTTTACTTTTAATCTGGCAATTGCAATTACGACTTTAGAAAAACCGTTACGTCACCTAGCGGTTCCCTTTCGCGCGGGAATATTTAACTTACGCGCCACGAAATTTAAACTTGGTTATTTTAAATTCATTCATTTACGCGCCAAACTCTTAGACGCTTCGTAGTTTATGATCCTTTGTGCATCTCTCGACTTTGCTATTGGTTCATCCTTTTTTTCTACCTACTTACTGAGCCTTTATAAGGGTTTTGCACGCTACGCGCGCTCTCTGTTCCATTTCAGTTAATTTTGCCGTCGTAACGGACTCGTTTTAACTCGAAAACACAGAAACCACGTGCTGCCCATTCAGCATAAACAAAAGCTTCGAAGCCCCTTGCTTCAAGCTACAGCTAAGTAATCCTATTTAAAACGTATCAATCGCTTTCTTTTATTTTATTTCATTACTGTTGCTATTTATTTATTTATTCTGTAATTGCCCGTAACTTTGCTCTCACTAGCAGT
Source organism: Cetonia aurata (assembly GCA_949128085.1). Classification (NCBI taxonomy): domain Eukaryota; kingdom Metazoa; phylum Arthropoda; class Insecta; order Coleoptera; family Scarabaeidae; genus Cetonia; species Cetonia aurata. The sequence continues at coordinate 29,396,278 of OX421885.1, forward strand.
CATTTACCATTCACTTATAGAAACGGATTAATAGCGTCACTTTTAAATTAATCTCAGGAATTCAGCTACCATGTGCTGTTTTTTGCTTTAATTTTAATATCAGGAGTCAGCAACCAGGTGGCCAGTTTTTGTTATTTTTTTTTATTTTATTATTTTAATAAGGTTATCGTTACGTTTTGGATCTTTCTTTTTTTTATTAATCATTACAGCGACTCCAAGTCGTCATACTCGTGTGTACCGCTTTTCTTACTAAGTTGCATCAGGTGGAGCACACACTGCGTCTGCACGTCACGCACACCTGATCGTAACAAAAGGCAGCTAGATTTTACAAACTATTAATTTGCATATTTTTGCTTAAGTATTATTTCTAATGCTTGTTAATTTGTATATGAGACGTCAGAGCATCTTTAAGGGTGCACTTCTGATGTTAACTAACAATTCTTGCAGAATAAACACCATATTTTCGGAAAAGGATTTGTCGTTGTCCGACAAATTGACGTAACAAGTTTTTCTTTTTGTTATGAAATGTGTTGTTTCTTTTTTGTACCAAAGGAAATTTGGAATTTCGGCTATCCAACGATGAAATTTTTTTTGGGGATGCGATTTGATATTTTAGAAAGATGTGACAATTTGCGAATACCAATCGAAAATTATCTTCTTTCAATAAATCTCTTGAAAAAAAAAAATTATGTGAAGGTACAAGAGATCTTAGTTTATCCCAAATTCGAAACCTAAGCGCCGGTACAATTTAGTTCATGTATGCCATGTTACATAAAAAACAAGTACTCTTTGAGAATTTTCCAAATCTGCAATAAAATACAGTGTCCCATTTAAAAAAAGAAACAATTAAACATAAGTTTGATACGCTACTGGAATACGGTTATTATGCACAACTTTGCTCTTATATATCGTTTATGATAGTGAACCTATGGTCCGAGACGTCTTAGGCGCTACACCCTGTATAAGGTTATGAAGCTTTTCATACCTCTATACTATCGAGCATCTTTTCGGATCTCGATATTTCGGTGAGATACAACGGCTTCTGTTTTATATACTCCGTTAATTGGTCGTAAGTTTCCACAGAATCGCAGGGGATGCAATGGAAAACTTTATCGTAGAATTCTGTATTTAAACTAGCCGTGCTATACCAGATATTATTGTAGAAATGGTCGGATATGGGATCCGTTATGTCGATGTCTATTCGTTCGTGTTCCCTTCCGATTAATCCTAGATGTTCCTTGAATAGGAACCTCCGTAAGCTGCCAGCGAACTTTCCACTGGGGAAGGCTGCACCGTTCATGATACCATCTTCGAATTCCTCATCCTTGATAAAAGAAAAATTTAAATTTCAGTCCTATGGAGTATAGAGGGCGCAGCAATAATAGGTCTGTCTTTTATTACTTGAGCCCATGCATCAAAATTTAGTTCCACAGACAAGCTATTAGGGTTTTTTAATGTGTGAGACTGCTGCCTGGCATACATCCCAAGTAATAAAAAAACTGCGTATATCTCATATAACAAAGCTATGATATACCTCTATTAAACTTGCTATTTCTGAATCTCTTTTACCGATCAATGAGCGGTCATTGATATTGGCCGAACCACAAATTACAGTTTTATCATCGACAATCATCAATTTCGAATGAACGTAGACTAATTCGGTTATTGGTTCACCATTTAATACTGAATGATTTCTCAAACCGTAGAAAGAGATATATTTCTTTGGATCGTCAACTCCAGCCTCTTTTAATCGATTCAATAAAGCATCTCTGCCCCTAAAGGAAAAACAAAATAATTTTTTTGAGGTTACGAAAGTTAAAAACTGTTCATTAGCAGCCGAAAACACATTAAATAAAACAGAAATCGAGTGTTAAAAGCAGAAATATTAATACTTGTGCAAAACGAAAAACATGTAACAAATTGAAAAGCTCACCCGAAGGCTTGAAATCTGTAGTACAAGCAAGCCAACCTCCATTAAGCTAGAAGAAGCAAGTTAGAAAGTGATAATATTTTAGGAAAGCTTTGAAATATCGAAATGAATATTTAATATAATTACCTTGAAATCGCTTGATAATTCCAGTGCGTTATGGCTCTTATTGATGTACCGGACGGTCCACCGACTTCACCTTCGAAACCAGGCAGTAAAGGTAAGATCACGAATACTCTAAATGTAGCACCTTCTCTGTTTAGGTCGAATTGAACAGTTAATTTTTTTTTTTTAATTGGATTGAACATTTATTTAATTTTATCATCATAGTTATCCAATTTCATAGGACATTACATATTATCAGTTAATTATAGAACGAAATTTAGTACTTTATTCAGTTTTAAATCTTCATGTGCAAACATTTATTTGAACTGGAGAGTCAATTTGACCCTCCAGTACAAAAAAGGGGTTTTCACACATTAATGCTAAAAAAAAAACTTACTTATGTGCCCTGATTATGCGTTTGAATAACGATTGTTGTATCTGGTTGCGAATTGAAGAGCTATGGTGTGGTAAGGAGATGAAGAATTGGTTTTCAATATAGATGTAATGTTGAGATCTATTTATTGCATCAACGTAGGCTTCGTGGATGCTCTGCTCATTAGTGTTGGGTTCTAAGAAGCCACAGGACCATGTTGAAACACTTCGTAAAACCTGCGAATTATATACACTAAGCTGGAGATGTGGCAACACTGTATCAATCAAACATTGTGTTTTTTATAATTATTACAATACGTATGTCAAAAACTATGCAGTATACTGACGTGACTTTTTTATTATTATGGACTCTTCCAAAATTTTAGTAATGCAGAAAATTTTGAGCGTGTTTTAACATCAATTGGAGGGCCCATTAAATAATTTTTCAAACGAGAAGAAAATATTTTTAGTTTGACACAATATGTTTCATCTGCTTGTGACATGAATCCAAACTATTCTAGAAATTACACTTTACAATAAGTAATAATTCAAATTAAAACTTTTCTCGTTTAACAAACCGACATGGCGACATGTGGAAAAAAAAAATTAAATGGGCAATTAAATCATACACACGATATAGACATGTCAGAATTCTGATGGCATTTCCACAATTATGGTGCAAAAAACTCTGGACTTTTTGTTACAAAAGCTTAGTATGTGAAAATTATCGCACTAGGCAACATGTCAACTGCATTGTTTGTGCATAAATGCAATACCATATTGGAGTTGTTTTGTTTTTGCAAAAATTGTCGTAACTTCCTTATTTTTAAGGATTATTAAAAAAAAACAAACATTTTCAAGATTATCTTTCGGCTGTCTCAAAACATTTGCATCTATAATTATTTTAAATAACAATATGGCGATAGAACAAAAATTTCAAAACAAAATTTTCTGATAACAACTCCATCGATTTTTGAAAGTTAATAATTTATAAAATCCTTAAACTATTTGCATCTAGTGGATAATAAAAAAAAAAACCTTACCTGACAAGTTACTTTATACTGTTCCAATTGCAAAACATCCGGAACAGCAGACATATTATAAGACTTCGGCAACAAAAATGGATAAGCTAGATTCAGTCTCGCTTTTTCTAATTTGGTAGCATTCCACCTCTGTATAAAATGCCTAGCTATATCTCTGGCGCTGCTCCCTTGAACGCAAACGGCTATATCGTGCCAGGGCATCCTGGGAGTGGTTGTGCGATCGATGAAATCGACCAGAGGAGCATCCAAATCGGTAAAATCCTTCACGATAAAGTTAACATAGTCTTTTCCGACCCAATATTTGGCCGAACCGCAAAGATCGGAATCGTCAGTCTTTCCATTCGAGAATTTTTTCGCCAGACTATCGGGTTCGTCTACACTCTCCTCATTCTGCGAATACATCATGTTGAGTAGCTCCTTCCCCTTCAATTTGACTTTGGTTTTGATCACAGATAAGTCGTACTTGCGTTCCATCTCGGGCGTGTTCAGTTTTAAGTGTTGGGCGGCGTTGGGTATAAAAAGATGATCGCCCGGTTCCAGTTGGGGTAGTTGGGCTTCTGAATCGTCCGATTCCGAATCTTCTTGCGGTTCGTTTATCTTTATTTCCGGCTGTATCCTTTGGCAATATGGAGTGGGTATCGGATAAAAGTGATCTCCTCCAGGTACTGTCGACGTCTTCTTTCTCAACGTTGATACATCGAGTGTTGGTGTTACAGATCCCAAATCCGTTAATCTATGCTCGAAATCGTCCCATCTTCCGTAGCAAAGATCCACGCCCCCGATGAAGGCGTAAGTTCGGTCCACGCAGACGATTTTCTCGTGATGCGCCCAAAGGAACACCCCGACTTTAGCATGGTCCGGATGTCTTAACACTTTGATGTTCTCGTGAGTTTTTGACAGCACCAATTTGCTGTAGTAACTATTTAGACCCAAAGCCATCTCGAATTCCTTATATAGCAAGATAAAAATTCTAACTCCCTCCTCCTGAAATACATCCGAAATTGAATCACGGTAAAATTTGAATTTGGAAGTGACTCACCGCTTTCCTCTGCAACAACTTATCCAGTCTCCAGTAATCACCTTCAACTGCGGGGCGTTTTAGATAAATCTCAGGACTCAACCACCAATCTGCTATGAATATTTCTTCTTTAGCTGCGTCAATAGCATCCGCTACAGCAGACATGTACGATCTGCCATCTACAAACCACGTCGCTGTTATGTTGTTGCGTATTGGAGCGAATGAACGATACCTGTTAGTCTGTGTAAAGTCCCTAGCTGCGTAAAAATAAGCGATGATTTATTTATTACAATGGATGGGCAGCCTAGAAGTAAACCGTACCTAATTCAGAAGCGTACAATTTAAAGCACTCCAGCCAATGGTTCCTTTGGGATCTAGTTTGGCATTTCACAACTAGTTGTCGACTTAAAGTGATTATCTGAAAAGCTTTTTGTAAACCAGTCGAGTATATCCCAGAAGAAACCTCGAAACCTTGATCATAGAGTATCACGCATTTTATTATGCCAGTTTTTGGATCGATATAACCGAAACAAGTGTCTTTCAGGAAGAACCAACGGTCTCTCCATGAAGAATAAAAGACCTCTTGGCATATATGTCGACATCTATAAAAAATTTATTATGCAGAGCAAAAACAGAAATATACAAGGGTCGTTTAGCAAAATATTGTTGCGGTCCCAGTTTTGTAACGGTTAGTAAGTTTTGATCGCGGTCAGTAATTTTATAAAAAAAAAAACAAATGGATTATCATAAGCCCGCGGAAAAACATTTATAGTAAAACAATTTTACGGTGGCAAAAAAATATTCCACCGAAGTCAATGATATCGAAATTCAAAGTTTGTGCATTATCGGAACTGAATCCTACTATGACCTTTAAACTAATTTGTTGGGGGAACCTATTCCTATTCCAAATATTTCGCTAACCGACGGTTTAGACGCCGCGTCCTGCCTAAACTGACTTTTAACATTACAGAAACAATGATGAGAATGGCAGTCACATATTTTACCTCACACAGCAAAAGTTCTGATAACATCCGAAACAATTACATCCACTCTGGCCAGGTTGGGTACTCCCAGATCTCTTTCTAACCAAACCTTCTTTACCTTTGATTCCCAAATCGTATATGAAGGACAGATTGGAGACTTCTAAAAATTGGACCTATTGAAAGCAAATTGCTCACAATGAGACGCTCGTGATATCAGCAAAAATCAAAATTTCGGAAAATACTCACGGTTGATGAATGATAACGATAAATATTGATGGCCAGTAGATTCTGCAAGTAATCCTGGAGCTGCTTCATTCTATTTGGTAATTGGTCGTAAGATATCAGCATCTCTGGCTTCTTGGGAAATCTGAAAATGAAATTTGATGTTACAGAATTGCAGCAAGAGAAGAAGTTACACCAATTTGGTTTTTGTTTACCATCGCTAACTATTAGCATTATGATTGATGAGTTATCTATATTACCAACTGCAAAAACTCCTAGAGAATGCTCACCTGGGTAGGTGGCATTTTCTTTTACCCTTAACATTAGGTGGAGTGTGATGTTTGAAACTTTCGCGTCTGCGTTTATGTCCCTTAGTCGGAAATGGAATATCCAAAGTCGCCCTGAACATTAACAATTGATGATGCAAATCCTGGATGTGTTTGTACCTTTTCCTAATCTCCCACGTAAAATCTCCATGCCTCAGAGAAATTGTATACCTAAAACCCGCATGGTCCTCGAAAAACGACTTCAATAACACAATTTGGACACTTACAAATGAGGATTGATCAAATGGGTAGCATGACTAGTTTCACAGGCGACTATTGTCACTTCTATAGGAGTCGCAGGTATATACACATCCCGATGGAAGGTTTTGAACTTAACTGGTGGTTTATAGAGAGCGCCGAACGGTATTCGTCCTGGTGTTGGACCTGAAATGATGCGTATTGATGATGATTGCTTTTGGAGCACACTTCACGTGGGTTTACCTGCATTTTCTAATCCATTTAACACTACTTGAGAGCCTTGGATGTCAACAACCGTCATAGATTCTGGGACGTCGAGATTATCGTCAAAATCAGCGTCAGAAAATGCTCCAGGAGTTTGTGGTTCAGGTACCTCAGTGTTCTCTGGTGTCTCCATGCTGGAATCGCAAAATAATATGTTCATATTATAAATTGGTATATACAGTAAAACCTATTCAAAATGACCGTAACATAGTGACCGTTGATTTTTAGCAAATATTTATTATTGTTTGAATGTATTAGAAATCATGTTTTGATATATATATATTTAAAAAACATTTATTGAAGTGGCCACTTCGCACAAGTTCCGCTGTATACACATTTTTCTGTGTATGTATTATCGATAAATGAGTAATAAAAACCAGTTTAATATTATTGTTGTTAAAAAGGCGTAAACACTAAAAAATGTTACATTAATATGCGATATAATAACCATTGCTGAATAGCTAATTTAAGATATATTTGGATAATGGTATCTATATTTTAAATTTAAGGAGATACCAAATCGAAGGAAAGATTGGTAATTGCTGTAGAGATGCAAGAACACTTTTTAATGAGGTTTGAATGATGAATCCATGTATTTATGACTTTTTTTACGACAAATAAAGATAACCTTTCAGAAAGTTTAATCACAAAGAACTTTACAAAATCGTATTAGTGTTAATAAATCGTATAGGTTTATTCATATATTACTAGGCATCCTAGATGGTATATTGACAATATTATTGCTATGAATACAACTAAAGCATGCGATACAAATAGCGTTAAATACTATATAAAAACAAAAAATTAACGCACTATTTCAATCATTGTAACATTTCCAACACTATGATAACAACAATGATAATTCGCATTCATTTATTTATAATGCATTATCTCAACAAGTTATTGTGTCACCACGATTTAGTACGCGAATACAAAGAATTTTTACATGTTTCAAGGTTGGGAATTCTCTATGAATAATGAGTAACTCATAGAACAACGGTTTAACAATAATTAACCCGTGTAAATTATCCAATTCCCGAAATGACGAATACCTACATTGCCAGACATATACAATAATTCCTGTTTCATATGTTTAAGGCAGATTCTATTCGTTAACGAAAATGTAATAGATAAACACTCTATTTAGCGCAAACACATTTTTATGTTCTATCAAGGATCCATTCATTTTGATAAATATATGTACCTATAGTTACTTGCAAAATTGAGCGTACACAAGACTTATTATCTTGTTCGTTGGTGTACGCTCAATTTTGCGAGAGATAAAATGAATTTTCTAGGGTTTAAAAAGGTGTCAAAGCTGACGAACAATTTAAGAACACCCTGTGTAAAATGTAGTATTTAGCAAACATGACTATATTCCCAAAGCCGTAACAAAATGAGAACTTTATCTCTAATGCTTTATAAAATACATATAGGATATTATAGAGGGAGATACAAATGTTAAAATTTTAACAAAATCGTGAATACATCAAAAATGGTTGAATTTAGAGAAAGTGAACTTTAGCAAAAATCATATTCATGAGTTTAGCTTGTGCCAATTTTTCTTTATAATTTCTATTGTAAGTTTTATGGGGATGTTTGTGCACATGGATCTGATCAATTTTAATTTTATCTAACATTTGTTTGAGTTGTAAAGAATTTTTTAAATAATTTAATAAATATTTGAAATCGATTTTGTTAAAAATTTGGGAAGTTCGTATAAGGGTCTTTGTATACAAGATACTATGGGTATTAAGGGATTGTTTGTTTTGACAAACCATACATTTTTTGAGGCAAAGCGTTATTGATTTTTAATTTGTTAGCTATGGAGGGTGAAATCAAATTTTGGGTATCCCATTTATGATTCCTTCCAATTCCATTTAAAACAAGAAAATTGCTATCGACATCCGATATAATGGAACATTTCTGGAAGTTGAAAATATTTCCACAGGATTCTTCGGACAGGATTTTGTTATTAAAATTTTTTGTCGCCTGAATAGTCGCATGAATGTCGCTGTAATAGATCGCGAGAAAAAGATAGTGGACAACTGGTCTAAAACATCCTGTATATTAACCACTGCCTTACCCTATGTGCGTTATGGTTAGGATAATTGTCTTGCTGAAAATAATAGACCCGTGGCATACCGTGTTTAATAGGTGAAGCTCTCAGATTTTTCTGCCTAATTCATAATACTGTCAATAAATTCGAAATTTCCGATACCTCCTACTCTGTACCTCATTTTTGTTGACAGAAATTGTCAAATTGAATTCGTATATGTATTGTAATATTACTTGTAACTATTTAGAAATATTTTTTACAAAAACACCTGTGCTTTCGTTTTCTTGGTGCACGCTTACTTTTGCGAATAACTGTATATTGCCAATGATAGATAATCTGTTTCAGCATTATTTATATACATTAAATATTTCAGCAATTACAGGCAAAATTTGTCCTAACATCACTTCATAAAACCACTACATCATTACGAGCATTTGGGATTAGTTAATACTTAGTTTGATTTAGCAATTTCGTTATCTGAATGTTTACATTCAACTGATATAAAATATAGTAGGGCTGTCCTATGACATATGGGTATAACGTAAACTCAATATTTAATGTTTAATATTAGCAAAATATAAATTATTATACGTATTGCGAATTTGACGAACCATACATAGGCAGCACGTTCAAGATAACTTTTTCATGCAATTGTTATTACTAAAGCTCGGATTATATGCAAAATGCATATTTGTTTTTTAAAGGTATATATATCAACCAAATTTTTAGTATTTTGGCTGTATCTAATGTTTTTTTATTAAAATGAGTTTATTAAAAAATGCATATTCTGCATATTTTTGCTACTTCATGAATTATTGCATATTTGTGCATATTGTCGTCAAATTACAAATTTCCTCCAAAAAAATCAATTGAATGTTAAAGATTGGAAATTTCAGTGAAAAGTAAACCTGAAATTCCTTCATTGAAAAATGAACACATGAAAAAATAATATTAATGTTGCCCGAAGCTTCCGCTTACATGTGTAAACCCTCAGTTAATTTAAAAATATTTTTTCCTAATTTAATCCATACTACTTGTTTGGCTCACGGTATTAATAGAGTCGAAGAAGTAAGAAACCAATTCCTTCTTGTGAATGAGCTAATTAGTAACATAAAAAAGATTTTTGTAAAAGCGCCATTGCGGGTTCAATTTTACAAGAACTCGTTTGCCGATTTACCGTTACCGCCACAACCAGTAACTACTAGGTGGGGTACATGGCTAAATGCCGCATTTCATTATTCAAACAATTATCAAAATATTAAAAACTTTATTTTTGAATTATCTGATGATTCAAATGCTATAAGAGATGCTAAAAAGACCTTAGAAAATAATATAATACCAAATCAATTAGCATTTATTGCAACACATTTTTCTATAATATCAGAAACAATTTTGACATTAGAATCAAGAGAACTGCTCTTGACTGACTCTAAATTTAGTAAACAAATGTCGCAAGGCACTCTCAACTGTTAGAGGAAACGGAGAAATAATTTTTAAAAAGCTAAATTCAGTATTGGAGAAAAATCAAGGATTTAAAATTCTTTCAAAAATTTCTCTTATTTTAAATGGGGAATTTGTGGAGGACATTGAATTAAACCCTAATATTGTAAGCAATTTAAAACATGTTCCAATTACTTCTGTCGATGTAGAACGATCTCTTTCGACGTTCAAACACTTGTTAGATGACAGACGTCATTCATTTAAAATAGAAAATTTAGAAAAGCACCTAATTGTCAATTTTAATAATAAATAATAGCAGTTTAAGTAGCTAGATAGACCAAGAGCAAATAGTTAGTGGAAAGTATATAGGTGTTTAGGTAGATATTATATTACTAGTTAAATAATTAAATATTTATTAAATTAAGTTATTTTTTTAAAATAGTAGGTACATTATTACAATATAAGTATTATAACGTCACAGAACCTCTTAAGTTTTTGTATATTGTTAATAAGGAATAATGTTGTACGAGCATTATGTTGTAAGATACTTAAAATGTAAAATAAACTGTTATCTTCATGTTTTTTTTTTAAGTTGAAATAGTGCATACTGATGCATATTTCGCATATGGCGGAGCATATTTGTCAATAATTTCCGCATATTGTTGTCAAAATATATGCATATAAATGCGCATATTTTGTTGTTTTTCTTGTGCATATAATCCGAGCTTTAGTTATTACAATTAACTGCATAAATTTACTTACATTAACTACCTACCAAAGATATTGAAAATTATCAATCTATAGCTGACATTTCTGACCACTGCTACTACGCTACCGAAATTCATAAAAAACTGCAAATTTTAGCGTCAACTAATTATATATTTAGAAGAATTGCATATTTAGATCTCGTGTGCGGTGTGCCCATCTAGCTATTCTAGTTATTTTAGGCAAAAATTGTATGAATGTGTTGGATTAATTGTTAAGTATTTTTACATGCGCTGAGCGTGCGTACATATTTGTTGTATATGATCTTTCTTTTGTTAGTTAGGTATTAGGCATTAACATATTTAACATATTTTATGAATATATTAGCAGGGCTAGTAGCAGAAAACTAGAGTCTCGCCCTGAGATTTACCTTATTTGCTTCTTCTTTTTCTTTTTGTCATTGTAAAGCAATCGTCTGCTGGTAATAAAGGCATATATTATTATTATTATTATTATATTAAATACAAGTTTCTGTTTCGCTACTTACATACTATTTACATAGGTATTATATTAAATACAAATTTTGTCAACAATAAATTCCTAGTAACAGAACACATGGATTATATTATACACTTTTTATCTCGTTGGGTAATCGTTGGGATTTATCGACACTTTTTTTGTGTATGACTAGATGACATATACATATATACTCAGTTCATAACGAGTATTTAATCTTCATAAATTAGACCCACAATAAAATTGAGATACATACAGACACAATAGACGGCTTGAGCAGCATCTGCAGAAGCTTTTTTATTTGTTTTAAATTATTAGTATGAGTATATGGTCTTAGCAGATGCTCAGCATTATAAATATTGTACAGTGTCATGATTTTTATAACCTTGACATTAAAAGATTATCTTAGAATCTTTATATATTACTTTACTCAAAAAATATAACCTCAAATTCATAAAATGAATTTAAAAACAATTACTAGATAAGTAAATATCGCAACATTCCCTATTATAGCATAATGCTAGAATGCTATCATAATACTGCTGATTATAATTGTGGGAATTTAATATACATACTTATTTAGCGTTTCAAATTATAAACTAAAAATGAACGTGAGTATACCTTCCAAGTGTCCTAGTTTTTTTGCTGCACATACAATCTAATGTATTAATAATATCTATTCACGAAAATTGAGTAATTCCACATTCTCACCATGAAATTATTTTGTTAATAGATATACCTACATATATTTCAAAGAATTTATTGTTTACCTCGAAATATACTCGTTTTGAACTCACCTGCTTACAACTTATTGGTACGTGTACAAAGTAATTACAAATAAAAATCAAACACACAGAACGAACTTGTGATCACTTAACTTAACAAAGTGTTCTAATAACGACGTTAACGGACCGACAATCACTCACTTGCGATTTCAAGAAATGAGACAACCTTGGATGTGGACATCACGATTTAATGAAAAATACAATAGACTGATACAATCATTCTGCATCGAATTCGCGTCTGGTCTGCTGACTTGAAAACTTGAACGCTTTTTTTTTGTTATGAGGTTGAACTATGTGACCAGTATTGAGCCTACGATATGCTGGTTGCCGTCATTTCGGAGTAAAGTTTTACAGGAACATGGATGAAGGCTTTAATGTTTTACCTTAGAATATTTTGCTGAGTAAATGTTACTTTCTTAAATTTGTTTCTTATCAATTTCGAACCAGTCCAAAACTCAATAGCTTTCTTCTGTGGTCTGGAGTATCGTCTGTCGAAGTACATGTCTCTTGCAAATCCACAATTGAAACTTTTTTCTATCTCTCACCGTTTCAAAGTTATTTAAATAATAAAATGCGACTCAAATTTCGTTTATACAAGTCAGATTTCAGCCCAAAAGTTAAGGTTTCACCGCAACAGAGGCAGTGGCGGCTCGTCAGGGGAGGCTACGGAGGCTAAGCCTCTCCTATTATTTTTAATAAAATAAGTAGCGTTTATTATATATTAAAATAATGTTTAAGCATCGGTGATATCCTAAAATAAAGCAATTTTGCAAAAAAATATATAATCAATAGTATATTTATTCATTACTTAATTTAAAGATGCAAACAAATTTCCAATCATGCGCGAAATTTTACTGTACATACTACAATAGCAAGCGAGGAGGCTAGCCACAGATTTGGCTCCGCACCGATGATTAATGCCATGGCTGAAAGCAATGTGACTCCGTAAGTGCACGTGCACTTTAAACGGCGAATACGTATGGTTGGAGGCTTGTCGCCGCGGTGAGATCCTACCCGATCGGCATGTTGCGTTATCGGTCGTAAAACGTTGCTACGCAACTGCCCATGCAACTCCCAGCTCCCAGTACTAATAACTTAAGAAGCGTTGGGTAAGTTTTGTTAGGTTATGCATACAAAATGGATAAAATGAACGAAATTAGAATTTGCCAAGATATTGTCCACTGGTTGGTAAGAAATTCTTTTAGTTGTTTAAACATACAGACGAAATTACACATCGTACAAAACATTGAGAAACCACGGCCTCATTTATCTGTAGTATCTAACGACGGGAAATTATAAAGAATTACTCGAACTCTTTAGTAAATATGAACCTAGTTTTAATAAATTTGTTAGTAGTAATATTTTTTCGGGTACATCTAAATCTATACAAATTGATTTAATAGATTGTATTTCTTTTGTATTAAAACAAGAAATAGATACAGAAATTAAAGAAGCTCCGTTTTCTTCTTGGCAAGTAGATGAAACCACAGATATTTGCTGTAAGTCTCAATTATCAATCATATTACGTTATGTCAAGAGCGGTGAAGTTATTGAAAGATTTTTGGAGTTTTTTAACGTATCATCCGGTGGAACAGCTCAAGATTTATTTAACCTTTTATCAAATAACAGCAAAAAATATGAGTTAAAAAAAAATTAGTCGCTCAAACATATGATGGTGCATCTGTTATGGCAGAGCATTTAAATGGTTTACAAAGTAAAAAAAAAACAATTGCACATCAAGCTCTTTTTGTACATTGTCATGCTCATGCCTTAAATTTAGTTTTGAGTAAACCTTGTAATATAAACAAAGAATCTACAATTTTCTTTTCTAATTTAATTGTTATTGTTTTTAGAATTTATTTTTGGTTTATTATTACGTTTATCAAGAGTTTATTTTTACGTTTTTATTACCTTTTTACCTATCACCTTATCCAGTTTCCTATCCAGGCAAGATTTCACTATCCTCTACGTGGTTCTTTCTAGACAATAATTTATATTTTATTTTAACCTATTTTTTTTTTCAATTTTTATTCTACACTTACAATGCTACAATAATAACTATAAAAAATATAATTTATTCACTGAGAAGGGTTACTTAGGCTACGGTAGCCTCCCTTGAACAAAACGTCACGAGCCGCCACTGAACAGAGAGTGCCCTTGAGTAACACTCCGTGGACTCTACAAGCTACTAACAAACTTTCCTTCCTTTGTTACTTTAATTCAATTAATTTGTAGATCGCTGAATTTGCAGTTTAATATTTGACTCGATATATAGTATCAATCGACTTTCTGAAATTATACAGTGTGGTAACCGCTTACGAAATAAAATTATTTTTCATATTATCGTATTTTATGAGATAATTCTGAATTTGTAGCGCTAAATAAGTAATTGTCTGAAAGTAAGCCGGTTATTCACTAATGAATTCTCTAATAATATCTATTGCAAATTTACAAGAATGAGCTCCATTACGGAAACACTCGGTATAGGAATAAATCAATGGATAATTAGAAAAATACAGTACAGATCGATACATAACTTGCTATAAAGCTTACACGATATTTACTCATGTTTTACGTTTAAATCCTACTCTTGCGTGTAGTAAAACCCAAAGCCAAGTGACCAGTAATACAAAGTGGGGCTCGGCGACAAGAGAAAGGCTGCCCACCTTCTACACGGACAAACTTACGAGCATACGCAATGCAGGTGAGAGGGAAACTTTGCGATATACTTTTTTTCCCTTCTGTGTCTTATCCTACCGCTTTTTGGATTTCTTTCGCTGGCGATTTTTTCAAAGCTCGCTTGGCCGACTCTAGTCCGACTTCTGAAGCTGTACCGTGCTGTTTCTCAACGCCTGCTGCGCTATGCTTTCATAAGCGACAGTATTTATAATTCCTGAATCACGTGTTAGTGCCAGAAATATCGCGTTCGGTTTTAAGCAACACGCTGTATATTATTTTATACATTCCTTGATTATGGTGCTTATTTATAGTGATTTTTAGCTAGCGTTATATAGTCCTATTGCATTTTCCTTATTAAAATAGTCGAACATTACGCGAAAGGTATTAAATTCAAAGGGTTCGTATATGGAAATATGACAAGTGGATAATACAGGGATCTCTTTAAAAAGTGTAAGTAAAATGTTATGTATAAAAGTGAATATGTTACGTTTTAAAATCGCTCTGTATATATTTTAATCTTGCATATGTTATAAAATTAATTGTGTCAGTAGTGGATATAAAAAAAAAGTAAAAGGAACATTTCTGTTTCACTTTTCTAGGTTATATGGAACGTATTTTTACATATTTAAATATTAGATATAGTTTTTATAAAGGAAATTTTACATTTCTACAGTTGTTAAAATTAATATGCAGAAAATTTCCATGTGCATCTTATAATTATGTTAATCTCATTTTTTATTTATTTATATTAACATCGAAATATTTAACATTTGATTTAAGTAGTCGTAATTTTTTTAAAGCACTAATTAAAGACGCATGAATTTAATATGCAAGTTAAAATATCAAAGTGGAAAAAAGTTATTAAAGATCAGTTTTTTTCTGGCGACGAAAAATGAAAAGAATATATTTATTTTTCCTATCTTTTCCGAAGAAAAAGATATAAACAAAACATTTAGCTGCAAAAATGAATCAAATTTTCAAACCGAGATAATAGATTATAAAACCAAACCTGCACAAAATCAAAATCAAAAATAAAACATCACGTATTATTAACCACTTACTGAATAAAAATTATATTTCATGTTTATCATGTTATAAGTAATTGATTACATTAATTACAGGCAGTACGGCTATGAGATTATGAAAAAAATTATTAAAATTACTGTTACAGTTTAACGAATTAAGTGCTCGACATATTCTCCATTCACTTGTTGGCAATAACCTAATCCAAAGTAAAACCCTTCTTTTCTTCTCTAACTTTTTCTAACACTCGAGGTGACATATTCCTTATTTCTATTTATATTTTTGAGTGAGATCACCAATGTTGTCTCGCTTTGTTGCCTAAACTGTATTTTTGAGATTCCCCTATAAAAAATTCCACAGATGAAAGATCTGGTGATCTACTTGGCCAGACAATTGCACTTCATCCACCTATCCGTTTATTAGGAAAGGTCTCATTTAAATAGTTTCTTACAAATACATCAAAATGGGGTGATGCCCCAAATTCCTGAAACCCAACAATTTCACTTGGTAAGTTCAGATCCATCAGAATGGGATATAAATTTGCCAAAACAGGAACAACGTAATTTCTAATGAGATCCAAATGTTTTACCGTTGTCAAATTCGCATCAATAAAAATTCGACCGATTATATAGTTACCGAGGACACCTGCCCAGACGTTCATTTTTTGAGGATATTGCGTATGTGTCTCACGCATTCAATAGGGATTCTCTGTTGACCAGTAAATACAGTTCTGACCGTTTACTTCTCCTTTCAACATAAACGTTGATTCATCAGAAAAAGAGGATAGAATCAAGGGTTAGAATAAAAGAATGTAGCTATAATCAAAATTTACAACTGTAAAACAACTCGAAATAGTATAAAATCGTACATTTAACTTTAACAGTATACCAATTTTAAATAAAGAACAACATTTTTAAAAATACAGGATATAGTTAAATCAATCAAAAATTCAATTAACGACAAAATTGACACACAATATTTCTCTAAATTGAACTCTGTAATAATTAACTAACTCAAATAGCAATTTGGCATCACTTTTGTTTCTATGTGTTTTCTATTTTTATTTCTTACTTGTTATACTGAGAGAATGCCAATAAATATTATATATTATATAATATCAATTTTGTCAAATTTCGCCAAAGTTTATGAAAATATTTTGTTCAACCACCTATATGAAAATGTTACATCTTTTATTTCACCGTACCAACACGGATTTGTTCGTGGCCGTTCAACTGTCCCTAATCTTCTCACCACCTCACAGTTTATTTGCCAGGAACTGGAGGGGCAGAGGCAAGTTGATGTGGTTTATACAGATTTTAGCAGCACATTCGACAGCATTGATCACGGTATTTTACTTCGGAAATTATCTTCGTTTGGGCTTACTACTCCTTTACTAAAGCGAATGGAGTCATAGAGTAGGTGAGGTAGAGTGGTAGATGTAATTACGTACATTATAATTGGTATAAGTCCTTTCAGTTTTTTCCATCTTCAGGCATTCCGCGGGGATCGAACTTGGAACCTTTGCTTTTTATTTTATATATTAATGATCTTCTACAAAATTTCTCTAGCTCTGTACTTGCTTATGCTGACGATATTAAAATGTATTCTTCGATTTCGAATTTAAATGATGAATATTGATTACTTATTTGATTGGTGCACTAAAAAGAACTCATCTCTAAACTTCAGTAAGTGTTGCTATGTCTCCTACACCCGGCAAGTCAATCCAAATCCCTCTGTTACATGATGAATCTACACTCTTTGCAAAAGCTACAATCGGTGAGGGAACTGAGGGTGTTTTATTTGACAGTTGTATGAACTTCGCGCCACACATTATCCACCTCTGCCTCTCAGTTTCCAAAACATTGAAAGGAAAAATTTTCAAGATATTTTGTTAAGTTATTTTCCTTATTTTTGTTACAAAAAAGCTACGCATACGACAGTTAAAGGTCGTCCAAACAATAGTCACAAGGGTGTCTTGCCAAATTCAACACTTAAATGTTTTTATCTAATCTTAAGATCTAATTAATCTAATTTCTCCTGATAATGCAGAGATTTATTATTAGCTAAGAGTGGTTTTCACTAATTAATCAACAATTATTTTTTTCTTCCTCTTTGTATATGTTGCATACCATTGAAAAAATACTTTATGTTTAAAATAAGTTCCCCATTGGGAAAAGAAGATCTTACAAGCTCTATTTCAAAGGTTAATTACTACACAAACAGTCATATAATTATAGATATAGGAATACCTAACATTCTTGCTGCGAAAGACTTCCTACAAATTCTAAACGCAAAAAAAAATCACCACAAACGTAGCAAAATTCCTAAATTAGTCGATCGAATTTTGTTAGAATATTAGTCGTACAGTACCGATCGGCCGAAACTTTCGTTTCTGTAAATTGCTTTCCAGAACTCGTTCACGCACCATTGCAACTATAATTGTTGCGACACCTCAAATAGTTGTTGTTTGTGCTTTAAAATCTGTGTCCGACGGAGCAATTTTCGACATACATGCTCACGTGCCAAAACTATTAAATAAGAAACAGGGGATCTGATGACATAATAGGATGCAATGGGTTTAGGTATTCGTGTCGAAATGAAGAAATATCGAATGTGACGTTAGAATATAAATAAAAACAGCAGAAAAACGGGACGTGCACTTCCATATGTTCATATATGAAGGAAATGTGTTTTGAAATGACTTCCTTAAACGATAGATGCAGTTTTCTTTTTTATAAGTTTAGGTACAGAGATGAGAAATTGTTGTAATCAGAGTATGTCGTGTGCAGTTATTCAAATCCAAATTAGTATATAGTTTTCTTATGTTGAAATTTAACTATCATTGAAACTTTTTTTTGCATTCACGCATCTGAAACATAAAATACAGTGTAAGAATAGAATCATTCAATCTCATAAGCGATTAATGTAGGTATATTTTATTAATCTACTGTGTAGCTTTGTGAAGGCAATTAATAAAATACATATTTGTAACACCAACAGCTACGCCGATCGGTGTAGGAAATAGTTGACACGTTTGATTTTGCATAGTGTTGCCGCTAATTTTATTTTACCTTCTAAAAGTGAAAGTTATACATCGGGTCCAGAATATCGAAAATGCCATAAACGCAAACGAATCAAATATTTATTATTGCATGGCTAAAACGCTGATAATATTGAATATTTCAAACATATTACCATTTTTAGATAACTTGGCTTTTTATTTATACAAATGAATTCTTTAAATAATTCATAGCAGGTTGGTTTCTGAGCTCTCTATAAGGAACTTTAACAGATGATATACTGATAAAAATATTTCTTTCAGTCAGTTATAACATATAATTTATCCCCATGTAATCAAATAATATTTTTTTTTCTAAATAAGGAAATATTTGTTTGCTACACTAATGAGAGTTTGTTTGAATCACTGAATAGTCAACATTGTTGTGAACTAGTAAGGAGAACTTTTCAATTTTAATAGAAATCACAAGAATTATTTCAATGCAATTTCCTGCAGAAAACCATTATTATTTGCCAAAGGTAGGCAAACATTTATTAAAGATGATTTATTTGTTATCTATTATCTTTATCCCTGTAGGATAAATAAAAGTAATTTTTGTTAGTGGCCAATAGATAAAAGAAACTATTGTTCATAGGTGATAAGTAAAACTAATTATTATGAGTGAGACTCGAATAAATGTTAATATTTACAATTTTTCACAAACAAAATTTACGTGTGTACATTTGTTTGTGTATAAATTATTTTCGTCCTGGATAAAATACTGGAATAATCACCCGGATTAATTTTATTCGAATAATGTCCAACTCTATTACATACCAGGGATATAGGAATTCCAAATCTATCCACGTCAATTAGATACAAAAACGCCTAGTTTTTGTTATGAGAGATCTTGTGCTGCCACCTATAGGCTTATCTCACTAATTTTAACAGCTACCGGTACAATAGCTATAGTGATGGGCATTTTTTTTTTTGTGAACTAAAGTGACAAAAAAACATTTAACGAAGATATTCTTAAATTTCAAACATGACCATTACAGAAGGCAACTTTATAATTTAAGTAGTTTTTACTATAGTTTTAAGACATGGACATGTTTCAATGCTAAATGTCAGAATTTATGCAACCCGTTAATGTTCAAGTAATGCACCAGATGACGTTATCCCCAAACATATGAGTTTTTCTGAATTCTGTTTGAAGTGTATTGACAGAGCAAACTAGCAGTGAAAGCCGTGGTATCTTCATATATAAATAATAAGTTGTATTGTTAGATTTTGCTTTTGATGTTGCTATTCGCGTTTGAAATAGAATTGTTTAAAATTGTTAGATCTACCGAAAATAAACGTAAATATGATAAAAAATTAAATTCAGATTATTACAGATTATTATAAGAAATTTTTAATTGATATGAATATCAAAAATTTAGCAGAATATAATTGAAGTAAAACAATTCAAATTATTGCACACCTGTTTAAAAAAGAAGGTGATGTTAATGATGTAACTAATTATCGTCTTATATACACTTTACCAACTTTGAACCAAATCATTGAAACAATAATGAATGCTAAAATTTTCGATTACTTTTTAAAATTTAATTTATTATCGAAACATCAGTGGCTTTGTTCCAAAACGTTCCATCAACACAGCTTTAATTAATTTTATTGACGAAATTGACAGATCTTTTGACAATCGAAAATCTTGCACGTCAATGCTTATTGATTTATCTAAAGATTAACCATTCCATATTATTATCTAAGTTGGAAAGGCACAGTATTTGCGGGTCAAAGTTGGAGTGATTTAAGTCATATTTAACTGATCGGCGTTGAAAAGTTGTTTGTAATGATATACACTCGGATAGATGTAGAAGACTTCAACTTGGCGGCCTCAAGGGTCTCTACTAGGACCAACGGCCTTTTTAATTTATTAAATGATATATCTTCACTAAATGTCAGCGATGGTATCATGTTGTATGTTGATGATATCAGTATCTAGGTAACTTCCAATACTCTTGCAGGAGTGGATCATTTTTTTATGTATATATTAAACACTGATGGTTGAGCCTTAACAATTTAATCAATCAATCGCTCCTTTTACTACCTCAGCGAGGGTCTATGGATTAGGTTATTGCCAACAAGTAATTGGAGAACATTTCGAACAATTAATACGTTAAACTATAACAGTAATTTTAATAAAGTTTTTCATAATGTCATAGCTTTAATGCCGGTAATTAATGTAATCAATCGCTTAGGTCGTAAGTGTTATAAGTCTTTGAAAGCAGTTCATTAAGGAGACTTCAAAAATAAAAAAATATACAGGGTGTTATATATATATTTCAAATTTCAGGAATCTAAGATCACTTGGCAATAAAACGAAAGTGCAATAGCTACTGTTAGCTAACGAATCACCTTGTATATCTAGTATTATCATCAAACATAGAAAAAAAAAAATAAGTTATACTTATATATATATATAATCTATCCCTATATACCCGAAGGTGTAGGGTGTGCAGTTGTTTCATTTATTCTCCATTTCCATAAATAAATCTTCTCCACTTCTCCTTGTTTCTAGCCATGTCCATTGCTTGTGTTAGAGACAGCCCCCTTTCTTCTGGTATTTGTTCCACATTGTCGCCCCACGTTTTTCTCGGTCTTCCTCTAAATCTCTTATCGTGTCTTCTTGCTTCCCATGCTTGTTTTACGAGTCTTTCATTTCCTAATCTGGTTAGGTGGCCAAACCATATAAGCTGCCGGTCTTCAATTGTTTTCAGTATGGGTTCCACATTCAGACGTTTTCGTATATCCGTACTCCGTATTTTGTCCATTCTGGTGACGCCAGCTGCCTTGCGGAGATATTTCATTTCCATTGATTGGATCTTACTCTTCATACTAGGTGTTAGAACCCAGGTTTCGCACCCAAAAGTGAGTGTTGGCAGGAACGCAGTTTTGTATATTGTTATTTTTGTTCTCTCTGCAATCTCCCTTTTTCCTATAAATGATCTTCTCAGGCTGTGGTATAGTTTGGATGTGTTCTCCAATCTTGCATTGATACCCTTTGCTATTTATATTTACCCCCAAGTACTTGACAGTCCCAACTTGTTGCAATTTTGTTCCGTTCAGTGCTTGCTTGCGTGCAACCTTTACCTGTTACCATTATTTTGGTTTTGTTAGCATTTATTTTCATATTATTGGACTTCAGTGATGTATTCCATATTTCTATGTTTGCCTGCAGGTCTTTTTCCGTTTTACCGAATATCACAAGATCATCAGCTAATGCACGTTCACTCAAGTATACTGGTTTCATATTCGGTGTCCTATATATACCTTCGATGTTTTTGCCCTAAAATCCTTCATAGTATCGTCCAATACCAAATTGAAGAGAATTGGGCTTAGTACCCCTCCTTGCCTTAGACCGCTGTTAACTAAGAACTCTTGTGATTAGCTCTATCCCGTTCTTACATAATTTCTGTTTTCTTCGTGTATATTCATTATTGAGGCTATCAGTTTATTGTCTACGTTCCTCTTCTCCAGGATTTCTCGCACTTTAGCTCTCAAAAAAAATAATTTAAACAACAAATAATTTCAACACAGTTACAATTTGCTTTTTATCACAGCTTCACTTGCCACGCTAATGACTTCATTGTATGTGTACGTTTTTCTGTTTTCAGATTTCCGTAAATGCTCCGGACATTCTTCTTATGCAGAACAAAACAGTAAATCGACGCATTTTACACGAACAATAGTGCAATACAAATCTCACTTTTGCTATCATCAACTTCCGCTACACCTTTACTTGCATGTGATATCTACGGTGCATCTATCTCAACATGAACTTGCCATTCAACGTATTCGTCCTGCTATTGTTAGCAACATGTATCGGTGCTCAAAGGACATCGGGGAGAATTTCTTCGGTAAGTATTTAAAATATAAATACATATATAGTATATGTATCCATATATGTAAGTACTGATATCTGTTTGTAAAGTCGAACAAGCACGCGAAAATCTACGGTTGGGTAAATTATAGACGAGCTAGGAAGAAAGCTCGCATTATTATCATCAACTGTCTATTAAATATTGTATATTACAAACGTAAAGTATGGGGAAATAAGAAAGTGCCTTTTATACTCTACATATTTTGCGTTCCTGTCGATAAATATAACTTATATGTATCTCGGACGGAATTGAAAATTAGACGAATGACTCTCACTTTTACCTAAAAAGAATCTACGATTTCTGTGACGTGAACGCGTTAATTTTACGCAATCGAATATGATGGGTATGTCATTTTTCGAAAGTTCTTGTTGTTGTCTTCATAAATTTTCGAATGATTTCATACGAGGGCAATGCTGAAAAAATACTTCATTGTTTTACAAAATATTTCCCTTTAACATCAATAAATTTTTGCTTTCATAGAAACCACTATTCCCGAGATACTTCAGAAATCAAGTTTTTATAGTAAATTATAGTATTTTATAGTCTCTAACGGCTGACGAAAAAGTAATTTTAGGCATATCTTTAATTTTTGAAAATAAAAGGAGGACTTGCTAGGTCAGAGCTGTATGGTGGGAGTCTATGGTATTGACTTTTAGGGCATTCAGATACTCAAAACCAGTTTTATAAAAGAAACTAGCGATCATTGTGTTCCCACTAATACGAATTTGTCGGATTTTTGTGCTTAGGTTCTGTTCGAAAGACCCGTTGAGACTATTGACTTTTTTTTATCAGGATTCTAAAAATAAATCCAAGATTCATCTAGAATATATTGTAAACCAAATTTGAAATGCCGCCTTGGAATTTTTCTAGAGCTTTTGTGTTGTCCTGTTATTACTAATGTGTAATTGCTTTTACAAAGTTGCCAATTGTGTAATAGCCCTTCGGAATTTCTTGATAATGCCCATTTTTACGTCTAGGGTCCTCATTTTACCTTATTATAACTTGTATTATAAGGCATTAGGACTTTATTTCTTGTTATATTTTTAGTTTTTTTATAAACAAATATTTTAAAAAAATCACATTCAATTTTACGAATTTTTTCGTCTTGTTGTCATAATTGCTGTTTTTTAAAAAGAGAGGCAATAAAAAATTAAGAAGGTACAGTCGACCTAAACTATAATTTGTTTGAAAGCATCACATTAAAAAAAAAGTTTTTTTTGCCAATTATTTGCTTAATTTGATAGTAAGCGAGGAAAGCCACCCAACTACTCACATACTATAGGCCACTCTTTAATAAATTGCTTTATTCAGAATTTTTTATCAGATGCAGCAAATCTAAAGGTGACCCATGGTAAATATGGTGATTCCTTTGCAGGAATCGATTAAACTTTAAAGTGTTTGCATACACTTGCATATATATTCAACATGCATACATATGTTTGTACTAGCACACTTGATATTAGCATATTCACGTGCATGGGCAAAACATATATTTGCAATGTCGTTGAAATTCCTTATACCACCCAAGCATTTTCTTTGCATTATGGAAATCAATGAATGAATGGTGGGTACTTTAGTAATAGGACTTAAAGTGGGTGATTCGAAAAGTATTTTAAGTGGAAAAATAAAATAGTCTTTTCGATAAATTAGTACATAATATTTAAAATGTTTTTGTTAAATGATTTTTTTTCTAAAAAAAAAAAACTAAATGAATTGTACTTGCACAGTAATATTTGAAGATTAATAGATATGTTGATCGAAAGTATTTCGGAGAGTTTGAATTATCTTCACGAAATGCAGAAAAAGAATCTTTAAATATCGTATTGTTATCTTTGGTACGTTCATATCTGTTTATCTCCAAGTGTAACACCAAAATAATTCGTAATATTCCCAAAAATTATTTGCAGTATGGAATAGGACCCATTACTTTTTAATTATTTTGACAAAATTGTAAATATCTCAAGCTGTAGACAACTGGTGTAAACAAGAGAGACAACGCTCAGAAAACACAAGTCGTCACGTTCACGAGAAAAATACTGCTAGAAGGTTTACAACCACTAGTGTTTGGTAATGAAAGAAGTCCATATCTTAAAGAAGCAAAATGCCTTGAGGTGTGGTGTGATCAAAGACTTGGACGCATGGAAGCACACATATCCAGAAAACAACCTACAAAGTCACTATTGCCTTGGACAGGTGCAGGAAGTTGTATGAAAGAAACTAAGGCTTTAGCCCCAAAATAACTCTATGGTTAAACACAAGGATAATTAGACGCATGAAAAGATACGGAACAGTAGTGTGGTGGTCAAAGGTGCGACATGCGGTACCGGCCAAAACGCTGGGTGATGTACAAGGCTGGCTTGTTTGTATGCCACAAGAGCAATGAGATCTACCCCTACTGCCGCTATGGAAGTAATTCTTAAACCTGCCATACCACTACATATCTGTAAATACAAGGATCTGCTGGGTATGCAGGGAGCAAACTGATGCACAGTCAAACCACTTAAGGGGACACCCCTTATGGGGACGCCGTGGTTCAGAAATTTAACCTGAATAGGAAGTATCAGTGTTCTTTATAGACAAATTAAAACCGATTATGACGTAGGAGCCGGAATATATGGCGTGAGAGCCGAAATATATAGCTTAGGAGCCGGAATATATGGTGTAGGAGCCGGAATATATGGCGTAGGAGCCGGAATATATGGCGTAGGAGCCGAAATATATTAAAAGAAACCCAGAAAGGCCCTTTCGATAAGCTTCAGTAAGGATATGACGGTGTTCCAGGCTGATGTGGCCGCAATTTATTATTGTAAGAGAAGTAGAAAGATGGTCCGAGGCAAGTAAAAGCGTCGCTCTCTTCTCTGACAACCAGGCAACACTTAAAGCTATCAGCTCAACAACTGTTCACTTTAAGCTGGTTTAGGACTGCGTAAGCGCCCTAAATGAGGTGGGCACCCAAAAGAAAACTGACATTGGCTTCATAACATAATCTTGCTTGGGTTCTTAGCCACAAGAGTACCTACATTACTAAATTTCGCAATGAAACTGAATATTTTTAAAGCTGCAATTTAAGTTGAGCATGGTCATCGGGGAAATCCAGAATTTTTTGGCCTTACTTAAAGAATTTAACAATATCCTTATCCTCGACGAAATCAATCGCCTACATATGACAGAAAATACAGAATAAATAAGTGTATTTAAACTTTTCTTTCCTCGCATCTCATCTGGGAACTAGCTGTTTCAAAACAGATTTTATACGGTAATTTATATACCTATACGAGTATTTCGAAACTGCTTTCTCTTACTATGGACCTAAAAGTTCTTGCTGTACATTTATAAGCTTTCTTGGGATTTCAAAACAACCAGAAACTTGAAGATTGTTACACATTCTTCAAAATTAGTTATTTATTCATTCATATATTATGCTGTATTACCTATACATATACAGAATTGCGTTCAGATGAAATAGTTGTGAGTCAAAGGGAAAGTTACGATATGTGTTATTTATCATGCATGTTTGAACTTACGTATCTTAGAATTGCAGAGAAATATTTAATACCAACCTTTCTATGTTTTTTTTTTATTTATTTCTAATGTAATAATTCTCAAACAAATCGCATATATGTAGTACATAGGTACATACGGATTATCCTTTTAAAATGAAATAAATTTAGAACCTCATCATTTTCATTTACCGCCTTAAAAATAACTTTCTCCTCTCTTTAAATTAAAGATTAAGTATAGCAAACAATTTTTTTATACTGCCGAAACATTTTTAATTCCCCCACAAACCGTGTTCCTACGAGTATACGAAAAGTGGCCGCTAATTTTCTAAATTAAACACTCAATTATGTTACGCAAGAAGCAGTTGACATTTAAGTATAACAGGACCGTTAAGAAAATTCCTATAAAGAAAGTTAAATATCACGCTATAATACAGATCTCTCAATTGTCAGTCGATTATTCCTTGTCCCATTGTTCAAGCGACCTGAACATGGGATTTCTGAAGATCAAATTTAACCCGGTTGTAATATACCCACCTATGTTGATTCCAAGGAGAACAGCATATACGTAAATTAGTATAGGTACCTACTTAAAAATCTTACGAACGTCAATTATAATTTGGGCCGTGGCTGATATGCAACTGCTAAGTTGGTCGAACGATAAAATTTATGTATATGCACCGTATATTTCGCAAGTTAATGTTCATGTCGCAATATTCCAATAGCGAATTCGGATGTGTAAATTTGAAGATTAATGACTCCAGGCAAATCTTTATTACCGTTCAATAAGAAGAAAAATTGCAACATTTGACAAGGTGTGGTTCTCTAGATAAGGAATTTGACATATCTGATGTTAAAATGAGGTTTTCAGTATCGATGAAATCGCTCAAAGTATTAGAATCACACACCGTCACGAGTTTACCTTCATGGAATCCGATTTTGATTGATTTCTTTTTGCTGGTTGGTGCTAACTTCCTCTGTGAAATCCGGTCATGCTATTAGGTAGTTAATAACAGTAAATATATATAGGTATACAACAGTTCTGCATCGCGGAGATGTTAACTTAATGCATGATAACCATATTGGTATCTTCGGCTAATTATAAGTGAATTTTAAACTTTCACTTGATGATGATTCCGATGGTGCGGTGTTGTTCCGTATTTCGAATACATATTTATACATAATGATGCTGTTATTTAAATATAGTGGTCTTGTAATTCCAAACCGAGACATTATACAGACTTTGGTCTGAAGAATTTCTGTGTGTTTTCCAAGATTATATCTTATAAATCATTATACCTATGAATCTTTCTTGACCTTTAAATATTTTGATAGTTTTTTCTTAGTTTTTTTGATAAATTTTTTTGTACATGTCCCTAAAAAAGGTTAATACTAACCGAAACGTTGTATATCTGAAGTGTTGTCAATATCAGTGAAACCACCTAAAAACCAAGAAAAAAATATCACAATTTTGTATTGTATGAGACCGACAATGCCACCCAACAATTATGGCTGACAATAGCGAACTTCTAAATATCGGGTAACAGAGGCAAGATGGTTAAACACATGCATTCTGTTTTAAATATATCATTGCGCGGAGCAAATACTTTTGCTATTAATATAATGAACGTTTTCATTCAACCAATGAATAAAGATACCAAGAGAACTACAATAAATTGTATTCTATTCTAATCTAACTGTAGACAGCAACAAAAATAGAGTTTTTTCTTTCTATGGGTGCTCTTCCCATTTTGTTGTCGTTACACACAAGAAAACAGCTAATCATAGTTGCACTAACTTATATCTCGTTCAGACCAAATGCAATTAGATACGTTCGGTTCTTGTTTGATGTACACAGCAAAACCTGTAAAAGTTACACTTTTGTTAGACCGAATATGTTTCGTACAGTAGAAAACACACCAAGTGATTACAGCATGGATATGGAAATTTTGTCCTTGGATTATTTCTATTCAAAGCACACATTTGATAAAATTCAAGAAAGCAATACGTTCCAGCACATTTCTGCAACCATATATGTGTATATCCATTTAATACACCTTTCGAAAATACCAAGAAACATGACAACAATAATAATAGATAAATGCATTCAATCACTTATCTTCTTAGATTAAATCCTTTAATTACAATTTACAAGATTGTTGATAACATGTTCAAAACCAACTTGATTTATTTCACTAAAAATAAGACATATCTATTTGAAGCACTACATTAAAAAAAGCAAGTTTCCTTTTGCTAATTGTTTGCTTAATTCGATATTTTAGAAAGACTATAGCTCGCTTTTAAGCATTTGACTTTAGGCTATTTTTACTTTTAAATATAGAAATCTGTTGCATAAGATGACTTTTATAATATGCGAAACTTACCGCTTGTCTGAATATAAATATGTGTGCTCTATTCAACAGACACTTGTCTATAAGTATATAGGTACTACAATCAACACGGTAAAAAGATTAGAATATAATGTAACCATACTTCAAGCTTCGGAGCTTCGAGCAATGCCTCGTTATATACTTTTACTTTCTTCATAACATAATCTTGTAACAATTTGTGTTGCCAATCGATTAAGTCTAGTTTAAAATAGATTTTTTGATTCGGTCTTGTTAACGTTTATTTTTTCTTTTCTCTATGTGTATAACGTGCAGTCAATATTTCGTTTATTCTTAGTGAAAATAGTTTTACTTTTCGATTTTGCAAAATGACTTGATCAATAGGTTTATATTGTAATGTTAGCAGCGAATGGTTGAATGTCCGTTCACTTTTTAGACTCGCGCAATCAATGGCGAATAATTAGGACAGCTAACAGCTACGTTATATTTATTGCATGTGATTTTCGTGATATTATATTTATAAGTAATTATACATAAGTCGGAATCATATGGTAATCTTTTTTACTATACTTATTTATAGAAAAAGACTTATTTGCATGGTCTAAAACCTAATCCCAATTCTTCATAACTTTTCTTTATAACAATTTTTGATATCGTTTAAAATAAAGGTTCATTCCTGTTAAAATTATTAAAATATATTATATTTCTGAACTAACCTCGTATATTACTGGGAAAAGTTGACATTCTATGTTTGCATTTTACGTTTTACAGCATGCAGAACTATTTAGAAAGAATCATCGATTTTATACTTCCTAAATAGAGCATCCTGGAATGAGGAAGACAGCTTAAATTATGTTATAACAGTAAATATTTATACCAGGAAAGAATTTATTCATAAAACCAGAGACACAGGAAATACTAAAGTTATTAATTGGGTATCCACTAAATACAGGAACATAATCATTATTGAAATGCTATTTTAAATGGAATAATCTCTCGTGCTATTAATTGTGTTGTTAAATAATTCTTGCTGTGCCATTCCTAATTGTTAAAGTTAATTACCAGGTAACTTACAGGAAGAGCAACGACCTTTGAATTCACCTATAGGTAACTGTTATTATATCCTGTAAAAAATTGTGTCAATATTATATAATCTACAGGAAGGAACAATCAATTTATTTGTGGTGTTATGCTAAACGTATAATCAATTAATGATTCGGGTTCTTTAACATTTTGGTAAAGTTGGTAAATGCACTTCCTACTACCTGCTTCTAGTAAATAAATTAAAATGAATCTTAGGAGATATACAGGCTGATTCTATATATGTTTATGCGACAAATTTTATGGGCTGATTCCTAGGGTTATTATGATCATAAAAATTCATACGAGTGTTTGTCCTAAACGGCTTAGTTTTTAAGTTACATGATGTTTAATAGTAAACTAAAAATTTTGTTTTAGTATAACCACGTATAACTAACAAGATTTATATTACACTTGGCTCAGCAAAAACATTTGGTTTTCTTTCGTAAATAGTACGTTTAACATTGATTTTGTCAGGAAATGTTAAAATACATTAATCATTTCAAGTTTATCTCTATGCCGAATTTAAAGTTGATTAAATAAAACGGCCAATCTTGAGCTGTATATACGATCTATCTATTTTACTTTTCTCTCCATTACAACGTTTCGATATATTCTAATATCTTTTCCAAGCTATAACTTAATTTACAATAATAACATTACATTTAAATAATTTACAAATCTTACCAATCAAGCAATTAAATACAAATAAGACATTGTAAAAAATTTACGATATTCGGCACAATGAAAATATAGATTAAAAACATATGTTTCATTTTTTATAAAAATTAGAAGATTATTTAAACTTGTAAAATAATACGTGTATTCAATTATACAAATTCGTAGGTAAAGATGAAAGACATTCACTCATTTAAAATTTTAATTCCTTCCTTTTAAACGTTACGGTACAAAAACGTGAACAAATGTAAAAAACTTTCATGCTAAAATCTATCTAAAGATAGAATAAACATACAGTATCAGTCATAAGTATGGAATAGGCAATTTATCTCCGTAAATATGAACTTTATGACAAAATGTCATTAATAGAAGTTTTTTTACTACTTATTCTTTATCTCTTAGCCTGCTAGTTGTTTTTTTATGTCAACGCATTTCCATGGAAACGTAATTTTTTTTTTTTAAATGGCAACCTAGCAATTTTTTTGCTGATTTTTGTTCCTCTTTTTTTCCTTGAAATGATCCGGTATTTTTTTTGTGTAGTTTGATAACAAAATTTTTGACTAACCCTGTATATACACATATGCAGGTAGATGCGTTTCCAATCCTAAGTTCATTTTATTAAATTATGAAATAATATATTATATGTGTTCCTGATGTTATTAATATCATCTCTAAAATTCCAAGTTTTGTTCAACTTTATGTGAACTATTTTTTAGATTAATATTTTTTTAACATTACGTTCTATATCTAAGATTTTTAGATTATTAAAATCAAATTTGTGACCCGTCTTTAAGGAATGCTCAGACAAACCCGTCGATACTTTACCAACAGTAACATCATATTTATGTTGCCTAATGCGTTTCTCTAAATTTTGTCTAGGCGGTTCTTTGTAGGTATGCGCGTTCCTTGCCGTATCCCCACAGAACTAAGCCAATTTTGGTTTTATCAGGCGATTGGGGTGATCAGCTTACAGATTCCAGCCAGTCTGTCTAATTGAAAACTCATGCGACTTAGATCCAATGTAGCTATGCCTAACAAAATGCCATTTAAATTTAATCCAACAGTGCAATAATATACAGGTTGTTTCACTTAAAATAACAAAGTTGGTATGTATTTCCCGTACAACCGGAAGTCCGCCACTACTAAAAATATTTTCCTAACATACACCCTATAATAAAGTTCAAATCAGCATATGAATGAAATTCCTAACTTAATTCGTAAAAGGACCCTGTGCAATCTAGATCAAACAATAACGAACATATCTATTACAATTCACTTATGGGTACCTCACATCAGAAAACACCATTACATGCTCTAAGTATTTAAGGTCAGAACGTACATATATACGTAACACCATTTACAGACAGTTTCCTTTCTAATTGCCGGCCAAGTCGATTATAGTCGGCAATAAAACTGCAGCTAATTAACAGAACTACTCTCTTGCGATACCTCGACCTATCTCTGGTTTAATTGCAAGGGTTAGTTGCAAATTACAGGGGTGTAGGATGTACGATGATAGTGCTTCTTCACGATATAGTCGATTTTTCAAATCTGTTTCTTTGATAGTAATCGAAACCTATGTGTAGATATAGCAATTAGATTATGTAATCAGACAATGTTGCTTGATCGATACTCTTTAAATGCTTGCGATTTGAATGAGAGAAAGCGGTTTCTTTTAATTAAGTTGTTATACAAATCCTTTTATATGTGTAGGATATTTTTTTTTTGCAATACGGTGCTTTGTTTATAAGAACAAGATCATTCATTTTCGATCGCTTATTATTGGGGAGAGATTAATATTTTAGCGTTAACAGTTTCGTGAAATGTAGTAAAAGCCATATATTGCTCAAATGGTTGGTTCGTGTTCAATACGCCGACAATAACATTTACAACACATCGGTAGGTCCATGGTTTTATCTGTGTTAACCCAAAGGTACTGTTATAGATTTTGCTTATCTTTGTATATCTAATTTATTTAAAAAATATTTGAAAATTTTTTAAATTTTGTTAAATATGTTTATATAAATACGGTCTCAGAACTGAGTTCTAAGCAACTTTAAAATAATTTTTTTTAATATCACGTAATCTAACTTCACTTTTTGCCGATTCATTGCACATTTCTTAATTTTATTAGTGATCATATGACGGGTGTCAAAATAAATTTTAGAGTTCTTAGATATGCTGAACCTCCCCCAGAAACGAATTCACCATATTTTAATAATAAAAAAATCCCAGGTGTTGCAACTTTCATGCCGGTAACTGTAGAATATAGTATAAACTAATTTCCTGTCGAATAAATTAATCAGCGATACAAAAGTCTAAAATTCGTCACAGTTTCATTAGCTTTAACAGGATTTTTCATGGCCCAAGCCTACCACAGTTGTTGTAAATGCACCGAATCAGGTAACTGTTGCAAAACATGTAAGCAGAATAACTTAAATCCGTGTCAGTGATCTGTACCTGATTCGTAATGCATTGTTTATAATATTTATTATGGAAGATTTATTGTTTAATCTGACATATAGATATACAGCATGTTCAACCGAACTGGCTCATTAGAATTTCGCTAAGTTCCAGTTGGAATTTAATTTTGAAAGTTGCAGAGTAGTTATGGTCGACTATAATTTATTTAAAAAAAAATTCAGTTGTATAGCTCATCCAGTATACAGGGTGTTGATATCAACGCAATATTTATGCTTCTAGTGTATTTCTCGGATCATTTGTGATCAGTTTGTATTAATGATCCCTATCTAGTAGTTGCTGAGTTATTTGCAAGTTTTGTAAAATTTTTTGACATTTACGCTCTTTCCAATTGAATTAAATATTTCATAAGGTATTAGACATTAAGACACCATACTTATATGGGCATTAATAGCGGCACTAGTAACCACAAAATCCTATACAGGCTGTTCAGAAACTCATGCCCAATATGGCTATCTTTAAATTAAAAAAACTTTTTTTCAAATGGAACATAGTATCTTTTATAGCAGGAATGAATGTAATGTAAAATTCTGCATCGGTTAGCATTAAGGTTTCATGTACCTATGCTTGGTAGTTTTTGAAGTATTAACACTTATTTCAGAAAACCCTCAGAAATATGCCAAACCTCCTAGTTTTTAGCAAGTAAAAATGATTTATTCATTCAGAACACTTTGTATACTATGTTTCAAAATGATGCATCT
Source organism: Cetonia aurata (assembly GCA_949128085.1). Classification (NCBI taxonomy): domain Eukaryota; kingdom Metazoa; phylum Arthropoda; class Insecta; order Coleoptera; family Scarabaeidae; genus Cetonia; species Cetonia aurata. The sequence continues at coordinate 29,429,676 of OX421885.1, forward strand.
TTTCTTGCATTCATGGTATACATGAGCGTTCTCAATGAAAAACTCAATTTTACTTGCTTAAAACTCGGAGCTCTGGCATATTTTTTGCAGCAAAACCAGGTTTCATTTCAAAAATTTTTTTTTTAGTTTAAAGATAGCTATATTGGACATGAATTTCTGAATAACTGTGTAGGATTTTTTGGTTACCAGTGCGGCGATTAATGCCTATGACTGTGTACTTGCGTCTAAATCAGTCCGGTATTTTAATGTCTAATACTTTATGAAATATTTAATTATTGTTAAAATTTTTACAACATTGCAAATATATATGAACTGAATAAATAGAGTCATAAAAATTGGGGCCATTCTATTTAAAATAAGAACGTTGATTTCAACACCATGTATACCCAGTTTGGTTGGACAGCCTGTATATAGCTTTTAAAAGCATGAGATAGCTGTCATAATTTCATTTCATATCCATATCCACTGATTCAGATTGAAGAAACAAATTTTACTAATGTAGTCAAAGCAAAGGAACTTTGATATTTCTATTGGTTATAAAACGGAACTCACAAGGTATAACATCACAGTTTCCATAAAAGATTATGCATCTACCTACTACTGATTCCACATATGTCACAACCATTCTACTTAATTGCCTCTGTTACCTTATAGAAATTATCATTAAAGGCGGCGTTAGTGATTTATCCTATGTTGAGCGAATATTTACTACTGGGATGGTTGACATTTATTTATTCTCTCTCAAGGATGATCTCTACATTTGAATTTATGAATGCGTGTGACTCAATCTATAACAGATTGTAAAGGAATATAAGTAGGTGTCAAAACAGCAACTTCCCATTAAAAATTTACAAATTTCACTTTAAGCTTAGTCCTTATAATAAATATAAAACCACAAATATGAAGGTGAACGATTTTATTTGAAGTATATAATAATTTTATAATCAAAGTCAATCAATGTAATTATAATTATTGACAGAATTGGCAAATACTCCTATTATTCATATACATACGTATCCTGGTATTTCTTCTTCTTAGGTTGTATAATTACGCTGATATTAAATATCTAATGGAATATACTCATTCAATATGAAATATAGAATAAAAATGCGACCTTCAAACATCTGCTTGCACCATAAAAAATATTTAAGCGGTCCAATTGAATGCACTTAAACTCGTTTTGCAATACTATTATCTTTATGGGATTTTTAATTTAGTTCCATAATATATGTGTACTTGACATTTCAAAATAATAATATGGTGCCAGGATATTAAAATAAAAAATATCTGAACTACATCTAATTTCGATATTTGACGTTAAATTCATTAAAATCTTGATTAATTTGATCAAATCGTAAACTACATTCACGTTTGGATATTATAGAAATTCGAAGGTTGAGAATATTTCTCAATCCTATCAAAATGTTCGCATATATAAAAGCTTTGCACGTATATTATACTTTCAAAATAATTTTGCAAATATATCGAGTCTTAACTATTTATTTATTTTTTCTTCTTCTGTCAGTACCTACCTTGTAATTTAACACCAATAAAGTAGTAAATAAAACAAAGTAAATATATGCGTTGGTTGTAAGATTGTGCAACGTCAGTTTACATTCTGGTAACCGTATATCTATTAGTACATGGACAAATTAAACTCTATTCTTGGCTCAGGAACTGCCACAAAAGCCTAAAAATAAGAAAATTAACTGGGCTGTACAGTATATAGAGAATTCATTTTACATAAACTATTATCTGTAATTATGTTATTAATGTACGTATAATATAGTAGTCATAAAGTTTTTGGATCGCGATAGCCATGGAATATAAAATCATCTATAGAATTATTTGCTTCTCACTAATCGTAGCTTCTCCCTAATGTCACGGTAATGACATATAAGCACACAATAACAAAAACATCTAACTGCATACATTTTTCGGAACTACTTATTGAGAACATTTCGTATAATAATAATAAAAAAATACATATGACTTTAGATACTACGTATTTATAAGCCTGACAGCTATCGAAAACTTGCGAAAATAATTAGGGGTGCATTTAAAAAAACATAAAGTGAGGGAGTGGGGTAAAAGGCTATTTATACGGGGTGTGTTATAATGGCAGAATTTGATGTACAATGTTGTTTCTTTCCACTGGATTTTACTGCAACTTTCTATCTCTATTAGTTTCCGAATAAATGCGTGGGAAAATAGATGTGTGACACACTGTATATGTAGTTTAGCTATTAAAACATGCGGCGTCTTGTGGCAAGAGATTTTGAACTGCATGCATAATATCCCACCCATTACACTGTATCTATCACACTGTGCTTTAGTAGGCCCTCTTCAACACAGCATATGCAACAATCATCACTACAATGAACATTACTTCCAAATAGGCTGTAGCCAAACAAGAACTGCATTAGACAATAATTTTTTTGATTTGCTATATCTACATTCAATCCACTTGCTTAGGTCTTCCATCAATTACTTGATCCACTTGCCAGATGGAGATTCTTTTGCTATTTCTCAATAATGTTGCCTCTTTCCTCCTTTCTGGCACTATGTTGAAGGCTCCCTCGTCACCTGTATATCCTATCCTTCTCTTCTATTCATCAGAAACATGGAATGTAATTTATTACGGTTTTTCACAATATTTTGACAGCATTTACTCATTTTTCCTTACTCGTACGTCATGCTGGAGCTGCATGCAGGGTAAGAAGATGAACGACTCCATATATAACGACATTCTTCTTTTGCTGTTAGGATCTCCAACACTTGGCATAAATCAAAACAGTCGCCATTTGTTTTTTTATGAAGTATATTCTTAAAATATGAGCTATTTGGTCGAGATGCACCCCTAGGTATTTTAATTTTTTTGCAGTATGGATTTGTTCCTCTACCCCGTTATAAGCAACTTCAGTCTTCTGCTCAAGCCCTTTGAGGATCAACACTTTAGTCTTGTATGGGGCTGTTTTTTTAGTACGATCGTCTAGAAATGTTACTTTAGCCTGCACCAACTCCAGCAACTCATCACATGAGATATAGAACTCAAGACTGAACCCTATGGGACATTATCAGTGACTCTAACTTAGATAGGTGTTAGTAAAGCATTGCACAACAATTTTCTAATTCTCCAAAGATGTACTAGTATCCAATTTTTTCCTGAGCCTTGTACACACGACTCACAGAACGTTCTTTATCATGTGAGTAATAGCCCTTGTGGAAGTGAACTTGCCAAACTTCAGAAAATCTTTTTTTCTGCATATATTTTATTTTTATTTTACGAAGTTTTTAAATAACTTGGCCACTATGTTTCCGTATGAGAATTCCATTTTCAGGTTAACCTCACCCATGCTTTTTCCACACTTTTGGAAAGCTTTGGTCGTATAAAAGAACAAGTGAAATATGTTCAAAATAATCTCAGATATAGCTCCCACAATCAATAGATTGTCAGTTGTCTCATTGATCTTGGCGCACGTTTGAGGTTAATAGTTCGTGATGCGTCTAATACTTAATTCTGCAACCATATCAATATGAAATTGTCAATATCGAAACCTTAAAACAATCTGTTACCTCTAATTACATTTCAGTCTATCTTCAATAATAAACATTATCATTTAGTCTTGCAAATATTCCATTTGACATTCAATGTTTTAATGACCACATTTAATAAATTTAATTGCTTTCCGGTATTTGAGATTCCTTCAATGTTAATTACTCTCACATTTATTGTACATCGTTTGACCCTAAACGAAAGTTGGATTCTCACTGCCAAGTTCGTGGTTGTAAGTTTCGTCGCATGGATCTGTGTACACACTTTCATTGTTGACACAAACCGTACTTTAATAATTGAATAATATCGTGCACGTCAACTGCGTTATTTATAACAAAACTCAATTAATATCAGTTAAACTTTTTATATTCGGTCATGAAGTTTGTGTGCGAATGCGACAGCGAAGCACAAAGAAAAATAGATTAGGTAGTCCTCACAATTAGAATTATAGTGGCCCATGCTAGATTTTGTAGTAAAAAATGTGATACTTCCGCGATTTAATCACATACTACACATAATCATTATTAGCGTCATTACTAAAAGTAAATACTAAATTTGTGTAGTGACACTACTTTTTTCTTATAAATACAAATATTCTTTTCTAAATACATAATTTATTGAACGCATTTTGTTAATTATATTGTAAAATAGTTTATCATACTTTGAGTATTGCAAACATTCTTCTATGTAATAAGACGCCCAAATCTTATCAAGTATACATACAGCGCAACTTTTACTGTGTGAAATCATTAAATAAATGGTTTTTTCAAGCAAACCTATATTTTGCACAAAATTACCTTTAATGAAACAATCAAGTGAGTGTTTAAGTAAACGCAGTGGCGGCTCGTGAGTTATGAAAGAGGGTAGGCACAAAATAAAAACTTATCTATTTTTTGTACAAAAAATCCATTTTCCTATTTTTCATGCTAGAAGAGGCGTCTATGACTTGTTGTCAAAATCCGGGATAGACTGGATGACCTTCTTTTCTATTGATAGAACGGCGAAAGCGTTCAGTCGATCTTCTGACATTGTGCTTCCCAGAAGAGCATTAATGAGGGTGGAAAACCATCGTTCACATTCTGCTGTCGACATGGGCGTTGTACAAATAATATCCAACAGTTTGTATGTGTCCGTCAAAACCTTTTTTAGGTTGTTGTCTGTTGTGAACACTAAAAGTGGCGAAACACCACCTACGTCACAGATGTCATCATGCTAATAAATTACTGACAGTTCACTTTGCAATTTTACACTATCCAACATAGGATAAGATTTCACAGTTTCATCAAGATGTTTTTGTGAAAATGAATTGATGAAACTATAAGTTTTAAAATTTTGAGAATCAAATAATTTTGCCGCACTTAAGTGATCCCTAAAATCGGTCGCTAATTTGGCTTAAAATAGTGTCACAATAACAGCTCTGTCATCTCCAGCTGTCGTTTTCTGTCTTTTTCTTGCAGGTTCTTCATTATTACGTCGTTGATTGTCATTGTCGGTAGAATTTCTTAAATTTCTAATGTGAATAATTTGCTGTTGGAATTGTTCAATTGCCTTTAGCAGTTGAGCACTGCCAATCTCGCGCATTTAAGTCTGATTAGATAATATTTCAACATGTGGCATGATGAAATTAAATATTTTTAACCGGTAGAGAAATTCGGAGCAATTCAAATGTTTCAATAAAGCACTCGCTTCACTAATAGTAACTAGTAACTGATCCATCCCATCTTCGTAAATAATTTTGTCTAAACATTCTTTGAAAGAATCATGGTGTTCAAATAATGTGTTCACAGTTCGACTTCTGAAAATTCAGCGTGTAGGAGCAGCGCGTGGTAATCTACGTTTGACTATTTTATTAAGAATTTTTAAAATAGTTTGCAATTAATTCAGCAATGTTTTTACTAATACATCAACATTATGTCACCCATGAAATTTTGTGCCCCGTATAAACGCATATCCCGAAAATAAGCGCCGATTAATATTCGAAATAGGGACATCGGTTCAGCTAAAAGGGAGATCTGGACCTGGCTGGACAATGCAAGCACAAACAAATGGAGGACGACTGAAGGTCAACTCCAAGCCAAAACGCTAATAGGGGATGGGGATGCCAAGTTCTCTGATAACCTACTTAGACGCAGCATGTAGAAGTTTAAACCATTACTGGGCTGGTAACTGGATACTGTCCCCTGAAGAAGTATCTTTGCAACACAGGCCGAGTAAGCGAACCGTGGTGCATAAGATGTAAGCTACAGGAGGAAACGAGTTTACATGTAATCTGCACACGTGAGGAGTTGAAAGCACTCCGGCAGAAACATTTCGAGAAGGGTCTATTGGAGCCCTCGAAGGTTCTCAAGTTCCCACTGGGCAAGATACTGGGCTTTATAGAGAACACCAAGCTGCTCGAGTGGAAGTAAGAGATTTAATAGGAACGGTACAATGAGCACCTAGCTCAAGTGCCTGGACTAAAGGTGTCCACCCTAACTTTATGAATTAATGAATGAATAGGGACATCGGAAATTGTGCCCCGGAATATAGTTTCGAGCGTTGACATATGCGCTAGTTTCTGTGGTGCGGAAAGAAACTTTGATATAACCGTTCTAAAAATACGTAAAAATAATAAAACAAAATAATGGATGTGAATTTCTTTCTGTGTTTATCTTGGTGGCTGAGTGTAAAGCCGAAGTTTTAAAAGCTTTTATAATTTTTAAGGTAATTGACACCGAACACACAATACCATATCTAATTATTTCTAAGCTTATTCAAAATATTTGTCATGTTAGCGTACATAGTACACGTAAAAATATTTCTAGTATAGTGCTTCACTCTAAAAATTTAGTTAGCGGAACAAATGCATCACGTAATACTAGCTACTACAATTTATACAGTATTCTTGTTTTATATGTGTATAGGTACATATGTGAAATTATAGAGTTTAGTATATACCTTTTTTGGTTGAGATTTTGGACTATTATCGTGTTCTGGGTCACATAAATGTCAAATCTTACGATCTGGAAGAAATACCAGCTACTTACATACATAATTATGACTGTCATAAAAGCTATGATTAAATATATGCAATTTCTAGGTGTGGTCATTTGATCTACCGGTGATATACTGCAGAGACACATAAATTTGCAAAATTGAATACAATGGACGATGCAATAGCGAAATAGGTAGCATACTTGTTATGCGTCTTATGCATTCATAAATATGTTTCCATTGTTTTGTACCTATTAGTAAAATAGCACAAAATGCATGTTAGTTAGATAGGTTATATGTATATAGATGCATATTTGGTTGCGCAATTGTTTCTCAGGGAGTCTAAATTTCTTATTTCTTCACAGTTAAATATCTATTTACGTATTACAGCAAGTAGAACGTTTACTATGCTATTGAAACCATTTACAAATTGCCTTCAACCATTTAGAAATTACATCTTATTAAACGCATCTTATTTCATATATCATTAATAACGGTCTCTTCTGACTTGTATATTAAATAATTACAAGAACCGCACGCAGAAAACCTTCATAAATGAAAGTACCTACACAAATATATATCTATGTGCTTGCCTTTCAATATTGTTATTATATTAATTGAGAAATATACTTATTTAATGCCGAGAAATTCCTTGGACAATGCACAATGCGTGTAAATCAATATTTTAATATCTATTCATTTTAGACGATTTGCAATGTATTTTAATTGGCAAATCTTCATTCTCCTAAATTGTAATATTCATGACACACATTTTAACGAAGCAAGAAACTTCAATTATCCTAATATGATGATGAAAATTGAAAATAATTGTAGACAATAGGACGCTCTTTCCTAATAAGTCACTTGTATGTTTCTGCCGTTGTTGTGGTTAATTGCTACCATTTAAAATTGATTGAAATATGAATTATTCGAATAAAGAATTCGTCAATATGACTTTCACTCTTGATGGCGAGACATCCAGATCGCAGACACCCCTCGAGAAGAGCGATAATAGAAAATCCAAATACAAGTTTGAGAAGAATGTCAGACGACTTAAATGTTAGCGTAACTTCGTTGAGAAGAATACAGTAAAAAAGGATACAATAAAAAAGTACAACTGCACCAAAAGTTATTGCCGCTTGATTATAAAAACAGCAGAAGATTTTATACAAGAATCATAAATTTAATTGGACAAGACCCCGAATTATACAATAATATACGGTGGACCGACGAAGCAGTTTTTCACAACAACGTAAATAGACATAATTTCCATTATTATGCTCACTCGAATGCTCATATGTTATTTGAAACCTGTCGCCAAAACTGATGGTTTACATATACAGATACAGGCTCTGTAAAACTAATTTTGGCTTATAGAGCACTTGATTTTAAATAACTTTGACTTAGAACATTTTTCGATCAAGTGTTTGGACAAAGCATGATCGACTGATGGCAGATAAATGGCAAACTCGATATATAGTACCTACAAGTTGTTAAATTTGGTAAATCATTATCTGTGATCTTAATAATGATTCATGCATTAGTAAACATAATAATTTGTGTTTTTTGCAATATGTTTTTTTAAGTTTTCTTTCATCAAATATTTTACTTGTTATCTAGCAAATGAGCTTATTAATGAACTTTTATTCTTTTGCAATAAGTTGGTGCACTTTACTTATATTCTTGAAGTAACCAAAATTATAATCAATCTTACAAAAAAATGTATTGAAGGCAATCATATTATTTTGTTACTTTTATTTTATTAATTTAACAAACCCATTGCGTTCGTTCTAATAGTAAGTATATACTGTTCATTTAACAAAGTGAGCGATATTAAGAAATAAGGTTAGCCCATTTCCAAATTTTGTGCCTATATATAACAGCAAATGTGTTAAATTGTCGTAAAGATGGCGCTTCTCTTATTTCACACTGGTAATAATCCATATCCTGCCTAAATTGGATGTGCGGCAGACAACGTTATAAATTCTTTATGTCGAGTGTTTACTGGGTACACGTCTTGTACGAAATGTGACCGCTAAAACTGCGACTTCTTCGAATCTATAAGAAAGATATATTCTACACTATTTTATATTATTAACATAAAAGTACTTTATTTGTTCTGAATTTGTAGTTTGAGTGATCTAGTCCAAATATTTACTTAAATTAAAAGTTACTCAAAGGTCCAACTAATTGTAGGGCATTACAAAGAAATTTATTCGATCTTCCTGCGTTTACGGATGTAATAATTATGATTATTGCTATTAGAAATCTTGAAAATTCAGACTCGCTTACTACATACATACACTTTTTAAAATTGTAATAATCATTTACGGTTTACATCCACTTTAGACTAGCAACTTGCGTGTCAAAGGAGCATATTAAATATATATAATCGTTGTTAATAACTTAGACGCAGGCTTTCACTTGCTTTAATTTGAATATACTCTGCACCTAATACATGGAAACATATGTATTATTATACATATACCTAAATTCAAACAATTTATTTTTCCTGTAAATAATACTTTCTTTTATGTTTTCCTTTTGTTGGAATCAAGAGAAAAGTCTAATTCTATAATACAGGTGTATAATTATTGAGGGAAATTTTTCCTATTTTTAATCGACAATTTTAATTTTTATTTCTTCATAGAAATAACTATGTCCGGGCATACAATACCTAATAAAGCGATTTTCTAAAAGCCCACGATTGCAAATTATAACGTTTGAACTGCATTCGTGTAATGATATATTTGCAGTAGGTCACAATGCATTGATTAATGATAGTTTGTGTTTAAGAAGGTTGCTTTGCTAATAGTAATAGTTAGTTCACTGGATAAGGTCGGATGTTGTTCTTACAAACATGTTATTACGCATTGCACAAATGGGAAATAGCAGTATATAGTTGTAGAATAAATAGTAATAGTACATCAGTACATAGTAAGACCAATCTACCTCCAAATGACTTTTTTCATTCTACACCAAAATTTGGAAAATCGGAGGTTTGACTATTCTTAAATTTAGTATTTTTTCATTGTTTTTAACAACCACGGAATTAACCTAACATAGTGTATGACTGGTTGCGTGGTTTTCCCTGTTCTATTTTATCTACCAAAGCAAACAATTGGCAAAAAAAAATTTTTTATTTTTTTATGGAGCGCTTTAATAGTATTTTAAAACACAAGTGGCACATTGACCTTTATGTAATGCGAGTACAAGTTTCAATCTCGAGCCGCGTAGCGACGAGTGATTCAAAGTACGAGCATTACAAGTCATTGTCGGCACACGTTTTTTACAGTATTTTTTCTAATTTGCACATTAATCGCCTAAATTACGTTCCGGCAAGAGTCCCACTAGTGCGTTAATATAATAATAATAATAATGTCTTTATTATACACTATAACAAAAAATATACATTTAAATTTTTGATTACAGGCGGAGATTCAGTGGCGCCGTTATTACGAACGCCCTGCTCTTCCACTCAACCTGTTTGAAAAACTAATTTTAAATTGAATAAAAAATAGCAAATCACAATTTCTGTACTATAGAAATATAGGTTCCCAAGTTCCCTTTCCAAAGAGCTACAACTTGCAACATAGGGACAGAGGGACAACAAAAACTAACAAAATTAATGAGTATATCAATTCTATATCGATTCCATAGGATTCTATAGGATTACAGCACAGTGTGCGGCAATATTCATTTCAGCACTGCGTAGTCGTTCGTTTTTTCCAATTAGAAAAAATAAATTATAGTTTGGCGCAATGTCGCCTTCTTCGGTTCTTCTTTGCACTTTTTTTTAAACAGCACAATTTTTACAATAAACCGAAAATATGCAGTATTGCACCATTGCCAGTGATTTTTCAAACATTTGCATTGGAAAAAAAATAATATACGACAAGAAATAACCTAGTGATATCGTCAAATGTATTTATAAAGTTGATCGTAAAGTGGTGTGTCTAGTCTAGTGGCATTATCAAGGAATTCCGAGAGGCTACTTAATTAGCAACGTTGTAAAAACAATTGCCCATTCAAATAATAAGCGCACAAACAAACACAAAACATAACTTATAAACATAACCTAACAAAGAAAGTATAGGTAATAAATGTGCAGCGTTGGAATGTTTTTACTTATTACTAATGAAATGAACCGAGTTGGTTTTATAGAGGTTTTCAGCTTCAAGTTTTCTTGTTAATTGCAATTAAGTGCGATATGTGAAGAGTTACCTCTTTTATATTGGGGATTGATGAAGATGGAGAGTTTTCCCCCATTATGTATGCCTACGACTCTTGCAAATCTGGATATGAATACAGTTAAACTTATGCTAAATTGTCTTAGTAGCATTAATTGTAGATTTTAATACGATGTCCTGATAATTTAATACAATGTCGTCAAGGTCAATTTAGGCTAAATCTGCCTATGAACGATGAATCACATCATTTGTTTTATAACCGCGATTTCATGCTGATGTACTTTACGGTTTTTAATAAATAACTAAACTTCGATAAATAATGTGTCATTGATCTTGATATACAGCAGTGTTAAGATTCACTTTTCGTTGATAAGTCTCATTAAAATATTTTTTTAGAAACCTTTGTAATAATGTTAATAAGTATTGAAATGTAATGTTTTTTTCCCATGTCTAATTTTCGATCCAGTGAATTAGAGAAGCAGTCCGTTAAAATTTAGTTGCTAATAACCTAATAAATAAAATAGAAAAAAGCAAGATTTGTACTAACTGTAACCATATGTATGCGTATGTATTGCTGAATATCATTAGCTACTATACCGACTGATACCGATCTCATACGTGCCTCTTAGTTCATCTATTACGCCTTTCCTATAACACAGACACAGCAAAGACATAGGATGCACGTATGTCGCCACTAGTAGAGATCATTTTTATAGGCCTGTCTATTGAAATGGAGACTGAGCGGTTCGTTTGTTTATAATCGGGTTGATCAGTTGATAATTGATATCGTTCCGTCTTAAAAGCTCCTTTGTTTATAAAATACAATATAGATCTGTCATTTATTCTCGATTCAAATAAGTCAACCTTTTTGCTACTTGGTAAAACCCAGTATCCGTTAAGTATACTTGAAATGAACAAATTAAAATGCCAACGCAGCGGGTATTGGCATTACAATGATATGTTAATCGTGCATTTTATAAACGATCGACCTTCATCTCATTTAGATAACTTCCATGTATGATCGTGTGGACACGCCCTAGTTGTCTTAAGATGATATGAATGTTGCTTAAAAAAAAAAAATAAACTTTTCTTTTTTTTGGGTGTAACTATATAGCTAAATACTTATATGTAGATACCTATTACTTTCATTAAGAAGGTGTATAATGATATCCTAAGAGGGAGTCGCTATTTATAAAATATAAAAGTGCAAGTTTTATTTTTATTGCAATTTAGGCAATAATTTTCGCTCCAAAAATTTTTATCATCAATTAAAAATTCTAACCTTTTATAGTAAGTTCACTTAAATTCTTCAGCGTCTTATAATTATAGAGCCGTGACAAATGATTTTTTTTTTTTTTAGTTTCACAATGATAAACTCATATTCGGAATTAACATTCCATTCTCATTGTACTCATTTTGATTATTTAAAAAATATTGGTGTTCACTGTAAATAATTATAGCTATTAAATAAATGCTTTTCTGCTATTGCATATTTGCCGTCCTGGCGGCTTCCTAAGATCTGGATTTGAGACATTTCAAAACCAGTGTGAAAACCAGACACCTCGTTAGCTCAACTGGTAGAGTATCCGCCCAGCAAGCGGAAGGTGCCTGGTTCAAATCCGACACGAGGAAAAATTTTTCAAATAAAAATTTCTGTCGTGCGATGTCATGCTTTACTATGCTATACTGTGTTTACCAAAACTATTACAGACCATCTATTGTCACTGTATTTCTCGTTAAACGTGCTGTGTTAGTTTTATAAAATATATTTTTTAATACAAAGATTAATTGATTCAAGTTCTGAGAAACACAATTTAAAAACGAATTTGGAAATGGTGTCGTATTAAGCACTATTGCATAGACAGAAAGGTTTCTTTAAATCGAAGAAATATGCATTGAGTTAAAGAAATAATTCTTTTCAATAGTGACAAAGCGTTCTGTTGTTCAATCAAGAACATAATTTCTTTCATGCAAAAATGTTCACTCAAAGCGATATATTGCAAACTGGAGATCGATATTCGATTAAAATTACATTGGATATTACATGAATAACACTAACTGCATCGACTTTAGAATCGGAAAGATTTAATGCCAATATAAAAAAAAAAAAAATATTGTGGTGACCGAAAGCAATACGTTTGTTTGTATCAACTATCAAATTTGTTATTTTCAATAATCCTGACACCACACCAATTAGATGACCGATCCGAAGTTTTTAAAATTCTATATTATTCGTTTAACTCTGTTTGGTGACGGCATTTGCTTTTGAGCATACTGAGCGGCAAAAGTATCACATGCTCTTGATATCACTGTTATTGCATTCTCCATAAATAAGAAACAAATTTAAATAATCTTCCTACGTATAATTTAAACGTGCCGGTATTGTTTACAATTGAAAACTAAGTGACAATTCATCAAAGCTGGATTGCTTCTCGAATGGTCAAGACTAACTTAGATATACCAAAGCAGGATGACATTTCAAAAAAACTCCATAAGCTACATTCATATACCTACCATATAAACATATTTTACTAATTATCTTAAAAAGTATCCATTTTAGATGCATAATTAATATGACTTCTTTGCATTTTTGTAAGGGCAGTTTGATCAGAAAGAGAAAAATAGGTAGTTGTATTGAAAAAAATGAGTTTTAACACTTTTTCAATTAAAAAGTTTAACGGTAATTTTCGGACACGCTGTATAATGGTTTCGAAAAATTGATTCGGTTTCTACCCTTTACGGTCAACAGTTCTGCAAAATTTCAATTTCGCAAGTTAAATATTTTTAGAGTTCCAGAAGTTCAGATGCAATCGCCCATCTGTCCAAAATTTAAAAAAAAATCAAATATTTCAAAAATCGATGAAAAGAACAACGTAGTTGTTTGATCAAACTTGCTTTAAAATTGAACGAGGAATTAAAAATGCAATAATATATAGGTTGTTTCATTTAAAATAACGAAGTTGAGAATCACTTCCGGTATAAACGAATGCGTCAGATTATTAAAAATATTTTAGCTCAATAGCCCATGTCGGCTTTAGTATACTGCGAAATATAGTAGTATAGTAGTAATATAAGTGTTTCTGTTAGTTTGAGTCTTTATAGGGGTGTACCACAGGGATCCATTCTAGGCCCAATTTTATTTTGCATTTATACGAGTCAACTACCTACTCCCGTTTCTTGCTCTAATGTCCAGATGTACGCCAACGATACTCAAATTTATAAGAGTTTCTATGCCAGAGATATTTATGGGGCTGTGGATCTTATTAATCATGACCTAGAACAGATTTCTGACTTCGCGTCGGAACATATGCTTAAAATTAATCCTGCTAAATCTGTGGCCTTATTATTTGGTGCTCCTCGAATTGTGGACAGCAGTAGATCTGCACTTACATTAAAGATAGACGACTCTAGCATGTTGCTGTCCAATTCTGCTAGGAACTTGGGAATGGCGATGGATAACAGTCTTTTCTTCGCAAGGCGTACAGCATACTAAAAATCCTGTATTCGCTTATAGGGCTTTTGGGTGTTCGGGCAAAGACCGTCATGTGTGAGGCCTTTGTGCTTTTTCCCTTTCACTTTGGTTCGCAGGTATATGGCCCTTGCTTGGATGCTGCTGACAGGGATAGGGTGCAAAGGCTTCAGAATGCTTGCATGAGATTCATTTTCGGTATAAGAAAGTACGATAGAATTTCACATAAACTCGTAGAACTAAAATGGCTGACCATGCAAAGTCGTCGAAAAGTGCAAGCTCTCAAGCTTTATCATAAATTGATTCTAGAAAGAATACCGCCATACCTACTCGAAAAGATACGCTTTCGTACAGACGTACATAATGTTAATATTAGGAGCAGAGGTCTCATTACGCCACCGCCGCACAGGACTACGTTTTATGAAAGATCCCTTTCTTTTAAAGTGTATGCTTTGTACAATTCAATGCCGGCCAATCTCAAAACACAGATATGCCACCATTCCAACGTGTGCTTTTGCGATACATGTATCAAAGACAATAATTTATTGCTTTGTTTGCTTCTCTCTCTTTTCTTTTGTTATTACTATTATTATTATTACTATTATTCGTTGCATTTTTTTTTTCTTTAATTTACCTTCTTTTACATCGCAGAATGTTTAGCGTAGTTTGTAGTGTTAGGCATTTATGTTTGTACAGTAGCATTGACTCTTCTGTACTGTCATTTTTTTACTTACATTTTAAGGATATAGATTAAAAACAGGGGCAGCGTTATGTTACCTATCTGAACTGCTCCTTAAGGTAACGCGCTGAATAAAGACATATTAATATTTATTATTATGATTATTAAATTTTCAACATTTTCCAATGTATACACTTTCACATATCGATCGATGCAGTTCCTCGTGGGACACCCTATATCGTTATTTCATACCATTATATCACAATCACGGAACAATCACACATTCCTCTAATTAGAAATTCTTTTACAACGATCCTCGTGCATCATTTTGCACACAGATACTTGTAAAATCATGGAGTCGTCTATGGAAATGTTCGTTGCAACTACACATATGCGTAATTATTTTCAACTTTCATATTTTCACTTTTTGGATCGTTTGAGGTTCGAACGAAAACGAACATCGCATAAAGAACCGCAGACCCTTTCAATTCAGCGTGAATTGCATGTCCCGGCATTTATGTATTGTTCATAATAGCAGTTTAACTTGTAACGTATCAGGCTGTTAACGTGTTAAATACGCTTGTAAAGGCGGTATAATGTTTATTGTGTTACGACGTGCTTTAACATTAACAATTTAATTTATACCTATGATTTTATTCCGTGTTATAAAGACAGTGCTTTGTTTCATATTCGTTTATTACCTTAAAATAAAATGTATGCAAAGGTTAGTGTGTACTATATATGTATATACATATATAACAGCAAAAAACTGGTTGAATTTCTTAATGGTTAGTCAAACACCATCAGTAATCAGAAGTCTACATTATCAACGTGCTTGATTTTCATAAATTACCCATAATTCTTTGAACTTTTATAGTTTTTGTGTCTTCCACACAAGGAACCGTTTCCAAACTTTATCCACAGTTTATAGACCTTGAACATATCCGCCCGATAAAAAGAAAACCCCATTTCCTGGAAGACGATATGAAATTAGACATTTTATTAAGTGTTGCAGAGAATCCAGCATTAAGTTCGCCCGAAATAGCTCGAAAAAATAACGTTAGCCATCCAACTGTTTTAAAATATGTCCATCAACAAAAACTTCATTCCTATTATACGATGATAAAAACTATATGCAATAAAGCCAGATAACATTCATGATCTCAAACAATAAATACAAACAGTTAATAAATTATGAGTTTTGAACAACTCTCTGCACGATTCCCGATAACTAAGATCAAATATTATGCGCTTCTGTAATAAAAAAACACGATGTACATCCTTTGCCAGTCCCAGACCATTATATTATAAGAGATCACACTATATACGTTCGCATAATAAACATCCAACAATGCTGCAGTGGACAACATGTCCTTCAGAGAGTATTAATCATAAAATATGCTTTTCTAACAAGGAGTAGGCAAGAACTGCGAAACACAAAATTAAATGAGTCGTATATCATTTGAAAGAGTAGAAAAACTGTAAACGGGTTTGAGTGCATGGGCCTTAATTTTTGAGATATGAAGAATTTTATTTAAAAATATTAACGCCTGTAGTTCCAAAGTTCACGTGTGCGACGATTTCGTACCTCATTTTCTTTCTTTTATTTATTAATAAATAATTATTGCATTGTATTATGATTGTTTTTTTTTCCAATGTTGTATGTGAAAGTTGTATATGTTGTTAGTGATTATTAGTAATCACATATATTACGAATAAAAAAAAAATGAATACTGATAATAGAAAAATAATATCCTTAAGAAGGGCTCGAACCTATTCCACTTCCTGGTAAAATTCGTATTTCGTGCCCTCAACTAATTGGGCTACACATACACTAATCAGTCATATACATATAATTCTTCTTAAGCTACAAGCGTTAATGTTTTTAAATAAAATTCTTCATATCTCAAAAATTAAGGCCCATGCACTCAAACCCATTTACAGTTTTTATACACTTAATTTCCTCTTTCAAATAATATATGACTCATGTAATTTTGTGTTTCGCAGTTCCTGCCTACTCCTTGTAAGTGTCTCGCATATGTAGTCGATATGGTCCCCCAGGTTAGGTTGCAATCAAGAAATGTACCCAATAGTTTACATGTTTTAGAAATAGAAACTAGATATTCGGGCCAGTTCACCCGGCCTACTAATCAATCGTTCGATGTCCGCTTACCGCCCCAACTCGGCAGAAAGTAGAATGCCCGCGCTCCACCTGGAACGCACCACTTACGCCCCAACCCAACAGAAAGCAGAAAGTCTGCGCTCCACCTAGAACGCACCACTTACGTCCCAACTCGGCAGACCAGTTAAACCGTACCACTCTACGCTAACTGCCGTCTACACCTGTGACTGGTTTGGGATCGTCGGTACACCCTGTATATTCCTTTTTTTTTAATACTTGCCTCTCACTTGTAAAAAGACTCGACGCTTCGCGTCTCGCAGTATTTTGTTTGTGTGATTGGTTTGGGATCGTCGGTACACCCTGTATATTCCTTTTTTTTTAATACTTGCCTCTCACTTGTAAAAAAACTCGACGCTTCGCGTCTCGCAGTATTTTGTTTGTGTGATTGGTTTGGGATCGTCGGTACACCCCGTATATCCCTTTTCTTAATACTTGCCTCTCACTTGTAAAAAGACTCGACGCTTCGCGTCTCGCAGTATTTTGTCTATGTCATTGGTTTGGGATCGTCGGTACACCCTGTATATTCCCTTTTTTTTTAATACTTGCCTCTCACTTGTAAAAAGACTCGACGCTTCGCGTCTCGCAGTATTTTTTGTGTGATTGGTTTGGGATCGTCGGTACACCCCGTATATTCCTTTTTTTAATACTTGGCTCTCACTTGTAAAAAGACTCGACGCTTCGCGTCTCGCAGTATTTTGTTTGTGTGATTGGTTTGGGATCGTCGGTACACCCTGTATATTTCTTTTTTTTTCTTCTTGCTTCTCACTTCTAAAAAGACTCGACGCTTCGCGTCTCGCAGTATTTTGTTTGTGTGAATGGTTTGGGATCGCCGGTACACCCTGTATATTCCTTCTTTTTAATACTTGCCTCTCACTTGTAAAAAGATTCGACGCTTCGCGTCTCGCAGTATTTTATTTGTGTGATTGGTTTGGGATCGTCGGTACACCCTGTATATTCCTTTTTTTTTTTCTTCTTGCTTCTCACTTCTAAAAAGACTCGATGCTTCGAGTCTCGCAGTATTTTGTTTGTGTGATTGGTTTGGGGTCGTCGGTACACCCTGTATATTCCTTTTTTTTTCTACTTGCTTTCTCACTTCTAAAAAGACTCCACGCTTCGCGTCTCGCAGTCTTTTGTTCGTATGATTGGTTGGAATCGTCGGTACATCTTAATTTAAAATTACACACACTGTATATATTTTAAAATTAGACGTCGAAATTTTCACTCTGTATATTCATTCTTTCATAATAAAAAATTACACACATTGTACATATTTTAAAATTAGACATTGACATGCACACGAAGTATGCAAAGTTTGACAAAATTGTATGAATATATAAATTTTCTATAGTGGTAACCTTTATCTGAACACTACTGTATATATGCAGACAATACAAAAAGATTCTTTTTTAAATGCCTGTCACTTTCAAAAAGACTCAACGCTGCGCGTTTCGCCCTCGACAAACAACTCGACGCTTCGCGTCTCGTTAAAAAAGATGTGTAATTTCTTAATTTTTGAATTGTCACACTGTATATTTTTCACTCGTATATTCATTCTTTCATAAAAAAAACATTACATAGATTGTATATATTTTAAAATTAGACTTCGAAATTTTCACTCTGTATATTAATTTTTGTCACACTGTATATTCATTCTTCTTGATTAAAAATTACACACATTGTATATATTTTAATAACTGACCGTGAAAATTGCCACCTGTATCTAGCATAACAGTGAAAGTGACATATGCACACGTAGTATGCAAAGTTTGACAAAATTGTATGAATATATAAATTTTCCATAGTGGCAACCTTTATCTCAACGCTACTGTATATACGCAGATAATACAAAAAGATTCTTTTTTATTTGCCTCTCACTTTCAAAGACTCGACGCTCCGCGTTTCGCCCTCGACAACTCGACGTCTAGTTGAAAAGATGTGGAATTTCTTAATTTTTGAATTGTTTGAATTGTCACACTGTATATTTTTCATGATTAAAAAATCGCACACACTGTATATATTTCAAAAATTAACCGTGGAAATTATCAAAAAATATTCGCATATATGATACCTTAAATGAGTAATATATCCCACACACATAAATAATAAATTTTATCACGAATACAGCTCACAAACCCTCAATTTGGAATATTCTGGTCTGTTATATCTTAATATTTGAATTAATTTTGCTTTTTTTTCGAAACTCACTTAAAAAAAACTCGAATAATATGCAGAAAATACAAAAAGATCAAGATAAAATGAAAAAACAATTTAAAAAAAATAATGTTAATTCGGGGATTCGAAACCGGGGCCAGCCTCCCGTCATTGCTGGAATCCAAGGGCTTACGTCAGTCGACCAAACCCACTGATAATAGCTGGTATTTAAAACCTGGTTTTATGTTATGTTTTTTTACCTTGACGTATACATTTGACAAATGGATTGATTTACATCAGAACTGAACTAATAAAAGCCGTTGATTTTAAAATTTGACGTCCTAATAACGATATAAAGATGTACTTGCCTTTTTTAAGCTTCAAAATAATGTCAGAGTTTCCATTTGAATGATATTAACCTCTCCAATTGATACGATGTGTACCTACACTTCGAATTATACTTATACTTGGCATTTTAATGCGAATTTTCGTCTTGTCGACATACCTGGCGTCTAATTCTTTGTAAATTGTTCGTCTTTCGAACGACTTCGGTGCCACATAAGCGCTTTTTCAGCGTAAAATTGCGGATCTGACGTTTCGATATATCGACCTTGATTTCACATTAGAATCGATCTAAAAAGGGGTTATTCTTAAAAATGGACGCACTAATAGCTATATTGCGGCATTTTAAGCTTCAAAATAATCTCAAACCTTTCGAATTGGTTCCGATCGAACGTTTAATGCGATAAATCTCTTCAAGGGTTTAGCGCATCGAGGTTACGAATGACAGCGAGCCAGAAATGACGTTATATCTTCATAAATTACGTGTTTTCGGTTGTGTAAAGATAATTTTCGGTAACCTGACACATATGGGAAGGTTTCTGGACCATTCTTTAAAAAAATAGACCGATTTTAATCGTCACAATCGTCGTCAAGAGCGAAGAGCGGCAGGTAGCGTTTGACATGACGCCATATTACATATACGAATAGCGGGCAAAATTGACACATAAACACGGCACTATAATTTCGCTTCTCGCGCGAAAATCGAAAGATTTTCGGTCGTTTTCTCGTTATATTCGGAAAGAGGAAAGTCTGCTCCACCTATTTTCGACATTCGTCGAGCACCCGAGTGACTTTAGAGGACTCTCTTTTCCCGAAGAAGATGAAGCATTTTGACGGGAAAATTCCGAAATCTGACAGTCACGTCCGGCCATCTCCCCTACATTGGCGTGATATTTCGGTATCCCATTTCGACTCGATTTTTATAAAATTTTTACGCCCAAACGGTCGAGATTTAATGTACTCTCTATAGAGCTTGGTGAGCGTACTTTTCGGGCCCCCTCCGTCCCCTCCGCCCCCACAATTAACCCCTCACCCCTCCAGAAATCCTTCCGCCCGCGGTTTCTAGGGGGTTCCAACACTCCCCTTACGGTGCACGTCAGTAATTCGCCTTTTAGTGTTATTAATAGTTTGTTTGCTAAATACAAAATTATCAATTGATTGGATTCTAAATTTACTATAAAATTCAACAACAACAGTTTTGTTATGGTTAATAATTAATTGGCTTTTACTGCACTATTCCGAAGAACTTTGCAAGACTGCATTAACCTTCATCTTAAGAGAGTTATTGTTTTTATCCGCTACAACAATAAGTGTAATATTTCAAATTCCTTATTGACAATTGGTTGGTACGTTTCTTGCATTGAAAAAATTATTTTAATTTTTCTTCAATTTCAGATAAAATATGCTCTTTATTCGAGTGAAGTTAAAATCTTTCTTACTTTAATGCAATAAATTTCACCACGATTTCCATAACTGTGTTATTAATATGATTTAATAATAAATACTTTATGTTCAGTTTGAAACATTTTGAGTGATTAATCTGCTGACTTGAAAGTGGTCAAGTAAATGTTAAAAAATATTGCAATCAATAATACATATGGCGATATGATAAATCCATGACCAACCCTAATCCAAAGAGTTTTTGCTCATATGATATTTTGATTGGCTAAAAGGCACGTAACTGACTTAAATTGAAAGTTTCTAAACGTCAAAAAATAATCAAATAAACATGTTTTTTTTTGTGCGAAATATTAAATGAATTTGGCTTAAGGAATCCTTCCTGTTACTGCATACGATATTTAATCACCGTTACATATTCTCAGTGTATATATAGCTGATATGCTGGCTATATATTAACCTATTAATAGCAAATATGAACCAGAAAATAACATTAAAACGTTTTTTATGGACGTCCCATTTTAAATGACGTAGGTATGAATGTTGTTAATTTTCTTAAATGTCAGACATCTACATAATAGGTTTTCGGCTCGATTTGAAGGTTCGGTATCTATACACATACATACATAAATTATATTTTAATCAAATTATAATCTATCATATTTAATTGCTCCAGATTTTCATCTTAATGCTTAAAGCTGTTTCTTTAACATAGTGTGTGTGGGCTGCTGCAATTCATCAAACTCTGAATTGTGAAATTTCTAGTAAATTATTTATGGAATTTCTTATACTTTAGGATGAACATTCTGTTCATAGTAAACTGACGCTAATGTCGACAAGATCCGCTTCAATTCAAGCTTTTTGGTGACAACTTTTTTAAGGCGGAAATATTGCAAAACACACATTGAGAAATGGTCCGAATTCGTTCTTCATTAAAATGTTAGCTCCGATTTCGACAATTTGAATTAAATAAAAGGTGAGATGCCTATATAATTTTATTGGCGCTTTATTTTTGAAATACATATAAACTATAATATTGCAAATGTCAATGTTACATATACATGCAGACGATATTTCATCACACTTTTTCACTTGTGGGATTTAATTTACCACAAGGCTAGGATAGTATAAGTAAGAGCTCTTTGTAAGTTTACAGACAAGTGAAGAAATGGAATTTTTGTACATGAAAACCGTCGTTTCTGTTGTGTTGTACAAATGCCAAAACCAAAAGTACCTTAGTGATATGTAGGAACGTCCCAGGAAAACACTGGGGATGCAACTAAAAAATATATGTATATATATATAGTATATGCTGACATCATTTTTATTTACGACATTTTCAATGGTAATGCTTTAGAAAGTTGCCGAAAGATGCTTCTCAAAAACTGCGACAATGTGGGATTGGTAATTGTCATACTGGTGGTATAAATCTACGCTACAACGTTGCAAGAGAGGAAGTAACTGATGCAGTGCTTGACGAACCAGGTTTTAGTACCAGAAGAATCAGAAGTTTCTCAAAACTTCGTCTGGAGGGCTTTAAACAGAGAAATTTTGCATCCTTTCCAGTAACACCTCTTCCATGACTTACAACCAGAAGATGAACTACAAAGATTAGGATTATCATTGCTTCTCGAACAGCCTTTAGCAGACATCGTTTCAAATACAAATTCTACCGCATCATTTAAATGCTGCGTCTTACTTGGAATTGTTGGATAATCACTTGCACGAGTTATTAGCAGATGTTCCATTTGCATTGCGTAATACGATGTGGTATCAACACGCTGATGTGCCACCATATTCTGCAAAAGTTGTTATACAGTAGTACCCCCATATCAGCGTAGGTTTGGTTCTGTCTTTATTTGTTTGTGTATTTATTGATATAACGCGTTTTCTGGTCATCATAGGTAAATCGCGGATGACTGAAACCGCGGATACGGAGTCAGCGGATAACGGGGTACTACTGTATAATGTTTAGGCAACCATTTTAATGGAAGGTGGATAGGTGGGCGCGGTCCAGTTCAATGGACTGCTATTGGTCACCAGGTCTAAATCCATTCGATTTTTAATCCTAGGGCCACGCAGAACAACTAGTTTACTGCCGTACAAATTAAGTGCTAATTAAAGTTGCTTCAATTCTCAATTCGCTGATCAACAATAAATTGAGTGACTGAAATGCGATTATTGCATCAAAGAATTACAGGTTTCGGAATTTTATATAAATCACAGTAGAAAAGAGTTATTTGAGGTGGCTCATTTCAATTGAAATGGCCTGTATACAAGAGATGTAAATTGTCGGGAGAAATCCCGTTAGAATATGTTGGTTATACATTTAACCCGCTAGAAAAATACCTTGCAAGGACGAACGTTTACTTAAAGCAAATACGCATACAGAACAGAGCTGCATATTATAGCTGTGTAAATCTACTTTTCCTTTTTTCGCATCCACAGTAATGGAACTAACAACTTGAACGAAAAAAAAATGTGCAAACACTTTATATAGTGTACTTGTGTAATGTATGAT
This sequence comes from Cetonia aurata, assembly GCA_949128085.1. Taxonomy (NCBI): domain Eukaryota; kingdom Metazoa; phylum Arthropoda; class Insecta; order Coleoptera; family Scarabaeidae; genus Cetonia; species Cetonia aurata. The sequence continues at coordinate 29,453,137 of OX421885.1, forward strand.
GGTTAAATACGTTGTTATTCAAATAATTTTATACAAAATAATCTCAGACGATCGTACATATAAATTAACAGATTATTTAGGTGTGCCAAATACAAAAGAGTTAGATGTTAAAGAAAATGAAGCAAACATTATTAATTAATATTGTTGAATGTGGTATTGCAAATGAATTTGACATTATTATATTTAACGAAACCGCCAATTGAAATCGTGATTATATCTCGGGAGTTTATAAAGCAATATCATGTCTTGAAATACTGTATAACATTTATTTTTACGGCCTATATAAGCGTCAAGGTGATCCACATTAATACATAATTTATTTTTGGGTAATATATTGGGTGTATAGTAATTTTATGAGGTTGTCTTATAAATTTTTATCTTGATGAAATCTATGCATGCTTTAAATGCATATATAGAGTGGAAAATGCCTTCCAACATCCAGGTATACATATTATATTGTCGAATCATAATGTGACAATACCAATTAAAATATTTCACTTTATATTCGTCAAATTAATGATGATTTTTTTATCATTTGTTCTTGCTTTTTTACACCGGAAACGCAGCATTAAAAGAAAATACTTGAAAATCCCTTGATTGAAAATGGTGTTTATGTATTGCATTTACCTTTATTAAATGATCACGCATTTACAATATCAACAACTTTATTTATTTAACATCAGGTTTAGTAATTTGCAATTTATTACACAGCGAAGAAAGTAATGCCCTACATAACGCGTTATTTTAATTTCAAGCCTTTAAAGGTCACTGCTTGTTCACTATAATTACCAAACATTTATTATGTTTTTTTTTTAAAGGAATTGTGGAATTCAAGTTTTGCAAGATTTCGTGTTGGATCCTTGATTCTGAAGTTAGTACAAATAGATATTCGTTTAAAGATTGATTGATCATTAAATAAATTGAATGTGTAATTTAAGATATGGTTACTGTACTCGTTTTTTTTTATTCAGTACAATGTAACTCTCAAAAGAAACAATTTCAACGGAATTGTTGTTGATAATCTGTGCAGGAAATTCCACGATGCATGATACAATATATGCAAGGTTATGCATAAGATCTTGTGATTATAATCAAGGGTAATATCTTATTTTAATATTGTTAATGTTGATGTTAATGAAGAAAATGTATTTGGACGAAGGATCCCCGAAAGGTAAATAACTGGAATACTCTAATATGGTCAAACATCTGGAGGTGACTACAGATTGAATTGACATCTACCCATAAAGAAAAAATGGCATATTGATCTTGTCAAAGACATTTTGGGTAAAGTTGGTGATTATAGTGGAAGATTGGTTGTTATCAGACCTGCTTGAAGTCAGTTATGCATTTAGTGTATGCTGGGTTATAAACAGGACTCTCCCAAAATGGTGTAGATGGCAGCAACAAAGAAACCCATTAGGTTCACGTCAAGTACTGGAGTTGAATGGAAAACTCAGATTAGATCGAATTGGTAGCAGTGAAAAAAATATGTTGTAAAAAAATATTTTCCAATCAAAACATTGTTCGTTTTTTTGTTTTGTTTATTGGTAACTGGTTTTATTCGCCTCGATTATGTTTAAATGAGTTCCGTTAGAGATGTCCAAATTTCAACAGAATGGAACGAGATTTTTTCGGCAAATTCAATGAACTGTGGCCAATTTTGAAGAAACTGGTAACATAAGTGCCAGATTTCGATCTGGAAAAATACCGGTTAGAAATGACGTTAATATTGATCAGGTTAGGAAACGTATGCAAGAAGAATCTACATCATTCATACGTACATTGACACAGGAAACCAATTTAAGTTATGGGACGTGTCAAACCATTCTTAAACATGACTTGTACATATTTCCGTATAAAATGCAGATGTATCCAGAGTTACTGCCACCAGATTATCTGAAGAGGGTATCGTACTGTATCTAATATAAGGATCACATGGATAACGACATCTTTTGCTTAACATTTTTTACAGACGAATCTTATTTTTACCTCTGGTAAAACGGGATACATTAATCATAATGCGTATGTGGAGTCAGAACAATCCTAATTTTCATCGCGAGACGCGATAGTCCTAAAATAAGTGCCTGGGTTGCAATGTTCCGCAGACGAATAATTGGGCCAATATTTTTTCAAGAAACTATAACTAATGCAAAGCCCCATGTTGCTCGAGCAACCATTGATTGTTTGAGTCAATTGCATGATGAACGGTTATCCACTTAGGTCTTGTGATTTGAGTCCTTTAGGCTATTTTTTAATCTCATTAATGAATAATACTATTTTTAAAACTCCATTCCACACATTAGAGAAATTACCAGAACGTATTATAGAAAAGTGTCGCTCGGTGCCACCTGGTGCAATTCGATGTTCTTTTTGTCACAAATATGTTACTGTAACTTGTACACAAACTTTTTATTAACGCAATTTTTTATTACTACCTCCTTACTGTCGAGGTTGCAAAGTGTAACAGTTTATTACGAGTGAACAAAGAAAAAACTAAATCACCTTAAATTATGTACATATGTATATGCAAGTATTAAGCCGGATATTGCAATCAAATATATGCAGTAACATACTGGAACGGAATACGGAAAAAAAAATACTATAACTAGTATAAATAGCATACCTACATATACAATGTATGTCAAAACTTACGTACGTAAAGTTAAGCACCTTTTAAAAACGCAATTTATCTTCTACCGTATACAGGGTAGGCGGCTATTCTTTTATACGGCCTGTTTACCGTTGTGATTTTATTTTCAAGTGGTGTTAAATGGTCATTAACGTGACCTTATTTTAAAATGTTTAATCACACCTTGAAAATAAAATCACGAGACTGTAAACAACCTGTATTTGGGTATACGCAGCTGTTAATTCTGGACAATTTCTCTTCTCGATTTAAAATTTTAACCCTGTGTATCCATAACAAAGAGAAATATATGGTCCTTACTTTTTGACACACATTGTATATATATATATATATATATATTGCTTAACTAGAGTAAAATGATTGACCAACAATATACACATTTATAATTGTATAAATAGAAATAGTAGATATGCCAGTTTAAAATTAAATAGTTTACTAACGGCATCTTAAAGTTTCTTCATAAGAAACAATCTGCGCCAATACCACATAAATTTATTATTTTAGGGCACTCTTTTGTCCAGTCACGTATGTACGTAAGTAGGTACAATAATTTCGTTATTTACCAACTTCATCTATCAAGGTTAACAACCTGTTAAGCAAGACTGAAATCCGCTTATTACCACTGAAGGGATCAGCGTGCAAACGTGCAAAAAGCATAACTACATAAGTATACACTTGCATTGGGTGTATGTATCTTGGATAAAGTTCACATGACCGACAACATTCTTTATGAATTATATATCGACTCGGTATTCTTGTTTTGTTTCTTTTGCCATCAGCAATGATCACATGAAGCGATCCAAATTTTAATACGTCTTATGAGGTGGGTGTGCTCCACTAGTACTGAAGGCGCAATTATACTTTTTGTCTCGACCAAGGTTAATTAGTATATTTAAAGAGTTTTTTATTATTTTTTTTTTTTTTGGTTGTGGTACAATTAAAATTAATCAGTACATATTCATACTTGTATTATTAAATTATTAAAAATGATAAATTATATATAAGTTTTAACAGAAATCTATAGTAGGTTCTGTATAAAAAAAAAATGTAGATAGTAATGGTGCAATCACAGATCCTGGTGGAACTACTTTTATGAGCTGATTTTGATTTTGGAGTTTGTGAATTCAAGATCTATGGTATTTTATCCATATTTCTACATAAAATTCATGGCGACTTTTCTTATTATGTCATTCAAGAGATCATTTTTCCTACTATATCAAAGTATAAAGCATTTGATACACTTTGTACAGGGTGGCCAGATAAGAATGCAAAGTGCTGTTATCACGGAAACTATTCGTCGTAGAGACTTGCGGTAAAAAAATTTATGACTAAAATGGCCAAAAGAAGACCGTGGAAAATATTTTCAGATTTCCAAGATGGCCGCCAGGTGACATAACCGCCATCTTAAACTTTTAAAGTGATTTTTCACTGAAATCCACCTAGTAAATGTACCAAAAAGCTATATGCCTTTTAAATCTAAGCTTTATTCGAGTAATTTTTGTTTAGCACTTTTTGACGTATCTATTAAAATAAAGTGGTGGGGGTGATTCAATGTTTTTTTTTTTAAATAAACAGCTGTAACTCCTAAACGGCTGAACGGATTTTAACAAACGTGTAAGTACATAGTGCATTCTCTTTCATGTATGCAAGTGAACACATGTTCCTTGGTCGGAGTTTGCGTTATAAATACCGTTGATATAAACACAAATTTTACTTTCTCTCACAGTTGACTAATACAAAAGACAATGCCTTCAATACCGTCTATATAAAACTGTAAACAAATATGAGGTTGCATGGATCACATACAGGGTGAGTCAAATTAAGTTAAATTTGCACCAGATTTGTCAATGTAAAAGTTTGTGAACACACAAATATCTTAAAATAAATAACTTAAAACTTGTTTTCGTGGTCATGAGCAGAATGGTATTTCTTAAATGTGACGCCTGCAATATTTTGAAGGTAATTGAAGCATCTAATAAGGGATTATGTTGATAGGGCCGATATGGAAATGTTATCCTTGGATAATTCCTATTCAGAGCATGCACACGATGAAATTCAAGAAAGCAATAAGTTCCAAACTATATATGTGTATATCCATTCATTACACCTTTCGAAAATAGTAGTAAAAATATGCATATTGTTGCATATTTTTAACGATGGCTTATTCCCTTTGGTTAAATTCTTTATGTCATGTCGCACTTAATTACAATTTACTCGATTCATTTTACTAGCAATAAGTGTTTATATGCTCCTATGACTATCTAAAGAAAGCAAGTAATAATAAAGTTAAGTTCGTTACTGCCTAGTATCACAAAACGCCTGACTTGTATAAGCAAATGAGCAATTGATGACAATCCACAAGACCCTGTATAATTACATACTTGGATGCAGTCAGATGGCTAGCGCAGCGAATTATTTCTTGCCCAGCATGAAGAGAATGGACATATCCTTGCATAAGAACGCACAATCGCGTTGGAGATTGTATTTACTAAGAAATTAAATTTTTAAGATCTATGCAGCAAACTTGGAATCGAAAAAAAAATACCGTTTTTGTGAAAGGGAATACAGATTTGGCATTATAAAATCACTTTTATGGCATAGTTTACGTTCTTAGTCGTTTTACGTATTCAAGACGAAACTACGTACTCCTTCATACCTCAAGAATTTTGTTATAACATATAAAATTAGCGTGGGTTACCTAATTCGAACTTTCACGATATGTCACGGATAAGTGACCGCTCCATTTTAAACAATGTTAAATTTTAAAATATATTTTGACGATAATTGTTTCAATTTCAGCCATCAGAAGCTGGTGCGGATCCATCTACCCGAAGAAGTAGAGGCCGTGTTAGGTTTACAGTGCCGTCTGGTGTCTCAGAAACCGATTTGATAGACGCAGCAGCTCCAATCGAAAAGCATTCAGAATCGGCCCCTAGAAAACAGGTTAGACCATCCAGTAAACCTTACGAAGTTAAAGAAGTATTGGATGATATCCCAAACGTCAACGCGAAAAAGACGCATAAACCTAGAGTCATAACCGAGACAAGATTTGAAGCGGCGAACGCACCTAAGAAACCTCTATATGTTCCGTTACCATTACCGGAAGACGAAATTCTCCCTGAAGATATCTTAGCGAATTTCTCACCCCAAATTACCAAATACAGTACTGAGAAAGTCGAGAAGATCCCAGAGACTACTGCTAAAGAGATAACAACTCCTCAAACTGCGAAAATTGATATATCGACAGAAGAAATATTACCTTTAACGACCAATCTTGGACAATCGCCCGAATTGATAACTTCGGATGAGCAGCAACCATCTACTGAGAATGAAATTAAGAAAGTTGACACTACAACTCCGGATGTCAGGAAAAAAACTTTGGAACCCCTGCAGATAGTAACACCAGTTAACGATGCTAGAAAAATTAATAGGGTAGCAACTAGAAATAGAGTGGTTTCATCTACTGAAGCATCACAACCTACTTTAACGAGGACCAGGAATAGACCGATTCGCAGGCAAGATGTTGACAGTTCAGAAGTATCACCTGTAAGTGCCACCAGTTCTAGGGTGCGACCACGCACCAGGCAACAACAAGAGAAAAGTATTGACGCATCACCAGCACCAGCCAGACAATTACGACCAAAAGCTATTCGTAGACGATTAGATAATCCGGAAACAGCTCTTGGAGGTGGTAGAAGTAAAGTACCGTCATTATTCTCAGATGAAGATACTCAAGATGATACTTTAAAGACTAGAACTGGGCGTAAAGTTAATTACGCTTCTACCCCCGAAAACGACAGCGTGCAAAATGAAGAGAAAAAGTATTCTCAAAGGCGCAGGCCAGCGCACGTTAAAGACAGAGCGTCAAACAGCATTGAAAGCACTACAATCAAAGGAGAACAAAGTAATAATAGAGACGTGTCGAGGTCTTATCGTAGTAGAAGCAGTGGCAGGAACTCGAATAGGAATAGAGAAAGAACTACTGAGGCACAACAAATAGACGAAGCACCAGTTCTTAATAGGAGAAGTTCATTTCGTGGCAGGAAACCTTTAGTTAGATATGTTGCAATTGAGCCGGTTAAAGTTGAGAAGGTAACAAGGACAAGGGGCAATAATACAACCGAGAAAGCAACCACTATTAAAGAAGAGCCTTCGAAAACTAAAACTACCCAAATTGAGAATGAAACCACCCCATTGACAACGACATCTCCACCAACCACTAAAAGCAGAAGGATTGATAACCAACCAAGAATTAAACCACAACTTCAATCAGAAAGCAAAATTGAAGAAAATGTCGTCAGCACCACAAGCCAAAACCCTTCAACGATCGAAAATCGAAGGAGCTCACTTAGGAGTAGAGTTGGAAGCAGGAGAACCAAAGCACCACCTTCAGACGATGATACAACTAAATCACCTCAAGTAACAACATCTAGAAACGATGTTAGAAGACGAAGTTTTTCAAAGAGAGTCAATACAGTAGAACCCACGGTTAAAGAACCAACTAAAGAGATAAATCGGAATCATAGGCAACGCACCAGATATATTCCTCCAATAATCGACGAGCAGAAACTAGAGGTGCTACCCCTATTCGAGAGCGAGTCCAAAACAGTCGCCCCAATAATAAAAAGGAGGCCGAATTCCGAAAGCATGAACGCGGCAAGCTCCTCCGAGCACCAAGTCAAAGTTGGTGCCATCAATGAAATAAAAGTCGACGCTCCCGTGCGGATTGAAACGAAAACGGAAAAATCCGAACGCGTCCAGCATATAAGAACGGTTCAACCCACCAAGCAATCGATCGAGACCAAAGTCTCAGAGGTGGTGACCAAGAGGAAGATTGGAAGGCAGGTCGTTAGGAAGGTCAAAGTGAATAAAACGAACAATAATAATATTAGTGGTGAACACGAAAAATCGAACGAATCTAATGATGCCGAACGAAAACCGGTGAAGATTACGGCGGTTCCGGTCAAAAACCATAGACGTTTGGAGATTTCGAAGGCAAATAGGGTCTCGTCAAATTTATCAAGTTCGGAAGAGGATATTGGTGATTCTGATAATTATCCTGAACCGTTCAGGGCTTTAATACAAGCGAAGTTGGCTACGCAGTCTGGTAAGAAGGTGAGTAGTAATTTCTCTAAATGTTTTTGGTAAAATAATTTGGAAGTGGATTTTAAGGAATTCGTGCTTATTAATTTTGATGACACATAATTATTGTATTGTCATCCATCGTTCCAACTATTTCTTACGTTAAAAGAACAAGCAGAAATACATATTTTGCAACAATAATTAGTAAACTTTAAATTAATTCTACAAGTTTTGATATGAATATTCCAATTTTTAATACATATATATATATACATTTTCATTGTTGTATTGATAATCTGTTTAAGCGTTTTGAATTAAAATAAAAAACAAAATACACAGCTTCGGTGATTGCTGCAAATCCGAGTCTTTATTTCATATTGCACAGAATTCATTCATTCGTTGTAAAATTATCGAAAAAAAGTGTTAAAAAAGAATGTACAGCCAACTAAAAACCTCAATCATTGAATAAATTTGCAACATTTATCTCCAAAAAAGTAGACTATGTAATTTTAACGAAATTTACATTTACTTACAGTTGCATAAGTATATAAGGTTATAGACCATGATATTTTGACAGATACGACTAAATCATAAACTCATTCGTCAACAACATAGTTAGGCAGACAATGCAATTTATAATAATAAAAAAAATAATGCATCATGGTGATTTCCAACTGACATGTTAATTAAAATGTCATTTTATTAAGCCACATTAGATATTATAAGCCGCCTAACGTAACTAAAAACTGGAACTGCGCATTACATAACCTCAATATAATGAAATTAATATTCTAACTACCTCGGTTAAATTATCATTTATTTAATTACAGTACGTATACAGTAATATATGTAAGCACATACAATGTATATATAACTCGATTACTTTCACATTTTGTGCCTTGCCTAGTAGAGTAACAAGGCAAATTGTTTTGTTTTGTTTCTTGTTATTGATTTTCAAAGTTTCCTACACTGTTAAGGATATGTTAAATAAAAAGTTAAACGTTGTCTCTTAGACTTTATTAACAAAAGTAGATGTTCTTAGTTATTTTAGAAACGATTTCAAATTCAATATTTTGCACCTGTTACAAAATCTAAAAAGCTTTCACTTTCTTTCCAACAGCAATCATAATAAAAAAAAAATTAATTTTATAAATCAACATGTTCTTACTTTCATTAAGGATTTCTCATCAATGTCCACACGTTGATCCATGCACTATTTACTTTGCTGCCGTCAAAATTTGCATACATCAACACTAATTTTTATCACCATCGTAAGAGGCAGGTATTTAGAAAGAAAAAAATTTCATTACTTGAAACAATGCTATAATAAATTAAGCAAACAACTTTCCATTTCTATCTAATCGAGTGATGCTCACCTCTTCGGCATTAACAATGAACTAACCGCGCGCTCTCGTTTAGGGTTCAAGGTCACAGCAGAAGAGCGCCAGCGAGGATAAAGTCACGAAGAGTACGGAGAGGATCGTGACCTCTTCGAGGACCGTACCTATTATTCCTTCCACGGCTACTACAGTGCGAAGTACGACTACGAGTACAGAGGCTCCAAAGACTACTTTTTCGAAGGTAAGAGAATTTGATGGATCTGTACAATTATTTTAGTTATTCAGCTAAGAACTTCTATTAAGAACTTATTATACCGGCCCTAAGTCTAAATAATGCTTTGTACAGTGTTATAATAGTTTAAAAACTATGAAATTTATTTTTAAAAATTATTTATTTATATTTTTATCAAAATAGAAATTTTGTAAATGCGGAAATGCATAGGAATGACTATGAGAAGAAATGTTTATTGTGTTTCCTAAACAAAATGTATTCTATTGGCCAATATATATATATATGCTGGTACAACTTTAAGCAGAAAACGTCCGATTAATAAATAAACAAGGAAAGGCATATTGTTATAAAGTAAAGATTTCTTATAAATAACAGGAAACGCAAATAATTAATGTATAGGTATACCTAAATCTTTTGACATAGTTCTCTTATTGTTAGTCAGGAAGCAGAAGATGACAAATTACTTAATAACACTTCTGAACTGACATGCAACAAATCAAGTACATAAAAATACTGCATTGTGTTACAGATCATTATCATACATTAAAAATATCTAAGGATGTCGTCTATATTTTCTAACTGTTCAATCATTATTCTTATCCTGGAAGTATAAAAGCACCGTTAATATCCCCAAGTCATGACGTTGAAAGCAATGAAGACGTGAAATTTCCTTTGTTTGTGTGATTGATGATATCCGATGCAATTGCGTCTTCAAGAAAACTCAGAAACAAAAAATATCGCCCAAAGTGCAAGAGCGTAACAGTATACTGTTACCTAATTTTTAAATTTTTGAACTGTGCCGTTTCAACTTCAGCATTTATTATTTTTGGTTTACCATTTATTATTTGTGGTTTATTGTTTTTTATATAGGGTGAATTTATCATTGATCCGGTGTCTTATATCTAATTACATTTAATTCGCCAGTTTACTCTATATTCGACTATTGTCTTTAATTCCTGCTGCCTTTCTTCCATCTTTGGTATTGTAAAGTTTTTTCTTTGATACTATTGTCTCACACGATCAAACCGCAGTAGATGTTTCTCCTGTATTTCATCAATAGATAGTATTAACTTTTTTCTTTTTTGTTGTGCATTAAAATCGGCGAAATTTTAGCAATTCCGTTGCTAGAGCATATGATCAATCAATACTTTTATTAGAAACCCATACGTCAGCTCCATCTGTCGTTTTTTTTTTTATGTTTTCCCTTATACTGATTCCATAGATTCTAAATGGAGATATCAATTTATCATAGAAATTGCGTGATGACGGAGTAAGAATCGAAATGTATGAGCAAAAAGTTATTTCTGTTGTCTGAGGCAAAGATACGACAATGTTCCAGATCAAAGTTGCTGTAATTAATTACCACGTCAGAGACTACTACAGAGATTACTACGCTACAGCCCTTGCATATCTCAGTACGTCAGAGAAGTAGATTGATGGACCAAGCTATGCAAAAGGATTGGTATTTTTTCTGATTACCAATCAACGCTGAAAGCCATCAGTACCGCCGTGTTGCTTGCAAGCTGGTTTGAGATTGTGGATTTACAAACAAAATGGATGAAGCCGCCGATGATATGGCCAGATGAAGACGGCCCAAGCTTTTCTTTAGAACTGATGCTAGCTGAAGTTTCCATTAAGAGGAAGAAAATGCGATCCCTCGGCAAGGACAAAGTTCTAGTTAGGGTTGCCAGAATTAGGGTTATTATATCATGGACTTTTCTAGAGCTACTCTGTAGAATCGGTTGAAGTACCATAAATACAATAATACGTGTCGTCTGTAGTTTCGTCTTAAATCCAGGGACTTTCCATTTCGCTGTTTTGTCCATAAGAAATCTATTCAGCAGCCTGAAAACTCTCTTGCCAACAGGTCTTGCTACTTGGGTTTGAAAGAACGAAGCTAATTGTTTTTTTTTTTTAGAGTTACAAAATCACTACAGATTTTTGTTTTAAAGAAATGGGCCCAGATTTTGCGAGTATTTTGGAAGAATCTTAGAAAATGAATTTGATCAACGGCATCATCTTCGATTTTTAATATCACTTGGAAATTTCGAATGCGGCGATATAATTCTTCTCCAAACCATTGATCGGCAGTTTGTTTTTTTAGCTAGTTGTTTGAAGCGCCTATCTTGACGCTCTGTGGTAGGCCTCGGTTGACCAGTTGGTCTTCTTCTGTCCACACCACACGCATTACCGTCATTGCAGTAGATACAAATAAGACGGCGGCCAATTTCGCGGTAGGACAAACCTACTTCTCGATAGGCAACAATTCTAGCCCTGTCAAAGTCTCTAACATGGTTGACAAGTTGAAGAAATTATTCCTTCTAGGTGTAGCACTTCTAATGTTACGGAGTATAATTCAACAAACGGATGCTACTATAAGTGCTGTAGCACTTACATCTATCAGCATCTCAGTAGTTATTGAATAAACCTGGAGCACATTAAAGGAATTACAAAAATTTAACTAATATCTAATTTGCCACGATAAGCAATTAGAAACTTAATTCTCGTTCAAGGAATATGCAGAACAAAAACAGAAATTTCACAACTCTTACATAACACCATCTTTTTTTTTTATTACTAATCCTACGAACCGATTAAAATCGACAGATATCTCTTCGTCCAACGCAGCGGAACCTTCAACCTAATAAAAATTCTCATAAACTACTTAAAAACCATAGTATTAAGAATATCTAAACACTTTTTCTTTTGTAAATACGCAAATTCATTTTTAATCGTTCTATAAATTCGCAGCCCAACGATGCAGACAACGAATTATTTCCGCATACCACCGCAACAGAAACCGCCAGGCCAACGCGTCGACGGTTCTCATTGACGACCAAAGCACCTGAAATAACTGAAGATGTTAGCACTAAATACACTAAGCGCCCTCTCTTTTTAGTCAGGAAGGTTGTAAGATCGACTATAGCGCCATCTGACGTGTCTGTCGTTACCGAAGTGTCCGCTAAGGTGAAGAAGCAACAAAGATACCACGCTAGATTCTCAGCATCCGGTAAGAATGAAGAAAGAGGAATTGAAAAGTCGGCAAGTGCTGTTCAGAATCTGGAGAAATCGTTGAAGAGTGATCCGGAAGTCGTTAGTTCAACGGCGAGGGCTAGGAGTTATTCCCCGAAACCGCCAAGAGGGTTGTACAGCACCAGGAAGGGTGGTAAGAAGAGGGCTGGTAAACAAGAATCGTCTGTATCTGCACAGGTAATTGCAGATAATTGAAATAAAGTCTATTTCTAATTGTCTCTATACTTACCAGATAACTTTCTACATCTTTCATTTTATTTGACTGATATGTTGATCAACTTTGACTCTTTCACTAAAATATAAAAAGAATCGCAATTTTTTAATGCTATTTTTCAATTTTTAGATTGCAAATAATTACCTTAAAAAGATCAAAACTAACTCATATTTTTAAAACTATAAAAAATAATTTCTTTCAGGTTACAAATGAAGGTAAGAAATCTGGACGATACAGCGCTAGATACCGTAGCGACATCTTCAGTAGAGCAGGCTCAACTAGACCAACTTCAGCGCCAGCATACATCCCGACTGTACCTACGGTGACGACACCTTCTGTAAGTCAAATGAATTAAATTTTAATATATTATGGACGTTCGCAGAAGTTGATGTCTAAATGATTTTTTTTTTTAAATTATTTAAATAATTAATTCACTAAAACACGGTAATTAACTTCTACGAAAGAGAATTTTTACAAATAAATCGTTTTTTAAATATATTTATACGGAAAAAAATTAAATAAAATAGTACACCTGACTTAGAAAACAACTGACTGACTGGGCACTTCGAACATAGTTTACTGACCTAACTTGAAGTTTTTCGACGGACATTTTTAGTGTTATCTTTAATTTTATTTTGAATGATTATTATTTTTAATTTGGCAAAATTTTAATTTATTTTTTTTTTAATTTTAATCTTTCTCGAAGGACTATGACTGGTCAGAAGGATACCAATGGTCTTTCAATCGCATAAATTGAAGAAAATCCTACCTACCTTCAATCGCTTCTACTGTACATCTTCTGCTTGTGCCACACACTGCTTCAAATACTTACCTTTTTTTTACTATATACATATAAAAATATACATGAGCGATAAATATATTTACTTATATAACTGCAACAAGTGGTGTAGGATCACTTTTTTTATTTTTTTATTAATTTTTATATGATATAATATATATATAATTTTAATATTTATTTAAAAGCTAGTTTTAAGATCACATATTGTAATAATTAATTGTTGGTATTTATACTAAAATACTGGCTCATTTTTTTTTTCGAAGACAGTTTAACATAATATAAATAAAAAAATAATTTTAGGAGAATCGTAGTACATTTCACAGCAATTATTTTTAAATCAAATACAATATTTACTTTTATATATATTTATTAAATTGCTGTGATTAGGTACATCGAAATCATCCCTTGCCTTAACAATTTTCAATATTTAATTTTAAATATTGCATCATTAAGCTAATCTAATAATAATTGGCGCCCATTCATTAGTTAACTAAATTTCCCGAATATTTACAACCTCATCAAACATTACGGCATTAAATTTATTTCATATTATCATTTCTTTGTTACATACTAAATTGTATTTGTAGATATTAATTAATTGCGCTACAAATTCTTTCTAAATTAGAAAAATTTTGCCAAAGATTATTTCATTTCTAATTCATTATAAATAATTTTAAATCCACATATATCAAAACTAACAAAATTAAAATTTGTGGAATGTAGTAGTAATATGATTATATTATTTATTTTTTGAAAAATATACATATGAGGTAATTTTGATTAAATTCTGACAAATGACAGTTTGAACTGAATAATTATCAATATTAACAGTTTTAAATTAATTACGTGTGCACCAAATTTAGAAGACTAATTGAAACATCAAAGCAGGAAATTACCTGCAGCACAATAATCATAATAAACATTATCCTACGTCCGTACTGGGTTGACATTTTGCTTAGTATGACTGGTATATAATCAAATTTACATTGGCACTACTGTTTGACTTGACACATTTGAATATCTAGTTTTATTGGTTATGTTTAATGTTACAAATAATGACAAATGGCGCAATGACAGATAACAAACAGAAATGTAAGCAAACCTCGAGTTTTAAAACCTTGCGTATAATTGATCGAGAGACCTTTTTACTACCAACTTTAGACTTTTAAAACTGATCGCATTGTATGTCTCTTTTTGATAATAGTTTTATTGACACTTGCTTTAATTAAACCAGAACCAATCAAACATGTTTACTTAAACATTTACGTATTGATTTTAGAACCATATTATTTTTTACACAAAATTAATAGAATTAAAAAAAAATGCGATGATGCACTAACTTTACCTTTTTCAATATTTTGACTAATTGTTAAATATATTGCATCTTTTCATTCGAAATTATTGTTCGCCTGTTTTCTGTTAACTTAAATCGAGACTTTACACAAACAAAAATGTAAAAAGAAATCGAAAGAAAACTCAAATGCAAAAAGTACGTTTTTTTTATTAAGAAAAATTACTACCCTAACATACCGCTTATGCATAGGTTAAAAAATACGTTCTTTCAAGTCATATTACTTCCTACAAAAATTAATATTTAAATTTAAAAATGAAAGGCAACCATTTTTATTGCTTTGTGATAAATACATATCATTAATCTAGAATAAAAGTAATACTTATTATATGAAGGACCAAAATGATGCAGTAATTTAAAATTTATACTATCCTAATTGGGGAAAATAAAAATGTTTTTATAATATACTATCTGTGATAAAAATATAGGTTAATTTTTTTTATATAATTCGACGGGTAACAAATTATTATTTTTTTATATAAAAAGACACCAGTATTTATTATATTAACAAGAGAGCAAATATATTTTTTATATTCATATACACATATATATACAATGTGTACCTACTTAAGTATATAAATGGGGAATATTTTTATTGTTGATTTAATAAGAAAATATACATGTATATATATTTTTATATCCTTTCAATTTACCATTAAATTAGTGGTCAGCTGAGGTGTGGGCAAATGAATTTTGAGGTTGTTCAACATGCCGAATCCAAAGAAATCTTTAATTGTAAACCACTGTTTTTTGTGTAATATATCGAAAAAGCTTTATTAGAAAATAGTACAAATTTTTGACTTTACTAAGGAAAGACATTTTTGCAAAATTTTAAAATTGGACATATTAGAGATTTGAATACCTTTTCCTAAAGAAAAAGAAATAGTAGGGGTGGTTTATAGTTAATGATTTATTCTTTCTATATTTAAAGGTAAACCAAATATTTTAAAGTAATTCAGAGTATAAAATAATATGTTTCGAAAGAAGCACGAATTTTTTAATTTTCCTTGTAGAATCAATAATAAAAGTTTTTTCTTTCCCTTAAGTCGTCACTTAATTTACTTCTATATATTTTTATACCGATTTGTGAAATTTACCATTATTCTTCGATAATTATTTCTTTTCCTATGATTTATAAATTATAAAAATAACCAGTGAATTAGTATGAATACCGTACAAATATAAGTGCACAGAATAACCTAAATAATGTAAAATAAGTTATTTTTTTTAACATTTGTTTTTGTACAGAAGGTGTACTATTTTATTTTACTATCCTTTTCTATCTAATATTATTATTTTATCTTTCCATTTTATTAAAAAGCACAAATAAAAATAAGGCAATTGTCTGTAACTTATAACTTTTTTTTTTTATTTTTTTTTTTAATTATTACCTACATACTGTAAATTAAATTTATTTATTTGTATATACACACATGCTGTACGCTCTCATTAATTTTTAATTAATTAATAATAATCTAACCTTTTAGTTGTTTTGAGTGAGATAAATAGAAATATATACACATAAGTAAAAAAAGGAGCAAATTTAGAGCGAGTACAGTGCTGCCAATCGTACTATTCAACGTTGGTGTTACAGGTGAGTGCACCAGCGGGAATTGAGGACTATATTTCTGGAATGGAGGTTATATCTATAGACGAACCGGTCAATACCATACCTTCGGACAGTCTTATAAACGGGGAGTTACTCTCAAATCCGAACCCCCCTTTCAGTAACCACCCACCAACAAAATTAATCCCCGCCTCTCTGGTAAAATGAAACCTCCAGGTATTATTACTATTTCGATTATACTAATTTTACTATATCAAAATTAAGGTTACCAAGGATGAGCCGGCTACCGTCACCAAAGCGACACCGCCTGTCTCGATAATCGAGAGAATTATCTATTCGATTACAGCGATCTCTACGGCATCGCCGGACTCGAATACCGATCTGACCAATGACGGTCCGACCAAATCCAGTGCCATATTAAAAATCCCTAGCAAGACGACTAAAGGAGACGTGACATTTAACGTGTTATCCCAACACAAAGCTCAACAACCAGAGACTGTGACGACTAACGAGATTATAAGACCATTGACAACCGAACGACCGACGACTATTATTGAACGAATCCTAAGTTCCATCTCGGCAATCCAAGCCTCCTCGACTACCGAAAGGACCCAAGTAGGTAACACTCTTAGTTCAGTTAGCACGAATCCCCTCTCGAAAGATTTGAGAGGTGTCACTGCAAGCGTTAGTTCCACTACTATTAGCACTAGTTTATCATCTTCGACGACACCTAGTCCTGCTTTAGACGCAATCGAGGAACTCTCATCTGAGCAAGCGTTGCAACAACGCACCATTGCGAAATTATTAGCCCTGTTGAAGTCTATCACCCCAAATACTAGTTCCACTGAGGACGAGGTAGTTGTAGTCACACCTAAGAGCAAAGTTTCTTCACCTACACCAGATGACGTGGAGGTCTTCGATACTTCTTCTAATTTCAATCCAGCTATCCCAGAACGATCTTCAACGGAGACTCCTCAAAATGTCGAAATTACACCAATTCCAGAAACCACAACACCTGACGTCGCACAAAACACCATAGCCCAAAACACCGCTGGAACTGAATCTCCCACTTCTATACCGAACCCTGCTATTAATTTAAGTTCGAGACTGCTAGACACTGTATCCATATCAGATTTCATTGCCACCTTGGATACTTTGAATAATATGGAGGCAACTACCCCATCTGCCAGTAATACCCAAAATAATAATGAGAATGCAATAATCGAATCCACTACTCCTTCCTTGACAATTGAATCCACCACTGCAATTCCGCCATCTACAATCGAAGCAGTTCCAACTACAACTATTGCAACGGCGAATCTAGTAACTGAAGCGTCATCCTCTACTAATCTAAGTGCGGTGGACAGTTCGACGGAACCAGCAATTATTAGTACTGGAACTCCTACTGTTGAAGTTGCTTCGACAGCAAAATTAGATGATGCAACTCAAGGAGGTGCTTCAACAGATCTCAATGTTAGTACCGCAGCAAATTTAGACGCGAATGCAACACCTGCTAATGTTGAAAATAGCACCCCAGCAATATTAGAACGTTTGGCAGTTGATGTACAAGGAGGTGGTACAACTGAAGTTAATGTTGTCACATCTACGAGTGATGCTACAAAATTAGATTCTAACGCAACAGTTGGGTTTGAACAAAATCCTGCTAATGTTGAAAATAGCACCCCAGCTATATTGGAAAGTTTGGCGCAAGGAGGTGTTTCAACTGAAGTTAATGCTGTTACGTCTACGAGTATTGCTGCAAATTTGGACTCTAGCACAACACCTGCTAATGTTGAAAATAGCACCCCAGTAATATTAGAACGTTTGGCAGTTGATGTGCAAGGAGATACTTCAACTGAAGTTAATGCTGTTACATCTACGAGTATTGCTACAAATTTGGACTCTAACACAACACCTGCTAATATTGAAAATAGCACTCCAGCAATAACAGAAAGTTTGGCAATACAAGGAGGTACAATTGAAGTTACGTCTAGGAGTGGTGATGCGAATTTAGATTCTAATACAACACCTGGGGTTGAACAAAACTCTACTAACGTTGACACATCAAAACTCTTGGCGATCAATGGTCGAGGAAGCGCTTCAGTTGAACTTAACGCTGCCATTTCCACTAGTATTACTGCTGATATCACTAATAAAGGAGCTGCGATTACAATTCAAGATTCTAACGCGACATCTGAGGGTGAACGGAATTCTGCTGATGTTCAGAGTAGCACCCCAGCAATTTCGGAACGTTTGGCAGATGTGGATAGTGGCACAAATATTGAAACGACCACGGTTCAAGACACCATCACGACTGATGCGCCATCTACAACACCGAATCCCACCACGATATTTGCTATGCTTTCGAGATTATTGGAACTAGCTGATAGGGCGCAGACTCTCACGACTTTAACGCTAGAACAAACGACCGTAAGCGCAATTCCGGAGTCGTCTTCAGGTACAACTTCACTCCCTACGCTCACTACCTTAGGAAATTTCGAAGTAAGTCCCGGTTCGGTAACGATCTTTTCGGCTAACGATCTCACGAGCATGCCAAACATCTCTGTCGACGATGGTACTACCATAACTATTTCGAGTAGGTCGTTCCTGACGACTTCTGCTCCTAGTACGGTAGCTAGTATCACTGAGACTGTACCACCCACTAATCCTATCATAACCACCATTCTGCCATCTTCTAATGTCGACGATAATTCTGGAACATCTGTAAATAGTAGCATTTCATCCGCTGATGATTCTGTAACTACCACTGTTTCTTCAGTCGATTCTTCAGCTGATCTAGTAGCTAGTACAATTGCACCGTCGGATAATCCTGCAGATGTAGTAGTTACAACGATCGTTCCTCCAGATATCACTACTTTAGTAGCGGAGATTGAATCTACGTCACCCGATGTTACTACCACCATAGAACCATCATCAACCAATAACAATAATTCTTCTCTAAGCATGTCAACGTCAACAAATGTGACTAATGCAATAACACAGCAAGAGAATGCGTCTAACGTAACAGTTTCTGAACGTACTGGGCGCGTGCTCGCTTTACCGGAAGAGGTGGTGCGCAATGACATACAAACGAGTTCTGAACCGCCGGATAAAGATTTCTACATCTTCGGGATACTACCGAATAATACGATATTGCGCAAGCGCCCCAGCATGTACCCTAATAAAAATACCCCCTTTATAATAGTGGGTGTCTACCCCAATAATACTGTTATCCAAAAGTTTCCGAATGGTACCCAAATCCCGCCGGAACCCGTCATCCAAGTAAGTGGATTTGATACGCGCGACAATCCCCCTCCACTACCGGAAATAACCAGTAACCAAGTAACACAGGATAGCAGTGTCCCCAAGGACGATAACAAAAACCTCCAAACGGTATTCACTCTCAGATAAATAACTGTTTTTTTTTGGTGTGTGGGGCTTACGCAGAGCTTTTTTTGTTTTTTGTTTTGTTGTGTTTAATCTTTGTGTTTACCCCCTCCATTTTCGTAGCTCACCTGAGAGGTTCACACCTTCATTTAAGATATTAATTTAATGTTGGGGGTTCATGACAGAATGTGGAATTCAATAATATTCTTGCACAGTATTTATATTATGCCGGCACTTTGCACCACCTTATTTATTGTGTTTAACATGTTGATCCAGCAGGAATGGTTTATTTATTTATTTTTTGTTAATGTGTTTAGTTTTTGTTTTTTTTTTAATTTTGTATATGGAGGTTTGCAAGATTTAAAAATTTATCTTATTAATGAGGTAAGTTACAATATTATACATAGGATGCTATTTTAAAAATTGAAATTACTATTTTATTACACGCAGCAGCAAAACTAATGCGGTAAGTAGTCACAAATTAATTTCTTTTTTTTTTTCTCTTAAGCAGAAATTTTAGCAAATAAAAGCAAGAGTTTCTTTCATATAGCCAAAATTGTTTAGGTTAGATAATTCACATTTATGGCATTTCTCATTCATATATCACCTGCACATATGAATTATCTCGGTCGAGCCCCCAAAATTTGTGGCTTTATTTACAAACAAGAGGCGTGTTTTCCTTCTCAACATCTCCCGATGACCTCTTACAAATGTCAAAAACTGACTTATCTTACATCATTTCCCATACTATACATTATTTTGTTTAATGTCTGGCTATCACGTTCAAAATGTGATCTTATAGCACTAGGGTACATCATTAAAAAGTAATGAAATAAAAAGTTTCCCTTGAAGCAATGCCAAATAATTTTCCAATGTCAAATGACGTGGCAATGAGCGAGGTCCAATCAAATCATCGCTTATAATCCTGCCTAAACGTCGTAAGAGCTTTTGGTTCCAAATCAAATGTTTCAGATGTTTCCTTAAATTCCTCTGTGCAAATCCTAATCTTGTGTAAAAAAAAACTGTTTTAAACATAAGCATATTTGCACGACATCAATGCTCTCTATCAAATACACTTATATCCGTGTCTAAATATGAATATTTTCACAACGTCTAACCTGTATAATGATCTATGTAGAAAATTTTAACCAGATTTTGACTTAGAAACAGGCCAAATATGTTTAATTTACATACAGCATAAAATTTTTCCAATGGCTTTGATTCTTTAGCGAGAATGCAAGAAGGAAATGTCGCTTTTAATTAAAAAGATAATCAAATCTATTATAAATCCTCAAATTGTTGCTTATCATTACAAAGCATTTTGAAGAGAAATTTGCTATTAAAGTGTTAACTACTTCTAAGCTTTACGGAAAGTTCATATCGTGGTTTTACTTCGCATTTGATTAAAAGACTTACATCAATTCCTTGTCGTAGTATCTACCAAATTTGCAAATTGAAATGTAATCTTTCTCAAAGTTCTTTTTGGATTATAGATAAATGTTAAGTTATTATGTAACCATGATGTTTTATTTCATTAATTTCTCTATGTATAATATAATAATAATAATACATACAAGGTAATTTATATTTATTTAAAAATGATATTATAGTGTAAAGAAAGCATCCTATGTAATTTATTTATATTTCACCAAAATATTCTGCATATTTAATTCTGTATCCTTTGATCTGTGCAACCTCCAAAGTTTAAGCATGTTTTGTGTTGTTGGGTGCAATGCTATTTAACCAATGATAATTTTTTAACTCCTCCAGATAATCAGGTGACTACGTCTACTCGTTTATCTCTATCTCCACCGATTGTTCAATTTCAAAACACAAACAACAGTACATTACAGTACAACCAGAACAACAGACCATATCATTTTATAGTATAAGTACACGCAGATGAAAGTTTTTATTTACTTACGTCGATCATATCAGACAGTAACCACAAACAAATATGTCAGTCAATGCAACTAACACTGAACATCTAAAACGCCGGGTCTTTTCGACAAGTTCCACTTGGAATACACACATCACCAGGTGACAAATTTTCTTTTAGGCTATTGCTCCGAGAATTGCCGAGACTGGTCAACCGCAAACCGAAACAAATGCCGCACCCTCAACTTTGCCACCGCCAACAACAGCACTTCCGGCAGTTGTAACAACAACCCCACCACCAATAATTACGACAACTTTAGCGCCTGTTGTGACAACTACTGGTCCACCACCAGTTGGTACTACAACACCATTAGTAGCTGAATCTGGTGGTCAGCCCACGACAACTGTGAAGGATGCTAAGGTAAAAGCAAAAATTAAATTCACCAAAAATGCATTCTACAGCTTTGTTCATCATTACGTGGTACGTTTGAAATGGTACATGCTGATGCTTTCTAATATGTTTTTCGCAGAGAAAAAGACTTCGTCTCACTAAAAATCGTAAAAGAAAGATTGTCGTGCATCGACGCAGGCTGGTCAGTAATAAGGTTTCGACTGAGGCAAGAATTTATACAATCAGATTCTATAAGAAATACTAATTGTCATGCTATATACATATACTGAACTCAAATTAATATAATTTCACTTTAAATATGCTGGGTGTGTATAAATTGGCGAAAAAGTTACGCGCAGCAACATTCTTCATCGTCCTCTGGATGGAAAATCTTAATATTAAAACGTTCTATGCTTTGTATTCTCCCGGGAATCGTTTTAAAAGAGCATAAATCTGGCAACACTTCTTCGAAAATATTTTGCTGTTACATCGTCAATTTTCAAACAGAACACGTAGTATATAACCGGGCAAACATACACACAATGGTATACAGGCCAGCGTGGCCATGCAGAACACTTTTTATGCAGGCAGGCGTACTCACATAGAACACTTGATATACAGCCGGTTATGCTCACTGTTAACACCTGGTATGCAATCCGGCATGTTCACACAGAACACTTGGTATAAATTCCATGTTTAGATTCGTATTGTCCATAGATTGGTAAATCAATGCATAACTGGGAAAACCTGACGATTTAAAGTCATTCCTGGGGGCGTAGCAGCCCCCACCTTTAAAATTAGAATAGGAAAGATGGGTTTTGTGACCACTCAATCAAAAGTACTTTAAATTCTCTTTACGACAGACAACATGTATCAAAAAGTATTTTTTTAATCTGTAAGCAAAAAGTTGTCCCCTTGATATGCAAGTTTTGGAATTTCTTGTAAATCACAGCACGCCCTAACATTGAACGTTGTTTAGGTACTAAATAGTCTGAAGTTCAAACTTCAGACTATTTAGTCTGAAGTTTGAAATCTTCTTATGAATTGCAATATTTTAGATTTTCGATTCAGTACGTATATAATGAAGAAGGAACCAATTTATAGACACCCTATGAGTGCACAAAAACTAAGGTATTTTTTTAAGTTTTATGTGTTGGTGTAAATGTTTAAGGGGAATCAAAGACGATCTCATAGGATTATCTTAGAAAAAACTTGGATAAAACTAGTTCTTTTAAACTAGTGCTCAAGGTTTATGCTTGATTTTCCTTATAATGTTTATATAATATAGCTAATAATGAAACTAACCAGGTAAGACCAGATATTATGGAATTGGATGCAATAATTTCTGCAACTTTCTTCCTTCTGAATTATATAACAATTAAATAAATAAAAAGAATAAATCTGAATGTTGTATATACATACTATATATATATATATATTATAGACTTGACACTGTTGTTATTTACTTATATACTTACTAATTTTTTTTTAAATAAAAAGTAATATTTAATATTTTCACTAATATAATCAATTAATATACGAACACACACAAGATCTTCACAATATATGAGACTTTTCACGATTCGTTTTAGAACGGTGACGGTGCAAGAGATGTGGAGGAGATAAACATTGAGGAGAATACAATCAGCAACAACAATGGTAATACTAAACTGGAGAAAGTCGTCGAAAGTACCACAACTCAATCTACACCACAAACCACTGCCACTATATCGCCTCCCACTACCACTATCAAACCAAACAGTATTGCAACTACTGAAATTTCCAACCAACAAATCACAGAATCGGCCGTGCAACCCACTACGATTTTAGCTGCGATTCGTATTGAGGATTTAGCGGATCAAGAGACAACATTGCCTGCAATGGATGTCACTACTATAGTGCCCGATGTTGCGAATAGATTCGGTGTTACTGAAATATCGAATCCTACTACAGAAGCAATTATAAATCCTACATCGTTGAGGTATACAAATACAGCGACGACTGTTTTGCCACCTTCAGAAATATTGCAGTTGGCTATAAGACCCACTACGCCCTATTTGATACAAAGGATTATCGGAAACGTAACTGGGATTCCTGTCAGGGTAGGCGGACAACCTACGAATTTGCCAATATCGACCATTCCTACTGAAGCAGTGCCGACAACTCGATTTCCAATGAGATCTCGTTTTATCACGACGATACCACGAGCTATGACAGCACCTACGACTGTGCAAGGACCAACTACTGAAATACCGACGACAACAATCAGAAATCGTGGTCGTAGTCGATATACCCTCTTCGTGCCTAACGATTCTAGAACAGTCACCGTTACACCCTCAACTATAACGACCGAACAGTCTGGTTTTGACGATTTCCCTATTAGAACGACTTACACTCCGCGTAGATTCACTCAAACCCCAGCTACTATAAACATCCCGTCGAAAATAGCTACATTTACACCTACGAACATACCGACGGTAACCGAGCAGAATTTCCTGAGCACCACTATCTTAGGATTGCAAAATGCTCCTTTGGAATCCTCGACTGTATTCCCGATATATACCAGCGCTTTTGAGTTCACCACCGAGACACCGTCTGGGATAACTCAACAGGAAGTCACTACAAATACTCCACCTACGTTTGCTTCAACTGTTAGACAGAGACAACGTACTACACCTCTCTCGATCTCTACAACTCGAGAAGATTTGGAAAAATTGGTCGAATTGAGAGTCAGGAATAATTTCGGGGAGTTAAGCACTAGTGGTGATTACTATAATCCTACGACTGTTTCGTCGCAAATTTCAACTACAGCTGCGGCTACTTTGCAAACTAGCTTAAAGAGCGTCAACGGCAAGGTTAAGCAACTCACGGAGCAGCAGATAAAAGATCTGGAGGAACTTGCGAAATTGGAGAAGGAACAGCAAGCTATTTTGCAACAACTCGCCTTTTTAACGAGGTTAGCAGGAGGAACTCCGAAACCCACTAGGAGTAATTCTAATAACAATTTAGCTGGACGGGTAAGAAAAAGCAAATTTTTTTTGTACTGGGTTGGGATAAAGTATGGAACCAAGCAAATATCTTCAAAAACTTAAATGACGGTATTGATGAAAGCATGATAGGTACATTTGATTTCAACGCGACATATTCGCGCTTTTCGATACTACTAAAACCACCATCGCTGATTTTGCCACCGAATTAAATTCAAAATTTCATAGTATAAAATTAACGCTAGAATAAGAAGTAAATAAACAACTTCCATTTCTCAATAGCTTAGTAATTAGGAACAATAACAAAGTATTTATACTACAATTTTATGAATATCCATAATGAAACAAAAATTATATCTCTTATAGATACTGTACAAGTAATTCGTGATATGTATTTTAGGTGTTAGACTTTGCAGCTGATCGAAATAAACAATCAACAACACAAAACCCATCGAATTTATTACAAGCCTTGACGAATCAGAATCCCAAACAAGTGGAGAGTAAATCTCCGTCTTTAGAAGAAATCTTGAAGCAGTTCAACGTCAATCCCAATGCTGTCACGGTATCTCCTTTGACCTCAACTTACGGGAAATCCACGGATGCTATTTTGGCGGCGCTACTCAAGGAACGAGGTATCGAACCTAGCACACCAAAAACGTTAGGTGAACTTGACGAACTTAGAACGACTGTAAGTTAAAATCCATCGCTTTTTGTCCTGTCTATTTTACCAAATTTCACAGACACCAAGCACGACGACCGGAAAAGTTGTGACAACAAGAAAACGTGTTACCACTACAACGACGGCAAGACCAGGACCGATCATGCAAGGCTTAAATTGGTTATTAAACCGTTTTGCGCCAGCTCCCACAACGAAAAAGCCACAAACGCGAAAAACAGCACCAACAACGCGCACCACACCTAAAGATCTTCAAGTGATATCCAGCCAACCTACCGAGATAACTCCAGTGGTCGTAACGGCGCCTCCTAGAACTAGGTCGGCTTCTACGGCAAAACGAGGGAGCAGCAGATATAGGAAGCCGTTACATTCTTTGTCGGAGGACGAATTGAAGAACCTTGTGGGTCAATTGGAGGATGCCCAAAAGGATCCCTCTAAAGCGAAAGATATAGACTTCTCGGCGTTGGGCTATGCGTCACCTTCTTCTTCTAAACCGACGAATTTATTACCGAACAACGCCGTGCAGATTATCAATTCTGGAAATGTCGGTACGACATCGAAAGTTCGCGCAGCAGTTGATTCTTCAGCTAAAGAAGCTGAAGTGGTTCCTTTGGTGTTCAACCGAGGAAGATCGACTACTGCAATTCCAGCTAGTGTAAGTAATAGCATCGCTGATGACGCGGACGAAGATACGACGACTGTCAAACAAAGACGACTACCTCCCGTTCAATTGAATCCAGTTCCTGGGATAGACGCTGAAGATGGTACCCAAGTTAGGGGGCAGCTGATCAATGCGGCTGTCAATGTTACCAGGGCCATATCACAGTTTCTAGGGTCTGCTATACAGGTAAGCTAAAATTGGGTTTGGTGAATGTTAGAAGGCTGTATCAAAATAATTTTTAGGGATTTAATCAATTCCTTCTAGCTAAAGATACATCACGAACTTTTTCAGTTTTCTTTTTTTTTTTCGATAAATATACTTGCAGGAACATATCAAAATTTTTCCAAAACAATTTCCGACAATTCATCTAAAAATATTTCGATACAGTTTAAAGCGCCAATTATCACACAAAAGAAAGGTCCGATTTTACAGCTAGCACTTTACCTATTCTTCTAGGACGCGGCCTTTCAGATAACGCACCTCTTTGCGAACGGCTCCAATAGTGGAAACACCCAAAATCAGATAAGCGCACTGGCTATGTTTAGAGAAGCAGTAAATAACGCTACCGTCAACACTAGTTAAAAAAAATTGTTCCTATTATCCGGCGTTGTTCGAAACGGTATTTACCCTCGAAAAATCAGTAGTAGCACCATTCATGCCAGCATGATAAGACGAAATATTACTAGTTATCGCCTATAATAGCCATCCCCATATATCGCTTCATTGATTCTAATAAAACATCCTCATCGACAGGATCCGATGTATTTCTTATAAGCTTTATTAATTCATTCTTTAATGTTTATTTTGTAAATTTGGCATTGCAGCGTAACAAGACGATACTATGATGTCACATATAAGTGATCATTTTTTTAGTTATGCTTCAAATGGGATTAGTTAGTAGTTGCATGTTTTATTTTAAAACGAATTAAAAAAACGTATATGTACATTTTAAGAAATGACGTCACCACACTTACATACTCTGAATGTTACATCGAAAATCTTATAATTGAAAATAAAAATTTTTAGGTACTTACATTTTATTTGACGATACCATTAAAATTTTATTTTAAAACACATCTGAATTTTCAAAGAAAAAAGAAAAAATTCGGGCTATTTAAAAAAAAAAACGCTAGTCTATTTCATTTGTCAAAAAAAAAGCCAAACCAACCCAGCTTTATGTAAAAAAAAATACGCTAAATTATCCTAGTTTTCCTCGACAAACTTGTTCTAGTGTTCCTCAAACATGCCAATCTATCCCAGTGTTTTTAAAAGCCACCAACCTACGGCAACACGGCTGTCTTTGTGTTGTCGCAGGTTGGTGACTTCGAGTGTTCATTGAAAAAAAAAAAAACTGCTAACCTATCCCAGTTTTCCTTCAAAGAGCCCGCAAAACTATTTCACTTTTCTGATGAAAAGAAACTGATTCTACCCATTCTAGTTTTTCCGAAAAAAAAAAAAAAGAAAAACTCATTTCTGTTTTCACCGAAAAGTACACCAACCTATTCCAGCTTCCTGAATAACGTCAATCTAATTACCGAAACAAAAAAAAACGTCGACCTCACGGAACACAAAACTGCTAATCTATCCCAATTGGTGTCCGAAAAGCCCGGATTTTTTTGATAAAATAGCCGCGAAAATATCCCAGTTTTTCCGACAAACTGCCAATCTATCCCATTTTCTATCCATATTTGCCCACATCATATTCCCAATTTTCATGACAAAAAGAAAACGCACTGACCTTTCCCAATTTCTTTGAAAAAACCGCTAACCTATCCCAGTTTTTTTTTTTTAAATGCCAAACTATCTGAGTATTCCCGATAAAATGCCTACCTATCCCAATTCTCTGAAAAATCCCCTACCTTATCCCAGTTTTTTTCTACAAAATGACAAGCCATCTCAGTTTTCCCGAAGAAACTGTCTACCTATCGCAATTTTCTAAAAAAATGTGCAAACTTATGCCAGTTTTTTCTACAAAATGCCAAGCTATCACAGTTTTCCCGAAAAAACGCCTACCTATCCCAATTTTCTGAAAAACTCGCCGACCTATGGCAGTTTTTTCTACAAAATGCCGGGCTATCTCGGTTCTCGCGAAAAAAAAAAACCGCCTATCTATCCCATTTCATCAATATTTTGCTTTTCATATTTTGAATATCCTATGTCGGTTTTCACAAACGAAGAACAAATCTGCTAACCTACTCCAGTTTTCTCGCGAAACGCCGCCAATCTATCCCAAACTTTTGAAAAGCTCACTAACTTATCCTAGTTCTTTTTTCTACAGAATGCCGAGCTATCTCAGTTTTCCGAAAAAAAAATCGTGTACCTCTCCCAATTTTTAGAAAAACCCGCCAACCTATCCCAGTTTTTTTGTTATATAAAATGGCAAACTATCTTAGTTTTCCCGATAAAACGCCTACCTATTCCTATTCTCTCAAAAATCCGCTAGCCTATCCCAGTTTTTTTTCTGCAAAATGACAAGCTATCTCAGTTTTCCCAAAGAAACTGCCTACCTATCCCAATTTTCTGAAAAGCCGCTAACCTATCCCAGCTTTTTTTACAAAATACCAATCTATCACAGTTTTCCCGAAAAAACGTCTACCTATCCCGATTTTCTGAAGAACTCGCAAACCTATGGCAGTTTTTTTCTACAAAATGCTAAGCTATCTCGGTTCTCAAAAAAAAGAACTGCCTACTTATCCCATTTCGTCAATATTTTGCTCTTCATATTTTGAATATCCTATTACATCAGTTTTCACAAAGGAAGAACAAATCTGCTAAATTATCCCAGTTTTCTCGCGAAGAAACCGCCAACCTATCCCAAATATCTGGAAAAACCTGCCCACCTATCCCAAGTTCTTTCTACAAAATGCCAAACTGTCTCAAGTTTTCCCAAAACGAAATCGCCTACCCTGGCATACGTAGGCGATTTCGTTCATTAATTCTTCCTATTTTAAAGAATATCCTATTACATTTTTTTAGATATTCTGGCATACATACAAAATATAACTTATTGTACATATAAAACATGCATGAAGTATTTGGAATTGGTAATCAGGAATTATTTTTAATAATAATTCGTTTTAACCCCAAAATAAATAGCCATTTTTACGTAATCATTCACGTTAATGTAATTTTTGTAGGGTGCAGCCCAATCCTTCCAATCGTTCATCGGATCTGGATCCAGGCAGGTAGGAAATTACTTTGCAAGTTCCAGCATATCTTCCAACAGACCTGGATGAGAATTTTCATCTATTCGAAAAGATATGTGTATAAAAATCTTCTTTTAATTTATTATTACTTTTTGTTTTGTTATGAACGGAGTTGTTCATCGATTTAGAGTGTGTTAATAATTAATAAAAAATCGCAAAACATCTGACGTGCTCATTTTTGAAAATGCAATTTTTTTATTACTGTCATGGAATCTTGCTGTATTTATTTTATTTTGTCTTCTTTATAATCAACTTCCTTACGTCTTCCTAATATTGTTAGGTACTCCTGTATGGATATTATTTTATTAGTGAGAATGCTCAATTAGTTAGCCTCGTCCTCATTTTGTAACTTCCACAATTTTTTATTTTGTCACCCTTTATTCTTAAGCGGTAGAGGCTGATAATACAAAAGCTCTAGTTAACAAATTGAGGACGATTAGTAGTTAAAATATATTAGGAGAAAATTAGTGTTGAAGAAGTGTACTTTTTTATTTGTATTAGTCTCCATCTTGCCAACTGATACCAGTCTTTTTCTTGGATTATGTAACAAAGGTTCTTTTTCGTTAATTCCCTTTTTTAAGAAGAAAATATGTTTACAATCTTGCATTGCGTTGAAAACTAGATTGACTATTATAGGTAGTTAGATTTTGTATATTTGTATAAATAATTTTTGTTATTAATTTTTATAACTCTTAAAAGCTTCTTTATATAAAAAATATGTGTACATATTACATAATAAAGGATGTATATTATATATCTTAGATGTTTTCTTCAATCGAACGTAATTCCCTCATTTGCCTTAGCTGATACGTTATCGAGCAAAATGTTTGATTTATATTACTTACCATATAAATGAACATAAATAAATATTGCCAAAAATAGAAATTATGTTCTTTGATATGCATTTTTTTTGCAGCTGCATACGCATATATAAGAAAAAAATTGCCTTAGTAGGTCATTTAAAATTTAAATCTTTACGAGATTTTGCAGAATGTATCGTTCAACTGTTGCAATTATTTTACTACTTACAGCATTTAGTTGTATTAATTGTAATGTGCTAAATACCTACACCTATCCCTGGACACGTAAGCAAACTGCATTATTATTATTACTAGAAAGCCGGCGCACAGTGGTTCAAAATTGTATATTAGCTTAACAAAACTAATAAATACTGTATTAGTTATCGAAAAATAATCAAATTTGGGGAGCGTATGTCTTTGAAGTCGTAGATAACGAAAATGAACTAAAGGTTTGGTTTTTCAACCAACTGGCTCATTAGAATTTTTTTAAGTTGCAGTTGGAGTTTAATTTTGGAGCTTGCAGAATAGTGATGGCCAACAGTGTATTTTCTGTTTCATTTGTAATCAGTTTGTATGGATGTTCCCTATCGGCAAACCTAATAGTTTTTCAAATATTTGCAGTTTTGCCAAAATTTTGACGTTTGCACTCTTTTCAATAAAATGAAATATTTCATAAGGTATTACACATTAAGATACCATGCTCATTTGGACGTAATTACATGGCTATCGGCACTTGGCTTCCTTTCTCCTCGAGAGTTTGTTTGTAATTGCTTTGTGGTCCACTTCCATCTATCCCCCAATTGTAGTCTAATTAACGAAGATGATTTTATCAAGGCCTTATCCAAAAATACATTTATGACGTCTTTTTGGGACTCCAACAAACGTTGCGCAGTATGATCGAGTAAGTTTTGTAACAGATAGCACTTCTTTTTTGCAACCAACAACTCGTGGTAGAAAGGAAACAGGTGGAAATCATATTTTGCTTTGATAACTGGTTCTTCAATCAACAGATTCATAATATTTGCATAAAACGCCTTTACGTGGCGCAAGGTGACGATGATTTCATCTGCATAATAATCTTGAATAATAGTGCTTCCAATGTACGACATGGTTTCAGAGTTCACTTTAGTTCAAAAAAATTGACAGTCGTCGAAAGATGACAATTTGCCTTCAAAAACCTATCAAAATGACTCTAATATATCTACGCAAACCTAACGGATTTTTCTACGATAATGCTAGTAGCATTTACTTACTTCCAATTACGCGTATCATCGTCAAAAACTGGCATGAATCTGCCCAGTGGGAGTAAAAAACAGCACGATTTAAAAACAATATTTCACTGAACGGGTGTTATACAATATCCCAACATTCCAGTATGTTTTGACAGGTAGGTCAAGATAAGCAAATTATTAGACCACCTTTTTTTCTAGTACATGGTAATGCTAAACGCATATCACAACCAGATGTACCTTGAATTTTAGGATTTGTCAAAGTAGAACATGATTCGGAACCACTGTGCGGCGCTTCACCTTGGAACGGACCCTATTGAAAAAGTTGGTGTGCCTTGCCCGCGATCTCTATAGTAGGTTGAAAACCCTTTGGGTAGCTGCTCGCTCTTTAATCCCGTAAAATTGATATGGGAATCTACCATGGAGTTTGAATTTTGCTCAATTTTTCTTTTTTTTTAACGTGGTTTGTCTTTGGAAAACTCACTATTTATTTATTTAATTTTTTCATTTGCCTTAATTTTTTAATTTCTTATTTGTGTTTTTTAAAGGCCTCTCATTTTTAAAAGCGTCTCGCTGTAATGAGAACTCGACAATACGTGTCTCGTTGAATAAAATTGTAATTTCTTAATTTTTGCAGCATCGTTCAACTGTTGCAATTATTTTACTACTTACAGCATGCGTGGTTGTATTCATTGTAATGTGCTATATCTGGTCACGTAAGCAAACCGCTTTATTATTATTGTTTTGTAATATTGTCATGAATTCTTGCGCAAAAAAATATGCATTGGAAACCTACATTAAAACCTAATCCCAATTTCCATCAACTAAGAGATTTGTTCTTTCTTCGGGTTGTTCTAACAAATCAATAATAATTCTAGATTACGGCTGCTTACAGCCAATTTGTACCTCGAATCTATACTTAGAATACACCTGCGGGATTTGCTCCTATCAAGTGTGCTGCCAAAACTCTAATCCGCCCCTAGCCAATGGTGAATCGTATTTCATGTCGAGTTTATTTGGATGTGATTATTCATATACAAACAACATGTACACATTCGACATACCAACTAACTATCAAGGAAATTATGCCGGACTGGTTGTTGATAATTATCAAGGCTGCGGTTGTTGAAGTAGAGAAATTTCAAAAGATGTAAGTGATTATTGAATAAAGATATTATGGCGAATTGTTTGGTGTTTCTTTGCGTTCATGGAAACCTCATTAAGTTATTGATTATATGAAAGCACTACGAAAAAAATAGCTTCCGAGGCAAAAATATTTTAGCTGAATCGCCGGTGGGAAGCTTTATACTTATATTTTTAGGAATTTAGACTTTTCACAAAAATTCCATGCTGCTTTTTACAGTGCTGTTAAAAAAAAATCGAAGTTTTGTTTATAATAACAGATTCTTTTCCTGTTAATTACTATACAGGCTGTCGCACGACAAATGTCGGCAATCTCTATATGGAAAACTATTCACAAAAAAATCTGAAAATTTGAGCAATTTTCATGCACGCCCTGTATAAGATACTAATATTTTTATGCGCCATTTTGATGCAATTACCTTCAGTCCATAAGTATGCCAAGTGGATTGAAGAAAATCAGAAGCATATATGCGATACTAACTTTTCTTTAAGGTGTTGCAAATGTCACTCTTCTGCAAAGAATCGAAATGTCTGGAAGACAAATGAATTTAATGAGGTATAGGGATCCCTACAAAAATTTTAACTAGAATTTTAAGGGCAATTTAAAATAAGAAAGTTAATGTTAACACTGTGTAACCGAAAGTGTTAAAGAGTTGTGCATATTTTGCTCGATTAGGCCAAATCTATATTAGAATACCTACACTCAAATTTTCAGGTTTTTCTCCCACATAGAGATTGCTGACATTCATCGTGCGACATAAACAATGGGGACTTCGTATAATTGATAACATTAGCCGATTGAGAGAACATTATCCGTAATTGTTATTTATTCGACTAGCTGTATTTCTTACATAGCTTTAATTTTCCAGGAATGGAAGGTTTGTAGAACTGAAACATTCTAACAGCAAAATGGGTTGCCTACTCCTGGACAAACTTACTTAATAATCGGTTGCTTCTACTTTTTGTGCACGTCAGCAGTGGTTAGAAAGCATTTGAGATCAGACTTTGTTCTTGGTTCTTTTGGTCATTAAATACTAATATACATAGATAAAACTTTAAGAGTAGTACGTTTCGGTTTATTACAAACCTTTTTCTAGTACATATGTATATGAAATCATAAATTATTGTAAAAATGACAATAAAATTGTAAAAACTTGTTTGTTTGATACATGATAAAATCATTATTGTTTTAAATATTCGAAGTTGAGTCTGTGTAGAAGTCATTCTAATAGGAAGATGAAATACAAACTAGGTCTGTACTTCACAAAATCGTTTAATTATAAAAATTGCGACCCGTGAATTACATGCACACCTTCAGGGGGAATAATTTTATTTATTTAATCGTAGATGAAAGTACGGATAGGTGTAGCGGTTATATTGCTCATTTATTAATAGGAATTTTTCATGAAAATATTTTAGGTAAATCATATTTGATTTTATGTAACCAACTGTAAAAAACAAATAATGTAACCATTGTCCAATTCGTTCAAGAAGGGCTATCGATTTTTTTTTACCTAGAAGTGTAGCTTGTAAACAAATTTTATTAATGTTGTCCGACGCTGCACCAGACATGATTAAAGCCGCACAAAATTTTAAATTTTTTTATACTAACATTATTCATACCACTTGCTTAGCTAATGGGTTCAATCGTGTGTCATTTCTCTTTGGTGAATGATTTAATTAGCAATGTCAAAAACGAATTTTTAAACGCACCTTTGCGAATCCAATTTTATAAGAGGCGACTTCCTGGTGTTCAGTTGACTGCTGAACCGATTATTACGAGATGAGGTACATGGTTAGAGGCTGCAGTTTTTTACGCAGATAATTTTGAAGGAATAAAAAATGTAATTCTTGATATCACTGGTTGCTGCATTTCTCTAGAAAATTGTAAGAAGATAATAACATTAACAGAATTGCCACAAAACGTTCTGTATATTAAGTCAAATTATAGCTTTGTTTCAAGTTTCAATCGTATAAGTAAAAAAAGGTGAAACAGTAAAAGATTTCGACTTCAATTTTATTTTAGAATACATTGTAAAGTTTGCACCAATTACGTCTGTAGATGTTGAAAGAAGCTTTTAAGTTTCTAAACATATATATTCCGATAGAAGACAAAACTTTCTTTTACACAATTTCGAAAAACATTTAATTATAAATTATTTTAGAATATGTTGTAAAAATTTGTTGTGCAATAAAGTTCAGGTTTAAATTTCTGTTTATATTTATTTTTGGTAAAATTTTTGGATATTTACGCATTTTTATTTGCATATAATCAGGTCTTTATTAATAACCTAATAACTAATCCTGCCGAAAGATACAATTATACGATGTAAACATACTCAACTTGAAACACCAAATATAATACATATGATGTATTATATGATATTATATCTAAGTATTATGTAATGTATATCTACTTGGAGGGAAGAGCACACACATATGTGAATAAATGTATGCTCTTAATATCTACAAAAACTGTTTAGAGTTTCATATAAACGCATTGACGTCAACGAGTAAGAATATAAAAAAAACAATGAAGAAACGTCTTGTGAAAGTTAGGTTCAACGCCACCAAGAAATGATTTCACTGTCACTTTTTTATGGACGAAAAACATAGTCCTTGCATATGGTGCATATATGTTTTCGGACTTAAAAAAATACATAGCATCGTACTATGCAAAAATTTATGTATATAATATAATGTACATAGTTATTGGATGTTGATCATATTTCCAGCAAAATTATTATAGAAAGTGAATACTTGGATAATTATTAGCAGATTTTATTCAGCATTTTTGATACTTAAAATGTTTCATTCCAATACCGTCAAGCAGTTTTGCAGGCAACCTTGATTTACTGGACAATATAAAATGGATCAAAAAAATATAGCATTTAAAACGGAATGTTTAAAAATGCATCTAATTCGGTTTTATAATGTTTGTTAAACTATAATACTTTTTTCTGGGTTGCAATACTGAGGCATTTCTAATTGTAAAGATTAGCCGGCATAAATTCTGCGCACAAGCATAAAAATTATTTAATTATAATCACGACTTTATTACTAATTTAAATTAAGATCGGCTTCAATACGACTGCATACTATTAATAAATTGTGTGTTGCAAGCCGGCACAAGACAAGACGGTAATTATATTCAAGAACAAGACAACATAACAACAAATAAGCTAATCTAAGCAGTGTTAATAATTTCTGCTCTAAATAACGCTCACCAATCTTTTTATTTCGTTAATGATTGTGTGTATAAAGCATAGTTAGAGGCGAACAACGGTTGTTATCTATTTATGATCAAAACAACCCGTTGAAATTAATGTTAGATACTATGTCTAGTTAATTGAGAAGTTGGCGGCCTTTATAAATAAAAATTCAGTTGTTATTTAATGTGGCGATTATAAATACATCTTTTGTTACAACTTGCCTTTATTAATCCTAATGAAGATTGTTCATCTAAAATTAGAAAGTGTATCTGCATTAGATAGGAGAGCAATTAACGTGCCACACAAAAAGAAATAATAAATACAAGGAATTCTACCAAGAGTTTAATATACAGGGTATATCACCGAACTGGCTCGTTACGGTTTTTCAAACTGCTAGTAGGAATTTGATTTTGAAATTTCCACAGTAGTCATGACCGACTATGATCTGATCAAGGAAAATATTTTCAGTTATAATATCACAAGAACGTGGAAAATAAAAAACGTATTTTGACAACAAATACGTTTAGTTAGGAGGTTAGTATTGAAATTATTTTCGTTTGCTAGAGTGGTATTTCTTACGATTAAGACGCTTATTGACAAACGTCAAAAAATAGTTATAATTCTCACAAAATTCACATTGTTAGATGAGGCGAAATACAAAGACGATCATGAAGACTATAATCGCTGATCAATACGTTGTAACTATGCAAAATTTGTAATTGCTATGGACTAAGTTTATGACGTGTTATACAGGCTGCTTACGGTCTTGGGACTTTATTTCCAATTAAACCTCTTAAAATAAGGTCATTAACGTAAAAATATCTTCAAAAAAATTAATTTATCGTCAAGCAGTCACATTTTTCTATTTCAAAAAATTTATATAGTTAACTCTATACAGGGTGAATCACAATATATGCGACAAACTTTAGGAGCTGATTCCTGAGGTTATTTTGATCATAAAAGTTCATAGGAACATATGTCCCAAACTGCTTATTTCTAAAGTTATACAATGTTTAATAGTAAGTTAACATAATTAATGTTTTTATTATAAATTAACAAAATAATTAGTAAAACAAAATTAACTTATAGTAACTGTTGAAAATGACCGCCCCCAACAGCAATACAAGCTTCTATCCTCCGTTGTATTGACTGGCGAGTCCGTTCGAAAATACGATAATACGATTTCTCAGATCATCGACATTTTCAATGGGAGTCGTATAAACTAAAGATTTAAGGTGACCCCAGAGAAAAAAGTCCAAACTATTTAAGTCTGGAGACCGAGGAGGCCACGGTTGTGGACCTCCCCGTCCTATCCACCGATTTGGATACGTATTGTTCAAAAACTCGCGAGCAACTAAACTAAAATGCGCTGGAGCACCGTCATGCATAAAATACATTTGTAATCATAATTGTAAGGGAACTTCTTGCAGCAGTAGTGGTAGCTCCTCTTCAAGAAAATTGCGGTATACCTCGCCATTTAACCGCATCGGTAAAAAATGTGCACCTATCAAGTGATCTCCAACAATTCCGGCCCACAGATTGGCAGAGAATTGATGTTGATAACGGGCATTCACTATTTCGTGCGGATTTTCTTCGGCCCTTATGTGATTATTATGAAAATTAATAATCGCGTTTCTAGAGAAAGTAGCCTCGTCGGTGAAGAATATTTGAGCCAAATAGTCAGGAATTTGTGCGATTTTGTGTTGCACCCATTGACAAAAAGCCACTCTTTGCGGAAAATCTGCTAGCAAAAGCGCCTGCACCCGTTGAGTGTGATATGGATACAACAGTTGATCTTTTCTGGTGCTTGTAGTAGGATGTTCCTCAATTTCATTTAGTACCATTTCTTCAACTTGTGGAGTTCTCACTGTATATGGGTGCCCGTTATCAGTCGTCTGTTTTTTAAAATTTCCCATTTCACTAAGACGTTGGTGAAGACGGGCAAATATTGAATGATGCGGTATGATACGGTTCGGGTATCGTTCTTCATAAAGACGTCTAGCAGCACGCGAATTTCCATTGGCAAGACCGTAAACAAAATGCATATCACCCATCTCAGCATTCGTGTAATTCATTTTAGAAAACAGAAACTGACAATCAACTGAGTGAATACTCTGACAACTACTGTCAAATATTGAAATGACAAACAATTCCCTCTCAACACAATTGATTTTGAAGAACCAACTGTGATATTATATCGTGTTAGTCATAGATCATAATTTATTATTAAACATTCAATAACATTTAAACCAAACCGTTTTGGACATATACTCATATGAACTTTAATGATCAAAATAACCTCAGGAATCAGCTCTTAAATTTTGTCGCATACTATATATTGAGATTCACCCTGTAGAAGAAAATTATTTCATAATTTTAGAGCGAGTTAAATACTTTTCCACATCTTTAGTAGCTTACATATTGGCTCTGAAAACGGAGTCTTACGTGAATTAAAGAGTTTTCATCATTAACAGTCAACAATACCACGAAAATTATACAAGAATTAAATAATATATTAGTGTTCCTATTTTTATAGGTTTCTTAGCTGTACTCGGTATCTTAGTTTTTTTGTTGTTGATTAATTCAACTGAAATTTTGACAGTTAATAATGAAAAAATGCTTTATTCCACCTGTTCTCAAAAAAAGTACCCCACATACATTGTTATTATTGCATAATACAAATGAAGTTATTATTTTAGAAAGGGTATTTTCTACCTCCAAAAAAAAGTTTTATTTCTTTGAATAAATCATGTGCACACATAAAAATGAAATTAACATATCCCTACACCGTTGTACGAATAAATCTCCACCTTACCGAAACTAGTCCTGACCTTCGGAATAATTCTTATATATTAGCTAATAGATAGATATATACACCTCTCTGTGTATAATAAAAAATACATTTGCGTCAGAGATTTAGAAAGTACCTACCTATATACTGCTACATACCAAACACTAAAATATCCCATTACCTACAATTTAATCTTTCGTTTAGCAAACGCTTTTTATATCCATATTTTTTCCGCCAGTTTGTTTACTTGCATTTAAAAATGGAAATTATTTGTCCCAATAAATTATGCAATTATATAATTTTGATATAATACCGCACTTGAAAGGAGAGATAGACTGATGCAGTTTAATTCATTTACAACATATATGTAATTCTACATTTACAACGACTTTTTATTATACTTATGGTTTTATTACATTTTATACGACTTGTAAATGAATTAATTGATTGTGGTTTGGTACATTAAATTTGCATAAATTGTTCTAGGTATTTGCTTTTAGGATACAAGAATTAACAGTTATAGGTACTTACAGTTAGCAAATTATGTTAAATGTTATTATGTGTATACCGTTAAATAGTCTTCTAAATTTCCTAATATACAGAATGTTTCGTAATGATACCTACATACATCACAATATTGTTTTCACAGTTTAAACTCACACGAAAAAAAAAACACATTTTATCGGTATTTACCAAAATAAAATTGGGTGTGTTCTTTTGCGCAGAAGGAAAGGTTTCTTTAAATCAAAGAAATATGCATCGAGTTAAAGAGATAATTCTTTTCAAACGTTCAAAACGTTCTGTTGTTCAATCAAGAAGATAATTTCTTTCGTGTAAAAATGTTAATTCAAAGCTATATATTGCAAACTAAAAATCAATAGTTTCTTGAGTTAAATGTAAATAAAACTCTGAATGGAAAAAATTGTTTTCAGTTAAAAATAATGAGAACTGAGATTGAAATGACACTGGATATTACATGAGTAACACTAACTGCATTGACTTAATGACCGCAGAGTTTTAATGTCAATGTAAAAAAAATTGTAATAGTGACTGAAAGCAATACGTTTGTTTTTACCAAGTAACAAATTTGTTATTTTTAAAAAACCCTGACGCCACCACCAGTTGGATAAAATACTGTGTTCTTCCTACCTCTCTGAAGCCACTATGGCAGGGTTCATGGTCTATTGTTAGAATCACAATACGGGTAATACCATTAAAGGCAATTAAAGGGGAACACCACTAATAACGAAGTCAAGCTTCAGTCTACCGGACAGCATGACCCCTAGTGTAGATTCTTTTTTTATCTGACTGCAACATCCGATAAGGGGTTATGTTGAAGGTCTACTGATATGGATAGATTATGATGAATCATTTTTGTTGACCTCTGGCACCAACCATTCCAGCCAGTCATTAACGTACCATCAGAAGACTGCAGACACACAATCAGGACATCGTATTAAAGTCTACAATTAATGCTACTAAGAAAATTTACCATAAGTTTAACTGTATGTATTGTGTATGTCCTGATGTGCAAGAATCGCAGACATACACAGTAGAGGAGAACTCCCCGTCTTCATCAATCCCAAATATAAAACAGGGACTCCCCCTAACGATTCGAGCAGTCAAAGAAAATATGATTCATATATTGCACTTAATTACAATTTACAAGACCGCTGAAAAAATAACCGAAAATAATTCGAAAAGACTTCTGTGGCAATAAACTATAATTCATACATTAAAAACA
Source organism: Cetonia aurata (assembly GCA_949128085.1). Taxonomy (NCBI): domain Eukaryota; kingdom Metazoa; phylum Arthropoda; class Insecta; order Coleoptera; family Scarabaeidae; genus Cetonia; species Cetonia aurata. The sequence goes on from OX421885.1 coordinate 29,493,507, forward strand.
AAAATTAGTTATTTGTCAATTCTTTGCGCAATCCCGTATCAGCGATACCGAAAAACAGGCAATCGGCCATATACATTATATATCATTCTTAACACTTTTAATTTTCTGCATTCCAAGAATAAATACCCATTACAGCTTGATGACATGATGACACAGAATCACCTAAATACCTTTTCGCTTATACGAAAAATTGTGAAATACCCAAACCGTATCCGATAAACGGCAAGAAACAAACATATTTTATCCGAAGGAAAATTACACCCGTCAGGAATTCCTTCAATTTCACCATCGCACAAGTCGTGAGAAATAAGTTTTATTATCATTAACTGCAATTATGCGGTATTATTCCTGCAATACATAGATACATATTTATGTCGGAGACTTTCTAATCTCAATATAGAAGGCAACGAATTGCAATGCGCATAACTCGACTAAATATGGAATTATGCGTGAAAGATATGTACTTATACATAAGTGCGAGTACGATAATGTGTTGTTATATCCAGACAATGATATGCGTGCATTTATTTCTTTAATTGGTTTTAAAAAGGTCGTATGAAACGCATAACATTATCGAGAAGAGGGTGTGGATCAATAGATACTGAAACGTTTTATGATCAAGATGATTTGAAAAATACCTTTTTACTATTGTTCTTTAAGGTTGAGTACCATATTCTGACATTACAATCAAACAAATACAAATTTAACATTCACATATGTTAAAAACTATTTCTTCAGCTTGTTCACATACGGTGCGGAACATCTATAGTGAAACTCTTCTCCAACTTTTTCTAAAATTTGAGGTGAAATATTCCTTATTTGTGTTTGTATTTCTTGTTTGAGATCATCAATGTTGCCTGGCTTTGTTGCATACACTTTATTGTTGCGATTCCTCCTGCGATAGAGTTGTGTATCGTCAGCGTACATATGGTGTTTAAAATTGATGTGTTCGAGCATTTTTCATAAAACTGTACGATAACATGAAAAATATTCTTTAAGTGGTTACCACACTGTATATAAAGACACGCTGTTCAAGACAATTTCACAGAAGCATGCAATAGCTATAAGTATATAAGTATATTTATTACACATTTTTAAACCAACCCACCTATGTTTTTTTTCTTCCTCTGCATAGCAAACGGCCTTGCATTAGTCCTTGCCTTTTATATGAAAGACAGCAGAATGTATAAAAAAATATCAATTGCCACAAGCAATATCTTAAGCGATTATGTATTTACACATTTTCTATTTTTGCAGGCAAATGAATATTAAAAACATATATGTATTGTTATTGTTATTATTCTTAGCATTATTAGATCAAATTATTTCGCAATATATCTCTCATAATCGTGTAATTTATACGGTCGTTCTGTGGCCTTTCTTGATTTTTTCTTTTTGATCAACTCACACGTATTGTCAGTTAGTCAAGTATTTATATACATTAGCTATATAGCTATTTAATTTTATCCGACAAATCTATGTATAAAGGCAACTAGTAACATCTTTTGGGAGTGTCTACATATTCTAAGTCGAAAAATTTTTATTTTTATTTTGATAATTCTTTCGTTTAGAAACTTAAATATATAGACTGCCATCCAACTAAGTGAATCTGTTTTTTAAACATGTTTATCGGTGAAATAGAGTGTATGACATTCCCTCTCTCTTTCTTAGGGCCTCATCCGTACCCCTACTGGGTCGTTCAAAATTTTTTTTTTGCGTTTTTTAGCTTCTATTTGAATATTATTGTGACAAGTCGTACAATAAGTGAGTAGACGTGCCTGTATTTCAGTTATTAATAAAGATCGAGAGTTACTTATGGTAACAAAAAGTCAGAACCAACGAATCTTTTGGAAGACTGGTCTGACGAATGTTATTTTTTAAGTGTAAAAATGTTTAATCTTCTCAATACCAGATATTGGTCAACAGAAAATCCGCATTTGATGTTTGAAAGGGCACAACAAGGATGCTTTGTGGTTGATGTTTCATATTTCATTTTGTGTGGACGCTTTGTTTACAAAATGTATTCATTTCCGTTCATACATTTTTCTCACAGAAATTTTGAAGAAGTTATTCTCGAATTGCAGCAAAATGTTCCATTGACATTTACAACAATTCCATTTATCTCCAATACTAAGACGGAGCCCCCAATCACAATGCTTGCTTTTTTAGGGCTATTTCAAGACAATAACTTTCCTCATAGATGGAAAAGTACAAACGGATCTTTTTAGGGGGTTTCATGCAAAATGAAGTGTATAAGACACGTTTATGATTCCATGGGGAAAGTTGATAAGGCAATAGCTTTAACCTATCAAACTTTCAATAGAAAGCCCATTACTACTTTAAACTCTGACTTCTTTATAGTTTCCCGATTTTTTTTTTACTTTATTGTTATTACTGTTTCACAAATAGAGCGAAATATGAAAAAAAAACAACAAATTTTTAAATTAAATTTTTGAAATACCCAAATTATGCTTAATAGAAATGGAAAATAATATACAGACTGTTCCATTTAAACAATCATAAGTACGGTAGATAAATCGAAAACTATTTTACTTAGAACAAAACTGACGACCCCACTGGATTTTTCGTAAAAGGCTGGATATCATTTCATTTTTACTTTTTCACTAACTTGTGTAGCAACTGAGATACGAGAGATTTTTACCGTGTATCTTAAAAACTAATTTTCTAAATTTCTATTTTATTCTATTTTAAAAATTATCTTTATCGTTATCCGTCAGTAACAGTTGTTCCACTTGTTTAAATTGAAATGCCCTGTATATACTTTATATAACATAATTTACAATTGATGAAATTCAGAAAAATGTATACAAAATGTCGTTATTGACAGACCTGCATGTTTCGCTGTCACCTACAGCTCATCAGTGTCACTCGACGACATTTGTAATTTACGCTCAAAGCGTATATATGCTAATGCACCCTTGATAGTAATGTATGAGAGTTATACGATTTTAAACTCCTTATTTTAGCGAAGATATTTGCTAATTTGTCAATTTAGATTTACAAATATGTTCAGATCCGAACACAAATTTGAAAACATATTGACTGAAGCCGCGAGAAATTAGCGTTTAACGTAAATTACAAATGTCGTCGAGTGACACTGATGAGCTGTAGGTGACAGCGAAACATGCATGTCTGTCAATAACGACATTTTGTATACATTTTTCTGAATTTCATCAATTAATATGGCGTTAAACGCTAATTTCTCGCGGCTTCAGTCAATATGTTTTCAAATTTGTGTTCGGATCTGAACATATTTGTAAATCTAAATTGACAAATTAGCAAATATCTTCGCTAAAATAAGGAGTTTAAAATCGTATAACTCTCATACATTATAATTTACAATTTCGGCTTAAATTGCACCAGGAAATTCACAATGATGATCTCAAATCTAAAACGAAAAAAAAAAACAATCTTTAAAAATGCTTGAGTACGTTGATTATCAGTATATTTACAAGATAAATTGTCTGCCAAAATCTCAAAAGATATAAGCCTACGTTAACGCAGTCTGAATATAAGTTCCTGAATAATATAACCAGATTTAGTCAATGTAAGCAACAAACAAAAAACCCAGCCAATAAATGCAATAACTGCACCTCTTAATTTGTGCAGTGCCGAAGAAGGAAACAAGGCGATCACCACGCGGAGGAAAAAGAAAAGAACAAAAGAAAAGAAAAAAAACCCGAACCAATATACAAGCTGAACGAGTTTACCTACCATTTGTTGTTCGCACAACTCCATAATAACGTTACCTACCAGAACTTGCCGCTTGCAGCTTATCTTTCACTAGGTTTCTTGGGTGCTCGCTGGCTTCGCGTTGTGCGTTTTGGTAAGTAGGACGAACTGCCAAGAAAAGAGGAGTAACCAAACCACATTGAGTGGAAGACAGTCGGGCGGTGCGGTTCACGTTTCTTAACCGCTTTAAACGAATTAAATTTTATTTCACATTTCTGCTATTTCCGAAGCAAATATTTATCATTGAAGTGATTGAGGGGATCGTACGGACTTTTAAGTGGGTTTTCGTGTTGATTCGACGAACATTGCTGTGTCTAAACCCGAAAAGATGGTGCTGCTAAACAGGAGTACAGAAGCAGAGGATGGGGTATGTTTTACTGTTTTAAAATTTTCGAAATCTGTTTTATGTAAGCGAAAAAATGTCCAAAATATATTTTAAAGTTTCTTCATCATACTTTTATATTCGCATGTGTTTCTCGCCGTCTTCAGAACATGGCTACTCTCCTCCCACCAATCTCTCTCTTATTGCGCTATTCACATTTGTTTATAAGATCTGTAAAGGTCGTCGTCAGCAGCATACGTTTTGGTTTAAATTAGCCTCGTTCGAGTGTAAACAATTTACTCCTGATTGCCCTTGAATTGTAACGAATTGATTCGTATATTTTAGTATGGCACATAAGCTCTCTTTTCAAATGTCTATAGTTGAGTAAAATATGTGAATTGCTCTCTAAACTAATTTAGATTTCAAAATTTACATTATAAAATATATGTTTTAGGATTACCAGCACGAAATTTACTATTTTGCGTAGAAATATTATGATTTCAAACTATCATTATGCATTACAAGCTAATGAATACTAAAAAATATACAGATTCAGTTGGAAAGAAGGAAACGAACAAATTTGAAGAACACTTGAAAATAAAGTAAAAAAGATAAACAAAACTTCATATATTATACCTTCTTTTAAAAAATGACAAACTGTTTCTAGAGAAAACATTTTATTTTATATATTTTTTTTCTTAAACTATAGCCTATAGAAATTTATACCAAGATCCATCGCTCAAAAGCAGCCCCAATTAAAAAAGCTAAGATGATAATATTCCCAGCAAACTGTTTGCATTCTTTCAAGATCATTCACATCCCTCATAATGGAAACTCCAAAATAATTTTGTCTCCTACTTATAAGTTCATTAAAACAATAATTGTAGATGAAGATCAACCAGAGAATCATTATAAGAAGACGTTTTAATAGAAACTTAGTTTCTTATTTAAGCAACAGCGTATTTGTGGTCCATTAGTGGTGAAGCAACTGATCAAAATGCTATAACCGAGGGGCCTATATTGTAGAAATAGGGATGAATTAGAAAAACTGATTGCCCGAAATGCATAATTACCACTTTTGATTCGCCCAATAGTAGACTGAATGTGAAGGTCTGAGATCTTAATGTTTGACCAAAAGGTTAAAAAATCACAAAATAAAACAGAAGGACTATTATGAAAATTACCACAGAGCATTTTGATCACTTCTAATATTAATTTATTACACAACTTGGTTACAACTTTCTTAATCGAGATGAAACATATATTATTGCATTCTTTTATTCTATAATCGATTCTATGATGCACTACATTAGGTTATCCTATACCTATATTCAACGATTTTTGAAAAAAATTTGCGTTTTGCGCAGGGATATTTAATAGCCTTTCTTTTGCTCTTCTTTAAACGTAAAACGTCCATATTTTACAAACAGCAAGTAAAACCATAAGAGTTCACAAAATACATTTGCAAATCTATCACAGGTTATACAGGCTGTTCAAAATTTAGTGGCAAAGCTGAAAAACTTCAAATACGAAAGTCATTTTTTTTCAAATCGAATATCCTGTACATTTTTACATATTTAGATGACGATTTAATAGGTATCTTTATACCTATCTTCAGCGGTTTTGTCGTTGTTAACGCTTTTTTATCAAATGTTAATTAAAGCTGCACTTAAAACCTATGCACATTTGAAAATAGGCTGTGAGTATGATTAAGTAAACGAATATTTATCTGGTTGCCATTCTTGTTAAAGTAAAAAGTCTATTTTATAACATGGAAGCAGTTGGCGAATATTGCAATACCGATATTGTAAATTTATTCTACATCCATGGCGAATTTAGAAAAATTCTTTAGTAGAACCAAAGGTAAATTTAAAAGAATGGAGTCATGTTTTTTTTAAATACAGGAAGTGTTACGGTAAAAAAAAATCCGCACAAAACCTATCGTTGAAGCAGAAGAAAATGAAGTAAATAACGTGCTGGCTTATATTCATGCTTATCCCCAGAGTTCGATAGTTGCAGCTTCTGGTGAAGTTCTCTCCAATCTCGATTCATCGCATTTTAAAACGTCATAGAATGCCCATCCCTACAAGGAAACATTAGCAGAAGCCTTCGGCCCAGAGGACGAACAGAAAAGAGTTGAATATTGTGAAAATGATTTTATTAAAAATTCAAGAAGACAATTTTTTTTTTATTTAACGTTATTTGGAGCGATGAATCTAAGTTTAGTGGGGAAATCATTGTTAATCGACGAAATATTCATTTCTGAGCAAGAGAAGATCACCACGTTTTCATAAACACACATTTTCAAAACCGTAATTTTTTTTTAATGTATTCTTATTTCTAAATGATTCCCTAATCTACGAAATTTACAATACCACACTGGGCGCCCTAAGCAGCAAATAGCTTTGAGTCTAGACTGATATTGGAATGCTTAAATAATGTAGTGCGGCTGGTGGTGACAAACAAAAGTCACACTGGTGTGGGTGCGGGGGCATTTTCATATTAAAGGTAATGAGACGGAGGCTGATCAACTTACCAAAGCAGGGGCCAGCAGTCATTTCTATGGAGCAGAACCCGTTCTGGGTGTCTCCAAGACTCAGATTAGCGGTTAACTCCTATAATGGAAACATAGAAAATAGATATTTCTCTGGACAACTCATATCTAAAGGCTAGTTGACTCTCTGTTAAATGTTAACAAAAAGCTACTTAGATTCGGCAAACCTCAACTACGGCTGCAATTTCAATTTAAATGAACAGAAATACTTAGAACTTTTTAGAGGACCTGTTACAAATTTTCTTCAAAGTTTACCTCCAAACTTAAAGCAAGACTTTTCGTATCCGATGGATGGTACATCTGCCCACGATACCAGAGAGGTTTATCGGCTATTGACAGAAATGTTCGAAATTTTGATTCAAATGGGCTTTGGAGTTGGCCTCCTCGATTGCCAGAATTAACGCCTGTGAAGTTTATAGTAAGTACACCTAGTAACAACCTATTAAATCGTGTGAGAATAACTTTTCAGCGATTAGACCAAAACGAAATAGGAAAAGCAACTATAAGGGAAACTGAATTAAGTATCTTCAACAGAATGGAGATCATATTGAACATTTATAAGATTCTTCAATTAGTTTTTATTTTATCTAATAGAGTATTTTTGGTTTTCTCGCTTTCTTTGTCACTACAATCATTTTTATTTGTGTGTTGTGTTAATAGCAACACTAAATTCGTTGAAAAAGTAACTGTTTTTCCTGTTGTCACACTCAACTGCCTACTTTCAAATGTGCATATGTAGATTTTAGTGCAATTTTTGTTAATATTTGATAAAAAAGCGTTAATAACGACAAAACCGCTAAAGATCTCTTTATCATATCGATACGTAAATTAATCGCAATAAATCAAAAACAGTTGAAGATAGATACAGGATAATCTAATACAGTGCATCATAGAATCGATTGTAGACTCCAAAAATGCAATCATATACATTCAATTTTGTTATTCATTGTTCTCCTAAATCCAGAATATTTCCTATACACTTCTTCTAAACCTTGTGGACTAACTGATTTCAGATGAACTACGGAACATTCTGAGCTCACGCAATTTCTTCAAAATTTAACCCTACAAAAATCATAGACAAACTCCATGGTCGCAGATTTCAATAAATCCATTTTCTAACAAAATAATACGTAAACTTTAAAACAAATATTAAGACAATAATAAGAAACGCAAAAACTAGAACGTAAACTTTTCACTCAATAATTACATTTTGCAATATCTCAACACAAGATACATTTATTACCAGAGAAAAAACCATAGGAGGTACGTTATGTGTCCCAGGCTACTACACGATTTAATTGTATAAAATCCTCCTGGTATACCAAGAAATTTACCATATTTAGAACATACCTACATACTTTATAACGTTATCTAACTTCGATTCAGAACCGATGGAAGTCAAGAGTGGAATGCATTAGATTGGCTGATGCGATATAAACTTGATCTTAAGTCAGATTTATAACCTCTTGCTTCAGCATGCTGAAGGCGGTATTTATGTTATTTATACTTATAGTATAGGTAAGTTGTTTGAGTAACTACCACACTATGTGATAAAAAGTTTTATATTCATCTATAAAAGTAGTTGGTATTTAGAGAGAACAATTTCCTACCGTTATCACGGAGTAAGGTTTGATGCATAGAAATGACTATATTTTCGCAAAGAACGTGCTATGAATTTGAAAAGATAACAGGAGTTATCTCCTTAGAATGTGTATATATACACATTTAGCACTATACCATTAAATAACCTGCCATTCAAACCTTACCAGATCTTTTATAATAAATATGTATATCTAAATGTTCTACGATGACGAGTTCTAATAGATATGTTTTGTAAACTTACTAAATAACCAGGGCAAGTTGACTCAAATATATTTTTATGCCTTGCTAGAATTAATTTTAATGTAATACGTTTGTTCCTCTTGTCCTTAGCTCAGGATCGATTAGGAATTACCATTAATGTATTATATAATGCAACACAAAGTTAAATAAGAAATATGCCTCTTTCACAATGACGTAAAAGTTACAATGCTAATATTAACGTATTGGTATTTTCTAATGTTAGGCCTAAGATATTACTTTTACAGTGCTCACAGCTACATTTATGTTATTAAGAGAGTAATTTTATAAAATAATGTTACTTCTGATGTTAATGATAATGGTGTAGCTGTAATATACATATTTTTAAATTTAAATTTACCGCCAGATTTTACCCGAATCTTGTAAGGTGTAGAATAAGGTATTGTATTATATGTGTATTTTTGATAAAGATTTTGTGAGAACATCAATTTAGTGGTTATACCACATAACTAAAATCGTTTTTGGATTTAGGGTTGCTTTTTTGACATCAACCAACCACCAGACAAGAATACTAAATGTTTGACAACGTAAGCAGATGTTGACTAGGTGAGGTGAGGTAATATTTCACAGTTATATCATATTGTTGCAAATACGTTTAGTGTACAGAGCATAGAATTAACTTTAGGACAACTGGTATAGCATATAAGCATACTAAATTAAATTTTTTTATGGTTTCAGCCTATATATAGTGTAGTTGTTAAGATATTTTAGGATGTTTAATCACCCCTTGAAAATAAAATCACAAGACTGTAAACACCTTGTAAAGGTACGCTCTTCAAATATTTCTGTAATTTATGTCTATTAACTTCAATGACTTCCTTCTATACGGCATATAGTTTTCTGCCGCCCATAAAAAAATAACTTCAAAATGACAAGCCAATTAACCTACGATAGTTAGGCTATTTATTAATTCGAACTAATAAAACAGGATACAAATACTACTAATATCGAAATCTCTGTTTCAGGATTTAAATTTCAAACTATATTAAATGATACCTACCTACTATTAATTATACATTGATAATAGTCCTTTTTAACTTTTATTTTTGTTTCATAAATTTTGCCTAATGCTGTTTCTACACCGCTAATTGTATCCTATTCCAATTCACGTGGATTTGTAATTATAATTAAAGAATTAATAATTGTTGAATTATATTTGTCATTTCTGCTGCCTATATGCTTGTTTAAAGCAACGAAATGGCTTTACAGAAAATACAACAAGCACTTAAGGTATTTGGACTGGCGACCTGATTTTCAAGCAGCTATACTTTGTATGCAGAACAAGCGGTGCTAGTGAACTCAAATTACTTTCCAATGATTTAATTACATATAAATAAATACAAGAATCGTTTCTTTTTATATAAAGATAAAATTATTTTATTACAGCTGAAAATAGAAAATTTTATTTCATATAATAATTGTTTTATATACTGTAATTTTACTTCAAATTTAAATTAGGAAACAAATAGAGAAAAGTATATAATATTCATCGAGCGATTGATGCACATAACAGTAACAGTCGTCGATTGTAAGTGGGAGGAGCTACCAATACTGCGTCCTTTTAATTATACTCATCTGAAAGGTATTTGAAAACATCCACAGAACATTTATTGGTTTATAGGAGTTGGTTTGTCATCTATAGAAATTAGGTTTTTGATAATTTCATCACAGCTTCATGAATAACATAAAAAAAAAGTTATATTCTTAATAAGGAACTATGTATACCTTTCTATAAGTATAAAATTTTAAACTCCATTAGGTATAATAAAATAATGAAAAATATAATTTACCCATGAAATGCGCAAACCAAAAAGGTAACGGCATCTTTATCGCATACCGCCAAGGATTTATCCACTCTGTCGAGGATTATAATGGCACTGCATTTTCGAGTGTAAGAATGTGACAAGAACAGTATTGCAATTGCACTGTGGTATTTTTGCCCTCGATATCATAGGGAAACTAATGTGTCGGACAAAGATATATGGGTATATCGATGTGTAAGATAAATATGCGGCAAACTAACAAAATCGTCAACATTGGCACAGTTAAGTAATGTGTATACTCCCCCTGTCTTAGCAAATGGAAACCATTATTTGCCTTTCTTTTGTTTGTATAAATACAATGATTATCATTTTTATAAAGATTTATTATCTGTATAGCCTTCAAAGGTGCAATTTTTACCTTTTGAGCTTTTTAGTGTAAAACCATATTCACTTCAGACCTCCTCAGTGGGGTATATATATATAAAACAAATCTCCCTCCATTGGTAATCACAAAAAATGGGTGTGCCCAAATGTTAAGAGAATTGATTATAAGGAAGCAAAAAAGAAATAACAACAATTTTATGTTTGCAAGATACTAAATTACCTACAATGAAAAATTGCCCTGCTCATTCTTCCCAAATCAATTGCTGGAGGAAATCATGAATGCAGTTTCATAATTTTTACATTCACTGTACAATCTACTTCATTCTACACACCTCTTGTACAGACATACAGCGCAGAATACATGTACACACAGATGGAAGCCAGCAAGTTCACAAAGTGTGTCAAGAACAAACGTGTCAGTTTGCAGGCACACTATACTACACCTTTCATATTTCAACTCCATACTCGTTATATAGGAATTTTTACATCGTGTGGATTAACACATAGATTTATAAATCAGCCATCTGACATGCCTACACAACACAAGCCTCCGACTCTAACAATGCCTATATCCTCTAATGATACAAACATGTACGCGCAGTATACATAGATAAATGATATACTTATGTATGCGCGCTGTTCCGTACCAACTGTGCAATTTACATGGATATGCATATATTACTTTTTCTTGTGAAACGAGACAGACAAATTGAAGAATTTACATTTTATGGATTGTTGTCGCCAAGTCTCTGTGTATGTAACAATAATATTACGATACTTATCTACTATCTTGAGGTTATGTTGCACCACATAGGATTAGTAATTGCTTCATACTAGCGTCCCTTTTACAGTGTGTAAGAAGAGTGTTAGCAGGTAAATATGTGTTTGTAATATAAGAATAAAAAGTATGTTAGAAACTAGTACAAGGAAATTTATTAATAAGTATTATCCAGTTGTTTAATGAGTAATTGTTCCTGGTATGTTGAGTATAGTGAACACCTACTCACATAGGGCATTTTCCTATAAGAAGAGCAGTATTGCAACTATTAGAACACATCATAGCCAACTAAAGTTTCCATTTAACAAAATTAAAACAAAAATTTAAGATATTGTTTGATATTAAATTCCCTGACAACAATATTCAATTTTTTTTCTATCTTTACAAATAAAAGAGCTACAGCACTGAAAAGGATTTGGTGAATTTCTATTTTTGCAAATATCTAGTAAACCATGCATTTCCTTAAATGGGCAAACGCGTATCAGGATTGGGCTTATAAAGATGCATTTCTTTCTCCATTTAAGCCAATGCGTAACTCTTATGGCTTTCGAGATCCCCATGCAAATAATGAAAAAGCTCACCCTATACTATAATATAGAATTCTAAAAAAGGTCTGCAGGACTCTTTTTGTAAAATAGAAAGTTATAATCAAAGATCTGACAAGAGGTGCATCTATACAGCAAAAAGTAAACAAAATATCCGAACATTTGCTGTACTTATTACTTATTTTCGTCATATGCATTTAATATATTATGCTTAATGTAATCCTTGAATTACGTTTCCGACAATAATCTTGGGTTTTACCCAAGATCTTGTTGTGATTTTATTCGACAATGTTATATAAAATATATTTGAACGAAGTTAAGTAATAGCAAATATATTATAGGTACACCATTAGGTTAATATATTAATATGTACCAAGTGAATGTTTTTCTTTAAGCAAAGAATACATAGCACACATAATAAGAGTAAATCTTAATAATGGGTTTTTGAATGAGTCATGCGATATATCCTATAAGTTATTTTTAATCCTACTCGATATCCAAATCTAATATTCTTAGTATTCTGTCGAAAATAGAAATAAATGAAGAAAAAGTGATTTTACATATACGTACTGTCCCACCAAAGACTGGGTCTTTGATTACAGCTCTATTTGCAATTCTAGACAGAAACATTTTCTACAAGAATGTTATAGAATCTAATGCTGCATCACTTAGAAATATTTTTGACTATACAGATGTCCCAGAGGTAGATAAAAGCATCCTTACTTCGTTATTTTAAATGGAACCCTCTATATGTTATTCCATTTTTCAATTCTACGCAGAAAAATAACATGACTTCATGTAAACTACTCTATGTCTATCTTTAATAACAACGTTGTTATTTACTTTTTTGTCGAAAGTGGTCCCGATGCAAAGCATCTGCTAAGGCGGCGTAGTTTATATTTGCATTTGCGTTAGACATTCATATTTTACCATACATACATACATACTTACAATTAGTCTGATTCAACATTGAAATTAAAATCCATATAATCGTTAACTAGGTGTCCACTATAGTCCTGAACATTTGCTTGACTTTAATTCAAGGTAACTTCATTTTTTTAAATAGCACCCTATATTTTTACTTGTACTAAATTAACCCTTACCTAAAGCCCTTTCAATCCATACTAAACATTTATGATTCCTCATGCAGGATTTCATAGTTAATTAATGATTTTGAATAAATCCAACAAATTTTTCGTTAATTTTCAAGTCGCCTTGGTATATAAGCGCTAAATAATTGGAATAAAGCTGTGAATTAGTAAATATACGTCGGCATTGGGTCATAATTTAGAACTAGTAACACGTTTTTTTTTTAAGAAATTAGAAATTTAATGTCATTTAACTCTGTGATTGTATAAAATTTTTATTTTAACAGTACTCTTATACCCAGTTCAGCGTTTCTGCTAATATGCTTCATGCTCACACTTGGCTGTTCAACCACAGAAGCAAAAAGAAAAAGCTCATTATGATGATAACATTTATTAAACAGCACAGATTCTTTCAAATCTGTGTTTAACATTAAAAAATTCCATTCTTAGACACAGTCTGTTTGGATCCCGTTGTCTATGTACTTTTGAAGCCAAAAGACAATTTCGTCCACATTCACATAAATGTAAAATTTGAAAAATTGTGTAGAACGGGAATATAAATAGATATAAATATATGTAATTAGAAACCATTACTCATCAGTCGTCACTAACGCTATTTGCATTTATTATTATTCTTTTCTTTTGTTAAAACTTTTATCTTTATATTTCCTAACAGTTCTTATAATTACAAAGCCCTAGATATTAAAAAAAAATAGCATATAAACTTGAAATCGCTATAATTCTCACGATATTCATAAGCATACCATAATAATATTTCCTTTCATCTTGCAAGGCAATTACATGTTTAATCATGTTTAATTACAGCTGCAGCACTTTATGAATACTCGACTTTTTATAATTTCCTAATAACCTTAGATTTACAGTTTTCACATAGATGTCAGTAGCTATTAATGATCATGAGGTAATTAAAACCAAATATTTAATTTTTTTTTTCTAGAATATAAACAAATTGAATAAAATTGCAAATATCTCAAAAACGATTTAAACAAAAAATGTAGTGAAGTAAATCATATTATTTTGTTACTTTTATTTTATTAATTTAACAAACCGTTGAGTTAATTTGAACTGTTCATTTAACAAAGTGAGCGGTATTAAAAATAAGGTTAGACTATAACCAAAATTGTAGTTACTTGAATGTATAATTATGATGTTGAAATTAGCTATTTCCAAATTTTCTCCCTATGTGTAACAACAATTACTTTAAATTGTCGTAAAGATGGCGCTTTTCTTATTTCACACTGGTAATAATCCATATTCTGCGTAAATCGGATGTGCACCACATAAATTGTTTATGTCATGTATTTAAAAGTACTGGTTTTGAGGACTCCTATGCTGTTTCTTGTTCTTTTTTTTTGTGTTTTCCTCCAAATGTCTTCTTTAAGTACTTTCTGTTTTATTTTCTTTCGGTATTGTATATAATTTAGGTTATTTATTGTATCTGGTAAGTTGTTATATCTATTTATTGCGCCCGCTTCTAGAATTTTTTTATATATTTTTTGTTTTACTGTATTTATTCGTATGTGTGATGTTCTTCTTGTTCCGTACAGATCCACGTCTCTGGTAGTTCTTAGCTTTTTATTTGTTTTTATGAGTTTCTTTTTGATTTTGTATATCAGTAGTAGGTGTATGAATTTTATTATTTGTTCTGTCCATTTTATATATTAGTTTTAGTATTATATTTTGCTGTCTTTGTAATTTGTTTATATTTTGATTTGTTGTATCATCCCCCAAATATATTTATTAAATAATTCATGTGTGAATCGAACATCGCATTATATACCGACTTTCTAGCAAATTCTGGTATTATTTGTTTTATTTTGTATATCTTTGTTATTGCAATTGAATTCTTCTTAGTTAATTCATTGATGGCTGGCTCATTTCAGATTGTTTTGTATTGATAATCTCAGATATCTTACTTTGGCTACTTCCCTTATGTCCTCGTTGTTTATTTTTATTTTGTATTTTGATGTATTTGTGTTACTTGAGAACTGTTTTCTGTTCGTTTATGGTTAAACTATTTTCGTGGCACCATTCTTCTAGTGTGCCAACCTCTTTGTTTATGGTTAGCTATAGTAAATCTACATGATTCTTTCCCCAAAAACAATGCAGGTATTATCGGCATATTTTTCTAGTGATTTTTGTATTAACTATGTCGTTGGTATACATTATGTATAGTATGGGGGTAAATTTCCGCCTTATGGTATTCCATATTAGGAAGTTTGTTCGACGCTTTCTTGCTTATTAACCAGTGTTGTTTCTGTTCTTCCGGATAAATAAGTTTGTATCAGTTTTGTCTCATTTCCAAGTATTCCTAATTTTGTTATTTTTTGTATTAATTTTGGTTTGGATACGGTATCAAATGCTTTTTTCATATCGACGAAGAAAAAACTTCGACTTCTGCCGCACCACCGGCGCCGGCGGTGGCTTTTGACCGCTGGGAATCCATATATAATAAAGATATTCGACACTACTTCATATTATTAACATCAAAGAAGCTGATAAATATAATACAGCCGTTAATAAACTACTTTATTTGTTCCAAATTTGCAGTTTGATTGATCTAGTCCAAATATTTACTTAAAAGTTTTAACATCAAATTTCTACTACGACTTCCAAAAATACTGTGGACATCCTGTACTTCCGAAGATAAATCATTTACTTATAATTGGTTTTCAGTTATGTGATTTAAAGAGATAAAAAATATTTCGACTTCAATTGCCTTCCAAAATGATGAAAGAAAAAGAGATTATAATTGCCAAACAAGTTATAATAAACCAGAGAATTTCGTATGGTATGCAATGCCAGTACTTATAACAACGGTCAGTCAATCTCCATTATAATAAGTACACTGTATAAAAAAGCGCGTTCTCTTTCAAGGCTGGCTGGATTTTCCAAAAGTAAACGTGAACTCCCACTTCCCTATAACACGTTTACCTAATCGTTACGGGTCTACATAGGTAAAATACGCAGTTTTATTTATAAATCTCGAACGATATATGTATTTATGTGGTAAATACAATACATACTTACATAGTTATAGATACCTATTTAATATACCATTTACGATTAGGTAGTGCTTATAATACGTTCGCTAAGAACGTATTATAAGCACTACCTATAGCCAGCTATAAGCTGTGACAAATGGCGTTTAACATGCCAACTTTCATTTTCAGCACTTTTTATAAGATCACAATGATTTTTAAATGTTAAATATGATCGGTTATGAGAGATATTTATGATGATGCTCTTAGGTAAAGGTCAAAACGATAAAATAAAATGAGCAAGTGAGTCATAAATTAGAAAAAAGTAGATTGGTGTTATATAGATACTTTTTCTAATTGGATATTACAATAAAGCTAAAACAAACGAGGACGTCGATTTAACATTTTTTTCATCTGTAAATATCACCTGCTTTGAAAATTGTCAATTTCTATAAATATAATTTAATGCACTGAGATTTGGATAATTTACCTTGTATATATTTAGAACAAGTATTTATTTAATTGCCGGAAATACGTTCAATTCTCGTAAAGATGGCGCTCCTCTTATTTTACACTGGCAATAATCCATATCCTGATGTAAATTGGATGTGCGGCGGACAACGTTATAAGTTATTTATGTCGTGTATTTACTAGGTACACATCTTGTAGGAGGTGTGATCATTAAACCTGCGACTTCTGTCGTACCACCCGGCGGTGGCTTTTGACCGCAGCGAATCCATAATTTTTACATTTTCACATCAAACAGTGGACAATCCAGAACCACTAATAATTCAACCTTGCAAGTGCTTATGCTTTACCATTAAGTAATTCTTGTTCCTTAAAAGTGCTTATATTCGTTTCAACTTTATCTCAGTATAGATTAGAGATAATTTCCCTGGAGAATCGTTCATTTTATAAATTACATTCGTACATAACAGTACTTACCTGTTCTATGTGCTTATGTAAGTACCTAACCATTTGAAAGAACATGTATTTGTCTGTCCGTCTACATATACATTTACGGAAGAAACGAGCAGAAAAATGTGCAACGACTTCGCAGAAAATTTACAGTTGCCTCGTCCCAATTTAAAACTTTAACGACCTGTATGGGCGCTAGTTGAAAAGATTGATTGCGCAGAAACTGTTTTGCGCCTAATTATATCTGGGCAATTTCCTTCGAATTGCTATGAAACTTTAGCACCAATTTCTCTAGAACAAATCTTTAAAAAAAAGTATGGTATTTATACGTACCTACATACAATCTAATGGATAAAAATACGATTCAAGTAAATTCGATTGTTCGACTGTTAAAAATGAATACGTACATACTTTACACACCTACTTTTCTGCATATCGTATGGCACAACAAAACACCGTATACAACATAACGCTTGGTGTCGGAATTCTGAGACATAATTCTTCGAAAGCAGTCAGAGAGAAAGTTCTCTCAGCTTGGGTAATGATAAATGTCGCACGTTGGCCACCTTGGACAACGCAGTTTCTTCGGCCAGCAATTTAATTTTACTTTTTAAATTGGGCAGGCCGTTTCACAATCGGTCGACTGGGATTTTTGATTTCGTCGCGTGTGATGGCGCAAGGTGCGTTAGTCATAGTTTCTGGAACTTCGAACTGATGGCTGCATTTTTAATATTACTTTATTGTGATTCCGTATGATATAAAACGAATGTTCTGTATATTTATATTTAATTGAGAAAATAGAACAAATTATGGTATACCAGAGAACAATAATTTATTAAATACACACTGATATTTTTTTTTTTTGTAAAATTACGATTGGCATCGTATACAACATACTTGAAAGGTAAAGTATTTTGTAATATCTAAAAATAATAATATATAGGGGGTACTATTTAAAAAACTTGATATTTTTCAATTTAAAACAGTGTACTTGTATAAATTTATGTAGCATCTCTCTCAAATTTCTTTACATATATCTTTTTTGCGGTTCCTATAGAATGTTTGTACCAAATATGAATATCCCATCTTCATAAACAATGACGGAACTGTCAATTTTTTATTAAAATAAAAGCAAATATTTTTCTAAAAAAACTACTAGGTTTGGGTATATAACATCATTAACTCAGCTGAATAACTATAGACCAATGTCAATTCTATCAAATTTTGCTAAGGTTTTTGAACATTTCAATTACAAGGCTATATTGACGAATATTAGATCTACAATCACCAATCTGTCCACTATTACACAGTTTATCTCTGAACAACTAGATAAGCAAAGGCAGGTGGATGTGATTTATACCGATCTGTCTAGCGCCTTTGATACGATCGACCACGGGATTGTTACACAAGCTTAGTTCATATGGAATGAGTTCAGTTTTCTTCAATCTATTATCCTGCTACTTACATAACAAAGTAAACTATGTTTGCTTCAATGGCTTTCAATCTTAGGAGTTTACATCAACATCTGGCGTACCGCAAGCCTCCAATTTGGGACCGTTACTATTTTTGCCCTAATGATGTACTCAATGTCGTAAGTTGTCCTGTATTAGCCTATGCAGACGATATTAAAATGTATATGGTTATTAACTCTGATGAGGATATTAAAATTTTGCAACATAACTTAGATATTCTTGTGGAATGGTGCACTACCAATGCAGTTAAAGTAAACATAAACATATGTTGTTTCGTTGCCTACTCGCGAAAGCGTAATATGATCGATTCATCATATTTGATTAACAACATAGCGGTTCCAAAGTTATCCAATTTCAAGGATCTTGGTGTTGTATCCGATACTTGTCTTACCTTATTGCCACACATTGAGAACCTTTGTTCACGAGCGTTAAAAACATTGGGATTCGTCATTCGCTCGTCCAAGTACTTCACTGATTGTGCCACATTAAAAACTCTTTATTTTGCATTTGCTGTTAGCTCCTTAGAATATGCTTCACTTATTTGGTCGCCCTATTATCTCTGTCATGAGCTTTCTGTTGAACGTATACAGCGTAAGTTCCTTAAATTTCTTTCATTCCGAATTGACGGCATTTACCCTCCAAGAGGAATTGCTTATACTTATCTGTTGGAGAGGCATGATATGCAATCTTTAACTGAACGACGTGAAATACACAGTGCCCGATTTATTCAGAAAGTATCTTCTCGCTTTTCTGTGACCTATGCTCTGCCAAGGGCTACTACGAATATTTTCAGGAATGCGCCTATTAACCGCATGCTCAGAATAACAAATTCCTATTTTACGGACATTTTTCACTAATTTAGTTAGACTCTATTTCTGGTTCTTTTTGTCCTCGTTATTAACAAAAAAAGTTAATCACTTAGAATCTAAAAATAAATTTAAAAATAGGGTGTTCCTTTGCAAAAATAATATGTTATATTCGCGACGCTTTTTTGAACAAACCTTTATACTCCCTGTGCACCTGAACTTATCTAAAACTTTGGTATTTAACGTTGTTTCGGTATTTTCCCGAAACAAGAGAGATAATGAACTTTACTCTATCGTTGACTCACCCTGTAGATATTTAGCACGTTACAGTAATAGTCACGTAATATAACAGTATGAGCTATGTAAGGGTCCCATCCGTTTGCCGCTTGGTCATTTAAAATGTTTTATTGCCATTTTCGTTTCTGTTTGAATGTTACTGTGACGAGTCATACAATAGGTGAATAAAAGTAGTATAAATATCCCGCGGTAAATCCATACGTGTTGTTAAACAATCAAGCATAATAACTTGTAGTAAAAAAGCTTCCTATATTGACATCACTACAAAGTATATCTAACCATATACCATAGAATTAAATTGGTAATTAATGCAACGCATTTTTATAGGATTACCAATGATATAATTGCAGCACTTTACCTTCCTGTAGAAAGCAAGCGGATTTTTATATAACGAGGGAAATTTTGGATTTTTTTAAAACACGGTTTAGCTCTCAAAGAGAAAGTGAATTCTAAGCAGTGTCATAGACTATTAATAGCACTGCAATAATTCGCAATACCTTTAGAGAAGCAAAAAATCGGTCTTATTTTACATGGAGAGAAACGGTAGATACTATAATAAATAATACTGTAATAACAGATTAAGCGAAAGGGTACTTATTTCGCAGTAAAACACTTTCCATTCCACTTTGTACAATTCTATAATCGGCTTTGAATGCTTCACCTATCATGCATATTGTGCTGTTATTTTGCTGATTTTATTATTTTCATAAAAATATAGTCTACCTTTCGCAAACGGTATTCATCGATAAAAAAAGAAATGGGATGATTCTGTTACATCAAAGGTTAATTTGTTTTGGTCGTCGATGTTGCAAAAAGTCTTGTGCAAGATATCCTTGATGTTTATACTATTATAACTGACATTTAGATCACTTATCTGTTCTTCTAAATGTCAACGGTTATTAATTCTAATGATAAATTATCGTCTATTAAGGGATTTTCACGTTAATTTTCACAATGGAATGATGCAAAAGGATACGTAATTTCCTGTTTAGTTATTAGGGAAAACTTGCATATTTACATATTTTATTTAATTTCCTTATTGAAGCAGGATTTTTAATTAAAATAAGGTTTTCAATTAAGAACAGTAGCTTTGGTTAATATAGGGATAAATAGGTTTGTCAACGATTGTTCTTGGATTTTCGGAACTCCAGTATTGTTTTTAATAACTGAAACTTGGATCAGAAAGAGCAACATCGAAGTTCGATTTAAAAAGCAGGATTTTAGAGATTGCTGGTGAGGTTTTTTGTTTTGGCATTCCCGATGGAAATCTGACGATTTTTGTGGTTGCGTTTGGAATATGAATGAGATACCTTTCTGCAAGCAGACCCAAGTAGTAATATTGCAACCTTAAAAGGTATTCTAAAAAATGGAAGGCAAGTGGATCAGGTAAATGCAATTTCTCAATACCTTTTACAGGAAAACCTTCCATTTTCAAAGCGATATATATAATCTAGGACGACAAGGGAAGAAACAAAGAATGTTGAGGATAAGATCGACAACAACTTTGATGTTGTAATTTGTCAGATTGTTGCTGTAGGAATTATCTTGAATTTGACCCGTGATTTTGAGGAGTTTATTTAAAGGAAAGAAAGATATAATATTATTATTTTTCTTTAATTAAATTTGTTTAATTATTGGAATTTAATTTTTCTAAATAAGACTTAACATACGATTTAATTTTATTTACTGAACATGTATATCTATTTTATAAGCTGAACTTAATGAAAATTAATTACTGAATTGAAAAAAATGAGCATCTGATAATCAAATATGTATTGTCAAACATTTCGAGGCAATCCTCTCGCGTCGCTACCTGCATCATCATACAGTAAAAAAAAACATTGGTAAATGTTGCCCAACCAGTTCGGGAATTCTACCTCGTCATTTCCGGCACAACGACTTATTAAAAATAACTCACGTAATTGCACTCTTGCGTCCGATATAAAATTACACCAGGCATTTATATGAATTTGTATTTGGAAAATCAATTCGGCGTGTATTTGCAGTTAAAGCATCTCTGCTTGTATGGACATTCATACGTCAGAAATATTAATAAAATATTCTTAGAACAGCAATAACAATAAACATTCGCTTTCTCTAGCCAACTAGGGATGCTACTAATTGCTACTAAGGAAAGCAGTCATGCACATTAATAAATTGATTCTGAAAATGGTGTTGTATATAAGCTGTATTTAAATCATCAGTATAAAAGGATTGTTTGCATCATTTTCGACCACTAATAATAAAACAAAAAAGTGTCCGACATTTCTTTAGGGCACTAAGCTGTTTTATTATGTCAGAAATCTCTTAAAAATCTATAAAACTATCTCTATGCATTAGGTGCGTACGAAAGTTTTTGTTATTTTAGAGAAAGTTTATTTAATTTGATATTTAAAAAGCATGCAATTTATTTCCATCTAAAGGAATGCCAGTGTGTAGCTTATAAACATTTCTTCCCTATATTTATTTGTTGAAGGTTATGTTATTGAGGCCAGGAAAAGATTTAAAACATACTCTAGCAATTAAATTTTGTTTTCTGGTTTTAAACAATTTTATAGAAAATTTTATATATAAACAATAATATTACCTGAATACTCAAGATTTTTCAGAAATTTTATTTCTAAATTCCAAATAAAATAAAGGGGTCAAAATAAAAGAACTTCCAAACGTAACACAAGCTTTGTGGCCTTCTTTATTTTATGTATTACTTCAGAGTTATTCAATCAACAGTTTAGAAGTACCTTTGGGTATCTCTTAGGTGGCGTGCGGCGACAATATAAAATCTCATTTGCAACGTAGGCCAACACTCAAAAGTACGGTTGAATAACTACAAACATTGCAGTATCATATAGTCAAAGCACAGTTCCCTTCTTTTAATTTAGTGGTGTAATCTATAATTCGGCCAAGGAACTATTTTTAAGACCATATGATGTGGTACACTGCGGGCTTAGTGGGTTATTATAATACATGCTTCATAACTACATATAGATATATAAATAAGGGTAGTGGATAACGATCACCACCGGATACGATAATTAATTTTTTTTTCTTACTTCAGTAAAAACGCTACTTCGATATGAAAAACGTAATAGGTTTTTCGCTTAATGTAATATGGTAATAGCAGAGATAAGTTACCTCGGGAGATGGGTATATATATTTGTTAATATTTTTTCGTCCAAAGTACCACGGGACGTTCCTAGAGGGCGCGCATCAAAACTATATTAAAATACTCTTTTATTTATTTTTTAATATTTATAATTTCAACAAATAAGGTAAATAAAGAAAAGTACCTTTTGCCTAAAGATAACATTTTATTTATAATGTAGATAACGTTTATGTTACAGGAGTAGGTACATATTTCATATGTATAATTAACCTGACATTTAAAATTTATTTATGAATATTATACTTGTGTTAATCTAGCTTAAATATATACCATAAATATGATGATGCGAACTACGATGACTATCGCTCTATTGCCAAATCACGCCGACTAAGAATTTATGAATGAAAGAACTTGTGACGTCAGAGCACTTTAAAAAAATTAATTATGCCTTAATGAGAAACAATTTAAAAGAAGGTTTAATGAAGGGCAATATATTACAACATTCTCTATCATTCGATGGCATAAAAAAAAAGTTGTGCAATTCCTCATTGTAATAGATCTGTTACGAAAGTACTAGCGGTGGCAACACTGCTGGTATCTTCGGCGAGCATGTATTTGAACACACTGGACGATATAATAAATCCTTTGATCACAGAAAAATTGGAGCAAGATCCAGATTTGTTGGAGAATGATATAGTATTTCAGTAAGATAAAGCGCGACAAAAAATTCTTGAAGAATGCCAAGGAATAACACCAGAAATGTTGCGAAATGTCAAGATTGTACTATTTATTGCATGGAAGTTAATGGTCGTTAAAAGTTGTTCCCCTTGATGTGACAATTGACAGGTTTCGGAATTTTATATTAATCACAGCAGGTAAAGAAGTATTAATTTGAGGTGACTCGTTTCAATTGTAATGCCTCTGTATAAGTACAATTAATGGTCTTTTAAAAATCACAAACACGCAATCTCCTATTGACCCCCCTTTCACATTTTCCTGCAGACGTCATATTTGAAAAAAAAAAAATCTAAATTATACCTGGACGACATAATAATTAATCGAATCAACAGAGCAGAGAGAAAAAATGAGGTAACTATTACGAGTAACATTAAAAAAAATACTATGTACATAGATGTTATAGTAAACATACCAACCATGGTGTCCTTATGGTATATGGACTGGTATTATTAGCTTAGTCATTATCGTGTTATTACGTAGATAAATCTTTATTAGTATATAAACGCTGGTTTCAAATTGGAAAATCCACAACACATAAAACGTAAGATCTAACATGTGCGCAAGGTAGGTATTGTATGTATGATTAGCAGTTTAAAATATTTACTTTTACGATCTGTATCCGAATGAATTATTCAATTAATTCAGCTGCCATAAACATTGCTATACAATCATATGTATACAGTACAGCATTAAAAGATTCTGATCGAACATATGCCTATGTATCGTACAGCTAGAATCCGTCTGTGCTGTAAGTTGTGCAGAATATTTAAGTATGTACACTTACATATGTAGATATATTGAGATGTCTGATTGCGAATTGCAAATACAATCGATGACATCATCATATTTTACACCGATAAAATCTATGCAAATATAAAACTGTATAATATATTTGCGTAAAAAAATACTTGTAAGCAATACTTATTAATATTTATTCGTAACAATTCCTTTGGTTGAAAATTTCCGGATTTCAATGTGAAAAATCCCATACAGCCCCACGTTAGAATTACCTAACTTCTTATAATGGCTGGAGGCTTGTACGAGGTGGCCATTCAGATGGTATTTGCTCGTTCGAACAAAAGTATACAAAAAGCGCGCCCAACGAATTGTGTGTTTCTATCCTATTGTGTATATGTATATATATAGTAATACGTTAAATTTTTTGGGTATTACCGAACACCTATATAGCGTATCAAGGTGAACTAAAATAGAAACCATATAAAAGAGAAGGCATAGACCTTAAAATTGCCTACACGAGAAGGATAGTCTGCAGATTTTTTGCCTAGTTCAGAATCGGACAGAAATACTTTAACTATAGTTGCGTTTGGTGGCTATGTATGTGTGTGAGTTATTATTAAAAGTGTTGTCTCGGTGCGGTTAACTCAGAAACAAACGTGGATCCAAGATGTGTAAAGGTAGGCTCATATACCAAGAAATTAGTTCGTGATTTTATCATGCACCCAAGTTAAACTCGTATATCATTCTAATTGTTACTCCCATAATGGAAGAGATTAAACCTTGTTATGATAAACCGCAAATAAACCTTGGCAATAAAAAAAAATACCGCAATCCTCAAAGTTACATCAATTTTAATGAACCATAAAGTTGGGAATTAATTAGTTTTTAAAAATCCAAAGGGACTACTATATATATATATACAGATAGTAAAAAGGGTGCGTATCCAATCGAGATCCGGCTTCCGCATAGTTCGAATTTGAGGTTATGTTCGCTTCATTTACGCCGCCGGGTTAAATCATATTGGCTACAGTAGATTCGTTCAACTTTTTTGTTTGTTTCGCGAAATGTCAATGGAATAGGATTAATTATTAGGATGTAGAAATCTTTACTATTCACAGTAAAAAAATTATGTGATAATGCGGTAATAATCCTGTTTTATTTTGCAGGATTATTACTGTAAGGAAGTTTTTACAAGGCAATTACTGCAGCTTTATAGTTTTTCATAATAGATAATCGAACAATAAATGTAAAAGTCTATAAAATATTGATGTACATTTCGGATCCCACTAACACGAATCTACATTTTTCCAACACATTTTAAAAAATACCGGAAAAACTATGAAATCATTGAAGGGTGATGTTACTATAAGGTAGCAATATCTCACGAATTATAAAATATACGGAAAATGGGAAATTTACAGGGATCATATTGTACTGTTATAAATATTGAACCGTAAATTCACAATTATACTAAAATTTTCTCTCTGGTCTGTAAAATTATAGTAGTGTTCCTGGCGTACCATTACCAAGAATGTTACTGTAATCTTTTTATTACTGGTATTTTCATGTCTTATAATAAGAAAGAAAAACCTTTTATAATTGAAAATAAATTCGAATATATACAGAGTGTCTCAGCGAGACCGTTCATTAGAAGTTTATAGGCTTCTGGCCAAAATATAAATTTGGAAATTCAGAATTATATATAATCGATTATGTTCAATTAAAATATCATAGATTTTTACTTTCTTATTTTTAATTGAACACCCTGTATATTTTTACAAATTGTGAATTTATCTATTTTTAAGTTTTATGAATATCTTGAGTGTTTACAATTTCATTCGGCCGTTTTGTGGTTATTCGATTTTTTTTTTAAAGAAATAGCTATAGCAGACGTTTATTCATCAGAGAGCACTTGATTTTTCGGATATCATTTTAGGATGCATAATATGCTTAAACATGTTGGAGTATGTTTTCGCGCCGAGAAGGGCGAACTACATTGTGGGGTCACTTTACTATGGCACTTTAACTTTTCGAAATTTTGAAGAACCATAACTTAATTTTTTCAAGTGGCAGTCCCATATTTTATTACTTATTGTTAGTTCTCTTCGGCGTCTAAATTTACATTACTCATCGATACTTATCTAGTGTGCCATGGAAAATGAGCCTTCTCAAAAATTTATTGTCAAAGTCAAATGTTAAAGTTACACTTCGTTACGTCGTTTGATGCTTGTGAGTTAACAATTATCCGTTAAGTGCCTTAACACTTGAAAGTATCCCAAGAACTCACCTTAATGTTCGAAAACAGGTGGATAAGGCGGTTAGGATCATGGAACTGGCCTGCAACATCTCCAGATTTGACACCTGTCGACTTCTTCCTTTGCGGACGTATCAAGAATCTGGTCTACCAGACACCGGTGAACACGAGGGAGGAATTAGAAGCACCTGTGCGAGCAGCATTTGACAGACTCTCTCCTCCAGAGCTACGAAGAGCGAACGGCCACCATTTCAAACAATATCTGTTATGGAATTTTTTTTTAGAAAATATAAAATAACTACAAAACAGCCGAATCAAATTGCAAAAAGTAAAGGTATTTGTAAAGCTTAAAAATAGGTACAACCAAATATGTAAAAATATACAGGGTGTTCAATTAAAAATAACAAAGTAGGTAGCGACTTCCGCTATAACCGGAAGCGTTAGAAATCTAAAAATATTTGAATTGAAGAGAGCACAATCGATTATATATAATTCTAAATTTTCAAATTTATATTTTGGCTAGAACCCCGTAATCTTCCAATAAACGGTCTCGCTGAGACAGCCCGTATAAATCTGTAAAAATGCTCTCTGATTTCCAAATACGTACCACCTATTTCAACTCAAATTCGACACAAATAATTTGCCATTATCCCAGGAATTTTCCCCAGTCAAATCCAGCTTTGGTTGGTATATACTGACTGACGCTCCAATGATACGCTGTTACTGAAATCATCTGTTCGAACATTTTTCTATTTTAAGACCAATTTCTAAACAAACCTATACAACATCACAAAAAAAAATCAACGATCATTAGCTTGAAGCACGTGTTGAAGTTGGGGACATACATACACATATATGTACAAGATACAAAATATATATGGGACTACCGTCAGCCTGGGACGGAAATCCAATCTCATCTATGTTTATAGAAGTAACACACAAATAAATAAAGCATCCTATGACGATGGTGGTCTTCCTGGCAAAAGAAATTTATGAATGAAGAATGCGTCGAAGACAGAAAAAAATCTGTCTACTTATATCAGTGAATGTCAAGTTGTTTTATCAGTCACTTAGAATAGCTTACGGGATCAAACATATGTGCCGTAAAAAGTGCGAAAGACGCAAGTTGGATCCTACGTCGTGTTTTGGGAAAACTGGTGAGTTTTTCGTGGGAACTTCTTTCAATCAAAATATTTTCGCGTTTTTCTGGAAAATTATGTAACCACGTTAACGTTTAAAGTATAAGTTAACAGCATGGTGTATTGACACAAGAAATCGGCTGTCCAGAGTTTAATAAGTGTGCAAATACTCGTGGTTTTACAATAAGTTTTAAACAGTCGAAATAAAAAATCGTTATTCGTCTTTTAGATTAAACTAGAATTTTAAAAACATTTAAGAATAACAAAATCTTTCCGATTGTAGCAATTCTTAGAAATGTAGTTTTGTAGAATGACTCTAAAAGTGTGGTGTGAGTTTTTTTTAAATAAAAATCAATCGAACAAAAAGAGAAAAGAGTATAATACATGGTTGTCGCAGAGATAGAAAGCTGTGCCATGTTTCTGGAATCATCAGAGCGGTTTGACATTCTCAAATTTATAGTTAACGTTAGCTAAGTTTCCAATTAATTTACAACTGCCTAATATATTTTGTATGAGATCTTATAAATTCGCTTTGGAAGTATTTCTTCAAAAGTCTCTATGATATTATAAACAACAACTATCTAAAGTTTTTTTAAACCACATTAATCAACAGAAAAAATTTGGAAACTATGCTTGAAATTATTTTGTATTTCACAAATTCCTAACGGTAAAACTGATTATTTTACACCTTTACGTCATACATATATTTATCAGCTCAAATGATATTACTTGACTAGCTTTTGGGTAATTTTATATTATATTAGATAGAATAGCGAAAAACAAGGAACCTGCCATGCATCTAGTTTACTCTTAAAAAAATACTATAGATATCTTACCTACTATAATTAGAATTATATGGTGAAAACACTAGACGGTAAGATTGAAATTAAGTAAGATTTAACGGATTTAACTAATTTATTTGCTCATTTCTTCCATCTGGGCAAGGAAGTAGTAGCACTAATCTACCTATAATTACATTATCGTATATTAATCATACGCATGATTCATCTAAACTTTTTTGTTGTGTTCAGAGTTAAGCTACATTAACTTCTGGTAATATTGCTTTGATTTCTTTTGTAATATAATAAGCGAAGCATGTAATTAAAAGCATTAAAGCAATAAGAAAACTGATTAGCAGACGCAAGGGATACCAGTTTTAATTTAAAGAATGTATGAGTTGTTATAGATGTGATTATTAATCCTATCTTTGTCTTGTTGCCTTTTTTATGAATAGGAATGATTATTGTTCTTTTTAAGGAATCAGGGTAATGTCCACTTTTTATAATGTTGTTGGTTAATTTTACCAATATTGGTGCTAGTTTATTTCTGTTTTGTTTTAATATCTTCGTAGTTATTTTGTCATATCCTGGTGCAGTATTGTTTTTTAATTGTAAGATTATTTTGTGAACGGTTTCCTCTGATACTTCCTCGAATTGCAATTGCGTTTTTAGATTGTCGGTTTTGGTTGCGACGGGTAATTTATTTGAGTTTGCAATTTGTTTTTCTGCTAGAATCTTGCCTATGTTTGCGAAATATTTGTTGATTTAAAAAATGGCTTTTTGATACATGTTACCGTAAAGGGAATTAAAAGATCTTTTGAATGAATGGTCACAAGACCCATCTTGCCTATTAAATCAGGGCCGTCATTAAAAGTTGTTCCTCTTTATACGACAATTGACAGGTCTCAGCATTTTATATAAATCATAGCAGGTAACGAGTTATTTGAGGTGGGTCGTTTCGATTGAAATACCTTGTATAGTGAATTTGTTATAGCTGATTCAATTTAGTATCTAGCCATCAGAACATACTTATATTACATATACAAGTTTACATTAAATTTTTTTTCTATTATGAAAAAATGAGATAACCCGTATCGTTGACCTCTTGTTGCTAACGATTTCGGTATGTCTAAAATTGTATATTGCGCAGGCATGCATCAACAAGGAGAAAGAATAAATCTAGCATATATTAAGGTTATCGCGGATATTATTTTCGATTTCTTCCAAAACCTTATTGTGTGTCTGTTTTCAACTTTATTGTAGCATACTCGAAAAACCTACATGATCGCAAAGTACATTTTTGATTTAATGCCGCTAAAATTGTTTTAGATATAGTTACTGTAGTAGTTCTTTTAATTTCTGAGTTATTTAAGAAAGAATCAATTATCAAAATTGATTATTCGATTTGGATAGATGGATGAGGTATACAAAGATGCTAGTTCGCTTTCTTTCATTATACAGGTTGTTTACAGTATTGTGATTTTATTTTCTAGGGGTGATTAAAAATTTTAAAAGAAGGTCATTAACCTAAAAATATATTCTGACAAAAGTTGCATATTAAGAGAGATGATTAATATTAAAAAGAAATTTTGTAGTTTTTATTTTTTATTTTAAGTGGTGATTAAGCATGTTAAATTACACATTTTTTTATGTTCTTCATGGAATCCTCTTTACATTAGTTGTTCAAAGTAATTGGCGTGTTGTTGAACGCAAAGTCTCGCTTGATGTATCCATGAATTGGCATAATTTACTAGGCCTTGGTCTTACCGTCGAATTGTCATTGCTGCTGCCTCAACGCAGATCATCTAAATCAATTATGTCGTTGGTGTATACCGTGGTCTTCAAACTAAACGTTTAAAATGCGGCTGTACGCCATCGTGAAGAAACCACATTTGTCGACGTACATTCAAAGCATCTTCTTCCAATAGTTCCACCAAATGAATTTGCAAAAACAAGAGATAATCACATTCATTCAATCGATTTTGCAACACAAATAGGCCAATAAATTGTCCGTTGACAAGTCCGGCCCAAACGTTTATCAAAAGTCCCAACCCAAACGTTGCTTCATCGGTCGCAAATGCAATAGAAGAAAAGTTTCGAATTTCTACATGTTTTTGTGGAAACCAGCGGGAAAATTGTAAACGTAAAGGATGACCTTCAAGTTGTAAAGGCTGTAGATACTTTTGGTACATGGCAAGATACAATTGATTCTCGCACAGTGTTCGCCAAATAATTTGATTCGTTTCTCTTCGACAAGATTTAAGACTTCTTCTTCCGCATCAAAAATTCGTTGGTGTCGGCCAGATCCACCATCTCGACCTGGCGTGTTTGCAGTACACCAGTTTCTGGTGCACGGATTTTACTAGAGCAGTGAATTTTAGTAGAATAGGTGTTGGCCGCTTTACAGTTCGCAATTTCTATTGCACGCAATTGATTTCGATCAGCCGAGTGCAATTTTACTTGCATCGCACGAAATAGAACTTGTTCTACTTTTATTGCATGCAGCACGCAATTCTGGTGATATTTTTAGTGATTTTATGTTTGGCAATCTATAATAAAAGTTCCTATTTCTAAAATACGGTGTATTTATGGTGAATCAGTGTTTCCACGCACACTTCAAATGTTTTCATATCATTGACATTTAAAAACTCCTCTATTATAGTCATATTTCTGTTGCTTATTCAACCAGGGCTTTACCCACCGTCTTCTGCTTCACACCAACATTTGTGTTTTCTATTAATAGTGCAGATGCAGCAATAATAAGTGATAAACAAGCCGCTTTTATTTTAATGTGATGATCAAACCAGCAATGCAATGACTACTAATGAAATAGCTTGACAGATGGGAAAAGACAAAAAGACAAAAAATTCACCAATCTCGTTTATATTTCCTTTACACAAGTTGTTGATCAATCGTTCTAGGGTTAAAAACCTTTTTTTATGGCGGTTAATCACCACTTAAAAATAAAAAAACTACATTAATATCTCTCTTATTATGCACCTTTTGTTATCATGTTTTTACGTTAAGGAAGATGTTTAATCACCCCTGCAAAATATAATTACAAGACCGTGAACACTGTATAATATATGTCCATACAACTATACAAAAAAAAATCCATCCAATCTGTTGCCTGTTAATTCCTTACTTTATTTCACTCAAAGCACCCTCCGAATATACACCATTTTATTTCAACTCGCTAATGCGAAACATACGTAATAAAACAACATAAATAACGTTAGATATGTTCATACTTCATACATATTTTATGTTAGAATGAGTGAAAGACAGGCGCTGCTAACCTATCAGTACTTGTATTGTAACGGGGTTTACTATATAGTTTATCTTCCAACCTTGGTTTACAGCGTTGAATACTACTTGTTGCTATTACCGGTTTTATTCGTTAGTCAGTACCAAGTCTGCATAGTCAGTCGGTATCTTTCGGTTACCAACTGCGCGTGTTTAGTCAAGGATTGGATATGGTGTACTGCTGTTACGGTATATTTTGATAAAATTAGTAATCGTTCGTGCGGTTGATGAATAAGACGTGCAGTACTTGCTCGCTTCTGGTAAACGTTGTTCGTAATACATTACTATATAAAAAAAGTATTATACAAGTGTTTAAAGGATGTATTATAGACGGAAGTTAACTAATTAAATGGAATAACAAAGAAGAAAGTGATTTATTATTTATATAATATAACTTAATAGGCGAGTTATAAGGAAATATTAAAAAACTCCTAAGTATTTTGGAACGACCAAATGATTATGGTAAATATTATTTATATTAAAATAAATAAAAAAAAATAGCTATATCGGTTAGGAATATTATAATTTATATATTACATTTTTATTGCTTTATCCAGATACTGTGGTTTCAATATCTGTTCGTTTATCCTAAAAATGTATGCACCATGTACACATAAAGTGATAATGCTTCACTACAAGCTCCGATAGTAACGCTTTTTTGCGTCAATGCTATCTTAACTCAACCCACTGAGTGTGTTTGTACAAAATCCTCTGTGCAAAATCCTAAAATATGTTTAATGTTGGGCACCACAGCATCTTTTTTTATCGATAGTGTCCATCGCTATAAATACATACATAGAAGCTTGACATTCAAAATGTTTTAAAAAGTCTTCAAACAATTTAATACCTTATATAATGAGCCGAAATTCTTATTCAATATTTTTGGCAATGTATTTTTATATTTAAATCATATATACAAATCCCACAGAAGCTTCCTTTTCTGTTGTACTAAATAAGTTATAGAATATAATTATATCCTCAAAATTAATACATTTCTTTTTCTGATCTTCTTAAGAGTAACAACTGAATCTTTTATGTCGACTTTTGAATGGTATTATGTATTTATTTTTTTTTAACAAATTTGCGTAATGTAAATGATTTAATCCAAAATATCATGGCATGTGTATTATTTACAACAATAAAATGAAAATTGCGAGGAATCATAAATATTATAAATAAACATCTCTTTATATAAGTCAAAAATGAATATTTATTTTTATAAAAGAACATATATGCGTATATCTCCTTAACATTAATTTTATTGCAAACCGTTCTAGAAATGTCTAGAAAAAATGCAATATTCCATTTGAAGAAGATTAGGTTAAATTGCTTCTGCCCTTGAAACGATTTGGCTACATCAGAAAGTATAACAGAACTATTTGAATGGAATTTTTTAAATGAGATTTTATATGTATGCCATACTCACTTCTAAAAATGATTTGACTTATTTTCTGGCAGAAACTTAGTAGGTTTGGTGTATTTTCACCAAAAATTTTGTACCTCGATTTTCCCCAGCTATTTGGTGTCTAAATTTGCTATAGTTTCTGCCAGAAATTTAGTAGGTTTGGAGTATTTTCTACCAGAAATTTGGTAACTACGTTTGGTGTATTTTTTTGTCAAAAATTTTGTAGATTTTGCATATTTTCTGCCAAAAATTTGATAGGTGCAGAAATTTGAACCCCATATTTGGTATAGTTTCCACCAGAATTTCGGTAGGTTTGATATATTCCATCAAAAATTTAGTAGATATCTAGATTTGGTATATTTTCACTAGAAATTTGGCTTTCTAGATTTGATATAAGTTTTGCCAGAAATTTGGTAGATTTCCATAGTTTCCACAAGAAACTTGATATCTAGATTCGATGTATTTTCACCGAAAATTTGGTATCTATCTAGATTTGGTATGGTTTTTGTCAGAAATTTGGTAAGCTTGACATAATTTCTGCCTGAAATTTGGTAGGTTCGGCATATTTTCTGCCAGAAATTTGATAATTGTAAAAATTTGGTGTCTGTATAGTTTCTGACAGAAAATTCGTAGGTTTTCTACCACAAATTTTGGAGCTAATTTTGATACTAATTTGGTAAATTGAGCGTAATTTCTATCAGAAATTTGCTATCTAGACTTGGTGTATTTTTTGTGTCAAAAATTTAGTGATCTGGCATATGTTCTACCAGAAATTTGATAGGTGTAACGTAGTTTCAGTCAAAAATTTAATTTGCACTAAACTCATCTCTTTAATTTTTATTTCCAGATGCCACAGCTTGTGCCCTCGGCTGGGTTCACACCGCCCTGTGACTACAGCGTCTTCGCCGAAAATTTCGACCTTTCTCTCCTACCTGGGGGTGATTACCCTTTGTCGCCTCAATACAACGTCCTATATAATCAATCACCCCCACCGGCAGTCGTGCCGGACGAAAAACCAAAGGTGTATCCTCCGTATTACAACAACCGCAGCGAATTACCAGAAAAAAGTGACGTAGATCTCGCACCAGATTTCCAAAAACTGCTGCCAGAATCGACGCAATCGAATCTTTATCCTCCGAATTCGCCGAGCAACGGAATCTTCTTGGAAGTGCCTTCCTCCAAGAATTACCATGCTAATTCGCCAATCGGAGCCTTGTCTCCGTATTCACCGCAAGGGCTGTTGAGCCCAAACGAACAGTACAGCATCTATCAAGAGCAGCAGAGTTTTTATCCGAACTCTCCAGATGTTTCTTTGTATAATTCGCCAAATTCCTATGGTAGGTCTCCAAGGGAAGATTTCGTCCAAACTCAGTATATTAAGAAGGAGAATTCGTACCACAATCCCTATCAATCCTATCCCATAAAGGAAGAATTTCCACGATCCAATCAATTGGAAAATACTGACGTATTCGAGTTGCTCAAAAATACTCTATTGGAGAAACAAGTCAAACAGGAGAGCACGGTGGATTTTAGTAATCTCCTGGAAGATTTCTCAAGCCCCAATCCTCTGGTAGCCTCCCCAGGAAGCACTTACAATAAGACAAGTCAAAATCAGAACGCCTCACAACAATCCAGCCCACAGGATCATCAATTATTACGGGAAGTTTTGAGAGATACCAGCTTCCAAAAGAAATATAATATAAAGCCCATCGATTTTGGATTTATGACTACGCAAATCAAAATGGAAGAACCGGAAGAACAAAAAGAATTGATGAGTACGTGTCAGGAACAGTTGGCCAGGGAAAATATAGAACCAGCGTTGAATTTGGCAATCGAAGCCAGAATTGAAGAGATGCGGAAAGATGTTGATTCTACCTGCACGGCTTTGAAGATAACACCAGGTAAGTTGCTACAATTTGGGTTTAGCTGAATTCAATTTCAATGCAAAATGATATTTTTCAACAATAGTATAATATAAATAATAAAATACATTCAGATAAAAATAGCTTCTGATATTTGTACATGTGTTAATGGGTTTATACTGAGACTTCAAATATAAGCAATTATGTTATTTTTGTATCGCCGGAGCAACATCTATTTTAAGTTGTACTAAATAATTTATTATTAAGAAGGAATGAAACGTAAACACGTACTAACTACACATCCACTTAAAAAAACAACTTTTAATGTTTATATTTCAGTAAATAATTGATGATAATACTAATTATTACTTTGTAAGCTCAAATCTGCTAGCTACTTATCAATAAGAAATAATTATAATTCATCTGTTTTTCGTCTATTCTGACCTACCCAATAATTTCTTTAGTATTACTGCCAAATATTCGGCAAATTCAATTATCTCTTTGTTTAGACTTTCAACATATCTCAAAGTCGTTCCACAATTGGACTGATCCAACATTCTTATTTAAACTCATGTACATACCTAACAATTTCTAACGCTTTCAATAAATCATATTCAAAACGAAATTTCTGCTCCAATTTCAAAACTAATTAATGGCTAAAATAATTAACATTAGTATGTCAAGTTTTCCATACATATGCAGCTCTTTGCGATGGTCTTCTAGAATCTGGAATCATGAAAATTACGCTTTTAATAATGTATTTGGTTCAAAAGACTGTTATTTACTTTCACACTGAAACAAATGCTCTGGCATTAACAGAAGAAAATTTGTACAACATTTAGTGATTACAGTAACAGCGGATTAGAATAATTTCTGCTTTATTATATTGCAGGATGAAAACTCAATAATTGTCATAGGATGAATTATGACTCATTTACTTCGGAATTTTATTAATGTTGGTATTTACTTAAGTATAACGGAAGCAATTTAGACCTGCAGCATTTGTTAATTTAGATAAAAGATTATAAGGGACACGTTGTTAAATTGTATGCAAAAGAGTAATGAGCCCGGACATCCTTCTAATAACACCTTCTAGATACTTGTATGAGTAAAACTTTAACATCAACAAATTCCTTGTATCCGTTTGTTTAGCACAGATTAATATTTAAAAGGGGCAAAAGATACTTTAGGCAAAATTTCAATCTGTAACGATATACAAAATGTCAAAAGAAAACACAATTAAGTTATTGCAAGAATTAAGTAAAGATGACTTGGACCGTAGATTGGAGTTTAGTGAGGTGAATGATGGAAAAAATTGGAAGTGACAGAAATTTCGTTAATATGATTTGTTTTTCCGGCGAAACAACCTTCACCCTGTGTAGGAATGTAAATCGCCATAATCTAATATGTGGGAATGATGTAAATCCACACTGGATACGTGAAAACTATACTCAAAGATCACAAAAGTTAAAAGTATGGTCGGATATAGGGTACTCAGTTAATTGGGCCTTTCTTTGTCCACTAATAGATATGGAATCCTACTTAGAAATGCACTGAGAAACCAGTTTGGAGGCAATTTTAATCAGATATGGTTTCGGCAAGATGGAGGTCCAGCTCATTTGGTTGGGCATAAAATAATCTGATTTAACCAGCCGATTATATCCATAAAAGTGTCTTAATAATGTTAAAATGGTTTTTTCGTATCGTTAAAGATTAAAGAAAGCGAGTTATTAGGCATTATCGAAAACTCTACAAACTAAATGTTTGGCTATCACTCAAAATCAAACGAATATAACTAATATCTAGAAAAAGGAGATCGAGACTTGTCCACTCATTTTGTTCCTATCTCTTATAGTTATGGGGATGCGCTATTCTAACGAGCAATTTGGACCACCCCGTACAGTATCCATTTTGTCACAGTGATAACTGTTGATGACATTTATAGGTGATGATCTGCCATCTCGAGTATCTATCATCGATACTTACAAATGTCCTTCAAGAATGCTAGATCCATCACACATCCAAATAACTCAACAATAATTTCTGAACCTGTTCCCTTAGGAAAAACCTCCATTGCAACGCATGAATCACCCGATAACAAATAACTAGTCCACTATCTATCGACATTGTCACTGATTCTTTGGCATGCGTGGAATGTATTCCCCATAATAAATGCTAATAGGTTCCCGCCCAACAATTTAATTTTAAGATAAAGATCTCTTACCACGCAGATAAAGACGCCTTCTCGATACAACGTGCAGTTGTCCTTGGTGATAGAAATAGATCGGGTGTGGCACCGAACACCAATACAGGAGTATGACAGATTTCCACGCCTGACAAAATATAGAACCAGTTTCTTTTGGGCCAGAACTTCTCATGGTGATTGTTTACCAAACGCTTTGGCGAAGACGTATGTATTGACGTCAATTTATGGTGTAGCGTATGTTTTATTTAGATTTTGAGATTGCTGCGTCGAGATACTATCTCTCGTACTTATTGTTGTGTTGATCTGGTTTTGTTTCTGGGGCTATTACCAAGGTCGTCTCCAGCGCATGTAACATATTTACATTAACTAACCAGGAGTGTCCATTGATATGCAAATTAAGAAAAGAAAAC
Organism: Cetonia aurata; assembly: GCA_949128085.1. NCBI lineage: Eukaryota > Metazoa > Arthropoda > Insecta > Coleoptera > Scarabaeidae > Cetonia > Cetonia aurata. The sequence continues at coordinate 29,530,992 of OX421885.1, forward strand.
TTGGTCATTATGCATTCCCGTTTCAATACTTATTCTAGTAGATCTGGGATTTGTTATAATGGCTGCTATATCTCTAATACTTAATTGTACGCGTGGCATTCTATAAATTATTATGTACCTACCTTTATATTATTCGCCTGCAGAAGCAGTAGGTGTGAATTGCTGTTAGTTAATACAATAGCCAACGGAAATTCCAAAACTGTTGACGCGTATGCGTACTTTGTTACATAATCATTTTTTTTTGTATTCTATCTCTTGCGAGTTTTGTTTCTTTTTTTCACGCTACTCGATTTAACTTACATACTTTTTATGAGGAAATGATTTTGCAGGGGGACCTTCAGAAAATAATTTACGATTCTGTTTGGGTATAATTAATAACCGTCGATCGGCAATTAATAAATAATATGTCCTGCAATTTAGTCGAACTATATAGTTCTGAATTTATGTTCACTGGTTATTGTAAAATGTCAAAATTATTAATTCCAAATCCGTGTTTAATTTTTTCAGTCTCTTTTTCATTATGATTGGGAGCAATTAAGTGTTAAATTATCATAGGCGAGGCTTGGATGAACTTTGCGCAATATAAGATTATACATTTATATACTTTTAATCACAGAAGTATAAGATATACATTACATTTCTATTTTTCATTGATATCAAAGCACAATTATAACAAGCATTCTGTATATTACACAGATTGGCTGATAGTCTAGTGGCTTGCACATTTGGCTATGAGTGGTGAGGTCCAGGTCAACTACGATAGCCGGTTTTTGATGATTTGCAGGGAGATTTAGCTGTGCGGGGGTGCCTGATAAGCATTATAAATGCTTGCCTTTATCAACAACTCTCTTAAAAAAGATGTCCAAATCAAAATGCTCGTCATTAAGATCTCGTACTAAATTGTAAGACAGATATAAGTGGTTAATTGAGATAAGACAGTATATGCATGATGTCAGGGAGTGCTTTGATAATATAATTGATGTTTCTAATAAAAAAATCTAGAATTTCCTTAACAGTATGTAATTCCAAATCTATGGTTCCATAACTAAATATTCTAACACTATTTACTCCATTTGTTTCAGACGCGTCCCAATGGACATCGGCCAACGTTTGGTCGTGGCTGCAATGGACTTGCCGAGAATTAGATCTGCCACCCCTGGTCCCAGAACAATGGGACATAACTGGTTCCGCCTTGCTCGGTATGACGGAAGAAGACTTCAATAAAAGAGCACCACAAGTAAGCATTAATCCTTCCAAATATAATATTAGTTATCAAGACCTAGGAAAGCTGAATCATAATAGTTCGCTAATAACGTCATAAAAGAAAGGAAACAGTTGTATTGCTAATTAATTCTTCACAGAACTAACGGCGTGGTATAATGCTTTAATAGATTTATAGCCGTTTTATCGACGTAGTACTTTTGTATAGTTTCCAAGAAGATTTGCAATTATTTTTTTTTCATTAGTGTGTATCTTTCAATTTTCCGTTTGTGTTTACTCCAATGAATACCGAGAAATGTTTACACGTATCCCAGCAATTAGTGCTCATGAATGAAAATCCAACAAAAAAACGATGCTACTAAATATGTATGCAAATAACGCCTGTTTAAAAATGCTAATAGTATTGATGATGTAACCTATTGTAATTGTTAAGAGAATTATTGATAGCAACGATAGAAGTATTTGCGTTTATTTCTCTGTACTGTATCTCTTTCTGCACATCTATTGTTTTCACACCACGTTTTTACGTATGCTAAAGCGGTGATTTGGATACACATTTGACAATATGAAAACCGCAAGTAGGGCGAGCGTACACGACAACATTGCGGTGATGAATCATTGCGAATTGAATACGTAAAAAAAAATCCGTGGGAAAATATGGTTGAGTGGTTTCAACAACAATTATTTGATGATGTCATCATATATGTGATGTTACGTCTTTGCTATATTTAGTTAATAAAGTAAAAGTTATTTTTGTAATGCCCATTGAAATTGTTTATTAGACGCAATATAAAAACTAAATATTATGTGTGCATTTTTCTTTTTTGCTTCTTTTGTAGAACAATTTATTAAATGGCAACTCCATTTAATAAATTGTTCCACCAAATTGTAAGTTCGGACTACTTCAAGATGATCATACAATTTTTGACCAAAATTCTGTTCATTTATTTTCGATCAAACGCAGATCTTCCGTCCAAACAACGATTCCACTAAAATACTGATCAAAATCCATTTTAATTTCACCCTATTTTCATCCAAACATAGATTCATCTTCAACTTAGTATCATAGCACATCAGATGAGCCTCTTGGCGTTTTTTTTTTGCCTAATTCAGACTTACCACCTAACTTATTTTGAACAAAATTCATAATATGAAACCGTTTTCCTATGAAAAAGCAAACTCCTTCCTGCAAAATCTAAGATGATCCACCCCCCATGTTAATTTCAACCAAAATCTGGTCCACTTTCAATTTACTTTAACAAAAATTAATACCCTTCTATATAAAGAAAAATTGGAATTTTCAGACAAAGAAATCACCTCTTATTCAACGATTTTACGAAAATCCAAATTTAGCCCATACAATTTTTGACCAAAATTCGATTCACTTCCACCTTATTTTCGACCAAACGCACATCATCTACCCAAGCTACAATTCCATTAAAATCCTTATCAACCTCCATTTTAATTTCCATAAAAATCTGCTATATATTACTCTATTTTCGTACAAAGATAGACTAGCCGTCAACTTAGTTTCGTAGAACTTCAGATGTGTCTCTTGCTTTTTATAAAAACAAAAACATGCAAAAATCCATGGCTGCATACAACCTACCATATTTTAGGCCAAAAAAAAAACCAACGATTGAACACACACTCTGTTTTTGATCAAAATTCAACCACCTTATTTTCAGGCAAATGCAGAATCACATTGACACCCAACGATTCTACCAGCATCAAAATCCCATCTTGTCCTATTTGGAGTCAAAACTCATCACACAATTTTTGACTTACTTCCACTGTATTTTCGACCAAAAACTACGACCAATTTACGCACCATCAAACCAATCTGATGTAAGGATTTAATAAAGTAGAAGAAAGATCCAAATATGAATCTTTTATTTAAGTGATTATTGATGATATTTAAACTAAACATCATGATTAATGTAATCGTTTAATACAGGCCCAGATTCACCTTCCCTTTCATGCATTATTGACTTCTAAAGGAAGATAGACAGAGTAAAGAATATTGAAGCAACGGTTACTTGCTAAGTATTGCTGCTTACTGTTAAAGGCAAACACAAGTGTATAAAAATCAGGTCACTCATCGATGTCTGGCTGCTTAACGCGAAGGTAAACATACATTTATTTCTGTGTAGTTACATTTTACATTACACCAACAGAAATGCACAACTATGTAGAACGTTGTATGAGCCTGGAGCCTTTACTGGTAGAGGTAAATGTAACGGTTTATTTTATATAGTGGCACTATTTAAGTGTTGCCATTTATAATTAGCAAAATAATCCACATGTAGTAGAATCGCAATTCAAGTAATTTTATAATGGGGTGTGAGCAGTTACGTATTTCAGTCGTTCGTAGTATTTTTTTTGCAGTTCTGTGGTAGTGGCAAATATATCCATTTAAAAATATCTCACTACAAAAACATGAATAGAACACCTAATAATAATGTACATAAATAACAAGTGGCTGTAACGTTCTCATTTCTTCAGCAATTTCGCTACAAATTTACTCACCGACGCACATTCCTCGGCATTTTGTTTTCGCGGAAGTGGGTCACTTTCTCTCCTCGCCGTTTGGTCATCGTTGAGCCAACAGTAGTTCTTCCTACAATCCCCGCACGTATGATGTTTAATATACGTGCCTCTGCAAAACGGTACAAGGACACTCAATGCCGTGGCCTTCAAGCTGGCAGACTCTTCTTAAAGCGAAATTCTGTAAAGTGATAAAGAATAATTCTGTATCTATATTCTCTAATATCGATTTGCGAATCATTGACATATAGCAACAGGTAAATCTACAACAATCTATAATATAGGATGAGGTCATCGCATATTTTGAACACGCCACATTCCTTTGGGTCGTTAATTTTTGTGCTGTCCGAGGTTTTTATGCAAATTCGGCTGAAAAATAGCAAAGTCAGCGTAATTTGTTATCTTAAACACTTAAATAATCATATATGTTAATAACGGTGTGTATCATTGAAGCGAATTTCAAGATCTTAAATGTAAATTAGCTTAGCATGGTCTTTTTTTCCAAATTTGGAATTCTCAACGCAATACTCTATAGCTTTGTTCTTTTCTACAATGTATTTAAAGTTCTTTTCTCTGTAATTTTTTTTTTTATTAGAATGCAAAAACAACGTGAATCGAAGTTGTTACATCTTAAATTGCTTTTAAATACAATGTGAAAGAAGACTTTAGAAACCCCTAATTTTCTCTTAAACTGGTATAGTCAGAAATATATAAAACTGTGGATGTATGTATCTATTTTAGGTTACGCAGATTCTAGATTTGATCTGAGCAATGTTGCCAGATTTACCGTTTTTCTAATTTTAATGCAACACCCTATATACTGTTTCATTTTTGAACTTTTTAACCTCAAGTGTTACATATGGTTGAACTCGTATTAAAGAGTAGATTGTAAAAATGAAACAGTATACAGGGTGTTGCATTTAAAAAAAAACTAAAGTAAAAAAATAATAAATAATAAAATAATAGAAAAACGGTTAATTTGACAACATTGCACATATCAAATCTGAAATCTCCCTAACATAAAATAGATATATATTCCTAGTTTTGCAGATAGTGCACTTCTTACAGTGCGGAATCATTAAATAATGCTTTTCTGCTAATCATTATAATTAATATGAGACAATTTTTATATTAAAAAAAAATAAAATCATGTTAAAACTTGCCTTGTATTATTTGCCTTATATATTTTAATGATTTCACACCGTAAGAAGCAATATCTGCATAATAACCGTCCTGACAGCTTTCTAAGATCTGTATTTGATGTGATTCAAATCGTCCGGTTCAAATCCTACACGAGGTAAAATTTTTAATATAAAAATTGTCTCAATGATCAGCAGAGAAGCATTATTTAATGATTCCAAGTTTTGTATACATATTTCTGACTACTCGTTTAAGAATAAATTAGGTGTTTTTAGACTTTTCTTTCACGCTTTCTAAGCAACCTTTCCCGATATTAAAAATTAAAGAAATTAAAACATAAAATAACCAACTGGTTATCTGGGGTGAAATAGCTATTAATAATTTGTAAATTACTGGCGATACCTATTGGTAAAGACATTACATACACAATTTCAAGGATCGAATTAGCAAGTTCTTCTTAGAGCTACCCTGATGACGTCTGAAACGTCGAATTTAAATAATCCCGTAGACAATGTAAACAGGCGAAACACTAACAATAAGTCATAATGCTATTTATCTTACTTTTTGCTCTATGAAAGCCTAAGTGAGCATTTTACTCACATACGTGGGCGATTCTTAATAAAATGTATCATTCTCACCATTTCTACAACCTTTTGATGTGGTAACCAATGGATATTTTAAAATCACCGATTCAAACTGACATTTTAAGATGCAAACTATTAAATGATTAACCTTTTTTTATTATTTCCAGGGTGGCAGTATGATATACGCCCAGTTGGAGATATGGAAGGCAGCCTGCGTGGATGAAGACAAGACCATGCAATGGATGCCAGAAACTGCTTCTAGCAACGCATCAAGTGGTGACATGACTGATGGTAAGTAGTCAAAAACTCTTGAAAATTAATTAAATAGTACGTTCTTGCGCTATAAATTTCAATTACTTGTTTATAAGTATTGTTAATAATGGGAAGGAAAGAGGTAATAATCCTATTTTAATACAATTTCAATCTTTGTTGCTACGCTAATAAAATCCACGAAATATTAAGACCACAAACGCACAGGAATGAAAGAAAAAAAAAACAGCTTAAGAAAGAGATACTATTATACTTACTACTAGGAGGCAAGAAAAAGAAAACTTGTTTATGTCGAAAGAGGCCATTAAGTTGAGTAGCGGTTATCCTTGATTTTGCACGTTCTGAATCGTGCTACGCAATCTATAAAGACATTTAAGAGAATATATATTTTTTCCTCTCAATATAATACCTCTTATTTGTATATAATAAACGTGCTTCATACATTTAAGAAATAATACTGTGTTGCTTATGTGTGCCTCTCTGTTTAATACAGCAATTAATATTATTTGCACATTAAATGCCTACTTATCTAGCTACACGCAAGAATATCTTTTTAGCACTTTCATTGGGAGTAGTTTGAAATGTCGCTTTTATCTCTGAAACCTTAAGATATATGAAAACGTACGATCTTGTAAAAGCAAGACGCATAAAAAGAAGTTTTGGCACTTTGCTTCTGTGGTGGATGCAATTTAGAATGGGCTACTCCTTTTACAAAGTAAATCAAACGATATCACACCAGAATAGCGACAGTTCAACCCGGTATTTTTTACGGTAACACGACGTAACCGCATTTGATGGAATTCGTAGAAACATTGCAGGTAATAACTTGGGTCGCGATCCAAGAATATTGCTCTGGATATATACAGCAATAAATAGTGAGGCCAACAATTACTTATGAGCTCGGAGCAAAAGAACAAGCCTTAACACCGCGATTGCTAGTCTCTCTAAAGTGCAAAAATTACCATGTGTATGCATAACTGGGACAATGAGAACCTGCCCAACAGCAGCTATTGAGGTGGTACCAAAGCTTACTCCTCTCACACATTTTGGTGGATAGCATAGCCAAAAGGACCACACGCAGAATGGTCAGAGAAGGAATAGTTAGGCGTACACCTCAGCCTCCTGAAAGTCATCAAATCTAGGACATGTCCCGAGACGATTTGCCAAAAAATTCAGCTTTGTGAATGAATTTAGCACAAAGTTTAGTAGCAGAAGTGAATAGAATAAAGACACCATCTTGCAACTCAACAGAAATGCCAACCCATGGTACACGGAACTGGAATACGGATATATAGGTCTAGAACCAAATATTACAAGAGCTTTAGCATGTACCCAAATCCTACGAGAGAGATAGTCACCTAACCTGGGACCTTCTGATATTTTGCACTTTTTAAAAAGAATCAGACGTACGGCCAGCTGTAAAAATTGCAAGAATAGCAGTGTATTATCACCCTTATCTTATCCTATGATATACCTACATTTTCTCACAAAGCTGATTTACATTTAGTGGATTCTACTGATGAGGATTGCCAAGTTATCCTATTATATTCTTCGATGTTTTTAAAATTTACTAATGCTGTGTATGTTTTATTGAATGATATAAAAAAAAAAAAAGTAAAGTAAGTGATTCCAATTTTTTTTTTGCTCTGAGCAAATTTTTATAATGAATTTCTATCCAAATAAAAATAGAAACGAGCAATCATTTCTAAATATTCAACCAAATTTATTCATATCAGTTCCTGATCATTTTATATCTTAAATGATATATCTGACCTTTTTTTTGTGGGAACTATCTGACGTAAAGTCTCCGGGAACAATGTAATGCTTATCCAAGAGGCGATAAGATCTGAGGATAAAACCTAAAATACCTCTTGGCATAAATGTCTCCATTGCTCGGGCAAATTGGTTTTTTCTGTTCGTTCTCTTTCTTATGTGAACGTTTCTTTATTTCCAGACGAAGAAGAAGAATCTTCTACACCATCAGTCGAGAGTAGCAAACCATCAACTTCCCGATCGACAGGAGGATCCCACATACACCTCTGGCAATTCCTGAAGGAACTTTTGGCTTCACCCCAAATTCACGGTTCATGCATACGATGGTTAGATAGATCCAATGGCGTTTTCAAAATCGAAGATTCGGTAAAGGTGGCGCGACTTTGGGGCAAGAGGAAAAATCGTCCAGCGATGAATTACGATAAATTGAGTCGCTCGATCAGGCAGTATTACAAGAAAGGCATAATGAAGAAAACTGAGAGGTCGCAAAGGTTGGTCTACCAATTCTGCCATCCTTATTGTCTGTAAGATCAAAGTTTCATTCTTAAGTTATTCGCGTAATGTAAATATTTAGTATTTATTTTAAATTTAGCGCTTAAGGAATCAGATTCTGGGTACAAATTGGTTTTGGGAAATTCATCTTTTCGGGGGTTTTAAAACGTCAGGGGACAGTTTTGAAGTTATCAAAACGTCTCTTCACATCTGATACGGAATCGCATAGGGTATTACTATGCCGAGTTTCGATCAATTCTTCTTTATATTATACGTAAACAATGCCAGTTAGGCAATAATGTATTGTAAATACTTATTATGTAATAAGTCATAATATTAACAACCTTCTCTTTTTTTCTATTAATCTAGTACTTAGTGATTTTTGTAATGGAAGGTAATTTCCATGATACAAACTTTGTATTATTTAAACAAAAAATCGAAGAAAATCTTTCTCTAACATATTTTCGAAACGATTAAAATAATTTGCCGATGAGTAGACGAGTCCTGAGGAGAGATTGCGGGTTATCGATGCATTAGAGATTTCGTAGCTCGAATCTTGCGGATTCTGCAGCTCGATCCCGTGCAAAGGTGCCCGCAAATGATCTTTCCCCTTGGACGGATCGAAAGTTCGGTGATTCTTGGTCCCATATATCTATGATATATTAAATAAGTAAGTTCTATGAACGTTGAGATTAAAAATTTAAGATGTAAAGTAAGTATTATATTAGATAAGTATATAGATATATTTTTATAATATTGTAAAGATTTTTATATTTGTATGTAAGAATGTATAACTGTGCAATATAGTTTTAAAACGACCTTAATTAAACACGGCACTTTTTCTAACAAATTTATATTTAACAATATAGTTGACGAGCTATCGCCATAAGTTTTTAATATAATTTTAAATATTGTAGTTTGTGTTAACCTAATAATTTATTTACTAAAAAAAAAAATAGTTCAGTTGAATCTTGCCAAAGAATTTTAAAATTATCACATTATATCGTATTATTTATTAATTAGATGATCAATTTAATTATATTAAAATATTTTGGGCGATGGTTCATCATATATTCACTAATTTAATGTTTATTATATTGTAAATTATGTTTTAATGTACCTATAAATAATATTGTTTATAATCTGCTACAATTGTAATATTTATTACGTAAGAATCTATTAATCTATTTTAATTTATTTCTTAATATTAAATTGTATCCATGTTATAATAGCTTTAATAGATTATTAGATCTGTTATTTATTAATACGTAATATAATTTTATTAACGTTGAAAATGTTTATTTCATAAAATTCACGTACTCATATACAAAAAAAATAAATAATAAATACACATTTATATTAAACAAAAAACGCTTTTCTCTTCCTTTCGTACCAATATAAAATCCAAGAAACAATGTTTTGAAAGAAGTCCCACAAGGTTCAACACTTGGGCCATTATTATTGTCCATACACACTATTTGTGACTGAGCAGAAATGATATTACATCGATTTTTGACTGGTGTGAAGCTAAGACGAAATAACAGAGTGGAGTCACATACTTTATAGTTGTTTCATTAGACGCAGAGTTGCCACCTCTGTTATTTTTCCCGAAAGTAGAGATATTTTACATGGTAAATAAAGCATTCGTTCTAATTTTCATTGGAACATTGGGAATTCAAGTATTAATCCAAATTTCAAACCTTGAGCAATGGCATAAACTACTACGAATAGATGAATCGAAATTCCAAACCTTTGGTTCAAAACGTCGATCATTTGTGAAGCGGCAAAGAGAGTGAACAATGTCAGGGTTATCTGAGAATCTTACCGAAAAACGCTCTGCCAAGTATGAAGTAAGATTATGTGGCCAAAACTTCGTCTTCCAAGAAGATAACGACCCTAAACCTTCATCTCGTTTATGTAGAACTTATTTGATGTCACTTTAGAAAGGAGACAGTTGATACGGATAATTTGGCCACACCAATCTCTAGATCTAGCCAATAGAACTAGTGTGGGATGAGGACCGCAGAATTCGAAAAAAAGGAGTTAGCAGCCCACGAGATATTTGGCCGAAGCTCCTGGTAGCATGGACTGAAATCACAGGCGATGAAACAAAAAAGACTATATTCGCCATTCGAAAAAAAATACATGACGTCATAACTTTTTTCTGTTATTAAAAGATAGCTTTTTTAAAACATTAATTGTGTTATGCTTTTTCTCATAAAACATGTTGTTTGGATGTTTCCAGACTTTTCGGACGCACTGGATATTAATAAACATTACTACAAACCAACTCATACTTATATTTCTGTTCAAACCAAAGAAAACGTCAACCTTGTAGTCGTCTCCATATATATGGACGGTAGTGTATATGCGCAACGCCGTACTATATTTGAAATGCGGACAAAATCAATATTTTCTCCACAACCCGAAAACACACACTACAATTTAAGTTACCTAGTGTCAGGCGGCACTTCAATCAAAACAAACCGAACGTAAAGCGTATAGAAGCGTTATTAATAATCCAGCATGTCCAACATGAATAAAGTGAACCATAAACCAAGAAAAAGTAGGCAAAAAGACGAAGCAAAACAAGAGATAGTTGCCCAAGTGCACAAACCGGTCAGGCAAGATGTCAGCTCAGACAGAGATACCCCAAAAACCGATTATTCCGAAGACAGCACAAAATCCAACAAGAATTACCTGGTGGAGGACAAGAATGAAAATTACACGGTCAGCACAACGCCTGTTAGGGACGTTTCCGATGACAGCGATGTCCACATCAACTCTAAGATACTGAATCTGATCGAATCCGAAATGAGAAGAGACACCAACAAGCAAGCCCACTTCACGGACTCCAGACCTCAGAGTTTGAGCTTCTACGAGGAAGAGCGGATGCCCGAGGAGTTGTCAGGTAATCTAGAGCTGTTAAGTCCTGAAGAGAAGAAGCATTATAAGCGCCGTAAAGACCACCAACTCGACAATGAGGAAAGAAATATGTACAATAGCATCCAAGATATGTACAGCAGAGAAGGGGAAGAGATAATAACAGGAAAGAAGTCCAAATCGCGTAAGAAGAAGCACGCGGATCCAGAAGCAGGTATGGGCGATAGTCGTGAAATGATGATACCCAAGGAGAAGCGTAAGAGCAAGAAGAAGAAACGTGAAAACTCGCCCATGGCGCCTTCAGGAAAGAGGAAGCATCGTAAACGAGATGAAGAATACGAAACCGCGAAGACGGACATCATGGCGGCCCTCGAGGACTTGCAAGACGACGTTTTCGAGAATAACGCTGAAGATTTCATCAAGCACGAGAAGATTAGGAAGAGCCCGAGGAAATCTGATAAGCTCTACGTCCAGAAAAAGAATAAATTTGAAGTTACTAATCGTCCAACGCTGATGCGATCAAATACGATAGATCCAGATGCTTTTAGAAGGTGAAAAACATGTACAATACAACTCAAAGTTTAATTTATTAATTTTAATTTGCAGAAACGCAGATAGACCTCTACAGACAGCCATGCGCGTTCAGAAGTACTGGATACCATTTACAACATTCTGCCACGGCTTGCTGGGAGGTTTAGCCTTTGCACACTTCACCTATCTGCATTGCAACAGGAATACAAAAGATGCACAATACATTATCCACTATGCCAACTACAGTGATATCTATACGTGCATATTCTACGCATTATGCGTAATTTGTCTCATATCAGTATTTGATAGGTAAATTGCTTCTTTTAAACGGTTAAATTTCGATATTTATATGACATATTATTTTAGATACGATATAGCTTCTATAAGAACAATTGATCTCCACGAATTGGTGAAGCATCGCAAAGGTTGCGCTGTCATTTTCTTATATGTAGCAACCATGATCGTGCATTTAGTAACAGCAAAAGTGGATGATAAAATGTCTTTAGTGTTATACAGTAATATGACAGAGTTAGGGGTAAGTCCACTACTAATTTTGCCGAAGAAGAAATTCATTATGACGAATCATAATTTTCAGATGACCGATTTTGAAGTAAGCGAGTGGTACAATTTATCGTTAGGAAGAGCTGTTATAGCGTTTGTGTCATGGATTGTGATTTCAATAGCTCCGGGACAGGATTTATTGTACGCACATTTAAAAGAATTAGAATAAATGTACATACTAGAAAACCTTAGATCAATGCCATAGCGTACGTATTTTAATTTTAAAAGGTGGTAATAACAAAATTAAATATTAACGAATATAAAATGCTGATATAGAATAAATAACCTCTTAAATCTCAAAATTTGATTGGTGTAGTATCAGGTATACTGAATTTGCAATAAAATGTGAAATACTACAAATGTCTTAACAAAACAAAAAAGAAATAATTATTGTAATAGGCACAAATAAATATCTAAAAATCGTTGTAACTTTTTTAATTTACGATATCATTAGCATGATGAACCTGAGATGTTAGAAATATAGATTTACTATTAAGACAGAATCTATAAATTACCGGGTTACATTATTTTACTATATTAAATATGTATGAGTTAATACAAGCTAATGGCATCACTTTATACTCACAGATAATTACAAATATGTAATTAATCAATTCTTGGTTTGTGCATGGAATATGTATGTGTAATATAGAATGAACATAGAACCAATTTAGGTATATGTATACTTTAATTCTAATTCGATAAAATTGATGTTATACGACTTGATGTATCGAAAAAAACGACTACTACTATTACATGTGATAACAAAATGAAAAAAACCTATATTTTATTTACCGCCAACTCCTCATTGTAAATAAAATCATCTAAAAATGAACTTCTTCTAACTTTTAAGCCATCTAAAAATATTACTATTTAACATATTAGCGGTATGTAATGTATGAAAGTATTAGTTTTTTCAAAACGATACCTACTACATATATATTAGGGGCACTTACCTTTTTTATTGTAGTTCACAATATTCCAAAAACACTACCCAAATATTAAGTTATTATTGTATTAAAAACACTCACTATAACCATCTATAACGTACCATTAAAAAACTGTTTACAATCATTTGCGTCCATGTTATAATTACAAAAAAATCACGGAAACGCAACCATATTTTGAATTGGCACATGCGCATTGATTCAATTATTAAACTGGGAAATAAAGAATGTGTAATCTAAACCTATAAATAGGTATTTCAGTAGAAATATAAGTAAATAATATTGTTGGTGTATATTTTGATTGATACTAAAGCAGTCTATTTTAAAATACATAGGTACGCTTGTAGTTCAGCCATTGAAGATCAGCGAAAAGACTTCACTCTTCGTTCGTGTTTTATGTGTTTCATAATATCTGTTATTCTTTTTCTATATAATTAAAAAATAATTTACTTGGAAAACGTACTAATTCATATAATAAATGTAGTAATAAACAATTGTTAAATGGAATAAAATAACATTCAATAGATATTGTAGTCCAAGTGTAATATAAGTTGCATACTTAATTTAGCAACCGATACCATTGATAGTGGAACCATAGATAGATGATTGAACATTTACTAAAAAAGTAACCTACATTCTTATTTTGCCTGAAAGACTGCTTTTTGCAGTTTATTTTCATATTCTTATGCATCATATACATAATTATTCGTATGTATAGAAGTATGTAGGTAATTATAAGGACTTTGTATACAGTATCAAACTAAAATGTTAGAACTGCTTTACATCTAATAGTATACATCACTTCCCAAACTTACTTTACTTATCAATTATTTATTTTAAATAGTATCTGATAATGTAAAAATTCTCAATTTCAGAACACCTTATTGTGTTGTCATTTGATTGTTTTGATTTTACGTAATTTCCTTTTTATTTGTATTCTTCTTTTTCGATGTCGTAGTTTCCTTTTATACTATGGCGATTTCTATAATCGATTATTATATTCATAATACATGTTCGGTATATCCTAGATATATTTGAATTGTAGAATTCTGTATTACCGGCTGAGGTTTAACCCTCTTTACAGTTTGTTTATCGTTCTTTTTATGTCATAGAATAAGTTTGTAACAGTTTTCAGTCGTTTCATTTCTCATTTATACAATACAGTCCATACAGCAGTATAAAGTAAATCTAATTACAACAATGTACTAATTTTTATTTTACACAACAATACATATTCGATTATAACGATTACTAATCTTTGTTTTTTAAAGTTCCTATATTGCGCATTAATAGTGTTTGAGATTTTGGGTACAGTTTCTACTTATATTTACAATTTTTATAATACATACTAAAGAAAATTCGAGAAAATAATACCGCGCTATAAATCGTAAATTTCCTACAAAAAGAGATGCGACAACAGTGTATAGTGTGTATACATACCGGTCATAAATTGTGAACATAGATGTGGGCCTGGAATCCTGGATGATGACATACATGAACAAGAATTGTTATAAATAATACTTTATTTTAGCTTTTGTTGCATACAAACAATATATTACAAATAGGTTTTATACATTACCATTCTTTTATTTAATCTTTATATTAAATTCATTATTGTGAAGACTATTATATACATATGGAAATCCTGCATTTAGATCTAATAAAACAACTTTAGATTTACAAAAGTAGAATGGAAATATTTATTATTCCAGATAAATACACATAAACTTATAAATACATTTAAAAAAAAAGAAAACAAATATTTAAATATCTCTTATTTCTTATCAACATATATTTATATAAAAACTAATCCTACAAACATCGAATCGATATTATTAATATTATTTTATTGTTATAAATTAGGTACATAAAATTCTACAAAATAATAAATTCGTTGACTAGTTCACTTTTACACTTAACACAACGCAAAGTACGACAGCTTACGACAAATTAACATTTTTAATTTTGCACATATCATGTTAGCATTTCCCTATTGTTATCAGTTTTAAAAAGGTCAAGTCAATGCATTACAGAATATTAGAAGTCACCGCTTCAGATTGTTGATTAAAACGAATTGATGCTATTTTAAAGTATCGTGACGGCGATTATACTTAGGAAAATATTAACAGTGTATGTTCAGAGTTAAAAAAAAAACACACGGTATTTATCTTTGTACACCTCAATGGGACATAAGTCCATCCGAATCCTCCTCTACATTTCGCAACTTTACGAACAGCATACACGCATAAATTACCCCAAATATCTGTATGACACAAATACCCAAACCTACGGCACTCAATATCGAGAGATGATTTCGCAGATGATCTTCCATCTTCCTCAGACAGCCCTGGGTGTGAAAATCAAAACGTCCAATAACTCTCATTATCTCCAGATAAACGAAGAAGATGCGGAAATATATAAATACTTACGCTATGGTTGATATTGGAAGGGTGGTCTCGTTTTCCGCAAAATTCCTTGACGGTCTTGCAACATGAATCAGGTACGATGTTTATATCATCTGGGTTCTTGATTTTCCACGTGCTATATTGCCATTCTGAGAAACTTACTGCACCGCAACATTGGAACTGCAATTTTATTTGTTTCAAAATGCAAGAAGGAAAACTTACATATTACCTACCTTCTCTTGTAGATTATCGATGGCCAGGGTTTTATCATCGTCGACTCTGTATGTGGTCAAGAATGTGACGTTCAAATTGTTTTCGAGTTCCGTGTGGACGGATTCCTGATATAAGAATCCCAATACCCCCACCATCGCTTCAATCAGGAATATCAATATCAAAAGGAATACGTACTGTAAAAAAATATATTCTAATTAATGTTTTAAATCTGTATATACGAGTGGTGATTAATATTTACGCATAACAACAGAGGTCGATGTTCCCAACATCCGGCACAAAATCCTAAAATTGCCACCAAAACAACGAGCCCTCCAGCAGCTAATAGAAAATAAGTTAAAAGCGGATAGATGAACGTGGTTACTAATGTGAAATATTGGTATTTATCTAGAATTGTCCAGATGGCAATGGCCAAGACGGCTAATCCTGTCACCTAAATAAAAACAAAGTAAAAATCACTTTAAAAACCATATGTATACAAGATGAGTTTTTTAAATGACAAAGTTTATTTATTAGATAACTATTAGCTGAAATAAATTTTTGATAATTGGACTATACATAATTATAATACATAGTTTCACAATCTGAAAATATTTTTACCTACACCGAGTGATCCGTAAACTGATCAGGAATAATAACATAATACTGGCAGAACTACATCAGCAATAAATTTATCTATTTTTCTTTTAATACGGTTTAGGTTTGAACAATCAGCTAACAGCTAAGAATGTCTACATCTTAAGCGATAAACTGCATAAATCGATATATGAAAAAGTATACATTAGAAAATTCTGAAAATTTCGCAGTATACTAAAGCCGACGTGGGCCATTGAACTAAAATATTTTTAATAATCTGACGTATCCAGGGATACCGGAAGTGACTGTCAAGTTTGTTATTTTAAATGAAACACCCTATACCTATATTATTGCATTTTTTAATTCCTCCTTTAATTTTGAAGTTAGTTTGATAAAACAACTTGTTATTTTCAACCATTTCTGAAATATTTGCATTTTTTTTAAATTTTTGACAGATGGGCGATTGTATTGGAACTTCTGTAACTCTAAAAATATTTAACTTGGAAAATTGAAAATTTGCAGAACTATTGACCATGTAGGGTAGCATTCGAAACCGAATAAATTTTTAGAAACTATTATACAGCGTCTCCGAAAATTACAGTTAAACTTTCGAATTGAAAAAGTGTCAAAACTCAATTTTTTTTTTAATACAAACTACCTATTTTTCTCTTTCTCATAAAACTGCCCTTACAAAAATGCAAAAAAAGTCATATTCATTATGCATCTAAAATTGATACTTTTTAAGATAATTAGTAAAATATGTTTATATGGTATACAAATGTAGCTGATGGAGTTTTTTTAAAATGCCATCCTGCTTTGGTATATCTAAGTTAGTCATGACCATCGAGACACAATCCAGCATTGATGAAATGTCACTTAGTTTTCAATTATAAACAATGCCGGCAGGTTTAAATTATACTTACGAAGATTATTTAAATTTGTTTATTATTTATGGAGAATGCAATAAAGTGATATCAAGAACATGTGATACCCTAGTAGCTGTCACCAAACACAGTTAAACGAATAATACAGAATTATAAAAACTTCGAATGGGCAACGCATAAACCTATTGCTGTTTACGCTAATGTCATTATATTGCCAACCTATGTAAAATAATAAAATATAATTTACCATAAATAAAACGTTGAATACATGGAGAACATATTTTACGAAATCGACACTGCAACAGCCCTCATCATGCCGTCGTATTTTCGCCATTATATTTCACCATATAGACATCAGATGAATCTCTAAAAAAAAGATTAAGAAACGTTTAAAAGCATCATTAGGTATACCTTTAAGTTGTTATATCATTTATTGGTATACATATATTTTACATGTATGTACAAAACAAACAAAAAAAGCATCAACAGTCTACCCTAACGCTTTTCTATTTTCTCCCCTCCAATATTTAATTTTCATCGATTTCTTTTCGTGCAAAGGCAAACTTAAATACGCCATATGACTCATGCAGGAGCATCTGTTTGCAGTACTGGGAAAACGATTAATTAACCAATCAAGGTACGTCAATTATTAAATTATTTTCACACATTTCAAAACAGAAAGGAGTCGAGTAAAAAGATATTAGAATTATATAATAATTGCAATAAATGCCTTATAACTAAATAAAAGCATTATTCTGTTAGAAATACAATTATTTTAAAACCTACAGAATTTACGATGCAAAGTTTGCAGCCTAATTTTTGAGGTTGGCAATGCATGTCATTATTATTAAAGTTTGAGTTTTTCAGAATCTCATTCGTGTGATATTTAAGATTATATTTATGTGCATGTATTTGGATCTAAATTCAAATAAACGAATAACCCTTAATAGACACACTTTTTAATGAATCCTAATTGAATATATCGCACAAAATACACCTCTGTTTTTAAGTTTAATATTGTAATTAATTAATGTTGGATCAATGTTTGATTTGCAATATACCTACATATTTAGACTGGAAAATGTGTGGGATGGCAACGGGTTAATAAAAAAAAGTAACTGACAAACACCCACGTGCCATCTGTTAACGTTTATAGGAACGTCATTAGTATAAACCGCTAAAAACCTATCTTATAACATATACCCAACATCAATTTTATAGGTCGTTTTTACGAATTTAAAACAAAAATAGCATAAAAAAAGATGTTATAAGAGATGCGTTGTATCTTAAATCCCTTTGCATGTTTATATAATAAAGACACAACGCAAAAATTTATGTTGTTTTCCTGATAACTATTTCTAGGCATAATATTGCTCGGGACATAAAGAGCATTTGTGTCAGCTGCGTATCCAGAAATGACATGTCACATTATAATACGTGCCACGTACTAGTTTCCTAATTTCTCAATGAATGCGGCTTTCATAATATCTTCTGTTTATACTTGTGCAATAGCGTTATTAAGTGTCAAGAACCAAACATATGGAACTAATTTTATAAAATGTTTACTCCGCAAAACAGGATGTGTTATTTTAATTGGGAAATCAAAATATGTTAACACTGATGTATCTACATAACTTCTTATCTTATTTATTGTTGTTAAATATGTACCTATCTAAAAAAAGATTAATTGTGTTAAATACTCTAGCCGGTCGAGTAATTTAGTAGCAGGAACATTCAATTTCAATTTAATGCCAATTTAATGATTTCAATTATACAAATCAAGTATGTCATATTATACACAGAAACGACGATATCGAATTTTCGTTGAATAAGTCAATTAAGATATTTAAAAATGATTTGTTTATAATAATTTTCATTAATATTTGACGACACTCCTGCTACAATCTTTTAACCCACTCTAAACTCATATTTCGTAGCAATTTATCACGATTACAATATATGTATGCGTTTATCTTATCTCTGTGAAACATAATTAGCATGAATAACACACTTTCCCGGAAATTCTTGACCTGCAACCTGTAACAAAACCATTGACGCACAATACGAATGTCAAACCAGACATATTAACACTACTGAAATTGATTCATTTCATTACGGATTAATCATTTAAATGATTAATTCGGATAAACATGTGTGTATATAGACCGTAATTGAACTTGTAAACAATAAATGACCTAATCCCACGAGCTCTATCGTACGAATATAAAAAAGAATTTAATAAATGAGATAATAAAATTTTGATACTTTTCCGTCAACATTCAAGCATTAAATTGTATGCCTACCCAGTCTATTTCTATTAAAACATAACCTTCACGTTGAGGTTACCAAAAAAATGCGGGAAATTTAAAAATTATGTCGACAAATAAGGAATGCTTTCATTCATTTAATGTGATATTTAAATTAAACTTAAACTTTGTATAATATGTAAAATGACTACCATCATGCTGGCAATATTTACTGTACACACATTAATCTAATCATCGTGAAATTTGAAACACAAAATGTAATTTTATCCTTTTGCTATTTCGGGAACCTAAAAATAATCTGTAAAAGATTGATTATGTAATTTAATTACTGGTAATTACACTGATACTACAGTGCTGTATTTGATGCAACAGATGGTTCTTAACGTTTTGCAAATCGATTACTTAATTAAAAATCAAATTTTTCTTTTATGTAGTATAGATAAAATAATGTTTTATATAGAAATAACTGATATATTTATTAGAGTTATAACAGTATTCATACGAATTATAATAAATATCACATGGACATTTAAACAGATTTTTTTGGGTTAATAATTTAATGGTTACAATATTTGAGGTGATAAATCGACTGTCAACAAATATCTTATTTGTATCAAATATTTAATAAAAACAGAAATTAAGTTTTATATCCATTTTTTGTTTCACTGAGATATTGAAAATAAAAACCCTGTAAAATTAAAATATCTCTTATTGATTAAACTTATTTTTTCCTAATATTATTTCTGTTTCCACTAAATAAATTGTCCATTCAATAGTTAAGAATTACTTTATATTATTTAGTTTTGTGTTCTAAAATCGAGATAAAAGTAGCAAAAAATAAATAAAACTCTTTCTAACGAAATATAATAATAATATATATTTAAAAATAATATACATCTAGGAAAATATTTAGCTATTTTACATATTATCAATTATTCTACATATATCATTCTCCAAAAGTTACAATGTTAAATACATAATGTAGTAGAGGTTTATCGTATTTACCGATTATCACTAATAATGTTTAAATGGTCCGCACTGTATATGATACCGCTCGATGGTTTAAGCTTTAAAAAAAAATTATAAAAAAATACCTTTACACAAATTATGTGAGTGATGTAACAGAGCATAGCAATGCAGTAGTTATACAAAAATAATGCTAGTAAATAGAAAATTTGTTCTCAAAAATAATTATACGTACCCAAAAGAAATAATCAAAACCAATATAACAATACTATTACAAAATTAATAATACTTTTATAGATACAAAGCGTTACAAAGTATATTTTTTAAAATGTAATTAATTATATTTGAATTAGCCACACTTGAAAAAATATTTGATATTACATTTATAATTGGTATAAAAATTATAAAATAATGACTCACTTATTTGTCGAAGACTGTTGATAAAAAAATGCCTATCAATTACATGTGATAAACACATTTCCTAAATAACATATTATTTGGTGTACAATATACACATTGATTACTATATTATTATAATATCATACATATTTATATTTATAAAGCAATAATACTTTAAATAAATGATTTTTAAATTAATAATTTAGGATATTCAAGTTATAAACAGATATTTCAGGCCCACAAATTAATATAAAGCACAGAAAATATGCGGTATTTTAGGTATTTTTTCTGTATGTGTTCTGTCACAATTCCTTACATATATGTCAATTTACAATTATCTGACGTTTGACATAACCTCATGCAAATTTGACAGGTGATTCCTGTTAACGTGAATATCCTGATAATAGCTCCTCTAGGGAAATTTACGTGGAAAAAATTATTATTAAAGCTTTTTAAACAATATCATACCTTTTTATACATCAGCACATAGACATAATACATTATAAACGCAAGAATTAAATGTCTTTCGTGTCACAGTTCCCAAAAGATCGTTTTTAAGAAACATAAACATATTTTTGGTATACCATACCTATGCGTATCACAAATAATTATAAAAATAATTTCTCCCCACATTTCTAACAATCGTCTATTTGAATCAAACTCTGCTCAAGACGCCCAACGATCTTTTTATAGAAGTTTATCTGTTCGGTCAGGTACAATTTCATAGCTGCTTTGAAATCTATCGTTCTTTGTACTTTGAAGTGGTTCATTTCGGCAAATATGGCATAAGTTAATACATCACTTCTCCTGCGAATCTCATTAAGTTCGATTTGGGGCATATTGTTGCGTTCACACTCTTTACGCTTCTGTTGTGCCCCTTTCTGTAAAGCAAAGATCTCTGGGAAGGAACTGGTAAGGCCTCTATACAAATATAAAGTATTACTAAGGGTTTCCCAGTCATATTTAGGCTGATCGTCAAAATATTGTGCGATATCGTTGTAAGCTGCTCCTATATTAGAAATTGCCGAAGGTAAATTTAACATACCGGATTTTTCCTCCGAACTCAAAGCGAAACCTAACCTGTTGAAGCTCTCCCCGATCTTTTGGAACTCTCGTTTGTAAGGGCCTTGATGTTTCTTTATCTGATCGCTTGCGACTGCCATCAAATTCTTAATCGCTGAATCTAAAGTTTGCACAAAAGCGAGGTTGACATCGATTTTCGTGTCGACAATTGATCCCATTAATTCTTTCTCTGGAGCTTGGATCGCTAAACAAAAATTAGCCCCAACTAAAGCATCGCGTTCGGCTTGCCGTTTCCCTTGTTTCCATAATTTCTCGTCGGTACACGTTAAGAAGTGCTGCCAAACTTCGCTGGATGAAAATATAGGGTGTTTACAAACGTAATTTACAAATTCTTGCAGTTGTTGTCGGCGATGTTCGATAAATTGATCTTCATACCGACCCGAAATTTGTTTATCAGGCAATGGGGGCACAGCCATGATACTGAATTTCTCCATCAATCGTTCGTGCAACCAATCAAAATGTTTGTAACGTCGTGAAACTTTTGGGCAATCAAAGGAAGGGGTTAATTGATATGCGATGAAACTTTTAAGTCCTTTTAATTTCGATTCTTTCTTAGGCGAAGTGATATGAACAGAATAAGGATTCATAATTTGCGGCCAACTATATGTAACATCATCTAATCTGGTGATAAGGACGCGTTGATCAGCGGAAATATTGACTTTAACCGAACCTAGGATATAGGACTCACCCCCGGATTTCACAAACGTGGAGAAGCGATTCAAATTTTTCTTTGTGTGCACTGTTCCTTTACCATCACCAAAATTGCTTTCCGAAACATTATCGTCATTCGGATATCTGGTATTGTCAAAACTCGCTTGTTGGTTGTACGGCAAAACTTTCTTCTGATTACTCGGGGCTTCAGGATAATCGTCCCAATCATCATCATCCGATGGTACACCACTCACAAAATCATTATCATAAACAGGTGGTACTGATTGATAAGCTGGAGCTGCTGGTAATGGATTCATCGGAGGTAACGCAGGTGGTGGTGCAGCAATTTTCTCCACGTACGATTCAGGGAATAACCCACAATCGCCCCTACTATTTTTACCTTCCCACCAACCTTCACCGACATCATCTCTTGTCACTGTTAATATTTCACCAACAGCTATTGTAAGTTCCGACGTATTTGGTTCACCAGAGAAATCGTATAGGACTTGAACTTGAAACGGAATCATTTTCGGGTTGTTACCTTCTCAGAGTAATTCAATCACATCTATTATCAGCTGGGTTGAGTTCGATAGACGTGTGATAAACTTAATTACTTAACCTCAAAATCGTAGCCCGACGCACATAGTTCATTCCCCGTTTAAACTTTGCCCTTCGGTTGGATGTAAATAATTCTGGCGGCACTTCACAATCAATTATAAGGCGAATCGAATTAAACAACGCGTTTATATGATTATTAAATACTGTGAAGGGAAAATAAAATGTCAAGTGATACAATCATCGTTCTAATCACTTTGGTTGATTGATGTGACGCAAGGAGGCGCTTGGATCGAGATTCGTATGTTATGTATGAGTCACTTTCACTTATAACTAAAATTAAAATTGTTTCTAATAATTTCACATTCAATTTAACAAAATAAGATTAAAATAATTAACGCGATTTGGCTTATAAATCAAATTTGTTGCGGTGACTAGAGGCTTTAATGCATCACATGTTACCACTTGTAACACAGCTGTAATAGAAAACTTTTGATTAATCACCCCACCACCTACTAAACAAAATTCAAATTTTCAGGTATTATTTTTAATAATTTAAAAATTTAAGGGAGAGTACTTAACATAAAGTAGGCAAATTATTTTGACCTGTAATTTTAAATAAAATGTCTTTGATATTTGAGTTCATAAAAATGGCGGGATATTTGAATTTTCTTCAGTGAAACAATCACTATAACGCATAGATATTTGCCAATCTTTGAAATTTTTCTTTTAAGATTTGGCTACAGTTTCGGACTCGTGATACGTATTGCTAACAACCAATAAAAAATGAAATTGTATTTTAAAAAGGATAAAAGGATAATATAACAAATAAAATTTTACGAAAATAAACACAGAATAAAATGTCCAGAAAATAGAAATTAGTAGTTATAAAGATTCAATAAAATATGTATATAAGAATAAAGCGTGTATCAATAAGTATAAGTACAAAAATTACAATATGTAATTAAGTTAGGCAACTTAATTTACAAAGTTGGTAGTATAGTTGCACAGGGTTATTCACGCTATACGGTACGAAATACTGTGGCCAAAATATGTGATGTTTGAAAAGTTTCACTTTTGAGATCTATTATGGTTACTTTTTAAATATATTTTCATATTACACAGCGTGTTCCAAAAGCCCTAAAAGTATCAAAGCTATGTTTTCTTTTAATTGAACAGCCTGTATATTATTGCATTTTTACATTGTCTGATCAAAATAAGTGTCTGTTATAAGGTTTATAATAGCTAAACCTCAAGGTATTTTAAATAATTTGAATTCTGTGAAAATCTAACCTAATTTTCATGTTTCAAATACAAATTTTTTAATTTACCAGCAAATATACTTTTTAATGACCTATCAGTTGGTATTTATAGTTAAAGCTTTAAGTCTTCGTGTTTTTACAGATTACGCTAAATAATCTTCTTTAGTACAAGTTGACGATTTTTAAATAAAAGTGCTAATGTATTTAGTTGCCTATGGTATTTGGAAAAATGAGAAAATCCATTTAATTTTGATGTGAATACAATGTGGCAACTATTGACAACTAATAACCAATAACCTATTGGTTCAATAACATATGTAAATATTTAAATATAATAGAAATATTTTGACGATTTGAATCTAAACGGTACTAAAACACACTCACGATCACCACTAAAGATGGCGCTGTTATTACGTTACATATTTGAATTACCTATTTGAATCAGGCACTTTTCTGAGCAAACGTACTTATATGTTTACATAACACGAACCTATTTTGAGAAAACGTTTGTTTACGTATTATCCACGTTTGTTCATTGTTTAACACGTCGGTTGTGGCCTGGGTTCTATTTTACATCCTTTTATAGAAACACAAATGCTTCCACGACAATTTACGGTTTACACATTACATAATATATACGATATATGTTACTGGAATCAATGCACGTTGTTGTATGTGTGTAGGTACACATATTACACATTTACATACATAGGTGGTTGTGATACATATGGATGTGGGTCTATTTAGAAAACGCTCTTACAAAATATATTTAGAAATCTCGGAACACATTTGCGCAAATAAATAAATATGAATGCCTACAAACAGTAAGATTAGAACTCTTCAGAAAAATCGCCTTAGTATGTGTACACAAAAATATGTACAACTTGTGTCAAAAATACGCACCATCAATGGAATTTTTTTTATTATTGACTTTTAAAAAAAGATTTAATAATGCAGAAAATGTAAGCATCTTTTAAATTAAATTTGAGATCCTTTGAACGCATACACTACAGAACACTCGTAAAAGATTCAGTTATTTGGTAATATGTGTTTCCAAAACCTATTTCTGCAATTTGAAAAATTTTTAGCAAATGTAATATGCAAAATAGCGGTGTTATTTTTAAACAATTAATTTTTTTAAGAGTTCATATTTGAATATACAGATGTTATTTTTGAACAACTTTGTTGTTAATAACATCCTCTTTTTTGACAAAATTAAATTACGGGTACTTTATTCTTAAGCTTATCTTATTTTTAAGAGCTCTGCTTGAGTCTTCTACCATAAGTATCAAGTTGATTTAAGAATGTGCGTTAAACTTTCTGCATTGTTACAATTTTTCAAAAGTCTTTAACAAAAAAAAATCACATGGTGCGTACTTTTATACTGTTATTTTTCATTTATTTTAACCCAGAATACGTAATAAATTAATGACTTATAATAAGAGGTTATAACTTCGTTTACGATTCATAAAAATATTCAATATACACATCCACATAAAAGTGCCCGAGACCACTCGAAATCGGTATTTAAATATTTTAGTGCACCCATTTCGGCTAAACAGATGCCAAAACTCCTTCAACTAATTGCTCTAATTTTAAACGCACCCTGACAATGACCAAACCAGCCCACTCGTGAAATCACGAAGCATACAAAATAAATAAAATAATTCCAAGTTTAAATATTCATATACGCATGCACACTAATACAAAGTGTGTATGTTGTTCATATATTATTTGCTCTACCTCACGAACACTTACCGTAGACATTATAGTATCCATACGTAAGTTCCCTATCGTATTGTATGAGTTGGTATGCATAATAATCACGACAAGCCGTGAATAAATAAATTTTGTTTAACAATTGTCGGTAAACATACAGTTCGTTACAAAGTTCAAGGTATGTGCGCTATTTGAAGCAGCAGTATGATGATGTGTGTTGTATGTACCAGTGGCGGCTCGTAACTTTTTGTGCAGGGGAGGCTACTGTAACCTAACTCTTCTCGGCCAATGAATTATATTTTGATACCTATTACTGTATCACTGGAAGTGTAGAATAAAAATTGATAAGAAAAAAAGATAAAAAAAAATAAAATTTATTGCTTAGGAAGAACCACGCAGAGGTGTCAGTAAAATCTAACCGGAATAGAAAATTGGATAAAAGGTGTAAGGTGACAGGTAAACAGGTAATAAAAACTTAAAATAAACTCTTGATAAACCAAAAATAAACTCTAAAAAGAATAACAAACTTTTAGCAAACTAATAATAAATAACAAATATAATAGCATTGATAAATTGATGAACCATGTATTAGTTTTTGTACGGATTTTGGACTCTTATCGCGAACTAGTCACGCGCTATATAAGATCCAGAAAGCTGATTGGCTTAGAAATCGAGCCTGAAGTTGTTTGTTTGGCCCCCCTTGAATAATATTATTTCTTTTGGATTTACGACATTTTTATCTAGGCGTTTGATCTACAAACAAAAAAAAAATGAACCTTTGTAAATACCGTAGTTTAAAATGAATTGCATTTAAGATTTGTAGAAATACACATATATTCAATGTGTTCGCAAAATGGTTTTAATTTTTTGTAGTAATAATAACTATTAAGAGTATTAAGTGGCAAAAATATAATTATTGGTCGATTCTATTAAGTAGTACTCCTGTTTTATATATGTACACATGTTTTAATTTACTGTATATACAGGTGTGTCAACTTCCTTTATATCGCTATGCGTGAAATACAAGAAAAGGAAAATTATGATAGTGTGAAGTTTGTTTTTTGGTATAGTTAATCTGAAAATATCTGAAATTTAATTGAAATACATATAATAGGTACTTTTATATAGTATTGATGGAATAAAGCTCATTTTTTTTTTTGTTAATCCGTATGAAACCTCTATTCATATCTTTACGTATTTATAAATTCAACACATCTCCGAGGATTAGGAATTCCTTTCTTGCTTTTTTCGAAAATAGATTACGAGGTGGGTTGGCTCAACATAAGGGATCTCAGAGAATTGCAGACTACTAGAATACCGACGCCAAAGTTCGTGATTCTACATTGTCGAGAACTTTAGTAAGTAGTCGAATGCTTGTTCTCAATTTCAAGTAGTAGGTACGGAGTGATCAACTCAAGAGGCCCTTTAGTGACAAAATTTTACAGCTGACTAGGGTATTTTACTATTTTATTATTGGCTACCCTGTCGCTTCTTGTTATTGTTTACATGCTCGCATTTGTGTTATTTCTGCGTTTTTTGTTGTATACTTTTAATTCTTCAATAATTTTGCTATTTTTCTGAAATTGTATTTTTTAATACAGCTTCGGCCCTAATTTTTGTTGTCTGCTGGTAAGCATATAGAATTTTATTTTAATTACAATTAAAAATCTTAATTTCATATTTATCGTAATTGTGTTTCAAGCAAGAAAAACAATCCTGTTTACTGTTGAACAGGATACTTATATTGGGGTTTCCCACTTTCAAAGTGTTGTTGAAGGTAAAGATGTTGTTAAACGCAAACGTGAACCAAGAATCGTTACAGAAAATGTGCTTGTTGATATACGAAATACAATGGAAATTCCTCCTAATACTTCTGTAAGGAGATTATCTGTACAAACTGAAATTTTATTAATCAATTGAATGATGAAGAATTGCAATATGGTTATTTTCAACAGGACGGCGCAAGCTAATTTGAATTATTTACACAAATTTTATGGAGGTCGAGTTATTAGTGTAGACCGCCCCCCCATTCACCAGATCTAACTCCATTGGATTTTTTCCTTTTTGGCCACTTGAAAAATAAGGTTTTGCTAATGTTTTACATACCGTAGAAGATTTAGAAAATTCTATTTCCCCCGACACTATACAAAATGGTTTTAACAGCATGAAACGAAGAATCAATTTATGCTTAGAACAGGATGGTGGGCATATTGAACAGCGGTTGTAAATATTAAAATTGTTCACTCCATGCTAATGTGTTCTGTATTTTTTTTATGACTTTATTATCTTATTAGGTGCAATTTTTTACACAATAATAAAAGTTATAGCTTAATTTGATGATTTATATGCTTGTAATAATATATTGAAAATATTCCAACGGAACCTATCACGTCAAAATGACAGTAGAGTCTGAAGCAAGGAGTCGTGTTACCAATTCCTCAGTGTTCCCAACCTAAACTTTTCGATCAGCTGAGGGCGTCTTGAGTTGATCACGCTGTACATATACAGGTACAACAAATTTCTGTAAATTTTAAAATTTACGATCTCTAAATTCCAATAGTGTTTGTAGTAGTAATAATTTGATACTACAAATTTATAAAATAAGAATAAGAAATAAAACGATTCACGCTATTTATTTCAGTAGATGACGCATTCAAATAAAATTTGTACACTTACTGGATCTTGAGAACCAAAAACTGACATCCGAGAACATTCATTCGAATTCAAGACTCAGCGCATCTAAGTACGAGAACCGAATGAAAGTATTCGAATACGGGTTATTCGAATACTTTAATGAGTTCGGGATCGAGAACTTTGCCATTGTGCATTGGAATACTGCCATCACTACTAAATATGGAATTTATGCAATTACTAATTTACGCTAACTAACTTTAATCAGTGTAACACATGGACATATAGACTATATGTACTTTAAGATATGCAAAAAATTAAATATAAGTATGCAGTTTGCATCTAATACGTGCAGTGAAATTTCATGCATTATTGGAAATTTGTTTGCCTTTTTAAATTAAGTAATGAATAATATACTATTTATTATAAATACTCTTCTCTTCTTCCTCCTTAGCTTCCCCTGACGAGTCGCCATTGGTTGTATATACAATATCTGTGTTTGTGAATATTTCTTAGATTTGCACAGCTCGCGTATTAATTAATCACTCTTAAATCCTAACAGAGAAATGTGCCGTCCAATGATTAGATTCCTTCTAGAAATAATAATTAATAACAGCTGTCGAGATCCACCCATTTTTAAACATTATAGTATGATGAACTAATAAAATGTTTGTAATTTTCTAAGTGTTTAAAATCTTGAAAATAATCTAATTTGATATTGTCCTAACCTATTAATCGTGATCCAACCATCTGTCACAAACCATCTTACTTGAGGTAGGTATGTAAGTTTCGGATTGCTCTTTATCTTTACTTATATATAATAGATATTCTCGGGGCTTATTTTACATATTATAGCTGCAAGTGCCCACGTTTAAAACGTAGGTAGATATTTCGTGGGCAGTATAGCGTTTATGGAATAACTGTTCCACAACATAATCTCCGTAATTGATGACAGAAAATTCGTTGCATTTCCTTATTAACTATGGGCATTGGCTGGTCGGTAAAATTTGATCATAGATTAGAAATTTTGAATTTATTTAGAGTCTAAAAGCGTTGGCTCGTATCGAGAGCTTACCTACACATTTCGTTTTTAAGCTTTTAATAAGGTTAGACATATTTTAAACGCCTACATCGCTTATGCGAGGATACATACACTAATAACTAGAGTTACTTCAAGTTCATTCGTATGTACAGTCGTGGACTTTAAGAATGACCGTCCAGATTGCAGTGAGCTGTGTGTAACGCATGCAGCGAGCGTAGGGCTAATTCGCTCAATGCAACTTATTGCGGTTATTTCTAAAGTCCACGACACCAAACAGATAGAAAGTATCAAAAATATTTTAGATGATGAGACTTTTAGGCCCCAGAAAAAAAAGCATTCCTGTCCTATACACGGCTGTTAAAAAAAAAAGATAATTTTATTATTTAAAATAGCTATTTTTAATGCTATGCTTAATGCGTATTTTTGCTTTCATCTTTCATTGCAAATTGAAAGGACATCTGGAGCACGCTTGGAATACAAGAGGAAGTCGAATGTAGATTTTGTGGGGAACAGGATGAAACATCCATTTATCTACTCTCAAATTACGCTGCACTGTCCAACAAGAAGTGAAAATCAAATCTAACAACAAAGCAAAAATATCAACAATGCAAATTTCATATCTGAAGTTCTACCAAAGCGTGCATTTGTACCAAAATTTTCAATTTATGTTTTTAAATGGTTAAATAACCATGACATATGATATATCGTTGTAAAGAGAGTTTTTTAAAGTTTTAAAATAAGTAATAAAATTGGGTACATTCCATTTAAAATTTTGTATGTATTTGCTATTTCTAACACATTTGGTGCTCAATTGTTTTTTATTCTAAGGCATATAATAGGGAAGTAGATGTAGACAAATTTTCTTGTTTAACATTTTGTCGTATCTCTAACAATAGCCGAGATATCTAGGGTGACAGCTAAAATCAAACAGACTGTATACATGCGCATAACTCGCCAACGAACGGCGAGAGGTGGTGACAAGAACTGCTTGTTTAAAGTTTTATTAAGCGCACAAGCAAAAAAAAAGAATTTAATATATCAACATTTTTACGTATCTATGTATAATTTCTTCGACAGGTAAACATGTTTGGGATGAGGTGAACGACTACCATGCAATTGATAGAGAATAATGGATCGATGGGTGAACCTGAATATTTCAAGGTAAGTACCCGAAACCTTGAGATTGAGAGAGATTTTATTTTCCAACAAGATACCGACGCGAAGCATTCGGTTCAAGTCATTAAGGAATGGATCATAAACATAGTGACCCTAAAGCATCGACATAAACCCTATTCAGCACCTTTTGGCAGAAATCAATGGTAGTCTGAAAGGAAAGCCAATTAGAAACAAAGAAGATCTAAAGAAAAGTTTTACAGAAGAATGGCAGAAAGTGACATCTGATTTTACAGATAAATTAGTGACATCTATGACGAAACATCTACAGTCAGTCATCAAAGCTTCTGGCTATGGTACAAAAGTTATACAGTTGTAGAAAATATATCTATTTGTTTTATATTGTGTTGAAGTTATTCCCTGTATCTATTAATTCGATTATGTATAGAAGGCTTCATACTTTTATTTGTTTGGTTGTTGTTAAGGATATTATTATTAATTGATAAAGGTAAGTGATATTACGAACTACAGTTTACAGTTGCAATTGGAATAAAAGCAACCCCGCGGCTTGATCGTGCCGCTTTATCAACGACGAAGGGGTACATGAATCTCAGATTCCTACCCTAGTTGAGATGTCAGTTCTTTGTTAAATAAAAGCAAGTTTGAGATTATGCAGTAATCTAATTGACAGCAGTTAGGTAACTGTTATTACGAGTGTCCTAAATTGTGCAAAAAATTTACATGGTGACTTTTTTTATGAAGATTATCGAAAAGGATTTTTTTTAAAAACAAAATGCAAATCCTACAGTAAATAAAAGATTATTAATATTCTATTCGAATGTTGAACATATATTACTCAAGGCCGTATAGCAAATATTATTTAGATGACTGACATAACACACATCACAAACATACAACTACTTAACGAAAGAAATTAATTATTGGCATTAACTCAAAGGAAAGAAACCTTGAATTACATCAGTGAGCATCGCGTTATGTCCAAAAGTTAAAGTTCCTATACATATAACTAGGTATAGTATACTTTACACATCATTATAGTATTTAATCTTTGGTGAATTATATTTCTTACACGGTGTTCTTAGTTAAGACATTTCAACGAATTATTCTGCTCGCAATGTGTTTGTCCCGTTTTGATCGATATTTTCAAGGCAGAGTCTTCATTTTATTACGGCCTCGTCTGTTTGTCCCGTTCTATATAGGTTATATTAAATGTCACGCTGGAAATTGGTTCATTATGAATGGTACATAAAGCGCGAGTACAGAAGAAATATTGCTGTGTAGAAATTTATGCGGATGTTCTTGGCAAATGAATTGATGTTACAATCATAATTTAATTTAATACGGTTCATATTATGTATGTAAAATATGTAAATATAAGCATGATACATGCAAAATTATGAACATTATTTTGGCATAGATGCACTAAAGATGTATATCTATTCGTAAATATATTCAAATGTCCTATAATAACATGAAAGACTTTAAATATAGTTGCTTCAAAATAGGATGATGGTATATTTTGGATTTTTCACTTACGTCGTGTTATGACGGTATAGATTAAGACTGTGGCTATAATTTTTACTTATACTGTGCAACTGTTAGACATTCCTAGACTCTGAATAAGTAATGAATGCGCGGAATTATTACTACAGCAAAAAGGAATCTTTTCTAACCTACAGACAATATACTATTATAAAAAATATAGTATTACTTACGGTGTAATTACTAAAGCTCGGATTATATGCAAAATGCATATTTGTTTTTTAAAGGTATATCAACCAAATTTTTAGTATTTTGGCTGTATCTAATGTTTTTTTTTTTATTAAAATGAGCTTATTAAAAAGTGCATATTCTGCATATTTTTGCTACTTCATGC
The DNA here is from genome assembly GCA_949128085.1 of Cetonia aurata. NCBI lineage: Eukaryota > Metazoa > Arthropoda > Insecta > Coleoptera > Scarabaeidae > Cetonia > Cetonia aurata. The sequence continues at coordinate 29,563,622 of OX421885.1, forward strand.
ATATTTCATGAATTATTGCATATTTGTGCATATTTTCGGCAAATTACAAATTTCCTCCAAAAAATTCCATTGAATGTTAAAGATTGGAAATTTCAGTGAAAAGTAAACCTGTAATTCGTTCATTGAAAAATGAACACATGAAAAGATAATATTAATGTTGTCCAATGCTGCTGCTTACATGTGTAAAGCCTCAGTTAATTTAAAAATATATTTTCCTAATTTAATCCATACTACTTGTTTGGCTCTTCCCGATTTACCGTTACCGCCACAACCAGTAACAACTAGGTGGGGTACATGGCTAAATGCCGCAATTTTTTATTCAAAAAATTATCAAAATATTAAAAACTTTATTTTTGAATTGTCTGATGATTCAAATGCTATAAGAGAAGAAGCTAAAAAGACCTTAGAAAATAATATAATACCAAATCAGTTAGCATTTATTGCAACACATTTTTCTATAATATCAGAAACAATTTTGACATTAGAATCAAGAGAACTGCTCTAAATTTAGTAAACAAATGTCACAACGCACTCTCAACTGTTAGAGGAAACGGAGAAATAATTTTTAAAAAACTAAATTAAGTATTGGAGAAAAATCAAGGATTTAAAATTCTTTCAAAAGTTTCTCTTATTTTAAGTGGGGAATTTGTGGAGGACATTGAATTAGACCCTAATATTGTAAGCAATTTAAAACATGCTCCAATTACTTCTGTCGATGTAGAACTATCTTTTTCGACGTTCAAACACTTGTTAGATGACAGACGTCATTCATTTAAAATAGAAAATTTAGAAAAGCATCTAATTGTCAATTTTGATAATAAATAATACCAGTTTAAGTAGCTAGATAGACCAAGAGCAAATAGTTATAATATAGGTTATAATATAAGTATTATAACGTCACAGAACCTTTAAGTTTTTGTATATTGTTAATAAGGAATAATGTTGTACGAACATTATGTTGTAAGATACTTAAAATGTAAAATAAACTGTTATCTTCATGTTTTTTTTTAAGTTGAAATAGTGCATACTGATGCATATTTGGCAATAATTTCTGCATATTGTTGTCAAAATATGTGCATATAAATGCGCATATTTTGTTGTTTTTTTTGTGCATATAATCCGAGCTTTAGTAATTACTAATATAAGGAAGTAGAACATATTCATTGTGGTGTATTTTTAATGAACTGATTTCAACATACATATCAATTCAACATATATAACACTTGTGACCTAAGTGGTTGGTTACAATAATTACAGGCATTCGGCCTTTCATGAAAAATCTTATTCAAATTATTGTTTAACGTTTGCAATGTTCATCATTTACTTGTTGACAATATCCTAATCTATAGTAAAATTCTTCTGTAACTATTTCTAAAACTTGAGGTGCCGTTATTCCTTACTTCTCTTTGTATCTTTTGTTTGAGATCATCAATGTTGTCTGATTTTGTTGCATACACTTTATTTTTGAGATGATTTGAGAAACTTTAAAAATAAAAAAATATATACAGGATTTTCCATTTAAAAAAGATCATCTATTTTGTGCTGCACTTACATAACTCACCCTGTATATTTCAAATTTCATTCAGAAGGCGTATCTATAAAATTAAAAAAAATTCCAGTATTTTTCATAAAACTACGATAACCGGAAAAATAATGTTATTCCATAAGTGGTTACCACACTGTATATATACATTCCAATAGATGAATATAATACATATGTATAGATTTATACATACATACATATCATAGACAAAATAATAACTAGCCTGACAAGATTGAAAAGAATAAAAAAAAAAGCGGCGATGCGATCCATTCCTCGCTTTACACTTAACGGAACCGTAAAAGTACATCCCTAATATAGTATTGGCTGTTAGAGATGTCAATTAACCGCCACCAATTTTCTAGTGCCCCATGGGTATTTCACCTTTAAAATTACGCGTTCCTTTGTTTATCTTTTTTCTTTATATGCCTAGGACGGATCAAATGAACCTCTAGACATTTTTTTCTTTCGTCTCCAGAAGGATTGGCTGTTCCTTTATGGAATACCGCTTTGTTGTAACAAGCACATACAGTAGATCTTATATGGCTGTTTCGCAGAAAAGGTAATCGTTAATTGGGCTTTATATCTCGTGGGATAATTAATAGAAATACTTTATAGCGGATTTTTTGTCTTATTTAGCCGTATAGACTGTAAAAAAGTGCTCCCAGACAGTTTATCTGGAAGACAATAGGGATTTATACTTTGTGGAATTTCCGGTTAAAAGAAGGCCTACAGTAAAATGGTACCAATGATATAATGTTTATTTCCAGTATTTTCGAAGATATTACAATTTTAAATATGTTCAAAATGTGTGACACTCAATATGATTATCTAAAGGCAATTTCGACGAAAATTTCACGTTTCGTTAGATACTTAGTAATTGTTTGAAGATCATGGCCATCTATCCATATTGGGTGTCCCATATACAGGCTGTTCACGGTCTTGTGATTTTATTTACAAGGAGGGATTAAACATCTTAAAATAAGGTCATTACGTAAAAATATCTCAACAAAAGTTGCATAATAAGAGAGATATTAATGTTAAAAGAAAATTTCGTAGTTTTTATTTTTAAGTGGTGGTTAAGCATATTAAATTAAACAACTTTTTTGTGTTTCATGGAATCCACTTTACACTAGTTGTTCAAAGTGATCGTCGTGTTGTTAAACGGAAAGTCTCGCACGAGGTATCCATGAATTGGCATAATTTACTAGGCCTTGGTCTTGCCGTCGAATTGTCGCCACCGCTGTTTCAACACGGTTACGAAGAGCGTCTACATCAATTATGTCGTTGGTGCATACCATGGTCTTCTAAGACAGTAAATATATTTTCCATAACATCGTAATATATTCGAAAATACTGGAAATAAGTATTACGTTGTTGGTACCACTTTAAAGGTAATTTTATAAGGAATTTGCAGATAATATCGAAAAAATGTGTTGCATTTAAAAAATTTGAAAGAAAAACATTTGGCCTTTTGATAAATGTGCCACGATATATATAACACCCTGTATATATTTTTGCGTACAGCACCTTGAAACAGTGTTAGCCCCCATATTGATAACAAAAGAATAACGCACACTACAACCGTTTTTTATTAGGATAAAACTTAAATGTCCTGCAACAATAAAACTTTAGAAAAAAAAAACATAGCATAAACTAATTGTCGGAAGTGCACATAACGATATATCACTGCAAGGGTGGCTATTCAAATAATTACTAAAAAAATCTAGCAATCCATTTTAAATAAAATAGTTGAAACTTTCTTTGAATCTTTTTATAAAACGTTTCTTTCGAGACTTTTTTGCATCTTTTTAACGCAGAATCCAATTGAAAAACTGCATTTACTTAAAAGAAAAAAGCTATTTGTGATGCATTAGCGAAAGATGAGAAACAAATTGATGCAAATATCGCACAACGATTTTTGTAACATTAGTCATTTATTGTTAAATCAGTAACTCATAAAAACAACCACTCACATATACGCTGATGATGTAAACATGTGCAACATCAATATAAACTTTTATATGAATATAAACGATATGTAAATTCTTATTTATTTTTACGGTATAAACGTCAAAATTTCGATATAAACATGGGAACTTTTAACGTTTAAAATCCATACAAAAATAAACAAACTAAAAATAAAATTTCTGAAACAGTTATGACCTAAACTGCTATACTTAGGTATATATAAAATTAATGTATGCAAATTCGATTAAATATGTATGTATTTTTTCGTTAATAAATAGCTTATCTTTTACTACATACATACATTATGTATATTAGCTGTATTCATTGCAATTCAGGCCATGTTTTTAATTTACATACATAAGTACATGTGTTTAAAATCTTATCTTTCAAATTGGTATTCTTTTATGAAAATAAATACGATAAAAGTAATAAAATTGATGCTAATTCGAACACTGAAATACTGTTATAAATACATATTTTATCCACTGTCAATTGAATCCTGGAGATTATATTTAAAAATTAATCTTGCAAAAGAATATTTTTATATTGTCACAGTTATCTATGTATTAGAAAAAAAACCCTTACATAGAACACTTACATACAAAGATAATTTCACGATAAGATACATCAGAAATTGCTAATCAGAATAATATTAGTCTTGGTGACGTAACAATTCTTTATGAGTTTATGTGATAATGTAATACCTATAGGTATAACTATTCTACATATAAATTTATTTTAAAGATAGCCTCGAGTGGGTTGCTTTTCTCGTTGTGCTAATGTAGTAATAATTTGTTTTTGTTATAAATTAATAGGTATATCATCTTTAATGGAATATGAATATCCAGATGTTCAAGGCCTAAATTGTTAGTAAAGCAAGAAATAACTGCAAATTGTGCTTATGTAGTATTCTAAACCATCGATAATATCTTAATCCACATATAAAACATGTGTAATGTCAATTTTTAGCTGTAATAAAACTTAGGATTTTATGGCAATAGAACCGTAGATCAGATAAACTTCTAACTGTAATAGGCGCACACAAATTATTTATTAAATTTATGTTTTTATAAGGATTATTATTATTAAAGTGTATTGAAAGAAATGTGGACGAAAAGAAACCGATTGCAGATACATACAGTGATCTATATAAGAACTTGAATTCTCTCATATTTAATAGGGGGATAACGTAAAATAGAGATAAGCGCACCTTTATCACAAATCAATTCATACGAAAATTCATGTTTGACTTCGCACTCAATGACATTCAACTTAATACTTGATAGAGCGAATAAAACACTTCAACTGACACACAGTAAGCAACAAATAAACAAAATAGTTAACCTTAGTAGTCGACGTACATACCTGAAATCGCGTTTAATTATCTCCTGACACCTAGTTACGTCATTTGCTGATAAACAATCGATCGATATGTCTCTATCGGTTTAATTTTAATAATTTTTTCCACGAAAGTCACAAAACACTTCATCCACCGCGAACTGCACCAATAAGCGTCCGATTGTCGTTTGTCTTGTTCGTTTCACCGTTGCGGCGCACAGCCTACTCTGAATCTTAAATGTTTGTGGTGTAAAACGTCGAGCGTTCAAGCGAGTTCCATCCGCGCTCCACGCTTTTTACGAATACAAAACGCGACCGGCTTCATTCATAAAATTCGTGTCGATAAATCGCCGCATTTTTCCCGCTTAAAAACGCCATTTGCGTCTTGCGTCTTTAATTTCGTAGTTGCAGATGCGCTTCAAGGAGACGTGTTTATTTTAGCACGGGGGTCCCACCTGAGCGCGTAAAAAACGGGTTGCGTAATTTACTGGGCCGGTAATCGGTAATAGTACAAAACTGAAGCGGCACGCATGCATAAAATTAAGAGGAATAGCGATGCCGATAAAAGAAAACGCTTCGTCAGTTATTGATTGGTTTTTCGAATCCGTTATGATGTTCGTTAAAGATTGCTGTAAAGAAGTTGTAGCGGTTGCTTTTACGAGAGACTACAGTATTTGGTGTTCGGTATAATCAAGGATCAAGCGATTATGAGGAGTCAAAAAGGTGTACCTTTTATGGTATAGTGGTAATTACCATAAATTACTGGCCTCGCTTTAGCTTGTATATAAAAGCGTGGAGTGTTACGAAATTTAAGTGTTGACAAAAAGTAGTCATTACACTTGAGGTTATGTTATGCAGTATGTATTTGCAATGTTGAATATAGTGGTTTGAATAAATTTTATTCTATAGGGTATAAGCCTTGTATAAGATATAGGATAGAGTAATGTGGAGCGCTTTATTTGAATTTAAGAATGGGCTTACTACAATTTAAACATGTTCAATCACACACACTCAAACATCACACATAAAATTTAAACTTTTTACATATACATTGAAAACTACTTCACAAAACTCTCATTAAATTTTGATGTTTGTGACCTAAGCACTAATGTAACGTATTGCGTTTTTTTTTTTATAATTTTGTATCTATATCAAAAATGACTCCATATTGTCTTGACTCCATATTGCATGATGTTTTTTGCGAGTAAAATTAATTATGGAAATTTTAAAATATTAACGAATTAGCATGATCTTTATTTTGATAGTAACCTGATAATCTAAAGATGTAGTGAAATCAAAATTTTATAAAACATATAGATTGGATAGTACATTTTCTTATTACATTTATTCACACTATTAATCGAATTGAAGTAAAAAAATCTATGAAAATGAATTAAATTAAACCATCTTGTTCTCTAATGAATGTATTTCCATTTTGCATTAAATCATTCCTTCGTTTTCTTCCTCATGATAGGCAGCAAAATTCAAATTTCCCACAATTATTTTTAGTACCCTGAAATTACCAACGATTTTCTATATACTTTAGCATCTTCATGTTCAAGTAACTAAAAATAATTGCGTGTTTTCTTTTCTTTTAAAACTAGGAATATCTCTTCGTTTATATAACTTTACAGATTGGATATGTAAACAAAAATATCCTGTTTCTCGTGTTTGGCGTCCGAGTTTTACGCCGGCAGCAGCTCGCAACTGCTTCAAGCTTCGAGGTTTGAAGCACGTGAGCAGTTCCGAGCGACTGCTAGTGTGAAGCCAGGACGTCAGATTTGCTATATGAACACGACGATTTCATTGCAAGAAGTTGTACAGTTACACACATTGTAAATAAACTAATTCGTATCAACTTAATCAAAGACTTAGCCTATAAATTCATGTTAAAAATAAATTAATTTAATTCGAAAAATGTATACAATCAATCACTATTAGTAGATGCATGTTGTTTCGCCTTACCAATTTTCGTGCAACGCGTATAAATGCAACTAGGTGCAACATGCAAAATCAGTTTTATATCAAAAGAACTGGAAATGAAAACTGGGCATGCGCACTAATTACAATTTTGCAACCATCACAAAACTATAATACAAATTTGATCATGTCTGAAAAAGATAGTTTACTACTTATTTAGTTTGTATTAGATTCTCGCTAAGCAAGATTTATATCATATTTTTTTATTAGTACCATTACTTCTAAATAATGACTGTTTTAATCAAAATTCTGGATTATCATCCTTCACCACATCGTTTTCTACGTAGGTACTTGACTGAGAGGATACTTAACCTTATTTAATAACATTGTTGAATGCATTTGAGAATATATACCGAATAAAATAAAATGAATCAATAAATAATAGTAGTTTAATTTGTTTGAGTCTAGTTTATTTTAGTTTCTAACAGTTGGTAACAGCAAATGATGTAACTTGATATATAACAAAACGAACAGACTTTTAATTTTAATAACGGAACTTGACAATTTCACAAACAGTCGTTGTGTTGTTTAGTTTTTAAAATGTGTTTATTGTTGTTTTGAAATGTTTCTTTTGTATGTTATCCGCTGCTAAAAAAGGCTGCTGGAATTAAGCGAAGCAAACATACGGAAGGGAGAACTAACACCTAATGTGGAGAAAACATATTTAGTTAGTAAGTACCAACAACTAACACATGTGCTGTTATCGTCGTAAAAAATGTAATCGCAAATTCTACAATGCACGCCTTTTAAACTACCATGAATATCTCTTACAACACACAATCAGCATTCGCTAACATAGTTGATTAACCCTGAAAACGATAGCAAATTCCCAGAATCGTATTTATTGTTAGGTCGGTTGGGTGAAAAGAAAACACGGGTTTTTTTTTTTATAAAATACTCTGCGTTTATTTATTTAACGAAGTCAAACGGACAATAAAATAAACTTGTGCCTGCAATATAATGATGTACTAAATCTATAATATACAACAGTCTATAAAATAGAATTACGTTACATTATACAATACATACACTTGTTAAAAATAGATTTTGATGTTTTTGTTTTGGAAACCGTAGTATTATTGAATGGTCGTTTTCATTATGCAGCGGCTGAAAAAGATATAGAAATGTTATGTTAGAATTGGTAAAAACTGTTATTTATCGTGTTGAAATCGACAAAACTCCAAAGAAAAAATGTAATCCCGATTTTTTTGTCTTCTGCTAGATTTAAATTTAAAAAGTGATAAAAAAATCATTTGTACTTTTTTATCACTTACGTAATTTGATAAGTGGTGACACTGATTGTAAACGTCAATTAATAGGAATGACAGTTCCATTTTTTTATTTTTGGGGGTTTATCTTTAGCTGTATTTATTATGATTTTTTATTTTAATTGTTACTTGTATATACCTAGTACATAACAAATTAAGGAGCAAACCGTATTATTTTATTCTTAACATAATTTATATTTCTTGCTTTTCCAATGTGTATTTTATTAATTTTGTCGATGCCTTTACTTAAACATCTTTAGCACTTTCAGAAAACATTTTTTTGCCTCTTATACGGATGTGATTGTGTCGCCACTTATTTTTTATATTATTCTTAAATTCACCTTCAACAGGCGGTGTTTCGGGTGGTGGAACAGCTGCTGCAGGTTCTGCTGGTGGGGCTGCTTCGGTTGGAGGAGCCTCAGGTGCAGGCGCCGCTTCTGAGGACGGGGCTGATTCTGCTGGCGTAGATTCGGCTGGAGTTGGTGCTCCTTCTGTTGGAGCGGTTCCTTCAGCAGGAGGAGCTGGTGCGTTAACAGAAAAGTTAAGGATTTTTCAATCAATATATAGAAACACTGGATGTGGTAATGTTAAAATTGCTTTAATAACTGAAACTATGTTTATTATTTGCAGAGACTTTCATATTTTAGGCGAAATAAAAGGTCTAATTTCAAATTAGAATAATAATAACCATAAAGCAAAGTTTACAGCCTCAATTTTAGTAGCAAAAAGCTACTGAATGTAAAAATTATCCAAACATTTAGCATAGATAAAAACCGCGGTAAATGTTTTGTTGTAAAATAAGACGCTACACAAAATGTGTAGTTTAGGCATTACTGCATAGATGTCGCTGTTCTCTTGAGTTGAATTGTCAACAGTTCCTAAACCCTTTGGGAACAGTTACGTGTTCTAAACCGATTGATTCGCGATAGGTAACTTACGTATTAGACAGGTATAAATTGCGACAGGCAACAAACGTAGAAATATAAATAGAGAAACTAACTGCTCTTTGTAAGTGATTGGTTCAATCGTGTCAAAATGTATTTGTTTTTTTACCATAGGTAGCAGCACGTTACGGCATGATACGAGGATTAGGCGGTTATTTATGATTTCCAATTATTGGACACCGGCCCTTAAGGTGGTCAGATTTTAGGGTCAGAAATGATATTTCGATATTAATACCTACCTTCCGTTGGTGCAGCACCTTCAGCAGGTGGGGCGCCTGAAAGATATTGAAATATATGGTTTAGATTTCTGGATACTAATTTTTCTAACAATTACTTTCCGTGGGGGCTGCAGCGGGTGGTGCTCCTTCTGCTGGTGGTTGTCCTTCTGCGGGGGGTTGGCCTTCAGCAGGTGGTGCTCCTTCTGCCGGTGGAGCTCCTTCTGCTGGCGGGACTCCTTCAGCTGGTGGGGCTCCTTCAGCTGGTGGTGCTCCTTCTGCTGGTGGGGCTCCTTCTGCAGGTGGGGCTCCTTCTACAGGAGGTTGACCTTCTGCTGGCGGTTGACCTTCTGCAGGTGGTGCTCCTTCCGTTGGTGGGGCTCCTTCAGCAGGTGGGGCTCCTTCTGCAGGTGGGGCTCCTTCTGCTGGAGGTGCTCCTTCTGCTGGTGTAGCACCTTCTGCCGGTGGTGCTCCTTCAGTAGGTGGCTGTCCTTCGCCTGGAGGCTGTCCTTCTGCAGCTGGTGCACCTTCTTCAGGTTTAGCTAGCATCGAAAATTTAATGATAAAATAAGGTGTTTGCTTTTGTTAGTTAATTTACGAGCTACTTAATTACCCGATTTGTTGTACGATTTGTATAGTGGGTATCTCGTGCCGTAACTCACGAAACTGCACTATATTGTGATAATTATTTGAGTATTTGGTGCTTACCTTCCGCTGGAGCTTCTTCTGCTTCAGGCTGTAATAAGAATAACCAATATTATAGCGTAAGAGACAACATCGGTAAGTGTTCAGTTAGTTAACTGAACAAATTAATTCGTTGAATTAAATTTATGTATGCAAAGAATTAATTAATTATTTTGCTTTTTGTTTCACTATAAACATTCTAACTCACCTTGTGATATTAAAACTAATTTGGTAGGTATTTACATCTTCCATTAATTTCAGAAATTCTATATGTATTCAAATGCATCCATTGTCATTTGGTAACATATTTTGCAGTTTATTACTTGTTGCAGTTTGGTAGATAATGATAATGTGCAATACAAACAAAAATAGATCAACTCTTGCTATAAGGACAAGAAAGATAAGGAATGACGAAAATAATTGTGTTGTGCCAAATTATTGTTTCTAAATTTAGATTTCTAATTCAGATTAACTCTTTCTATTTTTTGAAATATACTTTAGAAATAGAAAAATTGATAACCGATTCATCATCAGTTTTTCTTATGTTATATTCGATGGAACATACTTTGAATGACTGTAAAAAGCTCTTCTGGCAAATGGCTTCATTATGTCGCGCTTTTATTTCTTTCTCTTAAATTTACTTCAATAATTGTAGTTATAATTATTGAATCTTATATGCAGTATAGTGGTGAGCCAAAAGCTTAGAAAATTGACAAAAATGAAATTATTTGAATTAATTTGAATTTTTCCTGAAAATCATATATAGGACAAGCTAGCGCCATCTAGTTTCAATTTAAAGCAATGGAGCAAACAATATCATTCACCTACTTGATGTTCTCTTCACAATGAGTCAAAGTTTTTGAAAATCGGTTGATATTCATCCACTGAAGCTTTTGTGTGAGAAAAAGTATGCTTCCCCAACCACTTTACAGTAGGTGCAAAAAAAAAGTATCATGAACAAAACTTATAGATAATTATAAGTTGCCTGTACATTCTTCATGTCTTAAAAAGTAAGTTCTTCTGTAAAATCAATAATAAAAGATGGGCTCCATTTGTCTCACACATACATAAGCGGATATATTGTGTACATTACTAACCACTCCAACATTCTCTGTATTAATAAATATATTTTTTTATTAAAAAGATATTAAAAACGATAATTACAAAAAATGGCATAAAAACAAGTCAAGTTCGCCACTCGTATTTTAACATGAATTTGTGCTTTAAAATATGTATGTACATATATCTTTTTAATATACTATTGTCAAATTAATTTTGACAGTTAAAAATGAAATGTTGGTTTTTTTTACGTTTTAGGTCGGACATCCAAATCAACCCATCCCTACTTACTTTCCGAAGCAAAATGTTGGTAAAATATTTTGTTGGATGGCACACTACATTGCAGTTTAAATTCATTAAAAAATACCCGATTTTTTTGTTGCTATTTTAATGAACAAAAAGGTAAAACGAAATAAAAATGAGTATCGTTCAACAAAAACAAAAAAAAAAGAAAAAGAAAAACAACATTAAAAAAAACTTAAAAACAAAGAAATGAATTCAGGAGAAAGTACAATGAGGAAGGTAACATAGAAAAAAACACATATCATTTTCCGTATTACAGTTTATATAATACTATGTATTTATAAATAAAGAAAGGGACATTCACAAGACAGTATAAGATACAACAAAGGGGGTGTCACGTGCATTTTATTATATTATACATATATACTCAAAATATCACACCCTTAACGATAACATACATATTATTGAATGTTACACTCCGGATTGGGTAGTTGTAGTCCCGTGATGTTTTTTTTTTTTTACCTTTTTGTTTCAGAAAACAAACATTGCGAAAATAAGACACAGTCGAAACAAAACAAGAACAAAACATAAATGAGTTGCATTATTGTAAGTATAATAATATTATAGTAAAAGAATATAAGTAGTATTTGTCACGTGATTTCTCGACTTAAATAAGTGCTCATGCCTCAGCCTCTTGTACCTTTTTCTCGTCTTTCTTTGTCCAGTCAGGTTTTTTCTGTAACACATCGGAAACATGGCATTAGTACTCTTCAAAAACGGAGAATAAATAAATTCGACATATCTATACACTGCCGTCCGCGAAAGTTTGACCAACGGAGAAAGTTCTACAAATACCTTGATCTAATAAGTTTTATCGCATTCAACGTTGATAATCTAAATATGCATTCATATTAGACACAGAGAATTTAATTAAATTAAAACAGTATTTGCACCGGATTATATTAATCTGGTAGGGATTTTATGGTTTCTCCTCCTTCTCTCTCTTTCTCTTAGGGCTCCATCCGTACCTCGGTTGCTCATTTCGAATGTTTTATTGCGATTTTAGTTTCTATATATGTCTCTTTTATGAGAAAAATATTTAGGAGATAAAATTGTGGATTGTAAAGTCTTTATTTTTTTATTAGTATTTGTTGCCTTTTTAGTTATTTGGCCAATATTCCGTGGGCGATAGTGTATGTACTCGATCTTTGATTGTGTAACAATATTAAAATATTTAAGAAGATTGCGTATCGAATTTATTTTTTTTTTTCACTACATTAACTTTAAGTAAATAATAAATACGGTGCAATGAAAAAGGAAAGAAAACAACAAAGTGTGCATTGGTGTAGTAGGAATAAATATAAAAATAAAATTAATTTAGTGCTCTGTGCATTGGTGCGCCTCCAAACACAAGTGACATATTAGGACCAATCAAACAGATGTGAAGTTCCCTACTGAAAAAAAGGACTACTGAAAATAACATCGTAAAACCGTTCTGGCATTTAAAAAATATAAGTTTTTAAATGCCTAAAAATCCTAGAAAAGTATACCCCTTCACAACTAGTATGCCTACAACATTACAGCTATCTATGTGCAGCATTTTTTACCTTAGCGGCAGATGCAGCGTTCTGAAAAATAGTTATTTAAAAAGCACAGTTTAGTCACAATATTTATTACACCATCTGATTTAGAAGAAAATTATTGCGGACGAAAAGAATAGAAGAAAAGAAAACATTGTTTTAGATTATATTAGATTAGGCAGTTGGCAGTTTTATATATTAAGCTATCTGAAGCAAAATTAGCGAAGCGAGTCAGCTCACCTTCACGTGTATGATAAGTTTTCCACATTATGCATTGAGAAAACACAAAAAAGGTGGGTGAAAATACATAGGAAACATATAAAAAAAAAGCCGGAAAAATCATTTTAAAAAAGATGCAAAAAGATGTGCCCCAAAAAGAGTGTGAAAAACAAATAGTGTCGTCATGTACTATTTTAATAGTTTTATTTACAATATTATTAAATAATAATTATTAATGCTTAAACAGTAAATTTCTTTTTAATTATTATAGCCAAAATAATCTCATAATATAGATGTATATAAAGTGTAACATTTAATATTGCAATCGACGGTGTTTTTACTTCTTCTGCCACTCTGCCTTTTCGGATTTCTTGGGCTGTGAAAATAAACCACTATTCTAAGTCCTATATACAAGATCTACGCCTTAGAAATGTATGCTATTGCAAAAAAAATCATATTAATAAAGGTAAAAGCGCTAAGAAAACTGTTTATAATGATATTTATTTATCGAAGTTCAATAGAAAACCTCACAGAAATATATTATGTTGCTAAACTTATCGTAAAGATGACGCTGTGCTTATTTCACTGCTTGTTTGATGCATATTTACGTATAAACTTGTTTCGCATATATAATTCTTAAATACATATATAGTGTTCTTACAATTTGCAATAACATACAAAACTATTATACACCAATAGAAAAGTTAATTCAATTTAAATGAATCTACAGGTGGCAAAATTTGAAAAATTCTTTTATTAAAAGGTGTTTCACGTCTTGTAAATTCAAATATTCCTTTCTACGTGTGTACACAGATAATAAATAATCAACCAACTAAAAGAACTACTACTGTTTTTTTTTTGCAAAATATACACTAAAGCAGGGATCACTAGAAATAAAAAATAATCCGACACGTTCCTAAAAGAAAACTATCTAAGAAAATTAAAACTCGTGGGAGGTGGAGTGGTCTAAAAACTACTCTTCGAAAAACAAAATTTCCTAAAGGCCACGGCCTAAAATATAATCGCTTACCTCCTTGTCTTCTTCTTCCAAGGTGAACTCCTTCTTCTTGACAACTTTGAGTTGATTACGGAAGTTGAATTCAGCGGCCTTCTTTTGGAGTTTGGCAAACTTGTTTTCGTATTTGGATACCTTCTTCAGGGTTGGTTTAACGCTGAAAATGGAAGGTAGTAGGTTAAAACTTTGGTTTCTATACAGAGATTAATTTTTATATTTAAAAATAAAGCTAAATTTAATAATTTAAAACGTCACACACTATTTACAATTTGTCAATTTAAAATAATAAAATGACACCCTGGATAGTTAAATACTTACAATTTGCCTCTGAGGTCGTTCACTTGGCTGTTCAGGTCGGAAATCTACAAAACGTAAGAAGACACATTAATAACCGTGAAATCAATTATATTTACTAGAACCTAACCACTTTGTAATTTCATTTTTTACAGTGTATCATGATTAACGTATTTTTTTTGTTACAGAGTAGTTATGTTCCTATCAAGAAGAAAAAGCTTAGAAAACGAACAAGAGGTGCATTTATGTGAAAAGATACAAAAGAAAAAACAAAACAGGCCGACACACACATACAAAAAACAATCCACGAAACAAAATACAGACATTTATATAACGGAAAGTGTTGTCAAGTGACTGTTAGTTGAGATAAGTTAGTGACAAACGGTTACAGAACTTGAAAGTTAGTTTAAAAAACAAAAATGGAAATTTAAGCAGCGAGTTATATGCGAGTAAATTAGACGTATATTTACAAGTATGTATAATATGGTGAAGACAAATTATTAAAAAAAAAAAACAGATATGCCTACTACTTGGTGTGTAAAATACATTGATTGATTGTTTGCGGTAAGTTTCGGTACTACATAAAAATATGGACACTACAGGGGATATTACTTGACAGATTATTGTCTACAAAAAATAAAAAATAAAAACGTATAATGAGTTTACACAATATACAGCCGTGGAGAAATATCAAAAAATGTGTTTTTATTTCTCACGAACAAAAACGTACAGCAGTATACAAAAAAAACGAAAAACGTACAAAAAACACATGAAGAGACTCGTATGTTTCTTTATTAACACATATCACATATTACCGTTGAACTTTGTCAACTTTTATTGTTATGAGTGTCGGTGATGTCATATCTTTGAAGGAAGAAAATATCCTAAAAGTAACGTGTAAGAGAGTTAAATGAAAAACTACTGGGCTATACAATGATCGGAGTCACTACTGCCTGTTTAGCCTCTTTTGGCTTAATTGTTTGTAAACGTATATCTTTATTTTTGTTATTATGGTTGATAGCACACTATTACTGGTCGAGCACAGCTTTTGATTTTGTCTTGCTTTGTAAAAGCGATTTAGTTTATGTGAAAATATGTTTGTTTAATCGGAATTTAACTACTGCATGAATATAAGTGAAAAAAATGCAGAATATTCGTGGAAAATGTGGAAATTTATGTATATAATAATATATGCTTCATGTTTGATAGTGCCAGTGATGCGTGAGGCATACTTTTAAGGAGAGACAAACCTTTCTTAAGGAGTCATCGTTGAGTTTTTTTTACTCTTTCCTCAATTAAGTGCTTAAAAACTACTTATGCTTTCGATAATGCAAAAAGTGTGTGACTATCTCTCATGAGTTATATTCATTTAGGAACGTCATCGAGTTATCTGTGATTTTTTGTTAGAATAAGAACCGAAGAGGAAAGTCTTTGTACAATATTGTCAGAATAATTCCTTGGACCTATTGTCTTTTCATATTTCTTTAACATCTTATGATAGTACGGTAAAGCAGATGTTTTCACAGGTTTGTAGTGGTAATGCCTGAAAGCAATGAACAATGAGTAGGTAACAACAGAAGCCATAGTGAAAGCCATATGGCCTACATTCCAGAATTTGTCGCTGTGGGGAAAGTCAGAAACGAAATAAAAGTTTTAACAACATAGTCTAGAAAAAACAATATAAAAACCAATTCAAAAAATCCATTTTGTGCACTTTTTATGCATTGAAAAATATGAGTAGGTGTAGATTTGGTTATGGTTTAAAAGAAAAATATGAAATCAATTTTATTTTCTATCCAAAAGCGGTTTACCCCTCCTTAATGCGCCTCACTAAATTGTCGATGCACAATTATAAAAGGTTATTAGTTTTATGTTCTCTATCAAAGTTACACAACAACAATATCTATTACTCTAATTCAACTACACAATTGACTGAATTTCCTATAAATAGTTTTTCTGTTGAATATTCTGTGTTTTAAGTTGTTAAATGGATCAGTTTTACATACACACATATTTGATGTGGTCCTAAGTCTCTACACTATTAAATATTAATTTTAGTTACAGTATTTGAATTATGATAACACTGGCCGAAGGGATAAAACTTGTTTTTTCAAAGATGCATGTTAAATGAAAGAATTAATAGAAGTTAAATATTTTAAAAACTTAATACAAACCAATTTGAATAAAATTTTGCAGTATTTTGTAGTATATCCACCGAGTGTTGGAAAACATTGCTTCCTCTTGTTGCAAATCTCACGTTTAGGGGGGCAAAGCAACCGTCGAAATTTCAATGTTTTTTCAATTTTTCTACAATTTACTCTGCTACTATGAAGGAAAAGGTATTAAGTTATATATTACAGAATTCTCTTTTTACAGGTCTACTAAATTTCCTATTAAATCACTTATTAAATCGCAAACAAATAAAAATTTCGAAATTTCAAGGGTAGATTTCACCCTTTAAAGGTGAGATTTGGAGCAAACGGACATCAGCGTTTTTTTTTTTTCTTAACACTCAATGTATAAAAACAACCAATATGTCAAATTTTATTCGAATCAACGATTGATAATACAATTATTCAATTGTTAATATTTTCAATTTAGCTTTTAACTACAGCGTTATAGAGCGCGTTGACCACCAGGGTATTCATTAAATTCAAATCGAGCTAAGTTGAGTTTATTATTTACTTGACACCAAATAAAAAACAGGTCTTTTCTGAATTACGAAATTTCTAAATGAATGCATTCCATTTAAAAGTGGGTTTATGACAAATAGTGATAATTTTTACTTCTAACATATAAAAAAAGTTGGAGGTATATACTTCCAGTTGATCCAGAAGATATTTGCTTAGTTTCAACTTTATCCCAACTTTTTATAATTCAAAATGTAATAGCAAAAAATTTAAAAGTGAAATTCCACACAAACTGAATTAAACCCGTTTTTTATTCGAACAAATACTGCATCTATTAATGTTATCTAGAATGAATGGAGTTATTCATTATTAGATGAAGCGATTCTATTACAAAATTAAGTAAGGGGAAAAGACTTTATCGTTTCAGTATTTAGTGTGGGTGTTCTAGCAGGACTTATGCCTAAGTATGCAGTGTAGTGTGCGAGGGTTTAATAGCATGGCGCTTCTAACTTATTTCAGTTTCCGATTCCAGTAACGCACACAATTAAAAATAAAAACGAGGTAATTCTCCTCAACTGTTTTAAACCAGGCGATTTGGAACGTAGTTTCTTGTAGGTATAAAAAAGAAAACAAAAAAAAGCCCGTACGAGTCCATACAATAAGACGCGCTCTCTAGATTCTCATAAGCATGAAGAGCCATGCCGTAGTGAGTGGGGGGTGATGATGGTGGCGGGGCACAGCTGCAAGCTCACTATAAACATGTCGATGGTATATTTTTAAACGATACAAAAATAAGCATCCGCATTTCTGGTCGTGACCAAAGTTATTTTCTCACATATTTTCTTCCTCTGTTAGATGAACAATGTGGGGTTACTTCAAAAAATAAAAAAAAGGATTTGTCGTGGTGTTGCAAAAAAAATATATAAAAAGAACAAAAAGCAAATTGACAATTTGGGTACATAATAAAACAAATTTGTTTCAGAGTTTGTCATTAATGTAAGGAAGCCTTGTGTGTTATGTCTAAGCTTACTATATGAGGGGACAAAGCTTGTTTATCAGACACGATGATATAAATGAACAAACATGTATTTTTTTTTAATTACAATATTGATGAAAGATTAAATCGTGCATTTTCAATCTTCTAAAATTGTATATTATGGGTTTGTCAACGATCTATTCTTCCATCATTACTTCACGATGCGCCAGGTGTGTTAGTAAAAAAAAATGATATCGCAAGGGTGGGGGAAAATACGGCTTAACACTTCATGTGCTTATCAAAAAAAAAATATTATTTATAACATATTAACTAACAACATATTCTGTTCTAAATCTTATTTCGGTTTTGGTATACGAATTAAAGACAAAACACATTTAAGAGGTCATTTTGTATAATGAACCTCTAAAGTGAATTAATTATTTTTTATATGGACGAAACAATGGTTTATACGGTATCCTTTTTTTTAGATGTATATAAGTATGCTAATTCGCTAATATATTAGGATTGTTCCATCCAGCAGTTCCGGAATTAAATTTCGAAAACAAATTGAATGTTTATTGTGTATTGTATTATATTTCTTTTATGTAGATTTAAACACCAATAAGTTTTATTTTAATTTTTTTTTGCATATTATTACAAATATATACCAATCGTACAGAAGTTGTGTTTAAGTGCAACTCTGATATGAACTAACTTCTATTCCTATTGAATGAAACCTCTATCTTTTACTATCCGCTAATTATATTTAAAAAAAAGCAAAACTAGAAAATTATCAATTTACGAAGGAATGTTTCACCCAAAGCAAATTTTTATTATATTGTTATGTTTAAATTTTCGGAGTTTGAAGTAGACTTCATTTTAAGTAAAAAAAAAAAAAAAACGCAAAACTTGTACATCCATTTTTATTTGTTTCAAAGTTATAAACCTATGAATGTTATTTAAAAAAAAATTTTAATTAATAATATTTTCAAAATGTCCACCTAATTTTTAATTGGCCAGAATCGCTAATTTTTTAATAGCCAGAACAGTTATGACCTTTTCAAAAAATATACATTTTCAAACTTAAAATACCTACTAATCTCACAAACAATAAACCTATAAATGTATGGTTATTTGAAAAAAAAAAATGATTCCCGACCGCATTATCCAAGATGGATTGGTGCATGGCCACCTAGATCACCCGGTCACAATTCCTTGAATTTTTTTTTAGGGGGGACATGAATGAAATGGGGGGGCATCGTATCGATAAAACAAACGTGAAATTCGTGGAAGTTCATCTGTTGGCTTACAGGGACCAGCCTGCATTCCACAACGAGGTGGATATTTTGAAACTATTATTCATTGATTTTTTTTTTAATAAAATCAGTTTTTATTGACTTTTTTTTTCATTATCTGACAATAACATTCATAGGCCTGTAACTTTGAAACAAATAAAAATGGATACACAAATTTTGCTTTTTTTGTTTTACTTGAAATTAAGTCTAGTTTACACTCCCAAAATTTGAACATAATGATACGGGACACCTTCTACACATAGTATCAGTCAAAAATGTGTAAAAATCTATTTAAATTTATTTTAACAAAACGGATCGGAACTGATGGTTCGAACAAAGCTGTAACAATTATACTTCATAATGTCGCTTGAAAAGTATTCAAATGATGAATGAGAACAGTTTTGTTTTTGTAAATTTCTTTAAGATTAACATAGTTATTTATGTACTAAAGTAGCAGTGACACTGTAATCGAACGAATCTGTAGATTCCGAGCCGAGGCAAGTAATCAATCCACTTCCACCGTGGTGTATACAATATTTTTTTCGGCTCCCATATTCGAAAGTACAACTATATTACACCCATTCTGTTAGCGAAAATGCTATATTACAGGCAATGCCTCGTAAAGTGAAAGTGCAAGTAAATTTTATTTGCCTTGGGTCTGTAAAATGCGAGCGAAAGTGGTCATGCACATGCGTGAAAATCTATACCCTAAGATTGGTCTCGACAGGTTTCATATTTGTTTCTTTTGAATTTTCTGCGGATTATGTTTGTTTACAAGTGAAAAGACGATTGAATGAATGTTATTTGCGACTACAGTAGCTACAATACGAAAGAAGAGATTACATGAACTATCGGCAGGGTGATTAATAGATATGTAGAGTGACTACTGAAGCAGAGAAGCAAAGATGGTATTATAGGGACTATTAGCGATACCGTATTTTGTAAATGTTAATATTGTGCGATATGTCACCATATTATGTGAAACTTAACCTACAAAATTATGTCGTAGAAGAATAAAGTTACATTTCAGCCCCTTAAATGTATGCTATAAAGTTGTACTTGAGAATATAGGAGTCGAAAAAATATATTATTGGAACAATTCTCGCTAGTGTAATATAAAATCAATAATTTGGAAGTAAATTACTTCAATCGGTAAGTATACTTAAAAAACCGTTGTTTCGCCACATCTAAAAGACGATACTGACACGACAATGACGTTTCATAAAATTAATAACATAAATCCTACATACATCAAAAAATGTCATCATTTAAAAACTTGACGGTAAGTGTAGTTGTGTGACGTTTAGAATGTGTGTCATATCACTCTCGTGTTCATTGTTTTTGTCAAATCATAGTAATATATATTTCTGGTTTTGTTACATAATTTTTTTTTGTTTTTGTACCTCCCAGTCTCGTTTACGGACTTCCCGTTCCAAATCCCACTTCTGTTCCTCGCATATATACATGCGCTTATAATAATCCTCCAGTATCTTCTTTAGCGTGGCTAAAACCGGAAACACGAAGCAGTAGATATAGTAATAGTAGTTCAGCAAGCTCTTTGATCAATCATTATTTACGATTAATGTGAGAGTAAAGAAACAGTTTGGCAATGACCCCTCGATGGTAATATAATACCAACTAACGTAAGAAAAAAAAATTTACTAATGGCATATTCCATTGCCTATAAAAACTATATGATTGCGTTAAGTCAAATCGTATAAACCAAGAGAGATTTGCTCCACAATGCTGGAATAGCAAAGATATTAACTCATTCTTTATCAATTCAATACATATTAAGTACTATTACAGTTAATTTTTGTTTTAATCTCTGAATATACAATGCTATCATTATTTTGCTATGTTTAGTTTTAAAAAGGGTAAGCCACTACAGAATATTAGAATACACTCTTTCAAAACTGTTTTAAACAATTATTATTATTATCATTATTTCTGGGAGAGGAGGATGATTTTTTAAAATAATTTAATTATTTTTTTTCATGATATCAGGGAGAGAAGATTAAGAGTCTTTATAACATAGGGGTGAGGGATAAATTTTATAAAATGATTAAGTTATTTTTTCTAATTAAAAATTTGTTAAATAATTAAATTAACCGCCCTCCCCCCTCGCCTCACCCACCAGAGAAAGGAGAATGAATTTATTTTTAATATTTAGATTAATATTTTCTTTTCACAAATTCACATTTATTTTAATGATTAAATTTAATTGTTTAAAACAGTTTTGAAGGAAGAATACATTAAATTTATATAATTAAAAAACTTAATCGTTTAAAACAATTCTGAATGGGAGAATACATCTTTTTTAATTTTAATTTTTTTTTTGTAAGGGAGGGATGATTTTTTAAATAATTTAATTATTATTTTAATTAATTAAATAATTTTTTGATTATTTTTTTCAAAATATCGGAGAGTGAGAATTAAAACTACAAACTCAAACATTCATAGTCATCTGCCATAACTTAAAAATAATAAATGTTTGGATTTAACCGTGTCAAAGTGATTAGTTAAAAAAGAAAAATTAATTTAATCCCTAAAAAATATCCCCTATAAATTTAATTATATACTCCGAGACAGGGAGAATTCAAAATATGTTAAATCATCAAACACCTGAGTAGGGGCCGTGTCATTTTCTTATCATCGTCCCTCTTTAACACGTTTAAACCCAAGAAGTTCTTATTTTTAAGTTACGATTAAAACTATTTTTTGAGGTGGGGGTGAGAATATTTTTTCCAATGATTAAATTTTTCTTTTAAATTAGAAACGTTGAAAACAATTAAATTTATGCTTTTTGAACGCCCAGGTGGAGGAAAATGAATTTATTGATTGAATAATTAAATTTGTTTTTTTTTTTTTTGAATACACGGACATAGTTTTAAATCTTTCAGAGACAATGTTCTAAAGAAGATGGGTAAGTTTAATGGGCCAAAGTGTTAACAAAAATTGGTGGTGACAAGGAACAACACTACAAAAAAAATTTTTTTTAGTAGGTATCTTCTCTTTCTCTGGAACTATGAAAACACTCATTTAATCATTAAAAAAAAAAGCAGGCACCAGTGCTCATCCTCCGTGTTCAAAACAAAAATTTAATCGTTAAGGAAAAACACTATTTCGGCGATTCGTATACAAAATACGAAATTCAGTTTTTATTGTTCAAATTATGCTGTAGTGGCGACGCATCCAATGATGTACAATTTTATATCCTGTAATTGATTATATCTATATTCTGTATTGCATTAACTAGTACTTTTTAAAACTGAACATACGAAAATATTACCATTGTATGTTCAGAGTTACGGAAAAACTCACCGTATATTAAGTATTATTCCATTGAAATTTGAATCCGCAAATACTTTCACACTGTTTGCCAACTGTGTAAAATTGACCAACTTAAAAATAGGATCTTAGCAGCAAGTCTGTCTAAAATTATTGCCGACTGATAATTAAAACGATAGACAGCTGCCAAATAACTCTTTTGATGGTACGTAGTACATATTATTTATATAGTTTAATTTTATTTTTAATTTAGCAATGATTCATTGTATGTATGTACGTTTCTATGAAGTCTTATTTAGAATATGCAGAAACTGCTTAATTCATGTATTTCATTTTTTTGTTTTCCTTTTACAAATAAGTTATTTATGTAAGATTGATTGGGTATATCTATAAAAGTATTACAGGGAAAACTCGATTAATATCTACGAAAATCGTGCTGTTAACTTGCTAATTTAATTGGTTTGAATGGCTAATAAGTATTGGTAAAGATTTGATATGGAATGAGTTTTTTTTTTTTAATATCTCTGCAATAGCAAAGCTTTGACATTTTTGAAAATTTAACATTATTTATGATAGGGTTTCAATTCAGATATAATTTTCTATTTGCGTCAACATGTTCACCTTGAACTAATTTTAATTGACCCTTAGAACTTGACATCTTTTTTTTTAATGGTAGCAGGCACAAATATCAAATAAGTATCAATTAAAATTATTAATCCAAGATTTTAGCGTGTTGGTGCATGATTAGAAAAGTATACTTATTTTGTTTTGCGTACATTAAAATCGAAATTTTAGATAGATTTCCATGGCTGAAATATGTATTTTTGTTTTCCTATTTATATATTATCTATATGCAAAACTACCTACAAGAAAAGGTGTGATTTCTCCTAAGTCTATAATTGGAGAATTTTCAAACATCATCAAATCATCAAATACAACTTCGTCTCACAGAGTGTGTTTTCTACTATAGGTACATCTGCAAGACGTATTTTTTTTTATAGCAATTCATATAAGTATTTATGTATTTAGGAAAATTTCATTTAACAACTTAAGAAAAAGTTTTCCATAATATGAATTGCCTTTATATCTATATTTTTACGTTTCCTATATATATAGATATATTTTTATATTTTTTTTTTCAAGTGTAAAGTAGTGTGAATCGTGTATAGTTTTTCAGATATATTTTTGATACCTCTAATTCTTTTAATTTTTCAATCCTTTCTAGGTCAAATTTATCCCCCTCTAGATCATTAATTTTGTTCCAATAAGTTTGAATAATAGTCTGTAGTTCAGCTAGAATAAACAGAAAAAATGTTAACACAGAAAGATGAGAGATGGGATACGGTGACAAGCATTTAAATAAAATCACATTTTAATTCTCGTATGTCCTTTTCTCCGTTTCATTTTCTTTTTAAATGTATAAATTTCTCTGACGATGATTTTATTTAGCTTTTCTGTATCTGAAGGATGGGATCTTATAAACAGAGGAGAATCCAAAACGGGCTTTGTGTATTTCTTAAGCTAAGCAGAAAGCCAAAAAAAATGTGCACAATTTTCCCTCAAAAAAACAAAAATATTTTTACTATTTGGTGATATAAGTGCACAGGTATAATCTTTTAAATTTACAGACGTCTTTGAACCAAAAAAAAAATTGTAGTTCTCCACAAAAAAAAAAAAATAAAAAAATTAAAATAAATACAATATAAATATTTAGCTGATCTAGGTGGGCTGTGCTACAAGCTCTACGCGAGGTGCTCAATGTCGAGGCTAATGTGCAGTTTTCTCTTAATTCATGCCATGAATCCGCGCATCGATTGTTTAATTATTATAAATCTTAATATGCTACCTGAAAATCTCTGAATTCGACTTCTTTCTCTAGATCGTATTTCTGAATTTCCAACTGTTCTATGCGCTTGTGATACAGATCGCAGTATTGCTTAATGCTCGCTAGAATGTAGATGTTATTGTCAATGCTGGAATGTTATATAGCTGTTTCTGATTCTTCATTTTTTTTTTTATTAATAATTAATTGAGGTACACATAAAAAAGATTCATCATTTTTTTTCGATGTGCATAACTTTGCTTTTTTTGTCACGTATCGTGAATCGCCCTGTAGCGACTGTAGGCAATTCTTATGCTGTAGTAACATCAGAATTTATTGACTAATTATGAAGCTGTAAGTTTTATAGAGGAATATAGAAAGAAAAATTAGAATTTCTGTTGAGATTTTAACATGGGAAGAAACAGTTGGATTTCACTATGAAATATTAATAGAATTTTTAATACTTTAATGGGACACCAATATACATAGATAGAGACAACCATTTTGCATAAATGTTTTACTTTGTTTTAAAAAAAAAAATATCGAGTAAAAGGATAATCCCAAATTGAAAATTTAATAGAATTTATTTCTGTGTTCTTAAAACATTTGTTTCACAATCGTTAATAAAGTATTTGAAAAAAAAAGTATATTGTCTAAAAACCATTTTGACACTATTTGTGAATTAAAAAAATTGTTTTTCGTACTCGCTTATCAAAACCTGTCATTTCACGATTCAATTTGCGTGCGTAAAGAGTCACTTTAAACACGAGTGCGTAAAAGTAAAGTTGGTACTTCCTGGAACTTGATTAATTTAGTGACATATTGGCGGCTTCGCGAATTTCAGGCGGTGTACATTGCATTTCATTATCAGAATTCATGTTGTTGGTGAGGCTTTTATTTTGTATGAAATTTTTTGAATTTGACAATTTTAAATTAAATGTCACTTCAAATAATCAATACTGCCAACTCAATTTTTTTATCAAGAGATTAGTACCGTGTGTCATAAACAATAACGTATTTAACAATATGTATTATTATTATAGTTCTCGTACAAAAAATATTGTACAAACTTCGTGCGTGAAACATTTCGCGAATTCGTGTCCATAAAGCGCTCGCCTACGGCTCGCGCTTTAAACTGGTAACTCATTCGCGAAATATGATTGCACGCACTTGGTTCGTAAATAACTATTGCATGATGCAAATAAATATTACATCAAACTGCCGGTCTTTAAAAACTACTAGATATTATTAAAAAACATTTTTCTGCTCCAATATTGTTGCTGTTTTGTTACCATTCCTTTTTAAATTATTTTTACAACAACACCAGAAGAAGCGGGCTCCTTTTTTTTCACACTGCAAAAAGTGCAGAAAATTTAAAAACTGCATAATTGCCATAGTACCGGCTTTCTAAGAACTGTACCTGATGCAATTCAAATCGTACGAATCTGTCTCACCCTCGTTAGCGCAATCAGTCAGAGCGCTCGTCCGGTAAACGAGAAGTGTCAGGTTCAAATAATAAATAAACTTATTAAATTTTCTTATTGGGATACCTTGTTTGTGCATTCATAAATTTCGGATTTCATTTCGATTTTCTCATCCAAGCATATCATTCTGAAGCCTCTTACCGCATGCAAAAGCACTGGCATCGACATGCCCCAAAAAATAGAAAAGATAAAGAGACAGAAAAACCAGCAAAAATTCTTATCTTATGTATATAGAAGATTCCTCGCCTTAAATGAAGAACTTCATTTAACAACCAGATAGTAGCAAAAAAAGGAAAAATATATCCTTAGTACCATATCGAAATGAAATCGTACGAAAGGATACAAAATGGTTCTCTTGGATAATAATAATAATTTCCCCAAAATTTTATTTTCATGTTAATGCGCATACATTTCTTTGTCTTACTTAATGCAAAAAAGATAATAATCGTAACATGCACACCAACAACGGGGTAGTCGTTTGAGAAAAGAAAATTTCGCTTTTAGAATTATTATCAAAAAAGTAAAATAAAGTAAAATAAAATAAAAATTATATAGGCTTGTGTGATCGTGCAGCAACGAAATGCTTTTATATTGGCCGCCTCTAACCTCGATGTCTTTGAGTCGTACTAGATACTCCAAATCGTACTTTAAGTCCTCCAAACGGTTGATTTTGTCGTAATACGACTTGCAAGTGGATTTAAGGCTTTCTGGCAAAAAAAAATACGAAAAAAAGGTTGATGATAAAAAAATTTTCTCGTGCACCAGGGTGGATCCCCACAAAAAATAAATGGAAAAACACAAAATACAATACAAAAAAAAATCTTCACTGATGAACTATGTATGTGGGGGTTTGGCAAAAAGAGTTTGAACAAAAAAAAATGTTGAAGGACGTCTTTCGTTCTGTAGAAAGAGTAGTGTGAACCAAGGTTTTTTTTTTAGTTGTTTTGAGTTTTGGGAATATTCGGTGTGTCACCTGAGTATATCTCTAAAAATATACAGCAAATCCGCTACTATGGTGTCTGTCTTTACAGAAACATATATACCACATATTCCTTAGATCAAATTAAGCAGACTTAATTTAATTTCCATTATGCTGTTGAAAATCTCCATGCAATTCAGGTAAAATATTTACAATACGAATTATATACGACTTAATATATAAATAGAGTATAGAAAAAAAACGGTGTAGTGAAATAGCAGAAGTAATTATAAAGTCATGTTTTGTTCATAAGAGAAAAAAAAAGAATTACACTAAATTCGAAGTAATAAAAAGTTTACTTAAATCAGCTTATTTTGGTATAAGAAATGTACGATATAGTTCAGTGAAGATGTTTTACAAGCACTTTGTATATCAAATTTAACATTTCTAAAGATCCGTTTGATTATTATTAGCACAAAAATTCGAGCATTCCGATTTAACTTTACAAAATTGCTGTACATCCAAAGGGATACAACACAAGCTATTGATTCTTGTTAGAAAATAAATAATGATAAATATGTGTTTTGATAATTTTTTTCCCTATTCTTATTTTTATTTAAAATGCGCCTATAATATCGTTGGATTTTTTTTTGCTGAACTAGATAGTAGGCATAGTGCCAAATATAACTTATAATAAAAATAGAAAACCTGCTTTAAATACTACAGAATAGATAATCCCAAATATTTTTTTAAAAAAATTTAAACAACAATAGCAAAAAGTAAAATAGTTTGATCCTACCTTCGTTGGCTTCATCGACGAGTTTCGGCTTTCCACAACGTTCTTCAATGATGCGTCTACGTTCCGCTGCTTTGCGTTCTTGTTCCTTCTTCAGTTCCTCAGCGGCCTTTTTCCTCAACAGTAGCTGTTTAGATTAGCAAAAAAAGATTGGTCAACACGCTAGGGTGATTATTGTGTTGTATGGGTTTACCCTGAGTTTCTTCTTCCTCTCGGGGGTCATGAAACCTTTCTTGGCCTTCTTTGCCTTGGAGGCTTCCTCCATACGGGCTCTGACCTCGGCCCTCTTGCGGTCAATTTCCGCCTGTTTCTTCTTCTTTTCCTATTGTCACCAATCATTATTTTTTTTTGTCTTTCGATATTTTTATTTTAAATTAAAAACGGAAAAAATCAATGATAGAAAAAAAATTAAAATTTTAAACATTAAAAAAAATAAAAAACAACGAAAAAAAAAATTGATACTAATAAACCTGTCTTTGCTAGAATTACGTGCCTCATCCAGCCTCTTTTTCTGCAAATAGAAAAAACAATAAATTAGAACCAAATTGTTTATTTGGAAAGCAAGGGGGTGCAATTGTAAATTGAAATATTCCACAGAAAAAAAAACTTGTGATGTTTTCAAAAAGAAAAAACAAGATAAAAAAGACATGGGACGGACAAACAGAAAAAAATGAAAAAGTGCAATGTTTATTTCGATAATTTAGATTGAAGGGGCAGCAGAATTGTTTATTATTTATAGAGTGAAAAAAGAGATCGCATAGCTACTATGATCTAATTTATCGAAACTTTAAAAATTAAACAAGTGAGGTGGGGGTTTAGTATATAAAACGTTTTATATTTACAAATGAAGTGATAATCATAAATTGAACAAGTGAGGTAGGGTTTAGTAAAATATAATGGATTTTGTATATTTACATTTGAAACGGTAATATATGTGTAATTAGATTGAACAGTTGTTTATAATTATTGTCAGATTTGGGGTAAATACAGCAGAAATAATTATTAGTCATAATTAACGATTGACAATGATATTTATTCATGAATAATACATTTTTATATCATCTATCTGATCATAAAAAAAATAATAATAAATAATAATAAAGCAACATTTTTCTATCAAACAGCTGTAACATTTTGATGCAAGCTGATTAAATTTTGTTTATATTCAAAAAATTGTATTGTTGTTATAAAAGTTTAGTCAATAAAAAAAAATATTAAATTTTTAACGGAAGAAGCAAGTGGATTAATGTTTGTTGGAAAGACAAGATTATCGTATTTTACGGTAAAGTTCTAATGTAAACAATGTTTCTTTCTTGTTTCCTAAATCGTTTTCTTCATGACTTAATTAAATAATGTTTTTTCGAAGATATATTTTTTTTCAACTTTTTTTATTATCAACGAAACGTAGCAGAATGAAAAAAGGGAAAAACTATTTCCAAAGCAATATTTCACGATCAAGATTTTTACATCAAAAAGGAATTAGATAATAATAAAAATCTCCCTGGTAGAAAAGGCAATGAAAATATAATTAGCCATTATTATTAAAAAAATATTTCATTGGAATCCCCCAATTCTGTCAAAAGAGCAAAATCAGCATCACCAAAGCAAACATAAATTTGATATTAAAATCTATACAAATCTAGCAGAAAAACTTACGCAAATTCTCAGAAAAGATATACGCACATTTCTTTTTAAAATCATTTCTTTGATCTTTTATTAAAAAAAGAAATGTATAATATATCATTGCATTACTTTCATGCATATCCAAACTACAAAGCAGCAAAGCTTAAACAAAACTACCAGAAAACTTACAATTCAACTCCAACCAGTCTACAATTTTTTTGTTTTATATAAATATAACAATAAATACTAAATACCAAAATTCTACACTAAGCATAAAGTAGGTACAACTGTATTAATACGTCGTGCGAAAATTGGTATACAGTTTTTGCACCAAATTCTACTAAAAGAAAAACAAGTGTAGCAGTTGTGTATAAATAAGAATAGAATTACATGTATCATATAGAAGTGTAAAAGATACATAGGTGTATGATAGAGGGACACTGCTTCCGTTTCTTGGGAAATAAGGCAGATATCCTTAAATAGGTGTAAATCTGTTTAATACAGAAGGCAAGTCGTGTATGTAAGCTTCTACTACCAGTATTGACGCATGCATGATATTTACCTGTTATTTTAAAATATCTTTTTACGCTGATTTGTAATACTGGAGGGTCCAATTTTGATGTTTCATTCGACGATTGGAAAGATAACATGGAAGAGAAGAAAAATAAAAGTGGATTAGCTAAATACCATATTAATTTTTCTTAAAAAAAATTTCTAATTTTTAATGAAATGGATGTTTGATTTTTTTTTTTAAACTACGACACAGTTCAGAATATAATTCAATGTACATGACATTTATTTATACATGTAATACAAACTTAAAATTTGACTTTCATCATCCAAGAATACAAAAGAAATTAAAAGCTTTGTTATTGTTAGCATTACTAGAGTTTTTGTTAAGGAAAATTTTTGCCACTTGGTTACGAAGATATGATATATTGACATTAAGCATAAGAGTAAAAACCTCCTCAGACAATTTTGAGAAAAAAAAAGTGGCATATGCGAATAGAAACTTGTACTATGATTTTTCACTGATCTACTTGCCTGCAATATTTTATCAAAATCGTAGGTGATTAGTTCTGTCACTTTGCTTGTCAGATGCATAAAAAACGGTTCATTGTATTTTCTCTTAATTCCAATGTTGTAATACTTAGAATAAAACTTCTAGTAATTCACAATGAAAGACAACATCAAGGTGCTTACTGTGTTCGTTTGTTTGTTTTTGCTCAACTGTCATTCTCAGTAGAGATGTATGTGTTCATTTTGCAAATATTACTTCATGTGAGTTTCTCCACCGTCTAAAGAGTATTTAACTACGGTTTATAGAGAGACCGGAAGAAATACTGGCAGGAAACGGAAAATAACTGCTCTTAACGACCGATTTCTGATCCTTGATATCCGACGGAATCGTCATTTGACTTCAACTACAAAAAACCAACGACGTCAAGTTTGTGGTACAGATTCGAGTGTATGGACAGTTCGTCGACGGTTATAAGAATTTGGTTTAAAAGCTTGCAGACCAACAGTTGGACCAAAACCACTCCAATTTGAATTGGACATTGGCACAATGGAGTGCTGTACTATTTACTGACACGTCGAGCTTCCGCATACATTCACCAGATGGCATTGAATGAATATGGAGACGAACAGGAGAACGATTAACGGGGTGCAGGTTTGAACCCAAGTTTAGCCATGGTGGAGGTTCAGTGATGGTGCGTGCGGGCAGGATTATCAATGAATGCCTGTACTGAATTGATTTTTATTGATGGAGGGTCGATATATTTAAGAAGTTTTGGCATATTACATTGTTCCATTTGCTCCATTTATTGGCCATGACTTTATTCTGATGCAGAATAACGCATTCTGCGCCACTGGGTAGTTGGATGCAGTTGGGATAAGATAACTAGATTGGCCAGTATGTTGTACCTCAGACGGAAATCCTATAGTACATGTTTGGGATATGCTGGGCAGGCCTGTTAGAGAACGTGCAGTTGTAGCAACCACAATAAATGAACGTGTGGAAGAATTGCAGAATATTCTGGAAAATGATATTCGTGGGCTAATCAGTGGCATGGGTCGCCTTGTACAGGCGATAGTTAGGGCTAGAGAGGAGGCCATACAAGGTATTGAACTATATTCAAAATAAAATTTTCATTTGTAACCACTTTTAACATTACTTTGCGAATTTGCGTTTTTTTTTCTTTATTGCAACGTACATTAGCAACATAAAAATTAAACGAAAATACAATGGATCCGTTTTTTATGCACCTGAATGTATAAGTATTTATATTATATGCGTTTTTCTCTCATTTAAATTAAACTTAATTAGAATTTATTTTTA
Source organism: Cetonia aurata (assembly GCA_949128085.1). NCBI lineage: Eukaryota > Metazoa > Arthropoda > Insecta > Coleoptera > Scarabaeidae > Cetonia > Cetonia aurata. The sequence continues at coordinate 29,595,149 of OX421885.1, forward strand.
AGAAATACATATGGGAAAATAATTGAATATTTGAGACGTATTAGATACAACTTCAATGCTGCATGCACCTTCTTTTATTAAAAAAAAAAAACAGATATCACAAAAGCTATTTAACAGAGACTTCTAAATGGAGAACATGTTTAAATAGCAAAATATATTATTCTTTTAGGTATATTGTATTCCCAATCAAATTTAATTAGAACTCATTTTTGCTAAAGAATTTGTTCTTAAAAATTTAGGGCATCAAAACTGTATTAAAAAATAATTTAATACCACTTTTGGTTTTATCGTTAAAAAACTATTATAAAAACTGCATTATAAAGAACTTATGAAGATATATAAATAAACACAACTTAAATAGCAAAATATTGTTGTGTGTACCAAATGCAACTGGGGAAAAAATATAGTGCCCCTCTTCCTTAAGTGTGAGATATAAAAAAAAAATATCAAAATTTTTCATTTTGTCTTGCTTGAAACCACCTGAAGATCATCAGAAAATCTTATATCTTATTAAAAATAAAAAAAAATTAGTTATTCGAAAACTACGGAATTTATAAATTAAAAGTTTGATGCTATTTGTAAAGCTACTTTAGAAAAAAAAAAGGATTTTTAATTTTAAACCAATTTTATGGAAAACTTTTTATCTGAATTAATTAATTATTAAATTTAGTAAACTACCGAACAATATTGTATATATAGAATCTAAAACACTCAACGATACGATTCAACATGCAAAATAGAATTGTAATAATTAAATTAAAAATAATTTAGTGCACACGGCAAACTTTTTTTTGTCTGTACCTACCTAACCTCATCGTCCGCCATTTTGCTAGTAGTTACTCGGGTGAGTCTGTCGTTGGTAGCCCAGGAAAAGAATAAAAAAAAATATATTATTAGTACGATAATATTCTAAACAATAAAGAAGATGCAAATTATAAGTAGCACATCAACGCTGCCCTGATTGGGGAGTATATATGTGTTTAATTTTAGAACTTGGCATCCGTCCAAAGTTGTACATGGGACCCTCACCTAATTTGGTACCCGGTGAGAGAAGCTTGCGTTTCTGCTGTTACACGAAACCGTAAAGAGTTAAAAAAAAAACGTTTCGATTATGTTAAAGGAACGAAAGGCGAAAAAGATTAATCCTTCTGGCAAAATTTGAGACTCCGTTCCACTGGGTTTGAGCAACACAAATCACTAGATTACACTTTAGAATAGCACTTTGAAATATCGTCGAAAATCCAGCACGATATCACTCCCCAAAGGAGAAAGATTCCGCTCCTGCGAAAAAAAAATTATTTTTGTTACATAACGTACCTGCTCCGAAATTACGATATTGTGGTGACTAGTCAACAAGAAATCCAGTTGCTGACTGTGGTGAGGAACAGCCCGAGGTTCTAGACCACCTCTCCTTTCCTGCTAACGGCCCCTTGCGCGTCCCCCAGCAGCGTCGCGACGTCAAAATCGTATACAGCGTATGGTTCACCTCGTTTCAAAAATAACCGTCCAGAGAGATTCGATATGCCGACTACTCTCGGATTTCTACGCCTTTCTAAAGGCTATTTCTAGTGGGAAAATCGCGTCGGTGGATTCGGCAGAGATGGACTTAAGTAGGATAATCTTGGATGATGTATATACGTATCTGAGGTTCAGTTATTTGCTGAAATTCGACGTCGTTTCGATGGTTGATGATGTGGCCTTTTAAGTGGTGGATTTTGTGACAATAAAAAATGGAACTGTGGAAGGATAAGTAGCTATGACGTTTTCGATGTTTAGAAACACGGAAGTGATAAAATCGCTAAATTCATATTGAATTGCTATATTTATTTAAAGAAAATAATAAGGATTACATTTCAAAATCCATAAGCAAAATCTCTCTTCAAGTATTCTAAAATTAATTTAAGATCTTAAGAATACAAATAGATCTTGATTAATGTCAAAAAATGTCAAATTAATTAATCCCAAATCAGATGTTATGGTGTTAACATTAATGATACTTTAAATTTTTATATCTCTGTTCATTTTAACAATCTTTTATTCAATTGCTTGCTGCAAGCCAGCGAAATTATTCACTGGTGTTTCAAAACTGACGTTTTTTATGTAAGTACATAAGAAGAAGTTATCTGGTGTCAAATCAAACGAAAGTGAAGGCCATCGAATATCTGTGTTTCAACTAACTATTCGATCGTGAAAAAATTGTCTCAGCAACTCCAATGTTTCAACACAGATTCATTCACAAATCCTAATAGGTGAACCCATTGTTCAGCGGTTCAAATCATTCTTTGTAATAATTCCACAATATTAACTATCCAGTTATAATACTGAAAACATCGTGCGTAATCCGCAGTTTCAATTCTTGTACTGCAGTGAACGAGTAAAGATAGAATTCCAAGTTTTTGTGTGGAAGTTTATGAAAGGTTCCGATGGAGAAATTGAATAGACGTTTAGGATTGCGTCATCCATTATTTGTTGAGCATAGGCAACAACTTCTACAGTACGTTTTTTCGGTGCTGTACCACCAGCTTTTCGTAGAATGCTACCAGTTTCAGGAACCAGACTTACGGCTCTATCTAAAGCTTTCTTTTTAAAACTGCATGTAGTCAACAAATCTGGATACTCTACTTAAAAAAATTCTTCTATGCAATTTTTTATAGAATAAAGCCATTGTCAGAACAATATTTTACGATGAAAATGTATAGTGCCAACTTTTATCTCCAGTTATAATAACACCATCATGCTTATCCAGAGAAGCAAATCATTAGTAATTTAAGTTTTATAATTTATTTTTTTTAAGATTGCAGTAGGTAATTTCTGTTGAATAAAATCGTTAAAAAATGTGAAAAATTAAGAAAAAATGTGGTATGTACTTTACTACAAAAAGTTGATGGAAACTATTATATCCAAGTTTCTATTTTGAAAGTAATCCAAATTCTTAGACACTGTAAATAATATTAATAGAAATAATAGGTATTTCTTTAATGAACATGTTGGAATTTGGGTATTAAACTGTCAAAAATAAGTGAGGTTATGAATGCCTGCCATAAAATTTACCCAAGTATCGTATGCCAATATTAAACATTTATCACCCTAAGTACCGACATAGCTGCTAAACTCTTTTAATAATAGAATGAACAAAAATGCATTTGAATTCATTTGCATGTTCCGCGGCCATATTCATTTTTGTAAACTTTTAATTAAAGAATATTAGTTCAAGCAGAACTTCACCCAAAAGTACTAAAAACAACAAATTCAAAAAGAAATAACAAAACCCGATAAGATTATTATTTTGTTTTCTAGTGAACCATTACACGACTGTTAATTTAAAATGCTTATTATGTATTACATATTTTCTAATAATAAATATTTATGAGGAATCTAATATTGAACTGATTTAGGTAAGGTTTATTGTGCTCCCAAAAAATTCTTGAAACCTATTTTTTCTTGTTATTTCTTTTGCTATGCATCTAGAATAAAAAGAGCTATTTATCTATTGGAATGCTGCGATGAATGAAGATAGGACATTTCTACTTAGGTGGGCAGTTAAGTATCTAAAGATAGATCTAATATATGTTTTTTACGGCCCTGTTTCCTGTCAGTAGGCCGTGTGTTAAATATGTTTATACAAGATGCCAGTGAATAAATATAAATAAAACATTTACGAAATGGAATAGGTATTTGTTTTAATTTACTTATTTACCATCATTAACCCGTTCTTTTACAATGATTTATTGCAGTGAATGACTTATTATTACAATATTATATTCATGAAACTAGTGCTCTTAAGTATATTATGAGCATAATATAATAGAATAGTGACATTGTTTAGAAATTTAGATTTTAAGCAACACACGATACGTAAATATGGTACTGTAATTCTAATAAAATGCAAGAATGTAGATGGTTTCAACAATGTTTAATCGTTTCATCAATATTTTAAAAAGTAGATCAAATTGTTATATCTGTAAAGCGACATCTATCATTCAATTACTAAAACGTTTGTTATTGCATCAGCAGCGCTCTTTATCAATTCTTATTTCTTAATTACTGTTTAAGGAAACTACGCAATAGATGGCGCTTAAGCTAGAAGTTTTGCAACAGATAAAAGAGTTATTTGAGGTGGCTCGGCTGATTATTTTACATATTTTTAAATATACATACTTACCATCATAATGGTTGTAAGGCGACATCTATCAGTCAACTATTACAACTTAGGTCGGTGTATTAGTAGTTGAAAGTGTGTATAAAGTGGCGCTGTTTAGCAATTCCAGGTTTACATTCTATGTTTAAGTATACTACACAGAAGATGGCGCTCAAATTTGAACTAATTTCCGTTTTAAATTTTAAGATAAAATTTCTTTCAAAATTTTAAATTGTTAGATAATAATGAAAGGATGCCGTCTTCTTTAAACTGATATTTTTTTAGTAAAAACAAATTATTCACCTTATTAAATATGATTAACTTACTTATGGAGTAATTTAGTGATTATATCTTATATCTAATAACAAAGTTGCATTAACTTATTGAATTAGTGAAAATCAATTTTAGTGTGAAGAGAGTTTGGAGGAATGATGATTTGCATTTTCCTAAGGCAATTATTATAATTCTAAATCTATGTAATTTTGCTTTTGATCGATGGAACAATTAAAATCTTTCTAATAGACAATCTTGCAGTATTTTTAAAATAAGGCGAGTTTTATACATTTTTACACAATGTCTTCTGTATGACGCGTCCGTCACTTCTTTGATGTCGCGTGCCCCGCGTATAGAATTTAATATTCATTTTAGGGGTCGGTTTGCTGCGATTCGCCGTTCATTGATGAACGTTTTCTCGGCCCGTTTTTGCGCTGTCGGTCGGCGGTGCAGATCTTGTACCCGAAATAGCTGACCTATATACCTATGAGCCCGTGACTACACAGTTCGTTCCGGCATCCCGTTCGTTCTGCTTCCGAATGACGTCATCGCTGTCGCCATGGCAACAGGTTAACGGTATATAGCGTTTGAATTGACACCTTCGGTTCCAGCGGTGCCCGTTTTATAAGTTAAAAACAAAACTCGTAATGGCGAGGAGGGATTTTAATGAAATATCCGGTGCTCGGTAGTACAGGACTGTTGTCGTGTCCACCAGCTTTCGTTTTTCAGTAAATAGTGGTAATACGAATCCTTCCTATTAGTATCCGATTACGAAGGAAAAATGGTAACCGATGATTCGAATCGTGGGTATGGAATTGCGAAATTGTAATTGTAGGTTCACACTGCGTCGTTATGGTTAGAACAGCAAACCAAATCAATACAAATACATTGTAAATCTAATTTATATAAACTGCGAAGTCTTCTATATGTAACACGTATTGCAGAAGTGTATATGTGAGATCGATTAGTAAGCATCCTTAGAAATGCTGCTGTTACTAGGACTTGGGCTTCTCGTGATTAGCTTATATTAGAAAAACAAACGAAACACTGATACAAAGAATTATTTAAGCTAATGATTCTCTTTAAGAAATAATATTGTTTACACTCAAAGAAATATGTAATTCTATTGAAAGAAATATTTTCTTTTAAATTATTCGATTTGGTCAATCACTATTTCTTGATAAATTGCATTGTTATGGGGTGCTGGGCAATCTACTTGTGTAGTTCTAAAGCTATCTTACTGCATGTGTGCATTATGTTGATATATAAAGGGTTCTCGATCTCGATTGGGTAGTAGATCACCAGATCTTTCAGCTTTGAATTTATTTTTTATGGGGGAATCTCAAATATAAAGTCTATGCAACAAAGCCAGGACAATATGGATGATCTCAAACAAAAAATAAAAACAAAAATAAGGAATTATTCACCTCAGGTTTTAGAAAATGTTGGAGAAGAGTGTTCTGAAAATGAATTCTGAAATGTTCTTGTAGATATACAAGCCGAGTCAAAACTCGGATCCCTTATTTCTCATTAAACTTAAATGGAACACCCTATATTTTTATGTTTTATGTTGCGACAGAAATATCTTTTTAATTTGAAATATCTACTAAAGCCAAAGAGTTAGGTACAGGTTCTTTTTAAATTAATTCAACACTGTTTTATTCTCCTTTCATACAGTCAGCGTGATTTATTTAATATCTTTTACTTCAGAGATATGCTACGCCCCATTTGTAAGATGACACTACAGTACACAGGTACACAAAATTTACTCCTCCACAATGTTTTGGGTACACCGTAAACAAATCGGATACTTATTATCTTCAGATGTGGAGGGGGGGGGGGGGGGGGTCTTGTCACACCACTAAGCCTCCGATTATTATCTTTATATACCTGATTTACACTTAACTATCTTTACTGTGACTGTACTAGTTAATCGTTCGTGATGTTCTTATAATACAGTGAATAAAAGCAATGTTATAGTAGTAAAATTTATTTATTTCGAGTTAAATAAATGTGATGAACAAAGAAATAAATCTTCTAATGATTCCCGCAGGGTAAGTAAGTTCTTTACTATTTAAATTGTACAAAAATAAGATTTCTAGAATCGTAATCCAAACTAATAACTCATATATCTCGTTTTAATATCATAAATAGAATTGAAATCTCCCGCTCAATTCCCGTCATAAAAGTCAAGTATATCAAATAATGCCAACTTAAACCGCTCTGAATTTTAACCCACAGAATCAAACGATAAGCTTACACACAAAAAACCACTAGATTCACTGTTATCATACAAGAATATAACCTAACATTCCCTTTACGCTTTTGATGTCAGTTATAGATTCAAAAGATGATACAATCGCTTACTTCAAGTACGAAAAACTGCTCTATTATAATCCAAATATTTATTCCAACTCCAAAACAATCATTTCAGCTTCCGAATGGTGTTCCAATGATGTCACAGCAAATAGGCTCGAACAAGACTCTTGAATAGGCCCCAGGATTAGAAATACGCCACCCCAAACCTTGAAATCACTGGATTTCCATCATCTCGGCACTACACACGCAATACTCTCACTCTTGTAAGTAAATTTTAAAAGTTAATGACTCTTATTGTGATAGCAAATTTATAATTTCTAGATAATTATTCGAAATGCAACTACACCCAGGAAAAACCGGAAAAGAAGTCCTTCACATTTGTTTTCAACAACTTGATATCTCCTAGGCAAAAAGGACCCCAGCAACGATGATTGATATCGTTTCCAACGATACGATACAGCAAAATAAACCCCCGTCGAACAATCAGCGAAGGAACACATTTCCTTAAAATCCATGGTAACCTGCCCTTGTTGAATTTGATACGAAATAAGTAAGTTTTTAGTTTAAATTTTAACATATGTTTACAAAATAAATACGTAGTTCAAAATATATTTACATAAATAATTTTATAGTTGACGTTTGATCCTGTAGGTTATGGTTAGCATGATCTATCATAGCAATATCTAATTACTTTATTAACAAGGGTTATTGAAATTTACATGTAAATCAGTGTATTTCGCTCATTTGCTTAATGAATTTGGATAATAATTAAAACTATTGTAGCAATCCATATTTCAAATTAAAACCGTTTTTCTTAATAGAATTTAATTGTGTCAAAATAATACGTATGAATTTTAAACGACCATCAAACGAAAAAAAGAAATATAAAATACTCTATACACAGATAAAAATGTTATCTTTATAGTTAAAGAAATACAAATGTTATACAGAAATGGGCATTTCTTTCGCAGCACCTGAAAGTCCTCATAGCGAATCTTCCTCACACCGATTCATAATTGAAAGTATCTAGATTCGAGACAGTGATAAATAACCCCTTTCGTAGAAGCCTATCAGTTTGGAAAGCTCTGAATTTTCGTTAGCAATTTGATTATGGTAATCTAATCACCGAAGCAAAAGCAGTGACTTCTATAGATTATATATATATATCTGAAAATAGACTTATTTTGAAGGTTATAGCGTCAATTATTACAAATAAGGCATCCACGTACACACTTTTTTACGTGTAAACAAAAAATTCCTTGACCCAGTTTCGTCGCATTGCGGAATTCTACATACATATACGTATATGCATGTAGATATAGACTATATAGGGATAGAGTGTATAAAACTTGAAAATGATTCGTTAAATTATTGTCTTGTAATTGTTATTGATTTAAGCTTAGATATTTGTAATAATTTATATACCTAGGTATGTACAATGCTCTTCAATTCTACTGTCTCCCGCTTGCAACCATGTATCTATACTTTCTACCACAGATATGATTTATATTATATATTTACCCTCGTTTTAAATTTGGCTAAAGAATTAGAACTTCATTTCATTCAAACTGATCGTTCAACGGTGCGCAGCGCAAAGTTTAAAAGAGAGTTAAGAAATTGCTTAGCTCCCTATAGAGAGGTTTTACTGGAGTTAGAAAAAAAAAGCTACAAACCAATGTGAAGAAGAACCAAGTGAGGAAGACATTTTGCCCATTAAAAGAAGACGAGTTAGGCGACTCATATGTGACAGCGAGAATGAGTGTTGAAAAATAAATAATTTTACAAAAGTCTTTCTTGTTTTTGTTGGAAAACAGTCTTTTAGTTTAGTTTTTGTTTCATTTTTTTATTAATCCTTATATGAACTCTTCAATTCAATAAAAATAATTTATAATTCATCTTGTCTTTTGTATTTATTGGTCTCCATATAACGCGGTACGAATGATGTGATTTGTACTAATTCCGAGTTTCTTATAGCGCGGTCTCCATACAACGCGCTAGACGGTTTTCATAGAACACGCTGCGAATTAGCCGGATTTGTACGGTTAAATCCGAGTTTCTTATATCGCGGTTTCCATATAACGCGGTACGCACTCACCGCGTTATAGGACGGTTGACTGTAAATGTATAAAGGATACCACACCACGGATGCGTATTCCAATTTACTTCGTACTAACGACCAATATAGCGTAGTTTCCGGGTTTATAAAGTGTTACAAGATCTTATAAGAAAACCAAGCATTTTAGATGCAGATGCACATGTAGTTGTAAGGTGTTCAGAAAACGTTTGCTTACTGTCGAAAAGTACTCCTAGGTCGCGAATAGTGTAAATCCTCGGTATTGATTAGTAATCGGAGTTGTAATCGTAAGTTATAGCATTTAAACATCTACTGTACGAAGCAATGGCACACTTATTAATATTAAGTGTAATGTTATTCTTTTGACACCAATCATTTATTATGCATAAGTCCCGCTGTAGCTTTTGGCAGCCATTATTACAAGTTACGATTTGTATATATTTTAAAGTCGTTAGCATATGTTAATATGTTTTCAGCTTGTGAAAGAGATCATTTATGCACATGTTAAATAACAGACGTCACAAGTAGGATCCCGGGGCAATACCGGAGGTAAATAGATACGGAGCTGATTTGAAACCGTTGCATAACACTAATTCCTGTCGATTCGATAAATATGATTTTAATAAAGACACTAGCGAAGGTGAAAAGCCCAGGCATTCAAGTTTAAAAAGCAATGTAGTGTGATCGATAGTGTCAAACGCTTTCGAAAAGTCTGTATATGCAACATCCAGCTGTTTGCGTTCTGGGATCTATGGGAATTAAGAATTTTTAGTCAGAGAAAGGATAAGAAAAAGCTTAAATATGTATAGAAATGCCTAAATATGCAATTTATGCAATCACTAATTAACTTTAATTAGTGTAATACGTGGACATATAGTCTCTACTGCAAGATATGAAAACAAATAAAACATATGCATTTTGCATATAATCCGGTCTCTATTTTTTTCAATACCGACTTTTCTCAATTCAATTTATATAAAATATAATATAAATTATATATACATACATATTATATGTGTAGCTATACAAAAACGGATTAATTGCCGGGTCCAAGCGTTCCGATATTTTAGAATGAAATTGTCCTACATTCGCAATGACGTCAGCATGATGTCATATTCGAGATGCGTCCGTAGTGGGGGTAAGTAGGTTAAACAGGGTGCGATGCCCCGGATCGCAGGTTCGAGGACGCGGCGCGCTAGGATTCATTCTGAAACTCCGAGCCGCCCGCCACCCCGACTCAGAGAGCTCCATTCTGTTAAAACGTTGTTATTACATCTCGACCGAGAGAAGCGCGTATCAGGATATATTTAGCCGCAACGGCAGAAGGAGGTCTCAATTCAACTTTTTTTTTTCGTGGAGGGCGTTTATTCAGAAGCAAATACGTATGTCCAGGATATAAGGGTTGTTTTGAAGGGAATGATTAAATGCGACTTTGTTACATCTAATTTTAAAGGTTTATTATTTTGTTTTAATGAGAACTGTTTGAGTTTAGTTTCAACACTTTGGTAACACAGATAAAAGAAAAGCTTTCTTCAGCGAAAGAAATATATTTTAATGGTAAGATTTATTCGAACCAAAGGATATACTTGTGAGTTGAAATAATTGACTTTTAACTAAAAAATACGTCCTGTTTCCTTAATGAATATTTACAGTAATTTTCGTTTGCTTTTCCGCTCTTGTCAAATGCATCGCACTATTTGTCAAATGACTGTTTATTTTATAGTAGTAGCCTTGTTTTATCAAACGAATTCCGTTTCTGTCAAATGTGTTTCCTTATCTGTCATTTGAGTTTCCCCTGCGTAGGTTTGCCATTATCATTATGGAAAATAAAAATAATCGTCAAAGGAGGAAAAATAATAAAATAGCAACGAAGTACGCAAATTAGTCATTAATATAGGAGATCAGAATTGCACTGCGTCTTCCATACAGTACTGCTTTATAAACTGAAACATTATGGTATTAGGGAACATACTTTATCATTAGTTAATAGATCAGAATGTGTTCACAGTGGCAATGAAATCTCGTCAATAAAGCAAAATAATTATGGTGTCCCACAGGGCTCAATCCTAGAACCCATCCTTTTAAAATTGTATGTAAATGATATTACTCATCACTTATAAAAACATTGAATATGCTGATGACACGACACTCTTGATAAGCAATAAAAATATAGACTTACCAAAAGAGATGTGCCATAATTCTATATCCCAAGTAACGAAATACTTTAATAGTTTAAAATTATGTTCAAATAAGGACAATACTCAAACCTTAACATTTAATTTAAATACACGTAGGGGATTGCATCTGTTTCGTCTACTTGCATTGATAATTTCTTTACTTCTATATATTCTAATATACACGTGAGGGTAGCCGATCCACTATTATCTGATCATCAAGCTATTTTTGTTGAGTTAGAATTGAAAATCAGAAGTGATAAAAAAACCTTTTACAAGCATATATCAGCGACAGCAATTTGAACAAACTTTTCCAAACACTTGCAAGCATTGGCTGGAGTAATATAGCACTACTGTCTGCTTGCGATGCTTTCGATGTGTTCTTCCGAACTTTTATAACTGCTTTTAATATTAATTGTCCAAGAAAGATGTTTTCTTCTAGCAATACGACCAAGAAACCTGCATGGTACACAGCTGAGTTAAAAGAAATGAAAAATCAACTTGAGGCTTTGGATATCATACGTAAAGTAACTAATACAGCTGAATGCAGAAGTTTGTATAACGAACTCAATAAAACCTATAAAACGCAATTAAAACTAGCTAAGAAACATACTAATATTAATTACATCGTCAATTCCGATAACAAAAGCAAAGCTTCATGGCAAGTAATTAACGCTAATCTCAATTTAAAGTCTAAATCAGAAAATGAACATTATTTTTCAGCTGAAACTTTTAATTCCTTCTTCAAATCTATTCCTGAATCTATTTTAAGTCATATTCCTTCCAATCCTATTTCTGCGGAGTCCTACTTGAGGAGTGTGAAAATAAACAACATAACTTTTTATTTAATACCCACGAATGAAATAGAAGTCCATCAGACCATTTTATCTTTAAGTAATAGTAATTGTGAAGACGTGTATGGATTAACTTCAATGGTTTTAAAGAAAGTTAGTTTAGTCATTGCTTATCCACTTGCTGATATTATCAATAAATGTTTTACAGAAGGAGTTTTTCCATCGCAACTTAAATTTGCAAAAGTGATACCTCTTTTTAAGAAAGGTAGTAAAGAGGATTTAAACAACTACAGACCAATAGCCATTCTACCTGTACTTTCAAAAATATTTGAAGAGCTACTTAAAATAAGATTAATTGGCTTCTTCGATAAAAATTAATTCTTTTGTTCTCAGCAATACGGCTACCGTAAGAATAAATCTACTATTAAGGCATTAATAAGACTCATTGAAGACATAACGATCGCTATTTACATATTACAGAGATGTTCTGCTACTTCATTAGATTTAAGTAAGGCCTTTGACTGCGTTGACCACGATGTTCTTATAAAAAAGGCACATTGAGGTCTTAACACATCGATTGTCTGTGACGATATTTATATTAAGAAATTTAAAATCAGTGATCAACCCTGAAGCAAATTTAAATAGTGTATCGCGCTCTGTTCCACTCTGTTATATATGGAATAGTATTGTTAGGTGGTTCAGCTCATCAGAAGGATATCTTAATTATACAAAAGAGAGCGATAAGGACAATTATCAATACAAAGCGGAATGACTCCTGTAAGCCACTATTTAAAAAAACTTGAAATATTAAGGTGTAATAATCATTTCATTCTTCAGTGCCTGATTCACTGATGTAAAGAATATTTAATTTCTTATCCCTGTCAAAGTATTCACAACACCAGATATAAAAATATTGCACAACCGCATTTTAGACTTTGAAAAAATTTAAACTCCTTTAGGTATGTCGAGAAAATTGTATAACATGTTGCCGGATACAGTAAGAAAAATTTATGCAACCTACAAGAGAACTAATAATACTGATCACAAAAATTATCAAATGCTGAAAAGAACTAGATTTGTGACTAGGTCGGTTTATATTGTTCTTTAACCTTTCAAGAAAAGTGCTTCTTAAATCAATGGCCACTTCAATAAGAAGCACAAAATTCCTAGATAAAATTATAAATATGATTGCTTATATATTACAAAATAACTGATATAAGTGCATAAGTAAAGAGAGAGTCAAGCAAGATTGATTTTCTACGGTAAGTGGGGATGTGATGGTTCTTCTGGACAAAGGAAGTACAAACAAATTTTGTCAGGCGGAAGTAAGCTAATATCAGATTCTAATCAAATAATATCATCGTTTTTACCTGCCACTTATCTAAGTTTGTTAGTGAAGTGGATAACAGTGTTACTTGGCAAAATGCATCGCCCTCATCAGTACGTCCAATTTGTCGTATTTGTTTAACAAATACGCCAGCAAGTGCTACATGTAATGTGTGTCTAGCCAAACCAAGAGAAATGAAAGGACTTGCACGAGTAAGTCCAAGACCACAAAGAGGACAAACATTCCGGTTTGGCCTTTCAATTTTGCATGCCTGGACTAGCTTCATGGAATTACAGGTTAATAAAAAGTTTTGATATCATATTGCAAACTATTCGTGTGGAGGAAAATAAATGCAAGAAGGTTTGGTGGCGTGACGTTTACAGTTCTGCGAGACAATGATGGAGTTGCACCATGCCAACGAACGGTTTCATCGTCAAATTGCTTTTGCCGATGAAGTGCCTTTTTTTATAAACTCTTTCTTAAAAAGTAAGCAGATAAAACAAAATAATTTATTTGTTAATGAGCACATCCACTTATATTTTTCATATATATTTATAGTCTATTGTTAGTTCGCGTTTTACTTGTGGAAGTGTAGTTTATTTGAAGATCGGGAATCGGCCGACTTGGACACAATTAACATCCATCATTAATAACAAACCTCACTTTGATGCGCCTTTGAAATCACACATGCGCGGTAAAACACGCCGAAAACGATGCAGTCCCAATGGATGCACTACATTAACTGCACACTAAAAAATATATGCAATTCCTACGGAAAATTCCAGTAACGTATAAGGTAAAATTACCAAAAATTGGGAAATTTAGTAGAAAACTTTAGATATATTTTCTAATTTTTGGTAAATTTACCCTATACATTACTGGAATTTTCCGTAGAAATTGCAAATATTTTTTAGTGTGTGGGGACACGAGATTGTGTGCCCCGATGATAATATAAACATATAAGATAAAAATGAGCGGAATCACACTCGAAATAGGGATATCGGATATTATGCCCAGAAATATATAGTAGTTTCGAGCAATCGCATATGCGCTAGTGTCTGTGGTGCGAAAAGAAACTTTGACACCATCGTTATAAAATTACGTAAAAATAATAAAACAAAATAATGCTCTGAATAATGCACACAAGACCCATCTTCCCTATTAAAATTTTAAGGGTGGAGGCTGCTACACCCACATAAATGATTTTAAATCGTCGGCCTGCAGAAACTGATACGGGCCAAACGAGCACCTGTCCAAATTGTGAGTAGTTTTAATAATCATTGCGCTTTAGACGAAGACGTTGTTTAAGTCGGAAGGACTTAGATTAATTTTACAGTTCCAAACTAGTTGAATTTATGTCCTCTAGTGCTTATAAAACCATCTGACATTGAGTAAAGATTCTAATTGACTAGAAGAATATTGAACGGGCGAATTGAAAGAAGTCCCGTTTCCAAATCCTATGCCACAACAACATCTCAATGAATGAATTTGATCTAAAATCATCTCTTTCTCCCCAAAGCATAAAGAAAAATCTCCTAAAAGAATCCTAACTTAGCCACCGAGCTAGAAATTTTTTCAGCCGTTTCTAAAAGTCTTGTAGATGGATGTATGTTCTTTTCGATACGATAACATATATTTATGTTTAGGCGCAGTAAATGTGTTAGTGTTTGCGATATGGATGCATTTACCCGTGCCCCCGAACCACCCGAGGGGCCCTATGACGTCATAGCGCTCAGGATACGGTAGGGGTATACGTCAATACTTGTTGCAAAGTGTGTCAAACGGTGGGAAAGTGGGTCGTCGGAGGGGAGTACGCTAGGTCTATGACCCCCCGGTTCAATACACTTAATTTATCAATGCGAAAACGGGGCTGGCGTAAGGGGGTGAGCTGTGCTGCAGGGAGGAGAGTGCGGGGTGTGCTCGCTTTTATTTATAACATTTTATTAATTGGCAGACAATAACCCACATAAATCGTCGATGTTTCAACACTGGAATAGATACCTACGGTATAATAAATACGGGGAGTGTATCGTTGGAAATAATCGGGGTGGTAATTCATGCAAGATTTTTCTGTGTGATTTCGAAATCTTGTACCTTGAAGTTGCTTCTTCCCAAAGAATAGAATTTATGGAATTCAGATCACACTTTTTTTTTCTTTCGAGGTTAATCCATCGATTACTTTTGAGAATGATACTTGCAATGGTGATAATCATTTGAATAATTAATATATTAAGAATAAATGTACTACATCAACTGGTGGTTTTATAAAAAAAAAAATAGAGCAGAAAAGTACTTTAACCCGCCTGATTACCGATCGCTGTTGTTTATGCAACTCGAGGCTTGTTGCACTGATGGCCTCTGGTCTCATGGCTATGTATGCCGCTTCTTTTAATTTCCTTTTGGTTCGTCTTCCTTATCAATCTATTCTATGATCTGTTTCCCAAGCATGCTGTGCCAATATTGATTTCTCTGCTTCTCCTTTCCTGCAGATCTTTTTTTCTTCTTCTGTTCACATTATTGATTCAAATATCCTAAAATTTACATTTTCTATAGAATCCTTAAAAATTGCGATATTAAATCTTTTTTCTTTCTCATTAAAGTTTCTCTAAAATTTACATTAATTTTTTTTGTTCAAATCTTTATCGAAAGTGCATAATTCTTCAAATGAATTGTCTCTAGAACTGCATTTCTTAATCTCCTCATTGACTTCTCTCTGTAGCCTTTTCTTAAATTTTCCTCGTTGAAATCTCTCCAAAACTGCATATCTTAATCTTTTCTAAAACGTGCAACTTTTTATCGACTTCTCTCTATAATCTTTTCTAAAACTTTCCTCATTTAAATGTCCCTAAAATCGCATTTCCTTCTTTTTTCTTTAAAAAATCTCCGTAAACTTTGTGATTTTTAAAATTTTGGATACTTCCAATAAATTTTTAATGTATTTCTTTGTGTGGGGATTTATTGAACTCAATATTTTTAACGTGATTTCTTTTCAAGGGTAATTTTAAATCTTGCAGTCCTTAGCATAATTTTCCAACTATGCTCGATTTTTGCCTTTTAAACATTTAAAGATCAATTCTATTTCCCTCCCCAATGCTTCCTTCAATTACCCTCAGCTTTTAATAACACCATTCCGCACCAAAATAGGTCTCTTCGGTCTATATTTGCCCCCCATGGAAATAATCAATGTGGCATAAGCCTTCGCATAAAAACGTCATCGTCATGAATGTGTTTGCCCCAAGCAACGGTGCCGGGTCGTTCGGCACGCAAACGACACATATTTATATCCGTATCCGTCATGGAGCACAGTCCATCGATGCACCCTATAACATCACTTAAATATACATATTTATGGATATTTATAGATAGTTCGAGGGCAGTATAACTTTGCACCCATCCACAACAGCATCAACTTCTTTTCATATTCCAGAGCGCCAGCACCGGAGCGACATTATAATCCTGCAGGATGCTCGGCACGTGAATGTTGACAATCAATGTGATGACGTCAGAGAGGAGCGAGCCAATGGCGTGCGGGGCCCATTCACCGCGACAGGACCGTGCCGGAGTTTCGGAGATTCATCTCTTGAAGCGGTTCAGTTAGTTCAGTATCGCGAGAAGCGTCGATTGAATTGGTCACGGTCTTAAGAGACCCGACAGCAGGAAACATGTGGCCAGGGGATGTTCGACGGGGCTTCCAAGTCTTCGGAGGCAGGTCCAGGAAGATCTTCTTCTTATTTTTTAGTTGATTCGTGCGATTATTGTTTGAGTTTTGTTATTTCTTCTTGGTTATTTTTAAAGTTTTTTTGTTTGTTTGTTTGTTTGAGTTACCTTACTTTGCAGGGAGTTTTAGAAATCAGCGAGTTGCTTCTGGCACAAGGTAAGATTTTTATTAATTACTGATATTAATTTTTATTCACAATAATTCAATGAACCTTCAAATGATATTCTTTTATAATATTTCTATCTTTATTGTTATATATATATATGGTATTTATTTTAGAAATTTGAATTTCAACTTTTTATTAAGCATTTTAGTAAAAATGAAATAAAAAAATCATGAATATCAAATTTATTTAATGTCTCTTAAACAACAAACATATATTAACATTTTGTTTCAAATAATTTAACCAAATCTGCTTAACCTTCATGTCTAAAGGTTTTACATTTACTGCGCATGCGTTTCATATATCTGGGTTAAGAAATAATAAAAAAAAAGATACTATTTGTTTTACATCAATAATATTACAGAATTGTTTTGAAAAAGTGTTTCTTTCGTACGTTTTTTTTTAGCAATATTGTGCCTGAATTCTAAAAAAGATCCATGAATATGAAATTTATTTGGTTTCTTTAATCTGCTTAATCTTTATCTTTAAAGGTTTTATATTTATTGCGCATGCGTTTTGTATAACTGGGTTAAGAAATAATAAAAGAAGATACTGTTTGTTTTACATCGATAATATTGCAGAATTGTTTTAAAAAAAGTGTTTAATTTGCACTTTTAAAAAAAAATATTTTGCCTGAATTCTAAAAAAAGGAATTATGAATATAAAAATTATTTTTTTTTTTTAATATTTTATAAAGATTTTTTTTTAAATGATCTAACCAAATCCGTTTAATCTTTAAACCATCTTATGAGATTATTTTCTCTTAAATAAAAATTGTTGATTTCTTTCGACAATAAATTTAGGAAATATTTAAAAAATTCTTACGCATCATCTAACATGAAAAAAAAGAATTTATGTAATCAAAGTTGTTATTATACTTATATTTGACAATATATCAGTGTCATTGTTGTCCCATATTTGTAATGGAAAGTATTTGCATGCTTGCAAATTTGCATATGACCCACCGAATTCCATTTAGTTTTTTTAATTTATCTATGGCATGGGTTTATAAGGTTTAATACCTACTGCGCATGCGCAGTTTAATATCAATATATTGAAACAAATTTAACTATTATGAAATGTTTTGAGCAACACTGCATTTCTTAAATATCAAATTTGTGATGAGCATTCCAATTTGAGAATTTTTGTCAGCAATGGAAACCACCCCAATTAGAAACAATCGAACAGAATCAAAGCTTACTCCAGCATTTATGTAATATCTTAAATAACTTATAACAGTCAAATAAAGTTCTTCAAAATTTCTTTTATATATTCTCTAAAATCATCACCCCCATTCGAAAAGATCGAACAGAATTAAGACTTGTTATAGCATTTTCTTTTTGGCATTTCGCCCACGCACATGTTTATACAAATCTTCCTCATCAAGAAACGTATTCAACTTGCCACTACGTTTCTGTGCCTACATACATAGTAAGAGCAGCTGATGGTAGGATGTGCTCGCAAAATTCTAGCGTGGGCGTACGAATCCTGACCCGGCATAAAATGTGTGGGTAGATTTTACGTTTTCACGCCCACAGAAAACAGCTGATAGAACTTATATTGTATTCAAAGCCTCCGTAGCACGGAATTCCCTCTGGAGTCCATCACACGTGAGAATACATGCGGACAATATCATTGACGCAAATGAGTTATGTAATGCGTCATGTTCTCTATACGACTATTTTATTGTTTTACCTATTTACGTACCTATTTTTGACGTTGGTAGGATTAGGTTTGTATGGGGGTTTTGGAAGTATGTAGGTGAAACAATTTTCTAAGCAGAAGAAGGTATATGTTTGTCTTCTCCAATTAAACGAATAGTTCAAAATCTGTGCCAATCAAATGCACCCACGTTTTAATTTATTCCTTCTTTAAAAAAAAACCACTCCCGTTGTCCCCTCCCTGTTTAAAAAAAAATAATTTAATAATTTATAATGTTAATGCTTTCTCTTGGTGCGGTGTTAAAACAAAAATTAAACAATTTATTTAAAAAATACAACTGTGGGGTTACCACCATTCTCTAATATTCACGATAAAATCATTTTAACATTGAAAGAAATTATTAAATCATTAAAAAAATCCATCCAATCCCCCTAACACCTCTACTGAAGCGTGTCTTTTAACATTGAAAGCATTTTTAATGTTCCTCTTTTCTCCAGTATGTATTGCAAAAAAAGGAAATAATTTCACCACACTGAACCCCGTGCCGCTCGATATTCAAGAATATATTATTTTAACATTTAAACTACTTCTTAATGCTTCCCAGTATTGTAAAAAGAAAAATATAATTACAATAAAATTTACCCTCCCAATTTAAAATATTTTTAAATCTACCTCTCCAACCCCTTCCCCTCAAACGCGTCCTCTAACATTTAAAACATTTTTAATGGTCCCCTTGTTCCAAGTAATACAAAACAAAAAATAATGTAATATCCTCTAAAATTCAAACAATTAAATAAAACTACTCCAATCCAATGCTTTCAGCCTCCTCGTTGTTGTGATAGAAAATTAATTTAATCGTTTAAAAAAAATCACCCCCTATGCCCCCTCCCGATCTTAAAGAAAATATTTTAATGCTTCCTCTTTCTCCAGTGTTGAAAACAAAAATGAAATAATTTATGTACAAGAATACAACACCTAACCCAATATTCAAGAAAAAAATATTTTTACATTTAAAGTATTTTTAATGTTACCCAGTATTATGTACCAAAAATAATTTAATTATTTAAAAAAAAATTAAATAAAAATTTAAAAAGCAAACTTCACCCTAGCAATTTCAAATGTTTTAAAATCCGTTTCTCATCACCCCCTTCTCCCAAGTATTGCAAAAAAATAATTTGATCGTTAAAAAAATTAAATAAAACTACCCCAATTACATGCTCCCAAGGCTCTCACCTTCCTTTAGAAAAAGTCACCCTCTTTGCCCCCTTCTCATTGTTCAAAAAAAGACGAATGGAAAATGGAGAAAGAAGAACCATTACCTCTTTTTCCGGTGTTCGAAACGAAAATAAAACAATTTATTTAAAAAAATACAACACCTCTTCCTCCCCCCGATATTAAAAAAAAATGTTTTAAGATTTAAATTTTTTTAATGCACCCCAGTATTGTGGAAAAATATAATTTAATCATTAAAAACAGAATAAAATAATATCAAAAAAAAAATCATCTCCCCAATTTAAAATATTTTTAATCCTGCTCTCCTTTAACATTTAAGGCATTTTTAATTTTCCCCTTCTCCCCAGTACTGAGAAAAAAATTATTTAATCATTAAAAAAATTAAATAAAATTATAAAAAAAACTGTATCCTTCCCATTAACAATATTTTAAAATCTCCCTCTCCTAAAATTGTTACTTTAATATACAAAGCATTTTTAATGCTCCCCTCATTCGCAGAATTATGAAAAAAATATTTAAAAAACAATAAAACAAAATTTAAAAAAAAAAAACGTCATTCTGTCATTTAAAACGTTTTCAATCTTTCCTTTCAGACCTCGTATCCTCAAACTTGTCGTTTTTAAAACCAAATAGGATAGAATTACATCTGTTCAGAGTAAAAAATAAATTTATGGTATATAATTTAACTTGCTGAATGAAATGCTTGAAATTTAAGTGTGTATAATTATTTAGTTATACAAGAAGCATCCTTAACTAAAGACTACCAAAGCGAAGGTCACTGGGGAATTCCGAAATCAAATTGAATTCTCTAAAATACGAAATTCACAATGTTGTTTTGTAGATTTTTTAGGTCGTGGTGTAGTTTTTATTAAGTCTTGATTATTAATACAGGTCATTGAAAGACTCTCTTAAAAAATTTTGACAAACAGACTTGATCAAATGAGTCTACAGAATAAATAAATTCGCCATTCTAGAAATGACACCTTCGAAGTTATTTTTGGATCATGTCAAAAACGTTTCCAATAATTATTTGGGTTTTGGGGAATATATTTTCTTCGATCTGTGGATTTTCAAGGTCGCAATCGTGGATTCTTGAATCGGTGTTTGAATATCCATTTCTAGATTCAATTTGAGCGTCACCCAGGCGCAAATCTATTTCTTCCCAATTACCGCGCGACCAATCATCAATCCCAGATAGAAACAAAGCTTTCAATAAATTTAATACGATTTCGTCCGGTACACAGGAAGACGGTTAGACCAACCAACGTTGGAAAACCGGAAAGGAGAGCTTCGCCGCTTGCTGTACGGTCGTGTTTCGGAGTCCTCGATGCAAATCTAGAGCAGCAATGACGTCATAGCGGAAAGAATCAGGAGAAGGACTCTGCGCGCACGCGCAAGAGTCCCTAGCTAACCTACATATAGCGTCGAGCTAAAAATAGCCTGTCCTCGATCTAATAATAGCACAGGAATGAAATTGTGCGACGAGGATAAACTCAGGGGCATTACCCCCTTGCCGTGTATACCGGCGCTGATTTTCCTTGGTCCTGCTGGAAAATTATCCTTCAATTACTCCATGCACTGCGTTTGTGTTAACATAGATTGGCTGTTGATAGGTGCAAAAGCATACCTGACTGAATAAGTACAAAATGTATTAAGAGATGTCCTTGATGATATTTTATGCCCTACAAGAAATATCTCGATATAAAGATGGCGTAATTTGTTTTGTTTTCACATTTATTGTACTTTTTAAGATTGTCGAAAAATAAATGCAAAATAAGCAACCTAGAAAAATAATTTGACTTTCGTAAATTTTCTAAACTTTTGGCTCACCCTGTAAACTCAACAAAAAAGAATAATGTATCCTAAATTTGTAATTTTTCTAACGCTGGTTTGTAAATCCTATACGTCAGAATACTTGTATTTTCTTAGATGACAATTATTAACACCATGTAGTATAACCTATAAAATGATCCTAGTAATCAGTTGTCATTGTTTAGTTTTTCCATCTGTTGATGTGTCAAAGTTGCAACAATTATTGTTCGGTAATGCTGTATTTTTCTAACGAAGAAGCTTATGATATAGTGTCTGTGCATTTTGAAAGTTTACAAAATGCTGTTATTGCCGTTACAGCTTACAGCGTGAGCCAAAAGTTTAGAGAATTTACATAAATCGGATTATCTTTAGAATGACAACAGATATCAATTTGCGGTTTTGACAAGTTAAACTGTCATTGAATACTATTTTTTATAGATGGATTATAATGATACCATTGCATTTGTTTTCTTTTTTTTTTCTCGAAAAAATCACATAAATAGGATAAACTAGTAGATAACGCCATCTACAGGGTGTTTCTGAAATGTTGTTGTGGGCGGTACGGCTGAATTCAACAAACAAAACATACATTTGGCAAAATTGTTGTATGTTTCTTAAGTTTTAATTGATTTCCCCAGTAATTGTTGAGGATGCACAAAAAAAACAATGGTATCACGTTTTGTATTATTAATTTCATTTTACTATGATAAATTGATAAATAAGATTTTTCAATTCAATACTTATTTCTCAAAATGAAAAAATTAGACGAAACGTGCAATCAGAATATATAGCACATATTCGCGATGAGCGGCTTGAATCATCGAGTGTGGCATAAGACCTAAATCGTACCGGACATAGTATTAAATAGAAAATCTTAACCTGTGATGGGTGGAGACTGTGGCTTGAAAACTATAACAAAAATCCCAAAAGAAAGGTGAAAAAATCCCTTACCACAAAATTATTAAACGACGTTTCTATGAAAACGACACCAGTCTTCGTGTTCGTAATTATTTAGGTTTTTGGTTAAACCTAAATGCAAATTATATAAATCAAGTTCTAACCTACTTCGTTTACTGTACTGATATTTAATTTCCGAATTCAGCCATTTGGTTTTCGCGTGAAAAATTACTTGGTTACTACTTTTACAATTCGATGATACATCAACTTTTATGAATTTAGGAATAATTTTGTGGTAAGGGATTTTTTCACCTTTCTTTTGGGATTTTTGTTATAGAAAATCTTAAACTAATAAAAATGTAACTTTTTCTAGAGAATTAGGCACATACGAAACCATATATATAAATGTTCTTCTGCAGCATTCGGTGTTGATTTATTAGGGTATACGGCAAAAAAATGCACATATTACGACGTTTATGTCGGTCACTGTATAATAGAAAAATAAAACAAAACAGCAAAGTTATTTCTTTTTATATAGGTAAATGCATTTGATGCAAAGCCTATACACTAAGGCTTTAAAATATGTATATTAAAAAAAAAATACAATTACGTAGTTTAAAATATTTGCTCTTGTTTGTCAATCGCTGAATAATATACTTTTATTAAAAGTACTGGCAAGATTACATCCAGGGCAGTAATTATATATAAGTAGATATGCCAACAGCCACGTTATCATAATAGTACTTTAAGGTGTCACCAGATGTCGCATATATCTACAAATCTAAATTTTAGCATTTATGAAAACCTGACAATAGCAGCGTCCTCTAGCGGAGAGTGGCACATTTATTCCATTTATAATTTGTTTGTGTGTTTATCTAAAGCAAACAAAAAAGTATGTAGGTAATTTCGCTTACATAACCTAAATACTTCTTAAGTATTTGAAACATGAACATTAGATTACATTTTCACAAAATTCAAATTGTTTAAAAATTTTAATGTTTAGGTATTGTAAACCTTATTAGATTAGATTAGATTAGATTAGATCTAATTAAGGTAACCTTGCACCGCGACCTATTGATCTATTATGCCCCCTTACATCAGCTGTAAGCTGCTAGGGTTTGCTCGCACTTATAGCTCCCCATCCAGTCTGAGAGCTTTAAGCTTTGTTCCATCTGAACTCGCAAACTGTCAGATGGATGTCAGGCACTTGCGCATTACGTAATTTGTTAGACATAAAGGTGTTTATTGCAAGGTATTTACTCAATGCGCATGCTTCTAACGTCCATCTGATAGTTTGCGAGCATGATGGAACAAGCCTTTAATAAATTGCATAAACATTATTAAAACAGACACTTATTTTGATCAGAGAATCCAGAAATGCAATAATATACAGCAGTGTTCCAATAAAAAAACAACAACACACTTTGACAATTTTAGCGCTTTTTGGAACATTCTGTATAATATGAAAATAATTTTAAACAGGAAACCAAATTTTTGTTCAAAAACGTGCATTCCAAGCCATAAAAATTTATCTACTCAAAACTGGCTAATATAATTCAAAATTGTAGATTTAAGAAATAAATACACTCATTCATTTTTCAAAAACGAATGTTGCCCGCCGGTTTTTAATTTAATTTAACTAACTATATGTAGTTGCAATAAACAGCGCTATCTGTTGTTTAGAAGAGTAACAATGTTCAAGTTAATGAGCTAAAAATTGGTTCAAATATTAGATATAGATTTATATTTTGGACCTAGAAACAGTGGCGGCTTGAAGGGGCGTGGTTCAAAAGCTCAAAATTGAGCGTTGCCATTGGGTCTTATGGACATGGTTTATCTACTTATATATAATCACTGATCCAGGGTTTGCAAAAGTTTAATTGGACTTCTTCCTGAATAAAGTGAAAACGGGTCACGAAATAAAAATCTTTGCATCTTCTGTTCAGGGAAAATCTAATGATTTCATTATCAGTGTACCGTTGATCCTATGTCTCTACTAGCTATTTAAAATTTTAACGTATAGAATCTAATCTAAACTAAAATTATATTTTTTTTGTGCATAAGTAAGGCATTTAGACGATATTTTATCTTGGAAAATGGAATCCCTTTCAATTCCAAAGATTTCAAGCATACTTGCCTTTAGGTGTTCCCTTAAAATATTCAGGTATACGTATTTGTTCATCATTGTTCCATCGATTATAAGGGCACCTAATTACCCACCACAACATTAGTTTTTAAAATTAATTTCAAGACTGCAAGTACAGGCTGTTACAAGAAACAACCAAGCCCTATTACCTACTATTAATCCCAAATATGTTTACCTGTTGCAAAAGATATAGATATATAAAAATGTTGATATGTTAAACTTTACTTTTTTCTTGTCTGCTCAATAAAACTCATTCAAGCAAACAGTTTTTGTCTTAAAACTTTTTGTCTGCTTCTTACTGCCATCATTCAAAAATCGCAGAAAAAAATTTCTCTCTGCCTTGTCTATTGGTTGTATACATGAATGTTGTAAATACAACAAAGGTTTAAGGTAGAAAACACATCGTATGTTTGCAATCATTGTGACTAAAACGTTCAATGCAATTCAAAATCTCTTGTTATTAATAAAAATGGTGCGGTCAATATCATAAGAGACCTATATATATAGACAAGCAGGAGAGCACAGAAACTTCACGCGTTTTATTGAATGACCCATTGAGCAACAAGGCTATATGGGAAGGATCACCAATGCCTGTAGTGGGGTGGGGTGAGCGCTTTGACCTAATTTCAAAGCTGCACCCCTATCAGACACCTCAAACCCGATAAAAATAAACAAACACATATATATCATATAAAGACTCAATAATAAACTCTGTCCAAATCTTTAAAGATATAAATGCTAATTTTAATCTTTATTAGGTTCATATTCGTTTCTATTTATCCTGATGTACCCATATACGGGGTGTCACAGAATAACTATTCCTAATTTTCGGAATTGATAAAGACGAATAAAATAAACATTTTTTATTAATAAACTAGTGTCTGGAAATTTCTCGGTGTCAAGTTAAACTAGAAACCTTTAATAACAATCTCAATTACAGCGGGAAAGGATTAAGCTAAAGGGACATTTTATTAGAAATTAAACTTTATAAAAATTCGCCACTAACGCAACTTCTAACAATCTTGAAAATGATGTTTGACAGGGCATGTGTCGCTGAGGATTCGTTAGCATTATCCTAAGCTGCTCCATAGGCAAGATGCATGCCTGTTAATTCAATATTTGTAAAATGATTCATTTTCAAACAAGCACTAATTTATATAATAAAGATTAATTTGTGCTATACGTGAAGTAATGACAACTACGCAAATGGTTGTTGTTTTTCAAAGTTGCTATGACTAATTTTTTCTATGTCGATACCGAATCATTTCCAGGTACAAGTTTATTAATGAAAAATGTTTATTTAAGCGTCCTGGATCACTTCTGAAAATTACGAGTAATATTCGAATATTAAGGTATTTTCATTCGGTCATTATTTCAGTAAGTGTAAGGTTACCCTGCGATGCTTCCAGATTGTGACCGCAATCTCTTTTTCCACGAACCCATTTTAGATGATTGCGTAACGACGCCTAAATCTTCTGAGAATAAAAGTCGAAGTCGTAATAAATATAATCTTGTTATCTCGTTAGCAGTTCTTGGCGATTTTGCGTTGCTTCCGAAATTCGATATGTAAGTCCTTAATAATGCGAAACGGACAGAAAGATTCCTTTTATTCAAAGCAATAAACTTTAAAGAAAGTAGGTACCTCAAACTGGTTTTCAATAGAGTCAAATAGATATTTTTTTAAAACAAAGGAAATATCGGACTCTTTAGAATAAACAATATTGCTTTGAAACAAAGAAATATGTTTTAAAGAGATATAAGTAATTTTTTTTTTATTTATTTTAAAGAGTCCAATGTTAATATATTTTTCGTTTTCAAGATAATGGAAATAATGTTTAGAATTGGGGTTGGTATCAAATTATATTTTGAAGATTTATTGTATTTGCTCCTCCGTTAAAATTCTTATAATGATTGAAAATACAAAATTATTCGATAATACAAAAAAATAAACAGTACCTTACTACAGAAGATTTTACAAAATTACTATCAAGTTTATTAATGTTTGTTGTTTAAATTAGAAAGAGTATCGGAGTTAATCGGTACCCCTACGACACTCCCAACTCGATAAATTCTTTTAACAACCGTCAAAGGCTTTTTGCATGCAAAATATTGCATAGAATCTATAAGTAAAAGAATTCATTTGGAAATATCCCTATAATAATGAGTTACTTTCGGACCAGCTAATTTGTTGGTCAATGTTGGCGAGAAAGTAGATACATTCTTGGCATATCTACATCCGAAATATTAGAAATTTGTAAAAAACCTCAAAAATGATAAAAGCAACAATGCCAGGGAACTATTTTAAATACTGTACTGGCTTAATTCAATAAATTCCAGATGCATTATTTGCACTGTAATTCAAAATTTCAACGGTAAGAGACATTAATTTTTTAAAGCTGTATGTTAGGTACTTATAGACATTTTCTTCCGTATACACCTACGTATTTTTCTTGTTCAATTCAAACGTACTACATTTACAAGAATTTTTTTCCATTCGAATAATGAAAATGTATCCCCATCTATCGATCGAATTCCGCATGTGCGAACTATATCTCCTCTCCTGGACCGCCATTCAAGTCACCGCGCTTGGCGCTCTGACGTCATGGTTACTCTCTGACGTCATTACATTGCGGATTCGGTCAGTGGTGGGGGTTAACTTTATATCGACTCTCGCAGCGTGCATGAATGCCATCGTTCGTTTTTATTTGATACAGGGTGAGTTTTTTAAATGGCAAAGTCCATTTGCCTATACTAGATAACTGTTAGCTGCTGCATGAGCAAAAATTTTGATAATTGGAATATATCTTGCTATAATATCTTTACAATTTGAAAATATGTTTACGTACAGTGAGGGATCCGTAAGTTGGTAAAAGAAAATATAAATTTTTTAAATATTTTTTTTAAACTGGACAGCCTGTATTTTTCTTTGGAATCTCATAGTGCCAAAGTAGCTTGAAAATTTTTACTAAGCATATGCTATACCCAATAGTTTACGGGATAATTAATGTTTTATGAAAAATTATATAGAAATATGTTTCTTTTTCAGTTACCATAATTATATAATCATAGTAACTGTGAAAAAGGCCATTTGCAAATGTCAAACAATTAGTAAATATGCTTCCTGTAATTATTCTTGCATTATTTGCTCTTTTTCGCTATTTCCTTCACTATTCGATTTTGTTATATGTCACTCAGTTTAATTTGTTTATTTATTGGTGAAAATGGGGTTTTCCGATATGGTATACATCCTTGGATAAGCGTAATTGCTTACTTGCAGCACGAATTTATCAAATACTATATCCAGGGCTACTAGATTATGCGAAAAGGGATAAGAAAGAGACTTCTCTTTCTTTCCCTAAGGACGAAAAACAACTAGAAATACTGCACCACTACATTAGCAGCAGAATTTTGAGCAATAAATAAGCAAATTCTAATCAAAATCAGACCATCGAAGGAAGAAATAAGGAAAAAAGGTGAATAATGTAAGAATAATTACAGGAAGCACATTTATTAACTGTTTGACATTTGCAAATGGCTTTTCTCACAGCTACCATGATTATCTAATCATATGAACTGAAAAAAAACCATAATTTTATATAATTTTGCATAAAACATACATGATAGGCACACATAAAAATTTGGAGTTAGTTCTAACACCGGATGGACGCCAGGGAACACCGAAAAAGTATTCCCTAGCGTACATCCGTTTTTGGTGTTAATACAAATGGAGTTAGCGTTTCTAATGTCGGAAAGTGTTGGGTTTGAATTTAAGAATTGTAATAATTTCGTTGATACGTTAAGTTATAACACACCCGGTTTATAACAATTTGGTTTTATTAGCAAAAAGATATTAAAATATAATTACAAAAATACGCACAACTTTTCTATGTCTAATTTTTATGACACCTCTTGAGTCTTGTTTCGATGACAACGATCGACTGCATTGCTACTTTTTTACAAGAATGAAATGTTTACCCCTTTTATGTGAAAACTAACGAATATATAGGACACAAGCTTCATTGATTTGGTGTTACAAATGTCACAGAAACTGAGATAAACTGGATATAACCAGTTTGCAACAAATAAATAAGAGTATAGATTTACACCTTTAAGACAATTTTTTCATTTTTATGGATTAAGATCGGTGATAGGTCTCTCTATTGTAGATAAAGTATTTTATTATTCTGTGTAACTTCACTCTTTTTTTATCTTTTTGTTTAATTTCGGATGATTTCTTTACCTCGTGTTGAATTTATACTTTTTCCTGGCAAATTATTTTCCTTTTTCACTTATTTTAAAATGTAATTTATTCAGAAAAAGATAATAGTAACACCAAATTTGATTAAAAGTAATAGCTTTTGATGTAATACTAAAATCAAGTTATGCTTGATTTTAGTACTCGAAAATTACAGATCCCCATTTAATCACCCTGTATTTTAAACACAACATTTTCTTCAATAAAAGACTGTTGTGCTCTTTTATGCTTAAGCGAAAACTGAAAACCGCATTTTTCTAACTATTATAGTTTCGGAGATATTTTCAATTTTCGAAGACCCTGCAAATGTCATTTTTTCAAAAAGCGTTATGTAATTGAAAAACCATGCGACTTAGATCCTATATATTCCTAACAAAGTGCTATTTAAACTATGTTAAACTCCATTTAAAATAACAAAGTTGCTATCTACTTCCTGTAGGTACAACCGGAAGTCTGCCATTACTAAAAATATTTTCCTGAGATACACCCTAAAATACAGTATAAGTCGGCATATGAATGAAATTACTAACTTAATTCGTAAAAGAACTAAATGGAAGACTAACGCACTATTGCAAATTGTTTTCTATTGAAGAGCTTTCGTACGAACCATAATGGAACCAGAGTTTGAACGGTTGACTCACAAATGTATTCTTATTGAAGTTTGGAACGATTAATAGTTTCGAAAACAAAATTTAGGATCGAATAGCAGCGATTAGGAGAGAAAATTAATTGTTAAGAATTATAACACTAACGCAAAAAAAAATGAATTTTAATCAAAATTCACAAATGTTGGCCTTATGTAAGTTGCAAATAAAAAAAAAGCATTTTCTTCAAAACTCTGGTCTTCACACTTTATTTTTTTCTTTGTTCTGTTGATCGCTAGATGCATAAAGAAAAAATTGCAAAGAAAAAAGAAATAAGCAGACTTTTTGTTTTATATACATAGTATCGACTTTGCTAATCCTAAGGATGCACTTGTGAAATTTCTGCATGCAAAGCAAACGTTACAATTTGATTAGCAGTAATCTCAGTACATACCTAATATGCTATAGTTCATAGGCGTACGGAATTAGAGTAAAAATGATTTTGATGATATTCCTTATAATTTATATTATATTATATTTCTGATTTTCTTTAGATATACATAGGTATATTACTGTACACAGAAGAGTGGTCAAGTAATAAACATTTAAGAAATCAAAAAATAAAAAAAAAAAACTAACATTAAAAAGAAATAAATTTTTTACAGTCTAAATCTAAAGTATAAAAACTCATGTGTTTCTCACTCTGGTCAATTATGATAACCGTTTTTTTCCGAAGTTGTAATGATGATTAGGGGAGAGATTTAGCTAAGCATACTAAATGCTTAGGCTTTATCAACTCTCTTAAGAAAAATAACGAAAAAGTATTCTTAAATTTGATTTCTTAAATATTTTTCTTCATAGAAGAAAAATCCACCTTTGGATTGATGCTTACACAAATCACGGCATCTTTGCGATTAATTTACAACAACTGATGAAGAGGAAAAGCAATATTTACTTTTATTAATAATAATATTCGTTTATTAACCCAACAAACAGTGTCCAATTACAGGGTCATTAATACAAATGAACATATTAATAATATAGAGACAAAACACATAAAAAACAGTATTATCAATAACGATAAACAGGGAAAATTAGAAACAAAGCAATAGTTATATTCTACACTGTATATAACAAAGAAACAAACCTTAGAGCACCGACACTTTTACCGCTCTCACTCTTTCATTGATAAAAAAGTATAAGAAAGAGTTCCCTAATCGACAGAAATCGACCCTTGTATCCTAATAGTACATGATTTTAATATTTCAATATATCTTTATTTGTAGTAGTAACAATAATTTCGCATGCTAAATGTCTTGATCAATAAATTAAATTTTCCAGTGAATGTAATGTTTTTAGTTTTTTTAAATGTTTTAAATGTTATTTTAAAATTTTGAAAAACAATTATGTAAAAAATCAGACGATGTGGTACACTGCCAAATAAAAGAAAAATAAATTTTGATACAAATAAGGACCACTCTACTGGACAATCATAGTTTTCCAAAGCGCCTATTTCATCCATTTGCTTATTATATGCTGGATCCTTTAACAATCCTTAAACTTATGGATTTACCACGAGGCATTTCAAGCACTTTTACACAAAATAAGGTTCAACCAGTAACTAAAATCGCAATAAAATATTCTAAGAGAGCAAGCGGAATACAGATGGGGCCCTAAAAGAGAGAGAGGAGATAGCAAATAATCTTCACCTGCTTGGTTTCATCGATAAGACGTGCATATACATATATAAAATAATCGGATGCGAACATTAAATTGTCTGTGCTTAATACTTATTTTAGACGAATACATAGGTATTAAGATTACCATAAACGCTTACATTGGATGGTTCTTCAGGCGAGCCAAGCCACGGGTCAGAAGTTGTGCTTTTACCAATCAATTTCTGCCTGTGACGGGTTCACGTCTTACTGACCAGAACTTCAACAGTCACAGTGATTTATTCTACCTATACAAGATGAAATATATATATATATAGTCTTTGTTTATACAGTTAAAACACGGTGGCATTTTCTTTTACAGCACATCTACAGTTATATTATAACTGTAATTATATTTATTAATCTTTTCGACCATGGCTAACTTGACATATTTAATTTTGTTATTTTACTTTATACAGCGTGTCACAAAATAACTATTCCTAGTTTTCGAATATCGAATTCTGCGAAATAGCTGAGGACGTTCACGAATATCATCAAACGCTAGAATAATTCCTGCCACTAACTCTTCTTCTGTATTAACAGGTGTCTCATAAACCAGAGATTTAATATGACCCCAAATACAAAAATCAACTAGAGCCATGTCGTGAACGTGCATGCCAAGAAACCGGACCCCCTCTTTCAAAGTGTGCTGGTACACCATCGTGCTGGAAAACAATATTTCTCCGAATATTAAATGGAATAGATTCAAGCAATTCTGGTAGAGTATGTTCCAGGAAAATGGTACTATACACATGACCTAATCTAACAAGGAGTAGGCAAGAACTGCGAAACACAAAATTAAATGAGTCATATATTATTTGAAAGAGGAAATTAAGTGTATAAAAACTGTAAATGGGTTTGAGTGCATGGGCCTTAATTTTTGAGATATGAAGAATATTATTTAAAAACATTAACGCTTGTAGCTTACAGTTTTTATACACTTAATTTCCTCTTTCAAATAATATATGACTCATTTAATTTTGTGTTTCGCAGTTCTTGTCTACTCCTCGTAAGCGTGTAGGCAGTAAATATGATCCCACTACATAATGATCAATAAACCCAGCTCAAATATTACCAGAAACTTCCATTGATGAGGTGAACGGCGTGAGGACTTTCTTCTCACTAGTTTCTTAATAAAAAAATGTTTATTTAAGTGTCCTCGATGATTTCTGAAAATTGGGAATAGTAATTCTGTGACACAGTGTATAAGCAGTCGTATAAATAAAATAGGCAATGCCCCAATCTCTTCTCACGGAAAGTTTTAATGGTATCGAAAAAGCAAATTATCTTAATCAGGATTTGTGCATGGCAAATGTTTACAGCATTTTTTTAAAAGCGTTTGTGCTAATGTGGAAAATTAGAAACTAGAATAAACTACCGATTCGTTTTCCTTCTGAAACCTACTAAAAAAAAGTTAATCTGACATACTTTAACATAATGCAGTAATTCAATAAAGAAAACTAATATTCGTTCAAGACTCACAGAACCTTGAAACACTTCGTACTTATACATAATTCTATTTCA
Organism: Cetonia aurata; assembly: GCA_949128085.1. Lineage (NCBI taxonomy): Eukaryota > Metazoa > Arthropoda > Insecta > Coleoptera > Scarabaeidae > Cetonia > Cetonia aurata. The sequence continues at coordinate 29,627,957 of OX421885.1, forward strand.
TTTCGTGTGTTTGTAGGTGTATGCGTTTTGTGCGCTAGAACGTTTCTATAACAACACGTTTCACAGTTGACGAGTCGCCACTGGTTACAAATGAAGGGTTTCCTGTACGAAGTAATCCTATAAGGCAGTAAGACTAGACCGGTGACATTTGTGAAGCTTCAAACGTATCGGTAAAGTATACCTAATTACCAATCCAGGATAAAGGGTGTAGGTGGAGGATACACAAGCTCTTCTCTCATATAAACAACAGCTACCTATCTATCTATATTTATACATTTCCGGACGTCAATGCGTATATCGTCAATAATATTTATTTTGTAACCAGCAATCATTCTAGGGACTGTTTAAGCCATCTACTTTAGGTCTAATTTCACTTTATTATGTTATATGTTTTCTCAATGATAAATATATCGATAGCGTAAAATATTTTCCGAATTTATTAAATTGGTACCGCCTCTTTTCTGCCTATAGCCTTATCAATAAAATTGAAGTAAAATAGTGAGGCCGTCTACACGCGTCCGGGCGCTAGAGATTGAATATATCTATTTAGAGATAAGAAATCCTTTAATCTATCTAAAAGAAAAATACCAGAAATAAAAAACTTTTCACTTATTGTGTAGAATATAAAATATGTAATAAAATGTTGCAGTTTAAATAAAGCAGGTAATATTTATTATTTGTCATTCTCATTACATGCGGTGATATAAAATGGGAAATATATTGCTTTCTAGCGGTTATTTTCTGTTTAATACTTCGTGTTTTAAAACACTTAGGGCCAGTCTTTCAATCTCCTAATAAATGTATCTAATATCTAATAACAATTTAGCTAATAAGTTATTAGGAGAATAAGAACAGACCGTCTTTCAACGAATATTTTTAAGTTAAAGACACGTATTTCAAACTTCTAATAAAGTTCCTAATAAAAGTTATTAGCTGAACTTGAAATAACTGTCTTCCATCAACTAATAAAAATTATGTAGGTAATAAATTGGTTAATTATAATTAATGTAAAGTATGTATATACACGGTTATGTTAAGAATAGATATTCCTAATCATTATTACTAGGCCGAGTACAGAGAAAAGGTACTAAGATTTTTTCGAGTACACGTACAACGAGAAGAATCTTGAATACATTTCTAGAAGCATCTCGGTTCGCAAGTACTCGTAATTTTCGAGTACTTCGTACATAACGAATACAATTAATATAACTTTTGTATAAAGCCTATATAACTTTTAAATTTAAAAAAAAATACTTAATTTTACAATTACTTAATCTCAAAAATATTGTTATATGGTATATTTCCAACAATATTTTGGTTCATAACTTCGTCTGAAGTAGCACCGAAGTGACTCATTTTGAGGCCTGCAGCAACAATTATTTTGATCAAGCTGTCAAACTTTTTCTTGCAATCCGTAATACGAGCCCCAAGTTTTGTTCGGACGATGTATGAAATATTGAAAACAAAAATAAATTATATTGAATTATATTATTTTAAGCTATATGTTTTTCTCCACCGATGAGAAACTCAACTTACACATTGTGGTGTTGCAACAAATGAAAAACTACGAGAAATTATGATTTCTCGCTACTGCAAAGGTAAATCAATGAAAAAAAATACAAATGCGTTAAATATTTCGAAATCAATAGTCGGAGATATTATAAAAAAATATGAGGAGGCAGCTAATGTTGATGTTCGCGCAGTAAAAGTTCAGGTCGGACTGAAATAGAATATCGTGTTCTAGTGAAGATTTCCAGAACTTATAGAAGAGGTACCTTACGACAAATCACGAGGCAAATTTAAATATCTCCAGAGCATGATGGATGGTAGATTATGGTTGCATAAGTCTGGTTATAGTTTTTATAAGGTGTATAATTGTTTGTGTTACAACATAAATAAGTTCTTTTATTCACATGCTTTAAGGGCAAAGGAAAAGTTATTATTAACAGCTACTCAAAAGACACACTGAGAGAAATGCTTGTAATAAAAACTTACATGGCGCAGTACTAACGATTTTGTAGGAATAAGTAATACAAACAAGTGGGCTCTAACGTGCACGTTTATCATTTAATTCTAGCCGTTGTAGGAAAAGTTCACAGCAGTTTGTAGGATCAATTTTGTTTGAAATAGTAACACAATTTTGTTAAAATTTGTATATAGGTGGAAGTAGCAAAAATTTATACGCTATTGTAGGAAAACTTAGCACATATTCTGTAATTATTTCACAATGTCAGTATATATTTTTACTAGTACCTTACTGTGATATCTACCATTGCACAACAATGTGCCAATAAAGCCACAAGATGATATAATAAAAAAGACTATATGTTTAAAACCCATCCTATTTCGTACTTAAAAATATACATATTTATATCAGGCAATTATAATTCGTAATAAAAATTTGATACATTCTTTGTTTTAATAAGTTCGACATTTTCTACAGTGTACGTTGAAATTAATAATTTAAATCAGGTTGGCTATATATTCACATACAATATTTTCCATCATTGTTCGACATGGAATAGGTGAAAACAGATATAACGGGGATAGCGCTGTTTTGCGCATCCCCAATTACATTTACATAACTCGCCAATTTGCATTGACATGCTCATCGACGATTGGCGTTCTCGATCACGCGACACTGAAGTGCACATGTGTAGTTCACTGCAATTGTCCTCCCTTTTGGTTTTACCTGTGTTAGGTGCGGTTGTGAAGAACAGTGCTCTCTTTATGTTTTAATATACCTATATACTTCCCAATTTATTTATTACAATCTTACTATATTACTGTGGTAGTTTCAGTTAATAAACCGTCTTCAGGCACTTACCTAGTGATGTAATAGTACCAATAGTCAATTGTCAATGGAACAAAATGTGAAAATTACCGAAAGTAGAATAAAATTGTCGATTGCAGCTCCGGAGAGGGTACGCCCGCGATGCGGTAGCGTAGTAGTGTAGTAAAAGTATAATAAATAAATTAGGAAGTACTACAGAAGACTGCTGTTTTGTTTAAATATTTGTGTTATGTTAAAGCCTGTTATTTGTTAATTTTCCTAGTTTAAGAATATATGTTTCTTTTGTTAACATAGTGTATCTTTACTACCTACTTTGATCCTTTTAACAGTGAAATGAAACTTTAACGATAAATTATAGAATTAATGATAAAAATATTACAAGTGCTACAGGCGACTGAAACATTTTAAAACTGCAAGGTAGACATTTTACATATTACATTAGATAAAATTCACAATAAGAATTAGTAAAAATTATTGCAAATATATAGTAATTTGCATAAGTATATACTACATAAATTAATACACAAGTTGAAACTTATCCACACAACAATGTAGTATTAAGTTATATATGTTTTGTGGATGTTTCAATAGAGGTAAGTAAAATTTATTATAAAATTATAATAATTTAAAATAATGAGTGGAATAAATATTACTACAACAGGTGTTAATTTATGCTCACCAGTATATAGAAAATCACACAAAATTGTATACAATTTTACTACAATAAATACTACTTTATCTTACAACGTTGTTGAAAGAAAACTAACTGTTCATTCTTTGTTTTTCATACAAATTGTAAGAATTAATACTACAAACTTACTGATGCTACAATTTCATGGTAAATATTGCTGCAAATTGTACTTGTCCCTATATGTCTACAATGTGTAGTATAAATGCTGACAATTGTAGTAAAATTTCCTACATTTTTCTCCCTGTGAAAGGCGTTTGCATTGAACAAAATCCAAAATATCCTGGACTACGGAAATGTGGAGTAATGTTATTTTCAGCGACGAATTAAAATTTGATGCCTGCGTAGGTAATTTTCGAAAAAGGGTATTTCAAACAAAATCTGAAGTCTTTCATAAAGACTGCCTAAAGCGTGCGCTAAAATTTCCCCAGAGGGTTATGATATGGGGATGCATGAGTAGCAGAGGGGTTGACAAATATGAATTCATTGATGGTACTGTAAATGCAGAAAAGTATCAACATATTTTATTAAGAAACTTGATTCCAACAGCAGAGCAAAGTTTTGGAAACGAAAGTTTAATATTTCAGCAAGACGGTGGTGCCCCCTGCCACACTGCGAAAATAACAAGACCCTGATTTGGGGACCATAATTTAAAAGTTTCATCATGGGCATCAAGTGTATTATATTATTACAAGATAAAATAACTACTAGCGTTATTGAGGCGTAAGTTCTGTATTTTCAGACAATTCACAATATCCATAACCATGATGTAACTAAGGCAACACATGACATATCACACATCGTACTAGGCTATTTAGTCTAGCAGCTTCGCGTTTTCAACGATATGACTTGATTTTCCAATCGGTCTGACAACAACATAACTTTAAATAAATATAAACATATCTTTTTTAACATGTCGTACATCATTCGAACATACAGTTGTTAGGGCTCGCACATGGTTACATCGTTGAAAACACGAAGCTGATTAATATAATTATGACTAATTAGTCTATTACGGTGTAACCATGTACGAGCACTAATAACTATATGTTCGAACGATGTACGAAATGTTAGAAAAGATATATTTATGTTCGTTTTAAGCTATGTTGTTGTCAGACCGATTGGAAAATCAAGTCATATACTATTAATTTATTAATATAATTATTAATTAATCGGAATTGTTTTTCAAGCTAGTGTTTTCGCGATAATACAAGCTGTCTTTGGTTTGTGATTGGTCAGATTATGTGAAAATTTTAAGATGAGTGAAATAGTCTATAAAATCGAAATTTTTGCCAAATATTCATTGATTTTTTTTTTAATCCGATAACCAATAAAAAAAAGCATTAATAATTTGCATTTTATTATACAGGGTCTCTCCTCGTTGAGTTGCATAACTTCATAAGGTTATTCCTTGTATCAAAATTAGCAAAACACTTCCAGTTAGCATATGTCCAATTCTCAACCGTTTTCGAGATATGGGTGGTCAAAAGCGTTGAAAATCACTAGTTACGGTAACTAATTTAGACGAATCATAGACGCATTTGGCTCGACTGGTAACTTAGATCCAATGCACTTGATGTAGGCCTTTTGACAGTTGTCATGTAAGCAGTTTTGTTGTATTTTTGACAGTTTGGGATTTCGCTCGCAGAACATTTAAAAATGCCTCTTTTTACGAAGGAAGAGTACGCCGATATGATATTTTTGTATGGCTATTGTGGAGGAAACGCTTCAGCAGCGGCAAGAGAGTACGCAGAACGCTACCCGAACCGAAGACATCCTTGTCGGACAACCATCACGAACTGTTTTATATTGCTCCGGCAAATTGGATCCTTCCCGAAAAATACTAATGAGCGAGAGCCTGCGCGAAGAAACCACACTGAAACTGTTCTTCATGAAGTTTCTGCGAACCGGAGAACCAGCATAAGAAGAATTGATGCCACCACAGGACTTTACGTGAAAATGGGCTACATCCATACCACGTACAACAAGTACAAAATCTCTTACCTGCCGACTATGCAAAACGGGAAGAATTTTGCTCGTGGATCCTAGAGAACCAGGATCTCCTCCCAATTGCTTTGTTCGGTGATGAGTCCACCTTCACTCGTGACGGGATTAACAACTCACATAACGAGCACATCTGGAGCGACGAAAATCCCCATGCTTTGTCAGAAAATAGATTTCAGCACCGATTTTCGGTTAATGTGTGGGGAGCAATTATCGGAAATATTATCCTAGGACCGAAAATCTTTGATGGAACATTGACTAGCCATATCTACAGGAGATTCCTAGAAGAAGAGCTTCCCATTCTTCTTGAAGATATCCCCTTGAACGTCCGTAATAGGATGTGGTTTGTCCATGACGGGTGTCCAACACACTATGGAAGAGTGGTAACCGACTTTTTGAACACTGCGTTTCCAAACCGCTGGATAGGGCGGAATGGAGCTGCCGGATCGCCCACGCGCTCGCCGGACCTGACGCCTCTCGACTTTTTCCTCTGGGGCAATGTTAAGACCATCGTTTATGGACAAGAGAAGCCGGCTACCAAAGAAGAACTGGTAGGTAAAATCCAACGAGCATTTCAGGAAGTTCGTGGAAATATGGAAAATGTCAACTGGATAAGAGGACTGAGTCAAAGAGCAGAGTTGTGTTTGGCAGTCCAAGGTCGCCATTTTGAGCAGCTTTAAATGTTTGCTTGTTTATTAAAATCATCAATTTCTGCTCATTATTGTGGAAGTAAGACTGTAATTTAAGTTAATCGTTCCTTAGCAACCCTTTCATGCCGAAATTCTAGCCAAAAGCGTCTATGATTCGTCTAAATTAGTTACCGTAACCAGTGACTTTCAGCGCTTTTGACCACCCATATCTCGAAAACGGTTGAGAATTGGACCTATGCTGACTAGAAGTGTTTTGTTAATGTTGGAATAACCCTATGAAGTTATGCGACCCAACGAGGGGACACCCTGTACAATATAGTTTTTAAGATAACGTAAATTATTTTCAAAGAGACGTAATAACCAGAAAAATAACTGCCACATGGATAAGAGCCAGAATCCAATCCCCTTAATAGTTTTCGCAAAAAGAATTGCAGTCAGTACCTGAAAAACAGTTTTCCCTCATTCGATGCCCCATAATGGGGATTAAATTTCTAGAATTATATAATATTTGCAACGTTGCAAAATAAAATAGAAACAAAGCACCTTAAAATATTAACATAAATACCTACATTAATATGTCTCTTCGTCAATGCAACAACCTACACACTAAAAAATATTTGCAATTCCTACGGAAAATTCCAGTAATGTATAGGGTAAATTTATTATTTTTTTGTTTATTATTTATTTTTAGTTTATAATCTAATAAGAATGAAAATCGGGCGTGCTTTTTGAAAAGGCGGTATTGAATGGAGAATTACATGTGGATTGTCATCTTTTCCGCCTACTATGATGAAGTTATACACAGTTGATGTTGAAGCACCCTCAAAAGTGGTGGGGGTGGGAGATGTGTTGGACGACTGACGCTTTATATAAGCGGGAAGCCATTGAAGAAGCTTAGTTCATGTTACACCTGTGCAGGTATAACATTATTGTGGCATTTCTTATATACGGTTTAAGTAAATAAAAGTAACATTAGTACTTCCTGCATATTCAAGTTAAAAGGAAGGAAATTGCATAGTTTGTGTTGTTACTTGTTGTTAGGGTAGGTGAAATCTTCTTCTTTATTAAATTGATGATTAAGAAAAGCAGATTCTTTGATCAAATTTTGTGTATGTAAACAATAATATTTCGCATTTAATTCCAGATACTGACGGAAACACATCTAGGATTGAGTCTCCAATGAAATAAGGTAATAGTTGCAAAAACTTTTAATTTATTTGATATTTTTTCCCCAAAATTATGTTGCTTTTATAAATCTAAAAAGAATTTATTGAAATCTGGAGTTAATTTAGAATTTTGTTAATAATTTTATTTGAATAATTATTAACAAAATTCCATTAAGTATATGTTTCTGAATTCTGATAAGGGCCCATTCTGCCATATTTTACTTTATATACATATAATCTTAAATTTTTGATTCTATAATGTAGACTCACCTGCATTGTCCAAAATATTCGAAAATTATACGTCATATCGAATGAAATTCTTGCTACCAATTTGGTTTACAAAATTTAGATATCAAAAAAATTCCTAGACTAATACAAAACAAAAATTTTCAATTAATACTTTTGTAGTCTTAAATACGACCAATGTATTGCAATGTTAATTCAAAACGCACAAAAATATGAAATTATTATAGTTATCGCAATAAAAATAACCATTGAAGTTTCACTTCTTTATAGTTGCTTCAATTATAAAGTCAAATGCAGAATTGGTGATTGCTTCGTTTGAGTTATAAGGAAAAGTAGTTACTACAACTATCTAAAATACTATTTTAACATTTTTTTGACTTTTTACTTACATAATTTATTGTAGTTATTAACCCAATCGATGAATAACCTTAATAATTTAATGTTTTAATTCTCAATATATGTCGAACTAAAATTCCACACATCGATTTAGCATTTAAAGCAATAAAAACGAATAAGATGTCTTAGATATTTTCCTATTAGAAGATTATGATAAATGTAAAATTATTTCTGTACTTCTCCATTATTTATTTCATAAATTTTTCTAATCGTGAAAAAAAAATAAGCGATAAAAATAACTGCAAAAACTGGAACAAACCATTTAAGTGACGTGTCGTTTGTTTATAGTAATTCTTCCCGGTTATTCACAAATGAACCGCTCTCGGTGATATATGATAAAACGTTACAGTGTGACCCCGGAAACATCACAGAACGCATCGGCAAACCAGTTATATATAGGTAAGTAATGCTTTCAATAAATTAGCTTTGCGTGCTCCATATTATATATATATTGTAAGAGACACGGTGTCCCTTCAATAATGTACGGACATCTGGATTTCCCATGGAAAGAACTTATAATTACAACAAAGTAGGATTGCAATGACCTGTATCGGAACTATAAATTATTCATTGAAGTACAACTACGAATCTTTACTTTCATATTGTATACTAAACTGACACTTCATGACATCGTTTTATCTGGCGTTATTCGTTTAGATCATATGGATATAAAATTTTCTAAAATTCTTGCATGACTTAAAAAATAAAATAAATATTTATTTCCGTATTAATTGCAATGTTGGTTTCATAATTATTGTTGTGAAACTAGTAATATTTAAAAACAAAAAGCCATTTTAAAAAAGTCTCGACACACATTAAATATTGTAAAATACTTTGTTTAAACTTATTCCACTCAAATTTCATCAATTTTTTCAACGTTAATTCATTTTAATTTAATTTCTACAAAATTTTCCTCTAATTCCAGTCAATTCTCTTTAAATTCATGACTACCGCCTATCCGTTCTCATCGAATCTTTTGCCAACCTCAATCAATTTTCAAAAATATTTTTCTACCGACTCCACTTAAGTTTCACTACTCAATTCTCAACGAATTTTCTAGAAACTCTAGTCAATTTTAACCGAGCCTTTTCCCAACCCCACTCAATTTCTTTGATTTTTTTTTTAAAAACCCCACTTATTTTTTATTGATTTTCCGTAAATCCCACGCAATTTTCATGGAATCTTCCATCTCTTTACCGCCCTCAGCCAATTTTTATTGAATTTCTCATGGAATATTCCACCAACCTCAGTCAATTTTCATCGAATCGTTTGACAACTGGTTTGATTTTGCACCAACGCCTCCCCCCACATCTTAATACAGTTTTCCTATTATCCCACTCAGTTGTCATCAAATGATGTTCTCCACCAGCTACAGGCAATTCTCGTTTCAAATTTTTGCCAAACCCAATCAATTTTCATTAATTTCTCCACCGATTCCGCTCAAATTTCGTAGAATTTTCTCTAATTCCGCAATTCGCTGAGGATTATCGAATTTTCTGCCAAACCCAGTAAACTTTTAACACCTCAACACAACCCTACGTAATTTTCGTTGATTTTCTATCAACCTCAGTCAATTTTCAGCGAATCCTTTGCCAACTGATTTGATTTTGCCATTTGGCAATACGTTTTCGAAGTTCCGTCAAATTATTTCCGATTTATTTGCTGAATAATATAGGATAAATGAAGTTGAAAGTTCCTCTTGGGGTTATTAGTAACATCAAAAAATAATCATCGGTTTTTTTGCCAAACCGCACGCAGTTTTCATTGATTTTATCACGAAAACCACTCAATTCTCATAGAACTTTCCAGCAACATCAGTCAACTTCATTGCGGAGGAATCTCTTGTCAAACCCACTCAGTTTCCATTAATTTTTCAGTAACCCCCTTCAATTTTTGTAGAGTTTTCCTTTAATCCCACTCAATTGTCATCGAATTCTCCACGAACTTCAACCAATTTTCGTCATTCAAAGAAATTCGTGTAATTTTACCCATGAATTACAGTAAAATGACATGCATTAACAAAGCAAATTCACAGAGATATTTGGTGTAGTTTATATAAACCTGATTGTTTGAAGGAATTTTAAGACGTAAAGTATAATCTCGATGTAAAATTAAAGGCAAATTTTCCAGGAATATCTAAATTTCCGTATTTTGTAACTTTAAAACAGCCCAATAATCTCTTACAAGTGTAAATTTCAGGGTGGTTACGAAATTTACAAGTGTTGTTTAATTATATCGATGCCCCACTAAATTGAGTCGTAAAATCGATGATGACAAAGTTGCCACCAATTCTACAAGTATAATTTTACTGAAATTGTGTGATTGTTTTTCTTTGTCAACCACGTACAGTTTTCATTGATTTCTCCACCAAAGCTACTGAATTCTCATCGAATTTTTATACCAACCTCAGTCAATTTTTATCGAATGTTTTGCTAACCCCCTCAATGTTTATAGAATTCTTCTGTAATCCCATTCAATTGTCATCGAATTCTCCAGCCACTTCAGTCTATTGTCATCGATTTTTTTGCCAACCACACTTAGTTTTCATTGGTTTTATTATTCAATTCTCATCGAATTTTCAACCAACCTCAGTATTAGTAAGTAGAGCACGAGCAAATTTAGTAATATTTATCGATTTTTAACAATTTTTATTAAATTTTATCTATCGATTGATATATCAATAAAAAGTGTTAAAAATCGATAAATATCACTAAATTTGCTCGTTCAAAATTATGTGGTCCAGAACCGGCGATATATAGACTAGTAACCTCAATCAATTTTCAACGAATCTCTTTCCAGCTCCACTCAATTTCCGTTGATTTGCACCAACCCCCATAAATTTTTACAGAATTTTCCTCTAATCCACTCAATTTTCATCATAAAGTTTTTAATATCAAAAACTACAAACAAAACGGTTTTTCACTAATCGAATAAAGAGGAATTTCTGGCAAAATAATTCCTTACTACATCCTCAGCAAAATATTCCCATGCTTAAGAATCCTTAAAATTATCGGGTATTTGCTGTTGGAAACCCAAAATTATCCTCAAATTCTTCAAACATAAGAAAGAATGTAAGAGTATTTTCTTTTTTTTTTGCTCCAACAACCTATGAAGCTTTCTTGTGCTGTTAAAAGAAGACTGTATTAATGTTCAAATTAGTTTTTTTTAATATTTTGGAAGATTTTCATAAATTTTAAATTCCTTATATTTAACTTCTGAAATAAATATTGGAATTACGAAAATTAAACTATTCTTCATGTTCGAAAATTATGTCTTAAACGATCATTCAAATGCCTGTAAGTTTAAGAAACCTTGACTGACCAACGTTTCATTTCTAAAACCTCGTAGTTCAACAAAGGAAAATATATTTTTAATAACTCACTTCAATTACAATTGAATCACATCCACTACTCATGATAACATCGTTTCAAGCATCCAGATCTTCGATTTCAGCACTTCCATGCCTAAAATTGCTTCGTAGGCCAAATCTGCACAATTGCTGCCTTGCCGACGGCACACAGCCTGAGCCTTTTTCCTTAGATATTACACAAAATTATCTCATGAACACTAATAATATCTCTTCAAAACTCAAAGATATCTCAAAAATATCGTTATAAAGTTAGTTTTTTTATTACATTTGCTTTGATCGAAAAATATCGATAACTGACGTATGCAGACACCATTAGAGCTGTTTCCAAAATGGACGTCACGAAACAACAAACAGGCGGAGTGGCTTGAGATAAACTCCAGTTGCCTGCAGGTTGTCCTAAGCATATGTTCGTGAGGTGTCTCAAAAGATATCTCGTTAAATGTTGGTCCGTTTTGAAGAAAATAGTATGTGTTAAGTAGTAATATTACATTATATATATGTATATGAAAGGTAAGTTAGTTTGCCATTAATATTTTGAGTATACGTCTTCGCAGGAACGATATTATCAGAATTTTTGGCATATTCTTCAAGTGATATGCTTGCATTGAATTAATTTCTAGTAGAATGAGAACCCAAACAAGATTTATTTCCACTTAAATCTTTACGAATTTAAGGAAGCAATGTTCTTCAGTCTAAACTACATTGCTTTCTTAAATTCGATTGAAAAAACAACACTATTTGCAATGGAACAGAATCGTTATGACCTGCAATTTGGAAATGAATGATTTTTACAAATCGTTTCTGCCAAATATCTGCTCTTCTACATATCTTAGATAATCTCAAGGATTAGGATAACCCACAATTGAATAACGCTATGATGATATCCCTTCGAATACCATTTCAAGTGGAAAATCTTGATTTTCTATTTGTAATCTACTGCATTCCAAATTTTAAGAACCATAAGTGTCCTGGGTAATATACTTATTTCTTAAACAGTGTACCTTTCGAGATGCAAGTACTGCAATATTGGATCTGCTTAGACTTATATTTTAAAAGTTATTTTTGGCTCACTGGAATAATTGATTTAATACTACTAGACCTAGTCTTTTACAAGACCTTTCCTTATGTTTAATAAAAAAAATCATTTCCACACCATTTTCTTTTGGGCTGTAATATTTATTTTAATTCAACTTAACTACTTAATTGATCTGGCAATTTTGTTTGGTTTAGTAAAAATGTTATTTAATTTAATAAACGTTAACCAAATATGTAAATTAATGATATTTACTTCTGTAGATGTCTCCTTAAATGAATACCTTATAACAACTTCTCTAGTTCAATCTGAATCGGTGAAATTGGACTTTCATGATTTTTAGGAAAGACATTGATGAATGTAAGCGATATATACTTCTTTTTTTCAACAAATGCTGAACTAAGACATATTTCTTTTTATATTTCTCCAGACATTTACAAGGTAAATGCGACAAATCTCAAAAGTTTGCACAATCTTATTGAAAAGAATAATTATTATAATACACACTCTCAAACATTTGACTACACTGGACGTACAATCAACTACATCGAATGAACCTAGTCTTGTCTCTCTCATATCGTCTTATGATAGCAAGAGTTAGCAATAGTTTTGAGGAAGATTTAGTGGCATGCGGAGCATTAGAATAGCAAAGCTATCAACACCAGCATCATCATTAACAATACCACAATTTTGAGTATTTTTGTAATAATTACTGTATATAAGACTTCAACATCGATAATAAAAATTATTGACTTCGAAAAAATATTGCACCACCAGATGTCCAATCAAAAATCAGTTTTTACCAATACCTTGATCCTAAAAGTTTTTCTGGTCCTTTCACCTACCTATCTACAACTTATTAAGAACATCGTTTTGCAAGATTAGCTTTTATCACTTGAGTGCAATTTTTAAACATGAATCAAAACTTATATTTACAAATATGCTTGGTATGATGAAGTCTCTTCCAAATCTTGCTTCGAATTAATTCTTAAAACAAAATAATTTACTGAATATAATTGAATAACATCTAGCTAATTTCATCCAAATACTTATTTAGTTGACTGGTTTAAAAAAAAGGACATTATTTTGCTGTCCGCCATAGATTTTTCCAGAAGATATTTTAACTTTTAAAAATTGTGTACAAGAGAATGGAGACAATAAATACTCTGTTTACTTTTGCCATAGACACTGAAGTTTTTGATATTTCCAATTGTTTTATATCAAAAGTAATTTCGCCATTAAATTTAGAAGTTTCCAAGTGTCATATATCTATAGTAAACTAGTATATAAACATAGAGAATTTTTGTGTAGTATTGATAGACAAAGTAAAAAAGGAATTTTGATAAGACAAAAAAGAAGTTTACTATCTGGCTCAAATCAGTATTGTGAGTTAAGATATAAACGATTACCTAGAAACAGAAGAAATCGTGAGCAACTTAACTTACAAAAACGGTTGGGCCAGGTAATAGAAAAACGGAAACAACTAACATGTTATTTCTGTTTACTTTCAACTAGTTATCAATAAAATTTGAACAAGTACTGAAGTATCTCCCATCGACTTACTTCTTCAACGTTGAAGTTTCTAAAAATAATTGCAAGAAATATAAATTTGTCCATATTATCTGCACCTAAATTTATTTGTGTGGTAAACTCTGTTCAGCGTGGCATCTTGACGACGACATAAAAGGCAATACAGATTAATTTTTCTTCTTTGATTTACCTTTGAATATGATCAGTGGTGGTAGAGCTTTGCCATCCACAGATACTTATGCTATAGATTAAGTTCTGTTGGTCCCCAAGTTATAGAGTCTTATATTAACGAAGATGACATAAATGATGGGAAGGAAAGGATAAATTCAACGTGTGCCAATTCAAACAAATTATACTTCCGGCTTAAACTGTCAAAATTTGGACGCAATTAAAGGCTGGAGCAGGAAGAGCACCTTAGGGTGATTCAGTTTTTTTGGCATATCTGTATGTATTTATGTATGTGATGCCAATAAATTGATATTATTAAGTAACTCTAGTTTCATGTATTATTTTATTTAGTTGCTCTTAAAACCGTTACGTACTTTAACTAACATCATTCATACTACAATTTCTATTCACTGCAAATGCTTAATACAGGAAACAATTTCATTACCATTCTAAATCATACTGCATGGACAAATGCTGCGTTGGAAAATGGCGGATAAAAATGTCAAATAACGTTTGCATGCGGATACTTCCAATAATAATACATGCATTTCCATTTTTTAAAGTGCGTTTACGTTTATCGCAATTTACATTTACCCCAACTGACTCAATACATCTTTCGCATCAAAAAAACTGCGAATTCCCGATAGATTTTTGTTGGTTGTTGTGTAGTAAATTTCTATAAATATATCTTTAAGTTTCAGTGCGTTTACCAAGTTAATTTACAATATTATGTTTGACATGAATTAAAACATGCTTATTATTGTAATTAGGCCTAAATTGCACATATTATTCAATTTTTTTATTAAAGTTAATCTGGAAATTAACTTCAAGAAACTCATGAATAAATGAGGAATTGTTGTCAATTCATTTTTACATTTCCGGAATTGTTTTCTTCAATATTTATTCTTGGTTAAACTCATATGTCTTCCAAACTGATGGATGAGAAAATAAATTTTCAACAGGAAGAAGGAAAAGAATATCGCTGCAACATCTAGTACCATGGTGTCAATTGACATTGCGCGGGACAAGTTGAAGAAATAATCAGAGATACTCGCTGCAGCTGCTGGACGCTGCACAAGATTAGAATTTATATAACTCTTGTGCGTGTGACAGCGGCTATTGTTAGTTCTCTTATCCTACAAACACGATGACATAAACAACAATTCACCAAACAAAATTCTTCGCTATTTTCATTCGAGATATTGACTCAGCTAGAAACTTGTACCTAATATGCAAGAAAAAATAGAAAAACAATCTATCTACCCATCAATAACATTGAAAGGATTTTTCTTTAGGTGAAGAGATTCTTCTACGTTAATGTGTTCACCCTCAAAATCTACATCTTACTATCATGGAAATGACTTAGGTGCATACAATGATTTGAAGATTTACCATTTGTGTGAAATGTGTATATTTTATATATAATTTGTTTGTAGCGTTCCATTGTTTCAGCCTCTATATATATATTATTTTCTTTTTTAATATTCTCAAACAAGCACCTGAGATATTAATTATATGAGCGTATATTTAGCCAAACAATCTGAAGCAAGCACGCGGATGGACAAAACGTACGCTTTGTAACTCTGAAGTTTTTATACCTTAACGAATTTTTTAGTGCTTCAATTGTTTGTTCAATTGATTAGACAACATATATAATATTATAGTATGTATATTTCTGTATAACAATGTCTGTCTTTCAAGACCTGTGACAATAAGTTCCAGTTGTAGGTACCTTTTAGTTTATAATGGGTGAATGTACCTGTGCTTTTATATGTGTAAGTAAATAACCTGGAAATAAACTTCCTTTCTTGCATAGGTGAGTATTTAATCATAACTTTATTCTAATCTATAAATAATTGTAATTATGTATAGGTTATTTATACTGATTTGTTTCATGAGTTAGAGTTGCTATTCTTATTTGATAGTGCATTTATTCTTGGAGACTTTATAGTGTTCCAAATTTTGAATATGTACACGATACTCAAAGTAATGGTGTATATAACTTAAATTCTTCATCTGCTATACAAATTAATTGCAGTCTAGTTTGATGAGCTCTGACTTTGTACTGGTGACTGAAGACTTAAAGAAGCGTTTTAGTTTAAGACTGTAGTGTGAGTGTATTTTCGTTTATTTGTGAATGATTTTAGTTATTGAACTGTTTTTCAAGTTTATACAAAAAAGCCACATTACTGTGCAGTGAGAAATTGTAAGAGCAATTATATTGATTCCTTAGAGCTTAATTTCTTTGGATTTCTAAAAGATACTACAAGGTTAGTGTTCTAACATAGAATCTGTACATGGTAAATACTATACATATCCACGACAAAATAGAAAATTAATAAATCTTTTGAATTTGTAAATAGTTGTTTAATTTACCTGTCTGACATATTTAAACAATTTGTTATAATCAGTTATAATGCAACACGTTTTAATTTGTTTTTAGACATTTCACTATCCTACTTTTGCACATATATTTTTAAATTTCCCTCACAATGTACAAAACAAAATGGTAGAAGATCACCAAAAACTCTCCGTAGAAACATACTTATAAATTATAAAAACGTCAGTGACGCTACTTGGTTTTTGCGCCTCCGTCCAGAAACACTGATTTTGCATTACTTTAAATCGGCCAGAAACATACCATTCTCCGGCCTAGGTCGGCAAAAAGATCACTAAAGGTTGGAAACATATATATTCGAGTTACTGACATTTCTGTAATTAATTATAGATTCGATGACAGACATTGACAGATGACAGAATTTTCGTTACACAATTTCTTAATTAATTCATATTCTTTCAATTTTCGGAAGATTTGACAGGTAATAAATTGTTAACTTCTTGCGCAACCTCTGTAGTATGAGCTGAAGCCCCCATTGCCCTTATTATTATTAAATATGTATCAAAACTGCCAAGAAAATTAAAACGTCAAAATACTAAGCTAACTTAACCCTGATTTCAAATTCAAAATTCATACGTAACATGTATTGCCAACTGTACTGTTAACTCCCTAGCGTTAATTCTTCGGCTCGGCCACACAAACCGTGCTCGTACTCGTAAAACTATAGTTTCTGGCCTACTGATACAAATAACTATTTCATAATTTACTTTGAACAACTAGTGTAAAGTGGATTTCATGAAAAACAAAAAAAATTTTTACTTTAATATGCTTAATCACCACTTAAAAATAAAAAAAATAAAAGCTACAATTTTTTTTTAACATTAATATCTCTCTTATGCAAATTTTGTTTGAAAATAAAATCACAAGACCGTAAATATTCTGTATATTTTAAGCATGTGCTTAAAATCTATGAAACCACTAATTTAAAACAAGAACAAAAGTTTCTTGTAATATATTTTAACATTTGAGTTTATTCAGAATTGTTATAATATAAAAAATGCTTAATTAAGAGGAAAAAAAACACAATCAAACACTTACCTACTAATATCAGAGCTATGTTGGATGAATTTAAAGGTTACCCACACTCCAATTCACTCATGTCAATATGAAACACGAAGTAATAAGGTTTGTGCATATGTAACAAGTAATAAAACATTTTCTTCTGCAGAGTATTTATTTGAAGTAAAATATATTCTTTTATCATTTTTTTTCCATTTAGAACTCTCTCATCATATATTATAATATTCATATTTCATTTAAAACAACGAACATTCGAAGAGAATTGCAAAGAGTATTATTTGTCGAAAGGAGGGCATTAACTTATAAAATAAGAGTAACAATATAATTTGCAATCATATATACATATATGTAAAATACATATGTAGAATACTCTCTGCAATACTTCTGCCTATTTAAATATAGTAAGGTACATTTAGAATTTTGGTCACTAAAATACAATTATTAGAGTTGGTAATTACGTCATTAGGATAATTCAATAATAAATAGTAACGGGAATGTTCAACGCATCGACTATACACGATAAATGAGCAAATCAGTTTTCAAATTTATACTAAAAAACAATGGAAAACCCCACACATTCAAGAACACATCCTCTTTGGTGTAATCGACATAAATCTATCTAATAAAATAATAACAAACAACAAAAAAAAAAGATAAATTTCACAACGCAAGAATTGCTATGGATTATGGGTAAGTACAAAAATATAAAAATGTTTTCTGTCCTGTGGTATGTAAATATGTGAAAAATGAAAAATTAAATGAATTATTGAACTATGATATTCTGTGATAAAATAACAAACGACTAATTTCTTACATCTATGTACATATATAGAATGCTTGAAAATTAATCTTCTCTCATTCTCATTGTCAGTATAAAGCATCTTCACTAAAAAAAATAAAAAAAATTCCCGCAATATTTTTGGTAACTTCAAATGTAATAGCAGGTAATTTCATGTTCCGATGTTGTTTAACTTATGGGTATTTGTATTGTTCTTTTGAAAATGGTATCGAAATAGTTAAATAAGTACAAATATAGAAAAATACAAATTCACAATAAATGCCAAAATTAACAGCTATGCTTATTAGATGAGATTTAAACAGCATCACCAACAAAAAAAAAAAAAGAAAAGCATTGTGCAGCTATGTTCACTTTCACTTTCATATCAAAATACTATTGTAATAAATTAGAAATACTCAAAAACTTTGTATAACATACATTAGATAAAATTTGTATAATATCTAATATGTGAAAGAAAAAACATAGATACATAAATAATAATTAGGTGCTCAGATCTCCCTAAAATTAAATCAGGTATAAAATGTAAAATAAATTATATCTTACCTTTTATCATAAATAAAATAAATAATTCATTTGGGAGTATAAATTTTGCTTAATACAACTATAAACCTAGTGCATCCAATAAATATAACTCTAAAATCATTTTTCAGAAGCAGAATCAATTCATGACTTTTGATCCGGTGTATATACATATATTTTGTAAATACAGTTCCCGCCGAAAGAAATTTAACGTATGTATATAAATTATCAATTTTTTTGCAATGAATTGTATATTTGGGCCGCAAGCATGAGGTGTATTGATTCTATTTTTAGGAGTTTTGAGAAAACAACGCAAATATCTTTGTACTCTGACATGACAATACATTTACTGCTAGTTTTAAACTAGATATAATTAAAAAAAAAATACTATATTTGGAGAGAACCAGAATATAGTTATTATACTTCACATTAAGCAAAAATGGACTTAAAACACTTCGCGGTATTGATATACATTTTCTATATAGTGTTCGTCGAAAGAAATGTTTGTATGTAAGACTGATAATAAAACTTTCGGAAAAATGCGAGACAAAATATTGATTCTTACTAATGGAATCTAGATTTGTGTTAATCGGAAAATCTATTCACCTAGTTTGCATCATCAAATTGTCTTTACGTTTTACATTAACCACAAAAGAACTATTTCTGTAAAAAAAATTGTTTCTATGATGCAGTTTGATTTATTTTGTTTTGTATGAATGTCACTTGTCATTTTTATATGAAATATTTGAGTTTTTAAAAGTTTTATATTATGTACTTGTAATTAATAAACAAATGAAGTAATGCTCTAGAAAATACATTTTTCTAGGGCTACAATTTCATCATTAATTAATTACCATAATAGAAAATTTATTACTATGAGAATATGTTTCTTGACAATTACGAGTCGCATAAAGAAGTTATTTTAATAATACCCACAATTAGCATAAATATAGGAATGCAAAAAACCAAATTAAAAGTGGAATAAAAAAGAACATGGCACAGAAAAACAGGTACAAGAAATTCGTTAAGTTTTAAGCAGATATGATAACTGAGCTAATTATAGACGAACAAAAGATTACTTCCTTCCTTTTTTTAATAATCATGCGCAGGGTGGGACAGCCAAAGTATGCGGGACATTTTGACTGCTCCTCACTGTACATGAAATTACATAATTACAATTATATATATATATACATATATAAAAAGAATACAACCGTAGTTACAAAGTAAAATAAGTTCAAATAAAAAAGAAAAAAAAACAACTCAAATTGTATGCAAATTCCATTATAAAACAAAAAAGAATGAAACAAACGATACGAGGTGTGCCAAAATTTCTGAACACACTTCGTATATACAAGGTTTCTCAAAAGAATTGTATATTTAGATAAATATATAAAGTCAAAAATTATAAATTAAACATTTTCAAACACTCTATTATACATTATTACATTCATTATCTCATTAAAATCCTATTTAATGGCGAAAAGAAAATATATTTCTTCTTTCTTCTTGATATGTTATTGGACAGGAACGAGCCTAAAAATTAAGGTTTCTTTTTTATATATTTCTTCTTTTGTTTTTCTTTTCTTTTTTAGTTCTCTCTTATCATAAATAATATTCTATCACATAATATCATATCAGTGTCTCGCTTGAGATATCTTTAATCACGGCTTGCACTGGAAGGGTTTGTTATTATATTTGTCCGTGTGCAATCTTCTGTTTTTGTTTTCTTTTTTTTTTTGAGTTTTGTGTGTGTAGCGGTTTAAAAAAATTGTGCAATCTCTTTCTTAGCAGTCTTGTTTTTTTTTTTTGGAATTCTGGGTTGTGAATTTGTTCGATCTAAAAAAAGGAAATTCTCCTCCCCGTCTGAGAGATTAGACGGGCTCGCAATGCAGCATTTGTCAGTTCTCTGATATATCTGTAATGTCCCGCAATGATCCGCTCTCATCGAAAAGGAATGTACAAAGAATAGCCTGCAATCGATTGCGAGCTGGTTCGAAATTCGCATCTAAAGCCAGAGCGGAACGGTATAGAGATATGGCTTTCTCTAGATCACCCTGTAAAATAATATAAGCAAGGTTAAGATTAAGTATATAAAATTATCATATACCAATGAAGTATGTATGTTTCCAACGGTGAAATGATTAACTACGAAATTCGGTTTGCTCTCTAGGGCAATGTAGGCAACCTCTAAGGCATCTCCATGAAATCCAACTCTGATATTATATAGAAAAAAATTATTCGATAGAATCAACTTTAAATTTATACAGGGTGAGCTTTCTTTTTCATTATTTGCATGGGGATCGGAAACCATAGGAAATACGCGTTTGTCCATTTAATGAAATGCATGGTTTACTTACGCAAAAAAATA
The DNA here is from genome assembly GCA_949128085.1 of Cetonia aurata. Lineage (NCBI taxonomy): Eukaryota > Metazoa > Arthropoda > Insecta > Coleoptera > Scarabaeidae > Cetonia > Cetonia aurata. The sequence goes on from OX421885.1 coordinate 29,649,109, forward strand.
GAAATTCACCAAAATCTTTTCAGTGATGTAACTCTTTTATTTGTAATGATAGAAAAAAAAAATTAATATTGCTTTCAGGACATATAACGTCTTCTTAAATTTTCAATTTTTTTTAAATTTAATGAAAAAAAAAAACTCACCCTGTATATATATTTACCTGTGCAATAGATTCGCTAAACTAATCAAAGGAATGTCTTTCATATCACCAGGAACGTACGTCAGAGCTTGACGCAGACAAGTAATCGCCTCTTCAGTATTACCAACCACACGCCAGTACAAAGCAGCGGCCGTAGCTAAAATCCAAGACGTCGCATTCTCCTGCAACGCTATACTGATCTTCGTCCCCAATTCTCGCAAGGTGGCGTGCTGATCGCCGGCCATCAATCCCAGCCACTCGAACAGCGACCCCTCGGGCATACTCGGCAATCTACTTCTTAACATCATGGCCGCTAGATGGTCCAAGGTCGCTGAACTCGATGGTACGCTATTGGAGCATGAGGGCTTCATGTGTTCCTTCAAGGTCTTGTCAAATGGCCGCAGAAACGGGCTTATACTACAAAAATAAAGTTTAGTACGATTGACGTTCGAGAGTTATTTTAATATTAACTCCACATTTCTGGCAGCAACCGACTGCCACATCGAAGTGAAATGCAACCAATCGGCTTCTTTGATCTCGCGACAGGCTTTGTGGGATAACGGGTACTTCCCCGATTTGTCGTAAACGTGCAGCATCGGTTCTGGGACTGGATCATCAGTTAAAGATACTGAAACTAATTTTTTTTACTACACTTTACATTTTTTAATATATAAGAACAAGACGCGCAAGTTTTAAAAAAAAAAAAACAATTTTACATTAACTAGCGTTCTTGTTTGAACCAATAAAGCAGTATTTATAAATTTCCAATTGTACATATAATAGTAGACATGTATTAGAGATGTTTAAGTAACCACACGCCTAGTTTGCACCATTATACATTAACCTAAAAGAACTATTTCTGTAAAAAAAACTCTATACACTTAATAAACATGGAGAGGTTATCAAATATTAAGCCCAATTTTGGTTCTGGCCTTATCAGTTGGTAGTAGGAACCCCTTGGAGTATTTTTACTTCGCAAAATACTAGTGGTAGAACGTTTATTCTTTAATATCTTAATCTCCACCAACATTCTTTCATTTCTTCACATCTTTTTATTTAAACTTTAAAAACATGCATGAAACTGTTTCATTTGGACTTACAGTTTAACAGACTTAAAAACTTAACTAAATGCCTTAAAACTCTGTATAATAAACAAACCTATTATAAAAATTCACTAACATGGAGGGCTTATCAAATGTTAAACTCGGTTTTCGAGTATTTTTGTTTTGCAACATACTGGAATATAATCTTAAATGTTGTTTTGCTATAAATTGTGAGTTAACTGTGACTTTAAAAATAATACGTGATAATTTTCTTTTGTTACTACTTATGATTTAACTGATTTAATCTACTATAAGAAATTAAAATTCTGTATAAATCAATCAAAAAATCCTCCAAGATATCCTCACTAATATTCATTTGATTCAAAAGTAACTTAAATGTGATTTCACTAGAGATAATTGTGATTTAACAGTCATTTCATTCTTTCATCGTGGCCATAATAATGTGATTTAATTATAACATAGTAATTTAAAGCAATAAAACTTACCATAAAAATCACCTAAGGTATTCCCACTAATATGCTCGTCCCCCAAAGTAATCCGCATATGAAATGCCTGTTGCGGATGCTCGACCATACTTTCCAACTGCGATTGATCCGGTTCAGTACCACCCGATCCTTCGGCAGCCAACAATGTTGAGATTAACGACTGCCCCACGCCCACTTTTCTCTTTGAACACTGCGTCAATAAAGTTGCAACTGGTTTATCGATTTCTGAAATCGAAAGAACAGACTCTAAAACAAAAAGAAACATCTAAAAACGAAGGAACACACCATGAATTTCACGTATACTCCCAGTGCGAACGCACTGGATGGCAGCCGTTTTACACTGATCACCGTTCGGACTGCAAATGACTCCTTCTCCAGTAAAACTCTCCCTTTCGTCGCACATTTCTTCCATCGGCTTCTCCGTAGGACTTTTCAGATCTTCGTAAGCACCTAGTTTAATGCGGCAAGCCCAGGTTTTTAACAATTGCTCGGCTTTGCCATCGTAATAATTGGGATCGACTCTTAAAACATTCTTCATGTAATACATGGCTGGAATAGGGTTATTTTTGATGTAGTGTAATAAAGCCAATAGAAAGTTTGTGCTGGGCTCCACATAATTAACTTTAAAAGCTAGGCTTGCGAATTTTATTGCGTCTTCTATCAAACCAAGTTGATGAAATATCGAACCCATGGAAATCAATACAACATCCGTGTGTTCCTTTGGGACAGTATCGAAAGGGAGATCCAAACAAGTTAACGCATTCTTAGTATTGGTCCGGACTCTCCAGTATAAACTAGCTAAGGTGGCCAAAACCCAAGACGGTCCCGATTTCTAGAGATCGAAAACACATTTATACTGAAGCGGAACACTCATTAATTTGAAATATACTTTGTTCATTGCGGTGATAATCCGTTGTCCGATTTCTGCTTCTTCAGCCTTACCGTTGTTCACATATTTTAATAATTGTTTCTGCAAATACGGATGAAACTTTAAGGGTTTGTCCACGACCCTTCTAATAGACGATGGCAAATAAGATGCATCGCTATCCATGTCAGTGTGTTTGCAAATGGGTGGATACCAAGGTAATTCGTGCTCTTCATTTTCAGGAATGTTTATGTATTCGCTTAGGACTTTTGATATCCTAAGAAATGTAAAAATTATGAATAAAATTTCGAACGCCGAAAGTTCGATGTGGACTCAATTCGCATCCCTGATTATGACATAATAATCGTTTTGAATATTTAATCAGTTTAGATCATTAATTAGTTATAAAAAAAAACATATGATAAAACTAATCAAAACTATGATAAATGTTAGCTTTGTTATTGAAAAGTGCGTACAGTATATTAAAGTTTATGCTAAGGAGGTTGAAAGTGTGTAGCAAAAAAGAAATAGTTGAAAAATTGTAATACATTTATATGGACTTACTGATATCCTTTATTTTCTGGTGGGAGAAACACCGGTAAATTCAAATCATCGATTTCACCAATGGGCAAATTCCACCCGATACATTCATCCTTCGAAGGCCACCCAGTAGCATCGAAATACAGATTACTAGAAGTCGACATGGTCGTGGGGAAAATCGAATGCCCCAACGGAGGCATTCTAGCTGCTTCCTCCTCCTTCCCAGCACTCTTCTTCATAACCTTAGCATCGATTTCCTTCGGTAACTTCTTCGCTTCCTCCAATATATTCTTCTTCACCACCGGTTTCGGTAAGCTCCTCTTGTTCTTCGCCATCTGTTCGTTGATCTTCTGAGCCTCGCTCTCGACGTTCTGCAGCAACCGCTGGAAATTCAAAGTTATATCGAATTGCATATTGGTCGCTAACTGATTATCGATCAGATCGCAAGTTATTGTCGATTTTGAGTCGTCTACCGACCGGTGGATGCATCGTTGCCCTTTCTCCGACCATATGTCGTCTAGTTCTTTTATTTTATTCCCTACTAATTGCATTTCGAGGGGAGCTTGCTCCCACATCAGTCGGTCTTGCAGCCGGAGCCATTGTTGCTGTTGACTGTGGTAGTCATGCAGTTCTGTTAAGATATCTTGCAGAGATCTGGAAAAAATGTTAATAAAAGATGGGAATTTTAGAAGAATACAATGTATTGTAAGGATAATTTACCCTCGGATTTAAATTTTTGTAATGTAATTGTATATTTTGTTGCTATCAAGTATATCATTTGGATCCATTAATTAATAGTAAGAGAGAAAATATAAATTGGAGATATTAAGTAATAACTAATAGCAAAAATGAAAACTAGAACAAAAGATAGAAATTAGAAAAACAGCAAAGCGAAGGAGTATTACGAAGTTGAAGGAAATTGAAGAAAATACAAAGAAATTGAAATTTTCATCGAATATCAATGAGGAATGGAGGGAGCATAATAAAAAAAACATTATAAGCAACGAAACGGAAAAAATTATAAGGAGAGAATCAACTAAAAAAGTAACAGTTGAGTCATTCCATGTCATATCAACCAGTCACTCAACCTAACCATTCTCAATCAAAAAAAGACTAAATGGAAATATTAGATGATTAGATGATATAAAAAGGAATCACTAAGAAAATTGTTGAATAATAAAGAACAATAATAACTAAAAAGTGAGATGGAGTGACTCAACATCTTAAAGAATCGTATATGTATATAAAAAAAGTAAACATAATATTAATTACTCACTCATGTAGATTCATTAAACCATTTTCCAACTTCTGATGGCACAAAGTTGCATGTCGCACCGTTATCACATCTTGATAATCCGGCTTTAGTCGTAAGATATTGTCATAGCATAATACCGATCTATTATAATCTGACAGCATAGTATAAACGTGACCCAAAGCTAAGTAATTCATAGGTTCAAAAGGTGCATGATCTATAGCAGCATGTAATATAAGTGCAGCTTCTTTAGAATATTTCGTGATGTGGAATATCCCCGCCAGTGTTAATAAAGGTATATCACGATATTCACTGTAAATATAAAATTAAAAAATCTATATAAAAGTAAAATTAAGGCTCAAGCTTACTAAGGAACGTAATATAGCGCTCTCCGAATACATTCAATCGCTTTCAGACCATCTCCTTCTATCCTCCAATACATAGCACCCAAATTATAATGAATCCACGACGAACTATTCTTCATCAAAGCCAACGCTATTTGTGCAGCGAACTGTGTCGAAACTTCCGTATCCACTTCTGCGATTTGTTTCGGCGGTATACTCAAATTGTGTTTATTCATCATGGGCTGTAAATGTTCATATGTGAACATACTATAACCCAAATCACTAAATTTCTGGCAGTCGGGGGTTAAATCGGCGTTCTTATCTTCTATTTCGTGATCCAAATCGATACTAAATCCCCTGTGACTCCCATTCGTAAATATCGTCGAGAATAAATTGATTTCACTCAATAACATTCCCGCTTTTAAACAATCAGGATCTTGGGTGTACACTCTGGTTTCTACATCCGATGCTCCCTCTAATCCGGACCATTTCTTATCGATGAGCGATTTTCTATTCACCAGATCTTTATACAAAGTATTTATATCATTTTTCCTCGTTTCTTGATCGAGCAATGCAAATAAATCGTACGGACGTCGCAGATAAAAAGGAGATTCCATCTGGAATATTAATTTTTTAACCCATTAAGGTTTATTAACGCTTCCATTTGAGATATTGCAACATAATTTTTTTTCAAAATATTTTTAACGGCATAGCCACAAGCAGTAATGGATTAATTGCGTTTGTCGTTTAATAATTCCAAGATATTTTTAATAAAACGACGATAACATACAGATAGTTTCGAGGTAACCTCAAAAACAGGGGATTCTATACGAATTTTGTACTCACCCGAGCTTGAATCCGTCCATTTTCAGTCACAACCCAATGTGTGAACGCCGAAGTTTCGTAAATTATTTGAATTAAGATGAAAAACACTTTCCACTGTTTTCTTCTCACCATATTTTATATTTTTTGACGGTACGCATGACAACAACAATTACAGCATGTGACAGTTTGACAATAATGCCCTGACATCTGCCTACAAATGATCTAATTTCTATAATAGCATCGTTCAAATGCAAATCAGCAGTTATTAATTACGCAATAATATTAATTGAAAGCGCCACAGTAACTGCTGACGAAGGTTTTATAACGACCGGATGTAGGTGATTTTAATTAATAGATTAATAAATCTGTCGTGTGCCGTATTTAATTAATTATTAGATAACTTGTAGGCATGCAACAAAATTTTCGAATTTTTTCCCAATTTTTAGTCACTTTTAAACGTAATAGAGAGAAATTCCCTATGAGTTTGTATTACATCAACAGTAATTTTAACCCCTTTATGTTGAAATTACCAAAAGTAATTGTGGGAAATTTAAATTTTGTTGAATATAAATGATACAAAAAAAAACAATTAGAAACAATTTAGAAAAAAATGCTCTTTGCCGTGGGGAAATATTGACTGAATTAATTGAATTAGATAGATATTCAAAGTTTAGGTGTACTGTCAATTTCAATTAATTAAATCGTTCATCATTTTGTCTTTAAAAACATATAATTCGCCAATAAAACACATTTCTGCTTAAAGCTTTAAATCTAGCGCTTAAAATGCGTCGTAGTATTGATGTACAAGCGTCTATGACGTCGGGACGGTAACAAAACAAGTTACGTAGCACATATATGTAACCGAATCGTTGCTGTTATACGATAATAATATAATAGTATCGCGCAGTCCGCTAACCATCATCCATCAGTAAATAAGTATTTTTATTTATAATGGCACATCCATCTCAAATCAGACAAAATTTTCACAAGGATTGTGAAGATGCCCTCAATGCACAGATAAGTCTGGAATTGTATGCCAGTTACGCTTACCTGGCTATGGTATGATTCTTTACTTTTTGTTTTAATAATTTATATTCTATATCATCCCAAAGAGCTTTAAATGCTCCCAATTATTGTTTCAATAAATTATAATATTGTCCTTGCACTATTACTCTATTGGTAGCGTGTTTAAAATTTTGATTATGGAGTAATGAATAATAAAAATAAAAAATTAAATTATTCTATGATAATTTTAATTTAAGAGTTTTATATAATATTTGAAGATTTGCGGTATATTGTGCAACGAATATGACATTGTAATCTGGTAATGTGTTTGCAGTCAACTTATTGATAAAGATTAATTAAAACGGCGTCAAAAGAAACATTTTAAATCAACACTTAAGAGTTGCCTTGAAAATAATGCATACGGCTATATTTAGGAAGTGATTCATTAGTGCCTCGCTGAAAAACACTCGATACATTGAAGTATTTTAAAAAGATTTTCATGTCGTGCAATGAAAATACGCAATGCGAAATTCGTAACATCATTTTGTATGACAGTTTGAATGTGATTTTTTGAAAGTTGGTAAATATATATTATTGTAATTGTGAGACTTAATATCAAACATTGATTGAAAATTAATGTTTTTACTTACCTGTATGTATTCTCTTTTTATAAAAAATATGAAAAAAACTTTTAAATTTCTATCAATTTATTTTCCCAAATTATAAAATTGCATCACTGTTTCTTATTTTTATTGCTATTGCCATGAGCTGGTCCTGTCTGCCTTCTCTTCGGCAATTCTTCCTTCAGATGTCTGATTCGCTCCCTATCCTTTTTGAAAAAGTATTCGTCTTCAGATACAGTACTTGGCAGTTCTTTCGCCATTTCTATCAAACTTTTTCGCGCCCTATCCCCCCCTTTATCATCCGAAGAATTGTTGGAATTGCAACGCAATGTTTTCGTAGAGCATGGCAAACGTCTAACAAGTTTGTGCATTGTGCATTTTCAAAATTCACGGTAAATTTTGACTCGAAACAGGATACGTTTGACAAATTCGGTAATTATTAGTTGTCAAGTTGAAGTTAATACAAGCAAGCAGTTTTTGAGATAAAATGCAGAACGTTTGTTTAAATCTCGGCAACCACGTGACCATAAAAATAGGCAGCCCAAATAACAGGCCAGTTCGATGTTATGAATTGTCAATATTAAACTTGAATTAAATCATTGAGCACGTGCGAGGGATTTTTAAGTAATGGGACTACTTAAAAACAATGTATGAATAACATATAAGTATAAAATTCGTTTTTTCTAGTCGTATTTCTTCGATAGAGACGACGTTGCTTTACAAGGTCATCACAAATACTTCAAGAAATGCTCAGACGAAGAAAGGGGACACGCTATGCTGTTTATGGAATATATGAATAAAAGAGGTGGTCGCATTGTTTTGAGCAGTATTTCAGCGCCTGAAAAACAAGAATTTACCGGCGCCCATGATGCTATGTTGGCAGCGTTGAACTTAGAAAAGCGAGTAAATGAAGTAAGCTTTTAATTCAACTCATATCATGTTGATAAAAATATATTACTTCTTATTAATTAGGAAATTGTCTACAAATACTTTTGACAATATGAAATAAACTTTTGACTGGCGGTATATATTTGTATATACAGGCATTTCAATTGAAACGAGCCGCCTCAAACCTGAGTACCTGGTAACCAAGATAACTCCTATTGTTTTTGTCACATTCACTTAACATTTTTTTAATGTCATTTTTCTCCACTTTTTTTGCTTCAATTTTCTGTTTTAGACACTTATCTTGTTTACTTTTGGACTGTTTAGTAGAATGTTCTTTAGTGGAGTTTACTTTTAGTTTAATCGTGAATTCACAATAAATTAATATGGTCTCTGCTATCCAAGAACGTGTGGAATTAGTGACTTTGTATTATGAGAATGGAAGGTGTGCAAGATCTACAGCTCGCTTATTCAACGAAAGTTATGCAGAAACGCCCTGTATATATAATACTGCCGGTCAAAAGTTTTATTACATACATTTTTAAATTTTCAGGAGTTGCTACATCTTCACAGCACCGCCTCAGGTCACATGGACGTGAATTTATGCGATTTCCTTGAAACTCATTATCTGCAGGAACAAGTCGATGCGATCAAAGAGATTAGCGATCACGTGACAAATTTGAAACGCGTCGGCGAAGGTTTAGGGGTATACATGTTCGATCAACGGTTAAAAGAAGAAGAGTGTTAAGTGTCAAACCTTTGCAAACAAAGGTTTGGTACTTAACATTCGCATAAACGAATCTTGTCCAAACGACAAAAGAAATTCAGCAGTTATCTTTATTCTAGATACATTGTTGCCAAGTGTACGTCCGGCATATAAGCTTAAGATAATTTTGAGGGAAACGAAAAAAAAATGTTGCCGCATCATTTTTACACTACCCTATTAACATAGAATAAGTAGTAAAAAGTGGCAACGGTGCATGCATTTTCTGTGTATATTATGCATTAGGCACATATGTATATTAGTGGAAAATATTACATTTTTTACAATACTTTTCGGTGAATGAAGAAAAATGGTGCTAATACAGAACTGATGAATTATCTTTTTATAATTTTTTCGATGTTTTGTAATTTGCTATAATTATATTTTAAAAATTCTATAACATAATTTTAAAAAAAAATCGTCAATTAAGCAAGTCAATATAAAAATTACTTCATAATGTGGTAATATTTTCATTTGATGTGGTAAAACGTAAAAATTAGGAGCAATATTATAAATTGGAGCTTATCAATCATATTTAAATTTATATATAAAGCAATTCTACAAACAAAAAATGATTTTCTATATTCGACACTCCAAGGCTCTAATGTGTCTAATGTGGCTCCACCAATTTATTATTTTTTCCCCCTATATATGTATATAATTTCTCATATAATTTATGTTTATCTTCAACGCAAGCAGCAGAATGTTTAAAATAAAAGTGTTATTAATACATAAAGGAGTCAAAGGATGAGACTGTAGTGGTTTTTTTTTGGTTTCTAGGCACAATTTTAATTCTTTATTATTATTACATATATTTTTTTTAATTAAAATGCGTGAATTGGAAAGTTCTCATTAGACGGAAAATTTTTGGTGCCAGGTTTCCAGAAAGAAATTTTTAATATTTCTTAAGTATTTATCAAATATAAATTTATTAACATATTTATGGCACAGAAAATCAATTAAATGCTGGAATTCCAAACGTATTTATTTAAGAAATTCAAACAATTAAAAACAATTGAACAATTAAAAATTAATTAGAAAAACTAGCATATTTAATTGAAAACCATTCCTACATTTGGTATAAAGATATATTATGCCATTTTATTTGACAATTACTCAAATAATAAGCATTATAATAAACACAAGTTTAACATTAATTTGCTTTTATTAAAGATCAAGATTACTGTCAGAGATGTACTTTAAGAATAACTGCTATTATTCACGGAAATAATATCTTGCTCAATATGTTGTCCATTATTGACACCATCTAATTTACATTTGATAAAGAATAATCACGAAATAAACAATTTGCAGAAAAAAATGTTGCAGACGCATGTTTTGTCACCTTAAGTTTGTTCAGTTTGTTATAAAAACTTGTCTGGTGTGTATTTTCTTTTTTTAATAACTGAACTGCCCAAACTCATCTTCAGCCACCCGAAAAGCGGGGTCAGATAATCAAATAAAGTTAGATTACCAAACCGAATTTGTTTATACCATTTACAGGAACTCTAGAAAATTCAAAGTGATCTTATATACTAATTTTTAATACAAAAAGAAAAGTTTAGTCGACTGCAGAGTTGTAAAATGTTTTCTGAAGAAGATATACTAACAATATGTCATTTCCTATTTATTTCATGAGAAAATTGTTTTTCCTTAGGAAACTAGGGTTCTCATAAGGTGCTTAAGATAAACAGCAGTCGCTATGTTAAAAGTGGGGAGGAGTAGACGTAAATCGGCGAGCTCACACAATGACTTACAACAATATTACTTAAAACTACTTAAAATATTAAAAATAATAATTTCGTGGCAATATTCACGAATTATTTTGTGCAAAACTTTTTTACCCCACTGTATTTATATTAGTTACTTTATTTAATATACAGATTGGATGCGATCAATTCGATTAGTTAATCGACAGTACTCACTATTATGTAAATCATCTTATTTTTACTTTATTTATTTTAGATTTTAATTAGTAATTAATGGTAATCATTAATAAAGCCATGAAACGGGGTGCTCAATAATAGTTGTAATCTTAATTCTATAAACACTGAGGTACGTTCGAAAATATACAGTTGTAGGTATGATTATTGTCCTACAATTGAAGTTACGTCCTCAATGGAGTGAGACACACCCGAAGAAATATCGAGAAATGTTATAATTCGCACGTGAGAACATAGACGCCCCCCTATCTTCGCTATTCGTTAAAAATATGAAATTCCGATCGACTACAACCTGCCTCTTTAAACTTGTGATGTACGCTGCGTGTGGGGTTTGGACTTTCGTCAATAGAATATACTTCTGCTGTAGTGATATACTTTCCCGTTAAAGTTTTGTGTATAGGTCGCTTTTATTATATTATATTATTTTTTACAATTCCTTACCTTATACCATCACTAACTTATCCTATATTCGAAATTTCGAACGTAGCACTGCTTTGGAAATGAACTAAAAATTCCTAGGTTAGGATCTATCTCACTTTTTATATAAAGAATTTTATTATCGATTATTAATTTTGCGCTATTAATTGGATATTTCTAAGAGTCACTTGAATTTAGTTGCGTAGTTAGGTGGAGTGCGGCGGAGGCGAGCCCCAGCGAGTGCCAATTAAAAAAACAAAAACTTAACCATTTACACAGTCCGTTTTTTTTTTATTATTTTACTGTTATCGAATTTTTAGTAATTGTAACAGTTTTCATTCTTGGGGTGCTTGGTTTTTATAATTTTTTTTCTTGAAAACGTTATTACACTGATCAAATTAATAGCTTCCAATCTGTAGATTTTAATAGAAGTATCTATAAATCGTTAAACTCGTATAGATGCCCTTTTTTCTTATTAATTACGAGTTAATCTGTATATAATTTATCTCCTTACAGTGCTCGAAATAAGTAAATGTATTTTGTAATTGATAATTATTATCTATAAGTATGTAAGGTACTTTTATTGATAAAAAAATGCCATTTGTTCTTATTTATATTTTATTTTACAATATTTATTAGTAGAATGTATAAAAAGAATTGTAAATTAATATACAATATATTATTCCTTCAATGTATAATAATATCCACTAAGAAATAAAAAGCTATTTATTCACTAATAGAACCTATAATGTTAAATATTAAAATTTATTTCACTATGAAATATCCTAAATATTCACACCGATTAAAATTTGGCAAATCTTATCAGTATGTTTAACTAAATTAGCTACTCCTTCAAATGCTTTCTCCGTCTTTTTCAATTACATGCACTTCACAGTTGGAAGAATCGCAACTCTAAAGACATTACATACGATACACAATTATTCATCGTCATCGTCATCAATATCCCCAGGTAAGCTAGGATTTCCCCCTTCGGTGATGTATATTATCTCCTGATGACACTCCTGTTTCTTTACAATGATCTCGGTACCCTCTGGAGTTATCACTACACCATGTACAGTGCGTTTGTGTGCCTTTAAAGTACCTTCCTGTTTGCAACACTGCCCGCAATAGTTGCATTTGAACGGCTTGTAAGGTTTGTGGACCATGTTGTGCTTGTAAAGCGAGGAGTATTCAGTAAATCTTTTATCGCAACCCTGAAAGAAGGAATTTAGGTTAGTTATACAATTAAATGTGATTTTATTACTCACCGGCACAGAGCAAATGTAAGGTTTTTCACCTGAATGTATCCGCATATGGTTTTTATAGTTAGTTGCCGATGCAAAAGCTTTCCCGCACATGGATTTTTGACAAACGTACGGTCTTTCACCGGTGTGTGATCTAATGTGGACTTTACGTATGTTGGAAGTGGTGAAAGATCTGCCACAACCTTCGATGGGACACTTAAACGGCTTTTCCCCTATGAATACCCATCAAATCGATTTAAAACATATTTTAAAATATTTAAACTTGCCTGTGTGCGTTCGCACGTGTTTCTGTAAATCCCCTGACGTTTTAAACTGTTTCGTGCAAGTATTACAAGCGTACGGCTTCTCACCGGTATGTATACGCAAATGTGCTTTCAACGAGTATCCTTTGGCAAAGGACTTATCGCAGCCTTCCACCGTACAACGATAAGGCCTAACTCCCGTATGACTGCGGATATGAACCTGCAGCATTTATGTAAAAACATTTTTATCGAACAGTAAACTAACGATTTTTACCGTTAAATGCTGTGCCGTGCTGTAAATTTTATCGCAGCCCACGTACATGCAAGGATACTTCTTTTTCTTCTTGTTGTCTTGCAGTTTGATGTTAGCATTTTCGAGTAGGGAATTCCATAGTTTTTGCCCGATGATGGCACGAGTACCGTCTTCTAATTTGATTTCTTGGAATTCTTCTGCACAATCAAAATTCTCCAATAAGATTAGACGAGAAAAAAATAACGATCAGAATAAAAATTTGGTTTGAAGATGAAACTACTCTTCGGAATAAGGAAAAATGAACAAGAACATTACAAATGAATGAAGGCAGAAGCTACATAAAAACATCAAAAATGAATAAAAAAGAAACTTATAAGGGAGGATAACAAAGCCAAGCAAAGGCTTCACCAAATAAAAAAATTCAAATTATAGATCTGAACATATTATAACATCTAGAATTTATTAACTATTGACACAATTAAATAATAATTTTCTTAAATTCTTAAAACGTTACAATCAAGTATTTTATAATAGATACTCTTAAATAACCTCTGTCAAAGATCGTCAAAGGTATAGTACCCGGTTTCTTTAATTTATTACACAGTGTGAGTCGTTAAGAATGAGAAATCGGGCAAATGGGAATAATAGGGCCGAAAACATGAGGATTGAGCGTAACATGCCTTATACAAATGGTTGCAAAGGCTTATGGGCAGGCACATTTATAATAAAGTACGATAAATAATACATACCATTGTCGTTTTCCTCACCATCTTCTGCTAACTCGTTTGTAGTTGACATAACACTATCATCTTCTCCGCTATAAATCAACTCCGGCTGTACAGCCGTCAGATTCTCATCTAAATTTAGAAACGTCCGAATAAATCCTCCGTGCACAAACAGAAATCCACTTACCGCTATCAGTGACATATATTTCTCCTTCGTTGAATGATATCACCTTAAGATTTGGAATATTAATCGTGTTAACTGCGTCTTCATCGCTCGTGCTGGCAATAATCGCAGTTTGCGGCAATACGGTCTCATCTTCGGTTTCGGTTTGGTCGAATGTCAAATAAATCACTGGTTTCTCCTCTTCTTTCACGACAATTGGTTCGTTCACGATTGTATAATACTGGTAGATTGGCTCGTCGGCATTAGCAACATCTAAATACAATTGTCTAGTTATGATTAAAGTTTTGTAAATATTACAGGATTTTATTGATTTTTTTTTTCAGAGGCAATTAAAATATGGCTCCTTATAATAAGGTAAACACATCATCTTCACGAATGAGGATAAAAGTCGCGTTGGATTGGTGGGGTTAAAGTAAAATAAAATTGTTTTTGGAAATTGTTTAAAATAAGAAAAATCGAATGATTAAAAATACAATGGATGTTGGGAAATTACCCATAATCTCCGGGATTATAAAACCCACAAGGCAGTGCACGACGTAAACAAAAGCAGAAGCGCTCAGTTCGACCAACCTGACATAAATAAAAAAAAATAATCTCTTTTGGATGAATAAAAGTAAACACCCGAATCAAATTGATGTGAAATATTGTGTTTTATGTAATATATTAATTGGGTTGGATTACCCTATAATTAGTAATAGTAAATATATGGCGTTGCTTATAAATTAGTTTAGTTGGTTTAGTGTTACCTATGATGTTACCTTATTGTCGTCCTGTGCGTATATTCGGCGGGAAAAATCAATATTAAAAATACGTTGTCAGATTCATAAGGAAGGTATTTGCTTTACCATTGAGTATAAAAAAAACTAAAATTTTATTTAAATTTATAAATCAGCATATCGTTTCCCACCAATAATTAACCTTCATTGTACTTCAATATTATAGTTAATAGTAAAACAATGATCACTTGATTACATCTACGTACTTTCTCGCGAGAACATCGCCGACATGTAATTTCCTGAATTTTACCTGTGGGTACGCTTTGCAAATTGGCTAATTCGGGACCAGAATAACCCCATATCATACTTGTATGTGCAATTCTTCCGTACATATGCTTACTTAGGCGTCAGTGAGTACATTTCGGATGACTACAAGCCACCAATGTACCATTGCACTATGCAATAACTATAGAAGGGATAGATTGACTAAACTATTCTTTACAAACATCCTAAACTATCAGTATTACATTGCCTCTTATGTGCTCAAACTCTGGGCAGTGTTTGATTTTTTTGTTTTACTTTATTTTTATTTCGATTTGTAGTTCATTGATTAATAATATAACTTAGAATGGTGAGTTTATTCATAATTTTATATATAATAATAATAGTAATACTACTTTACATATTAATATATTTTCTTATATTTTTAATAATAAAAAATATTTGAGCAAGTACATGTTCCAACAATGAAATATTAGAAATAAATGCGCAAAATTTAAATTTGATTATTCGGTTGATCACTCTATACCAACTTCGTACACATAAATTTCGAAAATTTGTACTCACTATGCTAAATTTTAATTTCTCGCAGTTAGCTTCAAAGCATGAAATTACTTTTGATTTTATATTTATATCAATTGGTACTTTTGTATTGTTGAAGTTACTAAGAATAATTGCGGGATATTTGAATTTCAGGCGTAAGTACTCTTCCATTAGTAGAAATATTAAAATTAACCTAAAATTGGTAATAGTTTTAGTATATCGTGCATTAAGAAAAAAAAACCTTGATATTTATGAATGAAGTGTAAATTACTATTTATTGTTTCAAACACATAACCTTCTGGTTCCTGTTACTTTTTCTTTTGCTTCAAGTTTAAAAAAAACGTATAACAAACTAAACGTGGGTATTATTTATCAGTAGTATTATAAATTATTATCGTGACCTCCCTCTAGATGATTAATTTGCAGTGTAAAATGGTCAAATTTATTATGACGAAAATTAGATCAAGGAAAGGTGGAGCATTATATTAAACTTTAATGTGCTTTTCGATGCATTTCTTAGATAGCTTTATAGAACAACACCGCCTAACGATAAATTAAGTGTTGCTATTAAGATGTTAGATTATTTCGATTTATTTTAAAACTAGTTTTACAAATGTCTTGTCTCTTGACTTTCTATAAACATTTTATAGCATTTATATTGCATAGGATCGTTATTTTCTTAATTGGGATGTATAGCCAACTTATAAGAAAAAATGAGACACATCAACTGTCATAAATACTATACATTGTTAGTTGCAAATTTTAATAATGGATTTATGAAACCTAATTATATATATTTATGTAAAAGAAATTCCTTTTATATACCTATATGCAACTCGCCCTGTTATAATGTAAACTTTATATATAGGAAATTCATTATTTTTAGGATTTTGACACGTTTGACAGTACTAAATATAGGTTGGTATGAGTAATGGACAATTTTATGTCAAATTGTCAAATTGTATACCTAAATATAATAAAAAATATAATTTACAAAATATTATTTGTATTTCGTTATTCATGTTTTTGGACTATATAAATAAATTTTGTTTAAATACTCGTGAAATATCGCAATTCTAATCTGTTACATCTGTTAAATTGCATTCATCCTACCTCTTTATTCGGTAATAGTGTAATAGTTTTTCCTGAATAAAAAAAGTCTTAAGATCCTGTGAGATATGTTCATGTATGCAGTCGTCTAGAGACTTTGATCGGTATATACCTACATGCTAATAACATTTTCATTTTTTGTTAAGCTCAAGTAGAATACAAATAATATGATCATATAATTAATTCTGCAGAAATTTCTTCGATATAGTACTTAAATTTAATATTTTGGGAATTTTTACCCAGATTATGCAATTCACGATCACGATATGATACGTTTTCACATCAATAATTTTGCATATACATCAATCGAAACCACATGACCTAAGATGGCCGTTGTGGGCAAATAAATCGCATTCAGTCATATAGTAAGCCATTTATGCAAGTTTTTCTATGATCCATTTATGCCAACTTTTATGTCAAACTTACTTCACTTTGACAAAAATGAGCAAATATTTGACAGGTCGTTGGATCGATCTATTGAGTATTGACAACGATCATCGAATAACCTAATAGAATAACGATTAAAAGGGAGGTTGTGGAAGTTGCGACCGGCGGCGTAAGAAATTTTGTTAAAATTTCAGATGGTTTTTACCGCCAAATAAATTTAAAATTGTCTACATTTTACAAACGATTTGTACCACCTACCATCAGATAATCTAGATTATCTGATGGTACTTATCGTCTCAATTTCAGCTGAAATTGAGACGATAAGTACTCACTGTTAGATATCGTTTTATAACTTACCAAATGCATTTTATAGTATTGAAGTTTCATTTAAAATTTTCTCTTAAAAAAAATGGAAGGATATCAAATGACAGGAATAACATATAGGGTATCCCATGCTAAAATTCCATTCTCTAAAATAGTAAATGCATGTCTACAACCTACAAGTGATACACATCTATGTATGTATGCGACTTTCACACATATTTTTCATTATCTCACGTATGTATATAAAAATATACATATATACTGATTCTTTAAACATACGATTTTATAAACTAAACAAAATAAACTTCTAAACGAAGACACATACGCTGTACCGTTATTATCTCTGTAATCTTTAATTTTAAAAGTACCTGCAAGTTAGTCGGACGATTTAGTTCCTGAATTACGCAAGAATGACCCTGCGATTGCTCCATTTCTCATGAAACCTTGCTTGTTAAAAGCTTCACAATCTTGTTCGTGAGGTTAGAATTGCGTAAATGCTAGTTTCAATTTCCAGTAAAAAAAAAAAATACACTATAATTTGGTATGTTGAGCAACGAATGACTATTGAAGCACTTATATTTTTCACCTTACAATGCTCAACAGTGAATGGAGAACAAAATAAGTAACTAAGTACAAAGCAATATTAATTCTGAACAAATACAGATCTAGGTAAGTGGTTGCTAAATACTGCTATTTGACATCTATATTTTTAGTTTATAACCTCTAAATTCCAAATCCTTTGTTGCAATTTAAACAATTATTATTAAAATTATCTATGATTTTGTAGATTATTTAATTATTAAAAATTGTTGCAGAAAATTTGAACTTTATTCGCGGGTTCGCTTGGAGCAAACGTTATAAAATAAAAAATGATGTTGCAACCAGCACCCGGCAAAAGTATTTTTAAGATTGAAACATTGTTTTTGGATTACATAACAATCATTTAATTTATAACAAATCGGGCTCCATTATATTCTAATTCCATTACCTCCAATCTTTCCCAACCATCCTTTGAATCAGCCATTTGGCAGAAACATTTTCGCAACACGCACGTGATAACTTGCGTATAATAGGTAAATTAACCAAATTCTGCACAGTCAAATGCAATTCTAATTTTTTTGCATGAAATGTCTGAGAATATGGGAAACTTCAAACAATGAGACTTAAAAACAAATGTTGGTATTCTATTGTGTCTCGGCATTGTGTTTTGATATAATAAAATTGAGTTATTAAAAGTACATATGTACCTTATGCATGCTTTGCAAAATAATTTATTATAATATGAGCAGTTGGTATGATTTTGCTACTTCCCTTCAAATTAGAAAGGTATAGTACAAAGTGACAAGAGAAAGAATGGTTAGAAGGTTACTTTTACGTGAATGAATTGTAAAATTATACGATTCAAGAACTCTATAAGCTCTAATTTTAACCCATCCTATGAGAATCGTGATTGTAATATGCATAATGATTATTTGAGATTAAAGCTGTTGTTACATGATTTTTTTTTTATTTATACTGCCTTCTAATACACTGTAATCATGTCAAATTTATTAAAAATTTAAATAAATAGTATTTTACCATTAAGCAAAATTTAAATCTCCCGCAATTGTTGGTAACTTCAACATATAGGTATTAAAATAACTATCAATTTAATAGAAAATATTAGGTAATTTCATACTTTAATGTTGCAGGAACTAACAAATAAATGTGGGAAAATTATTTATTTTAATGGGTCATAACTGCATTATTTTGCGATCACAGCCAAAATATGTAGGTATAATTGTCGATTTAATTGAAATGTCAATAAACTATCACTATAAAAATAGTCCTACAATTTCCTTTTTATATAGTTTAGTGCATGTAAGAGGAAATGTTAGGCAAAGCATTCATTGTAATTTGTACCTACTTATAAAATTTCCCACACTTTTTTACATTTCTATACAAATAACGAAATTGGGCTTTTAACGGAAGTGTGCGTATGTTGAAATATTCCAAAATTATTGCAAATAAATCCACGCAACAAATATCCCTTAGCTTCGATAGTTATTATACAATTCCATTTTTGTAATTACTTTTTTCATATTTTAAAAAACCTTAAACTAACCTTTAATGGTTCATCGATATTATATAAATTATCATAAAATGCATATACCTACTCGTGCATGTACTAGAGAAAACTATATTGAAGTTAGCAAGAGATTTTTGCATGACATAACCACAAACATAACCAATAAAAGTCATTTTTATTTATTTATTATTAAGTTATGAGTCATTATGATGATTTATAAATAAATTTTACATATAACTTTTGTATTTGATGCTCATTCTATTCTAGCACCAAGAGAAAGTTAAATGTTATAGCATATAATTCTTTTTCTTTAACTATTCAATTGTTTCGTCGTATTAAGCAATCTTCACCAAAAGCATTAAGGAAAACAACATAAAACTAAAATTTATAATTCGATATGCATCACATATCGTTATTTAAATTAATTAGCATTATATACATTTCCCGCATGAGCTAATTTTCATGCTCGCAGCTCTGACCTACTCTACGTGAACCTGCAGTTCCATCTTATATCCTTCCATCACATGACAAGCTATAAATGCGAACAACATCCGCATAATTCACTAATCTTGTATTGCAATATACATAGAGTCAACTGTTGATATTACATAATTCTACTCTACTCATAGGTATAAGAATGTAAAAACTTTCGTTTTGTTTCTTTGAGTCATCAAATGATGCGATTACTTACGAATTGTGTATTTAACATAAATTTTTCTTCGTTGTCTATTAATTAAACATTCTCAAATGACAATATCATAGTAGGTGGCAATTATGTAAAAGAAGTCATTAATATGCAAACATTTTTTTACTTTCACTAATCACTGCTTAAAAGAATTATTATCTTATATAATGACAAAAGTAAAGTCCATAATTCTGATGGGTTTCTTTGAAAACCTTATTTGAAAGTAATAATTTTTATTTATTGTGAATACATACAAAGGGAGTTTTGACGAGCTACACAGCCTACTTTATTTCCAAACCCATCACTGCTTCGACTTGAAATGCTCTATTGTTTCCTTTTGAAAAATCACCGCCATATGTAGAAACACAAAGATAATTGTCTGGTGCATTAACCCCATTATCACATCCATGAAAGTTTTGCAAATTAAGAATCAGTTCCTGCATTGTCTGTCCAGTATGTAGTTATCATGCCATGTCCTATATTAAGTAACTGCTCTCTAATGATTGTAATTACGTATACAACAAGCAGGTTGTAGCCATGTCATGATATCCCTACGCAAATTTATGAACTTTGTTCTGTTATTTGAATGCAGTCGGTACGAAACATGTTCATGAACAAACCAATAATTGTTTGTATAAATATATTCTTAACTTTAATCCTGAATGTCATCTTATAGGGAATTTCTTATTTTGATGTTGTCGACAGGACATAAAAATCACAATGTTATACCAATACACAAAATAAAACATTCTAGTTCATGTATCTTAAGTTAAGTATCTACATCATACAGCATTCCTATCATCCACGAGTCATTAAATACAGACTCTCAGAACGTTCTTCTAAGATACTTGCACAATATCCCAATTAAAACACGTAAAAAATATGAAAGTTCCTGGATCGATTCATTATAATAAGGTCGCTCATAAAACGTAAATGATCTACTTACATTTGAATCTACATTACCTAGCATTTATCTTGTATATCTTCAAATTTATATAGTTCATTATTCCAAAGGTCAAAAGTAATGCTAAACCAGTACCTACACAATATTTGAACGCATACACTACGAAATCACTTTTACCCAACCTAATTTATTGCAAAATAAATCGAATTATTATAATTGAGGCTAAATGTATTCTAACATTATAGAAAACACAATAATTTTTTGAGTATATATATTTATTATCTATGTTTTTGAGGTTAGGTTATGTAGAAATAGAATTTGACGGTTTTTAATGTTATATAAATCAATGTAAATATAAAACACATCTATTTGTTTTTTACAGTTATTAAACTACTTCATTTATTTAACTACAATCGCAATAGCTTCAGCAGCAACTAGTTATCAATACATACGCTTTTCCAAACCAGGCGATTCTCACGCAGACAAATTACCACGACCTATTATAAAGCCCAACAGTGGAAGATCTTCTAGAAGCTATCACCATCAACCATTAAACTTTTTTGAAGAAAACGCCAACTTTTTACACGATGGAATATTTTTCCCAACACTAACTGACATTGATTTGAATTTCTCGCCCGATGAATTGGCTCAATATTCACAAGAATTGACAGGTTGGTTCTGGTTCTGATTTTGTTTACCATGAAAAGAGTTTGTATGTATCAATTTATTGCAACTATGTATCAATATTATAAATCTATCTCTTATTTATAAACTACCAATGCATGTTACAAAATATAACTGCTGAAAATTTTAATATCGCTTGCAGGTGGGGAGCGGGGTAACATAATTAGCATTAATTTCTATTTTTAGATCATTATGATCCACTCCTTTTAACGGGAAGAGCAGCACATTTGGCTGCTAGATACATCTATGGTAAAGGTGAGCTATTTTTTAATGATTATCCACACGTGAAGGCGTTGCTGAAGAATCAAGAAAAGAGGTTAAAGAATGGTTTAGCTGGACATAAATTAGGTTCCATAAGGGCAAATTCTCCTTTTCAAAGATTCCCTGTAGCATTAAAACATGCATCCTATATTTAAAATTAAAATAATTTAAATTGTATACCTATTTATATTTTTGTAAATGTTTTATTTTTTAATAAAAGTGTTTGATTTTTAATATGGTGTATCGTTTGTTTTTTTTTTTTTTCGTTTGTCCTTCCCCGTAATGATTTTTAATAACATTAACAAGATATTCATGTAATACAAAATTGTAGTTAATTTCATACTTTAATTTAAAGACGGTAAAATAAAAAAAAATGCGGGAAATTTAAACTTAGTTATTAAAGATGCAATTAAACATATCTTTGTAATGAAATCAAAATTTAAAAAAACATACAATAGGCTCTTCATTGCTAAAGAATAATGCTTTAATGCGGTCCTGCACATCAATTGTTAAAATAACTATGAGAAATTACTGCTGCAGACGGAAACCCAACACACTCGACTTAAACAACTTCAACAAAGAAGAAGTTAACCTTTAACGAGGAGAAAGTTAAAATGTCTGTTACCGATTGAACGTTATTCACACAAAACGTTGGAGTTACTGTATAAAATGTCTAAAGAATTAAGCATTTTACTTACATTTGTCGTTCTCTTCATCTATTTTCCACATTCAAGTAAAGGTAAGACACATATTTCTCGATAAATCCAGTCAAATAACGTATCTCAAGAAGTGTTAAACATCGTCAGTTTCGTATTGCATGCAGCATTGAAGTTTCCTCGCCCTGTTGACGTGTTATACATGAATATTTCTTTTAGGCTTGTTGAGATGCTATTCCTGCAGATCTCGCGGCGAATTGGGCACTTGTAAAGATCCTTTTGACGTGAAACAGAATTTGACGCGCGTAGAAACGACTCTATGCGCTTCTGGGTGGTGTACGAAAATGATAGAAGCGGAAGATGCGTTTAAAGAAGGTAAATAACCGTGATAAAACGATATATCTTCAATAATCAATTGTTAAAATTCGTCTTATGTTAAGAGGCAATGGAAATTAATTACGTAATAGTTGTGAAGAGTTTTCGATATTTAAATAAGATATATTTGTAAATATTAATTTTAAGCTATTGAAAAATATTTCACATAACCTCAAATGTCAACTGTCACTTTGACATTTCACTAAGGACAAAACGTCTAAATTTCATCCATGAATGACAATACAAATAAGTTTTTTTCTATTTCAGAATATGGTACGGCCACTGAACGCCGTTGCTTGCAAAGAGGACCGTCAGACAATGAAGAAAGATGCGCCTACACTGTAGTGCAAAGGAAAAAAGTATACATGTGCTTCTGTAAAGGGGACTTGTGCAACAATTCTTATAAATTAAACGTCAATATTAAACTTCTAATAATTACATTTGCGTATGTTTTATATCAACAAATTTTACGAAGAAATTGAGGTTAGGTATAAGATAGACCGAAGTAAAAGGTTTCTTCACAGTTCAATATATTCGTAATTGAAAAACAAAGACAATTTTAGAAACACGCACTGCCAATGTTGAATTGAATGGACTTCATCGTATTATTTTCCTATCTTTTAATGTGATTTAAATTTTATATTTTTATATATTTTAATGTATAAATAGATATCGATGTAAATAGTACTATTTCTTGAAACAAATTAATTTGGTTAATACATATTTTAAAGAATAAAAACATTTTATATTTTACCAACATTAAAAAATAAAATAAATGTCAAATTATTATTTTATTGAGAATAACCAATCACTGAGCTAAAAATTCCCTAAAAATTTATTTAATTACTATCTTATTGCGATATACCACTCCTTCAATTCTAAATTCCCTAAAAATAATCTAACGTTCCTTTTTTATGTCTAGTTGTTAGTAGATTTTATTAAATGAATTAAAAAAAAAGATTTGTATTAAACCAAATCTTTATTTTTATGTTGCTTTTTTATTATCAAGGGAATATCATCATTATCCTGTTCTTCTGTATTATCGGCATTTTCGTCATCACTTTCATCCTCACCTTTATCAGAAGACGATGAACTCAACAGCAACTTTTTCCTGCGTTTTCTTATTTGTTCGTAAGTCTTAAATTTCCTCCTTCTAGTCCAAGTGATCACCAAACCAGCGACATAACAAGACAAAGTCAAAGATAAAATGAACCCCAAATACATCATGTGTCGCAGTAAAGCTAATATAAGAAAATATCTTTAACTCTTCTCTGGATTTTGAAAAAAGAAAGAATAATGACCTTGAGTTAGCAAACGAGATTTTGACGCCACAAAAATCATAGTTTGCTGCATTCTAATGCCATCCACAAAGCAAGTATAGTTGCCTTCTTCGTTCTTAGTAACTTCATGCAGATAAAGAGTGTTGAAAGTGTCCACTGTGATTTTGGGTTCCATATTTGATTTAGGGGGTGGTACACTCTCACCTGCCGCTAAAGTCCTGCCATTTCTCTTCCAAACGACCACGTTTTCTAATGTAGACCTTGAGAAAACCATTATATATTAGATTGGGTTAAGTGTAAAAAGTGCATGGTCGCTTATTTTAGGTTTTACTATATATCTAATTTTAGCAATATTTTCTTATCGACGATAAAGGCGTACTTTATATTTGGGTTTTTGATCTTTTACTTGATAAAACTTACTCGGGGCAAACAAGAGTTAAATGCGAATTGTCCGTTAAAACTATGGTTCTCCTAAACTTAAAGCCGGTTTTCTTTGTCGATTTCCAACCTCTATATTTGCCCTGTGAATCTACGAAATAATACCTAGCAAAATAGTTTCATGTGTAGTGCAAAATTAACCCACCAGGGTTGCAAGTTCCAATGCAACCTTCAATCTGTACAAAATCAGGAATTATTTTGGTCAGATTGAAAATTCCAGGAACTAGTTTCCTTAAAATCCTCGATCTGCATCCTATTTCCGGTGTTCTTACGAATAATAGCTCTTCCTCGCTGAAGGTGCTGTTAGTATCTGTTGAATTCTGAAAATTACCTTTGTTTTAGGTCGTGGTGTTTAGGACAAAAATATGTTCAAAATTGTCGCATTGCAAAATCGCTTTTTAAAATATACGTTTTACGTTTTATTTTTAAGGATGTGCCCAGCTGCCTGAGGCCCCTTCAGATGGCTGCCCCCCTCCTCCCTCCCCCGTAATGAGTATTAATGAGTTAAATATATATTTTTTTATATTTTTTTTTTCTTCAACATGTACATATGTTTGCTAATAATATATATATATTTTTATTGTTGTCCTGTTATTGGGCTTTGGCCTGTTGGGCAATAAAGATTATTATTATTATTATTATATTTGTAATTTTAAGTGCACTTATATTTATGTCTTGTTTATTTAATTCAAAATATTTTCAACAGGCTTTTCATGCAAAATGACTTCATATCAAAGTAAACAGAGATATGTAAATATAAACTGAGGTAAATATGCAGTTAAGATTATTTACACAATAATAGCTTAAATATGCAAAAATTGATTGTACTAATCATTTTGTAGCATAACCATCTCCTAATTCTAATCTTTTTTCAAAATGTAAGGATTTAAAAGCATTCAAGGACCCTTAAATCATTCATCGTATCACAATAACTATGCTAAAATAATGATAATAAAGGTCACTTGGTTATATACAGTGTAACCTTTTTAAAACGACCCAAACGAGAATGAATAAATAAAATCCCTAAAATTAAAAAAAAAATACTAAAATCAATCTACATTTTACCCAAAATTATTACACGTTTCAAATATCTAAGTATTACATTACCATTTGAGTAATCTTGATTCTACAATGACCATGCTTCTTCTTAATACCTTCGCCCAAAGGACGTCCACAAACTTCACAATCGCTCCAGGAATCCCAAGTTGTTACTAGTTCCAAAGTGACGTTTAAGATCTCGCGCAGCCTAACATATTCCGGCCCATTACCATAGATGAAAAGCTGATTTACCGGAAAGAAGTTCTCCTTCTGATATTTCGCCCAAGCGGTAATGTTACCGCTCTCAACAACAGTTTTGTTTACGTCGACTACTGAGGAAACATAAATCGTAAAAAATTACTTTGACAATCAAAATTAAAATTTGAATTGTGTATCTCATGATAACCTAAGATAAAAAAATCAACTGTCAATGTCAAAATTTCAACTGTCCAAATTAATTATGTTTTTTTTTTTCACTTATTAAGAGGATAAAAATGTTTAAATCAAGAAGAGTTTTAATTATTATATTCAATATTTAATTATTGTGTTTTGAACCTGTGACAATAAAAAAGTCACAGCTACTTTTAATCACTATGAACGCATATTTCATAAAACAAATTACCATCCACATAAAAATTCAAATCCCTTTCTACGTCCTGTACTTTATACTGTTGACAAAAATAGAAACTGCCATCCATATGAGTTATATTTAAAATAACCAGCGAATGGTCGGCGGTTATGTAAATTCTACTCATGTTCCGATCGTTAGTCATATCCAATTTAATTTCGTCTTTGGTAACATTACCTATGCTGTTCGCTTTGTACCAAATTTTTGGCTGTTTATCATCCGTTTCTTTGCTAAGTACAAAGCAATACTATAGGTAGTTGTTTTTTTTTTAAGTTAATATTTAGCGAAATCAATAATCATACCAATAATGGCACTGCAAGTTAATGCTTTTTCCAGCCATTACTTCAACTATTTGAAAAAGATCGCTGACTTCCCCTCCAATTGGGCGATCGCGATCTCTGCAAAAAATCTCTTTTGTATCTTCATCCGCATCTTGCGCTGATATATAATTAGCTAAATGAACTATGAAGGTGATTGTGGAAACCGTGAAAATATTCATGCCTGTATGAAAATAACTGCTGTTGTTAAATGTCAGTTTAAATGTCAAATATTAATTTTTAATTTAATAGATAAATATGTTTATTCACAGATTTAAAATTTATTTTATATTACAGATTAGTTTTATTTTTTATTATCAAATCTCGAGTTTAATGTATTGAAAGTTCATAGCGTGCATTACTGAACGCGTCTTCATTCGTCGCTGAACGCATCCTTCAGTAATCAAACTATTAAGATAATTTACCAAATCTAAGAATTTTATTTAATATATTTGCTTTGTGCATTATGACTTGTGGATTTAACCACTAATAGGTTTTTAATATTCTGGATTTATTCTTGAATGGTAAAACGTAATCGATTCTATAGCCGACTGTTTCATTAGGCGGGATGCAGATGGACTTGCGCAGACTTGCGCAACAGATCAAATATTTTAGGCGTTTTGAATTTAAAAAAAGCGTCACAGATAAGAAAGTGAAAGATTCTCATGCACCTGTTAACACTTGCGATTACGCTTTTAAAAGTGCAAAGCTCGAAACCTGCATTTCGCCCTGAATTATCGGTGCAACATAACAGCTATTTATAAACAGTAATGAGATTGGGGCGCTACGCGCTCTAACTCCCAGAATTCCAAAGAGGCGACGTCAACATGGCGGACGAACTTGAAAGTGAGTTTGTTGATAATTTTTAAGTTATTAGCACAGATAATCAGCCATATACGGCCGAATTCGGCGATATAAACGTTCCGTAACTTAACAGAATTCACAGTCAATTATTATATTTGCCGATCCGCACGTCGGCAGCATGAAATTCGCTAATAGAAGACACAACAGTGATATGTTCAAATTTGAAAATGGTAAAGCTCCAAATTCAAATCGTCCACGGGTGATTTCATTAGCTTGTGGATAATAGTGCGTTCGCTGATCGTATTCTTTTTAAATCTGTTGTAATTGAAAGACGTAAACGATGTTGATCTGATATGACAGGTTGGTAAATGTATATTAATAATATTTAAATGCTGTTTATAGATGAATCAGCAGCTGCCCTGTTGGAATTTAAAAATGGTAGAAAATTAATATCGGATGAGATTAGTATTAAGGAGGAGGTCATGGATGACGATAATGATTCTAATATGGAAATCGATGAGGACGTACCCAGGTTAGGACCGGCTACTTTCGGTATGTAAACATGTTTATACCCATGTTTTCTTAATTTAATTTGACAGATGTCTCAATACCTGAGCAGAAACGTTGATAGATTTGAATATGCGTTATATTTTCTAAATCTAAAAGTGTTATTTTGTTACAAACTTTTGAGAGTTTTTACATTTTCACGGACGGTTCATTAATATTGAATTTAATTGAAGGTTCTAACATCCGACAAAAATATTTGTCACCTAACATATATATATAACAAAATAATTAAAACCCTTTAAAACTTATATTTGACACATATTTCAAATCTATAATCAACTGTAGCTAGAATTTCATAGAGGCGAAGGTGATTTTTGTAAT
Source organism: Cetonia aurata (assembly GCA_949128085.1). Taxonomy (NCBI): domain Eukaryota; kingdom Metazoa; phylum Arthropoda; class Insecta; order Coleoptera; family Scarabaeidae; genus Cetonia; species Cetonia aurata. The sequence continues at coordinate 29,677,310 of OX421885.1, forward strand.
GATATTTTAACTGTTCGTTAATGTATTCTAAAAAGACAAAGCGAGATATTTTTGAAGATACGTCTCCCCAAATCATCTGTAATTATAAAAATGCAGATTTGAACTTCGCAAAACAATAAATTACCATATTACCATTAATTAAATAAAAAAAAAACAAAGTTATATATTATTTTTTTGTATGCCTTTGTTTTGAATAGATTTGCATAATACGAGAGCTACTTTTCTTTTGTCATTGTTTTACTTTTTTACATTTTACAATTTTATTTTATTGGTGGTTTTTTTTTTTTAAATTAGAAAATATTTGTGAGAACACATATAATTGCATATTAGGCATCATTATACTTGCGAAAAGCCCCTGCAGAACAAATTTTGGAACTTAACAAAAACTTATTATTAAATATATTAAACTTATTTATCTTAATTATTTTTTTAAAAATAAAAAAAACAGTATTTTTACGCAATTTTTGGGAATATTCTGGATTTTTAATCGACAGAGAAATAATTTATAATTCGAATAATAATTATTTGGTATTACTGCAATCGGCAAAAATTTCTCTATTTCAAACTTTATTAAAAAAAAGATATCTATTATAAAAAAGTTACGGACTGAAACAACCAGTATTTGCTAGAGTTGGGCCATTATTCGTATAAAGTTAATTTTGGAAATTATTTAATTTACAAAATTATCTATGAAATTTATTTTCCCAAATAACATTAGTTACAAATAAATATTTGGGAAATTCTTACGCACCATTCTGTAACAAAAATTTAACAAATTCAAAATAGTTTCCAGTGAGGTATAGTTGATTTGCTTTTCAAAATAAATGATTTTGTGAACAGTTGGACAAGGGGGAATAGTGAGACATCGTCTCATTGTACCCACTGGTAAACGTCTCGCTCTTCCCAGATTGCTACTTTTTTCCGTTTTTTTTTTGCGTAATATAATTCTACCTCAAGATATTTTAAATCACACACATAGACAAGGAAACAATTATTTAGGTTGTTTGCATTATGTGTGATATAAGCAATTATGGACACGACACAAAAATTACTCAACAATACACAAACCACAAGAACACGGATTATACAAACAAACTCACACATTATGAGTACCAGCAAGTGTAAATTTTACCCTAGCATGGCCAATTAAATTACACGACGACAGCCTCAATTAAGTTTTACACTAAAATTTAGTAATGTCTCACTGTTCCCACACTTCCCCTACACAATGTGGTGGTGTGTTCAATTTTACACAAAGTTTTGTGTCGTTCAAATGGAACAAAAACACTTTGGGAAACTTGTAATTTGAATAACTGTTTTCGAACAATTTACTGAAACCCTTTATTTACCGGATATTGATGATAAATACTGAATAAATTGTCTTTATTGAATAAATGTTTGCCTAACTCTGGTGTGTGCTTCATTCGAAACAGACTTTACCTTCCTAGATCCATAAGTCACACGTATTTAAGGACTTGCTGATTTTAATCGTATAAAAATATTTATTTATCGGCGCACTTGTATGACATTTTAGGTTTGCAAAGGGTAGGAACACCAGCGACACCAAAACCGTCACCTTCCCAACCGACACAAGTCCTCAACGCGAGAGGAATGCCAGCACGTATACGGAAAAAGAACCGACTATTCTACGACGACGATATAGTCAACACCCCGCACCACAGGGTACCATCGGCGAAGAAGCAAAAACAAACCCCTACGAAGAAGCAGAAGATAACGACACCCACCAAACCGATGAAAGATCACCTGAAATCCACACCGAAAAGATACGTCACGTCCAAAGAGGTGAAATCGTCTCAGAGCGTTTCACCACCACCCTTACAATCTCCCGATCGGAAAATCGGCCAGAAGATCGGAATGCGTCTACGGAATTTGTTGAAACTACCAAAGGCGCACAAATGGGTCTGTTACGAGTGGTTCTACAGTAATATCGATCGGTGTTTATTTTCGGGGGATAACGACTTCACTATTTGTTTGAAGGAATCTTTTCCGGAACTGAAAACGAGGGAATTGACGAGGATAGAATGGACTAAGATAAGGAGAATGATGGGTAGGCCGAGGCGTTGCTCGCAAGCGTTTTTCGATCAGGAACGGTTGGATTTGGAGAAGAAACGTAATAAGATTCGTGCGTTGCAACAGAGGAAAGCCACAGATTTCGCTAACTTTCAAGATTTACCACCGGAGATCCCAATGCAGCTGGTTATCGGGACGAAAGTGACAGCTCGATTGAGGAAACCCCAAGACGGTTTGTTTACGGGAAGCATCGATGCCGTCGACACCTCGAACAACACCTATCGGATCACGTTTGAAAGACAAGGCCTCGGCACCCATTCAGTACCTGATTACGAGGTTTTATCGAACGAACCCCCAGAAACCATGACCATATCGAATTTCCAGAACAAATTCAGACCTCGGAACGGTTTAGCGCCTTATTCGGTGGTGAAAAGTCCGCCGTATTCTTCGAAATTAAAAAAGGACCCACTTCTATCGGTCTCGATGATCGACAAACCCATATTTATGAGTGCCGGTCGTTTAGGGGGATTTCCCGTCAAGTTACTGGAGAAAATGGTGCTGGTAACGAAGATCTTGAATAAGAAACGCGAAAAAATCAACGTATTGAAGTCGATGAATTCGGAAGCGGAGAAGTACAACTCGTTCCAGAGCGGGGATTTATCGTTAGGGGAGGATTTCGAGAGGCGATACGCCAACATCTTAATCGACTTGGAGAAATTGAATCGAGATCTGCAGAGTTACCTAGATGAGATGCAAACGCTCTGCCAGGAAATCGCGCCGGAACCTAGCGTCGCAGCTATGTTAGCGCCCAGTTATTTGAGGGAGAAATGCAGGACGGAAGCTAAGGATATCGTACAAAGGAACAACACCGTTATAGCACCCGATAAAGAACCAGTTAAGAATACGTCGCTCCTAGAGTTAATAACAGATCTAACTGCGTTGATGCTCCAAGTCAAGAGTTTATCCGATTCTGATCAGAACGCGTACGAATTGCACGTACTGGAAGGCACGATGGAACAAATCAAACGGAAATTGAGCCAGGATAACAGTTTCAAATTCCAAAGCAGCGTCGAAGTCCATATGAAACACATACAAGTCGGTTTGAGCCAATCCACTGCGTCCAACGCGAATCTAAGTCCAATTCTCGGTGTGCACAAACAATGATATCTCATTTTAATAATAGTAACTATTGTTTAATTGGAGAAGAAGAAAAAAAATAACGATGATTTGTATAGAGCATGCTTTCGCTGTGCAATAATGCAAAAAAAAGTTTTTTAGAATTTTACGAAAAGGCGATAAAAGAAAAAAAAACAATTTTTGTGACCGAATCAAAACGGAAAAAAAATCTTGTAGGCAGTCGATTGTTTTTTTTTTAGTGTATATGTATACTAATTTTAAAATCTTGTAATTTCTCTTTTTTTTTTTTTGGGTATAGCTGTATATTATTTTTCTTTGTTTCTATAGTCTATTAATAAATTATATACATATTCTATTTAATTTTAGTCCCGATCAACACACCTCTTATTATATTATTCACTTACTATAAATGGATGACTATGCGTATCAAGATAGGAGATATTGTATATTTTTTGTACACATTTAAATATAAATAATTAGGCTTGTATGTGTAATAAACTGTAGACGAGTAGGTAATTCGTAAGTTTTAAAAAATTAATATTTAAATTTTGTCCCGACCAACATTTTATTGCACTTTGATTATGAATAAACAGAATTTTATTAATTCTGAACCATTTTAAATAAAACTCTTTTTTTATGAATCTTTGACAATTTTTTTTTAACTAAATAATTTTATAATTGGAACTGCTGCGCATACTTGAAACATGTTCTCGTATTTAGTTTATTTCCTGTTTTTTTCAACGCGTATTAAATACATAAATCGTCTTAAACAAATGAATATTCGAGTCGTAACTAAACGAAAAGGCCCTACATCCAATCTGGATAGAAGGGCATACGGATTAAATACAGTGAAACCTGTATAAAACGACCACGCTCCGTTCCAAACAAAAACGGTCGCTTCAACAGGTGGTCGCATTGGACAGCATCTTCCAAATGCATATGCAGTACATATTATCCAAGTACAACGCACACACGTATGTACAAGGACTAGATCATAAAAATAAATACATATTTTACATTAACAAAAGTAGATATTTATTAGGTATTAATTACAAAATATAAATGCATATATATACACTACTTAAATATAAAATATATAAATAAAAGTATTTTTTCTTATAAAAAATAATATGTCGTATTACATAAATATGTATGTATGTATATAAACTAAACTTTCATGTCTTTGTTCTAAACATTAGTCTATTTGTGTCTGTTTTTGCGTTCCTCTTAGTATTTTTAAAAGTATTTCCCGTTCAAATTCTGATTTGACGTTGTATAATAAATTCATGAGCTTATTATTACCTAACTTATATGCAAGATTGTGTTGCTCTTATTACATACGTATATGATGCGGTCGTTTAAAGTGGTCACGGTAGCGTTAGAAAGGGGTCCGTTTAGAAAGGTGTTGCATACATTATGTATACCAATTCCAACAAAATACGGCCGTTTGATCAGGTGGTCGCCTGAAACGGTGGTCACTTTGTAGAGGTTTCACTGTATATATATATACACATCTTTTTGATGGAGATTGTACATTTGCGAAATTTATCTAAATAGTAGAAATTTCTAAATAAATTAACCCGATTTTTGTTTACATCAGGTGATAGATAAAGATATAAACTAAACCTATTTTCGATATCTTTGTATTTTGCTGTTTTCGAAATCCACATTTTTTCATTTGTTTAGATTTTAACGATTTGTAACTATTTAATTAAAAAAAAATCGGAAACAATATATAAATAATGCCTACGTTATTTTTTACATTTTGTTTAATTTGTTTCTAGATTTTAAAATATTTTGTGTCGTGCAAAACGCATTGACATTCATGACCCATTCCTACAATCTATACAAATCTATAAACCATCTAGGGTCACGTGCAAGTATTTAAAATATCTTATTAATAGGGATTATCGCTGGTGCTAATAAAAAGAACGATTTCTACATTTTTACGAAAGTTTTTCATCTAGGGGAATTCTCTGAATGAATTAATACCATTTTTGCTTAGACCAGATGATAGATAAAGGTGATCATCGATTTCTATATATTTTATTTTTGAAATCCACGTTTTTTCTTTTGTTTAAATTATTACTATTTGTAACTGCTTAATTTTTAAAAAATTGCGTACGTAATTTTTAAAAATTTATTTAGTTTATTTCTAGCTTTTCAAATGCCAAAATCATCCAAAACGAATAAATATTCGTAAACTATTATTCTGACGCGTAACTAAACGAAATCGTTTTTTTTTTTTAAATTGAATCTATAGTGTAAACACTTAAAATATCTTTTTGTATAACTGATTTTCCCTCATGCTAACAAAAAGAACGGCATTTTATTATATCTAGTAGAATTCTCTAAATGAAGTAACACTATTTTTGTTTACTTCAGATAGATAAAAATATGAGCTGTCTCTTTGAAATCTAAGTTTTTTCTCTGATTTGTAATTTACTGTTTAATTTTTTTAAAAATTAGCGAACAAAAGATATAAATGCGTTAATTTGTTATGTTTAATAAATAGCTAGTAACTTTCAGTTTATTAGATATTACAACGATCCTCAAATATTCGTCCCAAACAATTTTAAAGAACAATTAAAACATCCTCATGAAAAATTATAACTAAGCTTTATTGAGCATAAAATAAAAGTATATAGACAGGAAAATAATTATACTAAAAAATCAACTGATCAAAATGTTAATATCATTTTTTATGTTTGTCCAATGCCGCTAACAATTCATCAGCTTGTTCTGGGGATTTCACCCTCAATAAAGTAGCAACTGGTGGTGGTTGCGATTCGGGCGTCGGCAAGCAAATCAACATAACATCTTTTTTCCCCATACGCTTCGTGGGAATCCCATGTGAGAGGATGAAATTACACAAGAGGTTTCCTAGATTAGTATCGGCACGAACAATCAACTGTGTCTTCCCGCTGTCCGGCACTTCTTTCAGATATAATGTACCCACCCCTCGATCTTTGAAACCCTCTTTGTTCTTAACGAAAACTTTACATTTAACACTGTACATATGTCCTTGTTCGACGACTGGTGTAAATTCTACTTTCGGCGGTTCCTCGTCTTCTTGATCTTCGCTTTTCTCCTCGCTGTTCGATTGCGGGGGTGCGACATTTGCAAAAGTGAAAGGTGTAGTCGATGTCGCTCCGAAAGTAAAACCTGTACCTGTAGAAGTTGTTGTTGTGGGGCAACCAAATGAAAATAATGAAGAAGATGTCGTAGCCGGTTCTGAATTAAAATTGAACGTTGTTGAAACTGTTGTAGATTGCTTAATGTCATCTTTAACGCCGGCATTCTTGTTTGAAAGAAGCTGTGGGGGCTTCTCACGTTCTTGCTTATCTTTTTTCGTGTCATTGGTATTTTTAAATACAAACGAATTCAATTCCTTTTTAAAAACTGAGGATTCGTCACTCACTTTACTACCTTTGGTAGAACTTGTGCTTCTCCCATTTTCTAACTCATCAAAATACTTTTCATAATCCTTAAAAATGGGCTTTAAATTTATAAGTGGGTTTGTATCTACATGTCTTTTGATCCAATTCGAAACACTCTCATTCAAACCTTTCAATTTAGCATAGTATTCATCATCTTTATCTTTGTGTGAACTCTTATTCTCTGATGTTTTAAGTATAGAACTATGACTGACATTATGCGGCTGTGTAAAAAGGCTAGAAGTATTACTTATACCATTCATGTTGGAGCTGTCAGTTTTTGGTGTGGACACATTATTGAGAAATGCAAACGTAGTCGAGGACGCCCCTGATGATTTGCTAAAACCCGCAAAAGAACCAAATGCACTTTTAGCACTTGGTTCGCCCTAGAAGATGAAAATGATATATTGGTAAAATTAAAATAATAAAATATAAAATTAAATAAGATATATTGCCCAAAATCAAGCACCTATATCCCAAACGATAATAAAAATTTATAAAAACATAACAAGCATTAAAATACAGGAATGAGAAAACAGGTCAGACTAGCAAAAACATGGAAATGATTTTAAAAAGAATGAAATGTTCATAAAGAGAAAACGATACCCAAAGTATGAGTAGAAGTAAAATCGTAATGATACATCACAATTAAAACAAACTCACAGTGGAAGATATAGGATTTCTACGTTTAGCTGTTTTTATTACTCGTTTCTGCAAAACTTCATCTGTAGCCCTTTCGAAAGTTCCTTGAGTTTCCGGTTCATCCTCTTCGTTAACATTATCGTAATTTAATTCGCTATTAGCGAGGCGCTTGTTGGCCATTGGGATAGTTTCGGCGAAATATTAAAATTTTCCCTTCATACAAGTATTTAGGTTATACGTCTAACTACCTGTTGAAGTGTGGACATTTGAAAGTTACCCAATCGCTCTTCTATTGTTATGCAATGAATTTTATTTTACTCTATTTATTACACTGAAACCCGGCGCTCCTATATTGCAAGCTTCGGTAAATTAATTTGTGCAAACAAGTCGTTAAAAATGCCGAAAATTTAACATGCGCTACATACAACCACACATCACAAAATAGTAAACTGTCAAACAAAGGTTTTTATACACTGAGGTAATAACGGGTGAGACAATTTTATTTTCAGTTGATAATTACACTGTTTTGTTGTATTCTTTTATTGTTTATTAATATTCAATATTACTATTTACAAGTCTTAGTTTTAAATCAAAGAAAAACAAATATTGCATTAATACAGAACCTTGTAATAAGTCTGATTTACACCCACAAGAAATAACGCTGAATCACAGTATCCTTCTGCCTTCTATTATCTTGTTCCGTTTTATTAAACATATGTTTAGATTGAAATTACAAGAAAAGAAAATTTGAATTTTTGCTCACTATATTAGAGTAAAAAATCAAACCTACTTTTCGTGAAATATTTAAATAATTTAATGGTTCTATTAGTTACTCGCATGACCACAGAGGCGCTTATTAGTCTCTCATCTGCCATAAACTCATGACTGCCATAATGCTGCCTAGCAATAATAATTCTTTCTAAACGTATATTTTTTCTTATGCACTCCTCAAAATAAAAAAAATTTGTTTCATAGAACATATTTCTCATTTAAGTTTTTCTTAGATAAGGAAAGTCTTCAGGTAGCTCCTTAAATAATTGGGATGTTTGACATGTTTGTTATTTTAAATGTTATTAATCAATTAACTAATTGGATGTAATGGAAGATATAGATTTTTTTGATTATATAGATATTAGATATAATACATAATAATAACAGACGACCTAAATGATATATGGCATCCCTGATATAAAATCCCATGGAATGTTTTAGTAATACAGAATTTAAAATACGATATCGTTTTTCTAAACGAAACGTTTATCACGTTTTATATTGCTACTTGTTAATGAACGTTTGGAGAGTATGGGAAATCATGGTTTATCAATATCACTTCTTGCACTTTTAACTTGCTTGCGTTTTTTGCCACTGGTAGTTTCAGCACCATCAGCGAGCCCAATATGCCAAAATTTTTACATAAATTAATAAGATTTACATTGTTTCTTTAGCTTTCAGTTTCTGCATATTTCATTAAATAAATAAAAATTTAATTACAATGCTACATCAAATATCTGATTTTAGTTCACGTAAGGTATATTCGGATTTTGTTTCTTTGTTCAAATTTTGAACGCGATCCGCGCAAAAATGGAGCGATAGTGTATTTGGTGTTCTTATTATGGTAGTGTGGTGTGCTTCAGTTACTAAAAATAATAGCGGACAAATTAAATTTGGTTATTAAAATATCTCAGATTCCTAAAACTATTAAGTTTGAAGACGTCCCTTGAAGCTGTATTACACCTGTTTTTGTTTTGTTATGTGAACGTAAAAAACAGATTGGCTAATAAATTGTGCAATAAATAAATGAGATGTGGAAAATCTTTAAATGCAAGTCCCAAACCCAACTGCACAATTACGCCCTCTATTAGCACAATTTGATATCTATTTACTGCTTATACGAAAATCTTTTATACCAACACTGGATAAACCTTCGAGATATCCTTTAAAAATAATGGGAGATTCGTATATCAAAAATTTAAACGCAATCTTAAAAGCATAAAGAGTGTTTATGTCTGGGATAAATATATTGTAAAATAGGTCTTGAAAAACAACAGAGGAATAATATTTAATTTATTAACATAATGTAATTATTAAATTTTCTTGTTGATACACACACCAAACGTGATTCTTTTACGTCTAACAAGTAATCATAATAAATATGAAACTAAACGTAAATAATTTACAACTATTTAATATTTTAACCACGAATAATGCTACAAATCGTTCCATAAGTACCGGGGATATTATATATTCAAGGGGTTAAGATTCTGCAGTTTTAAAAAGACCAATTAGCATTAATAAGTGAGTAACCTTGAAGGGAAATTGATAGATTGATAGGAGAACAGGTTGTTTGGGATATGACTTTTCATTATTTTTTTTACGGAAACAATTATAACTTGAAAACCGCAAATAATAAAATAATCTGAGAATGAATGGAGTATGATTAGGAATCTTTAATAATGTAAAAATATACAAGGTGTTAAATTTAAGAAAGTGATTTTTTTTTTGATAAAACTTCTGGTATATCGAATTATACTCTCTAAAAACGGACAATTAACATATTGTACCCTAAAATAGATAATAAAAGAAAAGATGGATATATTATTGCTGCTACTATCCCCACTAATTATCGAAATTCGTTTTGTCGCAATAATAAAATACATATAAATTATATAAATAACGAGAATATTTATACATTATATACAAATTTCACAATTTCAATACGTACAAAATTTACCCTATATACATCCACAATTATTCAATTTTTCAAGTGTAATTTCCTACTTATAACAGACTAGAGATTAATATAATAAAAAAAAATATTCGGGTTCTAATATTTAACACACGCAATTAAAATTATTAATCGTAATAACAAAAAAAAAAAAAACAAAATAATTGAACTACATATGCAAATTTAGCAATTATTATTATTGGAATTTCTCTTTTAATTGTTTCTTCAGGAAGATAGGTACAAGTGATACAACGGCAAAGGTTCCCAACCAGAATATCGCCGTCCAAGAAAACGCACTGTCGTTCGCCGACATATCGTGTAGAGTTTGTCCGGCTTGTATTGCAACGAAGGACGGTGGGGCTACTCCTAAGAAAGTTCCTAAAGTGAAAGGCACTAACGGTACACCGATAACGGGGGCAGTCAAATTTATGAACCAATTTGGCAGGAACGGAGTCACTCTTAAGAATATTATATAGTTCAGTAAGTTCTCCCGATGTTTATTCACCGTCATGGCCCATTCTTTCGCTTTCTCCGGGAAATAGATCCATATCAATCGTCTACCTAATAATTGCGACAGCAAAAAGCATAACGATGCACCCAATGCCGAACAGGTGCACACTAGGACTAGAGCCGTGTAGAAATTGAACAGGAATCCGGATAATATCGATAGGAATAACGATCCTGGAATGGCAAACGTTTGTAAACTATTTTATAATTAAGGAATGTACGTCTGCAGTGTTGATCTGAAATAGAAATTTTGCATTTGGAAGGATACAAAACGTACGACATAAATACTCCTGATAATACTGAGAAGTAGTGGTCCTTTTTGTATCTATTTAATACTACGCCTAACGTTTTGGCATCATCGATGTTCCAAGGGATTTTGATGTATTGCTTCTCATCCCTGACATGGAATATATTACAAAGAAAATTGTAGTTATTTGTATTTGGAAATTGCTAATTTTTGTTTATTTCTTTATTATTATTATTAATGGTACAAATTCAATTAAACTAGTTAATGCAGTTTTTATGAAAGTTAAGATCCTTAACCAATAAGAATAAAAAGGGAACTTGAGCCAATAGTGTCGAGAAATACAATAACGCCCGCACTATAAAACATAAGAAGATATTAAATACGGTAATTCTAACGGATCGGTTTAAAATTATCTAAAGATATACAGTGTTCAGTTGAAGGATGGTGACCTAAGATCCAATTTTTTTAAATGAAAGATTTAAATATTTCATTGAAGTAGCTTTACCCTGTATATTTTTTTACATCATTTGATAGGTATTTTATTTGTAGTATCGAATATGTATCACACTATGATAAAAAAATAGAAAACATCAGAAAAATAATAAAAATTTATTCAGATAACAAGTAGATAGCCATGAACACAATAAATAATGAACAATTTTCTGTTATTATTTAATATCAAAATACATCACACCAATCCACCTGGGACATTATAGATATATATAGATGAACACAATTGTTAGGAAATTTTTTTAGCAAAAACACTCAGTACATCAAATACTCGAAATGTGCACCATTCATTTCTGCTAGTTTTACAAACAACTTGTCAGATAGCAATGATCTCTCTGAATAGCGCTCTTCGTATATTCTTCTAGCGGCCTTACTATTTATATCTTTGGCATTCCCCGTAGATTAAAATCATATCTAACTGCTCTCGGTTTGAATACACAGCCATTTTTTTTTAAGAAATTTCAACTAAATGACGCGCCGTGATATTTGTTGTTGACAGTTTAAGATTAATTGACATTATTTTCATGGGTATCTATTACCCAAAGTAAATAGTGTGATACATATTCGGAATTAGAAATAAAATATCTATAAAATGGGGCAAAAAAATACACAGGGTGTTATTTGAATAAAAAAAAAAAATGACAGTTACCGTTTTGACAAATGTCATCGCAAAGATAAATTGATGATGTCATCCAATAGGTTTTGCCATCGCATTTAAGAATATATATGGTGTGCTATACATTTTTTCAAAAGTAAAAAACTTACAGGTGGGCGAATACCAAACTGAATCACCTGGTATAATGTGTGTTTCGTTGTGATTTCTATAGAATTAATGTAAAAAATAAAGTTGTTTGTATTAGAAATTGTCTTATTAATTTTTTCCAAAGCTTGCTAATCAAAATAATAAATAATAGCAGCAGTTAAAAATAAAAGAAAACCTTTTAAATATGTGAAGCTATTTCAGTATTTAAATCTTTAAAATTATATGTGGTGTTCCATATAAAAAAAAAATTGATCTTATGGCACCACTCTCGTACTGAACACTGTGTGTTTCTCGAGATAATTTTCCTATCCGTTATATATTTAATATTTTGTTGATTCTTCTATAGTAAGTGCGTTTACTTCTCTGGAGTATTGGCCCAGTGCATCTTCTAACCACGTCTTAACTTACTTGGTTTTTGATACATATAGGACAAATGTTTTCAAGTTAGGCTTTGTATATATTGATATCACTAATTGTTCAAAATATTGATGCATTCTTATCAACCTTTCCTCTTACTGCAGCTGATTAAAATTGTATAATCGAAACAATTATTATTTTATTTGTATACCCTGTATATTTGAGTATTAACCATCACAAAAATAAAATTCTTCATAAAATACATTAAAAATAGAATTAATATGGTTTAAGTGTACTTAAAATAAAATAAAGATTAGATAGATGTGTATTAGAGAAATATAAAGGATGTTCAAATAAAAACAGCAGCTTTCTTGATTTCCAGAAATACCTAATTCAATGATTTTTTTCTTAAACGGATCTTAACCACCAAAAAATAATGATTCCTTGCAAATTTAACCAAATTTGTAGTATTAATTTTAAGCAGAATTAGCAAGTAGCATTGGAAATTCAAAAAAATATATTGAATGTTAAAATGACTGCACATTTTGTGTAGGAAAATAATAAAGAAATATCACTTACGGTTTTAATTTAGGAAAACTCCTATATACTAGTGATAAGGCAAATATTGAACTAAGAAATATTATAACCACAGATATTAGAGCGGTTCGCGTCGATAGATTTGACATACCTACAAAGAGAACAATACATTAATAAATAAACGATTTTACTCACATAAGTAAAGGTAATAAAGAAGTCGTATCCTTCTATAAGTTTCCCAAACAAGAATGATTAACCTACATTTACAGGTTATGTTCGGAGGAGGATTTCTAGGAGAAGGAGCTCTGGTAGCCATGTCATTATTTAAATGGGCGTACAGCAGAGGGTAATGGATTGAGTTCTGACGGACGACTACGGTTCTGTAGGTTCTTCTGGATCTGGGAAACGTTCTGACTGCGTAGTTGATATCAAAGGGACGGGAATTTGAATTTAAAACGTCGGCAGAGGATGACACCTCCGGATATTGAATGAGATCGTTATAACCTTCTAATTGAGATCTTCTTGTCATCGTGAAAATAGCGATATGCAAAAGTTGGCCGACCAAATTTCACTTTTTATTTTCCCAATTTCCTTCACAAAACAAAAATCACAGTCAACGATCACAAATTTCATACAAGACAAGCAACACGTCTGCGCATTGCTGCCACACATATCAGGCCACTTTCTTTGTTATTATTTATTATTCACCGTAGCTATCTATAAAATTAAAACAGAACTATTTTGTATTTATTATGTATATTGTTTTCTCAGGTGTTGTACAGATATTTTTCAAGTAGACATATCAGAAAAGTAAATAAATTTATAATTAATTAATGTTCAAACAAACAGTGGCAAAAAGAACTTATCAGAAAAGGCTCATTATAATTATAAATATATTAAAGTATGTCAGACCAGATATGAATTTTAATTAATCTATGCCATTATTATTACATTTATTAAAGGCAATTTGCCATGTTTCGTTTGAAATTGGTACCAGTTCCACTTATGAAAATTCAAATTTCTCCTAATTTATTTAGTAACTTCAACATAAACATATTAAAATAACTACAATTGTCATATTAAAATTATAAATAATGAATGTTAAAACTTTGTCTATCAAGTAATGGGCATATATTTCATTTACGAGAACACATTTGATAAATTGAAACACAATTAATAATAAAAAATTAATGGAATAAAAAGTGCTAATGTATTTATTTAAAGCATCCTTGGTTATAAATAGGGTGATGATAATGAATATTAGTGTTTACGTAAATAGAAACAAAATTGTTTGTTTTTTAAAGGTAATTATTGTGGCGATATTAATAACAAACTTTATCAGTTCGGCGAAGGAGATGCAAATCACATTAAAATGGTATATTCTTTGAACATTTTATTCTATGATTTAATTTAAATTCACTGAATGAATATGTACTTAAAATTTTACCACCTCTTTCTAACTTAGTTCTACTTTTAGGGATTTTTGATCCTCTTATGTTTACTAACCACACTTCAAACTGTCAAATTTGTTGACAAGTTAATGGTGATCTAATATAACTGCCGTTATTCTAATAAGTGTTGTTTATTTTAAGTATATTTGTAAATTATTACAAAAGAAAATCACTTAAAGATCTCATAAAATACTAAGCACACCGAAATGGCTGTTGGAGAAGTGGAAAAACCAGACGTACGTAGTCAAATATCCTCTTAATTTGTTATCGTTTAGGGCGTTGTCAGATCCTATGTTTATTTTTTAGATCGAAACTGAAATTCGAACGTTGAAACTCTCCGGACACGTCGGTTTCGATAGCTTACCCGATCAGTTAGTCTCGAAAAGTGTTCAAAACGGTTTTAACTTCAACATAATGTGCATCGGTATGACTAACTCATATTTTTGTATAAAATAGCGATACTATAATTTTAATTCTAGGGGAGACTGGTTTAGGCAAGTCTACGTTGATGGACTCTTTATTTAACACGAATTTTGAATCTACACCAAGCCCGCATTCTCTACCTACCGTTAAATTGAAAGCCCATACTTATGAACTGCAGGAAAGCAATGTTCGGTTAAAAGTGAGTTATTAATATTTTTTATTATAATCAGAATATATTAAACTGAATTTTCTAGTTGACTATAGTCGATACTGTCGGTTACGGGGATCAAATCAATAAAGAAGACAGTTTTAAAGCAATTGTAGATTATATTGACGCACAGTTTGAGAACTATTTGCAAGAAGAATTAAAGATTAAGCGATCTCTTTGTACCTACCATGACACAAGAATCCATGCGTGTTTGTATTTTATTTGCCCCACCGGTCATGGTTTAAAATCAATTGATTTGGTCTGTATGAAGAAATTAGATCAGAAAGTGAATATCATCCCGATTATTGCAAAAGCAGACACGATCTCGAAAAACGAACTACAGAAATTCAAATCTAAGATTATTTCCGAATTACAAAACAATGGCGTTCAAACATATGAATTTCCGGTCGATGACGAAACTGTATCCGAAGTCAACACCGGCATGAATTCCCACATTCCTTTCGCTGTAGTTGGTAGTACGGATTTCGTGCGTGTCGCTAATAAAATGATGAGAGCTCGTCAGTACCCTTGGGGAACCGTTCAAGTGGAGAATGAGGGCCATTGCGATTTCGTTAAGTTGAGAGAAATGCTAATCAGGACGAATATGGAAGATATGCGGGAGAAAACGCATTGTTTGCACTATGAATTATTTAGGAAGAGACGCCTAGAACAGATGGGATTTAGCGATGTGGATGCCGATAATAAACCAATAAGTTTCCAACAAACATTCGAGACCAAGAGATCGAACCATTTGCAAGAATTGCAACAAAAAGAGGACGAAATGCGGCAGATGTTTGTTGTCAGAGTGAAAGAAAAGGAAGCAGAATTAAAGGAGGCCGAAAAGGAATTACATGCTAAGTTTGATAAACTTAAAAAAGATCACACTGACGATAAGAAAAAATTAGAAGACAACCGGAAGAAATTAGAAGACGAGATAGTAGAATTTAATCGGAGGAAACAGCAATATGCTAACATGGCTTCAACTCACCATACTTTAACTTTAGGAAAGAGCAAGAAGAAGTAATTGCATTATTTGCAGTGTTCATCTCGAATTGATACAATAAACTTTTCACCATGCAAATTTTATTATAATAGGTATTAACTTTATATGAAAATATGTATTATGTAACAAATAATTTATTTAAATATAGTATTATGTATTTTATATTAAATATTTTTACAAATTATTATTCGTATATAAGTTATCAAACTTTTATTTTTTACCTTAAATTTCTGATATGTTATTATTTCTTTTTATAAGCAATAAAATTAATCGCTAATTATAGAATTTTGTATATAATTTGCATTTTTTTTTTAGTTCCACATTAACAAACTTTACCAGAACACATGGGATGTAATTTTAAGGAACAAATAAAACTAAATTTAATTTTAGGATACTATATTTTTAATAATGGAATTTTTAGTTACAGAAGCAAAACTTTTGTAGCCTGCAAATCATCTTATAGGCTGTAGTTCTATATATTGACCCTAATTTGGTAATTTATATGCATGTTAATTAACGGAAAACTGATGCTTAGTATAAACGCCAATTTTTTTTTGTAGGATTAGGTTTTACTATTTGTAGGTTATGTACGTAGTATTGTTGATATATTTGTAAATCTTCTTGGTATTTAAAAGTCGGATAGTTAAACACTATTAGAATAAGTAAAACGTTTCGGTTTATTTGCAAATCTTAATCATTTACAGTTTTTAAAAAATTAAAGATGTATAAAATAAAATTTTTGGTATATGATATACCAACAATTTTATTTTATACATCTTTAAATCAAAGTCAAGAAAATTTGGAAGAGTATTGTTGATGTTTCTAATGAAAATTATCAAATCCCAGATATGATTGATTTACGGTTTTGCATTCAGAAGACCGAAAGAACCGAAATTCGTGATTCACTAGCTTTTTCTTATATAATCATTCAAAAGTCAAAAATTCAATTATGCCTATTTGTTGGACTGAGTGAAATGGAACAAACAAAAGTTTTAAATTTGAAATGTGACGCCTTACACAATTAGTTTCATTAAATCCACTAGGTGGCACAAAAATATGCTTTCAGCTGTTTTATAGCACAGTGTCCCATCTCTACAGAATTACCTCCTATTCGAAATTCGAGGGTAATTCGCAGTACCTGATGGTACTTAAATATCTACCGTGCATCAAAATGCAATACAAACATCATGTGTGTAACCGCGATTGTGGTGACGGTTTACGGAAGAATGCGTACCTACTCCTGAAAAAAGAACTAATTCATAGAATTCGGTCACAATAAATGGCGAGTTTTGGTTGCTACTGCAGTTATCAGAATTAGAAGTTGGTTTGGTGTGGTAAGTAACTATTATTATAACACCAATCTACCTCATCTATGTAAGTGAATGTAGTTCGTGATTAATATGCGATTTCAACTCTGTTTGATGCGATCTTTGGTGATTTGATTGAAAAACGACTAACGATTACCTTCCCGATAACTACAAATTACCAGCAGAAGGAGGATTTAATATTATCATAAACCATTACGAAGTATTAATGAAAATATAAAGACAAATTTACTTTTAAAATTGAGTTTAAATTTTGCAATGGCGCGTAGAACAATTACGCATGACAAGATTGTATAACCAACATGAACATATTGAAATTATCTGCGTGGATAAAAAAATCGAATTTGAAATAATAAATAAAAGTAAACTAATGTAAAATATGTAAAACGCGTATAACAATCACTGTTACAGTACTCTTACATTGAATCATTCATATTACAAATTACAATAAACGTCATAACTGTTTTGACGAATGCGATGACTTTTTTTGCGAGTATAAGCGAGGTTGGTAATGCAGTTTGTGCATGCTTGTTTTGACACGCATCAACATATTTTCGTTCAGTGCGTCATTAAGAAACGACAAACGATTACCGCAAATTACAATCAGAAGAGGAATTTAATATTATCCTAAACCATTACGAAGCATTAAAGCATTTTAAAAATGATTTTTGAATTTCGCAATGGCGCGTAAAACAACTACGCATGACAAGATTGTATAACCAACATAAAATTATTGAAATTCTCTGCGCGAATTATATCATCCATCAAACTTGTACTTACATAACATTAGTGTTTTAATACCTATAATATTGTTTTTGTCAGTAAAAAGTTAATGTGCATATAAATCGTCAAACCAGGGGCTATGTACACAACTCTTACCCATTTATAATTGTAGTTTTATACAGTTGATTCCTTTGGTACGATCAGCTTAGAAAACCTAGTGTAATAAGTGTATTTCTTTAAAACATTTGGTTTTCTGGGTGTTGGTGCAGTCTTAGGTCGTCGTGTTAAGTTTTCGCTGTTCCCCTAAAATGTTGAATATATGTATATTAGTAAATAACAGAATTCCTATTATATCGGTAAAAGGCTTTCAACGTTATCTTACCTTTGTGTAAGGTGCTGCATTACTAAATACAAACTCAACTAATAACTCTACTCTAATAGCAGAAATTAAAGCATATTTATGGGGATAGTTCTGATATGTTACACTGGCTGATATTATCAATTGTTAAAGTTTTCAAACTGGATTGTGAAAACTGCTAAATTTTGTTTATTTTTCTCAAATCTCTGCTAAAATGTTGAAGAAGAAAAAGTGGTACCTATCATTTTTAAAGTAGATTTATAGGGGCGAAGACGGCAAATTTTGCAATGTGATTTTGGATTGGTATGCTCTATATACGTATCCCTATATAGATCTATGTAGAAACAATTTTTTCATGTTTTAATTTATTGACAATTTTTTTTATCAATTGAAAGTGTTTCTTCTGTACTTATTTTGTTACTAATGAAGTAATTTTTAACACTATGATTGAATACGGCCAATGCTTTAAAAAAGTGGTGGAATTGGCCTTTTTGGGTAATTTATTAGAGGAAAGAGGGTCTGCGTCAGGGTGGCGCTTGAAGTAAATTCGATCTTTAACAGACTAAATTTGCTATGATATGATTCTAGAACAATTTTTTTCTGTTTTCAATAGTTTTGGAGACGTACTTCTACACCTACGCTAGAAGAGGTTGCGGATAACGCTAACCTTTTCAAAGTTTGGACAAATTTTTAGTCAAAGTCTGCACATGACAAAAAAGTTATTCTTTCTTTTTTTTTAAATGGTTTTGGAGAGGTGCTGTTCATCAAGATAAAGTAGATTTCCAAAATCTACACATTTTTTCCCTTTTCCTTAAGTACCTGCGAAAGTGTATGCTTTACAAAAATAGGTTTTACCTTTTTTCCGGAGACACATGACTTCAAAGCATTTTTTCTCTTTTTCAAGTAGACTAAATTTACTGAGGCAAAAAAGGCAAAATAGATATTTGTTGCTTTTTTAATTTAGTATAGATTAAAGTTGCTGTTATGTATTTGGATCTGGAAATATTTCAGAATAACTCCCAATTATTGCATTCGTTAGACTATTTTGGTGAGAATTTGATTGGACTAAATAAATAAATCATTCAACTAATTTTAAATAAACAAGCTGCGACAATACTCACTAGTTTTATGTTTCGCCTAAGGTTAGTGAAAAGAAAAGAAAAAAACGTGGTGCAGAGTTTTCGATAAGTTTCTTTTACTTGTACGTATAAAAATATACAACAAAAATAACAATATGCGTAAAAAATGATACACAATCAATCAGGGAGAACAAAAAGAAAATAAATAATACTGAAATATCAAAATATACAAATATACAATATTAATGTGTCCTATATAATATTATATCTTATGGTAATTCAGTGCACTTATGAAATGACGAGATTTATCGCGATAAAGGTTCGCGTGGAGGTACGCTGTGATATTTAGCGCCTAAACTAATGTACTTGGTGGTGCTTTGGTGTTTCTCAACCGTGTCTTTCAAATCCTTAGCTATGAACTTCACCTGACAAGGATCATGACGTAACAGGAAGTGCTCGAGGGTATCCCAACCGCCACCCACTCGAACCATGGTGTGTTTACCTTTTAATAACTGAAAACAACAAAAAAATTGAGGACCAAACGAAGATTCGAACCCGTCAAGATCGACCCTAATAAAAAAACGATCACTTACCCTAACAAACACATTCCGCCCTGCAATATTATATTTCCCCTCTCCAATTTTCCTCACAGTCAATCTAGAACACCTCCCGTTCATGCAATTGCAATTCCTTTGGAGCAACTTGGTAGCTTCTTGCACTTTTCGATCCAATTCCGTTAACACGTCCCCGCCACCATCATTTATCTGTTGAGGTTTGGCTTCGATCTCTTGTTCGTCCTCGCTATCCCTGAAAGAATCGTCCGTTCGCTCACTGAAACCATCACTGGTGGCGCTGGTGCTCCTTTTGGGGATCTTCTCCAAGCCTTCGTCACCTGCTCCTCGCTCCAAAGTCAAGGATTGCAGTAATTTCGGGTCTAAACTCCGTCTATTTTGATTGTTCCTTACTAGATTACTGCGAGAAATGATTTTATGAGTGAAATCACTGTGCTTTCGAGAGTACAGAGTGATTGAATCGTTAAGTCATCTCGGCAACGAAAAATTATAGTAATAGGTACATGTGGTCATGAAAACATCCATCAAAATAATTTTAATTTTCTGAGGTTCCCACAAGATGGCGTAATTTGTTTCCTTTTTACATTTATTGTTCTTTTTAATAATTGTTCGTTATTAAGGTTGGTGAAAAATAAATTTAAAATAAGCAGCATAATTATCATGACACTTTAAGATTACAGCTATTGTAAAGTGGTGATGGGGGAAGCATACTTAATTCCTGTCACACAAAAATCCCTCTACCCCTATTATTAAAAAGAATAAATGTAAAAAGAAACCTGGCTAGTACTTCAGAAACTTAAAAATATTTTTAAGGTTGTTTTCATGACCACGTGCTCTATAGGACTAATCGTAGCCGATATATGGCCACTCTCACTGAATCACCCTGTATTATTTAAAGTACCTACCTGTTCCTTTTAGCGTCAGTTTCGTCTGTATTTCGGGGCAAATTTGTTTGGAACTGCCACGATAATAAAGAACTGAGTCCAGAATCTGCCGAATTGTCGCGTTCTTCTTCGGCGATTTCCTTTTCAAATTGCACCAATCCCGGCGGTTCAATGCCGAATTTCGTCGCTAAACGAGCTACTTCCAATAGACATAAGATAACATTGCGAGGTTGGTTGTGAAGAACTGGTTAGAGAAAGAAAGAATTATCTTAGCTTTATAATTTTTGGATTTTTTTTTTGAATTTCTGACGGCTACTTAAAATATAGAGAATTCACCGGCTCCTACCAAATACAAATTACAGTCTCTTATGCGCAATATCTGTCCTTTAATAATCTTACTAACTTGTATAAATTTTTTATCTTCTGAAATGTATTTTTCCTAGAATTGGTTGACAACTTTTTACTCTACTAGGTATTTTTTATGAGTATTAAAGTAGGTTCTCATGCTTCCGAAATTCAGAACAAATATGTAATTTTCAACAAGACACGCATAATTTTAACAGTTGTTATTACAATCTTTTGAATAGTATCTTTTAGTGTTTTAGTAAGGTTATTTCAGTTATTCTTCTAGTAAGAGTTCCCAATGAGGCCCACTGATTTGGCAATTCATAATATGCACACTCACGGAAATAACATATCTCCGTAAGTCTAAAATGCGTGTTCATTTTTTGAGCGAATGACAAAAAGTACTAAAAACTGTCTTTAAGAAGTGCTATTTCGAGGTTATGTGCTAAGCATTTTTGACGTATCCGGCGAGTGGTAGTGGTAGTATAAAACTAAAGTTACTAAAAGTAACCAATAATTCAAATAAAACAGGCGCGAACTAGATTATCTTTTTTTATGAATTTTACTGAAATGAAATAAAGTAACATTTGCCTGTAATTTAATATTATTTAAAGATTAAATTAATTAATCATTAATTTAATACGAATATACTGCAAGCCCTCAAGCCCAACATCTCAAGTCAAACATTTCGAATAGGACACGATCTTGTATGCATTAATCCAAATTATGGTCTTACCTAAATCGTCGCTTTCGAATAATAGGTTATCGTGCACACCCAACGATCGACAAAACTTGATAAAATTCTCCATGTTGTCACGCGAGAAGAAACTGCGTCGCATAGCTTTCTCGAAACATTTTCCTCTTATTACTGGCGATGGCTGTAATCAAAAAGAAATCCCCTTTAAAATATCTGAATAAGTGAATAAATAAATCGATAAACGTACTCCTGTCATTAGGCCCGCATCTACGGCGATTTTCGCTCGTTCTTGGATAACTTGCGCCAAATGACATAAGACCACTCCGTTATCTAAATCCGATAAAAAATTCTCCCTATTTATATAATCAATCCCTGAAAATAACAAATTAATAGAAAATACCCCTGACATTATTTAAATTTGACAATGACATTGACAGATTTGAAATACCAACGTTAAAATTGAAAATGCACTGAATAGATATCCACTCTTGTTTATATTTTATATTATATTAATTTATAATTCACTCTACAAATATACCTAGTGTTTTATTAATCCATTCTGATAGGTCCTCCTTAAGGGGGTCTAATTGCCTTAATTGAGTGTTTATAATTCTCTCCGTGTACTCTTCGTCTATAAATTCTGGCTCGACACGACGCAATTCGTACGACAAAGAAAACGGACCGCAACTGTTTCTGTTTTTCAATCTATTCCTGTTAAAAGCCATATTCTGAAAACAAAAAAGAAAAAATACGCTCTAACGATTTTCAGATATCCAAGCGAAGGCTTTAGGGTGAAATAATTTTGTCAAGTTGGCTATCAGAAGTAAATTATTTGTCAGGGAAATACGGCAAAAGAATAACAAGGAATAGATAGGTATTGAATTATTGAACATATGTAATAAAATGTCCTCATCATTTTCTCGTAATTCAACACCTACTATTTATTCCTTTTGAAGAATATTTCGCAATATTATATTTTGCTTGAGTCGATTGTTTACGTTATAGGTTGCGTTTGATTCTTCTATTCTGTCCATTTCTAACGAAACTGTTACATTACCTAGATTTTTCAGTAGGTGGCGTAATGTTTGTGTGGTGCATATGCAAATTTCGAAGGTCATAGTTCATAAGTGGGAGGTGCCAATTGCGTACATCTTATGCATAAATTAATACTGATCATGATAATAATAGTATTGTAAGTTTGAATGAGCTTTTAATCAAATTACAATGTATAAAAAGAATATTTTATTTACAACAAGGTTAAAGATACATTATGATATATTTATATGTATAAAATAAAATGCATGTTGCGGATGTTCCTTCAATTACTGCAAACGATTATCGACCAAATAACAGCTGTAATCAATTCTGAAATAATGTATGTACCGTACAAGATTGCAGTATATAGTTAACTCATCAAATAAATACATTTATGAGAAAAAATATGTATAATACCACATATTATATATTTACAATCAAAACTATGTTGAAAGTTTATTAAATCATACTTTTCTCATATCTTAATAATGTTGTTATTGACATTGACAGATATTTCTCATAACATAACCTCTACAATTCAACTCAATATTCCCCACACCGTATATTCACTGTAGACATTTTATTCATTCGTCCAGCAGTAAGATCTTACATGCAATACCATTACACGTGCTATACAAAGGCACAATAACGGACACAAAAGGCGGACCAGCGAGTTAAGGCCCGCAAATTAGAGTTAATCGTGAAATACGCGGTGCCCTGTACCATATTTGGAGCGAACTAATTGGGAGAACTTTAAGGAGGCACGACTTTCGCCAATACGATATATGTAAATGAAATAATTTTTCTCTATGGACTACTGCATCGTACATGTATCGTTTTCTTTACGAATGTCAGAAAATAAAACAAATTAACTGTAAAGTTGTTCCAAACAATACTAGAAGCATGTTTTAAACTTGAATCTATTCAATTCTGCCTTACTTTTCGTATATAAAACGTGCAATGAATTTAATATTTAATCCAGTTTAATTCGAATTTCGCGCTTTTTGGCGATGCATACGGCAATCAACTCAACAGGACGAAATGTACTAGCATTTGCAAATTTCATTATCTCAAACTACAAATACGCACAATAGATTTTTAAATTAAGTATTGTATTGGACGATTACGTAATCAATCATGTTTCAATCATATCTTAATAGTTTTGCAAACAATTTAATTGGCATATGTAGGATATACGTAACGATTTTGTGACTTAACGATAGTTACATAAGAAAAACAAGTAATGAAACGACAGAAAATACTGAAAAACTTAAAATCTATAAAGAAAATACATAAAAATAAGGTACCTATAATGAATGAAAATGTCATTAATGTTTGAATTCAAATGTCAAATGTTGCTGGTTTGAATCTAACCCCTAACTTTACATAAACCTTGCATAAACATAATTTCATTACAACATTGATCTTGGGTGTCTATAATTTCATTGCTTGTGGTTTAAAATGCACACGAAATAAAAATAAAACGTTTTTTGTTCGGTTATCAATTCATCTACATCAGTTTTAATGTAAATTAATTGTATTTCGCACATGACAAGACACGCAATTCTAAACCGTTAATGTATATTAACTTTTATATAAAACACGTTTTATAGCATTATGGATTTAGGGGCTGGTTAACTGCAAGCATAAGGCCTGTGCGAGTAACAGACGTCAACGGAAGAATTAGTTTATTTTCTTAAGTCGACCTGTCAACCATCGAAGAACTCACATTTGGTGTATCAATGTCAAAATGCAAGAAGAAACGAGAGAGTAAAATAAAGCTTATAAAGTTACTTACAAGTGCATTGGCTCCTACGCTGTCGGTCAGTTTAAAAGTCATATTAAATTGATGGTTTTTAATACATTGCATTAGCACTGCACAAGATAAGGTACGATGACAACTGTAACGAGTTAAAACTTCTTCGTGACAGTTGATTTAGTAAATATCGGATGTGCGTGACTCTGTCAATTTAAAAATACCGAAATGGGAACTATCTGTACGGGCCGTGCTAGGTGGTTGCACAATAAAATCCGCAAGAACAGACCTACCGCTATGATATATGGGATGGTCGATATGTCGAAAAAGTCGATTAAAATTTATCTTGTTCGCGGTTTAGTATGCGAATTCTGTTTATACGGTATACTGGAATAAATGTATGTATAAATATGGTGAATTGTATAATGTAAAAAGTTGGTAATATTAAGTAAAACAGCGAAATTGAGATTTTCGTAATAGTAGTTATCGCATTTTAAACATACCTAACCACAAATATTAAGTTTGACTATATAATTTGATTTTGATAATTTAATTATGCAGCACTGATAATAACAATAACGACTGAATGATAATTAAATGTATAAAATGTTTACATCATTTGAACGAGTTTATCACATAAATTGTGTATATTATATAACAAGGGTTTTTCATTCAGAAGTCCCATTTTAAATTTTGCGGTATTTTTGATCTCTTGAAACCTTTGGCCTTGAATCCTTGACATGTGTCAGTAAATTTATATACACGCTCCAACAATGTATAGAAATAGTGAAAATTCATTATATACACGGTGAAAATTTCGCCGAGATAATTCACAGAGTTCATGGTGTTTTTAAACGGTAAGAATCACTATAAGGGCCATCAAAAAGTTTTACGGAAGGATGGGGGCAAATTTCTAATCTACGCCACTGCTTCAATCGTAAAATTATTAAAAATAATTGTGTTAATAGAAATTTTTTTTTTTTTAATATATATATGGCCTGCGGGATCATAGCCCATTCGCCACCAAAATTACATTAATCTGTATGGAATAAGGAAAAGACAGGGACACACCCTTCACAGTTCGGGGCCTATCGAACTGACTAACTATGATACAAACAACAAAACGGCCAACGGTAAAGTAGATTCTGTTTAATATCTGATTTGAACATGTCAATTCTGATGGTTTGAGTTTTTTATTTGAGGATTTCACTAAATTCTGTTTATAAAAATCATTTTGTAACATTATATTTAATAATATAATCGTTGAGCTTTTGAGACGTGAGAATATAATCGTAGATAATACCCATATAATACCATTAATAAGGATTTTTTCGCGCGCAACTATGGTTATGGGGTTATAACTAAAAATAATACACGTAGTGATTTATCTTTCTGTAATATAACTACGAATTACTTCGCGAAAACTGTGTTCTTAAAAAAGATTAATTAAATAGATTATGCTTATGTCACTATATATTCGTTTTTATTATTTAAATGTGACTAATCAAACACATAAGCAAGAAAATAAGTCGCCTAACTGAGCTTTAATGTAATTTATATTAAGATCATCAAAATGTGTGTTTTTTTGTATATTATTTCCTTTTATAATTCATGTTTAAAGTTTTTTGTTGCATATTTTTCCTATACAGCTCATGCCGATAATGCAGTATACATAGTATACACGTAAGACATAACCTCACTTCTGATTAGGAACTACGGAGAATTATAATGTTTATAAAGTATATCCTGCTTAATTCCACTACAGGATTTGATAATTAAGCATGTCAATTTGGTTCCTTTTTAATTCAGGATTTACAATTAATCATTAAATTGTAAGGTATAACTGTGTAATTAACGATTTTATGGCATTAAACTGTGTCAATTTTATGCTTACTGTTTAAATTACTGAGCAAAATTTGAATTATTTTAACTAACTGAAACATAAAGATATTAACATAACGTTGAACATAGCAAAAAAATCTAATTTCATAATTATGCGCGTCAAATTTGGTTTGGTTAAATTTTGACACGAATTCACTATAATCATAGTGAATTTTATGCTTCAATGTTTAGGTTACTAAAGATAATGGTGGGAAATTTGAATTTTGCCTACAAGGATTTTTTGATCCAACTGTATACTATTATATTTAATAAAACTCGCATAAATATTTATTATTCCAAAAATAAATAGGTCTTTGGTCACAAATTTCAACCGACTATGGAACATAAATTTTAAACAAGGCCCCAGGCATGCATGGTCTACAACGCATTCAAGCATTTCGTCAATATTCAACCGACAAAAGAATGTGCTATATACCAGTAAAGACTTTATATGTATATAAGGGTGTACTACTTTTTCAGTCTTTTTCACAGTTAACGATTTTTATGATAGGCAATAAAGAATATACGATAAAAAATTGTTTTGTGAAGTTTCGTCGAAGACAAAAATGCCAAGATAAGACATTTAAATGATATTTTAAATCAGTAGAAAAATAAAGATCCCTATATAGTAAATAATATACACACATTAAGCAAAATTACTGCCATATAATCAAGTTAATTTTTGGTAATAGAGCGCGCTATGATTTAAAATTTATAAATTAATATGTGGGTTACAATTACTATTTTTCGCAGACTTAATTAATTACATATTTGAAACTTCAAAACATAACCTTAATCATGCACTGTGAAGTTGTAAAAAATTCATCATAATCTTAATAAAAAAAAAAATATATATAAAAATGATAACTTACCCCTGATGTTCGTTGTTATTGCTGAAGATACATTAAAGTCGCTTAAGTTTACGCTATGACGATATCATAGAGGAACGCAAGTGAGTCCCTCTCGAGATGTACAAGAATTTCATGTACCTAATATTATCGTTTTATGGACTATTAGGTAATAACAATTCACTACCTACACGTCGAACGCATTGTTTCAAATATTTATACATGTAATATCCGCACTTGTACGACTCTGCCGACTGCAGAAGATTAGAGACACATTAAACATGCCTCTCCCTGCAGACAGTAGTTGAGCGGGCAGACTCGCAAGGGGTGGGGTAGATGAAATAAAGTAAGGGACGATCCTTTGATAATGGCCTGTGAACTGTAGGACCTGTACAAATGATTTTTGTCTGTGGTATTAATCAATAGGAATTATAAAAAGTTCACTAAATAATTGTCTTGATCTTAAACAAGTCCACTTTCCTCCTGTATGAAAGAAAAAACACCAATTACAACGGTCTGATAATTATACACTTAATTAACCTGCGTTTTAGATTAATTTTTAGAGAGTATATAAATATTTATGTTGTATCTTCATTATATTCAATCTAACGATTTCGTCTTGCTAAAATCATTTCTCTAATATACTCTACGTATTAAAATTAAAATATGGCAAATCTTAAATTAATGTATTAAAGTATTCGGGCTAATTATTATTATATAATACCGTATAATACTTTAAATATGTATGCCAGATAAACAATTTAATATATTAAATTTAGCTTTTTATTTGACATTTTTAAGTTTCAAATCAATCATTTAATTTAAAAAAAAACCTAGGTATCAGGTGAATTATGAATATTTTGCAAGAGTAATTTTTTAATGTTTGT
The DNA here is from genome assembly GCA_949128085.1 of Cetonia aurata. Lineage (NCBI taxonomy): Eukaryota > Metazoa > Arthropoda > Insecta > Coleoptera > Scarabaeidae > Cetonia > Cetonia aurata. The sequence goes on from OX421885.1 coordinate 29,705,678, forward strand.
AGTTATGTATATTTGTTCAATATTCTTCACCGTTTAGCATCGATTTTTTTATGTTATCGTTACTTATGATATTCATTTCATTATCATTTGTAAATATCAAAGATAAATTTAAATAAAAAATTTTAAAAATCCACTTTAAAATATTATTCATATTAATTTTACAGTTTTCTGCACATATTTGTGATATCTACTGGACATCAGCAAAATATTTTTACATTAATTCCACTACTGATTTCAAGGTGGCAGCATACTCGCACTATTCAAGTTTTAAACAATCTTACCGTTCGGTCGATAAAAGAGTTCCACGTCAATTTGAAATAATCAAATTTGACAATTGTTAAATGACGTGTTCCCGAATCGACTCCGTATAATTCTAAATAAGCGAAAATGTTAGATTTATTTACGATATTCAGTAAAGGGGGAATCGTGCTGTGGTGTTTCCAAAGCACGAGTCAAATATTTACGCCGTCAGTGAACGCCTTAATCACGAATGTAATTTTACAGGTTAGTCCTATGCATATGGATTTTCATTAAAAGGCCAATTTAAAATTCACGTTTCATTTTTATTTATGCATCGGTGGAATGCTTCGTCATTAAATAAAACAAAATTTATCGGAAATTTCATTATTTATTTATTAAAATATTATTTATATTACATACTTATAAAATAAATAGTAAATATTGACATTTGATTTTAAAACACCTGTTTTTCTTTATTATGTATATAAATAAGATATATTTTTTTGGGTGGAATACAATAATTTAATGTTCATATCTAGTGTTTATTTTAAAGATGTTTTTCCTTCTTAATTTGATCATATGATTGTAGGAACGTACGAATTATAGTGTCTACGATGTGAACGGATTGAATCTCCACTACAAACTAGACAATGAGTTCGATTTGGTTTTTGTCGTGGCTTATCAGAAGATATTACAACTTTCCTATGTGGATAAGTTCCTAAATGACATACATTTGGAGTTTAGGGATAAATACAAGAACGATCTTGCCGATGGTCAATACATTGGGGGAATTAACTTTCAGGAGTCATTTAATGCCGTCCTGAAATCGGCCGAGGAATGGAGCAAGACACAGTTGAAAATACCCAAGCATATGAGAACTTTCGATGAATCGGGAAAATCGAAGAAAACCGTTGCTTCTATGATCGAAAAGAAAACAAACGAGAAGCCACCGGTAAAGGAAATTAAGAAGAAAGAAGTTGTATTTGCTGAAGGTAAAAATTTTCAAATTTGTATGTCGATTTTTGGACTTATCTTCTATATTTTTGGAAATGATTATCTTAAATTTTTTCATTTTTTCTTATTCGATGTACTATATCCCCTTTGGATTTACAGTATTGATTTTTGTTGATGATTTTCCTTAAGACTTCTTACATTACCTTCTTCTTTGTATCAAAAATTGTTCTCATATTTTAATTTCTACTTTTCCACTTAATAATATAATATTGGTTTTAAGAATTGTTCGTTTTAAATTTCTTTGGACTGTTCTTTGTTTCCACATTTATCTCCATTGCTTATTAGTTTCCCTTTAAGCGATTTGTTGAAATTTACCCACCGAGCATTAAAAAAAAACATTTTTAGAACCACCAAAAATCGAAGAGCCAATTCTGAAACAAAACAATTCAATAGACGAAGAGACTTTAGCAGTGAATCGCGCAAAATTCGCCCAGAAAATGTCCTCTACGAAAAAGAAACCTGAAATAAAGTGAGTTTTCCCGTAACGTAAGTTTTTTTATAAGTTTCAATCTTTGTTAGTGTAATTTGCGAATGAAACAAGTGTTTGGTATTCAGGAAGAGTCCGAAACCGCAACAGGAGAAAGCGGGTAAGAAGCCCAGGGTTTGGGATTTGGGGGGTTCCCCGAAGGATTTAAAATCCCTCGAAAGGACCATCGACAAACCAGAAAGTACTGAGAATAATTTTATCCCTAACACCGAGGTAATAATTTAGTTTTATTTTAAAATTCTTTTCTATTATTATCATTATTATTAATATTTCGTGTAGTTGATTGGAAAAATGCAAGGCAGTATTAAAGATCTAGAGGTGGAAGAATCTAGCGAAGAAGAATATGAAGATGAGGAAGAAATAAAAGAAAATCAACCCTCCAAGCCGGTCAAGAAAGGCGGAATGTTCTCTTTGTTCAAAGGACTCGTAGGATCAAAGAATCTATCTCACTCCGATATGCAACCCGTCTTAGATAAATTGAAGGATCATTTAATCGGTAAAAACGTTGCTGCAGATATCGCTTTGAAGTTATGCGATTCGGTAGCTACAAAATTAGAGGGGAAAGTACTGGGAACCTTCGATACAGTAACAGCTACTGTGAAAAGTACTTTAACTGAATCACTCGTGCGGATTTTAAGCCCGAAAAGGCGGGTCGATATCTTGAGGGATTGTATGGAAGCCCAGAAACAAAGGAAGGCTTATGTGATGACGTTTTGTGGGGTACGAATTCAAATATTTCCATTTTTATTCATACATTTCCCTAATAAATAATTTAAATTCGATATTTTAGGTGAATGGCGTTGGTAAATCTACGAATCTGGCTAAAATCTGCTTCTGGTTGATCGAGAATAACATGAGAGTTTTAATAGCGGCTTGTGATACATTTAGAGCGGGTGCTGTCGAACAATTACGCACTCACATGAAGCACTTGAATGCTTTACATCCGGCGGAACGTCACGGAGGGAAGGTTATGGTGCAATTGTACGAGAAGGGGTATGGAAAAGATGCTGCGGGTATTGCGATGGAAGGTATCAAGTATGCCAATGATTTGAATTTTGATGTGGTTCTAGTCGATACGGCAGGCAGAATGCAAGTACGTATTCTCTCCAAAATAGTATCTTTTTCCTGTAGATGTTGTTTCAATCATAATTCGGTATCGATGGCATCTCAATGCACCCTTGCGCAGTTCCTCAAGGTTCGATATTCCGTCCCTTATTGTTTGTTATTTAAAAATTTCCTGTACTTTCACGGCTTTTATAGAAGTAGGAATACTTATTTAACAACAAAATGTAATAAATCAAAAACTTAGTTCCAAATTGAAAACTATTCTGATATTATATGTTTATCATACATTCTATGCAGGAAACTTTATGTCTAGCATGAATGGCTATTAAGATTAACTTATTGTGTAGGGACCGTTCTTTGGTATTAGTAACATCTTTTTTTTAGTAGAAATCAGCACATATCGTCACATGAAAGTTGAATATGTTTGGTAATGGCAATTCGATAAGATTGGGTGCGCCTTAATTTAACTCTTGCAATTTTCGATTTGTCTGAGAATGTACCTTTTGAGAAACTTTTTCATTGATTATATAGTGGGGAGATTCAGCTAACGCAGATGTAACAAATTTAACTGTGTCCTTCTATCGATGTTATAGCAGTCTTTTGATCCTTTAGTTTTGTGTTTTTTCTCTGTGCTGGTGATATATTTTTTTTAATTTATTGTTACAATAAAGTTATAAACACACTCGACGGAGTGCGTCTATTAGTTATAAGGGACTTTCACCAGAATATCTTAAGTTCGCCATACTGGTATTTGACTTTATTAAATTGGAGTTTGAGGGTTTCCGATCAAAATTTTGTAATAAAGAATGTCTACATTGTAGGATAACGAACCTTTAATGAGAGCCTTGGCGAAATTAATAAAAGTGAACGAACCCGATTTAGTCCTCTTCGTCGGCGAGGCTTTAGTTGGTAACGAAGCCGTAGATCAATTAGTCAAATTCAATCAAGCGTTAGCGGATTATTCGGCCAGTGCAAATCCGCACCTAATCGACGGCATCGTACTGACGAAGTTCGACACAATCGATGACAAGGTTCGGCCCCGAAACAATCATGAAGTCGATTCTGAAAACATTGCACCCGATTTGTATTTTTTAGGTGGGTGCTGCCATCTCTATGACGTACATTACAGGACAGCCGATCGTCTTCGTCGGAACTGGTCAGACGTATACCGATCTGAAGGCCTTAAACGCGAAAGCTGTTGTCCATGCACTTATGAAGTGAATTCACTTAAATTGCGATTAATGATTTGGTTCGAGGTGTTCTTTTTTTTATACTTTATATTATTTCTGTTGTAATGGAATTAGTGAAATACAGATTTTATTTATTCTTGAATGTATCAATTTTATTTTGAAATTAATAGTGAAATTTTTTGTAAATTATCAAAACTTTTGGCCCGTCGTGTAAGGTCGACGCTCGAAAAATTATAAATCCTACGTTAAAATGCCTATAGGCCTGTTCATAGAAGAATTACAAATTAGTCGGAACCAATCATATGCTGTGAAATCAGTCAGAAAACTTAACAGAAACTTCGGATTCCTTTTAGCCAATCGAATCGCGTCTAACTAGTAAGTGACAATTATTATTAACACCACCGCGAAATGTTCCGTTATCAATTGTCATTGTTTTGTTTTTGCGTCTGTGTTTTTGCAATAATTATTGTTCATATGATCAGTAATGTCTTATTTTTCCAGTGAAGAAGCGTATAGTATACTGGCTGTGTTTTGAAAGTTTACAAAATGCTGTTATTGCCGAGAAATAATAATATCTGGTCATTTAATTAAACTTAAAGCTTACAGGATGAGTCAAAAGTTTAAAATATTTACAAAAATCGATTTATTTTTGGAACGGCAACTGATATCAATTTGCAGTTTTAACAGGTTAAACTGTCATTCCGTCTGATTTTTCAGGATTGATTATAGTGATATCATTTTTCGAGAAAATCCAATAATACAAACTAGTAGGTAGCGCCTAATTTCCGTTAAAAGCAAACAATATTATTTACGCTTTTTCCATACTTGATGTTCTATTCATAATGAGTTCAAGTTTTTGAAAAACGATTGATGAACTTATAAAGATTTTTGTATGACAAGAAAAATATGCTCCCCCCACCACCGTAATTGTAATTTGCAATTGTTTGAGCATAAACTTCCTTTGTCCTCTTCTTGATATTGAGTATAAATATATCTAATAGTGATTCTCTTATAAAATGATATCCCAGCAATTAATGAAATAGAAATATTATTTATTTTTTACTGTTTTTTTTTTTTGTTATAACTACTTTTTTCGATTTATAAAAACAAGTTTTAAAAGATATAGAATCTTTATTTCATAACAGAAAACGAAGAAAATAGCAAATTCTGTTAATATAACATAAGTTTTAATGCTCATTATTATTACAACACCCACTTTAATGCTGAAATTCGTGATAATTCCAGCATTTTCTGACTTTAAAACTCTTATTAAATCTTTCTTATTTACGTAGAACGTTTTAATGCTTTCCTTATAATCGTCCAATCTTCCATTATGTCCTGTGGTTTAAGCATATAAACTATATATGGTCCGGATACAGTAACAGCTTTCCGCCTTGACCTTGACCTAGATCTCGAACTCCATTCCCCGCCTTCACCCCAACTAATTTCCACATTATGCCTATCTTCCTCCAACCGTTTAATCGTCTCGATTAATTCCTCATAATAATAATCCCAAGCCAATACTTTTTCGCTTTCCAAATTCTGTCTTGCCGCTTGTTCTTCGGCGTCACACTTATTCCTGATATTAGCTAACCGTAAATGACGCAAGATGCTCGCCACTTCCGTTCTGATGCGCATATCATCTTGCAATTGCTGCAACGGGATGAGATACTCCTGAGACTTCCCGCCTTTCACTTCAGCTAATTGGTAATCCACCTGAGCTATTCTTTCACGATATAATTGCTCCCGTAAGAGGGTAAATTGCCGTTCTAGATCGGTCAGGTTTTCCATGCACTCATTTCTGCGCTGTTCACATTCCCCCTCGTCCATTTCGGAGCTATCGTCAGAATCCGGTTCCTCATCGCTGGAATCTCGAACATTGTCGATTTCGCTAATGTTCGATCGTTCAGAATCTCCTGCAGATAAGTCACCATCACTCTCCTCTGGCGCGGGATTGTTATTGGATAATTTCATGGGAGACATTTTGTATTAATATTTTTTTTAAATATGAGCAAACTACGGTGCTCTCACCGTTTTTGTATTTCTTTAATGTCACCACATCCAACTGTAATAAAATAAATGATTTCCATAAACGATAAATTCGGTGAAAAGTCTCCAAAGTGAAAGATTAATAAAACAGGAACTTATCAAATAGAAAAAGAAAAACACTGCAATAAAAGAGGGAATACATTTTAAATCTATTGAGGCAATAATAAAATGTAAATGACATATATATGCTATTAATGATTTGTTGATGAATAGGAAGTTTAAATTTATTGATATTGTTTAATGCTAAAAAGGGAGTGCTACGGAAAAACATAAAACTATAGTCACTAAAAAATGTTTGGACTAATGTTTATGTGCTTAAAGTTTATTAGAATCATCATAATAAGCACATTGAGCAAGTTTCATTTCGTTATTGAAATATATTTTAGGTTAGGTTAGGTCAAAAATCGAAAACTTACAACTCTACTTTAAACTAGTACGATGCTTTTCGTGTTATCAGTATAAATAAATGCCCAGAAACGTGTTAACCTTGTGAATACATACAGAATTCGTACATTTTCTCACCCAACAGCACACAAAACATATTCCAAAACAAACAATTCTCAAAGTCAAACATTGAAATATGTCAATTGTCAATTCAGTGGGCGCATTCAGTCGATTTAGCGCAAGACTGAATATCAGCTATAATTTACCGATTATATTTTTCTATTTTCTGTCTCGTCCAACGTATTATCAATAAGTTTTGCTTATATTCAGAGTTTCCAATAGAGATTTTCTAGATTCTGTATAAAACATGATCTGTGATAAAACGATTGATGTATATACCTAATTTCGGTTAATCACCGAAGGATTGCTGAAGGCGGCTTTTGATGTGACCATGGACATCTAGCGTCAGCATGAAATCCAGCACTGTATAAAAAGAAAGTTCCAAATTTTTCTTCTTGCTGTTTGTTATCTCAATTATAGCCGTTTTGCAAACATTGCAAAAAAAAATACTTAAATACTTGAAGGACTCCGCTATTGTGCTTCATATACCTAATTATCAGTAGAAGTTTTTTTGTAATTAATTTTAAATATTTGATCTCCCATTCCAAAGATAATTATTGTATGTGCTCTTACATAACAACCAGGTGTGAATCACTATAATTATTGTGACTGCTGGTGACTGGAATTAGTTTGCGTTATTACTATATAAAAAATCGACCAATGGAAATTGGCTAATAAGTGAGAATTGATATTAAATTCTGAAATGTTATCAATGTGTACACACGTTTTACACACCTGGCGTTATCTTTTCAATTACGTAATTTCAGATAAAACACATTTGATCATTGTTTATCGATTACTTGATTTTAATCTCGCATATGTGTAGATATTAGCGATAGTATCTTCTCTCTTAATACTATCAAACGTATGTTTAAATATATCTATTTAAAATGAATCAATTGAATTCGTTTCTGCTAAACAAAATTTAAATCTCCCGCAAGTATTTTTAGTAATTTCAATACCAAGATATTAAAATATCTATGAATTGAAAGATATACTTGAAATATAACATAAAATCATAGAAAATTTCATGATAAAAATGTCTGAGTTATATGCGATGATTAGGAAAAATTCGAATTTTATTTACTGACGATTAAAAAACTTTTCGCTCAGAATGTATACAGGCATCATTAATTTACAATTCAAAATCGTATTGTAACATTAAGTCTTTCTGATCACCGCGATTGAATTGAACTATTGTGAGTTTCAAATTAATTCAATAACTTTTATGTTAAACCCCAGTAATTAATTATAACACAAAATTTTACTTTCAATTCACATTGTTTTAATGTTCAAGAGAGACTATTTTAAATTTTATGTTACATGGGAATTAAGACGGAATAAACATTTTCAATACTATATCTGAATTGTTGAATGTTATAGTACCGCAGTAATAATTTTAATTATTATGCAGTTCTTGTACTATAATTCTAACAATACGTAATTTATAACAAACAAATATGAGAACAATTCACTTTTATAATTCAAGGTTTCGCTCGGAGCGCTCGCTATATCCGCTGAGTTATTGGGAGTTTGCGTATTGTGCAGTTGTTCGATGTTTTCGGCAAGCAAAATTGATGTAAAATTTGACACTGGTGTGTATTTGACAATTTTTATACATTGCGGTAAAAATTGAAACAGCGCAATGGATAAGCTCTTGAGACACGATTCGCATTGAAGATGATACAATTAGATCTCTATAGATACTATTACTAATTCGTTTAGAAAAGAAATTAAATCTTTCGCTTATTAAGTTTAGTGGTTAACCGTCGAAATCTTTTGTTGTGAAAAGTCGGATAGTAATCAATTATTAATTCAATTCTAACATGAGGCTACTGTAAACAGTTGTGTAAATAATCTAAATAATGTATTTGTTTGTTCACGCTGTCGGTATCGTTCGCGTATTGATTCCTTTACGGTAATTACAAAATTTAATAATAACGTGATTGATGTGCAAATGTATATGAAGTTCTTATTTATCTTAACTTACACTAGTATAAATAATTAATGATATGACCAGTGAGGATTGAAGTGCAGCATGGAGAACTTAAGATTTTACATTGAGTGAGTCCCCAAAATGTTTTTCAAGTGTACACGATTAATACATAGCCATTTCAGGCACTGGTATATAATTCCTAAAGCGATTTTTAGATTGTGTTTTATATTGTTGAATAACGCTTATTGCATTCCAACCTATGTCGTGTGGATGGTTTTGTTATCACCGATACGAAAACTTAATCCAGATGCATTTTGGAAGATTGAGGGCTACTTTTTCCATTGGCTCTTAGCGATGGTCTCCATGTGGAGTTGGTCGGCCGGATATGACGGTAGTTATTTTTAGAAAGGGAGCATGTATTTATCAATTATTTCTGACTGTAGTTGTAGAAGTTGGTGACGATATATCAGAATGTATAGATGAGAAAACATTGGTAATTGCAAATCATCAATCGACGGCAGATGTTCCATTTCTAATGGCATGTTTTAACACAAGAAAAAATATTTTGCCGAATCTAATGTGGATTATGGATAGGCTGTTCAAATTTACTAATTTCGGTATAGTTAGTGTTATACATCAAGATTTTTTTATTATGTCGGTAAGTCATTTTATTTCTATGTAATTTATATTTCAAATTATTTCTAAGGGCTCTTTCATATTTCTAGCTAAATGATTTTTTAAAAAATATATTTAAGGATATTTGACAGTTGTCAAGAGTAGATGTTAATCAATCATACATATCTAGCTTATCATGAAATCTTTTTCATCGAAATCAATATTATAATAATAACACACTCGTATCATTTATTTTATATTTTCTATAAAATTGTTTTAATTTGTGGGAAAATAATTTAAATTTACCGCCGGAAATAACGGAAATGTGTATAAAACTGTTTTGAGCTAGTTTGTCACTTAAGTTATTTTTTTTTGAGGTTAAGTTATTTTTATTTGTATTATATTCCGAGTTGCATTTGGGATATTAGTAAAGAAAATGCAAACAAAGAAGTAAGATCATCAACAAATATAATAATCATCTTATAAGCACAGACAAAACATATTTCTCACATTGTTTTCCTATGTCGCGGTGAATTAAAATTTGTTCGTTGGTTATCTCTTCTTGTTGCGAATGTTTAATTATAGTATTTATATGTTGATGTTAAATATGTTCTATTGCCTTGACCAAAGTAAGAACATATACTTTAATCATAAATACACAACTTTTTATTTTAATTATTTTTTTAATCCGGATGTTTTGATACAGTTTGAGTAAAGTCTTATAGGCTTGTAAATAACACTTTTCCTTTTGTATAAACACATATTCTGAGTCACAGCATTGAAAATTTATTTTATATAAGAATTATGTTGTACCTTGATGTTTGGTACATTCCATGTTACACAAGTTGAATTAATTTTGTGTTTTCACATGGCACTGAATAATTTTTGTGAATCGTTTTTGATTTTCTAATCAATTTTATTATCTTTCGACACTTTATTTATACTTTGTCATTCGGTAGTAGTTGCTGTGATAATAACAGTTTTATCATTTTTATACGCGAAATAAATCTATTTTTTTGTGTGAATATTATTATATTCATAAATATTGGGTAATAACTATGTAATGTTATAATGCATGTTATTATTACATATTACTTGTAAGGATTTTGGCTTGACATGCATAATAATGATCAACTGACTGTAATAAGAAGCTAAACAATAGGCAAGTGGCGGTGTGGTATTATAATAATGTATACCTGATTATGTTTGCATATTAAAAAAGAATTCTTTCATCATACACAATTCATTTATTATATTAGATAAAATTTTATCTCGTTTTTTTTTTTTTTGATGCCACGAATGTTAATTGTATTTTTTAATGAAAGATGAATCAATAATAGTGACGAGCGTTTGAAACATTTATATACAGGGTAATTAAAAGATGCTTCATCTAAATAATCAAAAAAATTCTGTATATTGTTTTAATTGTTTTTAATTTTTATTGATTGCTGTAAATTCTAAAATTGTGTATTTGGGAGAATATTTTCACTATTTAAAAAATATCAGCAAAGAATATTTTATATCTTTATTCAAAAATTTTCTTAAGAAATACTTAAATGAATTAAGAATTGGTTAATTAATTTTAATTTAATATGGGAATTTTACTTTGTTCTGATATTTTTCATTAATTTCTTTCTATTTTTTTTTCTTCAAAATTGTCCTTAAGTAACGCTCATATGAATTAAACTAAAAATTACTTAAGAATTCATTAATTTTAATTTTAAATCGGGATTTTGTTTCTTTTTCTCGATATTTTTTTCCTCTTTTTTTTTTAAATTCTACCAACGAATGCTCAAATTGGGTTGTTATTTCTTTCGGATGTCTTTAATTAATTAAAAAACTAAAATTAAAGAAAAAATAATTAATACATTATTTTGATCATTTCTTAAAATATTGGTACAAGAAAGTAACTCTAGTTTTTTTTCTGTCATAATTTATTATGATCATGAAATCATTTTCACGCTTCTAGTACATATTTATATTTCAAAATTCGTTTTTCTTGAAAATTTTATGGATAAATGATATTAATAAAACTGAAATTTCGTAAAAGAATATATGTAAAGAAGAAAAAATGGATTGCTATTAAAGAAAAAAGGGAAAGTTGGTAGGTGTACCGGTCAAAAAGTTGATAATAAATATTACTACAATTCCATTAACAAATAAGAACAACATTTATTCCGTACTTAAGAAATTATAATAAGCATTTTGCGCTACTTCTTTTCTACTTTGTATTTAATTATTTAGTTTCACACAAACATCACGCTATACTGTATCATATAAATGCTCGGGTTTTTTCGTGTTGTTTTTTATTATATCACGGTATACTTTCACCATTTTTTAACACCACTCCCATTTTAGGGTAAAGATAATAGAGAAAAGTCCATACAAGCCTTAATAACACACATATTGGAGTCGTACATACCGCGAAAACGCAACTGGATGGTCCTGTTTCCAGAAGGAGGATTCCTTAGGAAAAGGAGGGCCGTATCTCAACGTTACGCCACCAAAAATAACCTACCAGTTCTGCAACACGTTTCTTTACCTCGAGTCGGTGCCCTGAAGGCAATTTTAACGACTGTCGGACCAAAAACTTTAGCTAATAATAATTCCACCCTTGCAGAAGGTTAACATACATAATAATTGCGACTATCGAACGCGTTTCTATTCGCATTTCCTCTTGCAGAAAACTCCAAAAACTCGGATAAGATCAATTGGGTCTTGGATATAACGATCGCCTATCCGAACGGGGAACCCCTCGACTTAGGAACGATCATCTTCGGCAATAGGCCTCCGTGTAAGACGACGCTATTCTACAGGGTGTATCACTGCGAGGACATTCCCCAGAGCGAAGAGGAGCAGACGAACTGGTTGTACAAGCTGTTCGAGGAGAAAGAGAAGATGCTGGACGTCTTCTATAAGACCGGTAAATTCCCGGTAACGGAATTCTCCCAATCGCCCGTTCAGCCGCACGTAGTGGCCCAAGACTGTCTGCGATTCCTCATATTGCACCTGTTCTTCATCACCTCCACGTACGTTCACATGCAAATGTTTCTGGCAGCCTACGATTACTACAATTACATGATGTATTAGCGTACGGTGCTCGCATACTTAGTTTATCTGATTAAATTATATCTGTAGTAATTTGTTAAGGATAATCGAGTATGCGAGATTAGAAATTGAAGAGGAAACAAAATTAAACAAACAAACAAAAAAAAAAGGAAAAGAACATTGAAAAACATTGGATAACAAAAGCAGAACTTTCTAATTTAACAAACAGGTTGTGTTATTTAAATAATTAAAGAATTAATTTTATAATATCTTGACGTGACGTAATTAACGGAGTAAATATTTATTATTTTATTACTTGTAATAGCTTTAATAATTCTTCGATCTTATCTTTTTTATTTTCTTTCTCTTTGGAGTCGGTTGTCTTCTTCTATATACAGTGAGTCAGAAAAGTTCTTGCCAGGTAGGATATTTTTAGCTATTCTTAGTATTTAAGTTAAATCATTTCGACGAAAGATGCTTAAAGCGCCCCCCCCTCCCCTCCTCAAAAGAAAAGAAAATTACCGTTCCAGAACTTTTTGCAATCGCTGTATATATTATATATATAATTGTTTTTGTTTAATTAATTAAATTTAAAGCCTACACTGTGATTTAATATAACTGTTTCTGAGGGCCTGATAATTGGCTGGATTAAGTTAATTCATAAGGTAAGCATATTTGAATACATACATACATACAAAAATTTCAATGTGTTTACAGCATTGCTCATGTTATACGATATTTTCAGTGATGGATACAACCTAACCCAAAATTTCATGTACAAAAATACTAAATTCTCGACGTGATGTTTTTTTTTTTTTAAGGGATTGAAATTAAATACAGTCGAGCCTCTATTAAAGTTGCTAAATCCTATGTGAATGTTCGTTATAAGGGATTGTCGTTGTATAAGAACGAAAGGTTTGGTTTCCTCCGAAGTGTTTATTATTTTTGAGATCCAACATTATGTAAAAAAAACATCTTCAGCGTTGTATAGTCCCTTAAAAATCGTTTTCATGTTTTATTTATCAAATCAACCGTTGCTTACCTGAAAGTTTCGACATGTAAGGGATTTGGGTTTAGCTTCAAAGCTTTTTGTTTTATAAAAGGACTCGGGTCAACATCTAGCAAACAATACACATTTTAATCCGTATTCTGATATTCACTACTTACAAGTTTCATTTTAAGTATGTATTTTTTTTCCATTAATACACGAATAAAACTGAAGAATTTTTGTTAAACTTAATTAATAATTGCAGACAAAATAAATATACGTATAACATGAAAATATAACACAATGTAAATTTTCCGTTATTTTTGTTTATTCATTTTATAATATAATTGGTTCGCGGAATTCGCCAAGAAAATTTAAAATAAACGTAAATATATTATCAAACGGAAACTTCATTTCAATATGTTAAATAAATAAAATATGTTCACATGCCTTATTTATCATATATTTGATTAAATATTAAGGGATTTGTGTTTTAAATGTACAATATTTCTGATTATTGTTCTTGTTAATGTTAATTAACAATCAGAAGTACACGTTCACACGTTTAAAGAAAAATAAAAAAAAAGAAAAATTCTGAATATTTAATTTAATAAAAAATGTGAACATATTTTATTTATGATTTTAGAATGTAATAATTTAAATTTCCTTTTGATAAAGGGTCTGTACACACTAGCAATGAATATTTACATTTCATTCGAATTTGCAGTAAACCAAGATGCCTTAAAAATTATAATTACACGAAAACAAAAAAAGAGAGATATTGGTCACGTTGGATTGTATTAATTATTCAAAAAGGGATATAATAAATCAATTCTAACTGTTTTAACAATAATATTAGAAGTTGTATGAATTTTGTAATACTATAAGTTTGTTTAAAGATGGCTATTAACATTTTACTATACAAAAATTAAACTTGTGTTGTATTCATACAGTCTTATGATCTCTCCAGCTCTCTTTAAGTGTTTTTAACGTTTGCCATTTAAATTCTTTTAATAACATGAGCAATGTTATATATACCAAGATTATATTGCGATTGTGACGATGACTAAAGTCATTCTGCTAAAAATAAAACCGTTTGTAAAATTTGAAATTTTCGTAACCTGTTATTGAGTAGCAGTTACTATAAAGTACTATGTGATTACAGTTCGCTAGTTTTGTAGGAAGCAGAGCGGTAGCTGTTACTTTTGGATAACTGGTTATTTTTAACAATTTACAAATAAATAAAAATATCAAAGCGATTTCGCCAACATCACTAATGAATATTTTACCGAAATAACAATAAAAAAGAAACGAATTGTTCTTAAACATTGATTATTGATATGAATATGATATCACTTGAATAAAAAGGTGCTACCTTCATAATGTAAAAATACATTTTATTAGGTGTATATGTAAGAAATGTAAGTAATGTGTAATTATATAAATTTTATATATTAATACCTTCCCATTCTTCAAACGACGTTTAAAGATTTATAATTACACCTACAGGTTGGAAGGTATTGATTCGAACACTATGCTTACCCGATCGAATGAAACGCTTCCATTCTGTATGTACGATTACTAATTAAATTCAGTGTTTATTATACATATTACGGGTAAGTTGATATATAATTGTACGTTACTAATTTAAAATAGTGTTTCCTGTGTTAACTCAGAATTTGCATATTATTGTATCCTTGAAAGTTTGTGACTATTAAAAAATTCAAAGTGTTCGCAATAGTAATAACTGTAAAATGTATGTACGAATTCAAAAACCCCCTCCACACACTTTTCAGAGTTAAGAATTGGTAAAATAATGGAAGAATTGAAAAACAAAAGTTTTTTCTATTTTTAAGGTTTAAAATTAATTTTTCCTGTCTGTTTTAAAAGTGAACACTTGTGGCTGTACTACAAAATATAAATGTTACGCACTTGATAGGGCCCTGTCGTAACCCTTTTAAAGTAATAATAAGTATGTGGGAAGCATGCAGAAAAAAACTTTGTAATAAAAAAGTAATGCATCGACAAATAAAGTTTTATTATTGACATGCGATGTTTTTGTTGAAGTAGCCTAGGAAATATTTTTAGATCTAAATTCCGAGATCAATATTTACACTTTTAATATGAGATATTACTGTTGATTCAATGACGAGGTTATAAATTTGGTTGCATAAAACAGTACTATATAAGAGTATTGGTGTTACCGGAAGATGGCGCTCCTCTTTGAATGACGAAGTTGTAAAATTAGTTGCATAACTTGCAATATTAAAGCAGTGTATATTTGGTTGCATAATTGAAAATGCTTAGAACTACAAAAAGTATTTTTTTTGTAGAAAGTATACGTTATAAAATCAGATCTGTTATTTAAAATTATTTATAGTGTCTTATTTAGGTGTTTAGAGAAATTTAGTTATTTATAATGGAAAAGTACAAGTTAATGATAAGTAGTATTGCAAATTGCAAGATATGTATCAAACTATTTATTAATTAATATACCTAATTGTAACTATATTCGAAAAATATTATTTCTTAAGTAAATTATTCTCCAAAAGTTTTTCTTTATTCATGATTTTTGAGAAAGTTACCTTAATTAAATAAATGGGCTCCTTTTAATTTTGAAATAAACGAACCGAAAATAATAAAATATTGTATTTTGAATTTTTTAAATTTCTTCTTGATTTTTTTTATTTGTACTGATTACCTATGGACATTTTTTAAATATAAAATTAGTAATAATTACTTGTAAATTCAATTTATAAAGAGAATTAAAAACAACCTATCGTCAAGGTAAATAAATATAATTTTAAAACTAATGACCCAAACAAGCCAATTCAGTTTTTTTTCACCGTTTTTTATAGCATTCTTAATATTTTATAAATTGAATTAGTGATAATTAGTTGTAAATTAGTGTATAAAATATTTATTGATTTATAAAAAAAAAATTCCTACGAGATTTGAACCTTTGTAACCATGGTGACGATGTAACCTTAAATTTATTTAAATTTGACATCGAGTATCACGTGACTTATTCTACGAGCTAACGGTGTTTATGCAAATACGGATTTTGGTTCTTAAATATTCAAAAAAGGAATTATCCTGGGGTCCCAAGTTATTAAAAAGTGAAAGGATTCAGAAGATCGTTCCCGCAAATGTAAAATTGATCATAGATAAGGTAAAAGTTATTTTCATTTAATTTTTAACCTCCCTATTTTACATTATCCTGAATTTTCTTAATTGCTGTGTTGAATAACGTATATTAACGTCGATTAATTAAACTTTCGGGTGCTATAAACAAACTTACATCTTAATTGATTGTACAAGAAAGTGAGAAAGAGAAGGTCTAACATTTGTAACGGTAAACAAACTCGGGTAAGCCTTAATTACGATACGAAATTCTATTTTCTCCGTTGATATTCCCCAACCGTGAGTACGTCCCACAAAAGCGTAAACATGCTCTAGTTCCCCGCGTGATATTTGCATCGCATTATAGAATATGTCTCGTGCCGAAAAAGAAAAAAACAGAAATGTCATTCATTGTTCTTGACTACCCGCGATTGTTTCGCTAGGAAAAGTAAAACCGCGATTTTTCTGACATCGGAGAAAGTTGACGCGATTAAAAAGAAGCTTTATCACCAACGACGACCGCCGTGAATAGGAAATAAGAACACCTGCAGGCTTTGCTTCGAGGTGGGATTAGAACAAGCTATTTTGTCGCTCGTCAAATGCATAGCACACCAAACTTATATTAGGTAGTTGGAAATCTGCGATTAAACCAGTGAAGAGTTGTTTGTAAATCGGGTAACACCATGAGATGCGTGTTGGCTGTAATTGGTATCGCGTTTTTGATAAATCGAAGTTGCTGTGATGATTTTTACGATGGTAGAAGTAAGAACGGTGAAAATGGTCGTTATGAAGACGAAGAAAGTATAAAACCTTCTACTTATGGCCCCTTAAAGGAGTTTTTGGAAAAATACGCTAATAAAATCAACGGATTTAAAGTGCAACAAGAAGATCCTATGAATGTTGATAATCGCGAAAAGCCCAAATCCTGGGATCTGTTGCACGTGTCCCAACAGAATCAATATTTGTCCGCGCAGGATGATAAGAAAGGTTGGGTTACCTTGGACGTTGTACCTTGGTCGATTTCCAAGGTTTCCAAATGGCAAAGTAAATACAAACCAGCCAGCAATAGCAATTGGGATGAAATACATGAGGAGAATCATCAGAACCAACAATATCACCCACCAACATATCACAAACCACAGAAACCTGATCCGAGACCAGTACTTAGTGATCCTTTGTCGGATGAAAATGAAAATGTCAGTTATAAACCTTGGAATCGACCCTATCAAAATAATTATCAACACAAAAAGAAAGTTCCTCGTCCAAACGAGGGGATAATGACGGATGGATTACCAGCAAATTTTCCAATGGCGACATCACCTCTAGTGAATAGAAGACACACATCTTCCTCACAAGAAGGGCTTGCAACATCCCATCCGACCAACAACCACCAAGAAGACGGTGATTGGGTCTTGCTATCCACCACTAAAGGTTACAGATATCCCAAGACGAACCAACGCAGATCTTTACGTCTAGTGACTCCTCCAATTCGTACGCAAAAATCAGTAAGCTTAACCGTTTTACCACCCGATAAAGGCTCAGATGTAAACATGACGACTTCGCATGGAGGATTATTGGAAGTGGAATCGACTTTCAAGACTGTTGATCAATCCTTGAAGGATTTTAGGAGGAAGGAAAGATTGAAGAAGCAACAGCAAATCGTCACAGCAACTCAAGAGGAATTTGAACCTGTTAACAATGTGATAACAACATTACGGAGGCCCAGTAATGTAGATCCGTCAGCTTTGATAGCTGCAGTCGGTGCTGGCATGATCCCAGCTACAATGGCGATGTTGGTACCAATGGCTATGAATGGTAAACGCAGAAGGAGCGCTGATGGATTCTTGAGGGTTTTGGGGAGGAATGATGAGATCGGTTACAATAGAAATAAACAATTTATTTAAGTACTTAAACAGTCTTTAATGCAGCTATAGTTTTAGATAAATAAATTTAGTATTTATATAAATTTAAACTTTACCTAAACCTCTTCGGAAGAATTTCACTATAACTTTCTCATACCTAATTTAATAATTTAATAAATAATAAAAAAAAAATAATACAATAAAGTTTAAAATTATAAATGAAAACAGCGAATCAAAATATTTGGAGTTCTCAAACGATTTCGACTTAAAAAGCACCTAACCAAACAAAACTATCTAAGTCAAAAGTGCCAAAATTAAGGTATTATAGTTCGTTAGATTAAAGTGTTGTACGAATGAAGAAATATTATTTGTTAAAACAATTTCAAGTTTTAAAAGAAATGGATTCACAAAATGAATTTAGATATGTATTTGAGAAATGACATTTGGTGACATTTTTGTTGTCAAATCTTCGCTTGTTTTTATTTATAATATATTCTCACTATACAAAAATACGAATCACTGTATATAGAGAAATCTAATTTGAAGGAAATAAATAACATTAGCTCACGAAAATTATTTTACAGTTAAATGAAGCGATATATGATTTTTGTTTATTGGGATATTAGCAATAATAAGTTGGCAGTCGTTTGTAGTGACGGCGCTTATCATCCTAATAAGAAAAATTTAAATTTTCCCGCATTACTCCCAGTAATTTCAACATTGGTTAATGTTTTTAATACCTTTACGTTGAAATTATTAAAAATAATTCGGGGAGATTGACATTTGGTTATTAGGGTATTGAAATGGTTAAAATACAATAATTACGGTCAGTAATGTAATATATAATCATGAAACGCTTTTAAAATTTAGAGAAATGCCTGTAAGTTAGATTCCATTTTCATTTTGTCTTTTAATATAATTTAATATTTATTATAGCTTTTCCATTATGACGATGAAGTATTATAATACCTTGTAACGTTAAATAAAATAATTTTACATACAAATCTTATAATTTGTGTCCGCTAATCCAACAATTCTATTGATTATATACCTAATTACGGACAAGAAGATCCCAAAGATTATTATTTTTAATACCACGTTGATTCTGGGAGAATTTATTTCCTAAATACGAGCTATCATCAATGATTAATCAATCTTTTCTGATAGGGTGTCGTCTTCAAGTTTCTTGAGATTGTCATGCATGGAATTGAGATACCTAGAAAAAGTTTTCGTCTGACTTTGCAGCATCTCAACGACCGCCTTCAATTTTGCCGTGAAAAGATCTTTCAAAGCGCCCATGAAGGTGTTCATGTGCTCTTTCAGCGTTGGCCTTCTGGTGACCTCGCTACTATTAGTCACTTTGACTTGGTTATTTTCTTCGAAAATTGTTTGCTTCCTTTTATAGTCTTTTTGAGGTGTTTCATCAATGTCTATCTCGTTCATTTCATCGATATTTCTTCTCTTTCTAATCTTCAGGTTCCTGGGACCGTGTTCCGGTACTGCAGCCGGCGTTACCTCTTCTATCACCTGTTTCGGGACGTTACCAACTACGAATTGCTGACCAGTATTGTACGGTTCTTCAATGTTTTGCGACATGACGTTTTTGTCGTACGTTACTGGTTCGTTTTTGTTGTGATCGCTTTGATATTGGCTGTCGTAAATGTAATTTTCGTGGTCTTGATGCTGATTCGTGATGGGGGAATTTATAGGCTTAGAATAACTGGTAGAATCGACATGCCTATATCTGTAGGAATTCCTAGAGTTCTTTTGCTGATTGTAATTATTCCCGAAATTCGTTGAGGAGAATGGCATACCAGCAATCACCTTGCCTATAGCCTCTTCCTCAGCAATTCCACTGTCGTAATCTAGAGCAACTTTCGAATTATCATAGTAATAGGGATTTTTATCTCGTCTATCGATTTCATAAGATCTTCTCAGCCCACTAAATGGATACAGGAAATAACTAGCCAATCCAGCGGTTACCACCAATCCGACTAAACCCACTCCTACAGTTGGCATCACTTCCCTAGCTAGATAATTGTATATTTGCGTACTTATCGGTTTTTCCTTTTGACTAATTTTGTTGGAGACTTTGGTCTTGTTCTGAGGTTCGCTTTTATTCTCAGCTGAAGGCCTCTTGCGCCTGTTCTTGTCCTTCTTCTTCTTATTACCTGGTCTTCTCGATTTTTTCGGATTAGCAGTGCTAGAAGGTAATTCCAAGTCCCCTTCTTTTAATTCTGGTACCAATTCTGTTGTGGATAAGATCTGCGGGGTTGTTCTGCTCGGAGTTGAAATTTTTACCAGTTGTGTTGCGTTCCTTTTCGGATCTTTAGCGTTCAAACCGGTTAGATTTTTGTTATTATTCGAATGGTCAGTTACAATTTCAGATGTCTTATTCTGCGTTGTTACCACCGTAGTTCTTTCAATATGCTTGGTGGATGTTGCTGTGATGATAGGACCTGGTGTAGTCGATACTTTCGCCAAAGCAATGATGGTTGTACCTTTAGTCGAAAACGCTGGCCGCCTTTTGAATAAGGGCTTAACCGATCCATTTGTAACAATTGAAGCGTTCCTTTGTAAAGGCTTTGCTGTCGACGTTGTAGTTATTGAAGACGTCACGCCTTGACCGCTCAGCAAAATCCACGTTGATAAACCGCTATCGGTAGTTGGTTTTTCCACTTTGTACAAGTTTAACTTCTTCATCGACTCTTCCAAGGCCTCAATATCTTCTTCAACGGGTTCCGCTAAGCCAGGATGGGAATTTTCCGTTTTGTGCTCAAGCTTTTGTTCCGCCTTCTTCATCATCTGTTTGACTCTAGGCGGGGTCCTGACGTCTGTTATTATATCGGCGGTAGAATGATCGGATGGTTGTTGAATTGCGAATTTCTTTATAATTTGGCCTACGGTTGTGGCGATTGTGGTCCTAAAACAATCGATTTTGGTCAAAATTTGGCAAATTTGTATGGAGTTATGGTTTTTAGAGTGGATTGGTTGCGAGGAGTTTAATTTAGGGGTGGTGCAAACCCAGAAATTTAAGTTAGGATTGTGTAAAATTAAAAATTCATCTGTATTGGCAGAAAATTTATATTTATCATTTAATTAAAAGGTAAAAAAAAGGTTTTTGATGGTTATCAATAATAAAAAAAATAATTTTGGAAATTTTATTTGTAAAAATATCTGCGACATCGACGGATTAATTGACGCAATAAACAAGAAAATGCACATTTTTCTTTTATCATCATAACATTTCATTTGAGAGTCGTAGCGAACTCTTTCAACAAACATTTTTTTCGTCTTGAAAACACCTTCAAAATGAGCCCTCCTTGGCCTATCATACCATTTAAAATTGTTTGGTTACCTCAAAGTTTATGAAAAAATTCCTTCAACACGTAAGAAGTATTATCGAGAGAGACAACTTTTAATGCAAAAATTGACCCAAACAAAAGTGTCAATTTTTGAATTTCAGCATTTTCTGCATCAATTCGTTTTCGAAATTTTTAAAAAAAATCTTTTGTTTTGTTTTGTTTTCGATTTCTAGCTGGTCAATCTATTTTAGGAGCATCGGAACAAAAACCAATATAGAACTGCTTACAATGTTTAATTTTTCTATTCAAATATTTTTTTGCAAAAAAAATCAATGGAATAATTATTCAAAATGTTATCCGTTGTTCGCTAAACAATTGTATAGCCGTTGTTCAAAACTGCTGCATACATTTTCAAAAACATCTCTTTGAATCCCATGACAGGTTGCAATAATCCTCTGACGAAGTTCTTCAGGTTGAGGGGGCATACAACAGACTTGAAATAACCTCATAGAAAAAAAGTCTAGTTCTGTCAAATCAGGCAATTTATTTGGCCATTCTTATAGGGTCCTTTTCGCCTTATCTATTTATTTGGAAATACATAGTATACCACTGCCGTACTGGAACAAGTGAGCAGGAGCTCCATCTTCTTGGAAATCTAATTCATCCTCATCAAGTAGGATATTGCCATCTCTATCCAGTTGATTTTCGAAAGCGTCGTTAGTATACGTTTATTTACAAATCCATGTAAATAAAAAGTATATTCATCACTGAATCATCAGATATTTCTTACAAATGCATTGCTATTATTAATGATAGTGGTAATTTGTTTACGAAACTCTTCTGTCAAAATCGTTTTCAGTTAGCTCGTCACATATTTTCAACTTACAAGGATGGAATTTATAAAGTTTTGTAATTTTATGAACAGAACCCAAGGAAATTCCAGTTGCCGCAGAAATGATCCAACACTTCCATTTGGATGGGTTCATTGAAACCTGTCGGCTGTTTATGTTTTACATTTGCAACAGATCCAGTCTTGAACTGTTTTTCGTTTATAGCATTAGTTTTATGTTCTGTAGAAAAAAATTGAATCCACGAACGCAAAGTCAAAATACACCTAAAACATGCATTTTTATTTACTTAATAACTGACAAATATTTTGCATTAAACATAACTTAAAACTGAAACAATAATTTATTATTTTAGTTATTTAGTTTCCTTGTTTTTCAGAAATATTATAAAAGTTTTTAATACTGTGTTTTTTTTTGTTCCGATGCTCTTAAAATAAATTGACGAGTTAGAAATGGAAAATAAAACAAACCAAAATGTAGTGTTTCGAAAGGCCATTAAAATGAGGTATTACTCGATATCCCGTTCCATTTAAGATTTTTAAAAAGGGAAAAGTATTAGATATACAAAATTATATTTTGACAGTTTGATTATTACGGTGAAACAACTGCTTTGGCCTACTAAAAATAGGTACTATAATATCTGATAATCATAATCGAATGACAATAAATTTCTTCTTTCTTCAAAGAACCTGTAATTAGTTTTATGTTCTATGATCTGATAGTGGCGTATATTCTAACTAATTCGTAGCTTTATGCAACTGTATAGCGTTTATATACCAAGCTGACGAAAATTAATTGGATTTATTTGAAATCATTAATTATCCATAAAATTCTGCGTTAGCCATCACAAATATTTAATAAGAATTGAAAAGGCTTTGCGTAAAGATTAATTTAGCATAAGCAAAAATATAGGGTGCTATTTAAAAAAATCAAAATACTCTAGGTTAAAGTTAAGCAAATATTGAGGACTATAGTGAATACCTGTACATAATTACATCGATTTTAGTTTCACTGTTGTATCAAAACAAGTGCGTATGTCTAGCGTTTAAAATTTGAATATCTAAAACAAATGGAAATACAAACTACTACAAAGGTAAATAACAACTTTGTTGTTCTGCGTAGAATTGAATAATTAAATAATATATAGGGTGTTCCATTTGAAATAATGGAATAGGTATGTGTTTCTTTACTGGAACACTCTGTATATTTTTGGTTGTGGAGTATTGGATTCTATAAAATTTTTGTAGAAAAAGTTTCGTTCTAAAATGACAAATAGAGCTGTAATCAAGACCCAGTCTTCGGAGGGACAGCCTGTACATTTAGTAGTAAACAAACAAACATAACCTCAATCATGAATTTCAATAGAAACAGTTCAATAAGTTTAAATATGTGCGTTTTACTCTTGTTTTACTACTATATTATCAATCGTGCAATATTGCTTGTATAGTTTTGGAGATCACGTGGGCTGGATTTGTTTCTGAAATCATCATAGTACATACATGATACAACATACAATAAGGTATATAATTAAAACACAGTTTTATTATACAATATTTTATTTATGATAATAAATAGATATGATAATAAATAAATTCCGTTTGTTTCGAAACGTTTGTAGAAATAAATAAATAGACTAATAAATACCTAACTTAAAATAAAGAGTCAATCGTTCTCTTTATATACAATCGCGGGTAAATCGTCTAAAGCTTTGCGGACGCGGGAATTTTTCTTATGTACAAGGTCAGCTGCGTTAGTCCACGTTTTCGTATTGTGATTCCAAAACCAACCGTCATCGTGATGGATTGGTTCGTGAACGTGATTATAATACGCAACTTCTGGAGGTTTATCCCTATTCACATACCCGAATAAGAGTAGAGCAGGGAGTAGCACGAAAAGTTTGAATGCGCCGAGTATCTTTAAGAATCCTAACGCGAAAGATAACCCAGCAGGTACCAGATATAAATAGGGGTTAGTCAGAAATCCGAACAGACTGAAAATCCCTTGCAAAATCTTCCACAATTGCCCTAGAAGATCGAGCAAACCCTTCAAATCCGGCAGACCCAATTGCGGCAGCATCGGCAATTGTGGAAGTTGAGGTGGTCCCCCACCGGAAGCGGCGGGTGATGCTGGAGCAGCTGCAGGAGCTGCGGCATCAGCCGCTGGTGCAGCGGCTACCTCAGCAGGTGCTTCGGCTGCGGTTTCGTCAGCTTGAACTGGATCGGCAGCTAAAGCTTGAGATGGCATTACGTTTTGATCGTAGTTGTTTACTACTAGATTTAAATCGGAGCAACCTTGACGCTGTGGTCCGAAAACGTTGCTACTGATTAAAAACGAGGGGCAATCAGCGGGATTGAAATTCGAATTTGCTCCCGGCACTGATTGGAGAACCACTTGACTAATAGGTGTCGGACCTGACTGGATGGGATTTTGCTGTGAGTACGTATATATTTCCGGATTGATTTGAAGAGGGTTATACAACGTTGCACTGTCAACAGGAAAAGATGGAACGCCCCCTAGTGGAAATTCCGGAGAATATGTGCTTATCACCGGGTTAATTTGTGAAACACCACCCGCTTGTTTATTTGAAGGTTTAATACGAAATTTTGTACCGTTCCTATATTGTTTTAGATCGTTATTAATCTTTTTTATATTCGTAAGTGACGAATTCGTCTTATTTCCCGTCCTATTCTTTATAGAACCGCGTTTATCAAACTGGACATTTAATAATTGCGGTTTCGTTTTATACTTAACTTTAGGTCGCGTATTATTAACTGAATTCACCGTTTTTACTTTAGATGGCGCTTTATTTACTGCTATCTTTTTATATTTTAACGAGCGCCATCTATGGAACGTAAATGGCAATGCGTCTGCTAGATTCTCACTATCGTTATTACCAACCGCGCGGTTGTTCTCTAAAATGTAACTAGGATTCGGTAATAGTTTAGTTTCTAATGGCAAATTACTACTTTCTAACTTTTCTTCGTCGGTGTTGTACCTTGGTGTTGTAGTCTTCGCGTCTGCGGCTGCCATTACGGTCGCGGCACCTATTAGGACACATAGTAACCGCCGTGTTGCACTAAATCTCATGTTAATCTGGAAAATAAAAGAAAAAGAAGTATTTAATTAAATGCATTGACGGATTTAAACTTAGGTTGTTAATATAAGTGAGATAAATGTATAATATAGTAATAATATATATGTATCTATCCTTTTCTTGTGTATCAATCTATCCTTTTTAAAAACCATTCTATCTGTACAATAAAATCAAATTTCGAAAAGATCTACATGATCTAAATACTCGTCACAATATCTTAATTTTCGCACCAAAGCACTATAACAGTAAAATATTTTCGGCAGTAGTGCGTCACGTGACATTGGTATAGTCTGTCCATCGGTATAACGATTTCACTTTTAAGGATTATTGGGGATTATACACTACCTGGTGCCGCAGGTACCGAGTGGTTATGTAAATGAGGTAATGGGCCGTGTTAGGAGAAATTTTCTAAAGTAGAGAAGTAATTATGTAATTTATAATTACCATTTTCAATTTAAACTTTATTATTCTAAAGTAAACAATTCAAATTGAAGACAAGATAATTATTTGTATATTAAATTTGTGATAATCTGTCACTGCATTTTAACAGTTTATCAGCCTGTATGTAGTAATCTTTCTGAATACGTCGCTGTAAACCACCCGTGCTCGAAAAGTATTATAGCGGTTGGGTAGCATTTATTTTCTGAAAATTGGGTGCTAATAAATAAGTCAAATCGATATATCTATGGACAGACTATACCTACTGAAGGAGGCTGTCTCGGTGGCTGAATGGCTTGCATGCTCGCCTTTCACCCCGCAGGTGCTGGTTCGATCCCAGGCTGAGGCGGTGATTTTTAATTGTGGATAAAAATCAGAACATGCCTTCTTCTCAGATAGGAAGTAAAGCCGTAGGTCCCGTGTCAATACGATGGTTGGCACGTAAAAAATCCCTACCGAAGGTTGAAATTCCTTTGGGTTCGGCAAAATTTAGTGGGGTTGGTACAATACGTCAAATAGATGTCAGTGCTTAGAAGTGTCAAGGTGTATTCCACAACCCGAAGCTTCGCCCAACAACATAATACAACATAATACCTACTGAAGGAAACAAATATATGCAAACGCAGTGACATTCATTCCTGGTAATATTTAAAAAAGTAAAGTAACTCAACTGTCGAACGTTATAATCATTATAGGCCACAATCGTCATAATATATTTGACAATCAGCGTTGCCAACCATATGGAAATTTCTGTACTTTTACGGATTTTCAGCGAGTTTTGCGGATATGGAGTGAAAGATCATTCTACAACAATTGCGACTACTTATGTTTATTATAAATTTGTTTTAAAAAATCATTGCTTTACAGAATAATTTTAAATTTTCATCTTTGAAATTCGCAAATTTGACACATCAAATACGGAATTATGTTAGTTTTTAGTTGGCAACACGATTGACAATATAATTAAAAATATTTCAGGACTATTTCTTGCTAAAGATTATCTTTAATTTGGGGAAGGATGTTATATATCAAAAGTAATTAAAAGTGATAACACAACTCATATTATTTAAATTACAATTGTCTCAAATTAAATAAAACGTGAATTGACAAATGCTGCCAACTTAAAATCTTTAAACTCATATTTAATAAACATAGCATTAGCAGCCAACGCAACAGTAAGTTCATTTTATTTTTACCGCACTGCGATAACGTGCACTATATTTTTTCTCATTTCACAGTTACCTACTTCCAATGTAAAATATATAAAATATATAAATACATATATGCATATTTTACATTGGAAGTAGGTAACTGTGAAATGAGAAAAAATATAGTATTTCCTTTAATTTAGTTAAACAAAAAAGCATTTACCGACACTTTTATTGCTGTTGTAATTGTTATTATCGAAAAATCATCGTAAAAAGATTCACTGTTACATAGACAAACGAGTTATCAAAATGCAGTGGTACCAATTCACATCTACCGAATCTTCTAAACGTTTTCTCAAAATATCTAATATGTCGTGCATTAGGTAATTTACAGCGCTCCAACTCTTTCCAGCACTCGCCTTCGGTTCGAACTGAGTTGTCGCGTTGTAAATGACACCTTCCGAATATGTCATAAATTGACAGTTATGCACGAATTTTTATGTCATAAACGTCTTTTTATAGCTCTAGCGCATAAACAGCGTCTTTATTTCTTAGGCATATAATGAAACATTGAACCACGATGTTATACCTAGTAGAAACACTTTAAACCCTTACAAAATTAAGAGTTTTCATTAGAAATAAAAAATTGTACTTTTTATTGAAAACTTATTTTATTACATTTGTTAACAACTTAACAACACATTTTGAACATTCTTTATACATATTAATATTCGGAGGTACAACTACTCCACGTAAATTGCAGATCAAATAGGAATGGTCAAAATTGTCAAAGTTAATTAAACAATGCTAGATAATTCAATTTATTTGATAAATATTTTTATTTTAGATTAAAAAATCCGTGCGTAAAGTTATGTAGGTATGTCCTACGGGCGTAACTTGCTTTTATGGTCCTAGACGTATTTTTATTAGTGAATTTTGATTTCTTATGACAAAATAATAATGAAATATCAACTTCATAGCTAATAAATATATATATTAATGTCACTTATTCAAAATACCTAGTCACTTAAAATGACAACTGTGACATATGACGGCAAGTGATAGGTGTGAATTTAGGTTACTTATTTATATTTAAACATGGCGGTATTGCCACTATAGCGTCTTTATGTGGTAGTCTGAACTAGAAATATTGTTGCCGTCTTTCGTATTGCAAATTTCACATCGTGATTTAAATATAACGCCTGCGAATATGTGGTATAATCGGTAGCAATCATAACCTTAATTTGTGACAGTTCTCTTTTTACTTATTACTGCCAACACAATATTTTCCTTGTTATCTAGAGGTTTTAGTCACTATTCATTCCTTTTCGAATTTGATAGGATTGGTTGCTTAAACTATATTCTGAATTAACATTTTGTTTGGTTTTTGCACCATCTTTATCTAAGTTTGACATTTCTGATTTGACAGAAGCACACGTGTGCCGGCCAAATCTCAAATATAAATGTGTAGATAATACAAGGGTTGCTAATATTTAACTATATACGTTAAAAGAGTTATAAAAATTTTGCTGTACATTTGAAAATTGTAATAAAAACTAATTTTTTCTCTGTGTAACTAATATGAAATAAACTCAGAATACAACTATTATCGCTGAAGCCATCAACGAGTTTAAAATGTAACTAAAGTTTTCAAAACCGGTTTATGTTTTTCCTCCAGTTGACCTAAATTTAGATCAAAATATATTTGGGTCAATCATTTTTCCGCGTTTCCCTTTACTATTGATTCGAAATTATAACAATGGTTATCAAGGAATATCGTTTTCTGGATACAAAGAACGATTGTAGGAAAAGAAATTTGAGATCAATCGTTCGCTATATACCGCTAAAGGTCATTGACTTTCCCTGACCATTCTCGTAACGTTACAAGTTACGGAATTTGGGGCAAGTTCAATAGCAGTAGCTGTTATGTGTACATACGTATATTGACTTATTTATCTTTATAAAAAACATACCTATTTCTTATTAACACCAGAATAAATAATGGGTAACGTTTGCGAAAATGTCTTTAGTTATATAATAATTAAATTTAACACTTTATTTGGGAGAATGAACATACACACAAGTACATATTGTGTTTTATATCTGGAATAGATCTCTTTCTGTTTGTTATAGAATAGTTAAAGTGATATGACACAACAGGACACTATATAAAATTGTATTTTTAGTACTTACATTAAATAATATGCTATATCTCCAGTCGTGTAGTTAGCACTATAAACACTGAAGAACTACTGTTACTGCTTGGTTTGTATTCCTCGTTGGTGTTGGCTGTATAGCGGGACCCATGGTATCCTAAAAAAAAAGCGGATATGAGTATTAAAGAAGGTATATTTATTCCACGCGTTCTAGCACTAGCATCTCCAGAATTGCATTGAATAGCATCAGAAAATTTAAAAAAATTAGAATTATAGTTATTGTTTGCTAGGTATTTTCATTATAAAATACAGATATGCTCAGATGTATTAGACATCTATATTTTTTGCGAATAATCAAAGTAAAGTGACTTCAAAAGAAAACTCTTAATTTAAATGCCTTATAAATAGTATTTTAATGAAGAATCTTAATAATATGTCGCATTTCTGTAAGCTTTTAATACAGTTGCAATACTTTTTTTAGTGTGTAAAAAACTGACGTCTCAGAAACGTGAACATGCATAAAAATTTAATAGATCTAGGAAAAGTATCTATAAAAACTGTTGTAAAATCATAAAAACGAATACCTAAACAGATGTAATGCAAAAAACACCAAATTAATGGTAAATCATAGAGATGTTGACGTAGAGATGACATTTGAGCATAGCTGTATATAAACTCAGTAACACATTTAATTCAAGTAAAAAAGTAAAAAAAAATACAGCAATGCTCAAAAGTAATAGACATCTATGATTTACCATTTTGGCATCTTATAGGACCCTATTCATTGACGGAACTTTAAATGGTCAAATGTATTTGAATATGCTGGACGATACAATCAATCCTTATTAAGAACAGGGTATTGACAAAGGAAAGTATGTTTGTTCAATCCATCTATTAATGTTCGTTTTAAAGAGATTTGACTGTATAATACAATTACAACAAAAGATAGCTGTATACATTTTTACCTTAACTAAATAAATCTATTTATTCTGTATTGTATGGTATTTATTTTACTTATTTACATTTCGTGTTCCATTGAGGTTTTTACAAGCCTCCTTAGTGTAGTAGCTATTAGCTATTATATTTAAATATTTAAATAATTTCACTTTTGTTAAATACATTTTTACTAATGTGAAAAGACATTAATATACAATGATTCTAAAAAGAAAAAGTTCTTACAAAATGAAATGCATAATTTCTTCTAATATATGGGAATATAATTTATCCATATTTTAAAAGATTGTATAATAAATTTATTATAAATATAAACAATGAAATTATTTTTTTGAGATTTCAGCGAAAAATTTCTGCTAGGTCCATTGATAATGACTATAAAAGTAACAACAAACAATATTAGTAATTTCATTCTCACTTATTTTGCTAAGTATTACTTTTTTTTTTAACAATAAAGTGTATCAATACAATAAAAGATTTGTGAAAAGGAATTTAGACTAGAGTGTAAGTACAGAATAAGAGAATACAGAAACTACATTCGCTTTACAGCGAATTGTAATTAATATCACAGAAAAAACATGTTATTATAATGGTTTCTTTTCAACACATTGTCCCACTTACAGAATAATTAAAATCAAGTTCTTCTAAGCGAAAATTTTGTTGCTAAATTCTCTATATGCGTGGTTGAAGGCTCCTCATGCATGATACTTGAAATATCCGTCACTTAACACAATTGACCGTTAAATAGCCTACAGCCACTTTTTTATAGTTAAGAATTTTGGTAGGCGTTTATTTCTTCTCATATGATTGTCCTAATATTCGTTCGTGCTGTTCTATACTGTTAATTAAATTTGTTAGGTTAGGTTACGCGAGTTTGACATTTAACATAAATAAGACATTACAGATTCCTATTTTAAGAAGTGTCAATGAATTGAAAATGGCGCTAAATACAAATTTGTTATTGATAGTATAAGCACAGATAAGTGTATAAGTATAAATAAATATGAAAATATAATGTTTTTAGATTTCGATACACTTATAACACGAATTGATTTGTCGATTAAATAGGATATTTTTTAAACACACTTAAATATTTGATAGGTATGTATTTATTTATTTCTTGTACGAATGTCGCAATTTAATACTGCTTTTAGGTTAGGTTAAGTTTGACATAAATAAAAGATTACACTTATATATTATGAAATGTCAATGGTTAAAAAACGGCACTAAATTGAAATTTTCTTGATAATGAAAACGTGTCCTAACTATGTCTAGATTTCTAAATATTTATAGCAGGATATAATGTACCAGTTGAATAGTATAAGTAGTATTTTTTTTTCGTTAATTAAAACGCCAGTCAAAAAGATTTTATTATTGGCAAATAAATCGGTGATTCGAAAATTTATTGTAGAATGTGTACATGTTTTTTTTTTACAGTCTATTTAAGAGAAATATTTCTTTAAACATCTAATTAATTCAGAAAAAGAGGTATTATTAGCATATATTTCGCATTTGCGTTTATGTAAATGATTTAAATAAATATTATTTAGCACATGTGACAGAATTATTATAGATTTTGACAGTTTGAGGTTAGTTAATTATAGGTACTCTTAATAATAAAGAAAGTACTGCAAAAGAATGTAATCCGTGGTATCTAGATCAAATTAAAAACTTAGTCGTTTCAACGTTTTAATTCTCAATCAATTTTTAACGTCTATTATCAGTTATAATTTAGTTATATTAGGTTTTTTTTACAGTGGGGATAGTATGATTTGTGATTATTGACTAAATTGTGGTGTTTACTCACTTTTTTATTTCCCTATACCTCATGCGCGAGCCACAGAATCCGTTCACCATAATACGAAACATCCGGAAACAGATCAGGAGTTGTAAACTGAATTCTGATGGAGAGCACGTTCTGTGAATGCCTTGAGCATATCGACAGTTGCTAAAAAGTATCTCGTTGCTTCTTGTTTAACACACATTTATTGTATCTTCAGCTGTTGCGTTCACTTTGCCTTGGTTTAACCACCTTCTTTGATCGCATGTATGATACGTAGAGGTACTTAGATATATGCACCACGTACAGATGTGTATGTACCAGGTAAATATACGTAGAGGAACGAATTGGACGCGCTGCTGAATGATGCTGTTTTGTTGACGATTATTTCAGCTGGGGGGTAAAGCTTATAGCTTATAGTTAAGTTGTCAAAGTGGGAGGCGTTGCTCTAGCGGGTTTAATGTTTTAGGAGAAACTGTCGGCCAAATTTTGTCGCTTTTAAATATATAAGTATCGCTTAATGGAACTGTCTTGTGACAACGGTTTGGTTTTTTTGGAGGGAAATGTTGCTCCTTGTAAAACATTCTAGTGAATTTTAATTAGTCAACTTTCCTTTTAATCTAAATATCGGGACAGTGAAATGATAAAGTTTAGGTAGATGTGTTTAACTTTAGATTACACAGTAAAAATCAAACATACATTTTGTGCTGCAATTTCATAAAATTTAAAATATCTCGAAAACCGATGGTTTTAGGAATATGGAGTATTACATAAACTTGCCCAAACATTTGAAGTACGCTTTCAAACGCAGTTTTTCTTGGATGTGATCTATCTGGATATTTTTTGGTGTACACCCTGGATGCAAGGAAATAGTTTTCTTCGCATTCAGCAATTGTTAAAATCATGTTGATTTTTTCTCTCTTGAATAGAATAAATTTTAACAATTTAACCATAAATTTCACAGTTCAACCAAAGTAGGTTTTGAATGCTGTCAAATATGATAAATTGTTTATACATGCTTAGTATAACGATGTCTAAGCCAACTAAATTTAAATAAATTGTGTTAAATGTAGTCCTCCGAAAAATAAAATGCTAACCACAAGAAAACTATTCATGTTAGGTATAGGGAAATTTTGGAAGGGAATTAAATTCTACGTTGGATAGTATCATCAGATATAGGGTGTTCTATTTAAGATAAGAAAGTTAATTCACTGCAAAAGTCATCAAACTTAAACAAGCGTTTTTGAACACTCTGTATAACTCTGTGACTAAAATTCCACTTCATTTCATTGCTTAGCCTCTTAGCTGAATGATGAATGTAGGTAGCTGTGTTTAATTTTGGATTACACAGTAAAAATGAAACTTTGCACTGCAAGTTCATAAATTTTAAAATATCTCGAAAACCGATGGTTTTAGAAATATGGCGTATTACATAAACTTGCCCTAATTTGGTCGTTAGATTCCAAATATGTGATTATATATAGGGTGTTCCATTTAAAAAAAGGTAACTTTGTTATGGATCTTTTTTCTCGAACACCCTGTATAATTCAAAATAATTTTAAATTGTACATACAAAGGTATAACATTCAACTAAATAAAAAGGATTTCAAGAAATCATATATTTTTCCATACAGAGCGCGCGCCGTATGTGGTGGCCCAGCCTGTATAATATGTAGGTTGTTGTTGCCACTGAGCAGTATTAAAAAAAAAAAAACAATGATTTATCTACATAATTGCGATTTTTGCCTCGTCTATAAGATTCCAAAAGTTACCTTTATCAGAGAATATATAATATAAAATCAAGTGGACAAAGAGCGATATTAGCTTGATGGATTTCCATTTTTCTTCGAAGAAAATAAGGTCATACAAGCGAGTATGTATGTACTAACTGTAAAGATTGTTAAAATTACCTGCGTTAAATAAAGCAATTATCAAAGGAAACAGAACAAGAGAATAACGTCGTATACAAAGCCTACGTTCATATAATATTTGAACGTTTAAATAAAAAAGGAATTTAATCTATGAAGAAGGAATAAAAACTCGAGCATTTCTGTATTATTACTCTTCCGTGTACAGATATACTACATATACTATAAAATCTTATAAATAAACGTTGCATAAGTATACACTTACATGTCACCCGAAAAGTTTTAATAAATTCATGAGCTTTCTACACATCAGATCAACAGCAAAGAGCTACTAACCTAGTTTCCGCAGAGATGCAAATCGGACAACTTTTTCGAAATGTCGCAATATCGATCTTAAAAATTGTAAATAATACATATTAATATGTAATTAGTAAATGCCTGAACTCACATTACGCGTTTGGAAAATTTCTTTTTAATTACCAGGCGGACTATCCAATAGACGATGAAATGGGTCTACATAATATATGTTTTGATGTAGTGATGCAATTTCGGATGTGAATAAATTTAATAAAGAAAAAAAAAAACACCTTGATTTCACATTAAAACTCCTAATCCGTTAAAGGAATATTGCGTAAAGTGACTATGTTTTGATGTGGTGATGATTAGTTAATGGGGAACATAATTTAGTACCCAAGAAGGCGGTTGATGGCCATCAATTAAGTTATATGTATATTATAAGCGATTGAGTAAACTATTAAGATTAAGAAGGCACGACTAAAAATAGCTGCTCGTATTTGGGAACCGGCTAATGATGCTGCATTAAAACGGAAGGAAAAGGTGTATCGGGAACAGTAGATAGCGTGTCAGATTAGTTAGATATCTCACGTCTGTGTTGAATGAAAACATATGTGGCATCATCTTTAAGAAAAAAAAAAATAATTGTATCATCAGCGTACATTATTGATCGACACATTGAGCGATTTGAACAGAAATCGTTTACATGGATTCGAAATAATCTCGGTCCTAGTTTTGATCCTTGTGGTACTCCACGAGAGACCAAGCATTCAACTTGATTTTACATTACCTATCTCTCTCCTTTCTATTAGTTAAATGAGAAAAAACAATCTTTAATGAATCTGCTCTTATGCCGTAGTAAAGAAGCTTCTGGAATAAAATGTCATGAGAGACACAGTCAAAAGCTTTTGCCAAATCTAAAGAAATTGCCGAAGATTTTAAAGAGTTATTATTATTATTAATTTGCCCGGCTGATAACCCAGTAGCTTGTGCACTTGGTCATCAGTCGTGAGGTCCAGGGTTCAAATCTCTAAAGAAAATTCATCAAAACAGCTTAGTATTAGCCTACACTTTACAATTTCTTCAAAAACTTGAGATAAGATTGATCCATAACAACCCGGATCAGTCCTATCACGGGCCTTATGCAGCGGCACTTTCGCAGTTTTCATTTCAGAAGGAAAACTGTTATCATAAAGACTTCGGTTCACCAATCTAGATAATGGTTCGTACCTATATAACAGCTGCAACATTCTTTAATATTTTTAGCGTACCGTTTTACAGTATAATATGTCTTCAGTAGCTTGTATTTTTTATTATTATGTCAAATATTTCTGTCTAAGATATAGGTTTCAGATAGAAGGAAGATAGAAAGGTTTCCTTTGCAGATGTAAATAGTCATTTGCATTATGCATTCCAGGTGATACACTATTAGCAAGTACTTCCGATATTAAGTCTTAGCTTTTAAAAGAAGTATCGCTGTTATGTACTATATGCATCCTTTTTTATTTTATACCTGTTTGCATGTATCTATCCTTTTCTATAATGGGGATTATTTGGTGACTGTCAGTAATGGTAATGTCGGTATCACTCACTGTTCCTGTCATTTGTCAATTTTAATTTTCAAACTTCTGTGTCAGTTGAGCTCATCCCAGTTTTTTTCTTATATTACGAATTTATTTTAAACAGATCAGACCAGGGAAAACCACGCAAAGATTACTTATTAAATTATACTTTATTAATGTCGTCAATTGCATAAAAAAGAAACACCAATGAAATTCATATTGTCTTTATTGTTTTGTTTTATATCTGCAAAATATGTACGCGGTTCGCAAAAATATTTATATACAATAAATTAAGCTGCGTTTTATCTTACAATTAATAGAATCGTATAAAAATCACTGGTATAAACAGAAATCTCTACAAATCGTGCGTCCTTGAGGTATGAATCGTACTCATAATACTTTAGACTTCAACGTAGGAAAAGTGGGCATCACTCAATTCAATTCTGGACGGGCATAGCCACAGAAGACCTAACCTCTTGTTGGCCTTTACGCCATAACGAAGTTATCGTCTTGGTTTGCGTATAAAAGTTCAAGCCCTGTTTGCCGTAGAAGTGCAGATCTCCTAGGAAGCTGCCTCTAGATCCGGTGAAACTGAACATCGGTAGCGGTACAGGTATAGGAACGTTGACTCCAACCTGACCCACATCTATTTCGTTGACGAAATGTCTGGCGTGGCTTCCGTTCGTGGTGAAGATGGCCGTTCCGTTCCCGTAGGGGCTGCTGTTTATCAGCTGGATAGCGTCGTCTAGAGTGTCGGCATACATTATGGACAAGACTGGACCGAAGATCTCCTCTTTGTAGCATTCGAAACTTGGCTGGACTCCGGTCAAGACTGTTGGTCCGACGAAGTTTCCGTTAGGGTATTTTTCCACTTTGATGTTGCGACCGTCAAGTGGACATTCGGCACCCTGAAGAAATGTTATGAAGTTAGTTAATATCAAATTCCAATATACAGTGTTTCCATTCACTTTTCACACACATAAATGACTTTTTTTATTTTGAAAGCAATCAGTATAAAATTTTATTAGTTGTGTGGGCTATGACAATGCACCTTTTTGTATGAATAGTTTTTATAAAGTCAATATTTAGCCAACTATAATTAAAATAAAAAGTGGTTTTTCAAATAATGTTATACTAGCGATTAAGATAGAGCTAAAAAGTATTAAGAAAACTTGTTACAAATTACTCAAGAACCCGTAGTACCAAATTTCAATGCAGCAAGAAAACAATTCACAAATTTTATTCAACATTAAAGAACACACAAAACTTAGCAACAATTTTACGAGCAATAGTTTAAAAGTATCTTTTGTGATTCAGTACAACTTGTCGTAATATTTCTGGAGAAATTTCTCGACAAGCTTGTCGAATTTTCTGACACAGTTCCTGTATGTTTTGAGTTCTAGATGCATACATAACTATTTTATAATAGTTCTCCAAAGAAAAAACTCGAGTGGTGTACATTTTACATCACAATCTTCATGTAAAACACAAATTAAAGATAAATGAAACAAAAAGAAAATATTACTTTGCCAAAGGAATATATGCCATTAAAAATGAAAGAGACCAAAACCAACCCAAACAAACACTCACCGCTCTTATCCCGGATTCTATCAAACTTTCTATCCTAGCCTTGGAATCCTTCGATATGACAGGTCCCACATCGGTTCCAGGTTCGTGTCCAGCGTTCACCTTCAATTGTTTCGCCCTGTTGACCAAGTCGGGCACCCAATCTTTCGCTTCGCCCACCATGATGGCGACACTAAGAGCCATGCATCTCTGACCAGCCGCTCCGAACGCAGCACCAGCCAGTTGCTCTATAGTGGCTTCCTTGTTGGCATCTGGCAGTATGATGGCGTGGTTTTTGGCGCCCAAATTCGACTGGACCCGTTTACCATTGGCACAACCTCTTTCGTAGATGTACTTGCCAGCACGGTCCGAACCCACGAAGCTGATGGCTTTGATGTCCTTGTTGTCGCAGATGAAATTGACGGCGTCATGAGATCCATGGATAACCTGCAATAGATATAGAATACACTTCATTGGTAATCGTTTTTAGCACTAATTGTAACGGTTAAATCTTTTATGTACGGTTGATGTCGTAAAAATATGACTTGTGGGAAGAAAATCATGAAATATTTTATTTTTAAAATAACTTACATTTACTAAACCTGGTGGGCAGCCAACCTCGTTTAGGAGTTCCATGATAAGCATAGTGGCACCTGGGTCTTTTTCCGATGGTTTCAGGACCATGGAGTTTCCAGCTATCAGCGCCATGGGGAACATCCACAGAGGAATCATAGCGGGGAAATTGAAAGGACATATACCAGCAGTGACGCCCAGAGGCAGTTTGTATGATACTACATCCATGTCTTTCGCAATATTTGGTAAAGATTCACCTTGTAGTAGTGTACCAGCTGAGCAGCTGTGTTCTACGACCTCTAGAAGAAAAAAGTTTTTGATTTTGCCATTTCATATTTAGCTTAGTTTTCTCGATGCTAAAGCAAATATATCTTGAAGAAACATTATTATATAATAGCAAACACTATCATTGGGTTTATGTAACCCCGAAATTGTAACCCTATGAAAATAAAAATCCTTTCTGGTACTTCAGTAAGACTTATTTGCCATAACTTACGTAATCCCCTCATGACATCTCCCTCTGCATCCACCAAAGTTTTGCCCTGTTCTAGCGTGATACTGGCCGCCAACTTCTTGATGTCTCTCCTGATCACGCTCTGCAGTTTCAGCATCAATTGCTGCCTTGAGAGAACGGACGTCTGTTTCCATGACGCGTAGGCCTTTTTGGCAGATTGAACCGCCTCTTCCATTTCACCCTGTGTGGTCTGAGGAACATTCGTCACCAAATTGTTTGTCGCGGGGTCGTACAGTTCTATAAAGTTGGAAGTTTTCGATTCCCTAAATTCCCCATCTATGAATAGTTTTGTCGCGGGGGCTGACGAGTAGTTTTTGTATAAAACGTGGACGCTCTGACATGAGAAAACCGGATTAATACAGTTTTAACATAGGTTTGTTTATATGCTAAGAAAAATGATTGGTAGATACTGTTTAACACGTGTACTACCTCTACACCCATTCATTCAAAGAAACATTTTAGTAAATTATCACTTTTTGTAGTAGTAAATAATTACGAAATTATATAGAATGAATATTATGTGAAATTAGGTTAGAACATCAATCTGTCATAATACCTTCATGTTTGTGTCATCTCCGTCTTTATGATTTTTTTCCTTTTATAATTAATTTAGCTTCTATAATAAATAATAGAATCAAATTTGAAAATTATTATTACCCGATGAAATAGATTATTAATGTGCATATTTTAAAAATCGGTTTTAGAGTATGTTTATTTGTTATAATATATATTATAGGTTATGAGTATGAGCTTTTCATAACATAATAATTTTTTTAATTATTTTTATTCAGAACGAATTTTATATGAAAATAAATTATAAAATCCCGATAGTAGAAATAATGTTTTCATTCGGATTTTTAAGTAAGCATTCTTTATCTCTTTGCTAACGTATAATTGTTGCTATATATGTATGTTTATAGAACGTTTAAAAACTATTTCCTCATATACGATTATGTATTTTTATCCTACCGGCTTTTTTCGCTATTTTTATGATGTACTTAAAAATATTTTTCAGTACGCGTAGCGCTGCCAATTTAGTTGGTATTTTCTTTGAGTAAGAAATACATCTGTCTTTACCGGGACAACTTTTTTTTTTAAACACAAATTTTATAACTGGTGTTTACCTTGAACGTGACTTTGTTTCAATGGCATATCTGCTATATTATTAATTCTGTATAAAAATCGATCTACCTAGTGTACTAATACCAAAAGACAAGGCGCAAAAAAATGAAACTGGCTCACTAGAATTTTTCCAAGTTCCAGTTGGAATTAGATTTTGAGACATGCAGATTACTCATGATCGACTATGATCTATTTAAAGACGATATTTTCAGCTTATAGCCCATTCGATATACAATGTGTTAACATAAACTTTTTTATTTTAAATGGAATGATGCAGTTTTTATGAATCCAGTGTATTTCTTGAATCACTTTTGAACAGCTTGTATTAATGTTGTTTATCCGTAAACCTAATAGTTTTTGAGATATTTGCAATTTTGTCAAAATTTTGACATTTACACTCTTTTCAATAAAATTAAATATTTATGAAATATTGTAAAAAAAAGATTTGAAATAGGATAGACTGATTTTCAATTCTACGTTTTGCGATCAAC
Organism: Cetonia aurata; assembly: GCA_949128085.1. Taxonomy (NCBI): domain Eukaryota; kingdom Metazoa; phylum Arthropoda; class Insecta; order Coleoptera; family Scarabaeidae; genus Cetonia; species Cetonia aurata. The sequence goes on from OX421885.1 coordinate 29,745,512, forward strand.
ATACAAGATTGACCATGTAAGTGTGATGGCGGTTAAAGTTGAACCATTTATTTTATTTGACATCTACGAGTCAAAATGAATGTATAAATGTTTGAACAGCTTATGTAAATATCAAATAATCAAATACTGCAAATTACACAGCAACAAATCTGCAAGATATGCACCAAAAAAATCAAATGTTATTTGTAAGAAATATGTCCAAATTATTTCTTGCTTTTTATCCAAATTGTATTATAATGAATGAAAAATAAAATAAAAATCATACTTTTTTTTTATTTCAAAATTCCCCATACTCATAAGTATTTAGTTAATCAATATGCTGTATGTAACTTAAATATCTTTGATTGAAATGACCTTGACCTTTTCTTGACCAAAAAATATAATTTAAATTTTTAGATCATTTACATTTTAGCTCGTTTGACCCAAAGCATATCTATACGTATTTCGTATAATTTAAAAAGAAAAATAATGAATATTCATTAATTATAATCTAATGCAAATTACGCTATGAAATTACAATAAATTTTGTTTAAAATGTGGCAATTGCTATTTTAAATTAGCGGTTTAGTTTATTATTAGATGTTCGCATACAAATACGACAGGTTATAATAACATCAATGAAATTAGTTGCACAAACATACGTGTGACATATCTAAAAATAAAAACACAATTTAAATTTCAAAGCCTCCCATGAACGTATCTTGGTATCTGTATAATGTTGATCTTTAATTTATGAAATTAACGTTAGTTGAAGTAGATAATTTTTAAGATAAGCCTTAATGCTGTTTATTTACTTTCCGTGTGATATAATTTATTGCATACCTATATATTACGTGCGTATTTGCAAATCAGCAACCAAGATGACAGTTAACATCGTCGCGAATAAAACACCGTGTATTAGCGAATGGCAAGGTCAACTTAAATTATTTTTAGTTGGCTGTAATGCGTTTAACGTCAAAGTGAAACTATTTTAAAACAACGTGTAAACAGACTCTACATACGCACGAATGTTGATAAGTGTAAAACAAGTAAAAATTAGAAAACAAATGCACATCCGGAATATAATATCAAATTCTGACTTACCCTCTTTCGTACCAGGGAGAACATATTGATTCTGTGTGTTGTAAAGTGTACTTAGAACAATGGTCGTTGGCTACTGACGCTGTGGAAGTGGCTGTATCGTGTTTTATTTATTAAATTAAATGCTTATCACTTATCTGACGAGGTTATTTTATATTAGAACGGCGTCGTCTGATTTTTAAACAGTGTAAAATTGGGATGTGCTGTTAACCTGTTAACATACGATGCTGCGATCTTCGGGGGACTAAATGAGAAACCTTTCACAGGTTTCAAATGGTCTGTACGAAGCTTTGAACTTCGTATTGTAACCATACGTTTGCTTTTATGTATGTGTTATACAGTATACGCATTACACAGCTGGGCATTAACATACCTACATAAATATATACTGTAAAAAGATCTCTGATTATTGTTTGGAAATGAATGAATTTTAATTTGGTCATTACTAAGAATTGAAATTAATGTTAATAATGACTTCGGGTTGGCATAAATGTATACTTTTTGACTTATTCCTAATACATCAAACTTAATAGACGAGTAATATATCAATTATTATTTCAAATACTTTGATATTGGGACGTTTAAATTAATTAATCGATGCAGATCAGGTGAGGTTGTTGACGAGAAAGGAACTTTCCACAAGGTCAAGTGTACAATTTTACTTAGTAAAAGTACCGTTCAGATTTAACTATATGTTATAAGAGAAACAACACATTATTCTTTATTTTAGTTTATTAATATCATATCTTTTATCGAAATTTAATGAATTAATATTGGGAATATATTTTTTAAATTTGGCGCGAAAAATGATAAGGTGCAATACCCATAAAAAGCAGTTCCCCTAGTTCCCAGTTTTGTTTTCCATTGATTTTACGATTTTCAGAGATAATCTAGTTTTTAAATTTAAATTCCTGCTTTAAAACGTGTAGTTTCTTAATACACAGTCTGATCATTTGTCAATTGGCCGAAATTTATGTTGGTACCGCTGGACAATTTACTCTTATTTACTCTCGGTTTAAATCGTAAATCTATAATATTCGGTTTAAACTTGAATTTAAACTAAGTTCGTTATACAATTATTCTTAAACCAAAAGTATGACATCTATTGCCTGTTAATAGGAATGTTGCGCAATGAATAATTAATTTCTTGCACGAAAAGTATAAAATACGTATAATTTTGTATTTTCCGAGCTAGAGTTTTGTTAACATGTTATCTGTTGCTTTTTACAAGCTGCGGAGGACCAACCTAAAATGACCCGAGATACTTTTTAATTTATCCCATGATCCGTTTATTTCCGATAAATACAGCTATATGAAGAGAAAATGTAGTATTGAATAATGTTGACCGAAAAAGAACTCAATATATTTCGGAAAGTGATATCTTATTAAATCTACTTAAAAGTATAGGGTGGCAAGCCTACCGTTTAAACGCTACTACCTCCCACATTTAACGTTTAAACTCGACCTCGCCATATTTAATCCTTAAACCGCGATTGTAATAATAATGGCCCTTAATGTCAAAAGTAATAACAGTGGGGATAAACAACCAACAAGTGGCGCGGTGACAGATTGAAAACAGAGTCGTAGTCAATCCATAATCCACTATTGACCAATCACATCAGATATATTTTCGAAATGCAGAATATAGCAACAGAATGTGCGTTGCATAGCAACAGAATGGGCGTTGCATAGCAACAGAATGTGTTGCATAGCAACCGCTAAATAAGTCAAAATTTGAAACGTTTCAAATTATATTTGTATAATTTGTATGTATTAAGTTTTTCTTAATTGACGTGGAAAAAATAGTAGATAAACTCACGTATGACGAGGCTTATTATACGCTCGTTGAATTCTAGGGATTTTCATTAATATGAATTGAATGAACGTTTTAATTTGTCCTTAGACATTTCACTATCCTACTTACATATACATGTCCAAAACAAAATGCTAGAAGGTCACCAAGAACTCTCCGTCAAAACCTACTTATAAAAACGTCAGTGACGCTACTTGGTATTCCTATACTTTGTATGTACATTTATGTTATAAGGGAGTCATTGTCACCAACATAATATAGGTAGCTTTCAAATTTCCCTATCAAAATTATGCGAATTACCTAGAATAGTGTCCTTTATACTTTATATTCAAAAATTATTAAGGAATAACTAACATAATTAAACCTAAAAAGAAAAAAATAATTGTTAATACCTTTTTTAAATTCCTTACAATACGAAAATATCAAATTCTACATTATTTGGGTAATATCTATGTATATCTAAGATTATTAACAAATATTACTACTATCAAAAAGTATTAATTTTGTTTTTAAAAAATAGTTAGGTTTGGCATTATGTCGTAATACATTGTGCAAATTATTTATAAATATTTATGTATATCTATATTTCATATTTCTCTTATCTACTATTTATAGAAGCATTTGTTTATCTTAATTATTTAGTAACAGCTTAATGTATTGCTATTCCTTACAACATTTATCTGATAATCGAGGTAACATACATATATAATATTTGCCCAGTAATATAATTCATTACCTTATTCCTAGTCAACTTTATATACACCGCCGCTTAAGAATATCCTAACTTTAAGGCTATTTAAAATAATAAACACATTTACACCTAATACAGAAGGTTCAAGGACCTTTTGCAAGTATATACAACTACTTATACAGAATATCTTTTTTACTAATTTTTGTTTTTTATCTTTTGCGATATTGTCGCAGCTTTTCCAGAATTTAAGTTAGTAAAACGTTTTAACCCAAACTATGTTGTTTGTTTCTGTTCACATTATCCTGATTCATTTATCTGTTTTAATACTCATTATAACAAACTATGTAAGCTAGTAAACGAACCGTTCTGGACACTACTTGAATTTTATGACTCGCTCCAGAGTTATTCGTACTTTAAAACTTTTAATGCTATCGTCCAGTTTTTTTTTGTTTTGTTTTAAAGAAGAGAACCTAATATTTAATATGACAGATGTGAATTATCAAAGAAAAAAAAATGCCTGAACACAATTAGAACCGCCTACGCTGCGGTTCTCTTGTTGGTTGAGAGTTTGGCCTGTGTCCCCTAGGGCACGCACATCTATACTTTTGATTTGCTAACAAGGCGATGACGGGTAAAGCTTGAGATGCAATAGAAAGTGGGTTGGTAAAAGTCAGATTGATTTTCGAGCTTTCATTTGGGGTGACCTTGAGCAGCATACAAAAAGTATAGGTGGAAAACTGAAGCCATATTGAAGGTTGTAAGATCTACATTCGAGGTTTGTCTCCATTGAAAACCGAAAGTTTTTATAAGTGTTTTTATATGTTTTGTGTTGACAAAAGCATATCAGAAAAATGTGAAACTAACGGTATTATATGTAGAATTGCTGCGAGAAAAAGAATATGAAGTAAAAATTGAATTTTGTGTTCTAAAAATTGTTTCTAAAAACAAATTTCCCGCAAATAGTTTTCGTTCATTAGCAAGCGTCAAAGTTGACATTTTTGATATAAACATCAGCGAATTCAACTGTACAAATCCAAATTTCCTACAAATACAAAGGGAGATTTGACAACATAAGCCCTAAAATTCTGTATTTATACAAGTGTATCTAAATTGACTAGATAGCAGTATTATTCTTCAGTAAAATAATGGTAAGTAGGTAAAAAAAATCGATATACTTTATATTATAATACTTTATTAACTTATATCCTATACAAAATACTTTGATCTTAAATCATTATCAATTCTATTCCTTATAATTATATACAAATTACAAAAATAATTAAATAAAATTACATTATATTGCAGACTGTTTCATCCCTTAATGTAAGGAATTTTCAATATTATCACCTATATTCAACTTAAACCTATAAAAATGAACACAATTTGTACTCTGGTAACATTCATGTGCGCATAACCGCGGTATTATTTTAATTTTACTGAAATAACAATAAATAGTATGTTTTATGTATGTATGTACAATCTTAACCTAGAAAATCACTGTCAGGTAACAAACGGTAACAAAGTTTTTATAATAAGAAAAGAATTGATCAGACTTATTTCGGATGTGTCACAATGTTTTTCGCGAACATTACAGACATACTTTTGCTGTTCGCCACTGGAGTGCTAGAATCGAGCTGTGTGGACAATTTACAGGTTAGGGTGTTGAAATATGCCCTCCTGTAACGTTTATTTAATGTTACGTAAACGACAGGGTTTATGCAAGCGGCGAGATACAACAAAAGGTAACCTATGACATGTAATGGTGCTACTCTAACGTTTTCGTCGAATAATTTGACTAAAGTTAAAGGTAAGTAACAGATGACGAAACAGAAGAATATCACCAACACCATCTTGGTGATGTTCATTTCGCTTTTCTTTGGTGTCGAAATGTGCGATTCGACACGCTTATTGGATTGTCTAACCACTAAATAAATTTTCGCGTAACAGACTATGATCACGATGCACGGCAAGACGAAACCTATGGCGAATAAAGCGGTTTTAGGGTTATGCCCATATTTGTCTGTGGTGATCGAACAAGTTCCCAATCTCTTGTCTAATTCGAATTTACCCCAAACTCCCGCCAAAGTGGGTAATTGCAAAGCGTAACTGATCACCCAAACGGCGCCGATGTAAAGACAGACCTTAAGTTTCGTGTAGACTTTATTGTAAATGTCCGGCCAGGCTATCAATATGTAGCGATTTATTGATATCATGACAACACTTAGAAGGGATACCCCAACACTCCCGTATCTTATAAGGGGAATCACCACACACAAGAATGTACCATGTATCCAAGTACCGTGGAAGAATTGGCTGGCAGCGAACGGTAAGACTAGGAAGCATATCAGTAAATCAGATATGCAAAGGCTGAAACAAAAAAAAAAGAGATTATGATGTTTTTAGAATGAAAATTGATATCTTTACAGAAAGACATTTATTAATACTATTTCTGTGTAAGAAGAAAAAAAAAATAATCATAAGCTTAATCATTTTTATTGTCGAAAATCACATTTACATCGACATCCTCAAACAAAAGAACGACATATATAAAAATAACAACATACATGCAGTAAAAATAATCTAAACGCATTATATATTAATCAGATCATAAAAGGCTAAAATAAAATTGGGGATTTTCATTAAAATGCAATTGATGTTTTTGTGTTGAGCTTTGATAACATAGTTTTGGTTTTGAAAAAGCTTTGATTGATATTACTTTTGTATAAGAACAAAAATGATAACCAATAATCAAATCGGCAAATCAAATGCTGAATTTTCTTTAAGTTTATTATTTTTTTTTAGGTTGGACATTTACAAAGAATCGTCAGTTTATTAACGCCAGTAAAATAATGAATCTAACGATAAATTCAAGGTTTCAGAACGCTAGAAAAAGTCATATTCAATACACAATAATACCATACAACAATTTTATTTTATACATGATGACTACTTTATGATACATTTAACGTATCTTTATATATTTCTTTAGATCGTTCTGTACATTTCATTATCGTTTGAAGCACCTTTTTTGTCGCTAGTTTAGTTGGCATTATTCATTCTGCATAGTTATGCAACCAATATTACACCGGTGAATACAATGCCGTCTAAAGCTTCAGGAGTAAATATTGATATAATATTCGGTTTTTTTTATGTTAAACACTGTTAAATGTAAGTAAAAACGATGCTAAAATTGTTTCATAAAAATTAATGACTAAATTATAATATATAACCTTACAACCTTTCAAAATAATTTTTGTTCCGGTAAAAACAAATTTAAATTGTATAAGCAAATAAGAAAGTAAAATGATGTTTATACATAGTTAATTTAATAAGAAAAAAAAAATGTGAAATAAATTTGCTGTTACATTCCGCAATTATTTTTAGCATTGTTAATGTTTTTCGTAATTTTCCTTATAATTTACTTTTAAAAAATAGTACACACATTAAAACTCATAAACTTTCTCCTTACAATTTTTTTTATTTTTTTAAGATATACCGGGCAGTTTATAACGAAATTTTGACGTATATTCATATCACCATTTCTGTTACCGTAGTGGCAACTGCTGATTGTTGCAACTGCAGGAACTATGTATTTTATGTTAATTTAATGCCAACTTAAAACTAGTATTCTACTGTGATATTGTAGCATGAAGTCATGAAGTTACTTATGTATAATTATCTTAAATTGTATATGTTGAAACCTTGTTGAAATTTCTACATAGAAGTAATTGCAGAAGATTTGTTTTTAAGATATTAAAGGAATACTTCGTTTAGAGAAGTTTAAAACTATGTATTATTTTTTATAGACAGTGTGATAAATGTTTGAATATTACTTTCTATAACTACACTTTTGGCTTGTTTGTAGTTACACTTTTTTCCTATAAATAAAATAATATAACAAATAGTGGTAAAAGAATACATACATGTTAACTACTTGCAAACTTACATACAAGATAATATGTTTTGAGGTTATGTTTTATTGCGTTAACATAAACTACTTACATATTTAGTGGCATTCGCTACACATAATTCGTAATATTTTGTGTAAAATTATGAAACAAATTCGAAGATCGTGAATTCTCGAATTTTAAATTCCTCTTTTACAGTGTATTTGTGCTTTTACTATTGCTTTATTCACACATGCATTGTACGTTTTGTATACATCTTTTTGGAATTATATGTACCTATGCAATCCTGTAATATTGCAGCTGAAAAATCATTGGTATTCGGGAACTACGCAGTGAATCATTAAATTCAGCGGTCAAGTGTTTCTCATTATGTTGGAAATGTTAATTCTATGATTCATTTCTTACACTCGATTATTGCGTTGGTCATGAAATTAGAAACAAAGTGTATATCGTATATATCGCATTGCAGTGCGGTTAATATAAATTTATGATCTAAAATTACTTTATTATTTAACTATGCAAAGTATGTGGTTCGACGCAAAATTTTTGACACATCCAACATTGCTATGTTAGCTGTTTACAGATTACAATATGTCCCTAACTGTAATTTTGCATTGAGTCGCATTTTAAGATAAAACTTTGGTGGTATTTGTATAACATACTTTTTTCTTCTCCCGAGAAGTGATAAAAGCTTATCGCTTGTAGATAGATACATACGTTGATAAGGATAAATCATTTTTAACAGGCAAAATTTCTTCTGTGTATTTGTGAGATGGAAACCGTTATTATAAAAGTTGTAACAAAAAAATAAGTAATATTATAAATATCACTGGTAATATTACATATATTTTATTAGTTTTGTGGCTATGATGTGTTATTTTCATATTTTCTATTAAAACATGGTGAAAACTTTCGAAGATATACAAAAAAATGATTGTTAAAAAGTCCTTATTCTGAAAAATATCACGCACTTATAATTTTAGTTAAATCTATGGTTAAACGTAAGTCAGATGTCAGTTGTCAAATTTTCGAATGGTCTGGTTTAGGATTAAGCGATATTAACTTATCTTATTTTGTTTTTTACTAGGTATTTTCATATATTTTATATTTTCTCTTGAAAAACAGTTTGCCGTTATTAAGATTGGTGACAAATAAATGTAAAATAAACAGCCCATAATTATCTATAAGTTTGGTTCATGATGGTTTGAGATTATTATAAAGTGGTGGGGTAAGCATGGGTTTTGTCACACAAGTCAAATTTTGAAGGTCGGTTGATATTCACAAAGCTGCAGGGACTTTAGTGTGACAAAAAGTATGGTTCCCCCACCGCTTTATAATGGATGCAAGTTACATCAACCAAACTTATAGATAATTATGAGTTGCTTGTTTTATACTGATTTTTCACCAACCTTAATAAAGCGGCAACTTCAGAAATTTGAAAATATTTTCAAGGATGATTTCATTTAGTATAATTTCTTTCCCTATGTTAGTTCTAGGACCAAATGCTACCGAGATATGGCCGATTGCCGCCCTTAATGAACCCCACTCTATACGTACTACACATACTTTTAGTGGTGTTAAAAATAACTGGCATTGTGTGTAGTTTTTTTTTTCATATAAAAAGCAACGGTATTACATTTACAATTAAAGTTATTCTACAACTTCCGTTTATGTTAGCACGTAATAAAGTGTGTATTGTATCTACGTGTGTATCAAGAAGTTAAATGCAGTAATATTTTTCTCAGAAACTCCAAAAAATTAAAAAAAAAAAACCAAGGAAAATAAACCATGTACAAAGTGGAAGTTCTTTCAAAAGTAGTTGTGTGCGTATTTCTCGAGAACTAGGGTAACATTATTTATTTTTATTTTCTTAGCAGTAGCACCAAACGTGAACCGCCGTGTGTAGATACGAGTGTTGTACGTTTATTTTTATGGGATATACATATGTGGATTCACAGATATGTGTGGGTAGCCGTATACAAGTATTTGCTTATAGTCGCGACCTAAACCAACACAGGACTCCACGGAAATTTCAATTTATTTATTTATTCCTAACAAGCGCACGGATTGCGCGCGATAAGGTGATAAGAACTTGTAAATGTAGTAAATGATACTACTATTAGTAAGTACTAGTTCTTTTTAAAAGGGATTTTAATTGACGTGAATTGCAAAAGATCAATCCTATAATATCATTCGTGATAGTCATAATCGAATGTTTGCGCTACACTTCTGTAAAGGGAATCGGTTCAATTGCCTCTTTCCTGTCCTTGCGTTGGCTACGCGCAAAACAGTCGCAAACACTTTAATAATTGATTCAAATTATCCAACCGCAAAACAACAACTATAAACCGTAGCTAAATTCACTCTGAATCGTTTCAATGGCTGTCATTGTCACCGACTGCCTTTTCTTTTACTTGTTATTATTACAATTACAGCTAGTGTTTTTCTTCTTATTTCCCCGTCTATATGTCCAATTAAGCAATTAAACGAGATAGTGCACCAACCTTGCGATAAATGCAGCTGCTACGGTTCTAATTTTCGAGTGTCTAACTAAGGCGATGACGGTTAACGAATTTCCAACAACTCCTACGATCATCGTAATGAGGGTTATCACTCCGGCTGTTGTCATCATCGTTTTGGAATATCTGCAAAGGAAAAAGAAGTGGCATTTTAAGATATGATAAAAAGTTGTAAGTTAAGTTTCTTTGGAATGGAAGAAATATCTGTGTATATATTTATTTTAACGTGTCCGTAGTATAGATAAGCGTTGTTGCATATATGTCCTGAAATTTACAAATTCGAAACCGCAGATAACGGTTTCCGCTTACGTTCTTTGATCGATAAGTGTAAAACATCGATTTAGTACCATACAGGGTGTTTCAAGTCACTCTTCCGCTAGTTCTCGCGACTTATTCCAGCTAGTTTAAAACGACTAAAATTTTTATGAAGAAATTACACCTGAATAATCCTTTAAAGATATTTTCATCTTCCGAAAACCGGGAACGTCTCGTTCTACCTACCTAAAGTACATACAACAGTTGACAACTCTTTTGTTATAAAGCATTTAAATAGAACTTGTTATAAGAAGGTTCTCTATCACTAAATCAAGTATTTTCGAGATATTTGCGATTTTATATATATATATAGCCATTGGAGATGAATAAAGTGACTTTGACGATGACAAGCTACTAAACACGCGACTAAAAATTTCATAAAACTTAAATAAATCCACAAGAAAACTCATATTTTCTAAATCATGTATAGTATATATAAGCGCTTACAACATCCGATGTATGTATGTAAATGTAAATTCTCCACTGAAAATGCCTGTGTTTAACAGTTTTGGAGATGTTTACCATTATTTTTTCTTTATTTTTTTGTATAGACTAAGTAGCTCATGAAAATGACAAGTAGTTTTGACAATTATAAAAGCAACTGTAATCAATTAAAGTCGGTAATTCATTCAACTGTAAAAACGACATTTTGGGCAGTAGGACGTGGGCAAATGAAAAACAAGTTTGGCAATTTTTTAAAGCAGTGCCAATTTCATTTAAATGTATAAAAATAACTTTGAATGATTCTTCTTGTCATTAAACTTTTTTTTGCGTCTACAATAGATCGCACAAGAAAAGAATAGTAGACAAGTGACAAGTGATTTGAAATCGCCCATATATATACAGTGTGTCAAATCAAGTAGGCAACAATTTTCAACATCTTTGATAGTTATCGATAAAAAAATATGGAAAAAATACACAAGAAAAACATCAGGTAAAAACAAATTTATTTTGTTTATTGTTTATTAAGATCTGTTGTTTATAACTTTAAATTTATGTTAAAGACTTGAAAATGTTACAAATCTATAAAGAAACATCCCTCACATCAAATACATTCGCAAAATTCGTAAATTATTCTTCCGAACTACATTCCTAAAGGACAAAAAAAGGTCTTTTTAAAGAACTATCAAAAAATGGAGATAAAAATTGGCACTTATTCTTACTTTCTTTAACCACAAACAGTTTTAATTTTAATACCCTTTCAAATTAAAATAGCAATTGAAGATTCTAACGATCGCAGCGTCATCTTTATTTTCACGCAAGAGCAACTCAATTGTAATGGAAAACTAGAATCCATCACATCCTTTGGGAACTGTTTTTTTTTCTTTTTTTACAAAATTCAAATATGTTTATCCATTTCCGAGATATTTGCCCTGAGAGTTTTAAGTGGCACACCCTGTATACGTAGTGTGAGTAAAATGTGAAATCAGCAAATAGATTAATTAGTAAATATTTATATACCTAGTGGTGGACTCCAAGTTTACTTTCAATTTTAGGTATTTTCGTGGTAACACGTGAATATACAGTGTCATTCATGTCAATGTGGTATCTATTCAAAGAAAAGAAATAACAAATATGATTTGAAAAAAAAAAATTGTTATATTTTAAACAGGTTTTCACGAAACTAAATCATAAACATGTTATGACTTATTTGTTATGACCTTAGATAGGTATTTTTTTACAATTGTTAGTATAATACTTAAGTATATATAACTTTTCTTAATATAATCGGAATAAACAAAATAATAGCGGTTTATAGATCTTTGAATTCGTTGAAGGTCGATTTAAATACTAATATTTGATCACTTCTGGTTTTTCCTTTACACCTCACTTATCACTATTTGAATCATCACGTTATCATGAATCACCTTTATTTTATTGAGCAATATTCAACAGAAATTCACCCAATTCTTCCTAAGAATATAACATAATCAATACAAACATAGTTGTGTGTCAGAATTTTACAGTAATTTTAATTTTCAATCGATTTGAAGTATTATCACTACTACTTGATAAAATCACCAGAATATTCAACGTTTTACGAAAGATTTTGCCCGGTTTTTTCAATTATGTCATATTCTATTGCCCATTGTTTAGTCAATTGAGATGTTAAAATGTTGGTTATCTGACTTTTGACTAAAGCATTACGCCATCTATTATTAGTTTATTTAATGATTTAATATGACATTTCTCATTAAGTGTAATCGATGATCTACAAACTATTTCATTGCTCATTTAAAATTTATATCAAACGCTTTTGTGGACAGTTTAACATTAATTAACGCGGATTTGTGCGTGACATACATGCATTGGAGGTGTTACGATAAACACAATAATAGAGTTACGATCAAGTCACGTGTATAGTGAAATGATTCTTATATGTCCTACGAATTTGAAATTAAAATACGGGTTGCGCGTTATGAATATTTATGTATGTATTATTAGTGCATGCAATAGTTGAAATAAATGTGCACGGAATCTGTTATAAAGATCGTAACACAGATGGGAGACACATGTGCGTTTATTCCAATTTGGTGTCCCGTTTAGAACGGTTCGAAAATGCATTGTTCTATGTGCGTTTATGTTTGCTTACCTGACTAGTTCGGAAAATTGGGACATCGTCACGTTTGTTATATCCCCCGTCATGTTTGCAATCGATTGATTCGGGAAAAACTTGTACGAAACTGTTTAAAAACACTGGCTAACGAACAAAACACTATCCAATAGAGCGCGCGCACTAATTCCAACGCCACCTTTACATCTGGGCGCGTACGAGCCTCGCTCACCCTCTGCACGGATGACAGGATGGTTAAAAATTAATTTTAATTGAGACTAATAACGCTTCTGGCACACCAATACAAAATAGACGAGTCCGCAAACGAATACACGACACTTCGTTGCGATGGCCTAAGTATAAATGACGAGACGCATCAACTGGTCGAATTACGGGCGGCCCGCATTGCTTACTTAGTCATTTTCTTATTAATCACTAATCACTACGGAACATATATTATCGGAAGTCACCGATGCGTAACTAATCTGCCTAACCTTGAGTGGTGGTATAGCGATTTTAGGAATCTACCTCAAAAAAAGAACTGGCAATTCCATATTGTCGTTTATATATATATATGTGTATGTTCATATTAAGTTACTACTGGGTTCCTATGGGGAAGTGATATTGCGTATCAAAGTGTGCGTCCTCTACTTTTGACGTAATAATACTTACGCGGAAGCAAACGAAATAGGAGTAAAATCCAAAATGATTGTCGTGTTGTTGTGGTAGATACGAATTGTTGAAACTGTTTTAAAATTGACGCATCAGCTTTGATAATTACCACAATATCGAAAATACTATCATATGATCAAAAACCCTTTGGATTTGCCAAGCCCAAGCCATCGACATATTATTTATTTCAATGTTTTTTGACATTTCCGTGACAATGTTCAAGTTAGCAGATTAATCGATCAAAATATTTCAAACAGAACATAAAGTATTTATTATTTATTCATATTACAGTCATGGAAGTCGTGATGAAAATGATAACTGGGTTTATTCGCCTCGTTTATGTTTAATAATAATAATAATAATACTCGTTTATTGTCCAACAGATTGTCGATTACGGGACAACAATATTTAGAAAGTACATACGACATATAGAAAAAAATAAAATACAAAAATAAATTATTAATTTAAAGTAATAATAAGAAATTATAAATCATTAAGATTGTTGTGAAAAAGTCTTCATAGTGCAGATCAGCCGAGCGGCACATTGTAACCAGCGCCAGCGGCGAGGCTTCTAACAAGTTGGTCCTAGAATAGGGTGAAATAAAGGAAGAAAAGGAACGAGGGGAAAGTCTAGGAATGCGGAAATTTAAAGAGGCAAGAAGGAAAGGGCTATCGATGATTCCATGAACTAACGTCCAAATAAAACGTGAAGAATCCATTGAATGTCTGCCTAATAAAGACGTGTAATTAATTCCTCGCTGAGGATATACACCATCTTTTTTAAATGAGAGGTACTTAAGAAAACGACGTTGAATTTTTTCAAGTTATAGCTGAAGGTAGACATAGTGGGGAGACCACACTTGAGAGGCATACTCCAACTTGCTTATAACGGAACTAAAGTATAATATTCTCAAAAGTTGAGTACTCCGGAAAGATTTGCGGGAACTGACGAGAATTCCTAACGTTTTCGACGCTCACAAGCAAAGATTAGTTATGTGTGATGCCAAGCTCATGGTATATGATCAAAAAGTACTCCAAGATCTTGTACTGATTCAACTTTCTGCAACATAGCATGACTTAAGAAGTAGGCGGAAGCAATTGGGTTAATCTTTTGAGTGTACGACACAAAGCAGCATTTACTAATATTTAATTTTAAATCGTGCTGAGTACACCATTCAAACCATATGATCGATATGATTTTGAAACGTCATCTAAGTTAGCAATCGAAGTATAAATTTTAATGTCGTCAGCGTAAACCAGAACTGGACAAGCAATAAATCATTAACATATAAAAGAAAAAGCAAAGGTCCCAAATTAGATCCTTGCGGAATACCTGAAGATGGAATGAATCCATAAGACTTCAAAGCATTATAATGTACATAGTTAGATCTATTAGTCAAATAAGATTCCTAGATGTAATGCAACTTTCTCCAAACCAGAAAGCTTTATTATTAATAATCATAAATTGAAAATGCGAAAGAAGGAAAAAAAAATACTTGTGACCTTGCTTGTAAGTGTGTCTTTCACAAACATTCCATTACTGACTTTTAACATACATATATACACAAACTGTATTATTATTTATAACAATTATTGCGTGTGTCATGTCATACTATTGCATTCACATTGCATTTGTTTGGTAAATATAACTCACCTATTTGTTTGCCTGTATAAAATTCTAATAAACTTTGAAATATACAATATTTCCTAATTGGCATGTGTTTTATTGTTGTAAATACCCATAATTATTTGCAATAGCAAGTGATTGTTTTGTTTATAAATATGACAAAAATAAAATACTCTTTTTAGTCAAAGCCAACTACAAATTTCATTCTACCGCTATTTAATTATTTATTTCCATAACCTACTTTTTAAGAGTGTTTTTAATTTGCCTCCTTTTGGGCTTGGCATTAATATTATAACATAAATATATTCTACATACGCCCATAATCTAAACTTACATCTCGTTTTACCCATACACGTTCAGCTAATAGATTCAAATTATTCGCTCAAATGATCAAATAACGCAACAAGTGCGCTGACTAACCAGTTAAAAATGTCCTCAAAGTCGTTTAGATCATTACCGTTTACCACGAAGTGACTTTCACACGTATAAAATACGACTCATACACATTTATTTACACAACTCAGGATTGTTGTTAACGATGAGTCACAAAGCAGATAGGTACTTACTACCTGTGCATTAAACGCTGGCCGGTTGTCGTTCTTCATTCATCAATACGGTCCTATAAAAAATACGATAAATAATACTTAATATCTATGATAACATGAATCACGTTATCCGGATATTAAAAGTGGAGGATTGCAAAATAGGTCGAAGTGTACCTGCAAAATGTACTGTACTATCGAAATGGCATTGATGATAAATCGTGTTACTTATATAGAAGTGAAATGAAATAAAACCACGTCGAAGTTGGCCGTGGAATCTCTAAAAGGATGTCAAGCGTTGATAATTTTGTCGATTAAAATTGGCATCGAAATATTTATAACGTGGGGTTTTTTTTGCTTAATGCTGATGACATTGTTATAAATATATAACAATTTCAGGCCGTGTAATAGCAAATTATTAAAATAATCGATTAACATGTAACTGAAATCGCATGCTTGTCAAATTTACCCAATTTTATTATAACTGTCAAATTTTGACAATTGACAAGTTTGTTATGACGTGCGTCATGGGACCACTGAAACTTACCTTTTAGTTTTAGCGAGATATGACAAAACTGTTTGAGTATCAATGAACTTCAATTCTTTTTTTTTAAGTTTTTGACGTCCTTCCACTTTAAAAACCATATCTGGAGCTATTAGCATTTAGCGAGATATGACAAAACTGTTTGAGTATCAATGAACTTCAATTCTTTTTTTTTAAGTTTTTGACGTCCTTCCACTTTAAAAACCATATCTGGAGCTAGATGACGTTTTCAAAGGAACAATCGATATTTTATTAACTCCCAAAACAAAATTACTTTATTTTAATAATAGAAAATTTTTACCGACCACACTATAACCTAAAATTTTGTTTATATTTTATTAATCAGAAAATCGACATAGTCGGGACGTTATAGAGTTTTAAGTGACGTACGACCTTGTCTGTTAGCAGTTTTAATTTTGATCTCTTTAGAGTTTATTTCTAGTTTAAATTAGATACGTCTGTGATTTCTGCAAATTAATCATATTGAACAATATTTAACTAAGCTTAATTATAATTTTCAATCTTTTGTCGTAATTATTCATAATTGATAAATGATAAAGATAGATAGATAGATAATCTTTATTGTAAGCATGAAAGACATTACGATTATTAGGTAGTGAAAAATTACATCTCAAAAATTATTAAAAGCCGCATTAAAAATGTATTTGCGACATTATTAAATTAAATGTAAGCTGTAAATACGACCTATTATTACTATACGTATCACACTGATGACGTTAAGGAAAATCGAAACATATCTAATTTTTTAAATCTCGCGCCATATTTCATAAGCGCGGTCTATTGGTAGTTCTATGTTTTGCCGTACCCCACTGGAGGCCGCTGTGATAATGCAATCGTGACGTAATGTGTTTTTAACGAAATGTACAGGATTTGCGATTCTCTTTATTGTTGTTCTGTGGTACACGACACCCATTGCTTTCAACTCTTTTACTGCTTAATTGTGCGCATTGACCATCAACGTTGCCAAAACGAAACAATATCTAAAATATTCTTTTAAATACTGAAATCGATTTCTAATAAAAAAGTTTGACAGTTTATTTATCATACAGACTATTAGTTTTACGTCTTAAGAGGAACAAAATAATTATAAAATTAAAAATGAGCATGGTTTAAAACATAAGTGTAATTTGATTGTGTACGTAAATGAATGTAAATGTATTATACTTATTAGAAATATCTGCATATCAGAAAATACTGGATCAATTCCTAAAAGTTTAACTAATTATGTAGCTTCAGATCCGGCATTTTCAAATCTTGGTGTACGATAGTCCCTAGTGTATTCTGTACATGATTTTGATAAATGTGTCACGATTTTTATATCTGAATTGATGGTTTACGTAAACATTCTCACAATATTCAATGATCTAGGCAGTATTAAAAACAAGAAAATCACTTAGCTTTTTTTCTATTAGCTCTATTAGCGTAATTGCCTCAGGTATATGTAACAAATAATAGCTTGTGGGCAGGACTTTGCTGCATTTCCTTTAACATTCTTTAAGGGGGTTCAGACACTTCAGACTCTATGCTTTTCCGATGTCTCCTCTTTCCACCATGATAACTTGGGAAGTACTGATCGAATCATCTTAAAATCGACGTCATTTTTTCAGAAGACGCATTCGATACATCTACTCAGTATGTTGAACGACTAGATTATTTTCTGAGGTCCACCTTTATAATACGGCCATCTTTATGTTTCTTTTTCTCAGGAACCAGTGAATATTTTTGAATGATTATTGTTGTATTTCATTTTAAAGAATGAAATGATGGATGTCCAGGGAGAGATTTTCAAAATTTTTACTTAACTCCTTTGGTACGCAGATATCCCGAGATATATGCGGGCGACTGCCCGGTTCGCCCTCCCCTCCTTGAGCCGGCACTGTCTGTTAGCGTGAATGAATGGTGAAATGATGGTGAATGAATATTACGATATGATTGAACCTTCTGTGCTTCTACTGCATCTATAACTATAGCAACACCTACCAAATATTTACGAACATATCGATCACACAAAACAACTGTCAGTTTCATTCTTGATATGTCACGTACAGAAAGTGGTGTCGATGAATTACCAGAAGACATATACAACCTTGACAGTGAATTTGTCTATGAAGAGGAACTTTTGGAGGAAGAGCGTTTAGTCTTAAGATCGGAAGATTTTATTTCTGGACCTTATCGCGGAGACAATGGGTCCTTGCCCCTCAACATTTTGGAATTCGAGTATCCTTGAGTGTACTTCAAAGTCATCTGATCAAAAAAAAAAAAAAATATTTTCTTCCTAAACACCTTTAATAAATAGCTTCTCCTACGGTTACGATTGCAAGAAATATTACAATTTGGTGGTGGCTGATGAGAAAACTCTCATGTTCATATCGGGGAATTTTATCAACTTTTTCGACGTGGATGGTAAAGATTTGACCTTCAGAAGGAGCGCTTTCGGTGGAGGACTTGGTCACATTACTGTTAAGTATAGAAAATACATGTAGAATCTTTGTATTTAATTCTTCGCAATTAAGATAAGCTGCTTAACATTGGAATGCCTCTTTGAAAATAAATTTTGGACTCATGATCCCCAAATCCTTTGCTAAATGAAAAGTGTTGCTTATCAAAAACAGGCTTCTATCACTAAATAGCATAAAAGTGGTATTAATTTTAAGAGAAACTCCAATATTAACTGTTCCCTTCAATATTTCATGCAGAAAAATCCAAACGAAGATTATCCGCACATTGCCATTGCTGAAAATGGAGAACAACCACCCATAATCGTTTACGAATGGCCGACTTTAGAAATAGTATGTTTACTAAGAGGAGGTACTGCAAAGTGTTTTACTCACCTCAATTACAGGTATGTCATCGCTCTGTACTAAACGCCTGTAGTATTTTTAGAAGACATAAGCTTATATTGTTTTTTGAATAAAATGTATCAATAAATTACACTATGCAACACTAAAAAATTCATTGATATCTCGAATAGTTTTATTTAAATATCACATCTCATAACCATGATAGAAATATCCTAGATATGGTCCGTCACTTCCGCTTTTAAGAATTTACCAAGATGGCGTCAAAATTGGCGTCAGTATATATCTGATAGATATATTGTACTACGCTTATAAAGCAAACAGTATGTGTTGCTTCAAAAGTATTATCAAGCTTATTTTAAATTTGTTTTTCAGAAAAAAAAAATCATATTGAACGCCTATCATAAGCTAGGATGCAATTATGTAATTGGAAATTCTGACATTCCTTATCACTTGTCATGAGTGGTGAATGTTGGCTATTGGTTTTTTTTTTTATTAAATACTGGCTTCATTGACATTCCTAAGCAAACGCATGCAACAAATTAGTTTATCAGTTTCTAAATGAGTTTAATTTTGGCTCAATCTCGTACCACAAGAACTAAATCTTTCCTTAACCCAAAGCAATTTCATATTTACATACTTCGTTGCTCCAGCCCAAACGGCGAATTACTGGTTTCCCAAGGCGGCGAACCAGATTATCTGATCACAGTATGGGACTGGAAGAAATCGGCCATCCTACTCAGAACCAAGTCATACGTCAATGACGTCTACAGAGTATTATTTTCGCCATACGTCCCTGGCCATCTAACAACGTGCGGTATGTTTTTCTGAACCAATATTCAACACTATGAATGGAATCTTTATGTTCTTATCTCGATTCAGGTGTGAGCCATATTAAATTTTGGAAAATGGCCAGGACGTTTACAGGCTTGAAATTGCAAGGAGAACTGGGCAGATTTGGCAAAACGGAATATTCGGATATTTTGGGAATATATCCAATGTCTGACGAGAAGGTGAAAACAAAACTATTCATGAAAAAACTCAAGGAAGAAATAATTCGTTGAATTGATCTTTTTGTCCGAACCTCTCTTCATCTATTCTAGGTGATTTCCGGTTGCTCTTGGGGCAATTTTTTAGTGTGGGAAGCGGGCCTCATCAAATTGGAAGTCTTCAGGAAATTGCGCAAGAGATGCCACGAAGGGCCGATCGTCCAATTCGATTTTAAAGATGGAGAATTATGGACGGTTGCCATGGATGGCAGGATTCGCGTTTGGCACTACGACACAATAGATCAAGCAGACCCTCCTGACGAGGACAGGGTAGTCCAATTGGAGCCGATATACGACTTTCACACCCCAAACTGCGAATTCATGTGCATAAGGAAACGATCCCATGACGAAGAAGACACTTTTTACTACGCGCAGGTTCGGATAAGACCCCAAGAATTCTAATTATATTTTCCCCATATTTTTCTAATTATCATTCGATAAGTTTTCGTCTTCCCAATTCGTAGTAATTGATTTTTAAAAATAGGATGGTAACGGTGGCTTATGGTTGATCGATTTGACGACGGAATTAAACGTCAAACCATCGATACAGCTGTATGAATGTCACGCGGGTCGGGTGGTCGATATAGCAGCGTGTCCTTGGGGTAATTATTTAGTGAGTCTAGGTGAAGATGGCAGGATCTACTTATACAATTATATAACCCGGCAAAAGTTGTACAAGTATCAATTTCCGGCGAAAGGAGTTTGCATGATTTGGTTACCCTTAAGTGTAAGTATTCAAAGTACACATAGCAACAAAAATTTTGTTAAAAATTAACAAAATTAACGTATTACAGAAAGTCCACAAAACAAAAATTGTTAATGTAACATCTACCCAAAATTATAGAAAGAAACTTTATAAATTCACTGCTTTTTTTGCCAAAATAACGAATCAAATGTGCAAATGTGCATCATCTGAAACAATTAACACACAACTGCTTGTTGTGCAGCATGACTTGATTTCATTTTTACCTTTTACCAACAAACTGAAAGAATGAATGAACGGCAGCAATAGGTAACAGTTTATTTCCTTTTTTTGCTGACATCATTATGGGCAAATTTGAAATTGATCTTAAGAATACTTTGGTATATTTTCCACGAGTTTGGGTTAGACAAATTTGTCGATTTTTAGATATAAATAAAGTTAATTATAGTGCATTGCTGATGATGATACCTTTGCTGTTGAAATGTACTTACATCGAGTGTAGTGACGTTCGTGGTAAAGTGTTTCAGATTGTGTGCTATATTAACATAGTTGCGGGTACTTTTGCCAAAGCCACAAAACTTCCAAATTTCAGATCGATGCTAGTGGAAACGTCTTGATTTTGGGTTTTGATGACGGCCTACTTCGCGTAATCTTCTTGGAAATTAGTGAGAGGTTGGATAAATACAATGTGACAATAATGCAGGTAATATTGGATTTACAAGATTAGCCAAAGAAAAAAAGTACGATGGTTAATGTTAATTTTAAGAAATCATATTCGATATAAAATTTTGTTGTGACATTTTTTGTCTGTGATTGAGAATACTTGAATTACGCTTTTATCTACGTAATCTTTTTAAATCGAAATATTTTTATGTCTAACCATAGATGAATTAATGGTTTACTCGTATTATTTTTGGTCTCGATTTGTCGATAGTTATTTTTGTCTCCCTATGCATATATAAAATCCACGTAGGCAGAAAATGGGCGATACCATTCGAATAAATTCCGAAAATATTAGTTTGTAACCAAATATACATGGTACAAAACTCCTCCACAAGAATTAACTATTAATTCATCTATGGTTGAAGATAACTTCCTAAAATCATCATACTTTTAACTAACATTGTACATTGCGAGTACCAATGATAATAGTTGAAGGTAAACTTTCTAGAAAGCCAAGGCCCATCCAAAACCATTAACTTTCATGTCCATGAACGAAACTGGCTCTTTGTTAGTGACCAGTGGGGAGGATAAAACGATTTTCGTGTTCATGCTCGAGAAAAAGACACAGGAATACGTTTCATTAGTACCGATTGGCCTGGTGGAAACCACTGATATCGTAACTTACATCACTTGGCACAAAGACAGGGTAAAATCCTTCTCTAAGCAAATTATATTAAAGCCTAACACCAACCATATTAGGACGACACAGTGATTCTCGGATGCTTGCACGGCTTCATAGATCAAATAACCGTACCGACGGTACCTCAAGACTACACCACGATCACCTACGTCTTGAACGCTGAACCGATCCATCAACGTTTCGTCACGTACAAGGCCCAGATCAGGAGGGACATAAAATTGAGAGAGATCGAAGCGCGTAAGGCGGCCAAACGGGAGAAGAAACGTGTGGAGATGGAGAAATTCAAGAAGGAGAATCCAGGATTAGAAGTGGACGAGGAAATATTTCTGGGTGGGTTCGTAGAATTCATCATCATCGTCCGAGATAACGGTGAAAGATATTTGTGAATTTCGTCAACAGCTGACTCGGAATCCGAAGAGGAATTAGAACCGCTATTCATACCAGAAATTCCCAATAAGATCTTATGGATACAGCACACTGATGACGGCACTTTATGGTTATCCGTGGCCGGATATGATGCCGGATACGTTTACGAGTACTTCATAGATCAGAAGGAAGAGGTTCCGTATAGATTTCAGATGATTTGCGATGCCGATGACGTGGAAGTTAGTAGTTTTCTATACAAGTAAGTCCTATTCTGACAGCTGCTTATAAGATAAGTCGAATAATCGAATTAGTTATCTAGTTTCGTGGCTTAACAATTACGTATTTTAGAAGAGTATTAATTTTATAACATTGTAGTAAATAGTAATCAATTACTAATTTATTTGATCTTATTAGAATATTTAGCTCTTGTAAAGATATAAAAGCCTTTTACCATAGATTCAAAGCATTTTTTTTACCTAAGATATTTTATTAGCTTTCACTTGCCATTTGACAAATAACGCCTGTCAACATCCTTTCTTAGATATCGAGATTAAGCTAAAGAAAAAGTGTTTGCGACATATTCAAAGCATTTTTTTACATATTTATGTCGTTTTACATGTCGTTACAAAAAAACACCTGTCAAATCTCTTATTAAGTTCATGCCAACAAAATATAGGTAAATATCGTTTTTTCTTTGCAATTTTTTACGATATCGAAGAGGAAACGAATTTCCGTATTATTTTGACAACGAATCCCTTCCATTTTTTTCCCTTAGTTACCGACATTAAGTTAATCCGAGAAAAATATTGTTGAATTGACAATAAAAAGTGTTTGGCAACTAACAGCTGTCAAATTTATATTGACAATAGAAAGAATTTTTGCGCAGAATTCAAAGTATTTTTCTTTTTATCATTGATGCTTAAAAAAAAAGTTGAAATAGGAATATAGCGTGGAATCTATAAAATCTCGCTAATCTGTTTAACGTAAAATTTCAAATCAAATGTCAAATTTAAATTCAACTGTCAGTGGTAGGAACCTTTTTTTTTTACTTTTTCGAGTTATATTATTCCAAATGAATATTTTCTTTGTTTTGTAAATATTGTTTTCACAATAGCAAGCAGGCATTAAAAATGTTGTGAACTGCCGAACAGCTGCAATTGTAGGCTAAATAATAATAAGAAAAGACTTTTACACAAGCGTTATTATGTGTCATTTTCACAATTAACACATGTCAATGTCTTTACTAATAGCCCCTAATAGTTAGCAATATTAAGCTAACACTATAAAAATATAAATTTTATCGAAAAAATAAAAAGTTGTTCAAGATAAACCAGAAAAATATAAGCTTCATTGACAATCAGAAGAGCTTTTACGATATAGTCAAAGTAATTTTCTTATATGCATTATTTTGATAACTAACACCTGCCAATTTACGTCTTAGTCAGTTATCAACAGTAAACTAACGCTAGTATATTATATATGGAGTAAACAAAGTCAAGTGTCTATGGTTGGCTGTACAAAATTTACGTTGGTCCCCTTTTGTGTAGTTGGCATTGGCTAATTTGAAGTTATTGTTTTATTGGTTATGTTTTATGTTTACACGTTTAATAAATATGAACTGGTTTATAACCAGTCTAGGGACGTTTTTGAAACCAACTTCAGACACTTGAGATTGATCTCCAAAAAAAAAAAAAAAAAAAAATTAGAAACTAAAAAAGCGAGACGCGTTTAGAAATATTAAATGAAAAAACAAAAAAGAAAAGATAAAGATAAAAAAATTAAGAAATTTAAAAAATAAAAGAAACGTGTGTTATAAAAATAGTTAATTTTTTTTTGGTATACATGCGAAGTATTTTTTGTGATTTTGACAAGTGACATCTGTCATTTTTTCGACTAACGCTTCTCCGTTTTCTTCTTACAATTAGTAACATTAAACTAATAAAAAAAAGTCATGTTTTTTTAATCTTTATAGTGCTTTTTCGAATTATATTTCTAGCCATAATAGAAAATACCTAATTTTCGCTATGCAAAATGGGGCCATCCGCATAAACAGGGTCAAAGAAGACTTCCGCGACCTCTCTGACTATTGGCAACTCTCAATGCACGATAACTACAACGGTTACGTGCCGAAGATGTGCTTCAGCTACGACGAACAGTACTTTTTCAGCTGCGGCCATGATGGCAACGTGTTTTCTTATAAATTCTACCCGGAAAGCGACGAATATATAAAAGCCGCCCCTAAAGTGACGCCCCTATTCAAGAAGGTGGAATCCCTCTACGATGACGACACCACCTACTCGGATTTGAGCTTGGAACAGGCGATAGTGAAGGCGGAAGAGGATAGGAAGACCAATCTGGCCAATTACAATAAGAAGCAGTATCTGGAGAAACTGTTCGCGCTGAGGAAGGAATTCCAGCAACTGCTGAAGAGGAATCAGAAGTTACCACCGACGCAGATTATACCCAGGCGAATGCTGGAGTTGGATCCTAGGATTACCAATAATCTACAGGAGAAATTGAACGCCGAATTGGATCTGGTGAAGCGGAAATTGGCTTACGACGTGGAGAAATCCACCATTCGGATGGCCAAATTGAAGGAGCACTTTATTGATCCGCTAGACGTGTTTCCCATTTATGTTCAAGGGATGAACAATAATTTGCGCGTGACCACGCTGAGGCAGAGAAAATTATATCCGGAATTCTACGAGATGCATTTAATTGTCGATCAGAAAATCATCGAAGCCGAACTGAAAGGCAGGTACATTACCTGTTATTTTTAATTTTAATTTTTTTTTAATTAGATAAAGTTGGTACATTGTAAAACTGGTTTTAAACTCCAATTTAATCTAAAACAAACTTTATCTAATTTAATGTAATTTAATGGTTTTTTTTATCATTACTATTAACAGCTCGGTGGGAAAACAGCATAAAGTAAGTCGATAGTAACTTTTCAGCATGTCAGCACGGAACAAACAACTTTTTCCTGTTTAAACTTGAAACATTTGCAGTTACATTAATCAATTAATTTTAATTTCAGAAATAAAACCAATGCATGCGATTTATTCCATGTTAACCACTACGTACATTTCAAAAGCACTAACAATTTTGACGGCAAATTCAATTTTCTTCGTTTTTTGTTTCTTTATTCACTTGAATATTATTTTTAGGCAGCCTTTTGTCTTTGAAATCACAAAAAAAACATCTTCCAGACTTGAATTTACCTAAATAACTTCAATTTCAAACGAATTTCGTTCAATGCTAGGCCCCCTGAACGTCCACCCGTAATAGCAGAAGTGCCTCCACCAGCAGAGAAAAAGAAGGCGCAACAAGAATACTTCCTGCTCGGACTTTCCCCGTCTACCATTCAGAATAAACTGGGAGCGAAAATAAACCGTTTGCTAGACAAGTACAGGCAACGTAGGACGAAGTTGGAAAAGAGGCAACAGGAGGTAAGTAGGAAATGTCACATTTAACTTAAAATCTTATCGAATACGTTACTTGCTTAGAAATATTTGTACCCTTAATATTCAAAGATCTTCTCAAAAAATTAATAAAGTGCTGGAATCTTCATTTCCAAAGGTGCTAGCACAAGTATCAATTTTTTAAAATAACTTAAACGGTTTTTATGATAAAGGTGATTATATTCACGTGTATTTTGAAGCATGATGTTTTTAGGTCGTTTAGTACAACCAGTAATGTCACTCCTTCGAAATTTGAATTCTAGCGGTAACTCACGCATTGAACTGCGCATGCGAGACTCAGGATATGTTTACACGATCGAATTGACACAATATCATTGCAATTTAAAAATTTCAACGCATAAAATTGAATATCAATTAGCAAATATTCGTATAATAGTTTACATTGTCAATAATATAAGTAAAATTTACTGTGTTATACATAATTATATTATGTAACTAATAGTAAATATTGTTATTCACTTTATTTATATTTATTAATTTTAGGGAAACTTAAATTATTTCACCAGCATTGTGTTGGTAAATTCATGTTTATAATTATATTTATTAGTTGCATATAAATCTTAATTAATACAATAATAATCGTGTCCACAATAAATTTTAGTCATATTATTGACAATGCAAATTAGCTTTGCTCATTGATATTCAATTGCACCTGTTTCTTTTAGCAATTGCAATAATATTATGCCAATTCGGCCTTGCAGACATGTCCTGAATCCTTACTTGCGCAGTTCAATGCCCGAGTTGTTCAATTTCAAAAGATCAAAGGTGCCGACAGTGCAACTACTTTTTCGATTTATATCATGGCTAAACCTTATCATTATAATATTTTAGATATTTTAAAGCAAACATATGACTTGAACACAAATTTTACTTGAAAAAAAAAAATACAGAAACAAATATGTACATTACCGGTATTTTTTTTTACCGTGAATTTGTCCAAAATTTCAGTCTGTTTGCCAGCGTAATGTGGCTAAAATATTTTATCTTTCTCGTACTTTTTTCAATTCGTCTTAGTCCTGTGATTAGGTGTAAGTCCTTAACAAATCCGTTCTTAAGGGCTACCTACATTTTTTTTTTAAATAATCTATTATCTGCTATCTCTGCTTTCAATAATTTGTTGTAACATCTGTGCAAGGTATAGATTGTTATTATTATATATTATTTGATAGAATCCAACTATTTCCATAAATATAAATAATTTATTTCCATGGCTTTTACAATAATTACTTGAATTTTCAGATGTAATTGCCTCTGTAAAATCACGAAAGTAATAAATTTTCATTTGTGTTCTTAACGTTTTTGCTTAAAATATCTAAAAATAGTTTATATTTATATAGTTGGAGCCATTAATTCAATGAAAGTAACAATATATATATTTTTTTTCTTCTTTCGGAATACATTTTTCAAGAAGGTGATCAATTGATACGATTTCTTTTCTTTTCTAAAAATGATTAGAAATTGGAGGAAATAATAATGGTGAGATTCTGTGCAT
This sequence comes from Cetonia aurata, assembly GCA_949128085.1. Taxonomy (NCBI): domain Eukaryota; kingdom Metazoa; phylum Arthropoda; class Insecta; order Coleoptera; family Scarabaeidae; genus Cetonia; species Cetonia aurata. The sequence continues at coordinate 29,773,051 of OX421885.1, forward strand.
ATCTGTAGCGCCTGTAAGATTATTTGCATGGTTGTAAGCATCTACAATACATATACTTAAGTACAAGCCTACAGATAAATCTGTACGCACTACAGATAGATCCTACTATTATTAAAAAAAAAGGAAGGAATCTCATCAATTCTTAGTCCAAAAGGCGATCAACAATTATTAACTAGACATATTTTATAAAAATCCCTAGTTATGGTGTTAAATAAAAAAGCAAAAAGAAACAGCCATTAAATTTCATTTACTACATCGTAAGAAATGGGTTCTGAAGGATACTTGGTCGACGAATTCTTTCTAAGCTTTAATTTTTTTGTTTTAAATAAATATTTTTTCTTGAAATAAATAGAAAATGCGTTTTTTAACGAAATGAAATGATCAAAATAAAAATAAATTGAGTAGAAACTAAGCAAATTGGATTTTAAGAAATTAACCTCACTAATCGCTTCCAAAAATTCTTTTTTTAATTTATAATAAAAGTGAGTATCGTCGAGTAATTCTGAATATAAAACAATATGTTTCCAAAAACACGTTAGGTTTGGTTTGTACAATTTACTGAAGACAAGTGGACATGTAGATTATTATAAACATGCGATTTATTTGTTGCATATTAATAATAGATATTTTAATTATTAATTAGTTAATTCCAATATTTGCATAAAATGATTTTGTGGCAACCCCATCTTTCATTAATAGTTTTTGTTTCTATGATATACTGCTTTGTCTGAGTAGATTACAGAATATTGAATATTAGTAATGCAATTGGCTTTTCTTTTTGTAAAATTTAATGTTTAATTAGCGGGGAATTCCCGGGAAAATTGAAATGTTTTGAATAAAAAGTATGTCAAATATAAATAGCTTTAAATGCGTATTTATTGTATACAAAATGCATATAGTTTAAACTAATTTACATAAACATATCATCAAACCCAGGTGGGGGCATTTCATCATTGTCAGGCCGATTATTTGGTCTCCTAGGGAATCGATCGACATCGGGCGGTCTAAAAGGGTCAAATCTCGCCCCTGGTGGTATAGATCCACCAGGTATTCCAAGATTTAAATCAGGATTGCCCCCTCGATTGGGTGGTACGAATAACATGCCCCCTCCACCTGGAAAAGCTGCAGGAGAACGTGGCACACCTAAGGGATTTAATCCGAACGGATCCAAATCAGCCCTACCCACATCTATCGGATGTATATTAGGGACGTAGGGATAATTGAGATTCCGTGGCGGTTCTGGAATTCTAGGCGGGACTACGTTGATTCCCGATGAAGTTTTCGATGATTCCGGACGAGTTTGACTTGAGCCATCTTTAGTTTTCGTCGACGTTACGATTTTATCAATCAGTTGCTTTTTAATCGTATCTGCCATCGCAGTGGCATCTGGCATCATCTGATCTAAAGATCCAGATCGTTGCACCACCGAACGTGTATTCAATTGAATCATGCTCACCGTACGTTCGTCCACTCTGATTAAATTTATTATAACCCCATCGTCTAGTGAGGTCGCTTTTAAATTGTACAGTCTGCCTTGGTAGATGTAACGCATCGCGTAGCCGTCATTCCATCCTCTCGGCAAGGACTCTGATTTGGTTTCCGTTCCGTCCAGGATCTTCGAATCTCCGATGCCGATGCATTTGAAGCCGTTCGAAATCAACACCAAGTGTGTTAAACATATTAGGACATCTTGATTGGTGTGTACGTCGCTTTCTACGGTACTATAGAGTAAATCCCAGCCGAATAAATTCGGCGATTTATCTGACATGTTAATTAAATACTATTTACTGCAATTTTTCGATAGCGAAACTTAAATGTCATCGTACGAATTAGGTTAGGATTTGTTATTTTGCATTTGACAGTTACCAAGCAATAAATATCCGCAAATAACGTTGGTAATATAGATAACTATAGTTAGGGAAAGAATCTTGTGTATTTTACAGATATCTGTGAGGGCGCGTTTGACTATTGAAGAATAGATGGCGCTTGCGGCTTTTATTTAAATCTTTTTTTAATTTTTAGAAACTTAAAATTGCCTAGAAATATTGATGTCAAGATATAAATTTAAAACTAACAATAGTAAAATAAAGATTATTTGAAACTGTTTCGAGAACAACGCTAGTTTTTATGCTTTGTGATTAGTAAATAATATCTGTGTAGTGGTTTAAGCTTTCAAACGAATGGTGTCGCTCTTAAATAACCATTCTTGAGATGTTGGTTACTTCATATAACAACCTTTTTGGTCAACATAGTTGCTTCTTCACCATAGTTCTAAAGTGAAACACTTTTTGAAAAAGCCTATTATATTTAGTTTATAAATTCTTAGGCATTCGAATGGTATGTGTGTAAAGAATAGTACATTGTCCTTGATTGAAATCTGTGTTTTTTATGAGGAGTTTTTGCAGCCACGTCAAATATCTATCAGGATTTATTGGCACAGTTCACTATTAATTCTTAGCAGCAATATTTGATGTTACAGTGAGCAAAGTTTACTATTTATTTGTAACTATAAATTAAATTACTTTTTCAAAACAAAGATTTGATTATAAATCATCAAATATTCCAGATTATCGTAACATACTTCTTTATTCATGATTTCTGGTAATTAATTTTTATAACTTCTTCAGTGGGAAAAATTCAATCAATTAAAACCGATACCTGGTGTGAATCATCCAGACGACGAGGCTAAACTAGCCGAAGCGATGGAAACCATAGGCGATTACAAATTAAAATCGGCGCAAGATTACAAAGTACCGAAACATCTGCGTGAGTCCACCGTTAAGAAATATAAACAACTGCTGAACATGCGCGAAAAGGTAAGGCACTCTCTTCAATAAAATTCAGATTCAACGTATCGCTGGCATGAGAGATTTCCCATTGTTTATTTAGCAATACAACCTGAGGCACGCCTTCAACGCGAAAGTTTACAAATTGCGCGATAAGAAAGCCCGCCTACGCACTACCCTAATCATATTGACCGAGCAACTTGAGGCGATACACCGAGAGATACCGCAGGAGCAACATATCGAAGGGCCGCCCATTGTGGAATTATTCGAACGCGACTTTCCGGAGAAGAATCTCGAGTTGGTGGTGGTATTACCGGAAAATAAACGGGAAATGGTCGATATGATTAGAGTTGTACCGTCGGTAAGTTTAGAAAGTGAATTTGTGTACGAAGATGTAAAAAGCATTTAACTTGAATGTTTTTTCTTCAGAAATATTTTCATACACGGCTAATTAGAGTGATATTTCTTTGCAATTTTTTTCTCATCTGAAACTAAGAGGGTTAAAGGCATGAAAACTCAAGTACAAAAAAAAATTAAAAGAACAGGAGTACCTACTCGAAAGAATTTGTTACATTTATTTCTGGCTATTTAACAAAACATTTACTTTTTCATTCACACATAGGGCATGGTAGGCAAGCTGAAGAATGAGTTCTAGATTCTACTGATGTGTTTTTATGAGTTAGTTGAATTCCACAATTATAAGAAAAGAAGATTTCTTGCCTTATTATATTTAAAGAACAAATTATGCCCTGAAATATGTATAAGAAAGTAAAGATGCACTTGGGTTAGGAATATTTTTAAACGAAGACTGCAACAAGGAGATTTTAATAATCTTGTACAAAACTTCGCTTACGCATACTTACCTACGTAATAGCTTGTTAAAGTTATGTTTTTGTTTGAATTTGAACACATATTCATTAATATTAGTAATAAACACCATCAAACGTATAAATCTGCGCGTTGACACACAAAAGCAATAGTATTCGAATAGGATGAGATGCAATCTCTAAAAATGCGGAAAACTTGACTCCAACCGAACGTTTTCCGTCGCCGCAAATCTTTAAAATCGTCTACTATATTGTTTCCGCCTAAACTATTTAAAAAATAACCAACCAATTGAAAACGATTCGCAATAAAGATTTTGCGTATCCGCATGCATGTGAACTATACTTAATTCTGATTTTAGCCATCAGTTGACACTTTGGAAAAGGAGGTGTTGCCATGTTTAGAGGGGAAAGATTTCTTTGACGAGGACGAAACCATTTCTGAGTGGGAAGCTGAAGCAAAGAAGATAAGATTGAAAAGGTAATGATTAAACAGAGTTATTAATTAAATTTCAATTCTCTTTTAAATAGGAAGGCCGGTATTTTTTTTACGATTTTTATGTCAAAACCGACCTTATTTTCTTCTCCATCTGTTCCTAAAATTCATTTTTTGCATGATACATGTCGGAAAACCGTCATTATCTTAATAAAAGCAATGGACATTAATTTCTTGGCATTCGTTTACTTTTTCAGAATGGTCTTTCAGCAATCCGAAACCGTCAGAATGATGCTGAATAAAATCCAGAGCTTCGACAACGCCGTCGAAGATATCTACAACAGAAGATTGACAGTATCAGTGGACGCCACTTTTCTGGACATCCATCTATTGACCTTGAACCAGGAGTTGCTGATCTTAAAAAAGTCGGAAGCCATCGAGGACGTGCATACCGACAATCTGCACGCCATCATGGAAGAGATGTTGGACGCGCAGGATCTGATCGCCGATCAGACCAATAAAATCGAAGCTAGGAAGAGGGATATCGAAGTGCTGGAGGAGAAGGGAAAGCAAATCCAGCAAAGATTCCAGGTGGCGACTGTCGACAATAAGTTCTACGATTTCTTGAGGAGGATCTTCAAGAAGAAATACAAACCGCCCAAAATCAGAGATCCTAATGGTATGAAAATTAAAAATAATTTTTTTTTTCAATTCTTTGTTCAAACTATGTTTTTCTTTTTCTGGATTAAAGCAAGTGGTAATACTATATGATTAGATAGTGCTATCAAAGTTTTCTCATCTATATTACCAACACTACCATTTTATATTTTTAAGTTATGTTATAATAGAAGCTATCATATAATAATCAGTTTTAACAATACAAATAGTATTGTTGATCATTTTTTTTTATCATACTATTTACACTTTGCAATAATAAAATGATTTCTTTCAATAAGCATCTAAAAAATGTTCTTTTTCTTGTTTTTTTTACTTAATTGACGTAAATATACGTTCACTACGAATAATGAAAAAAATATACTGCTTGAAACCGTATTAGATATGATACGAACGATCTACCATGAATCATAGTAAAGCTTCGTTCTTAACACTAAACTCCACTAATTCGTTCACGCAGATTCAGAATCAGAGTCTGACACCTCGAGTAGTTCCTCCAGTTCAGACGATGACGAAGACGCTGGCAGCATAGATTCCAGAGAAGTCGGACCAATCAGATTGGACGATAGCGTTTGTCCAAAAGGCTGCGACCAAGCGCTATACGATATGACTTTCCTACTTAGGGGTGAACGGTAAATATTCGATTTTTCTTTTATCCTGGTAATTATTCTAATGATTTTTATTTTGCCACAAAAGCCACGAGGTCGAATTGGAAATTAAAGAGCACAATAAATTCATCGAATCCACGAAGAAGGACATGGAACAGACTTTCAAGAGGATGAAGAATATTGAAATCGGCCTGCAACAGAGTCAAGAGGCTCTAGAAACATTCCAAGTGAGGTTTTACCATTTATTTATTTTTAAAAAATATATATATAAAAAAATATTGCCATAATTTTTATTTTAGAGAGAGAAACAGCAGAAATTGAATCAAGTGATGTGCACTATCGTGTTGAAATTGCACCAGCTGCAACATTTAATATCAGACACGGAAGTTGATAATGTTAAAAAGACTCTGATCTTCTCCAAACCGATGTTATCGAAATTATATAAGAGAGTTGGGCAATTGCAGATGGAGACGTTGCAGCAGAGAGATAAACACAAGTTAGTTTTAATAAATCTTTTCGTTCTATAGGTTGGCACCGTTCCCGTAGATTTAAATTTCAAACTTCACCGAAACGAAATGCACGTTCCTAACTTGTTTCAGGTTAAATATTAACCATCTGGCGAGGATGAAGACCGATTGTAAGACTATGGAAGATAAGATTTATAATCTGAACAACACTATAGAAGAGTATTTTAAAAAGAAATTCGGGAAATCGGTAGACCTCGATGAGGTACAGGAGGTCCAATTGAAGAAGCTGATATTCGATTTGAGGATGTCGATGCTGGATATCAGGAGCATGTATGAAGAGGAATTGCACCAATGGAGAGTATGTATCAATATTGATAAATTTATGGTTCACTCTTAGGGATGAAACTAATATTTTTCGAATTTATTCCGTACAGTTACTGCAGATACGTATTACAATAAAAACTGAATTACGAAGTACCTAATACTTCGCGTGCGAATTATAACGTTTCTCCACATTCCTTCGGGTGTGTCACTCCATTGAGCACACGCTCTGTTGCTGTCTTGCATCCGCCAACTGAAAGTAATTGGGTTTTACTGTATATTGCAATTGTATACTGACGTCTCCGGAGGAGAAGAGTTGAGATATCTGATTCTACAGAAAGTTTCATGTTTTTGTTGATCTTTTCATTGCTCATCTCATGTTATGGTCGTTCTACAATTCAGTTTATACCTTATTATAATTTCCTTTTGGTTTGTTTCAAGCATTTTCCCAATGTATTCTATGATCTGTTTCCCTAGCGTGCTGTGCCAGTCTTGATTTCTCTGTTTCTTTCTTGCATATCTTTTTATGTTCTTCTATTCTTATTCTGAGCGGGCTGCTTATTAGCAATGTATGAGCGTCCACAGCGTACAGCATTCCATGTGAATGTGTAAGTTACCCTGCAACTGCTCTAATAACGGAGACAATAAAATCACTACTGGTCAGTGTTATATTTTAGTCACTCAATAGTTATTATCAAATTTAAAAGCATTTTACTAGTAACTTCAACATGTAGGTTTGAGAAGACTTAAATGCAATTCATTTGAAAATACCGTATTTATAAAGGTTCTCATCTTTTGCGTAGATGTCATAAAAGTAAATTATAAAATAAAATATTTATGTACCTGATATCACTCTGTAACAAACTATAACGTGACTTAAAATCTCTCCACTTTCCCCAGACCAAATACGGGAAAAAACAATTGGACTTGAAGAAATCACTACGCGATAACACGGGAAAATTAGAACTCCTCGGTTTACTGAACCACGAGAAGACGAAACTCTCCCGCGTGGTCCAACATCAAGAAGAGAAACGGCAGCACTTAGAAACGGTAGCGGGGGCTTCCCGGAAGTTCAAAGAGGACATAGCGAAACTGAAAGAAATAGTGCGCACTCAATATAGGGAATTGCATGTAAATTTTTCCATGTATTCTGTCCGAAAGATTAAGTCATTAACGCTTCTATCGTTCCAAGATGTTACATGAGGAGATCAGAGTATTGAAGACCAAAGGATTCCAGCCGAAACACGAACTCACTGTGGTATACAAAGGTGAGGATATCGAAGAAGAGGAGGAACTTGAATTACTCGAACTGGATGAAACGGATGATGTCATCGAGTTCGATTATGAACCTACCGTTAGGCCACGGGAACAAGTTTCTATTATACCGAAGTGAGTATTCTAAGATATACCGGGTGAGTCATCGTAAATAATATTCTATTATCCACGTTTAGCGAATGTTTAACGTTACGTTTCCTCGTATTTTTTATCTCTGCATGATAAAATCTATTTTCGGTGGATTTGTGCTTTACATGTCGTGTAGTTAATACCCAACGAAAAATATTTTTTTTATTTGTTACATCCTGTATAGCGTTATTAGGATTCTTTTTTATTATATAATCTGTTTCAGTGTAAACATATGGTCCTGCACTCCTCTACTTTATCTAAACCCACTTTGAGGTTCTTCAAGTTGTGTTTCAATTTTTAATTGTAATCTTTCTCCCAAAATTCTCTTATATATTTTCAGCATAATGCTAAGGAGGATAAATCCTCTGTAATTCCCACTTTGGCTAGTATCCCCTCTTTTGTGTATGGGCATCAATATTCAAATTTCTCACTCTTCTGGTATTTTCTATTCGCTTCACATTTTATTATATAATTGCTCCAGCTCTTCAATTCCATTTCTACCTATGTTTTTAATCATTTCTGTTGTTACACTGTCGTAGCTTGCCACTTTACCTCTTTTAAGCATCGTTATCACTTGACTATCTCTTCGTTCTTTATCTTATGATTTAATACAGTGTCTGCTTTTTCTTTGTGTTTCTTCACTACTTCAATTTTGTGCGATGTCGAACTAATTTGATCAATGTTAAGTATGTCTTCGTAGTGCTCCTGCCATCGTGCCATAATACTTCTTTCTAAAATAAGCCGTTTAAACATATTTTTCCTACTACTTAAGGATAAACGAGGACACATTGATGGCGAGGAATATAATATTGGAGATGTTAGACGATCTGATCTCCGACGAAGGTTCGGTCAAAGATATCGAAATGTATGTCTTCGATACTATGCGGAAAGATAGCGTGACTCAAATAATCGATGATCTCTTGGCCGTATTGCCCTATGAGCCAGACGATAATCAGCAGAATATCTTAGAGGTCGTGGCTGAGAAACTCTACGCTCTGAAAGTAAGTTTCGTTGAGGTTTTGTGTACATATTTAAGTGAAACTTTTTAGGAGACCGAGGATGAGAGCCAAAGCGCGAAGGAGATCTTAAACGCAATATTAGACAGGACGATATTACATTCCGATGCAATCGAAGATGTAGGCAGCATGCTCAACGAATTGGTCCGAGAACTCCCGACAAGTTTCATACTCCAAAGGGAGATTATCCTTTCCATTATCGAGAAAATAACGTCGAGTTACACCGATGTACGTGAGGAGGAGCTGGTCGATTCTGTGCTCAGTTTAACGACCTCCCAAAGGGCTGAAATCGAAGCGGTTTTAGGGCATATATTGAAAGAAGTTTACGGAACGGGGATCGATTACCTTTATTATATAAAAGATTTGTAAATCTCACATCTTTTTTTTTTATTTTATAGTTAGTTTTATAAAACATTTCTTTTATGTATAATACAAAATTTTATTTTGAAGGATTAGTCTTTTTCTAACAACGTGAGGTACCGTTTCAAGAACGATTCCTCTTTTTGCAATGTTAAATCTAGGTAATCATCATCCACTGTCGATATATCTTGTGATAGTCTATTCAGAGCATCCTCTTTCAGTTGCTTATCTTGTTCCTTATCGAATTTGGTCGCGTCGTCGAGAGCTATTAGTGAAAACGGTAAAATTTTAAAACTAACGATAAAAGAAAGTGTAGTATGGTACCTTCGATTTCTCCATTTATTACACCGTTGTTCAATAATAATTCCTCAGCTGCTTTCATCACATCTCCAGCATGCTTTTGAAGTGCTAATTTGGCCATTTGATAGTCAAAGCCAGCAGCTTCTAACTACAATCAAAACAAAATTGAAAATACAGGTGATTTTGAACAAAAATAGATTAATCATCTGAAAAAAAATTTAAGAAAAAGGAAAGAATAAAAAACTCAAACATTGAAAAATTTGGCAAATTGAAAAATTAAAAAACTTGGGAAGATTGAAATTTAAGAAATCGAGATACATATAGAACAACTGGTAAATTTTAAAATTAAAAAAGTTATAAATTTTCCAAGACGCTTATCGTCGAAGTCTTCTAAAGCCAGATGCGTTTAAAAAAATTAAAAATGGTACAACGGGAAATGTTCCCGATTCAATCAATTTTAGACCCTCTTTTTGTTGTGTTTTGTGCCGTGAAACATGTGTTCACATTATGTCCTTTTAAAAATGCCGCCGGGCCTTTCGAAATTTTGTGGAAAGGTAGTTTAATAAACTTTTTATCGCGGGTTTAAACTCGTGGAGCTGCGCAAGGCAAAAGGCAGAACAGAAACAGTTACATATAATATTAGATATGTAACTGTTTTTTTCGAATTTTTATTTTTTTTTTAAACGCGTCTCGCTTTAGAAAAGTTGACGCTACGCGTCTCGCTGATAACTTAAGTATTGAACTTTTCGTAATTTATTAATTTTAAAAATTTTAATTATACATTTTCAACTATACAAACCTCTGGAACTAAATCTTCAATCAATGATAAGAACTCTTGACTTTTCGAGCTGCTCGGACCGGGGCAAGGATTTTCCTGTATGAATTGTATGCTGTCCGATATCACGTTGTTAGTCTTTTGTAAGGCTATCCTCGCAGCTTCCCTTCCGTACCCCATATTTACTAACATTTTCACGAAATTCGGATCGACATATTGTTTCCCGTCGACGCAACGCCCTAACTTTTGGCTTTCCCTGTAAAAAAAATGTAACAAACATCATGGAATCTACTACACTCACTTGTGCCCGAATACTTTTTAAAAATCCTCTCGGCCATAGCTTTCCTACGGCTCTCTTCTCTTGAACTCCTTTTCTCGTTTATATAATTCGCAGCCATGTTAACATCGCCATTCGCAGCTCGTAAACCTAATCTCGATTCCGCAGTTGAATAACCTACATTTGAAATTCGATAATAAAAAATCATGATAAATATATATATTTACCTAATTCTACCAATGTTAATAAACTTTGCTCGTCTACTTTTAAACCAGCCAATTCATTATTTGCTTTCAACAGTAAAGTTCGAGCTTCTCGCCTCTTATTTTGATGATATAAAACGATCGCTTGAAGCAAATGTAACCTCATAAGTAAAGCGGCTTCGTTCCCTGCAATAATATGATTTATTTAAAAGTAAAATTTGTTATTTCCAATCATTTTATTACCAGCAGTTCCTTTTAAAGCAATTAGCCGTTCTAAATTCGGACCGTAACTCCTGTGAAAACTATCCTCGCATTTCTTAAGCCGTTCCTGTGCTTCCGGTAAGTGCACAAAGCTTTGCAAACACAAATAACACCAAGCGACATCAAGATTCAACAAAGCATAATTGTCCACAGAATTCAACAATTGTGAATTGCACTGGCTATAAATTTACCTATCGATAATTTGCTGAACAACATCAAATTAAGAATTTAAATCACCTAAACTCTTTATCAGCATCTAAAAGAAACACTAGAGCTTTCGCATAGTTTTGATCCTTCAGTGCTGATCTGCCTTTCTCGTGCAGAGCCATTGCTACCATTAAGGCTTTCCTTTCTTTTTTTGGGATGTTGATTGCATTGCCGCATTGATCTTCCAACTAGAATTATATGAACCCTGGAATACAGTCGTTTTGCAAACATATTTATTCTAAACCTGCATGTAACCATCATCCAAAGCTAATAATGATGTATCTGCTTTTGTTGCTTCGATTTCACGAGCTCTATCCTCGTCTTCATTTAAGTTCGTTATACTTTCATTTAGACCAACTGCTAGCACTTGTGTACTGTGTTTGAACCCTTGGTTCGCAAGTGTATCATTATCTTTGATTATAATTCCGTTACTTATTAATTTTATCCTATGTGATGAGAAATATTTCAATTTTAACTTAGTTTCAATAGATTATAGATAATAATTTGGTTAAAAGTTTATCTAAATTAATATATATAAATAATATTCGTAGATTAAATTATTTACATATGCCTAAACGTTGGAAAATTATTCATGAATAACTTTAGCATAATTATATTGTTTTTCAATTAGTGATTCTAATGTATATATTATATTAACTTATGTTTATTTATTAAAAATAAATTTTATTCATGATGAAATATCAAGTTTTATTTATAAATTTAGTCATCGACGAGAGATAATAGATAATTTTATTTATCGCCCACCAATAATAGATAACTTCACTTATTTTATTTGTGCCTTACAAGTAATACATAATAAATAAATTATCTGTGCTTGTGATTTTAGCCGAAGAATTCTACAATAAAATTAACTGGACTTACCTCTCTGGTGATGTATTCATTTCCTTCTGCACCAATTCCTTCAACTCAGAGCCTAATATGCACAACGGAACTTGTTTCATAATCGATTTGGTGTTAGAATTTTGCTGTAGAATTTTAATCTTAATAGTAGCTAAACCACTCTCTTTAAACTGATTAATTTGCTTTAATTTCTCCAACGCATTCGTTTGGAGCACAAGTAATGTGTTATAACAGGAATCATAACTTATTTTTAGAGATGACGAATAATCTTGAGCTAAACGCTAAAGCAAATCCCTTGCTCTGAAATTCCTCATTCTCGAAGTATAAGAAGATTTAACACTTACCCTAATATCACTGTCTGACGAACCTGTATCAGTATTATAATAAGGGGGCAACCACAATTTGATGCTTTCCCGATTCAACTTGTCCCTGATTTGGATGAGAGTGTCTTCTGTTTTCAAGTTGTGATCCAAAGTAATTTCGTCCATAACGGATAGAAACGAGTTAGTAAAGAATAGATCTTATATTATTTGTTTGGTATAAAAGAAATTCCTGGAATAATAACCTATTTATTCGCATGACAAATCAAGATTTTAAAAGTTCTAAAAAGTTACCGCTGAATATCTCTAATTAGCAGTAGGGACAACACAAGGAACTAAAACTTTGTTTTCATTTTATCGTAATTTCTAGGTCAATTCGATTTTTAAGATGCCATAGAGTTATTTAGTATGTTTTAAATAAATGTGCTATTATTATTTAAAATAATAATAATAAAAGAATGGTGTTATTTGGTTTGCCTAAAACCTTTCTAAAACTATAAACAATAAACACAACAACACATTACCAAAACTGTTATTAATGAACTGCCATAGTAAATGTCTCCCAAATCATTAGATGGCACCTAAAATAATTGCTATCTACATCCTCTTCTGCGTTAAATTTATTAAATTAATACATAATATCAAATGTAGTAAACATAAAAAAGAAATCGAGTGCAAAGTTTTATGGGAAATATTGTTTTAAATTCCAACAAATATATTTTATGAATATCACGACGAAAGCTACTCTCCCAAGATTATAGATGGCGAGTATCTATAATTTCTATCATTGAGTGTAAGTAGTGTGATGCAAATGTAGTAAAAGATGTTACGATTTACTACGTTAACCCATTGTTGATGAGTTTGTGTGTTTAATATTTTAAAATTAAAGGAAAAGATAAAAAGTTTAATTTTTAAAATGGGTAAGTGAGTTCTTTTTTTTTTATCTTCTGTTAGCTATTATCTCCGCGTATTTGTTTAATTCGTATCAGATCTAATCTAATCTGCCTATTGCGTTATCCAGAAACAGTACCTCAATGAATGCAATGAATCACTTTACAATCTAAATTATATATAATTCGTCATGGTGTTGTTCTTTTTATAACAATTATTTAAAAGCAATGGGGGATAATACGAGAAATAACCTAGAAACTATTTCCCTTGCAAATGATAATTTAGATGAGTATTCTGTTGGGGAATATTCTGTACAGAAGCAGAAGAAAGGTTGACTGGAACTAACATATTTATCGTTAATTAAACGTTTTGTTTTTCAGGCGGGTGCAATGCTTGTCTTACCCGAATACCCTATGCAACTCTCATTGCGACACTGATGTGTGCTTTGGGAGTTGTGGTATTTTGCAGCACTATGTATAGAGGGGCGGCGTTGGCATTTTTGATGTTTGATCGTGTCTTTAAAATGAGATTGTTTTGGTAAGTCAACTGTGTTCCTGTTATTTCACATTAAGTATTTTTTTAAGCAAAATTGGTCTTTCATTTCAAAATTATAGCACCCACGTTGGGCGCTAAGATATATTCGTTAGTTTGGCAATAAACTATTCTAAAGGAAAGCCTATTGGGTATTGGCGCCTAAGGTGGGCACAAAATATGCCGCACAATCGTTTCATTTCTTCACACTTTTATATTCCTTTACTACAATCATATCTTCACTGAGATACAAGAGATAGATATAACCAGCCTTATTCATAGTCGAGTCCCTAATAGGGTCTTAGTACGCTACTAGCTAGTAGCCACTAAGATCATATTAGAATCCTACTAACCATTGCCATTCATAGTCGCGTTTATGGTGGCTACTAATAGAATGGTAGTAGAGAAAAGTGTGTGGCAACAGGGTAAAATATTAACAAGTTCATGCGCAATGAATGTCTTGTAAGATTTTGACAGAATCTGACAAGCATTTGTAAACATCTCTTATATTTAAGTACAAAGTAAATGGCTGATGAGTTAATTGATATTCAAGATTCGTAATCCAAAGTTGTATTTAGAAAGGCATAATCCTTTGGAAATGTATAATGAATAATCATCTAAAACAAAATATCGAATATCCAAAAATCTAGGGAATATTTTTATAAATTTAATTTGTGATAATTTAAGGACAGTAAGCTATCGTGGTTTGTCTATTTCACCTGAAACACAAGTTTTGGCGACTGTACTTGGCTAAAGGTGCATATGGTGATTACACAGGTACAAAAATATTTATACAACAAAAGCAGCAATAGTTGCTGTTGCCATTTTGCATACTGTTATTTTAGAAAACCAACCAGAAATAGAACGTAAAATTTCATGTAGATATTATTGTGGTAGTAAGTATTTAATATTGTCATTTTAGAATATGATTTGGACGAAGACAACCAATTTAACGAAGGGGATATTAACGATGTTGAGAATGGAAATGTTTTTAGGCAGAACTATATTAGAAGACACTTTAATTAGTTTTTTGTTGTTGTTGCTATTACTTTAAAAGTCACAAAGATGCCAATTCTTTCAAAACAAGGAAAGCATTCCAAATGTGTTCGTTGACAAAAGCAAACATGGTACTTTTCAGTTTTTCTTTATTATTATATATTTTTAAAATATTTAAATAAAACCAATATTATTTGTATATTTTGTTTAGTTTTCTTGTTTAAATCTTTGACTATTGCAACAGAAAAGGTAGCCTCGATGAAAAATAATATTATTATTGTGTTCTATGTCCCATGAAATGATTCAATATCCTTTCAATTTACAAAAAATTGCCAAAGAGCCAATATTTGTTCTATATTCTATTTTTTTTTTAAATTTAAGTTGAAATAGTCGCAATTTCAAAAAATAATTAAGGATGGAATTATATTACTTCACAATTTGTTGTAAGACAAGAAGGAAATGAGCTAAATTGTTGAACTTATCAATGTATGAAGCAACATTTCTTAAAATTGAAACTACCAACATTATTAAATTTTGAAGATAATACTACGGTGACATATATTTACATACAACATGCATACAATTTTTAGGTTACATTTAATAGCGTCTTAAACATACCCCCAGTCGCTACTAAGGATTTAGTTGGCAACTAAGCTTAGTACGCTACTAAATACCACTATGAATGTGGATTTTCTTAGTAGGATGTTAGTAGCTACTAAATCCGACTATGAATAAGGCCGAACTTTTTTACATAAGTAATTATTACACTTCAAATCACCGAATGTTCTGGATTCGGCGCCCAACGTGGGGACAAAATATGCAGTACATATATGAATTACAGTGCTGAATTATAATTTAGGGTCGAAGCAGTGCAGATGAGTTTCGTTATAATTGGAGCTTGCATGGGAGCTATCGGTATTATGATCTTAGCCGTTGGATGTTTAGCGACAGGAGCTACGAGACATAAAATGTTCAGAGCTTGGCGTTCGAGGGTCGGTGGCCGGATAAGTTGCGCTGTCGTACGTCCATTACGTTAACCGCATTTCTTTGTTTATAAATCCATTTTTTTCCCATTTTCTAGTTTATTGCGATAACTTATTTGCTGAAGATCGCCTGGACCTGCATGTTCTGCTTTTTGGTGATTGTAACGTTTGTCTTTACTATATTCTGGTCGATGTGCGATAATCCCAGGATTGCGAACAGACAGGACTGTATAGATTTCACGCAATTTTGTAAGTTGTTCTTGTCGCTGGAGGTGAATATCTTAGAGTGTTGCGGCGTTTTTAGATTTTATGTTTCCCGATGGCACTTTGCAAGAACGCATGAAGATATGCGCGGAACAGGATGTGAAGATGTTTTGCAAGGATTATGTCGAGAAAGCCGAGATTATGTTCATTGTGGCAACTGCAGCGTGTTTTTTAATAATTCTAAGTTTGGTAAGTTTGTTCTAAAATATTCTCTATCTTGGCCTGCAAAAAAATTGTAAAAACTTTTTTTTGATCAGTTAGGGTGATTTTATAGTTTTGAAAATTGCAAAGCTTCACGTGTAAGGAATGATTAAACATCTTAAAATAAGGTCATAAACGTAAAACTATCTTAACAAAAGTTGCATAATAAGAGAGATATTAATGTAAAAAAAAAAGTTGTAGTTTTTATTTTTAAGTAGGTAGTGATTAAGAATATTAAATTAAATTTTTTTGTTTTTCATGGAATCCACTTTACTCTAGTTATCGCCATTCTGTTGAATTGGCGCTCCCTATCTACTAATTTAATTTTTTATTTCCACTTTATTTGGTCGTCGACCTATGTAGTCTAATAAGACCCGACTTTATTTGATATCATTATATATCATTACTTAAAATCCCCAGGTACATTACTTGATGTGTCTATCAGCTAACTACGCGCACATCCGCGACCACGAGAAGTTCCAAGAGCTGCAAGATTTGCAATATCTCTCTGACGTCGATGGCATCGGATTGAAGGATAGATTCTAGGATATGGCCCAGGAAATACACAATCCGAGCATCCTCGAACGTTGGCGGGGGAACCCCTGATTTCGGCCGGGGTTTTTATTTCTTCGCCACGTGTATTTCCTGGGAATCCCGTATATGGAGCAGTATTGCATCGTTATAAGATTAGAACTTGGTCTATTTAATTGAAAAATCATTGAATTGAAAAGAAATTAACGCACGTTTCTTGTTTAGTTTCTTAGTGTTTGTTTTGTTTCTATTGCTACTTAATTTGAGTTTTTTACGGCACTAAAATTTACTTTAATAGCATTTTCGATCCGAACTTTAAATAGAAAATATATTATAGATGTATGTATGCATACCACTTAACAGCAGTGTGTACAATCAATACAAAAACACAACAAAAGATTCATTTGACATAAATCCATGATATATTA
This sequence comes from Cetonia aurata, assembly GCA_949128085.1. NCBI lineage: Eukaryota > Metazoa > Arthropoda > Insecta > Coleoptera > Scarabaeidae > Cetonia > Cetonia aurata. Next base: position 29,789,977 of record OX421885.1, read on the forward strand.
TTACTACTATTTTTAGATTATATGATTTATTTTATTCTAGGATTAAAGTGAAATTTAAAGGAAATATGACAGTTAAGCTTTAATAATTATGATAAGTACATTGTAAGATTAAAAAGAAAAGAAATTGTATATACATATTTTATAAAGTTTTGTAAACTATGACATATAAACTGAAAAGTTCGTTGACTTTTCCTACTTGTTCTACAAATAATTCCATATCTTTTTGATGTAAAAACTATTTTTCTATAATAAGCATGATTTGAAAATGCTTTAGGAGGGTTTAGATACTGCATTTAACATAGTAATACATTTAAAACTTAGTACAATTCCGTCCATGTCAAATTTCGTAATTTTTTATATTGTATACCTTTTAATATATAAATCTATAGATATATCGTTTTTTATACATGTAATGTATGTATTTTATAAAAATAAATTTAGTTTTCATAATTCTTGCGGTGTTTGTCTTATGTGAGGGAGAATGCATTGACCATAATATTTAATTAACAAACTGCACACAGCAGGAATTCACGGGGACTTAATTCGCTGGTTATCTTCGTACCCTAGATCGCAGGTTGAGAATTGGGTATCTTACTTCTGACGCTGTTAGGGTTACTTCGGGAGTGCCGCAGTGATCGCATCTGGGCCCGCTACTTTTTTCTCATATATATTAATGACATTGCGTCATGCTTCCATTTTTACTGAAGTCACGTCTATCTCTGATTAGTTCAACTTACAGCAGGATTTAACACGGTTTCATGAGTACTGTATACCATTAATAAACTTTCTTTAAATTTAGATAAATGTAAAATCATTTGCTTACATAACCACTTACTTTCAGGTAGTTCTGAAATTAATGACTTGGGGGTGCTGCTTGACACTAAATTATTATATGACAAGTACGTGAATTTTGTTATAAAGGCGTATAAGAAATTGGGATTTAAATTTTTAACATTTACTTCCCTCTTTTATGCTCATGTCCATACTATCCTTTCCTATGCGGCTGTCGTGTGGAATCCTCAATACAATGCCTATTTTAATTCTATAAAACATGTTCAGAAAGATTCGTTAAATTCTTAACATTCAGATTCCATATGCCCGTTGTAAGGTACGAAAGAACCCTTCTAGAACTTAAAATGCTTTCCACTCAATCATGCCGTACTCGTAGAGATATATTATATCTATTCAAGGTCAGTAACACTGGAATTCATTGCGAAGATATACTATCACACATCAATTTTAATGTGTCTTCATACACCACTTCTTCTTTTTTGCCTTTTATGAATTCATTTAATTTGTCTAAATGTTCATATTTCCAATATATCTTTACCTTCAGTTTTAAAAATTTACTTTAATTAACGGTCAACTATAGTCGAAGTTGCCTGGAGAACTCGTATTAGTCGTGGTGTTGTATTATCCTTGAATTTGTTTTAAGTGGATTTTGTTGAATTTTAGTGATTAAGTTAGTAGAATGTATACTTTTTTAAACTGCTAACATGTTAAATTTTGCTGTAGATAGTGTTTTTGGGCTTGTCCCGCTGCTATCCCAACGAAATAAATAAATGATTGCTCTTCAAAATTCGGAATCTTCAATTTTTAGCGTCCAGGGTGGGTTTAAGTAAGCAATATGCAATATATAGTCTAATTCGAGAGGAACTACCGCTATTTAAAGGCGTTGGTAGAGCAAAATTGAACAAAAGAACCTAAATAAAATGGTTGAATATCCATGATTATACTGAAGGTTTAGTTTTGTAACATTCATTCTGACATTTTTAGTTGCTCTTCAAATCATGGAATGTTCAGTTGATGGCGCCTAAGGTGGGGATAAAGTAAGAAACGCGCAATATATATTCTGACTGGGGAGGAACTCCCAATATTTAACTGTGTTGGTGGGACAAAATTGAAAAAAATGTGATGTAATAGTCGATAGATGTGGATTGGTACCACTGCATTTTAACAACTTGACTGGCGATGCAAAAATGAATCTTTTTCTTATAAATTTTCATTAGAAATAGATTCACAATTTTTATTTGTTTTTCTTTTAACTAAATTAAAGGAAATTACATTGGAAGTAACTGTGAAAAAAAAAATGCGCAGTGCGGTAAAAGTTTTGCCGCACTAGGGCACTAAACAATTGCGTTGGCTGACAGGTAAAGCTGTGTTTACAGTTGATGAAGCCAAAAATAGTTTTATTTCTTATGGTATAGGTTATGTATTATAAACAAAACATGAAATTATTGATTTTCGTAATATATTTTTCTACAGTATGGCCCAAAAAAGTTATCTACGAATGGCATTCTTTTTTATTATTCGTTTCTCAAAAAATTTTACTCTCGATAAAAGGTTCTGCATCATCTCTATTCAAAAATGCATTAAGAAAATTTTATAATTTGAAAAGCTAAACGGGAAAAGTCAAAATATGCAAATTTAGTTTAACAGAAAACTATACTAATTTTTAATCCCACGGAAAAATATTATTAGGAAGTGTTGTTTGTAATCTAAGTAATATTCTTTAAATTATTGAGAAACGTTCATAAATCCATTTTTTGATGACCTATTTCATGTATGTTCTTCGTTGTATTGCACTACTATTCAACCTTCATTAGAGGCTTCCCTTTTATTTTGGCCCTCTCTTCATAAGGCTTCAATAGACAATACATTATTAGTTTATAGTGGGAATGAAACTTAGTAACAACTCGATTGAACTTCAAATGTTATGATTTTGGCGCCCAACATGGGGTTATTTTTCTCATACTTTCAATCATTTTATTTAATCGTCATATGTTTGTCCTCCTTTCCTAACGTTTCAATAGACAATGTTTACCTTTTAGTGGACATATTAGTGACAGCCTGATGGGTTCGCGAGAGAAGTTGATGTCATCCCGCCCGCTTTAGTTGTGAAACCGCACTCCTTAACCCATTAATACCCAAATTAATTTTTGTTTGAAATGTTTCCTACTGACAAATACTCGCCTTATTTTTTTGTTCGCTCGGGATGGGGGTATAACGACTTTCTTGATCCTATTGGATTTTAGTAAAGCATTTGATACTGTTAACCATCGGGTGTTGTTAGATTTATTGATAGGTGTGAGGATGAATAGGTTTTCGGCTGGATTAATTTAGAATTACTTAAATGGCAGACATCAAAGTGTGCAATTGGGTGGCGACAATCGCGGATCCTTGCGGGTTATTCAGGGTCTGCCGCAAGGATCAATTTTATCGCCACCACTCTTTTCCAATTATACTTCTCAATTAGTGAAGGGTCTGCAACACTGTAGTTACATGCATATGCTAATGATATTCAGTTGTATTTATCTTTTAAACCTTGCGATTGGCACATAATAGCCTCTTATACCTACCTGTACCTTGTTAGATTATAATTGACATTTTAACCTTCTTACAAAATCGCGGGTGATTTTTTTCGGTAAGGCTAGAATTTGTAACCTACTAGAAAATTCAATTAATATTATTATTAATAATGTCCCAACACCTAATGCGAAGTCTGTAAGAAATTTGGGTTTGATTATTGATAACAGTTTCAGATACCGTGTGCAGATAATTAAGTACATGCATATTTAAATTTAAAGAAACTATCCATACCGAATTTTCTTAAATGTCAACATTGAAACAAAAACTTTGTGGGGCCGAACACTGCCAACAGGATTCAGAAGGTGCAGATTTCATTTATTAGGAACATTTTTGGCATCAGGAAATGTGACCATGTCTGTCACAAGCTGGGGTTAGTTGAATATGGAAAAACTTGCAGTCCAAATGTTAACCATATTTCACGGAATAACATAACAAGGTTTAGAAATTTGTTATCACCTCCTAAATTTAAATTTCCCCTATTGAAACGACCATTTTTCTGTAATATCTTGATAATCATCTAGTTATTTCAGATTGCTCATTATTATTATGTATTATTGGTTAATTGCAATATTTGTAGCTACATATTATGTATATTTATATTATTGGCTAGCCTTGTATGGATTCTTATTTTGTTTTGTAACTACGCATTTGTTATCCTTTCATTTTTATTATGTTATATGTAGGTTAGCTATTGCAGTTTTTTTCTCTTCCGGACCTCGTCTACAGATTGCTTCGTTCAGCACCAATTGTTAATTTCAGAAGCTATTGTTAAATACATGTATTAGAATTGTAGCAATAAAGACTATCATTATTAAACTTCAAATAATGCCATTTTAGCGCCCAACGTGGGGTTACTTTTTCGCATTTTCCGAGCCATTTTTTTCAATCATGCGATCTTCGTGTGGTCTCAATAGACAGACAGGATATTTTTATACAAGGCACGTCAATTGAAACGAGCCGCCTCAAATTACCTGCTGAATTTTATATAAAATGCAGCAGGTAGAGTCATTTGAGGTGGCTCGTTTCAACTGAAATGCCCTGTGTAAATGGATAAGTAACAGAATGATGAACCGTTTAATAATAGAAATAATAAAATGTGATTTCGGTGACCGTTTTTCTTCTTCTTTCTTTCTAGCCATTTTGTTCAATCCTTCTATTTTCGTAGAGCTTCGATCGACATTTTCACACATGGGTTAAAGGCTGAATGATAAATCACCAAATGTTCTGGTTTTGGCGCCCTATGTTTTTTTTTGTGGAAAAAAAAAGATTAAACTTATTATATTAATTAGAGTCTTGTTATTACATAAAAAAATCAATTAATTTATACATAATCAATCGCTTCGTAAAATCTCATTTTTCCTCCACCAACATGTTCTGAATATGTTCCTCTAATAAGTCCGCTAAATGTTGCCGTTTAAATCTCAAAGATTCTTTTATCACCAATTTCACGACGGCAATCTGCACATCTAGATCTCCCTTTAGGGTCTTCAGATTCTCGAACAGTTCCCTGAAATTTTTCCCCGGCTTTCTCACTAATTTATTCAGCGTCTTTCGTATCTCCATATTCTGATTCGCGATCTCCTGTTTGTGGTCTATCGTCTCCTGAAAACGAACACGTTTATTTACGTTCCCAAAAGATAAGAAACAATGTCGTCCGAATACTACATTTTCCGTTTTTATCTCTGCGGCGCTGTTCTGTATCACGTTGTTTAAATCGTTGACTTCTTTCAAGATCTGCGATATGTCTGAGCCGTAATTGACCGTGTATATGTCGTTCTGGCCGTTATTTTCGAAGGACGAATAGTTGTTCTGCGTACGATTTATGCCGAATGATTCCGAGGGTGTAAAGAATGGAACGTCTAAAGTGGGTGACGGTGACCTTGAACGTTCTGTGGGTGTGGCCGCGTCGATACCGTTGGTTACTGGGTAATTGAAAGATTTCTCTTCTATGCTTGCCAGTTCTTTATCTGTATTGCTAATCCTGGGAAATTAAAAATTGCAATTAAATGATTTACACTGGATTGAATAATTCTAACAATTTTTGACTGAAGTACCGGTTTTTTCCGGATTGGTATATATATGGAGCTAAGCAGTTTTAAACTTTAATATTTAAAGTTAAAAAATCAAAAAAGTAATATTATTTCTTTGATTGATGCTTTCGCGTTTTTTTTATACTCGTACCAAGGCACTGGTGAGGGAGACATCGGTACGGGTGAACTTGGAAAACTTGCATCACTCGAACTTGGTCTCCTGACAATCAAATCCCTCGGCAAAGGACCTGGTTTTCGTTTGCTGGCTCTGGTGTTCGCTAAAGGATCAGAATTCGTTCGTTTACTAGCTTTATTATTTCCAGGGGATCCGACTAAATCGATATCAGCTTCGTCAACCTGCATAAAACAAAAATTTTCCATCACGAATGAACTAAATGATAATGATAATAAGACCAACCATCATTCGCTTGTCGATCTTGAATGGGTTTCCGAACATATGTTGCCTGACTGGGGCTGACTCGATTTCCCTCAGTTGCGGCGTCTGTTTCTTCAGATACTCTTGGTAATTACCCATTTGCGATATGGGTAGCGAGTGGGCACTGTCTTGATCCAAAGCTACATAATCCGATTGTAAAAAGTTGTTCCTCATGCGTGCGACCTTAAAACAACATGTAGCGGATTTCGATCGATCGAAATGATTTACTAACTTGTTGCATCAATCTCTTCCGTGGTATATCGAAAGCGTTCCTGAAACTAACGACCTGCCTTTCCTTATCCAACGTTCCGATTATTAAATTCCCTTGTTCCATCACTTGATCCCTCTGCGCAGTGAATTTATCCAACAATAATGGATGACTGACGAGGTCTTTCTTCAACGCGACCCTTGGAATGATCCTAATTTGCTCTGGGGTTCCGAAGATGGGTTTCGAAGACATCTAAGTTTCAAAACAACAACGATTATTGGTTGAAATTCCGGTAAAAGATGAAACTCACAACGTTTTGTCTTTGTATTATATCGGTGCAGAGCTTATCGTATTCGACTTTCGCTTGGTTCTTTAGTTTTTTTAAATAATTTAAGACGGAGTAGCTTAAACAATTTTCCGCATTCTCCGGGATTAGAGACGAAGCCAACGCTAAAGGTGTACCCATACGGGTAAGGGCTCTTCGTAGAGGTGCTGCGTAATAAGCTGGGAGGGTTCGCATGTAATTCTGGAATTGGTTCCTCCATTCGTTTGTCGGTTTCCAACGATGTACCTTCAGAAATATCGATCAAGCAGATCATAAAATAAAAACATACATGATGATTAGTAGAGCTGGCTAATTTGACTAAAACCAGCGACGCCGGGCATAGAGAATCAAATAGGTTTGTCGGTTATGTCCGGGACCTCGTAATATGTTTGCGCGCTATTTGAATGCGTATTATAAATTAATATTGTGATATACAATATACCACACAATATCATCACAACATTACCCACTAATATAAGTTACAAATAATGCAAATTCAAATCAGAAAAAAACATAAATACTCATGTTATTCAACGAAAGTCAAAGAAATTTAATAAAATTCAATCAAACTGCAATAAACCTTGAAATTGTTAAATATCATTTAGAATTTGAGTTATTTAATTTGATTTCAAACACAATTCAATCATTAGTTAATTACAATTTAAAAAATTTAAAGTCATCTAGTGACAGAACAGAAAATTCAGAATTTGACAGTTGATATACTTAGATTCTTGTAATCTAGTTGTGAGCTAGCTAAATCAAAAATTAAAATGAATTAATGTTTTATTAATATAAGTTACTTAGAATTAAGGTAAAAGAATGCTATTTGTGCGAAATAAACAATTAAAAATGTGTCACGTGACGCGGGAAGTTTTCCGAGAATCGAAGCAAACTTGACGGCTTTAGGAAGACTCAAATTTCATCGGAGTACCTTCGCAAAAATAAAATCCATGAATCTACGAAAAAAAAAAAAAAAAGAGAGGAAGGAAAAGGTTCGTTTAGGAAAAAAAACATTTATATGAAAAGATAATCTAAACATTTATTGAATCGGGAACATGCCTTGTTGTATCAGTTGGTGCTGATGAATTTATTAGGATAAAAACACATTTCTTTCGCAGTTACATTTTGTGAGTCCAGCAGTTCACAGAATTCTAGCAGGTCAAAAGTAGGCGGTAAAAGGGAAAAAGCACTTATAAATATAAATTTAGAGTAGCGATAACGAAGCATGTTTAGATATTCTATCGTTTCTTAGTTCATTCGGTGTTCAGTTTAAAATGGAAATCCACGAATTTTCCAAACAATTGTATATCATGTGTGTGTAGATAACTTGTATAAAAGCTTCTTTTGAGATACTTTACAAAAAATTTTTGCACCATCATATCGTAAATCCAGGTACTTACCGATAAATTTATTAATTGTTTCGACAAATGGTAACATTCCACGTTTCTGCACATTCGACATATGTTTCTTTATATTTATCACCAGTATAAAATAACAGTTTAAAAATAGCGTGCACACATTCCGCATCTACATATGTATATACGCACGGTCAGTGACTGACGCTGCTAGCTAGGAGTATAGATTCGCATAGAAAAACCGCGCAAATTGCGAGATCACGGATATATCCGATATACATATTCTATTATTAGTAAAGTAGTGCCAATTGTAATGATTAGTTGAAATTCACCTTCGATAATTCATCCAAGAGAGGCAATAAGACCGGATAGTTATAAGGCATCACGAATAAGTTGACGCAACTCAGGTTTGTGCTCGCTTTTAAATAGCCAAAAGGATGACCGACCTCAGAATTCTTATAACTGTTTGCAACAAAAACCTAAATGATGGGGAAAAAATCGTTTTAACACAAAAAAAAAACATTTAATAATCCATTCAAATACCTGCCAACAAACCGTCGGTTGCTTCCTAGCCAAAATATACTGCGTAAGTGGTGACGGTTCCAATTCGTACTTATCGAAAGGTAAATTCTCTATCACCAGCGGATCTGAGCTGGTGCAAGTGAATTTAACATTCGGATGTGCAGTCCTGGGCGGTAAAACAGAGCTAGTTAATTCCGGCCAGAAAGATTCTGGGATCGGCCAAAATCCTTGGGAAATAATCTCGATTAAACCACGAAATTTCTTCGTAAAACAAGTTTATCTAACCTAACGGGTATCCTTTCTGCGTGCTCCGTGGGACATAGATCATCTTCCTGCAGTTATACCAGGAAGTATTCGGATTGGTGAGATTCTGCGGTTTATTTTCGCCCAAGATCGGAATGTCTTGACTGTACTCCGATTCCTTCACTAATATGTCGTCTTTCAATGGGTTATCTTCGATTTTTTCTGTCGGTGCCGGCGGATCAGGACCGATTTTTTCGAAATTTATGACCACGCCATTTTGGACCTAAGTGTATGTAAATATACAGTAACCCCCAAAAATGAAGGTACACATTTTTTAATAAAATTAGTTAGAGTTATATCTTGAAGCATTGCATTATAATTAAAATTTTCAATGTTTTGGTTTCTATTAACATTTTTACCAAATCTGTTAACAAGATTTATCTATTAAAATTTAATATGACAGCTGTCACATCCTATTTTTAATTTTGGTCTCCTTTCATATTACAATTAAATAACAAATACATTACTTGTTCAGGTATTTTTCCCATACAAATAATCTTACCTTTTGCACTAAACTGTCTATGCACTGATTTAACATCCTATGCGAAGTGATGCAATAAGAACGACCTCCAGTTACCTCACACATAGCATCAATAGGACTGCTATCGCTTGGAACTAAACCCGTGTCTCTTTCTATTGCTGGAGTACCTGAAAAGTTAAAAATTTTACATGAAAATTAGCTTTACAATATATTTTCGTCAGTAAATTACCTGCTAATCTTAAAACAAGAGCGAACATCCTCTGATCCCACCGAAATGGTTCCCTTGTCAACTCCGATCCAGGTATTGGAGAATTCATAGGTAAATTAAACTCCTCATGCAAGCCATTAACTTAAAACATAAATAAAAACTGCTTACAACGGCTAAACACTCAAACTAAATCAATTAAAACAATAATTATTGAAAAATTAGAAAGTATTTAGATAATAATAAATTGTAGTATAACACTTTTAAACGTAAAGAATGATATTTGTGGTAAAGATGAGGCAATCTATATATTTTGATCGTCTATCAAAAGGGTTCCTCATTGGTCCGTCCTGGACCAATTTGTTTGTTTCTCATTTACACAAGTATTCTCCTGAGGTGTGTTAGTCATATCAAATAAAATGAATAAACTCACATATTTCATAAATAAAACTGACATTTATTATTATGGTTAATTTTGTAAGAATGTAATTTTAAAAGCTGACTCATAATAAATTAAACAGACAAAAGTTCTATTTCATAATATAATTAGTTTTGTAGTTAAATCAAATGAAAAAATATTTAATATTTACCTGTAGATAATTTTCCACCATCTGTAATTAATACAATAACAGATGTTTCCAAAAAGAAAGGACACCTTCCTTGCCCGTACGTATCGATCCCAGATGTCATACGATTGATATTTAATATATCAAACGCCTGTTTAACGGCTACACCCATCGTAGTCATGGAATAACATTGGAGATTTTTTAATTCGTTCATGAACGTCGCCAGATTCTCTTTCCAACCTGTATGCAATCATATCGCAACAAAACAAAATAAAATTTATCCATTCATCTGAAAAGCGGTCTTAAAAGATGCATAAATCGAAACGACTTTTTACCAGCTTTTATATTGTTCGGTGGCTCTTCGAATGTGAGCAACATGTATCTGTCGATCCGACTCTCCGGGCTCCTCTGTCGGATCTTAACGAACGTCTCCACGGCGGATTTCGCCACATCCAAGAGCGTGGTACGGCCCCCGACGTATGTCCTGAAATGTTTACGCTGGAGTAATAACCTCAATTTTTTTTTGTTTTCACGAACGTTGTTTACCTTTGGAACATGGACGCGGACGTATCGATTAGAAAGACTATTATAGTCATCGTTTAAATCGATCAAGGGAGAGCTTATCGCGGTATAAAATAGCATACGATTAACGAGTAAACGAACTGCTTTTCAGCTAGTTCAAAATAAATGACATTTAAAGAGCGGTCATATTGGATTTGAAATAAATTTGAAGTTCGTAACGCAAGGGAGCCAACATAAATTCTATTACCATTTGGTTAGTCATACGCACTATTAAATATAAATAAAATAATACATTATAATGGGATAAAAATCCACACGAAGCATTCTAATTTTAAACACTATTTAAACGAAATTTAGTAAGGCAGGTTGTGCACAAGGAAGATTATTGTCGCAATCTATACATAACCTTTTGTCTGTTTTTTACAAAACTACGCCATTAACCGGTTAAACTACTTACTAAATGTACCTATTAACCGGTTATTGGAAACAATAATAACTATCTCTAATTGCGTCTCTTCACAATTTCTTCACTCAACGGTAGAACAACAGTAAAACACTGACATAAAAAGGCAATTTCAGAATGAAATGGTATAAAACTGTTTAGAAACAATGTTCTGAAACCCTACCAAGATTTGAATCAACCACATTTATAGGATTACTACTGGTACTTTGCAATATGAAATATATCTTCTTCACTGTTGTATGTACCTATATCTATATCAGAGATCTATATACTTTTAAGAGAAAATAATGAAAGCGTATTTAAAAAAATTTATTAAAAACAAATGACTTCCTAATTATATACATTTCACTTGTTTCCAGTTAAACACATAGTACAAACCCTTAGAAAACAATTATTTTATCATAAATGAGATACCATACTTTCAATTACATTTATTAACAAAAATAAAAAACAAAAAAAAGTGAGACCTTGAGGTAGCAGTCAATACAATAAATCAATTTTATAATCCTGGCACGGCAAAGTTGAGACCACGACCTGCCTCTGCGATATTGTTTTCGAAGGACCAGCATGCTTACTGCGTTTGAGTGGGAGGCATCTTAATACACTAGATAAACTAATCGCGTGATTCATCATCATTCTAATAAACGCTCCATCAGGAATGTCATTCTTCGTGTATGTTGAATAATTTCGCCACCTCGTTAAGATCATCGTACTTCTTCTCGTCTTGCAGGACTTGCCTGGCGACCTGCATCCGATTGAAAACGTTCCAGAGTAGGATTCCGACAACGATGTCGTCTCGCAGGTAGAATATGATACCCTTCCCGAAATCTTCTCCCTCCTTCGGCTTGCTCATCTCCCTCCGTTTCGCTTGACCTTTCTGTTGGGATTCGGCCAGTTTCTTTTGTTCGATGAACTTCTTACATTCGTCAGGTATCTGTAAGAAAGAAAAGCTGTAGTAATTTAAGGGTTTTACGGGGCGAGAACGGTCAAATACTTCTTCGTCCGATGAGGTTCGAAGTCCCTCGTCCGTTGTGGTGACTAAAGCTTTAGGGTTGTCTCTATCGGTGGCTTTAGCGAAGACGCCAACAGTCGGAAGGGAAGAATCCACTATACCGATAGCTTCAAAGCCGACATCGGGACCTAAATCGGACCAAAACATGCTTTGGTGTAAATAGGGCTTGGCCCCGCCCGTCATGTTTTCACCGGCCAATCGGCCGGATATGACGGCGTGATCGTGGTGTTCCACTCGTCTTCGTCCTAGTTTTACGTCGTAGAAACACGAGCAGTCACCAGCCTGATGGAACGTTACGAAAAAGTTATTTAAAATTCTTTTCAGATTGTTTCAAAACCTTACTATGTATAAATGCGAACGAGCTTGCAATTCAGTATTAACTAAATACCCTCCGAAATCTGGATCGACTTCAAGGTCGCTCTTCTCGGCCATTTCCGTATTTGGCGTCACTCCCACTGCGACGAGCACTTGATCGACGACAAGCGGATCTCCATTACTCAAAGTAATCCTGACTTTCTCCCCTTGCGGTACCGCGGCCGTCACTTCGGTGTTCACCAAAACCTATCGGAAAAATTGAACCTATCGAATTGAGAATCGGAATCCCGCCCCGTTTCGTTTTACCTCCACGCCCATTCCCTTCACCTTATCCGTCGTCCAGAAGCTCAGATACTCCGGCAACACCTTACCCAGATTCCCGCCCTCCTTGAAGATCTGGTAGATCTTGAAGTCGGGATCTTTCTTGAACTTGTGCGCCAGCGAACAGGCCAACTCGCTGCCCAGGAATCCCCCGCCCACGATCGCAAGCGATTTGGTCTGTTTCAGTATTTCGTTGAGGTATTCGAAGTCGTAGATGTTCCGGTAGAGGGTGACGTTCTCTTTGACTTTCTCTTCGGCTAGATCGAAGACGTCCAGGTTCCTGGGGCTGGCGCCGGTCGCGATGAGGCACTTCTCGTATTTGATGACCTGTCCGTTCTCGAGGTAAGCTTCCCGCGCTACCACGTCGATGTGGGAGATCGACCAGCCTCTGGCTACTGCTACGCCGCCGTTGGCGCTCGCTGGCAAGTCTTTACAGCTCACGTAGAAGTCTTCCGGTTCGTAAAATAAGCTGGGAAAAAGAATCGAATTTTGTCGTTGGAGGCAAACTGTATAAATTGATGAAGTAAATGAATTTCAGGTAGAAGCATTCTTGTAGAACGAGACCAAAATATTTAACTTCAATTAAGGAATTTAAAAGAATTAGGTCGACCAATGTATTATTTGAATTAAACTTGGGTAAATGAAGGCCATACAAAGAAAGTAAAAATCTGTATATACAATAGTGTAAAAAAACCAACGTCTGGCACTCATGGAATAGCTGCCTACAGGAGAAACCCATGAGGAAAGGGGAAGACGCTTATTGTTTTACACGTTGGTTGTAAACATGGCTTTGTTAATACAAAATTTTCGCTTTTCGAAGGTAAGAAAACTAGAGATTATCTTGAAGAGATCAATGTGTCAGTTTTTGAAGAATGGTTTGACTATTTGTTCGCCCCACTCCCAAAAAAATTATACCCTACGTATTTCTGCAAAAATAAAATTCAAAATGCAACAAGAATAAACTCTTTACAAAATAATAAATGTTCACCGTGATATGTGGTTCTCAAGTGGTAAAACTGGGCGTTATCAAGGGCTTCCGAGAAGTTGCTCAATTGGCAACGTTGCAAAAGCAGTTACACACATTCCTCTACGCAACTAAAGGCGGTTTTTTGTTCCAATTAGATTTTGCTCCGATGAAAATCGTTTTTGCCTCACAGGTATATGTTAATAAAGAAGAGGTGAGTCAACACGAATAAATCAAATATGACACCATAATTGGCGTGAAGTTTAATAAGTTATTGCGATAGATCACACAACTTTTCAACGTTTATTTATGTGAGTTTATCTGCACCATCCCAATTTTCTTTATTTTTAACATGAATTATATTTTTACCTTCGTTGCGAGCCGTTCCATTGTTTGAATTCCAAATTTTTACCCAAGGTCGCATCGTCACCGTACCAAATTTCCTTAGAGAGCGGAGGCCTCATATAAGGATAAAAACCATCGTCCGATATAACCAACACCTAAAATCGATAAAATCGATTAATATTTCGCGATCAAAAATAGTGTATACATACTTTAGCTACCGGATCCGACGATTTAATGGCCCTAAATGCAGAAAACGAAGCGGTTCCACCGCCAATCAATAGATACGGCACTTCCTTGGGAATGTCCCTGGGATCCGACGGTATCTTCACCGGTTTCTTCTTTTCTGCAAACACAATAATCGTTCAGCGATTCGAAAATAATAGTAATTGCATATATTGTAAACGTACGTGGCTTCTTCACGACCACCTCTTTCGGCTTTTTCTTCTTTTCTTCTTTCGGTTGCCTTTCGTTTAGGGCGTACAATAACTGCGGGGAAGGGTGGGGGAAGGATGTCACGATTAGGTTGAAAAAAGAGCAGCGATTGAAATCGATTAACTTACTGCGAATAACGCAAGTGCAGCGGCTAAGATACCTCCGAGTAGAACTAATCTATTCCTCCTCCTGTGGCGGGCTTCTATTTCGTCCCACGCGCAGTCCGGTTTGGGCAATTCGCTCATAAGATTCGGTTTGGGACATTCTTGTAACGATGGAAGCGGCTGCAAAAGATTTAACGTTACTTCTTAAGAAATGACTGAAGTTTATGGGACCAACATTTTTTTTTTATACTGAAGAAAAAACAAACAGAGATATTTATTAAAAATAGAAATAATAAAAACAGAACACGGACAACTTATACAGAACTGTATTAAGTAGTATTTGTGTAAACATTTTTTAAAAAAATCATATCACCCCCAAATTATGACTTGTTTTTAATATATTTTATATTTCGCGCTACATATTTGCACAATTAAACATTACAAATGAAATAGATCTAAAAATGTTGCCTTTTTCTTATCAACAAATGGCTCATTCAAATAAAGAAAAAAAAATAGCAGAACACGTACAATTTCGAAATTAAATTAAAACATTGTGCCACCATATTCTTCATTTCAGTTTTGAAAAATCATCGACTTAATACGATTCTGTATAACCTTCAAAGTTTGTTTTACAATTTTCTACACTAAATACAGGTAGAAGAGATTTAGGAGGAGAGATTAAGGATACTTTGCAGTTTTAGAGATTTGATTGCGTAAATACAGAAAAAAGTTAAATTAAAAAATTAATCACTGTTTTTTGAAAAACCGCAACTTTTGTTAAATACGGCGCTGCATTTTATATTTCCGTCAGACCAAATATAGCGCGAAGAGATATGTATGTATTAAAACCCACACTATTTTTGTTTTCAATAAATGATGTATTCTAAAAAAATAATGATAAAGCAGTTCTTTTATCCAGCAAAGTGTTAAAAATTATTGCATAAAATATGTCCACACCATATTTTTTTACGTTTCTTGCTGCATTTTTTCTTGTTAAACGCGGTGAGAAAAGACTTGATGATCAATACATGATGATAATAACAATAATAATAATTCTACACATTTCACAAAAACAAAACAGTACAGCACTGCTCGTATTCAAGGCTGTACTATTAACAAAAAAAAAAAATAAAATTAAAAAATTCGTGGCAAAATATTTACTGTAGAAACCTAAATGTATAAGGTGCTGTATTAAAACAGAATAAATTTGAATATTAGATTTTCAAAGCAGAAATGTATAACAAAAAATTCTAATGTTAATAAATTTTTTATAATTAAAAAAAAAGTTATCACAAACCAAATAAATATCACCAACTAAAATATCAATTAATTCTAATAAAATAACTACCAGTCTTAAATATCATTCATTGATTCACCACCCTGTAACTACTTCCTAACCTATAAATTAAAATCTTTCACATAATCTTTCCATTCATTACTCTACAAAATCAAATATTATATCTGAGGTACCACTTCAAAATTTTTCCTATAAACTTCACCTTACACCCAATACTCATATTCCTGCTGTGATTTCCTAACCTATAAACTAAAATTGCTCACATAATTTTTCGTTTCAATTCAATACTCTACAAAATCATATGGATATGTCCAATGTAACACTTTCAAACTCGTCCCATAAACTTCCGCCTACATCCAATATTGTATTCCGTTTCATGAGGTGCTTAAAGAATATAAGGAATAAGGAATATAGGTACCTTTCTTTCACAGACACCTGATTCAGGAGGTTTACAGGGTTTTAGCTCTCGGGGTTTGCAATCACTGGAGCCAAGGGAGGATTTAGTTACCTGCTTAATCGGTTCTGTTTTCCGACATGTCTTATCATCTTTTTTCTTACTATAAAATCTGTGTGTGATTATTAAAACTTGTTGCTTCTCTGGAAAAGAAAAAGATCTACTGAGTGTAAATTAAATGTCAGTGTCATTGCGTTTACGTTAACTGTTAATTTCTGCGCCAAACTTATAAAGTTACCACGTGAATTTTAGGTTAAGAAAGATGAATAAAGCGTTTTCTATACGTTTCTACAATCAACAAGCGTAAATTCATAAACTTACCCAATTGATTTTGCGTATAAACTTTGACACCTGGGCGAATTGTTTTAACGGCGAGATTTGCGATTTTTCCCAGCCTAAACATTTTTGCCGGGTGTGTTACGTAAATGGTGGTAATCCACACCCGGGATTTTTAATCTTGGCGACGCGCTGGATAAACCATTGCAGTGAGGTGCGTTCGATGCGGTAATGTAATGTGTGGATGAAATTAAATTATATTAATTTTGATAGATGAATATTTGATTTTGTTTCATTTAGACATCATAAACAATACATTTGTTTCCCTACAGAGGCAACTTCGTTTCGCATAAGTCCCTTTATTTTACTCAATGTTTGGTGTTCAGGGTTTTAATTACGATATAATTTAAATATTTGAAGGTGTTTAATACTCCATTAGCTGGTAATTTCGTCTAAATGTTTAATAAAATAATTTTTCATTCAACATTCGTTGAAAAATGAACATAACAACAATGATTTGACATTTGTAGAGAAGCATGGTGATTTTATTTTGTGCGTGAAATACGAGATGAAGCAAATAATTATTTGGTTAAATGAAATCTTTATTATATCAGATTTAATCACAGCTTCAATAACAAAAGCACAGAATGTTTACTTATATCATGATATATAACAAATCGAAGATTTCGCGCAGTTATTTAAGCAGCAAGTATATTATGTCCATTAAAGACGCTTTGCAACTTTTATGTATGTAAGTGGTAATTTCTTTTAAGCGTAAAATTACATTGTTTTTGCAATTGAATGTATAAAAGCAAAATAAAAATGGGAGAAAATTTAAATCTTCAAAGTTGAGGGTGACATCTATTAACTGAAAGTTGTAAGAGAAATATATCCGATTTTGATGGGTAAGATAGTGAGCAGGTGGATTGATCCAAGTCCCCATTACATTCCTGTAAATTTAAACATAGCGTTGCGACATCTGTTGATTAGGAGCGGAACTATTAATGCAAAGATATGTCCAGTAATGTAGGAAACATTTCTTCGGGTAATATAATGAAGGGTATATCTACCCTTCATTGTTAGATGGCGTAAACATTTTTATCCTGAAATTAATAATCATTGTTTTTCTTTTCTTATTTATGTATTTTTAAAAATATTAATTATTTTTATATTTGCAAATTCCACCTGTGATTAGTAAAAGTTAAATTAATCATTGACGTTACATTTAATCAAACTTAGAAACGTATTATATAAATATGCATAGTATTAGAAGTTTGTTAATAATGTAGAAAGTTTGTAAGAACAAAATTTTCAAAGTCTTGGAAGTTTGTTTCCGATATTTATTAATTATTTACCAGCAAAGTGTACAAATATAAAAGCTAGGGATAAACAAAATTATCGTTTAAAGGTAGTGAATATTCATCAGAGTTGTATCAAAAATATAAATAGTAGATACAAGTAGGTAGTTTTTGTATGTAGTTTTAAAAATTTAGTGATATGGTATGATACATTAAATTTTTACGACCTATATTGTAAGTATTAATTGGTTCATATCCTAAAATTGTAATGTTTTACATAGTAAGGTTGTTATTAAAAAAAATGAGCAAAGTTTTTTGATTGTTTCTATAAAAAACAATATTTTTAGTTGAAAAATAAAATAGCTAATGTAAACTTGAATTATAAAAAAAGCAGGTATATATAGTTCTATTTTCGTACATCCTAAAAACATAAAATTGCTAGTAAAAGCATGAGCACCTTAGGATAATCAAGAAAACCATAAAAAATATTTGTTATAAGAGTATTTTATTTCAACAAAGTACCTACTTTAATATGTCAGAATATATTTATTACACAATTTATTAATTGTATACAACATTCATAAAGTTCCTGTCAAACGAAAATAAAAGTGACTTGGAGAGACAATAAACATTTATTTTTGATTCATATTAAACAATTCTTGCAAGCATGGGATAATAGTGTATATTTTTTACATGCTAAATCCATAATTGAGAAGAAAATGTATAAAATTAATAATTTTGTCAAATTATATAAATAAAATAAGAAAGGAAGCAACACAAATTATAAGTTTATAATGTCAAACTCCATTTGATGACAGTTTTATTAAAGGTACTAACTTTGCATCGTATCTCATAAGCGTGTCATAAGAGTTATTCGCGCTGTCAGACGATTTTTATTTACCGACGGCAAACGGTTACCGTCGGCAATTGTTTTGCGTTTTCACCTAGCTGCCGTCGGACTTTTTCCCGGGTAACGCGAGCACTAAACCGGTCAAACTTTTTTTATATTTCCCGACAGTTCTCCGTCAGTTATTTATTTAATTTTGTAGGTAGGAATTGCGTTGGTGGTATTTTTGAATAAATATGTAATAAATTGTTTGATTTTGCCATTTTGAAAGATAAATAACGCAAATTATGCGTTAAAACTCTACAAATCTGAGTTTGAACAAAGATTCTTTGGTTTATTGGATATGAAATTTGATTTTTTTGAATTTCTTTTTATGAGTGGTTTGGATTTAATTTATTTAAATAGTAAATTATTTGTAAATTAATCTAGTAGGTAAATATGATACATTTTTTTGATTCTCAAAGAAATTATTTATCAAATTTTACAATAATGAAGCAATAAATCTTAAAAATTACTCAATATAGGTAACTGGGGTTAAAAAAGAAAATAAAATAAAAGTAAGGTTAAATAAAATTTGTATATGTGGAATTAAATATTTTACTATTCAAAATATATTTTTAAAGAAATTTAAGGAAATAAGTTTTTATGTGAGGCCTTGATGAAAAAATTAAATAAAATCCCTGGTTGTATGTAAAATTTGAATTAAATATTTTAATATTAAAAAGATATGTGTATTTATTAAAAATTAAAAAAAAGGGGAATATAATGTTTATTTCAAAATTATAGCTCAAAAATTTAAATAAAATCAAATAGGATTAAAAGAAAATTCCATAATACCAAACATTAAATAATTCTTATAAATTTTGAATTAGCCATCTGAAGCAAGTATTCTTCTTCTTGTAACATTGAATTCAGTTTAAAACAGTTCGTATCATAACCTCAAAGCTATCATTAACCTTTCTTTACAGCTCCCATTTTCAAATTTCGCATCCGCGTTAGCAACCATATATATTTATCAAAATTTAAAAGTAGTTTTTATGTTTTTACCAAACTGAGAGCCCAAAAATTTAAGTAAAATCAATTAGGATTACAAAAGAAAAATCTAGGATACTCCAAACATTAACAGAAACTATTATAAATTTTGAATTTGTCACCAGAAGCAAGTATTCTTCATGCTAACCTACGATTCAGTTTAAAACAGTTCGTATCCTAACTTGAAAGTTATCATAAATCTTTCTTTACAGCTCGCAATGTGTTTGAAACATTTCAATTTGCACCTGCGCGTTAGCAACCAATTCATGAATTCGCTCGCTTTTATAATAGAGAAAATAGATCTTTTAGATACTATATTATTCGTATAGCAAGTAAGGTATTAGTCAGGTGGGTGTGATTGTGTTGATACATATTTTGGTATACCACGCATCGTAATCGAGGTACCGGAATTCACGTAACCACTCATCCATCAGCGCTGAACCAATCGGCGCGTAGGGAAACCGCCCTTTCCTGTAACAGGTTGCGCGGATGTTCAACAAACATCGAGCGGTCGCTCACGCCCGATGCTCAGATGTTTCTTTCGATGTGTAGCCGCTGAAAATATAATCAATAAATCTTGGAACGCGCTCGTCTATTTGTATAGGTATAAATATAACGCTCAAATATGCAGCGGACTGTTGCGTATCGTCGAATATTTTCGTATGAAATTGAATGCCGTTTGAATTTTGTAATGGAAAATTTCATTTATTTTTTTTTATTAAATTAGATACTTATATTTTATAGATACATACATATATAATTCTGCTCTGTAAATTTGGCATAATTATTAACATTTTTTCTATTTGTATGAGTTGAATGGCAATAAAATTGGCAAAGAAACAGAAATTCAAGAAAAAATATGTTATTCATATGTATTTAAACATTTTATTTTATATTTATGTACATACTTTTCACATGTTTTTTGATATGTGACGATTACTTTCACAGTGATTTTTAAATTCAACTTTGAATTTTTTCTTTCACATTAATTAAGATCATTCATTATTATTATTTATTTGTTCATTTTACTGTACATTTACAGAAATCTTTCTATGGAATCTTGTTCAATAAATGTTTTATTTTCATATCTTGCCGTTTAAATTACTAATCTTAACAGTATCACTTTAATACTAAAATTATAATCAATAAACAATATTATTTTAGGTTGTACTTATTAATATTATAAATTACCTATAAATCCTTTTGCCAACATTTATAAATATCTGTAAATATAAATAAAATATGTAGTAGTCTATTACGTAGATAAAATTTTCTTAGCAAAAGTTTTAATAGTCTTACTTGAAATCCTTTAAATTTTGACAAATTAGTTCAGTATACAACTCAACGTTTGTAACTGTAGATTTAATTTACACTACCCCGAAAAGTCTTGCTGTATTTGTTTTAATATTCTATATAAGCGACAGATGCGATGCGATTTCGACATTCGAAGTTTTTATTAATACTATCGGTCAAGTAGGATCACTAAAGATTTCAAATTCTTATTCCGAAATGATATATATTTTAGGTGAAAATGAAATACAAAATTTGTTATCGCTAAAAGTAAGGTTTCTCATATAAAAATCGTTCTGAAATAAACATTTGTAGGTACTCTTTTATACTCCTGTCCGTTTCATTTACATCAAAGGAAAAACGATAAATGCGTACAAGCTTCAATATCGCTTGCAACGTCTCCCTCGATGCTATTTCGTCGCTTGTCAGTCGTGCAGGTTTAACTTTGTACCATAGTACCTACTTACATACAGAATATTTATAATATTTTAAAATATACATTCATTGTATAAAATAACCTGAATAGATAAAACCCAATAAATTAAGAGGCGAAATTTAAATTTCTCACAAGTACTTTTAATTACTATTTATAGAACATAAAAATTTAATACAAAAATCGTTAGTAATTTTATATTTAACGTTTACCTTCCCTACTAAAAACGATTGTCGAAAATTTGAATTTTTAGATTTCTAATCTTAAAAATTATTCCAGGGTAATAAGGGATTTGGGTATAAATCGGATAATTATCTGGGCGTTGGCAGCACTGATAGAAGGTGACATAACCCTAAACAATTATGTTTTTCTTTTTTCTAGATTTTACTTTTCTATCTAGAACTGAATTAAGACAAATTGTTGGAATTGGTATTATAAATAATGAATTATTTTGTTGAAAATAAAAAATTGGATAACAGTAAATTTGATATTTGTCTAACATAGAAAATTTTTGAATTTTATGAGAATTTTAGAGTATATTTTCATTTCTGAAATGCTTATTTAAAAGTGATTTTGGGTGTTACATATACAATATCTGCTATTATTTAAATGGAAATGTAAGTTCTTTAAGAATTAAGAAAACAATAAACAATGCAACATGGTCACTTGATGTATAATTAGGTAAATATAAAAGATATGATAAATATACATATGTATATAAATCTATTATCATAGTAATATTTTAATAAAAAATCATAGATAAATATATCTAACATAGCACTTTAGATTTAAATCTCATAACAGTTGTTAGAATATACGATATATAATTGAGATCAAGTTCACAAATGAAAAGCAATAGATGTTAAATATAAATGTATTTGTATCTTTTTATAAGTTATAAAAATAAACAACTTTTTCTCTTCTATATTTTTTTTTTAAAAGCGTTTTATGTTAATTTATTACGTACAAAACAATAATACCTTTGTTTTGTAGCAGGTATTTAATCTGTGGATTACATAGAAGAGTGAGTTGGTATCACAGGCATATTTTTACTGCCCCAAATGCATTAATTATTTAAAGATTTTATTAATATTTCGTAAAGGCAGATACATATCTGTGTGTAGTATAAATATAAATTTAAATACTTATTGTATATACAAATATATTGGCAGTGGCAGTTAATTATATAATAAAATCAATTAATTATTATGTAAAACATACAATTTACAAATTTCAGATTACTCGTTTAAATAATGGTAATAATATATGGTACATACATTAATTCCTTATAAGTATCTTACATAGTTTAAATAAATTATTTATAAGTGTTTTATTTGTCTATGTTAAAAGATATATACTAGGTGCATAGCTCAAGGTATTTCGTATTTATTAATGCTATCAGAATAATGACAATAATAAATCAATCTTGTAAAAAATTTCTAGTGTAAATACCTAACCTATATTACATTTGGGTATTTCAAAATATTGCACTTTGGGTGTGTGGTAAAATGGATGTCACCTTGATATGTATCATTAAGTTTTTGTTTTAAATTAGAAAATCTATTTTTCGAAGCTACAAGTGAAGAGCAATTCTTTTCATTTTATTTTTTACTTTTCAAAGAGACGGCACTAGTTGTTATTTATAATTATTTTTTTTTCAGTAATTAATTTGAACTGAAAATTTGCAGAAACATTTTCAGTGATTTATTTTAATGTCGCACTGTAATCTTTTAAATTGTATAGATAATGGCTATTTCAATTAGAAAACTATTCAAAATAATGCATTTGAATAATTTTCTAATTAAAATCGTCATTATCTACAAGTTATTCTTTTATTAAATAAAAATAAATTTTACGTTGTTGTTCGAGATAGTGAATTATTTTTGCTGTTTCCCCGCGAGATTATTTTTTTTTTAAATTTATTAGGCCTTTTAGTTAATAATAAATACAATATTTATTACTTTGCAATTCCGATTTAGCAGGAAATAATTGGCATATACATTTTTTTACATCTTTAGATATATTATTTAGGAATATCGATGAAAAATCAAAATTAATGACAATAAAAAAAAAAAAATACATTCCTGACAATAAAAAATAAAATTTCTTGTATTTAAAACATTAAAATATCTAAGTATGAATTTGATATAAAATCCCAATAGGTTGGATTCACTTTTCCATGTTTAAATTACTAATTTGAATTTTATTTATTATATAATTTCAATTTTACTTACAATTAATGAATCGCCTTGTAATTTGTTTTAAAATATCTTTTTTAAATTTGTTTTTGTCGCATAAAATAAAATATCTAAAACAAAGTTATTTTACGAATTTCAAAACGTTAAATTAAAAAGAATATTTTATGTGAAATTACAACAAAGTTTTATTAATACATACAGGGTTACGGAAAAAATAACACCGCCCTAGGTTTTGTATTGATCGAGCTGGTACGAGAGAAAATGTAAGTAAGCGTGCGCCATTTTTAACAACGGGGTTACGGGTACGGGTTTTGTAACATTTCTAGATTAATTTTTTAACAGTATGTATTAGATTCATTGCTAAATAATAGATAGGTATTATTTAATAATGTATGTTTTAAAGTTAATACAATATAAAATATTATTTATTTTAATGTTAAAACCTAAAGTTGTATGACATATTAAAGATACATATTAAATTTTGTATAATAATTATTAAAACACGTATTTGCTATTAAAAATATTATAATATTAATGAATTATATTTATATTATAATACATTTCTAGATTAATTTTTTAACATATATTAGATTCATTGCTTTTGGTTTTTTTAAACTTGTTTCTACTTTTGAGCGTTTCTAAGTTGTATGCTATCAGTAGATATCTTACAGTGTTATAGAATAATAAAATAAAAAGAATATTATCAAAATATCTAATACAATTTATTTGTTTAAGTCATTTGAGTGTTTATAAATTGTATAGATACTACCAGTAAATATGCCATAATGTTATAAAAATTATTAATAATACCCAAATACATATAATTTATTTTCTTAAGTTAGTTAAAATTACAATTAATATTATTTTGGTTTAAGAAACACAGTTAAAAAATTACATTTATTTTTGCTTTACTCTGTTGTTAAATTTACAATATTATATTATTAGATATTGTAATATTATCTACATTTAACATAAATATTTTTTCCTAGAATATCTATTTAAATCAAATTTTATTTTGGGATATTTATTAGTTGTATAAGATATTTTTAAATGTAATAAGTAATATTATAAATATTAAATAATAGATATTATTTAATAATATATGTTTTAAAGTTAATACAATATAAAATATTATTTATTTTAATGTTAAAACTTAAAGTTATTTGACATATTAAAGATAAATATTAAATTTTGTATAATAATTATTAAAACAGGTATTTGCTATTAAAAATATTATAATATTAATATAAATATAATGAATTATATTTATATTAATATTATAATAACAACTTGAGCCGGTGTTATAAGTAAATTTAAGTCAAAATATATTAAAGAATAATTTCTACTGTCAAATTTTATCGTACATAACCTATATCTTTATATTATCAAGACAATTTAACAACATATTCAGTTAAACTTTTGCAGCACTCTATATATGCTTCCTGAGAAACCCGCTAGCATAATAATATAGATTCCATCACCTGTGTCCCATGTCCGTTTTTCCCATGACGTTTTTCCTCCGAATATACCATTAATCTTATAATTTTGTATAATTCAACTTCCGAGGATAATTGCGGTCGGCATATTAAGCAATTACCGGCCGATTACCGTTCAATTCCTAATGCCCCTTGATCAATAAGCAATTCACCGGAATTACGAAGAGATTACGAATTAATCCCTATCAAATATTCACCGGATAAATTATATGTTGTTGTAGAAGTTATAATTGTTCGTACAGGGCGAACCGCCTAGCGGTTAGGACGAAATTTTGCGGGCGGTAAAACTAAAAGCAATTAAACATTATGAATTTGTCTACCCTATTTTAACGACAGGGTTTGGTAATTATATATATAAATAGGGGATTATGCACCCTCTTTATCCTATAATTAATGTTAAATATCTTGATTGCAACTGAAACTCTTATATTCCCCAAGGAAAATGTATTTTATTATGTTATATTTTTGTGCTTATATTTATATTAAAATATAAATGAAAACAGATTTTAAATATATCTCTTCTTTATTAATAATAATAAAAAGAATATTCATCACATCTCCTCCATTATATAATCTTTTAACCTAAATATTTAAGAAAAGATTACTCAATATTCAATAGGATATACAATAATAGCATAAGACAGATAATAAACCACATAGTTTGACTCACACTATTTCATTAACACATCACGTAAACAAACTATTTTATCAGATCAAACTGCTCTATATAAAAGATTTTCACATTTTTTTTTACATTACACTAATAATTAGTTTTGTAAGACGCTGTACCACGTTGTTAATACTAATACAAACAGAATGTTCTTTTTCGTACGTATAATCGGTTTTTTCTGTTTAATTCTGTCTACTAATAAATATGTCGAAAGTGCAAGTATTGGCAATGGAATAATACCCAGTTTAAATTTGAGAGAAATGTATCGTAATTACATTGAAAGAAACGCGAATATTCAAGAAGATGCCATATTATCAGTGGTATGTGTTAAAATGTTAAACCGATTTCATTTTGAGGTTAGATTTTAAACTTGTAATTTAAAATTTTATGAATAAAACAATTTTTTAGGTATTTATTTATATGAATTGAAATAAATTAGTTGTTAAGTTTTATTTCTTTACATATTTTGTAAAGGAATGTTATAATAAATAAAAAATAGTAGAACATAACCTAAAAATATAAAATATTCACCTACTATCTTTATTGTTAAATCATACTAAAAAGAATATTAATACTTAAAATAGCAATAAACAAACAGTATAACACATAAAAAATATTTATCAACGATTTAATATTAATTTAATAGAATTTATAGTTAATTCTGATACTAACATAATGAGTAGGTAACGTATTAGCACTTCACTGTTGATAGATACTTTATAAATATTACGTCATGTGAATCATAGTTCAATATGTAAAACATAAACAATATATAAATAACTATATACATAGATTCACTTACGTAAATTAATTTTATCTAGACTTTTTTGTATATATGTATATCAGCAAATAAAACAATTAGCTACTTGTTATTTATTATATCTAGCTGCACAAATTATACAATAAAATTAGGAAATCAATCTTTTATAATGAGCCACAATAAATATTATGTATGGCATTCAAAAATGCTTTCTTTGTTTAATTTAATACTTTAAACATTTTCTTGTTTTTGAATGAATTACAAATAATTTCGTTTTTTATTTTTAGTATAATTATTATTAGAGACTAGATAAAGCTTATAGAATATTATAGGCAAATTTGTAATATATAATTGTCTTAAATATGTATCTAGGCTATACAAATATTTACATGCATTGAAATAAAAATTTCCTAATAAGGGAATTAAGTTGTAAATATATTGTCATAGATCAAACTTGTTTTCCGTAATCTTTTCTTTTTGGGTAACGTAAACTGACAGAATAAAATCAAAAATCAAACACCTACATATGTGTCATCGTAAAAATAATGTTGATTTATATTTTCATTTTATCTATATTATGAAAATAATACGTTCACTAATTTATTTTTGCGTTTTTATAAACCTGTAACATTTTTAAACATTTATTTCCAATATTTTTTTATTACAAGTAATTTTGAGTCACTTAATAATTTTTAGAGTTTGTCAGTATTTTTTCATACTTTTATTGCTATTTTTGTTTAACTTTTTATTTTCTTGCAGATATTTATTATCGATTCACCCTATACTTTAGAATTAATAATAACAAATGTAACAAAAAAAAAGTTTTTCCGCCGTATAATACGTAATGCAGTCAGTGTGTGATAAATATTATATATCCAAGAAATCAGAAACTTATTAATTCTTACTGCCTTTTTCGAATCGTTTAAAATGCCTCTTTTTATATTTTTAGTGCCTAAACATTTTGATAATGATTATGTTTTTATATAATTTTTAATTTATTTTAAAACTAATGTTGATGGTAGGTATTGTTACTATTTATTTCACCTGGCATCACGATTTATTAAATTATATATAACAGATTCAAATTTTTTTTCTAATTATGTGCTTACAAATTGTATTATTTTCCACACGCAAGAGTACAAATTTAGGATTTTATAATAATACTATTATATCTACGTTAATAATCAAGATATTTTTATATCTTTATGTTGAAATTATCAAAAATACCTAATTGTTCGAAATTTGAATCTTGAAATGAATGTAATATCTATAATATTGAATTTATAATATTAGGTATCTATTCTTGAGTGTATTTGACTTATTGTAAATATGTATCTATACATATAATATACATATATATATATATAGATAATATACATATGGTACGCATTTTATAACCTATAAAATTTGTTACAACCAATAGACAAACGATAGCAAAATTCAGAATATATAACTGCAATAACATTTTAAATTTATATATATGCTTACAATTTTATTCGATCCACTTGGCATACTTATGGACTAAAGGTAAATGCACCAAGATAGTTCATTGTATCTTATACAGAGCGTGCGTAAAAATTGTTAACACATTGGTGCCGAAAAATGCAGAAAGGTCAAAAATTTTAAATGGAATACCCCGTTTTTTCTTCTTTATTATTGTCCAACTTTAAAAACAAGGGCGATTTACTATTAAGTTTCCTATATCTATCGACAAAAGTTATTTGAAAGAATAGTTATTTGTATCACTAGGCCAGAAACTATAGTTTTGCAAGTGTGAGCACTGTTTGTGTGGCTGAGGCGAAGCCGAGTTCCCACAAGTGCGAATACTTTTCTTCTTCTCCTTTGAAAGAAACATCTGAAGATCAATGGATTGCTAATAGCGGATTGTTCTTGTGACCATCCCGTTCACCGGATTTAGGACTGTTGGATTTTTTTGTTTTGGGTACTATAAAGTTTATTCCAGGCCACTAAATTAATTACTACTTCAACATTGCTAACTTAATTCCTTTACTGTATCAGATTTCAGTCTTGTAATATGCATGTATATTCTGTTTTTGTTAATCTTGTAGCTCTGAGCCATTATTTTTAAAATTTTGTAGTATACGTTTTAATGCGGGTACGGACGGTGTCACATGTTCTTGATATTACTTTGTTACATTCTCCACAGATAATAAATAAATTTGAATAGTCTTCGTTTGTGCAGTTAAGACGCGCTGGCATTTTGGTTTAAACAATATTGACAGTTCTACTGTAATTGTTTTAGTGTCATCTTGGGCGCGGCTAACTTGCCACATTTTTAAATAAAAGAAAATACTTTTCTTTCAAATAACTGAAAAGCGTTTGTCGATAGGTATAAGGAATTCAATAGTAAATCACCCTTATTTTTAGGGTTGAACAATAATAAAGAAGAAAACACAGGATACTTATTCCATTTAAAATTTTTAATCTTTCTGCATCTTTCAGAACTAATGTTTTCACAATACACGACCTGTATAAAGTACTATTATTTTATGCGCCATCTTGATGCATTTAGTGGATCCAAGAAAATCGGAAGCACATTTTATGAGATACAGAATGAGCAACCGGATGTGACCACCACGTGACCTCAAATTTTAAGGTGGCGACATTGTTAAGTTGGTAGTACAAGATATGTCACATTACTGATTTGTCAATATGTTTATAACTTAACCTTAAAATAAGAGACGTGATATATTTTTTTTCAAATACGTTAAATGTCAGATGACAGAACGTAAACAATAAGCAGAGCAGTAAACAGTAAAACAAAAAAATACACTTTTTCTGTGACGTTCGTGGTCACGTGGTGGTCACATCCGGTTGCTCGCTCTGTACTAACGTTTTTTTTAAGGGATTGTAACTTGCATTGTCACTTTTCTGCAAGGGATGGAAATATCTCGAAAAAAAATGAATTTAGGTATAGGGATCCATATATAGCATTTTAACTAGAATTTTAAGGGCAATTCAAAAATATAAAAATGCACGGGGTGTTGCATTTAAAATAAGAAAGTTATTATCTATTAGTATACATTCAAATTTTCAGATTTTTCTCGTGAATAGTTCGCCATATAGAGATCGCTGACATTCGGCGTCCGACATTCTGTATAAGTGTATTATCATATTTAATTTTATTTTAACTATAACTTTTGATTGTCAGTTTTTATTGTAAGCTAACTAAATTGGCAGAAATAACCTAAAATTATAAATAATCAGCTGTCAAAATAAACAGTGTGAGGAAAAATTGACGAAAAAATTCAATATTTATTTAATTTTTAATTTCAATTTGACGTTTTTCAATGTAGGTTCTGAATTCGTTTAGGTATGGTGACGTGACTGATTGTTCTTTTTTTTAATGGTAGCTCATATATGTACATATTATTATTATTATGTACTTTATTTATCACTTTGGTGCCTCATATACAGATGTCGAAGTGACAATATAATCTAACAGCTTACCTACATAAAAAAAAATTTAGGAAATATAATACAGGGCGTCTCATAACGAACTGCTGGGGTCGATACATTTGTATGTATATGAAAAACTATTTACTGGAAAACCCGAAAAATTAGGTTCACGCTATATACGGCACTAAAAAAATTTAAATGGAAATTAATTTTTTTTCTACCTTACAATTCTTCAGTTTTATAAAACAAGGGCCATTTATGATTAAGTTATAATACTTATAATACATCTATTTGTAAGAGATTTCCAGTTATTTTGAAAAATAAAGTGTTTTCGTGCGGTTTAAAGAATGTGTCGAGTTAGCTATGGTATATTAAACAATTACAATAGAAAAACACCGCTTTGTTTATGTTCGTACCCGTGCGTTTTACAAAGAGTATGTTATCAGACAAACTATATATCTCAGCAAAAAAGTTGAAAGCCAATAATAAAAAGGGAGATTATTCAGAAATTTTATCAACAAGATTATTTCCTTTGTTAATTCTCGTAATATCATCTGTAGCTAACAATATTGTTATGTATAACGCATTAAAAAGGACAATGACGTCATCATATATTCAGGAGCCTTCTTGCATCTTAAATATGTACTACATTGAAAACTTAAGAATTTAAAATGGGAAAGTCCTGTATATAATACACCTTTCATCATTTAAATTAGTTCTTTATATATTATTACATATTAAAATCGTTTGGTGTTTTTAGCCTGATCTAGTAAGAAAATATGATTATCCCTGCGAAGAACATACAGTAACAACTCCTGATGGTTACATACTGACATTGCATAGGATACCTTATGGCCGTAGTTCTTCAGAGAAAGAGAAAAGACCTGTTGTATTCTTACAGCATGGTATTCTGGCTTCTTCTGGAGACTGGGTCATCACCGGAACTCAGAAAGGATTAGGTGGGTGATATATACAGGGAACTTCAATTGAAACAAGCCCCCTCAAATAACAGTTGTGCCGGAACTTCAATCATACGGGGAGCAATTTGACTTTGAAATTTAACCAAAATCACTTTTATCTAAAATAACTTTTAAACGATAAAAGATAGAAATAAAGTTTCAATCGCTGACTTGCACCGTTTAGGCAGGCTGTTCGGCTGGTATAATTACTTATTTATATACAGGGTGTTACAATAAGCACGGAACGACGTATATTCTGCTTATTTTATCGAATTTCAGAAGTCTGCTATAATCATTTCTTTTGTCGTTAAATGTTGTATACAAGTGCGAATTAGATAATTACACAGGGTGCCCAGAAAATTATGAATTTTGGCTTATTTCTACATTCTAATGAGATACTTTATATGTTGTTCTCACTCTGGCCCTCATGATTAAATGATACCACAAAACAATGTGTCTCATTAATCTTGTTCCAGAGTAAAAATAGTTTCATTTAGAAAGTGAAACTCATTGATTCTCAATTTTCATCTCCATCATTTTCTATTCCAGCCTTTCTACTAGCAGAAGAAGGTTACGATGTCTGGATGGGTAACGTAAGAGGCAACCGTTACTCCAAAACTCATATCTATCTTCAACCGGAAGAAGCCGAATTCTGGGACTTCTCCTGGCACGAAATGGGAGTTAAAGATTTGCCCACAATGATAGATTACGCTTTGGAAAAGACCGCACAGAAGAAGCTAACGTATATAGGGCACTCGCAAGGGAACACCATATTCTACGTCATGTGCTCTGAGTTGCCCAGATACAATTACAAGATCGAAGCTCAATTCAGTTTGGCCCCGATAGCGTATTTGGGTAACATGAAGAGTCCTTTGCTGAAGATCTTGTCCTACTTTAAACGTCCATTAGCGGTGAATTGTAATAAGAAAATATTTGGAGCTTTAAGATAATTTAATTGTTTTTCAGGAGTTGTTTAGTTTAATCGGTATCAACGAGTTCCTACCACAATCTGATTTTATGGCCAAATTAGGTGACACATTCTGCAGGAAAGATCAAGTATCTCAAGTCCTATGCACTAACGCCCTTTTCGCAATTTGTGGCTTCAATAGTAATCAGCTAAACACGACGTTGCTACCAGTGATTTTAGGCCATACCCCAGCTGGAGCTTCTACGAAGCAATTCTTGCATTTTGCTCAGGAAATTCGTTCAGGTATTGTTTTGTATGAATAACTGTTGTGATTGATTGATTTTCACAGTTGGCTAATCTTTCGTAGGGGAATTTAGAAGATGGGACTATGGCCTGTGGAGCAATTACAAACACTATGGATCCTTGTCACCTCCAAAATACAAACTCAAAAACGTTAAAGTTCCAGTTCATTTATTCTACGGTGCTAATGATTGGTTAGCGGATGAAAAGGATGTCATGAAACTTTACGGAGAGCTAGGAAATCCCAACGCGGCAATCTTAATACCAGATTTGAAATTCAACCATTTGGACTTTATTTTTGCGATTGATTCTAAAAAGTTGCTTTACGACAATGTGATCGCGCTAATGAAGAAGTATTACAAGTAAATGATACTTCAATGAAATTTTATTTTGTTTTGTTTCTTTTATGAAGATGAGTTATTTTTATATTAAATGTGTAAATAAAAGTAATTTATTGAAAAAATACGATTTTTTTATTATACAGGGTGTTTTGTGTTTAAGTGCAGGAAATGTGTGGGGTTTTTCTTGAGATTGATTAGAGATGAAATTAAAGAAAATGACGGTGTCATGTTGAGTTGTTACGGAGAAAATGTCACTTTTGTGCCTGAGTCCGGCCCTACGTGTAGAAATTTTTAGGTATAAATAAAATAGTAACCAAATCAGTGTTTTAAAAAAATTAATTTTAAATATTAACAGAATTGTCTGGATGTAGTTCTTAAAAAAGGCTAAAAAATATGATTATTCCAAAGCATGTCAACTAATTTGGAGAAAATTATAAACATAATTTTAGATGTTAATTTGATGACGCTCGTATTTAATTTTTCTTTGCTAAACTTTGAAAATAAGTTGTTTTATATCAGATATGTTAATGACGGCAATTCATAAAGAAAATGGGGGCTTTTTTCACTATATACGCTATATAATATTTAAGGGTAGAAAAATACGTGAGGTGTAAGCAGGGACGAATAAGAAATTATACCCAAAAATTTGCGGCATTATATTGAAGTATGGGAGAGAAAATGATAGCGTTTTTATTTGAGCTCGGTCCTGCACACGGAGAAATGGAGGTATAAATGATAGACTAATTAAGTTAGAGGTGTAGAAAATAAAATATTAAGGGAATTGTATTAATCGGGTTCGTAATTAAATAAAATTATTGCTTTCGAAAAAAAAATAACCTCAAATGTTTCATATTTAAATTAGTAAACAAATAAAATAAATATGCATTTATTTTCATTGAATTCCAAAAAATATTATTACATAATTTGGCGTTATTTTATGCAATACAAAATAATATAAATAATTTGACAGTTTCAGCGTTATAATCTTAAATCAAAATATGTTAACTACACCTTCCTATTAAAAAAAAAAACGATGTAGGTATAATACACGATAGAAATAATAAATATTTATAGTATAATAAATCATGAAATAATTGACTTTATACTTGTATTTTATACAGGGTTTTCCACGGTAGCCGTTCGTTAGAAGTTTCCGAGGTTAGAAAAAATCTGGAACTCTGATTTTTTGGAATCCGGGGCTATTTAAGATTCTCTTTCATTTTAAAATATTTTCAGGGTCTTACCACTTCCGGTTATACCGGAAGTCGCCATAAACTTTCTTATTTTAAATGGAACACCTTGTATATTATTTCATTTTTAAATTCCTGAGAAAATTTTATGATGAGTTCTAATAGGTTTCCCTATACCTATTTTCAACTGCTACTTAGATATCTTGATTTTTTTGAAAATTTTGAAAGATGTAGCGTTATTTGCAACACAGTATCTTTTGCCCATTTTCGACTGGTAATAAACACTTCTAGGGTAGATGGAAGCACAAGAATGACACTTTCGAAATCCACATTGACAATTGATTTGTCGCATACAGGGCTGTCCAAAACTGCATGACCAATTACAAAATCTTCAAAGTTGAAAAAGTTCTTTTTTTCAAATGGAACAGCCTGTATATTATTGGATGATCAGATGCAGAATTTAATTTTGCATCGATTCGCTATGACTTTCCCTATACCTATTTACAACGGTTTTCTTGTTATGTCAATATTTTCTGTTTTAATGTGATTTTTGACAGAAACTGATACATCGTATGTGTTTCATTTTAATTAGAAAATGGAAACAAAACAGGAACATAAGAAAATTTGAAACGTAGTAACAAATGAAAAACAAAAAAATTAGGAACATAATGACAAGAAATAATAAGAAAGTTTATGGCGACTTCCGGTATAACCGGAAGTGGTAAGACCCTGAAAATATTTTAAAATGAAAGAGAATCTTGAATAGCCCCGGATTCCAAAAATTCAGAGTTCCAGGTTTTTTCTAACCTCGGAAACTTCTAACGAACGGCTACAGTGGAAAACCCTGTATAGGGTGTGTAATGTTTAAGTGTAGAAAAAACATGAGGTGTTAGCTAGGGTTGATAAAGAATTAAATCCAAAAAATTGCAGACTTATATCGAAGCAGTGGAGAGAAAATGGTAGTTCTGTGTGCGAGTCCGTGCCTGTGCGCGCTGATGTGTGAAAAATACTTTTCTTTTTATATTAAAGGAATTGCCTTAATAGAGCTCGTAAAAAAGTTAAGAAAAAATGTTGTTCAAAAGTCACTTAATTTGGGGAAAATTATTATCAACGGAAAATCTTTATTATTATAAAATCAATTATAAGTATATTTATTAAGTCGAAGTTTGATGAATATTTAATTTCATTCATATCCAAAAATTATTAAATAATTTGACGTTACTTCAAGTAAAACAAAAAAAAAAAACATTTGTCTGTTTGACGTTTATAATCTGAAATCAAAAAATGTTAAATAAACAAAGATTCTACTTAGCAAAAATGTATTGTGGAAAATAAATATTTATAGTATAGCAAATGATAGAGTGTTTTAATAACAATTAGTTTTAGTATATTTATCGTTAATGATATTGATAAGCCGAGTCTCTAATGTATTGTTTAGGTTAATTTTTTTATCAAACAATAGAATAATTACAGGTGGTTAATTTTATTATAACGAACTCATAATTACGATCTCAATCTCTTATAATATCGCACGTTATTAAATTCTACTTAATACATTGTAATTCTATATCCAATACAAAATATACATACAGGGTGGATCTCGCCTGTATATTATAACTACATCAACTTCTAAAATATGACAAAAAATGCGTAGGTATGTAGAAATACAGAGCGAATTTAATATAATATTTGTAAAGATAAACTCACACTCTTTCAACACTTGAAAAATGTCACTGAACCTCCTCGTGTCTTCTGAAAACCTTAATTATGCGACCACATCATGCCAAATGACATTTTAACCCTTTTCACGAACTAAAGGGACGAACTGGCAATGCGTGTATAGGGGCAGACGACACAAATTACTTCCTTTGTTACTTGCAAATTGCTCTAATTTACCTCATTGTGTCGTCTGGAACTGGTAATTGGTATATAAATTTGTCTCCTAAGGGTAGTCAGGTGCATTTCCGCAAAAATTAGAACCTATACGACGAGAATTGTCGCCCTAACATGTCGTTTTTCGAGTGCGTTATCAATTTTATGGTTTTGAGAATGTAGGTAACGGTTTTAGTTTTGTAAAAGTGTTAATTTTTAGTGTTATCTTGTGGTATGTGAGAACGTTCTTGGATATGTGTTTTTACGAAAATCATACGATGGCAATATAAAAGTGGCAGGTAAAAACACAATCTTTCAAACTTATGTATTTATTGGCATTAATTTTGTGTATTTACGTCATCAGAACAACTTGAAACGGAAGTAATTATTGCACTACAAATTTTAGTCAAACGAATGATTCTAGATTCAAGTTCATGTTTATCTCACGATTATAACCTAGAATAATAAACTTAAGTGCTGATAACCGACAAATTGAATTTGTTTCTTATTGTGCGACGATAAAGATTGTAGTCGTGATAACATTAATAATGTGAGCTTAAAATTTTTGCTCTTCCCATTTCTTTGTCGACACACGCATGAATAATAGCCGAACAACAGTGAAATTTACATCTACTACAGACCAATATTACAACCATGTAGTTCACTTTGGGCTCTTGCCTGGTACAAGCTAACGAACACAATTTGCACCTTTCTTAAACTTTTATGACGTTTACACAATAAACGAATACATCTAAAAATCG
This sequence comes from Cetonia aurata, assembly GCA_949128085.1. Taxonomy (NCBI): domain Eukaryota; kingdom Metazoa; phylum Arthropoda; class Insecta; order Coleoptera; family Scarabaeidae; genus Cetonia; species Cetonia aurata. Next base: position 29,826,056 of record OX421885.1, read on the forward strand.
CAAACTCTGAAATACACGCTTGTGTTTGTCATGGGCTACTAGATGATAGTTTTTAAATTAAAAATGCAAATAATTAGTTCTTTTATATTTTATAGATAACTGATAGAAATGGAGCCCATAAACTATATGTTTTTGAAAAGAGAAAAAAACACTCTTAACTATGGCATTGCCTACTATGATTTATATTAAAAAAAATCAATTTTATGCTGCAGACCAAAAATGAGTCGATGAAATAACAATCTGAAAGTCGATTCTATTGATAAAAGTGCCTTAATAATGTCAAAACGGTTTTTTCGTATCGCTAAAGACAAACGAGTTATTGAGTATTTTCGAAAACTCGGAAAATTCAATTTTAAGACGTACAACCTGTTTGGAAAATTCTTAGGGAATATTTGTTGTACCTGTACCACACACAACGCTTTCTAGATTTTCCTGCACATTTGCAGGTTGGTAATAAAATGCTGTTATCGCAGCAAATTTTTTCGCGCCTGTTTTTCGAAATAACGCGACTTCTCAAAAATCATCAAAGGGCAAAATATTCTTAGAATAGTTTAGGGAATAATTCCCACAATTTCTCCCGTATTTTTAATAAACAGCCCTGTATATACAAATAATGAAATCCTACTTAAAAATTTACGTTTTAATTTTTATTAATAAAAAAAAAATCATTTAAATAGGAGACGTCCATTGCAAATTTGACCAGCACTAAAATAAAAATCTCTGCTGGCACACATGTGCTGGTGAACATAAATATTTTCCCTGAATAGAATATATGTAGGTCTGGCAGTAATATAGCGTCTGGCGTGACCTTTAAAAAAATGTTGGAGGGTTTTATATCTTTCAAGAAATAGCATATTTCAATATCTATTAATAAAATTCTCATATTTTCTATCAGTAATTTTGTTCAATAGTTCTGACACTTCACTGAAGTGAAGTTACTTAATACACGATAAATACGGCAAATCTGAAAATAATAAATTTGATAGAAACACAGCCGGGAAAGTGTAGACACTATGATAAAATCTTTATATTTCAAATCCTAAGGGTAAATTGCATTTATAAGTATTTTTGAACAATGAATAATAAAAAAATAAAATACGACCCTGGCGCGCGGGAAAACCTCTCAACTCTAATTATATCTTACATCTGCTAGTGATCTTTCGTGATATCGTCAGCCTGTGTCGCCAAAAACCGATGAAATAGTAGTCTATGGTAATGATGGACAATACAGATTTAGGAGTTCACTTATGTTTCAATCATGTGCCAATTATTTATTTCAAATAAATAGTTCCGATTTTTAATAATTTTACTCTACTCTTTATACGTTCATTCTGTGTATACCTGTATTGATGTATACACGTATGTAACTTGGTTTATTTTATCTACAAAGCAATATCTACAACCCTACTTGTAACTAAGCAATTTGTTGCCACTTCCAAAGTGCGATAAAAACAATTAAAAATATGTTATTGCGATCTCTTCCACGATAATTTTTTACATTATATTAACGTAATAAATAATCTTGCACATCAGCAGATGTATCTAACAATAAAGTATAAATATAAGCAAAAATCGCTCGCCAAATTAATTGCCATTCGCAATTGAAAATGGCTCGCGCACTTGTGCTGATCACGGCCCTTATAGGGGCTACCTTATCAGCACCCCAAAATGAAATTTTGCCCTTCCAAGAAAGTCAGTATTTGAATCAGCCTCTGCCCACGGAAAGAAACATAGATGTTGGATTATCTGTGGTAAGTTGTCCTTTTATATACTACATAGCCGTTTCATTTGGATTATACTGTATATGATGATTTTTATTATTTTTTTTTCATTTTGCTTTAGATAGAAATGATTGAGAGGCAACAGTACCCGGTCGAGCGGCACACAGTGCAAACTGAAGATGGATACATCTTGGAGATGCATCGTATTCCGCACGGATTGGCCAATCCGGGTGGGCAAAACAAGCCTGTAGCTTTCCTGATGCACGGTTTACTCTGCAGCTCAGCTGATTGGGTTCTGATGGGTCCCGAACAGGGTTTGGCATACATTCTAGCCGATTTGGGTTATGATGTTTGGATGGGCAATGCTAGAGGGAATACCTGGTCTAGGAAACACATCCGATATGATCCCGATAAAGATAAGGAAGACTTTTGGTCCTTCAGGTAAAGAGAGGCGAATATTTGTATTGGAAAGTGGAATATCACCATTTGATTTTAGTTGGAATGAAATCGGTTATTACGATTTACCAGCCATGATCGACTTTGCTCTGGCAACTACAGGACAATCAAAAGTCTATTACGCTGGACATTCTCAAGGGACAACTTCTTTCTTTATTATGACATCTGAAAGGCCGGAATACAATCAAAAGATTCGCCTAATGTCTGCTTTGGCACCAGTAGCGTTCATGTCTAATATCCCTAATCCCTTTCTCAGATTTTTAGCGAATTTTGATGACACCATTGAGGTAAGTAGGTGTGATACTGAATTTGGGATAAATGAAGCCAGGCAAAAATTGAAGGTTTGGTTACATTATTTCTTTCGAAGCAGTCTCCTCTAATGCATCTTTTAAATGTTGTAGAATTGTTGATATCCTTTAACGACTTCTAACTTCTTGGGAAATACTAAAGAATAGCATGTTTTATCCTAATAAAGATGAAAGCCAGAAATATTGAACGCCTAACTTTTCAGTTATTCCAAATTTATTCAATAACCATTTTCTTATTTTTACCAACGAATAAATTTTATTCCAGTTTTTGGGCGGTCTAATAGGACTTTACGAATTCTTGCCAAGCTCTGATATTATAGCGAGTTTAGGTAATATAGCTTGCAGTGATGGGGCCATATTCCAGGAAGTATGCAGCAGCGTATTATTCCTGATTGCAGGATTTAATTCGGCCCAATTAAACAGGGTGAGGTTCTCAAGTACAATACCTGATTAAGAGTACCTACACATCTTTATTCATTATTTTAGACCATGATACCCGTAATTGCATCAAATACTCCAGCTGGTGCTTCCACTAGGCAACTCCTCCACTATGCCCAAGGAATAAATTCTGGTAAATTCCTGATTCGCGAAGTAATATCTATTGAAGTTTAAATTGAAATTTTTAGGGTATTTCAGAAAATACGATTTCGGTTGGTTCGATAATTTATGGATTTACGGATCCTTGTCTCCACCAGACTATGATTTGAGTCGTATTTCTGCCCCGGTAGCGCTTTTCTATGGTGACAACGATTGGTTGGCCGCTGTGAAAGATGTCCATCAACTTTCTGGTCGTTTACCGAATAGGGTGCTTGACCATTTGGTGGATTGGCGCGGCTTTAATCATTTGGACTTCCTTTGGGCTATAGACGTTGTACCATTGCTGTACCAACATATAATAAATCTCATGGGATATTTTTAAAGAAAGTTTCTAGAAATGGAAAATACTTTTGGCATCCGTTAGAACACATTTTACGAAAACATCTTCAGTGATATCAATAATTTTATAAAAGATTTTTTTAATAAAATGGCATCTTACTTCTTTCAATTTTTAATTTAGAACATACCCGAACGTGGTATCATAAAATTTCATAACTGTTTTCGATTGTATGTTTACGTCTGATTACCGATTGTGCTACATTATTATATTGCGCAAGCTATTAAGAACAACTGATTACGGTTAAGGAAGCTAGTTCCGAATCACATTAATGGTAGACATACATAAATGTTTGAGTGAGCATTGGCAAAGCATTTTAGTGTTCTGCCATTGAGTTGCTAATAGTTGATTGATCAATGTCGATTTGGAAAAGCGAATACACAGCCAAAAATATATTCTTTGTGCTATAGAAGTAAACGATTTGATGTTATGGTTAGCTTGTTGAGAAACACGAAGAAAAAATAGCAATTTCTTTGGTTGCTTTTAATAAATAAAGAACCAAGTAAATAAGCAAGTAGATAGCAGTTCCTTATGCTTTCCAATAAGCCCAAGTAGATCACAGTATTAGTGAAAGAACTCCAGCAGATCTGTAATTCGACGAAAAGAAAATTTATGAAAAATTTAGTTGAGATGATGCAAATATTCTTTGAGAATTATGCTCAAACCTGAACTCCTTTATTATATTATTATTAAAAAAAAAAAAAAACTAAGAACTGTGTCATGTGTTTGTAGGATAATTCATTATAATTGTGATAAAAATATCAACAGATTAATAATTTTTGTTGGATTGATGTGAGCTATGTTAGCTATGGACACTGCAAAACGCTAAGAACTGAATTTACATAAAAATTGACTTCTTATATAGATTGCGTCGAGCGGTGGCTGTGCCGAAGTTACGACGACCATTTTCGAAAATGGAATCTGTAGCAACTGAAAAGGAATGAGGAGAAAGAAAAATATAAAGAGAATATAAAAGTGTGGCTAGAAGAAAATGGGAAAAGAGACAATATCGAATAAGAATGGAAGAATTTAAGATGTGATATAATACAGGCAGTAGAGGAAGTGATTGAGAGAAAACATAGGGAAAAGAGAAATGACTGGCTTGACCAGGAATACAAAAGGAAAGAAGCAACAAAAGTTTTAAAAAGGAAAAAAGAAAAATGGGCAGAAAACATGATGGAGGAAATAGAAAGTGACCACAAGAACATCACTAAATCATACCAACATATAAAAAAATTAAATAGAGCGAGAAATGTTACAGTAAAGATGGAGAGAATAGGATTTGGGAAGATTATATGAAGAAAACAGCTGGTCTACCGGGAGAGGAAAGTGAAGATCATACAGAAGTGGACATGGGCACATAAACCCACGAAGAAGGAATGCAAAGAAATTGTAAGTAACTTAACGACGATGTTAATAGAAGGTGGAGAAGAACTCAAGGAAAGAATGAAGAATATGCTATGTAACTAATGCTGCAAAATACAGCAAGAGGAAAGGATTCCTGACGAATGGAAGGAAAGATTAATAGTGCCAATCCCAAAAAGGGGACCTCACACAATATGAGAATTATAGGCAAATCACATTATTAAACGCAGTTTATAAGGTATTTTCATCGTTCATTGGAAAGCTCCTGAAAATGTGCACGGAGAAAGCAATGGATTCAAGCAAGGGAGGTCAATCCAAGTTCTTAACCAGATCATCGAAAAATGTTACGAGATGGAAACAGAGTTACAAATAGTGTCTATTGATTTGAAGCAAGCTTTTGATAGTGCGAGTAGAGGCATATTATTGGAGGACACAAGAAGGCTTGAGATACCGAAAAAATTAGTCAGCAGAGAACAGACCAAGGGGAAGGCCCAGGACAAGGTGGATTGAAGACCAGATTGTCGAGAACATCGGGACAATAGGGATTACGGTATCTATACAGAAAAAGAGAAACAGGAAGCAATGGGGAAGGTTATGGGAAGAGCCCAAAAAAACGAGCATTTGTGAGGGTAGCAATAAGAAGAATAGTGCACTGAGCAACCACAGGTGGCACCAAAATGGTAAGAAGAACTCAAAGGAGTGGCTACAATTCCTAGAGGGAATGCATATCCTTATATATATATACAGGGTGAGTTTTTTAAACGGCAAAGTGTATTTACTAGATAACTGTTAGCTGAGCAAAAACTTTGATACTTGAAATATATATTGTTGTAAAAGCTTCACGATTTGAAAATATTTTTACGGACACGGAGTGATTGGTAAGCTTGTCAGGAATAATAAGATAATTTTTTTAAGCGGAACACGCATAATTTTACACTGGTATTGAACATACAATGAAATCATATAACAATGGATAGGGTATCTCTTTAAAACGAGGAAATTTGAAAAAATTCATAATTTTATTCGATGACAAATAGAGTGGTTATTATTATAACCATTTTCTGACATTCAATGAAATAAGCACAACATTTGTCGTTCCGTGCTTATCGTAAAGCCCTGTATATAAATAGCTATGCCAGTCGAAAGGCTGCATTATCGATGCAAGTACGCCATTGAAACTCTTTTTCTTTTACCGTTTAAAAGTTATTTTGGATGAACGAAATTTAAAGTCAAATTGCACTCTCCAAAGTTGAAGTTACAAACGGAGAAAGTCAGTCATCAAGATTTGCGATTAACAGTTCGTAAGCTTTTCTTGTGAGTGTGACTTCAGGGCATTAGGGCACAATAAGTGTTTAGAAGTCAAGACCAAAATGCCGGAGATATTTAAGTTTTCGATTAGATTAAAAGTGTTTTCGTCTGTTTATCGATCAATGCCCCATATATTATATTTATTGCCTAAGATATTAAGAACAATTGGGTAAGTTAAAGGAAGTCATAAATCTCTATTTCCATCAACCATAGATTATAAGTTAGTTTCGAATCACGTTAATCGTTCGACATATGATGGTGATGTTGCGAATATCATTACTCTTGATAATTCTCAAAGTTTATCATGGAGACGTTGTCAAACCAACCATGACAATTGTAAGTGAAAAGTGACCTTTTTGTTCGGCCATTGATGCTCTTCTAGATTATTAATGGCCGAATGAACAATTGCGATTTGGAAAAGCGGATACACAGTTAAAGATGTTCTTTCTGTCACAGAAAGAAATGATTCGGCATTATGGTTACCCCATTGAGGAACACAAGCACATAAGAACAAACGATGGTTATCTGCTAACCCTGCATAGAATACCCTATGGTGCAACCAATAAGGAGGTCGGAAGCAGATCAGTAGTCTTCCTGATGCACGGCATCTTCAGCAGTTCGTTCGATTGGGTGAATATGGGTCCTGGATGTAGTATCGCATACGATTTGGCAGAAGCTGGTTACGATGTTTGGATGGGCAACGCTAGGGGTAACAAATTCAGTAGAAGTCACGAACGTTTACATCCCATATTGAATCGTAAAAAATTTTGGGGTTTCAGGTTAGTTTCGCATATTTTTTATGTGTTGTTGGGTCATGCCCCTTCAAAATAGCCCAAGATTAAATAAAAAAAAAAATACATTTTAAAAGTTGAAAAAGAAACGCATTTTAAAAATTATAATACAGTTTTTTAGAACCTGACATAGTACTTCCAAAAGCAAACTTTCCTTAGAAAAAGTGACAAATAACTTCATTGCAGTATTGCCAGATATCCAAGTAGTTAAATAGGTGTATTCTTAACATTTGGAAAACCTCAAAATTCTTTAGGGCAACTGGTAAAAAATAGCTAAAATTATTAAATGAATGTTGTATGATACTTCATTTTGCCGTAGCAACCAGTTTAGAGCAATTGATAAAAAAGGCTTTAATAATCAGCTAATGTAGCAGCAGTAGACTTTGGAAAATAAATAAAAATTCTATGTAGACAAAGAGTTGTCATTGGGTTATTTGAAAAAAGCTGTTGTGTTTGAGATTTACTTAAAAAGTAACATTTTTATTCATTTGCTAAGAGCAAGGAGTAGTGCACCAAAAACGGTTGATGAACAAATACTTTTCTTTGTACTATGGAAGATTCAAACAAATACACGCACAAAATTGCACAAGAAGTGGGGTGTTCTCAGTCAAAAGTGTACAAGACTCTAAGAGGAAACAAAGTTTACCCATACAAAATGATAAGGGTTCAGGAATTGCATGATGACGATTGTGATAGAACTTTGGAATTTTGCGAGTGGGTTTTTAGAAAACAAAGGGCCGTTGCAGCCTGGCTTAGAAAAGAATTTTTTTTTACAGTGACGAAGCAAATTATCTAAACGGTAGGTTCAATAGACAAAATTATAGATTAACTAATGATATTAATAGAATAAAAATTTTTCTATGTTTTTTACCACGTATTTATTATACACTTTCGTGAATATAGTTTTAACTCTTTCGAGTTATTTTCAAACGATTACAGACTTTGGAATAATTTTCCAGTTTATATATATGTATAAATAAAGGGTGCTTATGCTAATTGCTATTTTATTACACCAGGTGGATAGATCTGGAAAGTGTGAGTGAATACCTGAATAAGGGAAAACCGTGTTACCAATCATTGTTATTTCAAGGAGTCGAACAGCGGTGAATACTAAGATCGGTATAAATAAAATATATTAGTAATTCTATTGTTAAGTGGATTCAGTATTGTAGACTTAAACGATGGCAATTTGAACATTTATTAAAAAATACGCAATTTTTCAACAACATTAGATACTGGGTTATTTACATTGGCTTTGACGATTACTCAAGAGCACTTTATAAATAAACTAGGTTAAAAGTAGCGACAATAGGTGTTAATATTGTACAGGAATTTGGCCTTGTCAAATATTAACACCATATCAACTTGACTTCCTATAAAATCAAAATCGACAATTATACGGTCGGTTTATAATCGTTTTAGGAAAGTTTAAAAACGTTTCAGCTTATCAAAACCATTTGTTTAACTCAATAATGGGTATTGTTCTAATAATGCTTCTTATCGTTAAGGAAATTGTCGTTTTCAATTATTTACTGCCCGTTGAAAATATCGCAGGATTAATGGGCATATTCAGGTATCTTTAAAAGTCCGAAACAATCATATTTGCCAGCGAATTATTACGGACAATCAAAAATAGCACACGGAAATGAAAAAAAAACCTTCTGGTTTCATAGCGTACGGGATAAATTTTAAATCCATATTGGTTATTTTATTTTAGTTGGGGTTTAGAGTATTGACATAGATAAATGCACTGATGTATTGGTACGGACTAAAGTGCCCAGGTGTATGTGCTTTTAACTTAGATTAGGTGATAAAATCGCTCAGCTGCGTACCTGCAGGTGGTTTTACCGCATTTGCTTATATCTAGTTGCAAAATGCTTATTTGTAGTTTTCCTGATTTAGTTATACTACCGTCTGAATTAATAGAGTGTGACCCATTTGAAATGGAAGCACCTTTATAGGAGCCACATTTTACATTGAAATGAAACCAGTTTCTTTAACGCATGGTAAAATTGTTGATTTTTTTTTATAAAAATTATACTTTGTGATCCACGTCCTCGATTGTTGCAGATTAATAAAAGTTTTTTTTTGTTATATTAACGAGTGCTGTTTTGTTTGACTTTCTTTTAGGTTTATAAACTTGCTGTAAAGAACTTGTAAAAAACTCCTGAGAGCAGAATACATTCACAAAATAAGTAGTTATACAATGAATGTACTTTGTCAAATTAGTACCTATATTTTAAGTAGGTATTTAACTTACACAGTATCTCTAGAAACTGTTGAATACATAATAACTGCACTATAATATAATTGTATATAATCGTCTGTAAATTTGTTGTATTCGATAAAACTTTATATTGGATTAAAATGCTATTAGTGTAGTGAAATTTTGGACATTACGTACTGGGTAAAGTTTTGTTTAAGATGCCTTTAAGATATCTTAGGTTTAGTACAATGAAAACTATATTGCTATTCCACAAAAGTGCAATGAAGAATTCGTACTCAAAATAAAAATAATACCTGATATGGGATACGCCTTTTCCGCTCAGTGATTATCACTTAGCGTACCGCTTCATCTGTGGTGCCGACGTGCAAGTACTAACGGCACTATAAAATTGAATAGCTTACTTCGTAGGTATCCAGGTTCTTAGTTGTCTATCCGACTGTTAAGAAATTAATAAACCGCGATACATAGTATTAAACAAACAAAATTATTTCTTTGATAATACCTATATGATATGTCTAGTTGGCACGAAATTGGCCTGTACGATCTCCCAGCGATGATAGATTTCGTCTTGACGATGACAAACCAGAAACAACTGTTCTTCGTAGGCCATTCGCAAGGAACGACCTGTTTTTTCGTCATGACATCTATGCTTCCGAAATACAACAAAAAGATCAAGCTCATGGTTGCCTTAGCTCCTGTGGCCTACATGGACAATATGAGGAATCCGCTCATGCAGCTCTTAGCGGCAGTGCACGATCCCATCAAGGTAAAACACAGTGTGTCTGTTCAAATATAATTAAAAATGGTATCTTTTAATCGTCGTAGTTGATCTTGAACATTATAGGCTGGTATGAATTTCTACCGGGCGAGGAATTGATTAATATATTAGGTAGAAAAGTCTGTAACAGTTCAGCGGAAGTTAAATCTCTGTGTGCTAATATATTTTTCATGGTCTGCGGATGGGATTCCCACCAATTAAATAGAGTATGTTCATTTGTTGGGATCGAAACCTAATGATTTGTGATTTTCTTTTCTTCTAAATTTCCAGTCAACTATACCAATGATTCTGGCGAATGTGCCGGCCGGCGCGGCTACTCGGCAGTTCATACACTATGCCCAAGTAATGACATCCGGTATGTCAACTCTAACTCCTTTCGCAACATCTTAGGCGATTCCGCAATATTTTTACAGGAACCTTTCAACAATACGACTTCGGCAGCATGCAAAACTTTGAAAGATATGATTCAATATATCCGCCTAGGTACAAGTTGAAGAATATCATTGCACCTGTGGCGTTGTTCTTCGCCCCCAATGATTGGCTGTCATCAATGAAGGTACAATCATACAAAGCTAAACCTGGACGATTCACAATAAATTTACAGTAGGGTGGCATTTCAAAATGATTCATATTTTAGGTGAAAATGAAATACAAAATTTGTTATCGCTAAAAGTAAAGTTTCTTTTATAACAGCCATTCAGAAATAAACATATGTAGGTACTCTGTCGGTATAAATGCACATAAGGTTCAATAGCGCTTGCAACGTGTCTGCCGATATTTTCTCGTCGCTTGCCGGTCGTCCAGGTTTAACTTTGTACCATAGTACATACCCATTTTCCATATCATGGTCAGCTAATTGCATTTAGCTCTTTCTTTTAGGATTTCGTGAGGCTAAAGAAGAAGTTGAGCAATGTCGTCGATGAGTATAAAGTGCCGTTTAAGTATTTCAATCACTTAGATTATCTCTTTGCGATCGACCTGAAGACGTTAGTAAACGATCACGTGTTGGAACTTTTGGAAAAATTTGATTAATGAGAGTTATTGTTAATATTTCAAGAGGTGTATCAATTTCTTCAGTCGATTGACTTAATTACGACTACTACAAATTAGAGACACGTTGCTTAGGCAGCCTGTTCAAGAAGTAGTGTCTTTAGTGGTGATCAAAATGCAGTTAAGAAAAAAAAATAAATAGCTGAAGCGTTTTTTTTTTTTGAGATATTTAGAAATTTAATAGGGCAAATGTTGAATAATCCATAATAATATATTCTACACTAATATATTCATTATGGATTCACAGCGGTCAAAAGCCACCGCCGGTGGTGCGGCAGAAGTCGCAGTTTTAATGATTACAGCTTCTATAAGACATGTACTTAGTAAATACACGACATATAAATTTATAACGTTATCTGCCTTGGAAATGGGTGTTTCAATATCATAATTACATTCAACTAACTGCAATTTTTGTTGGTCTAATCTTATTTCTTATTAAATGAACAGTATTTACTGTTCAAATAAACTCAATGGGTTTGTTAAATTAATAAAGTAAAAGTAACGAAAGATGATTGCCTTCACTAAATTTTTTTTTTTTGTTGGATTGATTATAATTTTGGTTAGTTCAACAATATTTTATGAACAAAATTTGCTCTGTTAATTTAACCTCTGTCATTCCCCTCAGTGTGCAATCTGCTTGTAGTAGCCAAATTATTATTTGCTTTTAATATGCTTGTATTAGCGCCAATAACTAAATTAATTGCCAGAAACGCTAGAACTAACTTGCGACAACTAATTTACTTATTACCAGTAAAAATACGTAAATAGTAAAATTTATTTGCACCGAGAGAGTTGTAATACAGCACTGAATGCAAGCATATTTAGGACAGATGAACACTACACCTATTTTTTTTATTCCTAATTAAATGATATTTGCAACAGGTATTTTTTTAGTCCCTGGCAGTTAAAAAAATACTTTTGATTTAGTATATTTTCTTTAGTGCTATTTATTCTATGTTAGGTTAGGTTTAGTTAATGTAATATTTGTTGAAAGACATGTAAGACATACCTACTACAGTTATCAAAAGAACAACAAGAAAGTATTGATCGACAGTTGGCTACTGGTGTGATAACTGATAGCATACTTGAAGATCCAAGAACAATTACAAATGGTCACTTTGTAAAAAAAAAACTGTTTTAAAATGCACGCGTCTTCTTGTACATACGGGCATGCGTGCCTTTATGCAAGCTCTTGTACAAGAGTATGCATTTCTAGTTGTGTAATTGGAAGAAAGTATCTTATGAACGACATACTTGTCTTAGCAACTAATTGTGGAAGTTATGTATCTCATATTAATTTAAAATTGACGGAAAATAAAACAAATATAGTTTTCTTTTTATAAATCAAGTGGTGTATACTTTTACCCTATGTATATATTTTTTTCTTAAATTGAGACACATGTACCGAACATGTACCATGTTTGTACCGAAAGATTAAAGTCGGTAAATCTCCGATTTACTCGGGGAAGTTCCAGCGAAACTGGCGCGCGGCGCGATTGAGAAATGCAATTGCAATACTCTCGATAAAAAATAAGATAAGGCGTTTCTTTTTATTTTATTTTTTGTCCGGATAAGAGAATATTTTCTCGTGTCCGCGTCCGTTCAAGATAATGTCAAGAAAGAGTTAATACAATGGAAATTATATGAGAACCGGTCGGGACCATGAGAAACTGTCCGTTTAAGGGAGGTGTCCGTGTAAGAGGGGTGTCCGCGAAGGGGAATTTCACTGTATTCAATTCTGCTTCTCTATCAAACGTAGATGTCCTAAGCTCACAAATTTTCGGCTTCTCGGCGGGGATATTTCAGTTCCAGAACTAATTGCTACTTCATTTATTTCCATATCTACGAAAAACGCTGTTAAAAAGTTTTACACGGAAAATATGTCTGCCGATTAGTTCTCAGAAGAATTTTTATTATTACAACGCAAATTTCAGGAGAAAATATAAATACAAACGCACTCAGAAAAATACAAGATCTAAACGTCAATCAGCTGCTGTAACGATATACCGGCAATATATCAAATTTCGCTAGTGTGATCTTTGGCGAAAACTGACTGAATAGTAATCTCACTTTTTAGCGCTTCAATTTAAAAATACTCCTCCTAATTAAAAAATGGACTATAGCATGTTACATCATTACAACGTATATTAAAGATGGAAGGTAATAAAAGAAAGAAAGCTTCATTTTAATCTCATGAGAGTCTGTGTCTGTGCTAGCAGACCAGCTTAATTTAGCAGCCATTTGGAAGCCGAAATTGAGAAATTATTACAGTAAAATATGTAAGTTAAAACATGATTAAACGTGAATTAGTAAATAAATCCTTTTTTTCCTTAAAAAACGAGTTTTTATAAAGGTAGAAAGTCTAAACGTCTCCACAGAGCCAAATTTCTGGTTATCACAATTGACCGGAGCGAGACACGAACCCGTGGCATTCAGTAATAGTTGGAACCATAAGCAAGGCCTTAAAGAATCTGACTATCATAGGCTCCCATTTACAATTACAGCTAAAAAAAAAATAGATATGGAAGAATAATAAGGAAGTTACAGTACATTTTAATTTCAGCCAAGTGCAGCTATTTACAGTATGAGTTTTTTTTTCATTATTTGTATGGGGATCTTGAAAATAGATACGCATTGGGTAAATGGAGAAAGATTTGCATCTTTATAAGCCTAATCCAGATACGCTTTTGTCCATTTTAGGATGGTTTACTAGATATTTGTAAAAAATAGAAATTCGCCAAAACCTTTTCAGTGCTGTAACTCGTTTATTTGTAAAGATAGAAAGAAAATATTGTTTTAGGGAATATAATGCAAAACAACAACATATTAAATTTAGGAAGCAAAGTATAATTTTTTTTTAAATGCCCATAGGGTGAGTATTTGCAATCATTTCATCATTCACAATTAAAAGACTTTTTGACATTTCCCTATTCAAATTTTAAGGGTGAGCGCTGCTGCACCTCCAGTAATGGTTTTAAATTGTCAGGCCCCTCATTAAACATTAACTTTCGGCATTTTATATAAATAAAAGCAGGTAAAGTTATATGAGGTGGCTCGTTTCAATTGGAATGCCCTGTATATATAGACTGAAAAGTAATGGACACAAAATGACCGCTGCGGGACACCCGTTGTGTTAGCCACCGTCCTAGATGTACTGAGAGGTGTAACCGTACGCTTTGGAGAAGATCTTAATAAGTGCTAAACCACATAAAAGTTTCAGGAGGAAAGCAGTACTAACTGCAGTGTATCAGCGTAATCAATATATTAAAATTTTTGAATAAATTGAAAATATTTGCTTCTGATTATCGATTATGGAAAGTAATAAAGTCGGATGTAGATTGGTTAATCGTGTATTTAAACAGAAAATTTTAAATGCAAGATTTAGATATAAGTATAACTGTTTCACGTTAAATCTAAAATTGCTATATTAGAAATTATGTCTTTGACAATTAAAAATTAGTCTAGGTACACCTGACTTAAAGCTAGAGCAAGAAAATGGAGAGTTAACTACAAAACATCAAAAGGAATGAATTTGTGCCTTAATATGCATCAATTTTGTCTGCCTGTACTGAAGCAAGCTGTTTTCAAGAAATGCCACTGTTGAATCGTTCAGTTTTGGTTATGCTGATGCAAATTGGAATAATGGTTATTTATTTGAGGCATCAGTATTAAGTCCTTGGTAAGTTGATTCATTAACATAAGTAGATCATATTGCTGCAAATTTAAAAATATATGTAGATACATAGATTTTGTTGCTGTAGAAATACATAATGTAAAATTACTTGAAATGGTTCATCAATATTATTGTACCCATAATATTTTATAAATTTTGATATATGTTCCGTTTAATGTTATAAAAATCTGCAAATTCAAGTTTGGAAAATTCCATGACGCGGTACCATAAAATTTTATGGCACTTCCACATGGAATTAAAAACGTTTCCATCTGATTAGAGTGTGTATACAATTATACTTAATAAACTTATAAACTATAGCATATTATTGCACATTTATACTTGCTACACTACACTTAAAACAATGAATCATTACACTGTAGAAACTATAAATCCCTGTTAACAGTAAAATCTAAGTTAGTTTTGCATTACATTAATTGTAGACATAATTAGTTAGAATGTTGCGAATGGTATACGTACTCTTTTTAACAGTTGTCAAAGCAAACTATGACAACACTCCATTCTCATCGATGACAATTGTAAGGAAAATGATCAGGCAGATTCAATCATTGATATTAGTATCAATGCTCGAATCGACTGTTCGGAGAAGCGGATACAAACTTAAATAATAATATTCTTTTTGCTATATATAGAGGGAAATGATTCGAAGTTACGGTTACCCCGCTGAGGAACACAAGCAAATAAGAACAGACGATGGTTACCTGTTAACTGTACATAGAATACCTTACGGAATTAACAATACAGTACGGAGAGGTAGACCAGCAGTGTTCTTGATGCACGGTCTGCTCAGTAGCGCAATTGATTGGATAAATATGGGTCCTGGATTTAGTATTGCGTACGATTTGGTAGAAGCTGGTTACGATGTTTGGATGGGCAACGCCAGGGGTAACAAATTCAGTAGAGAACATGAACGTTTAAGTCCTATACTGAATCACAAAAAATTTTGGTCTTTCAGGTTAGTTCCTCTTCCATATTTCTGCTTAGTAGCGAAGTGCTTGTCCTCTCGCGGCGTTGAAACATTGTTTTTGGTTTGCTGCAATCTATTTATAATTTTATTAGCCTTAGGTTTTCGCAGTTATAAGATTCAACTCACTACTAATCTACTTTAGCCCGTTATTATTTTGGCTACATTTCGCATATATTATCACTAATCAAAGTTAGATCATCAATAACCAGTTAATCAGCATTTGTAGTATGTTACAGAATAATTGGGGCCGCGGCCCCACAACTTTTCAAACAGGAAAAGAGCTTTTTTTTCTAAAAAAATCGTTAGATTAAAATTAGAGATAAGAGTTAATATTGTGTAGAAATTTGCTTACTATATTTTTGTTCCACGTCGACCACTATACTAGAAAACATGTAATTATATTACAGTTTCTGATTACGTTAAGTAAATTTGAAGTTTAGAAACGTTATCGCTTATCAAAATATTTATTTCACTGATAATAGTAGGTATTGTTCTGAAACTTCTTATTGTTAAGAAAATTGTTGTTTTTATTTACTCGTTTCATAGTTGAAGATATCGTAGGATTTAATGGGCTTATTCATGAGAAACCTTAACTTCCCTAATGCTACAGGTCGATTTCAAATATTGAAGAATATGCAGAGCTTTGAGCTCAAAATTAATATTCAAATTATCTCAAAGACGCTTTGTTTATTTGCCTTTCCTTAATTGCGTTTTTTTATTAGTTCTAATGAATAACGAAATATATATTTAGCCCATTATGCGTTTGTGTGGCGATAAAGTAAGGTACAGAAATCATAATTTCGTTATTTAATATTTTCAAGTAAAACACTGAGACAGGTCAATTTTATTTTTTAATTAGCCACCTTATGACATAAAAATTCTACATATGATGTAATGTATTTTTGCACAATGACGTTTTCATAAGTGTTTTTAAATGACAGCCCCGTTTTTTTTTTGTTGTTTTTATAGATGGCTCAACTGCTTAATTGGTACCTTAGATAACAGTTTTTTTGAGAAAACAACACGCTTAATCATAAGCAATAAAAATGTACCTTTAATGGAGGAAAATCTTAATCAAAAGGGAAGATGGGTCTTGTGACCACTCATTCTCTTTTGGCAACATGTATCAAAATCATTTCGTTTTAATTACTAAGCAAAAAATGCATAATTTTCAACCTGCGTAATAAAATACGACTAGAATGAAATGGCTTCAAATGCTCTCCCTATTTGCTCAAAAGTCCTTTTGAATGAGCAACTCTGAAAGTTTACTAGTTATGCCACGTTTTATACCACGTTTCTTTAGTATTTTCACTTGCATTCACAGAAAAATGGGTAACTAACCGTCATAATAATAAAATTCCTTCGGTAACTGCTAAAGTAAAAACATCTAGTCATACCTTTTTACCTTCTTTCACACTTCTCAATCGAGAATGAATTTTGATGTAAACATTACCTTGAATGGCAATCTATTAAAACGCGAAACTTCCGCCAACCTGCTTGCACCCCAAGCATTGGGGATGAAACATTTAGCTGGTATGATCATTGTCGCCAAATAATACATAGCTTAAATACGTCGTGCTATCAGATTCGAAATCTTAAGACAGTATTGAATCACAATTCTTTGGTGACATTTTATTACGGTCAAGTTTTCACCAGAATGTCCTACGGTATTGTCTTTTGGAACTCTTCGCCGCATGCGCACGATGTTTTTCTTGCCCAAAAACGAATAATTCTTTGCATCGCAGGCATAAGTAGCAATCAAACATGCAGACCATGGTTCAGGAAATTTGGTATATTGCCTGTGCCTAGTGTATATATTCTAGAAACCCTGGTGTATGGTTAGAAAAATAGCAATAAATTTCGGCTAAATTCTGATGTTCATTAATATAACACGAGAAGTAGAGCAAATTTCAGATTGCCTCTAAATCGATTTGAAATCACCAAAAGATCTCCGATCTCGGTTGGACTTCGCCTTTTTAACTTGTTGCCCGATGCTATTAAGGGACTACAAACCTTAAAGAGATTCAAATCTGCTCTGCGAAATCTTTTACTTGAAAATTGCGTTTACCTAATCGCTTGACGAGTATTTGGTTATTCCAGGGGTACAATAATGTTTAATGTCTTTTGTGTTAATTTATATATCTATATATTAAACGCCATAATATGTATGTATGTATGTCTGACTAATCCACTATACTTTTTGTATTTTTTGGATAAATATATCTATCTATCTATAGTATCGAATCATATATAGGGTCATAAGGTACATTTTTACCAAATAATTCAATGAATTTGATTCATTTACGCTAACCAAGAAAAAAGTATTAATAATAATCATTATATGTTTAGCTGGCATGAAATCGGGTATTACGATCTCCCAGCAATGATAGATTTCGTCTTGCTGATGACAAACCAGCGAGAACTCTTCTATATTGGGCATTCGCAAGGGACGACCACTTTCTTCGTCATGGCATCCTTGAGAAAGGAGTATAACAAAAAGATTAAGCTTATGGTAGCCTTAGCTCCCGTGGTCTTCATGGACCACATGAGCAATCCATTCATACAGATGCTAGGAAGGTTCCACAATCCTTTTAAGGTAAAATACGCTGCGCCCGGATTCAAACATGACTATAATCTAATTGTCGATCATCGTAGTGGGCTATGAACATCTTCGGCTGGTACGAATTCATGCCTGGTGATGAGCTATTTAACCTAATAGGAAAGAGGGTCTGCGATAGCATGGCGGCAACCAGAATGATGTGCGGCAATGCATTTTTCATGGTCTGTGGGTTTGATTCTCAGCAATTAAATAAAGTATGTAGTTTGTGTATACAGGGTGTCGCAAGACTAACGTCAGCGATCTCTATATGGAAAACTAATCACGAGGAAAATGTGAAAATTTAAAATATGCACAAGAAAACAAATTTGTTGAAGTAGTAATTAATTTAATAAATGTTGGAACTATCGTTTTAACAATCTTCATGCGCGCCCTGTATAAGAATAATTTTTATGCTCCACCTTGATGCAATATACGAAATATCTCGAAAACAATTGAATTTAGGTATAAATTTCAACTAGAATTTTAAGGGCAATTTGCTGGTGTTTGTCGTGCGACACCCTGTATGTAGTGAGATATACTGGTGATCAATCTTCTTTTAAAATTATTAGTCAACCATTCCAGTGATTGTAGCGAATGTACCAGCTGGGGCAGCTAGTCAACAGTTTATACACTACGCCCAAGGAATTCAATCCGGTATGCTATGCTAGTTTTACATCATTCCGAAATATTTTTGACAGTTCAACAATGTTAGCTTTTTTTATTATAAGGATCATTTAGAAGATACGACTTTGGATTTGTTACAAATGTAATCAAGTACCGTCGCGGCTCACCTCCAGAGTACCCGCTGCAAAACATAGACGCACCTATATCATTGGTTTACGCCGGTAATGACTGGTTATCAGCACCAAATGTAAGTAAAAGGTTTGCCAATAAGAAGTCCCACTTTCATTTTAAAAGAAACGTTGATTTATTGTTAAGTAGTACAAAAATATTTAGTTAAATTTAGTGCAAATGCTACATTTACTAGTAGAAAATGATATCCAGTAAATGCCCTCCTCAACTCTCTCTACACACTAAACAATATTTGCAATTCCTACAGAAATTTCTAGTAATGTATAAGGAAAAATTGCCAAAAATTGGAAAATTTACTAGAAAACTTTAGGTACATTTTCTAATTTTAGGTAAATTTATCCTATATATACATTACTGGAATTTTCTGTAGGAATTGCAAACATTTTTTAGTGTGTACCAATGTTCATTCTTTTGAGGAAGTTCAACACAACTGTGGATCTATATTTATGTGTAAGGGATAAAGAGGTTTCTTAACTTCCGTTCTTTCATTTTCGGAACTCTACGCACAGAAAAATGCATGCTTACCTTAAATAAATTTCTCTTGGGCCAAATAAATCTACGTTTTGAATAGACAAAAACTGGTTAGAATGTTAGAATTCTTGAGTGAAATCACTTTTCATATCATCATTATGCAGAATGCGATGAGGGCTAATCTGTGATCATGTTTTGAGCTGACCTGAAGGTCGAACTGGCAATTTTACATCAGTAAGATGCCCGTTTTGCTCAAATTTTGCGATTAGCTTTACAGTGGCTGTGCGAGAAGGTGATTCATACCGACCAAAAGCACCACGAACTCTGCGAACTGTCTCTCAGCAATTGATATAACATGGAAAAAAATCGTTTTTTAAAATTTAAATGTTAATTGTCATCTTTAGAAAAGAAAAATAAAGAAATAGAACATATAAGCAGTAATATATGCAGGAAGTAATTATAAAACTGGTGCCTGTTGGACAACATTGGGCGATTCGTTGACCATATATACTAATCAAGTATAATAATCCTTGGTGTTGTAGAGGAAGGTGACAATTTAGTCTTCCCATGTATTTTAGTAGATAATTACAAATATAATGAACAACGGATGAACCTTTTCATCAAGGAATATTAAAATGCGTCAAAAACTACGCAGAGCAAGCAAAACACTTTCTTTCAACATGATTTGTATAGTTGTTCCAGGCATAGCTTGCATTACATCCCACTCACCAAAATTTTTAAATTCGTGCAATTATTTTTAGAAATTTCAACCTGAAATTCTAACTAATTTTATGCTTCAACACTAAAGTTAAAAGAAAATAATTACCGAAAATTCCAATTTGGTTGAGTGAGGACAGAAGGAATAAACCTATAGAACTGGTACAGTATTAAAATTCATATTCATATTCATATGCAGTAACGTTGATATGAAATGAATTTAAGGAAGTAAAACCAGTTTGGAATGGACTGTCGTGGAATTGATCGCTTTGAGTATTGACTGTCCATCATAGAAAATAGCAATGTTTTGGCCCAAGTCGGTCAATAGCACTACCTCTCTGACACGATGATGAATACCTAGCGGCAAACTTCAGCATGGAACACTGTCTTCTTACTCTGTTATCCGTCTTTGAATCATAGGTATACCAGTTCGAGTCAGCTCTTATCTATTCTTCCCTTGCTTTCCTGTCTGGTATTATAACCTAGTATTTTTTAATCTAGGTTGCATTTCTGAATCATGGTATTAGTTAGCAGCACAAAAAGGTTTCTGCATCAAGCAGTTAATTAACCGGCCAGGTGTATGTTTTCGCTTCTCTGAAACAGCTTTACATCTTTATTGTTGCTATATATCTACATTTCAATCCTCTCGGAACATTTTAATTAATTGTTTCGAGTACTAAGCGCTTTTTACAAAAGTAAGCTAATCTAATTTCTATCCTCCGAAGTTTTCATCCTTTTCGATTCTTTCAATATGCAATGGTAAAGCATCACACCTGAAATGAACATTAGAAAATTCAATAGAAATCACAATTTCGACATCGAAATATGAAACCTATGAAACGTAAGTCTAAGAAATTGTTGCTTTGTACCTGATAGTAATAGCTGTGTTTCCGTTTTAATTTTATATGTCCATTAGGTTCAACATATACCTTTTACCCGATTTACTTAATCTATTATCTATTATCTATTATCTAATTGCTACTAATAGTTGCTGTAGCATGATTTTTGAATGGAGAGATTTTGTTAGCAATTTATTAAAATTGCCATATTCACTAATAATTAGCATATTAGCAGACTGAAATACCGGCCTTAAATCGTATACTTTTTACTGACAACTGTGAAAGATTTAAGGTTTGTTAATCAACAGATCCAAAATGCCGATACATTTAAAATGGGACTTCTTACTTCCTACCCTTACTTAGATCATCAGCTAATTATAGTTCGGTCTTTCAGGATGTTAAGAGGCTACAGAGGCAGTTGAGTAATGTCGTGGACATGTATAAAGTGAAGTTTAACTTCTTCAATCACCTAGATTATCTATTTGCGGTCGACGTGAAAAGTTTAGTAAATGATCATGTCTTGGATACGTTGAGAAGGTTTAATGACTAAGATATTAGTATTAGATGCCAATTAAGACATAGAATATTGTTGTATTCTCTCTTTTTATGCAGTGTGTACTTACTTGGTTTATATCGTAATTATCATAGTGTCTAGTTTATAAGTTGTTATTAATAATAAATAAATAAATTAAATGATTATATTATACAGCTGCTTTTGATACGTCCCAACAACATAGTGTCGTTGAGAAGTATGCATTTCGATAAGGCAAACAGTACGAATTTATTAGTGTTGAGAACGAAGCTTTCACAATTATTCACGGTAGATCGTTCATATTATGGTACGGCTACAGAGTAACAGAATTGACAAAATTTACATGTGTATTGTTTTCCATGGGTATCGTTTTGTTGAACTTGAAACGGCCGACAAGTTGCTACCCCCAGTCAATGGCAATATAAAGATATAAATATACAGGGGGACAACGATTGTGGTCACTATGCTCGGTCGAAGACGGCTGTTCAGGTGAGATAAACTAAAGTCGAGTTACCACACGCGGTAAGTGATCGCAAACTGATTGGAGGGCGCCACCCACTGCAGTACACAGCCTCCTTAACGACCATTCTTGATTGTGGGACGCAATAGATATTCGCTTCAACGCACCGGAACGTGCAGGAAAAGTTCAAAAGAGTAACCCACTCGTCAGAAGGGAAGGAAACGCTCAAATAATAAAAGGGATAATAAGCTTCATTTCACAACAAATAAATTGGGGCTTCATACGAACATGCGTCTTGTCAGGAAACAAACCGCCCAAGTTTTCCAAAGTAATTGCCCGGTAAATAAGCGCATAAAATAATAAAATAATGGGACGATCGTAGACAATTGTTTCCTAAAAACATTTTTGAAGGTATAAATAATTTTAAATTTTAAATAGGCAGAGTTAATCAATTTAGTTACATGAGTATGATATCTAAAGGTATTGTCCATTGTTAACCCTAAATTTTTACCTTGTTCCAGAACAGGAATCCTCTCTCCTACAACAATAATATTTTACGTTCCCTAATTGTCTCAATGTCTCCGTCCCTACCAAAAACAAATGCACAACTTTTCAATGGATTTAAGATAAGCGAATGCTTCAAAGAAAACAAAATTATATTTTCCAAACCTATATTGATAGTATTAACAGCATCTCTCCAGCGATCTTTGGCACAAGACACCTATAACTGCTTGTGGTCAGCATACCTTTCAATGTTGTAATTTTTAACACTCTTGGTATAAATGATGAGAAGGAGAGGACCCAGAATTGACCCATGAGGAACCCCTCTAACAACAGACAACGGAGATGAATCTTCTTTAGGCAAACGAACAATTTAAGATACACGACCATACAAATAAGATTGCATCATAGAAATAAATGAAGGTCCGCTACCAAAGTGTTGTGGCAAACAGTATCGAATGCTTTACTAAAGTCTAAAAGAACAAAAATACAGGTATTAGCCTGATATCTAGCACGGATGACATCATCAGTTACATTTAGAAATGCTGTAGCACAATCATACCTTGGACGAAACCCCGATTGACATTTAGGAAACAATTTGCTGTTATCCAAATACTCACGTAATTGTTCATTAATAATTTTTTCAAGAACTTTACAAAATCCGGTAATATGCTGATAGAACGCAGATATTTAAATTCTATTAGTAAAGATATTTTAAAAAATTAATCGAATGGGAGGATACGTGTTTAAACTCCATCTTCAAAACGTAAATAAAACCCAAAAACGTTAAGGAGTAAAAATATATTGAAATAGTCCACAACAATATTGTTTCACCACACAGTGGCTTCATCAGGTGGATGAAATTAACTCTAATTAGTTTAATCTAGTTAATTTCATCCACCTGATGAAGCCACTGTGTGGTGAAACAATATTGTTGCGGACTATTTCAATATATTTTTACTCCTTAACGTTTTTGGTTTTATTTACGTTTTAAAGATATTTTAGGTAAGGGTAGTATACAGTGATATTTTTGAAAACGTCAAATGCTTCTTTTCTCCGGATCAGCATGCATTTTTTACAGGAACATCCACCATTACTATTTTGGCTAGTATCACACAGTTTATAAGGGAGGCATTAGATAACCGCCAGCAAGTGGACGTCATTTATACAAATACAGGACGGCTGCCAATATTATTATCATAAAACTCACAGACATCATTCGCACAACCAGCATCCATAGGCGGGATATCATTAACAAACATATGATTAATTAAATTCCTTAATTTGATTCATTTCAGCAAGTGAATAAAAATGTTAAATATAAAACACAAGAGTGTCTGTTAAATAGCACAATGACAGCTCGTTGCTTATTTTACAAAGCCTATTACATTAGCTGATTAACATTTCTGATTATTTTGACCTTTTTTTTTTATCATTTATACTCCAAAAATTCTAAGATTAGCTTTCGTTTATTTCTATTTTTCGGTCTGTCCATTTTTTTGTTTGATTTATACAACGCTGTAAGTTACTATGTATGTTTCGGTGGTTGAAGGATTTGCATTTTCACCTCTCGCTTAAACACTGTAGGTTCGACACCACGCCGAGACGTTATGGTTTTTAATCATGAATAAAAATCAAAGAATGCCATCTCTTGACGTAAGAAGTGAAACTATAAACGCTGTAAACTCACGTAAAAAATCCCTACTAATTGAATAATAAAGCTTTCTTTAATTTAATATCTTTGAATTTCAAGTTTGAAAAACACCATTGTGTGGTAACCGTAAAATTTTACTATGGCTATTGTTCGAATAAAAATAGTTTCCAACAGATTACCGATTATAACAAACTTGTAGTTGCTAAACTATCCAAAACAATAACTAATAACAATTAATCAAGTAATAAATCTCTATACTTTTGTTAACACTAAACCACAAGTTAGTGTTTTGTAACGCATTAATTGTAGACGCACTTAACTGTAATGTTACGCAGGCGTCTTAATAGAGCAATGCCAGGAACGTAAATTGTAAGGAAGGTGAAAGCAAGTAAGACTAGCCACGGTCCGCCGCATAAGACTCTAAATCACAATTATAACCGGTGGAATCTCTATTTTGATTTGAAATATTGCACGAACTTCCAGCTCGAATTTCCAGAATTGTCTCCTGTTCTGAGTTTAACAAAGTGACGTACAAAACAAGTATAAATCAATAAAAATTTATTACAAAAAAATGTAAATACAATTTCTGAGTATAAACATTCACATCGTACATACCATTTAGCATTTAGAAAAAAGAACCTTTCTTATATGAATCTTTATTGCCGTTTGCACTAAAATAACAATAACCTATGCAACGAAACAATAAAATGAAGTTAGTATGATATTATCGTATGCAGGAACAGAAACATTTTAGTGAATTATCTCTTATGGAAAAACATTCTGTCCTTCCATAAAAGATTTAACAGAAAATCATCGTAGAGAAATTTTGATGATGATCGGTAACGGAGATATGTAGTAGTCAAGTGAAGTTGCTCATATATTTAAATAGGGGTATCTTGAATTGCTCAATATTTCGCAAGGAACCGTTTCCAAAATTCATTCACTGTTTAGGGAATTTGGACATGTCCGCCCGATAAAAAGAAAACTCCATTTTGTGGAAGACGATGTCAAAGTAGACAAAATAACGTTAGCCATCCAACTATTTCATTCCTATAAAATGATGTTTCTACAGGAATTAGTCGAAGACGATGCAAATGGTAGAGTACAGTTGTGAGAAGAATTAATGAATAAACACTGAATAGAAATGAGGTAACTTCCATGTTGAACGGAGAAGTAAATCGTTAGATCTGTAGGTACTGGTCAGCAGAGAGTCCTCATTCGATGCGTGACAATATTTGGATCTCATTAAAGATAACGTTGTTTCTGTTCTGACAAATTTATAGCCCTATGTGATAGATAACATGAAAAATAATTGACGTTCCAAGCTATAATTTATTTGAAAGCACAGCATTAAAAGAAAAAGGTGTTTTTTTGCCAATTGTTTGCTTAATTTGATAAAGTAGAGCAGCCAGTTATACAGTTATATAATATGAAAAACCAGAGGCATTTTATTAAATTATTGAAAGAGTCTTCCATGGAAGCCACTTACTTAAAATAATGACTTAGAAAAATATAAATAGATAAATATAAGCATCTTATCCTGAAGTCGTGGATATTGCTTTAAATTTTTTGCCAATAGCTTTGGAGTATTAATATTCAGTCTTTATTTTTTTTTAACATTGGGCTCAATATTTTGAATTTAATATTTTTTTTTGAGAACGAATTAAAAAATGTTTGCATCTGATTGCACATTATAGCATATTTATACTTGCTATACGACTCCAAACAATAATCAATTACATTTAAGGAAGTTATAAATTTCTACTTTTATTGACAATAAAATCTAAAAGTTAGTTTTGCATTACAATATTAGCCGTAATTAGTTACAATGTTGCGAATGGTCTGCGTTATCTTTTTAACAGTAATTAGTGTGCATCATGAAGATGCTGCCACACCATCTATGACAATAGTAAGCAAGACGATCTTTAAGTTTCAACCATTTGTGAATGGTTATGTCAATAGCATCTATGTGGAAGTGAATTATAGAATTAAGCACATTCTCTCTGCTGTAGATGGAAATCATTCGGAGTTACGGTTATCCTGCCAAGCAATACAGGAAAGTGAGAACAGAAGATGGTTATCTGCTAACTGTACATAGAATTCCTTACGGAAGAGAGGATACCGAACCCGAAGATAGGCCAGCAGTTTTTCTGATGCACGGTATCCTCGGTAGCTCGATTGGTTGGATAAATATGGGTCCTGGATTCAGTATTGCTTACGATTTGGCAGAAGCTGGTTACGATGTTTGGATGGGCAACGCTAGGGGTAACAAATTCAGTAGGAGTCATGAACGGTTGCATCCGATCATCAACAAGCGAAGATTTTGGGCTTTCAGGTTAGTTCTTTTAGAAAAATTCAGCGACCTTGGAGGTGCCTAATTCACGAAATACTTGCGCTGTGATAGGTGTTGCGTCATGGTTTAAAGTTAGGTCTTGTCTCCTTTTTATTGCAAATCCCACAACATGCTTTAATTGTACGATTATTTTGGGTTCTCCTGTCATTAGCTTTGAAACGATTGAATTGAGTTCTAATTTGAACAAAGGTAAAGGAAATATTTGTAATAATATGGTTTATATAGTATATGAACCTACTCACCTGAGATCATATGTTAAAAAACTATTTCTCTGTCAGATTTTCATTAGAGTTGCACTGGTACGAATAAAATTTGCCACTCACAAGGAATTGTTTTTATTTCATAAGTACATGACTTAATCATAACAGAACAATCACAGCATAATTTCATTGAATGTTAATGAATATTTAAAGTATTTATTAAGAGCGGAATTCACTGCGATACATCCCATCCCATTTAGAGCTAGGAACATTCGCCCAAAAAAGGTGAAGATTATTTCATGTCCCTGTATGACATGTTTAGTTGGCACGAAATCGGTTACTACGATCTACCAGCCATGATAGACTTCGTTCTGAAGAAAACAAGGCAACACAAGCTTCTCTTTATCGGGCATTCGCAAGGAACGACCAGCTTCTTTGTTATGGCGTCAACCAGGCCGGATTATAACGAAAAGATTAAGCTCATGGTCGCGTTAGCTCCCATAGCTTACATGAATCACATAACGAATCCATTCTTAAGGATGCTAGCACAGTTCAACAATCCTATTAAGGTAAAATAAACTGCACAGATTCAAATATAGGTATAGAATCCAAATTTTGAATATTGTAGTGGGCTATGAACGTTTTCGGTTGGTATGAATTCCTCCCTGGCAGCAACTTATTTAATATGATAAATGGACGGGTCTGCAGTGACATGGCGGTAGTTAGCTTGATGTGTACCAATGCGTTTTTCATGGTTTACGGGTGGGATTCTGCGCTGTTGAATAAGGTACGTACCTAAAAGTTGCCAAATCGTTATGATAGGTGTTTCTTTAATCTTTCAGTCCACTATTCCAATGATTGTAGCGAATACGCCGGCTGGAGCATCCAGTCGACAATTTATACACTATGCCCAAGGCATTAGATCTGGTATGCTATCTGTACATCATTCTGAGGCATTTTTTAACTGTTAATCGACGTTTCTGTAGGTGAATTTAGACAATATGATTATGGAGGCTTTAAAAATTTCTTCAAGTATGGTTCTACAGTGCCTCCAGTGTACAATCTGACGAACGTAGATGCACCCATATCGTTAGTTTATGCTAGTAACGATCGGCTGTCATCAATAGAGGTAAGTATTTTTTATGGTAGAGTTTGAAAATATTTTTTTTTTTCGGAGAAGGCAAACTGCATGGCACTCGACAGTGTCGGCCGCTACACCGACTAAAACCCCTCTCACTCACAAGAAGGAATAGGAGTTCAGGCTTGACCTGTCTGTCGTTTCAGTCTGCTTACCTGTTTTTCATAATATCAGATATCATGTTCTGCATCATTTTCCAATTCTTGTTACTGTTTATTATCTCCTGAATAATATTGTCGGGATTCACCTCCAAGCCTAGTGACAGAAACATCCTTATGCGAATCTCATTCCATCTTGCACAGTCGAATATGGTTGTGGAACACAGCGTCAACCATCTCGCAATACATGTACTTACCAGTAGAATCTTTACGATATCTTACTGCATATGCCCTAAAAATTCCATGCCCTGACAGGGATCGGGATTGACAATAATCTGTCTGTCTAAACCAGCAATAGGTCCATGGCTCAATCCTGGGCACCAATCCCTTAGTTCACAGCTATTTTTTTCTCATTTAGCTTCCACGCTTTCCACGAAAAATAATCAATTACATAATCACGGGGTAAATGTAAAATTTTTCACAAAAATCATAATATTTTAGAAACAGTTAAAGATAGGGAACCCTAGTTGTAACAGCAATTTTTTTATGCTGAACTAAAAAATGTAGTAATATATAGGGTGTTATATTTAAAATTACAAAGTTCATGGCGACTTTCCGATTAACCGGAAGTGTAAGAAACTTGAAAATATTTCAGAAAGAAAGTAAATACCAAACTATTGTGATCCCCAAGCCCAAAAACTAGTCACTTGCGTGGAAAACCCCTAGCTGTTAAAACTAACCTTGTTTATAAATAATTAATGAAACAAAAAAAAAGAGGAGATCATTGACGATTTAGTTCTTGTAAAGATGACCGTTTTTTGTATCTCTTTTATATCTATTGGGAAATTCTAAAACTAATTGTATTGCTTCTTTTAAGGATGTCCAGAGGCTGAAGGACGAATTGCACAATGTTGTGGATATGTACAGGGTGCCATTCAAAAAGTTCAGTCACCTTGATTACCTGTTTGCGATGGACGCAAAGAGGCTAGTAAATGACCATGTTATAGATACTTTGCACAAATTTGAGGAATAGCGTTTGCTAGTATGTTTCGAAGTGTTAGACAAAATGTTGTTATATATTCTGTTAGTTGCTTAACCTACAATTGTTATTTAGTATTCTATATATAAACTATATTAATAAGTAATAAAATAAATGTTTCCATAGATAGCATTTTCTTATATTTTTTTATAACACACACAAATACCACAAGAAAATGAAACGTTAACTACAAAACTATACCTCTATCCATAAATAGCTAATTTGCAACTTAATGTGTTTTAGGTATTTATTTGCATTTCTAAAGTATTTTTTCTGACATATATTAGGAGCAATTGTGTCACACTGTTTGCAAAGATTTGATAATATACTTAATGCTGTCAGGAACATCAACAACCTTCTTAAAACATTTCAATAAACATGCGTTCTCTAAATAAACATGTTTAAATTTCGCAAAATACCATATGTGGTATCATAAAATGCATAATAGTTTTGGGTTGAATCGAAATTTCTATCTGATTATGGATTATAGCGCATTTACACATACTAGACTATCCAGAACAATAATTGATTAGTTTTAACGAAGTTATAAATCTCCGCTCTTGTCAACAATGGAATGTAAATTAGCTCCAATCAAATTTAGTAATGTAATAATAATGTTGAGCATAGCGTCGGTGCTTCTTTTAGTAGTTTTAAAAGCGCATCATGTGGATGCTGTCACTCCACAAATGACAGTTGTAAGGAAAATGATCGTAAAGGTTCAATCATTGAAACACTTCTATGATATCAGTGGTTGAATCAAAAAACGGGGACACAAATTTAAATGTATTCTTCTTGCTACAGGAGGAAATGATTGAAAGTTACGGTTATCCCGCCGAGAAACATAGAGGAGTAAGAACAGAAGATGGTTATCTGTTAACTGTATTTAGAATACCTCACGGACGAAGGGATAGTAAACGGGCGAATAGGTCTGTAGTTTTTCTGATGCATGGTCTACTCAGTAGTGCTTTCGATTGGGTGAATATGGGCCCTGGATTTAGCATTTCTTACGACCTAGCAGACGCAGGTTACGATGTTTGGTTGGGCAACTCTAGGGGGAACAAGCTGACTAGAATTCATATGCGTTTGAATCCCACAAAGAATAAAAGACAATTTTGGTCTTACAGGTTAGTTCAAATTTGAAGAAACTACAGCCGAAACCACATCTACTACAAACAGTACGCATTCATACATATAACGATGTATATAACTGTTTGTAGTTGAGATGTTTCGTGCGGTATATTTCTTATGTAACGAATCACATTACTTAAGCAATTTTTTACACAGTTATGTACTATATAAAATAAAATAACGGAGGAAATACCCAGGCAAAAAATCGACTGAATAAATGGTTTACATTTAGAAATGTGTACATATTCATATTTATTGCACGTATAGTTACCTACCCCTAACCAAGGAATCGCACCCTTCTGCGGGTGGTGTAGTCGGTTCGGACCACATCTGTGTCGTACGACACTGTAAAACTTTAACCTAATCAATAAGTATCTGAAAATAGTCCAAAATAAAGTAGTTACTACAAAGAAGATATCACAATAAAAAGGCTCACCTGACTGAATCCTCAATTCAAATAAATTATTGAGGAAAATTATCCTGTCCAAAATCGAAGTGTCTTTAATCTTCTATAAGGAAATTCCAGATCGGATCTCTAGGGGATATTCGTATCTCGAGAATCCTGCCGGTATCCTATGCATCCAGCCACCCTATATCCAGATAAGTTCTGAGTCCCGTATAAAAGGCATGTACAAATTATTTACTGAATTTAAAAGAAAAATAAATTTAATCCCCAAGACTTATGATATAGCACAATAGGTTATCACGTTACTTAAATGTACGAATTATTTTGCTCAAAATATCTATTTGATAGTTGGCACGAGATTGGCTATTACGACATACCAGCGATGATAGATTTCGTTCTGGACAAGACGCAAGTGAAGACACTTTACTACATAGGGTATTCGCAAGGGGCCACCACCTTCTTCGTCATGGCATCTACAAGACCGGAGTACAACAACAAGATTAAGCTTATGGTGGCCTTGGGTCCCTTGGTCCACATGAAGAACCAGTGGAATCCCTTTCTGCGTATACTTTCGAAAGGCCATAAATCTCTTAAAGTAAAATAAATTGCGCCGATTCAAATATTATTATGATCTAATTTTAGATCATCGTAGCTGCTCACGAAAATCATCGGCGAACACGAATTCATTCCTGGGCAAAAACTGTTTAATCTGATAGGCAAGAGAATCTGCTACACCATGGCAGTAGTGAAGGCGATGTGTACGAATGGACTTTTCATGATTGCTGGGTGGGATTCCCAACAATTTAATAAGGTATGTCTGTAAAGGTGTTATAACGTAACCATAATTGTTTTTGTTCTTCCTCTTTTAAATTCTTAGTCGACTCTTCCGATTATTGCAGCGAATGTGCCGACTGGGGGCGCTACCCGAGAGTTTCTACACTATGCCCAAGCGATTTCCAGTGGTATGTGTGCAGGGTGTTTGTTAAATAATGTTACAAATCGCTAAGGCTAACATAGGTTACTAAACTAAGTACACTGAGAAAAAAGAATAGTGCTGACACGTGAATATTCAGTCATTCCAATTAAAAATTTTACTTAAATACGGCACAGACATCCTAAGTATTTAGGGTAAATAACACTAAATTTCTGAGTTAGAATATTTGCTATAGTATTTCGTTCATTTTATACCTTTTTTTCGAAATTTTTTTCAATAACTGAGAGATAGATGATATACATTTAGTGTACTTCATATCAACATAGATTTAATCATCAGAGCAGGCTAGTATTCTTTTTTATATTGCCTTGCTATTTAATAAATGAGCGGGTGGCGCCCGATTAGAAAATCAGGTGCAGTGGTAACTTTAAAAATTAATATTTCGGTTGCATTAAGTTTTGGGGTTTCTACGCTTAGAGATAATTGCATTACTGTTTAATGTTGTGTTTATTGTTAAAATTTGTTACATCACTTATTAAACAGCCTGTATACAAGAAGTTTATCTAATTTAGAAACGTTTTTCACTGATCCTTAATGCCCCTTACAGGAGAATTTCGACAATATGATCTCGGTAGGCTTCAAAATAGGAAGAGGTACAAGTCTTGGAAACCTCCAATGTACGATCTGAGAAAAGTGCGCGCACCCGTAGCGTTGGTTTATGCCGACAATGACTGGCTGGCAGCAGCAGCAGTAAGCATTTTCTTTTACTATTATCGATATATTCATGCCATACATTTCTAAATAGGACGTTCAGAAGCTAAGGACCGAATTGGGTTTCATTGCGGATATGTACAGGGTACCTTTCCCCAAGTTTAATCATCTGGATTTTCTGTATGGAGTTGACGTGAAGAAATTAGTGAATGATTGGGTCATGGACACTTTGGTATCATGGAAGTAATGAGGATTTGCTGATATTTTATGTTATCATCATAATTTCAATAACATGTTATTCTAAGCTGCGTTTAAAATAAAGAAGGAAAGTTCTTCTAATTAAACCAAAGTGATATCAATAAGTATGCTGGGACATAGTGAAAGGGTTTGGAATGATATTGTACAGTATATATATCTTTTTGGAAAGATTCCCAAAATATCTTTGCAAATGGAAAGTATTTTTGCTGACATATATTAAGGACAATTGCGTCACACTGTTTGGAAAGATTTGATACTGTACTTAATGCTGTCAGAAACATGAACAATCTTCTTAGAACATTTCAATAAACATGCGTTCTCTAAATAAACATGTTTAAATTTCGCAAAATACCATATGTGGTATCATAAAATGCATAATAGTTTTGGGTTGAATCGAAATTTCCATCTGATTATGGATTATAGCGCATTTACACATACTAGACTATCCAGAACAATAATTGATTAGTTTTAACGAACTTATAAATCGCCACTCTAGTCAACAATGGAATGTAAATTAGCTCCAATCAAATTTAGTAATGTAATAATAATGTTGGGCATAGCGTGGGTGCCTCTTTTAGTAGTTCTAAAAGCGCATCATGCAGATGCTGTCACTCCACAAATGACAGTTGTAAGGACAATGATCGTAAAGGTTCAATCATTGAAACACTTCTATGATATCAGTGGTTGAATCAAAAAACGGGGACACAAATTTAAATGTATTCTTCCTGCTACAGGAGGAAATGATTGAAAGTTACGGTTATCCCGCCGAGAAACACAGAGGAATAAGAACAGAAGATGGTTATATGTTGACTGTGTTTAGAATACCTCACGGAATAGGCAGTAGTAAACGGACGAAACGGCCAGTAGTTTTTCTGATGCATGGTCTCCTCAGTAGTGCTTTCGATTGGGTGAATATGGGCCCTGGATTTAGCATTTCTTACGACCTAGCAGAAGCTGGTTACGATGTTTGGTTGGGCAACGCTAGAGGCAACAAGCTGACTAGAATTCATATGCGTTTAAATCCTACAAAGGATAAAAGACAATTTTGGTCTTACAGGTTAGTTCCATTTTGAAGAAACTACAGCAGAAATTACTTCTACTACAAACAGTATGCAATTCATACATATAACGATGTATATAACTGTTTGTAGTTCAGATGTTTCGTGCGGTATATTTCTTATGTAACGAATCACATTACTTAAGCAATTTTTTACACAGTTATGTACTATATAAAATAAAATAACGGAGGAAATACCCAGGCAAAAAACCGACTGAATAAACGGTTTACATTTAGAAATGTGTACATATTCATATTTATTGCACGTATAGTTACCTACCCCTAACCAAGGAATCGCACCCTTCTGCGGGTGGTGTAGTCGGTTCGGACCACATCTGTGTCGTACGACACTGTAAAACTTTAACCTAATCAATAAGTATCTGAAAATTGTCCAAAATAAAGTAGTTACTACAAAGAAGATATCACAATAAAAAGGCTCACCTGACTGAATCCTCAATTCAAATAAATTATTGAGGAAAATTATCCTGTTCAAAATCGAAGTGTCTTTAATCTTCTACAAGGAAATTCCAGATCTGATCTCTAGGGGCTATTCGTTTCTCGAGAATCCTGCCGGTATCCTATGCATCCAGCCACCCTATATCCAGATAAGTTCTGAGTCCCGTATAAAAGGCATGTACAAATTATTTACTGAAATTAAAAGAAAAATAAATTTAATCCCCAAGACTTATGATATAGCACAATAGGTTATCACGTTACTTAAATGTACGAATTATTTTGCTCAAAATATCTATTTGATAGTTGGCACGAGATTGGCTACTACGACATACCAGCGATGATAGATTTCGTTCTGGACAAGACGCAAGTGAAGAAACTCTTCTACATAGGGCATTCGCAAGGGGCCACCACCTTCTTCGTCATGGCATCTACAAGACCGGAGTACAACAACAAGATTAAGCTTATGGTGGCCTTGGGTCCCTTGGTCCACATGAAGAACCAGTGGAATCCCTTTCTGCGTGTACTTTCGAAAGGCCATAAATCTCTTAAAGTAAAATAAATTGCGCCGATTCAAATATTATTATGATCTAATTTTAGATCATCGTAGCTGCTCACGAAAATTATCGGCGAACACGAATTCATTCCTGGGCAAAAACTGTTCAATCTGATAGGCAAGAGAATCTGCTACACCATGGCAGTAGTGAAGGCGATGTGTACGAATGGACTTTTCATGATTGCTGGGTGGGATTCCCAACAATTTAATAAGGTATGTCTGTAAAGGTGTAACGTAACCATAATTATTTTTGTTCTTCCTCTTTTAAATTCTTAGTCGACTCTTCCGATTATTGCAGCGAATGTCCCGACTGGGGGCGCTACCCGAGAATTTCTACACTATGCCCAAGCGATTACCAGTGGTATATGAGCAGGATGTTTGTTAAATGATGTTACAAATCTCTAAGGCTAACATAGATTACTAAACCAAGTACACTGAGAAAAAAGAGTAGTGATGACAAGTGAATTTTCAATCATTCCAATTAAAAAATTTACTTAAATACGACACAGACATCCTAAGTATTTAGGGTAAATAACACTAAATTTCTGAGTTAGAATATTTGCTATAGTATTTCGTTTATTTTATACCTTTTTTCGAATTCTTTTCAATAACTGGTGTGAGAGATAGATGATATATGCATTTACTGTACTTCATATCTACATACATTTTATCATCAAAGCAGGCTGGTATTCTTTTTTATATTGCCTTGCTATTTAATAAATGAGCGGATGGCGCCCGATTCCAAAACCAGCTGCAGTGGTAACTTTAAAAATTAATATTTCGGTTGCATTAAGTTTTGGGGTTTCCACGCTTAGAGATAAATGCATTACTGTTTAATGTTCTGCTTATTGTTAAAATTTGTTACATCACTTAATAAACGGCCTGTATACAAGAAGTTTATCTAATTTAGAAACGTTTTTCACTGATCCTTAATGCCCTTTACAGGAGAATTTCGACAATATAATCTCGGTAGGTTCCAAAATAAGAAGAAGTACAAGGCTTGGAAACCTCCAATGTACGATCTGAGGAAAGTGCGCGCACCAGTAGCGTTGGTTTATGCCGACAATGACTGGCTGGCAGCAGCAGCAGTAAGCATTTTATTTTACTATTATCGAGATAGTCATGCCATACATGTCTAAATAGGACGTTCAGAAGCTAAGGACCGAATTAGGTTTCATTGCGGATATGTACAGGGTACCTTTCCCCAAGTTTAATCATCTGGATTTTCTGTATGGAGTTGACGTGAAGAAATTAGTGAATGATTGGGTCATGGAGACTTTGCTATCATGGAAGTAATGAGGATTTGCTGATATTTTATGTTATCATCATAATTTTAATAACATGTTATTCTAAACTGCGTTTAAAATAAAGAAGGAAAGTTCCTCTAATTAAACCAAAGTGATATCAATAGGTATGCTGGGACATAGTGAAAGGGTTTGGAATGATACTGTACAGTATGTATGTCATTTTGGAAAAATACCCAAAATATCTTTGCAAATGAAAAATATTTTTGCTGACATATATTAAGGACAATTGCGTCACACTGTTTGGAAAGATTTGATGCTATACTTGATGCAGTTAGAAACATCAACAACCTTCTTAAATCGTTTCAATAAACATGCGTTCTTTAAATAAACATCTTTAGATTTTCCAAATACAATATGTGGATACCATAAAATTGCACAATAGTTTCGGGTTGAATCGAAATCTCCATCTGATTACGGATTATAGCGCATTTACACCTTCCAGACTATTCAGAACAATGATTGATTACTTTTAACGGAGTTATAAATCTCCGCCCTTCTCAACAATGGAATGTAAACTAGCTCCAATCATACATGTATTTAGTAATGTAATAATAATGTTGGGCATAGCGTGGGTGCTTCTTTTAGTAGTTATCAAAGCGCATCATGAAGATGCTGCCACTCCAGATATGTCAGTCGTAAGGAACATGATCATAAAGATTCAATCATTGAAACACTTCTATGATATCAGTGGTTGAATCAAAAAACGGGGACACAAATTTAAATATATTCTTCCTGCTGCAGACGGAAATGATTGAAAGTTTCGGTTATCCTGCCGAGTACTATAAAAAAGTAAAAACAACGGATGGCTATATCTTATCGGTGTATAGAATACCTTTTGGAATACGGAATACTAAACGCAAGAACAGGCCTGTAGTCTTTCTGATGCACGGTCTCATGAGTAGTTCCTACGATTGGGTGAATATGGGTCCTGGATTTAGTATTTCTTACGACCTGGCAGACGCTGGTTACGATGTTTGGATGGGGAACGCTAGGGGCAATAAGCTGAGTAGAATGCATGCGCGTTTAAGTCCACTCATCAATAGAAGAAAATTTTGGTCTTTCAGGTGAGTTACATTTTTTATATAAAGAAGTACTTTTTACGCAATAATGTACAATCAACTCAGACGATAGTATTAACAAGAAAAAAGCCAATTCGCAAATAATAATACCGTTATTAATGATATAAGAATCTGAACTTTTATGAACTCATTGTCAGGTTGTGCCAATCTATTTAACATTTTTTACACATCTGGGTTGTTTATTTCGTTAAAATAGATGTATTAGAATACTCCCTTTATTTACCTAAGTCATAGTTTTTTGAGTTGATTGTACATACATAATGGTAAATATTGCATTGGAGCTACGAAAATAATTGGTGAAATGATTTATCGATGTGGCTTGCATTAAAAAAAAATGGATGCAAATATTCATAAATTTAGAATGAATAGGTTGTCGCGTCATATAAATGTACAAATAATCTTCTTCACAACATCTATTTGATAGTTGGCACGAGATTGGCATCTATGACCTACCAGCGATGATAGATTTCGTTCTGGGCAAGACAAACCAGCAGAAACTCTCCTACATAGGGCATTCCCAAGGAACCACCAGTTTCTTCGTCATGACATCCATGAAACCAAAGTATAACAACAAAATTAAGATTATGGTGGCCTTAGCTCCAGTCGCCTACATGAGTAACATGTGGAATCCGCTCCTACGTTTAGTTTCGACAGGCCATAAACCTCTTCACGTAAAATAA
Organism: Cetonia aurata; assembly: GCA_949128085.1. NCBI lineage: Eukaryota > Metazoa > Arthropoda > Insecta > Coleoptera > Scarabaeidae > Cetonia > Cetonia aurata. Next base: position 29,863,638 of record OX421885.1, read on the forward strand.
CTTGCGCCTATTCAAATATTAGTATGATCTAATTTTAGATCATCGTAGCTAGCCATGACACTTTTCGGTTGGTACGAATTCATTCCTGGGGTACAACTGCTTAACATGATTGGTAAGAAAGTGTGCAGTGCCATGTCTCTAGTGAGCTCATTGTGTGCCAGTGCATTTTTTATGGTTGGTGGCTGGGATTCCCAAGAATTTAATAAGGTATACCTGTGAAGGTGTTCTGAAGTAATGATGATTCGCTTTTTTATTTTAGTCGGCCCTTCCGGTTATTATGGCGAATGTACCGGCAGGAGCAGCTTCCCGGCAGTTTCTACACTATGCCCAAGGGATTAAATCTGGTATATATATATATATATATATGCAGGGTGTTTATTAAGGGGATTCATTGCTATTTACTAGGAAAAATTAGATTTTTGTTCGTTCTTTTTTTTCTTTTGGAATCTGTTTGACCAAATCGATTCAAATTTTCCGTACTTGTTATTTGTTATCAAGACGTAATTTATAATATAAAAACTCCCTTGATAAAGAAAACTTGTCAAACTTCAAAAATAGACTTTCTCTTATTCTACATAATTCGAGATTTTTAAATCAAATTTTAAAAAGTTGTCTTAATGAAACTCGAACGCATATGTATATATTGAAAAAAGAAAAATGATAATAAGTTAATTAACAGCTTAGAAAAGGGAACATACATATGTCCCAGGTACCTATGGTTTGTAATCAAGTTTTCGAGAAAGCAGCTGTTAAAGATAACAAGTCGTGTGCGTGCGTCGCGTTTGTATTTGCGCTTCTACCTCTTCTTTTTTCGCCTTGCCCTTGGCTCTCCACCTCTTTTTAGACTTCCACTATACAGTGGTGCTTTTACAATAAATATTTTTGTACCTTATTCAAGTGATTTCCCCTAAATAGATAATTTTGTGAACGTTGAAAAAGTTGGAATAATACCTGCTGCTTTTCTTATCATTCTATTTTCGAGATCGTGGCTTTTCGTTGTTATGCAGCTAATTTAAAATAGTTTCAGTTTGTGAAAGTGCAGAATGGATTTAGAAGAAGAATTTACAGCAGTGGAGAAACAATATTTTGCGGATTGTGATGAAGATTACGAAGATCAAGGTGGAGGTGCAGGTGTTAGTGACATAGAAGATGACGTTGTACCAGATTCGTCTTTCGATATGTCTCTTCAGGATACTGACGAAAATAAGCGGTATTAGAGTTTTTAAAAAATACTTGCTGTACCCAGGAATGTAATAAGTTGATACCCAAAGATATGATCGTAGAATCACGAATCAATTTCATGGACTTGGAAAAGGATCAGCAGGACATCGTTATCTTGAGTAAAATGGAAAGTGGTAGAGGAAGCGAAAAGTTGAATGACGCTTACGAAGCAACGTTGATAATCACGAAGATCTAATGAATTGTGTAGCCGCCTCATCCCACTCCGGTCATAATAAGGCAGTTTCTGCCGAAGATGTTATTTGGCACGGCTGGGGCAACTATATCAAACAATTTTATAAGCCATTGGTTGGTATTACTTCATACCATCATTTTAAAATTTCAAGAGATGGCGTTGAAGCGAAACTGTTTGCCGATTCTGAAGATACTGCTGAATTTGAATTACTGCTAAGTCCAGTGGATAATCTAATGCCAACTGCTATTATTCCTGAAGCTCTCAGTCTGGAAAGGCAGTGGTATATTTACAATAATTTGAGAGATTTGGTTCACGACAAAGTAAAAGCTGACTCAATTGCATCTCTACCAACACGGAAAATACATCAAAAAAGGAATGCAGTATCCACATCAACAAAGAAAATATCCAGGTCAACGAAGAAAGCTGAAAAATCCACAAAACAAAAAGGAACAAAACGCAACATCCGCGCCCAAAAAAAAAAACAAAGATGATAAAAATAGGAATGTATGGTTTGTTCAATGGAAAAGGGTGTTCAATTTTCAATTTCTACAAATTTTCATTAAAAAACATCGATTTCTCCGACCACAGGTGCAAAAGATAAAAAAAAGTAATTCTTGATCTATTTACAGTTTCTTTCGCAATTTTTATAATTAATGTTGAACTTTAAGGATGATTTCCAGCAAAAGTTTCAAACTTAGGAGTCTGCGGTTTGTTCCATTGAAAAATATGTTCAATTTTCTATAAATTTCGATCAAGAAACAAAAATTGATTCTTCCGACCATAGGTACATTTCTATAGTCCAGGTCACATATATCAATCTCTGATTTTTTTTTAAGAGAAATGAATGAAAAATTACAAAGAATGTATTAAAAGAAACTAAAACAAGATTTTCTGTTAAAACTTTTTCCACGTTCCGCCGTGTGTCAAAACTTTTGATCGACGTTCCCCTGTTCATGCTGACAGCTTCTTCAGGATAACTGCACTGTTAAATCATTCATATACAGAACATAAATACAGGATGAGTTTTATTTTTCATTATTTGCATGGGGATCTCGGAAACCATAAGAGATTTAAGGAAATGCAAAAAAGAAGTTCACAAAAAGTTTTTAGTGCTGTAAATCTTTTATTTGTAAAGATATCTATAAAAAAAAATAATATTGTTTTTAGAGGATTTAATCTCAAACGACATTAAATTTTTAACTTTGTTTAGCATTTTTGACTTAGGAAGCAAAGTATATATATATTTTTTTATGGAAATCATAGTTGGCTATGACATATTCTAATAGTATATTTGTTCTTAATCACAGCTTCCAATATTTGGGTTGCATATGATCGCACATGTACTAGATCTTTTATTGCTCCAAAGACGAAGAAGTCTAATGATGAAAGATCTGGGGAACATGCGGGCCATAAAGCAAGACCATTTTCTGCAGATGCACGAGTTTGGAAATGATTCATCTAAATATCTTTTGATCTGTGCCTGATAGTGAGGTGGGGTATTGTCGTGTTGAAGCCACTATAAGATTGTACGTATTTGTCAATTTAATTCATCTATGATATTGTCGAAATCTTCTCTAAGAACTTGCAAATATCGAATTCCAGTTGAAGTTTCATAAAAAATAGTAAAAACCCGAGGCAAATATGCCAAATGTTCTGAAGATCAGTTTCAAATTTACCCATAAAGAGATTACTATGAAAGGAGATAAGTTGTTACGCATTGCACTTTCTTCAGTTTGTTGATAAAAGGTACCATTGATTTACCCTACTTAAAAATATGCAAACAATAAAATATATACACTTTGCATATAGTTCGGTCTCTAATTATAACATTTTAATAAATATACGTTCTTTAAATAAACATCTCTAAATTTTGTAAAATACCATATGTGGATACCATAAAATTGCACAATAGTTTCGGGTTGAATCGAAATCTCCATCTAGTTACGGATTATAGCACATTTACACGTACCAAACTATTCAGAGCAATTATTGATTGCTTTTAACGAAGTTGTAAATCTCTTCTTAATAATGGGACGTAAACTAGCTGCAATCATAAATGTGACTAGTGACGTAGTAATAATGATCGGCATAGCGTGGGTACTTTTTTTAGTAGTTCTCAGAGCGCATCATGAAAATGCTGCCACTCCAGAAATGTCAGTTGTAAGGAAAATGATCGTAAAGATTCAATCATTGAAACACTTCTATGACATCATTGGTTGAATCAAAAAACGGGGACACAAATTTAAATATATTCTTCCTGCTACAGACGGAAATGATTGAAAGTTTCGGTTATCCCGCCGAGTACTATAGAAAAGTAAAAACAAAGGATGGCTATTTGTTATCGATGCACAGAATACCTTACGGGAAAGGGAATACTAAACGCAGGAACAGGCCAGTAGTCCTTCTGATGCACGGTCTCCTCAGTAGTTCCTTCGATTGGGTGAATATGGGTCCTGGATTTAGTATTTCTTATGACTTGGCGGAAGCTGGTTTCGATGTTTGGATGGGCAACGCTAGAGGCAATAAGCTGAGTAGAACGCATGCGCGTTTAAGCCCCTCATTCAATAATAAAAAATTTTGGTCTTTCAGGTTAGTTACATTTCCAAATTTCTGCATTTCCTGTATAAAGGAGTACTTTTTTACGAAATAATGTGCACTCAACTCAAACAATAACGACATAGAAAAAATAAACCATAAGGAATGGTATATCTCCTTTAAAATTTATGTTTATATAATCTATTCTCACTTTTAACACTTAATATATTCTAAATAACTCAGCGAGTAAACTGAATAGATATTTGTAAAGGTAAAAAAGATATTTATTTACCTAAGTCATAATTTTTTGAGCTGATTGTACATACATAATGGGTAATATTGCAGTGGAGATACGAAGATTTATATAAGTATGATTAATTACCGATATTTATTTTCGAACACACCTACTGTATACTGATACTACAGACAGTCTGTGTAAATTGAACGTATTTTTGCAACTTGATTATAATCCTAATATTTAAATTCTGAAACGATTAAAAATAAAAAATAGAAACGAAAAAGTCCGTCGAGATTCGAACCATGGTCCTTCCGCATAGTAACACACGTTACATAAATGTACAAATCATTTTCTTCACAATATGTATTTGATAGTTGGCACGAGATTGGCGTCTATGATCTACCAGCGATGATAGATTTCGTTCTGGGCAAGACGGACCAACGGAAACTCTCGTACATAGGGCATTCGCAAGGAACCACCAGTTTCTTCGTCATGGCATCTATGAAACCAAAGTATAACGACAAGATTAAGCTCATGGTGGCCTTAGCTCCAGTCGCCTACATGAGTAACATGTGGAATCCGCTCCTACAAGTAGTTTCGAGAGCCCATAGACCTCTTCACGTAAAATAAATTGCGCCGATTAAAGTATTAGTATCATCTAATTTTAGATCGTCGTAGCTAGCCATGACACTTTTCGGTTGGCACGAATTCATTCCTGGGGTAAAACTATTTAACCTAATAGGTAAGACAGTCTGCAGTACCATGTCTCTAGTGAGCGCGATGTGTGCCAGTGCATTTTTTGTCGTTGGTGGGTGGGATTCCCAACAATTTAATAAGGTATGCCTGTGAAGGTGTTGTGAAGTGATGATAATTCGCTTTTTTCTTTTTAATACTTAGTCGGCCCTTCCGGTTATTTTAGCGAATGTTCCGGCGGGAGCAGCTTCCCGGCAGTTTCTACACTATGCCCAAGGGATTAGATCTGGTATATATACATATATATGCAGGGTATTTATTAAGGGGGTTTATTGCTATTTACTAGGAAAAATTAGATTTTTGTTCATTCTTTTTTTTTTCTTTTGGAATCTGTTTGACCAAATCGATTAAAATTTTCCATACTTGTTATTTGATATCAAGAAGTAATTTATAGTGGTACCAATAATATAAAAATTCCCTTGATAAAGAAAACTTGTCAAACTTCAAAAATAGACTTTCTCTTATTCTACATAATTCGAGATTTTTAAATCAAATTTTAAAAAGTTGTTAGTCTTAATTAAACCCGAACGCTTATGTATATATTGGAAAAAAGAAAAATGATAGTAAGTTAATTAACAGCCTAGAAAAAGGAACATACATATGTTCTAAAATGCCTACTTTTAAGAAAACCCGAACAACTTCCAATTACAACTATGTAAATATGAGCTCACAGAGCCCACGGTATAAACATGGTACTACCGTAGCCTCTGCGCGCAGTATACGTCACGAGCTCGAAGAGCTTGGCGTTAATTGTGTTAGTTCTGCATTGACTGAAATCGCGCCTTGCAAAGTTTGTTCACATGAGCGTCATGTTGATGTTCTTGTTATTACAATATTATTTTTTGTGTGTTTTGCTACCTATCTTACTGCTATACTGTGCAAGCTGCTAAGCAAATATCTGAAACGAAAAATACATTTGTAGATGCTCAGTTGTAGGGGAAGTCAAAGACTCCTAAAGTTACACCCCACAAACCCATTTTTAACGATACCTTTGGAACTAGAAGAAATATCGAACTAAAATAAAAGAGAAAATGTTCCTCTTGAGAATTCGGACATTTTGGTTTAACAAAGAGATCAGGGGTTAAAATAAGAATGAATTTTAACCACCTGACCACGTAAAACTACATTAAAAAATAAAACTTACCGGTTTCTGAATCTTTTCCTAAAGTATCATACACAGGGGTTACAGCGACTCCAAAGTGTCCCTTACAGAACACTTTGCTTCTTTTCTATCTCAAGAACGAAATATTTGAGAGCATTCATATTTGATATTTGCGTTAGGTGCCCTTGGAAGACAGGAGAGCAAGATTTTGGTTAAAAAGTGCCTAAGGGTTAGACGAGTTTACTCCTCTGATATTTTGGTTTCTTTATTTGTTCTTGAAAACGGCTCTAATGATTTTCCACCATTATTAAAAGAAGAGTCCATTTGTTTCCATATTCTTGTTATTGCAATATCATTAAAGAATCTGATGTGGTGTCCTCATTTTTAATATGGTCCTTTCGTAAAATGTTCGTAGAAACTCTTTTGCTACTGTTGGCATTGCTAGAGCATTAATTTTTGTTATGGGAATCTTTTATTACATCGCACTGTTACGAATGTACATGCGCATATTGATATTAAGCATAAGAGTAAAACCCTCCTCAGACAATTTTGAGAAAAAAAGTGGCATAGACAAATAGCTTGTACCAAATGTAAGTAAAATGTGAATTATCAAAGAAAATCGTTGGAGCCGTTTTCGGGAATAAATCAAAAAATCAAAAAGAGTAAAAAGGCATTTTTTTAACTGAAATATCGTTGTCGCGTCCTCTAAGGATACCTAATGTAAATGCCTAAATATCAAATGAGAATACTCCTGAATATTTCGTTCTTGAAATAGAAAAGAACCAACAGGCTTGTACAATGGACATTTTGAGGTAGCCTGTATATATTTTGGGAAAAATCCAAAAACAAGTAAATTTTGTTTTTAATGTAGTTTATGGAAATATATAAATTTTTCATTTACGTGGTCGGGGAATTAAAATTTATTCTTATTTTCTTGTATATAAGAACAATGTCGGACAACCTAGGATCAGTACAGTTATCCTGAAGAAGCATAAACAGCGAAACGTCGAGCAAAGGTTTTGGGACACGGCGAAATCCGGAAGAAGCTATCAATAGCAATAATATTTCCATATACATTTAATCATCAAAGCAGGCTGGTACTTTTTTTACTCGTCGCCAAGTTATGCATTCCGCTATACTATTTAATAAATAAGCTTAATAATATCAACGGCAGTAAACAATAGTTAAGGGTAACGAACGTAAAATTCGACGGGTTGAGATATTCGTATTATTTTTTAATGATCGGTTTATTTTCAAAATTTGTTACTTGATTTAATAAACAGCCTGTATACTAGGGGTTCATCTAATTCAGGAATGTTTCTCATGGTTCCTTAATGTCTTTTGCAGGAGAGTTTCGACAATATGATTTTGGTAAAGTTCAAAATCTAATCACATATCACTCGTCGGTACCTCCAAAGTACGATCTGAAAAAAATACGCGCACCCATATCGCTGGTGTTTGCCGACAATGACTGGCTTTCATCCACAAAAGTAAGAATATTTTTACTATTACCGAGATATCCCTTAACTAATGCCATACATTTCTCAATAGGACGTCCAGAGGCTAAAGAAAGAATTGAGTAACGTTGTGGATATGTACAGGGTACCTTTCTCCAAGTTTAATCATCTAGATTATCTGTTTGCAATCAACGTGAAGAAGCTAGTGAATGATCATGTCGTGGATGTTTTGCTAGAATGGAAGTAATAACGATTTGCTGATATTCTATAAGATTATCATCATCATTTTAATAACATGTTACTCTAAAGTGTGTAAACAATAAAGGAAGATGAGTATTCTTAATTAAATATTCACTATAATATATCCTGAGAAAAAAAGTAACAGTGACTATAACTGTGGTACAATGCAGGAATAAAGTAACCTTTGAATATGAAGTTTTCGACAGAATTTTTTTCATGAATTAATTTCATAAACATTTTTATATCTATTGTAGATATTTAAATTAAATAGAAAGTCGTGTAGATAATTAACAACAATTTATAAATAAATATTTTTCATAATTGTGTTAAAGTTAAAGAGCAAATCATTTACTGTTTCGCCTTTAAAAATTTTGTTAATTTTGTTCAAAGTTAAATACCCCTCATTTTTATTTATTACTTTTATAATTTTGTCGTATACCGCCTGCATCTCTGCAAAGTAAACGGCGGGGAAGTACATATACTCCCACCGTCTCCCACTCTACCTAACAGCGAGGTGTGGCGCTGTAGTACGATAATAGCACGTGTAGACTGATCAGGGATCAGTATTAGTCAGTTCAAGTAAGTTGGTTGTCTAAGTTTTAAATACATATCTTTGCGCAAAATGCCGCGTTATACTGTGGAGGAGAGAGCTGAGATGATGCGGTGGTATCACGCTGGCAATTCTTTCCAAAGGAAATGCGACGTGTTTGCAGCTAAATACCCCAAACAGGCCTATTCCAAATAAAGCCACAATTTTTAAATTAAAAAATAAAACCGACAATACCGGTTCGGTCGAAAATTTAAAAACATCACTTCCAACTCGCAGAATTTCTAATAATACGTCCGTTTTAGTATGTGCTGCAGTTGAAATAAATTCGAATATGTCATCCGGCACTATTTACAATGATTTAGACATATCCCGTTCTTCCGTTCAGCGGATACTCAAAGCAAATGGGTATCACAATTTTAAATATTCTAAACACCAACAATTATTTCACGGCGACGCATTTAAGCGTATGGTATTTGATAAACAATATTATCTTTACCCATGAATCTTTTTTTCCTTTGGTTAGAAGTCACAATTTATCTGTGACAACATACTGGGCCAAACAAAACGAGCACAGATATTTAAGTTCATCTAGTTAGCAACAGCAAAAAGTAAATGTTTGGGCAGGTTTGTTAAACAACCATATTATTGGGCCTTTTTTATCAATGGCAATTTGAATGCAAATGCATATTAAAATTACTGAACACCCATATTCTACCTACTGTACAGCAACTTCCCGACATAAATATGCAAAACATCTACTTTCAGCAAGATGGTTGCCCTGCACATAATGCAGCGGCTGTCCGAAGTTTCCTAATGGTGGATCGAAACTCATTCTGAAAATATCAAATGGCCGCCACGTTCACCAGATTTATCTCCCCTCGATTTCTTTTACTGGGGTTATTTAAAAGAAATAATTTATGGCAATGAAGACGTTAGACCAGTTAATGTAGAGTAGTTGCGCAATAAAATTGTTCAAACGTCAAACAACATTAACCCAGAAATGTTGGAGAATGTTAGAATGAATATCTACAACACATTAGGATATTGTTTAGCCAAGGATGGGGGCATATTTGAACCGTTGTTTGAAGATTCAATGATTTTTAAAAAATTAACGTTTTTGGAATAATTTTATTTACCCAGAATTAATTTTTATTTGTCATTCATTAAATTTACTATTTCTTTCTGAGGGTTTTGCCCAAAACTCATTAGAGTGTCTTTGATTTCCCCGTCATGAACAAACCATAATTTTATATTTCTTTATTTATTACTATTACTATTACGAATAGAATAGTAACCGAGCTGGTGTTAAAGTTTATTTAATTTATTATTAAGAGTTACTTTTAAGTTTCCATTTTTTAAAATTATGTACTCAGAAGTAATTTTTATTTTTCCTTCGCTAAATTTATTATTTCTTTATGAGGGTTTTGTTCTTCGTTCATTAGAATTACCTTAATTTTCTTGTCATGAGCAAAGACTATTTTTAAGTACACAATAGATACTATAAATTCCTGTTTTACGCTTTCATTACACCTTTTGGGTTTATAAGTACCTGTGTCCAAAGCAATACATATTGCAATTTATTCATTTTCATAATAAAAATACAATACGTTTCACGGTCACTAAAAATTAACACATTTTTGCGTGTAGATTGAATAGCAAAGCAACCGCTGCGCTCGCGCCAGTATTCGTTGTGAGCTATGAGTGGCTATAACGAATGACTGAATGTAGGGGAATACCTGCTGCAGTAAGAAGAATGAGCGGGAGACGCACATGCGTGGTATAACCGTTGACTTTGCAGAGATGCAGGCGGTATAGAATTACTTAATGTACCACTAGCATTCTTACATGGCGTAACGAGTTCTTCTACGACTGATTCCGAGAGCGATATCCCTTGCGTTTCTAGTTTACGAATGGAACTTGAAACGAAGCTATAATTTGACTTAATATACAGAAGGTTTGGTGGCAATTCTGTTGATGTTATATCTTTTTACAATTCTCTAGAGAAATGCAGCAACCAGTGATTTCAACATATTTTCTTTTCTTCAAAATTATGGGCGTAAAAAAATTGCTCTAACCATGTGCCTTCGTGCATCTCGTAATAATCTGTTTAGGATGCAACTGAACACCAGGAAGTCGCTCCCTATGCAATTGGATTCCTAAAGGTGCTTTTAAAAACACTTCTTTGACATTGCTAATTAAGTCATTCACCAAAGGGAATTGATTCCCAATGTCTTCGGCTACACGATTGAACCCATGAACTAAGCAAGTGGTACGAATAATTTCTAGAATTTGCGCAGCTCTTATCATGCATGGTGTAGCGTCGAACAACGTTAGTAATTTTTTTTTTAAAAGCTACACTTCCAGATAAAAAAGAATTGATAACCCGTCTTGAATAAATTGGGCAATAGTTACATTATTTGTTTTATGAAGTTGTTGCAAAAAATTAAATATGATTTGGAAGGGACCATTTCCAGTCTCCCAGAATGCAATCCACAGCTCGTAACTTGATTTTATACATTTGCTGCAAAATGGTTTCTTTTTTTGTCAATTATTTGCTTAATTTGATAAAGTAGAACAGGTCGCCCAACCAGTTAAGCAATTTTTTCTTTAATACCTTGTATCTGCCAATCTAATGGTCCACGAAAAAATCCTATTTCGTTTTTTCTTCTTTGAACTCCCAATGTTCACTAAAAATTGCGAGTAATACCAATATTTACATGTTAAAAATCTAATAATCTATATTGTCATAATAAATTCGTAGAAAATTTGTGCCCATAAAATCTTGTTCGTCTGTAGCTTTAATTTCGTTAAAATTTTTACCTTCTTTGTTTGGTGATGTAAAATTTATTTAATAACAGTTTTGAATTGGATTAGGAATGCTCAACTCCTGTTATCGATTATGGCACATTTGTATTCTGAAAACTATTGAAAACAATAATTGATTAGGTTGTAGGAAATCATAAATTTTGTTAACAGTGGAATTTCAGTTGGTTTCTCAATACGTTATCGTAGATATAATTTAGTAACAATGTTGCGAATGACCTGCGTACTTCTCTTAATAGTTCTTAAAACATTGCATTATGATGCTGATGCTAATCAGTCAAAAACAATTGTAAGGAAAACGATATTTATTTTATATTTCGTTCGTTACATGACATGAAACAGATCGTTTCTGCTGCAGGTACAAATGATTCGAAGTTACGGTTATCCTGCCACGGAATACCATGGTATAAGAACACCAGATGGTTATCTGTTAACTGTACATAGAATACCTTACGGAAAGATCAATAAAACGCGCAAGGATAGACCAGTAGCTTTCTTGATGCACGGCCTCCTCAGTAGTTCCATCGACTGGGTGAATATGGGTCCTGGATTTAGTATTTCTTATGACTTGGTGGAAGCTGGTTTCGATGTTTGGATGGGCAATGCTAGGGGGAACAAGATGAGTAAAGCTCATGCACGTTTAAATCCCATACTGAATTTTCGAAAATTTTGGAGCTTCAGGTTAGTTCCTTATTACACACGAAATCCAATGTTCTGCATGTGGAAGTGATAGGAGTGCAGAAAATAAATAACAAATATATATATATATATATTTTGACCCATCTAGCTGGCATGAGATTGGCTACTATGACCTACCAGCGATGATAGACTTCGTCTTGAAGAAAACAAAACAAAAGAAGCTCTTCTTCATAGGACATTCGCAAGGAGCCACTTGTTTCTTCGTCATGGCGTCCACAAGGCCCTCATATAACAATAAGATCAAACTCATGGTGGCCTTGGCTCCCTTAGTATACGTGAGGCACATGCAGAACACATTCTTGCGGCTACTTTCATCGATCAGTGATCCAATTAAGGTAGAAGCGTTTGCGCGAAATGTTTGTATAATGTAATTTTAGTTCGTCGTAGTGGTCTTCAAAGCTCTTCGGCGAGTACGAATTCCAGCCTAACAAGTCGCTACTTAATCTGGTAGGTAAAAAGGTTTGCATCGGTATGTCGGTAGCCAGATCGATATGCTCCAGTGAGTTCTTCATGGTTTGCGGATGGGATTCGCGACAATTAAATAAAGTATGTATGTACCTTGAAGATCTCATATTGAAATGATGGTTATTTCTGTTAAATTCTTAGTCAACCATTCCATTGATTTTAGCGAATGTGCCGGCTGGAGCAGCTACTCGGCAGTTCGTACATTACGCCCAAGGAGTGACCTCGGGTATGCTAAATTTCTAGCTTTGTTCGATGTGCAAATCAGTACTAGATCAGATCGGTTTGTAATGTTTGGTGTAGTGCCAATAGTTGTGTTACTTTTAAAAGTTTGAGGAGTAAAATTTGCGATAATCCATTTCTTTTATTCACTTTTAACGCTTCAAGTCATGACGGGTCGGCCTTCAAACTTGTAAGTCATCGCAATTTACTATTATTTAAAGCTGACTACTATTAATATTTTTAATAGTCTTTATGGACAGTCATTTGGCGTGGAATTGTTAAAAAAATAAATTAGTTTTTCATATTTCGTTCAGGAGGAATTGGACTGGGAAGGTATACATATATACTAGATGTTGATAGGAATGGAATTATAGAATATCTTATATAGGTATTACTTTGGATGCAAAAATGAGGTACAAATCTTATCTGGAATATGTGACGAACAAAGCCACTAGGGCCTTCTGGGCTTGTAGAGGAATGTTTGGTAAAACGCGGGGGCCAAGACCAGCATGGTTATAGTACTTTCTATAACCTACGCCTCGCTAGTCTGGTGGCATAAAGCCAGTTCCTCCGCTGCAGTTGGTGTTGCGGTCAGAAGCTATCCTGGGAGCATACAGAGTAAAATGTAGCGCGTGTAAAGGTTTCTCTGCCAAAACCGGAGACCATACCAGCACCTTCAACTATATCGAATAGACAGTGCTACTGTCCATGAGGGCGGACAAAATTCCGCCCATCTTCAGTTTCACTAGGAAATACCTTGTAGATATTTCTGATAGTGAGACTTCAAAAGCGTCCGCAAACCAGGCGAGGTTCTCATCGCTGGTTTGTGAATGCCTCGAAGACGCCGAATAGCCCAAGCATTGAGATCTGGAGAGATGGAGAACTGAATGGCGAAGTTTAGGGGACTCCACCTCCATTTTCCAGGCTGAAGTAATAGGCATCCATAGCTGCGCGGAGGGCATCTTAAATTGGGCGAAATTTTCAAGGTGCTCTTAAGCCACTGCAGACTGTCAAATTACCATAGGAAGCTCGAAAAGTTGGCGGAACATTATTGCATTACTTTGAGATGAATTCCAAGCCACTCTGGGATCAGTGGCAACGAAATGGCTGACAAACCAGCAAGCGGCGCCAGTGAACGACCATTCACAGGTCCAGAACTGTCGTGTAACTCCCACACGATATATATGGCGGTATCATAGCTTTTGTTAGATCTTAACTCGCTGCTAGTCACTGCTAGTCACATCTCCTATTGGGATGGACTTACCGGCACGAGACATTGCAAAACCCTCGGGATTTATCAGCAGTTTTTATGAGTAGGAACTGACTCAGGTTATTTACGGGAATCTTAACTGGCCACTGCACACTGAACATGCACTTGCATGGCATGGGGCGAGTGAACTCTTCCCTGTGCAGAAACTGTGGGAGAGCAGAAGAAACTCCTGTGCATCTCTTGGCCGACTGCTCGACAGCGAAGTCATTTAGGAGTCGTTCGGTTAGACGAACCCAGTATAAGCAAACTTACTCTCGACCAATTTGCAAACCTCTTTGTTGGGGCGCAAACCAGGTCGCCAGGGCTAAAACACCATGGGGACATAGGTTTTCTGGCCGGGTACGGGGTAACTGTTAACTTCTAATTGCAATACTACCACTGCACTGTACGAACGCCGAATTCTACATTGACTACATTTTCTACGTACGCGCGTCTTCGTTCAGTTGTGGTTAGTTCCTGACTGTACAGCGAACAAAGCTTCTTTTGTTTCCAAATAGAGTGTAAGTTTTTTAAAACCTGACATAGGCCAACTGTTTTATGCGAAGTGATAGACTACATAGTACTACCGGAAGTAAAATTGAAGAGTTACTTATACATATCTAAGAAAAACGGACAAATAATTTTATTGCAGTATTGCTAGATATTCCGATAGTTGCTAAACAGGTGTTTTTGTAAATAGCAACACTGTATTTTTTCAAAATAATTTAGAAAATCGCAAAATTCTTAATAAAAAATGTTACACGTGTTTTTTTTGCTGGACCCGCCATTTTAGGGTAGCTGGTAAAAAAGGGCAAAGATTATTAAATTAATAATCATATGTCTCTGTCTATTAGTTTTCGCACTATACGATTCCAACCAGCATTATTGAATGGGTTTCTAACATCTAGTGTAATAAGCATATTTTTAACCCAATTTACTACAGCTTCAAGCGTATATGTCGTCGATTTTCCCTTGATAAAGCCGTAATGCCTATGTGATAGTCCACTATATATGTACCCCCATTTCTTCCAATAGTCTGGACTTAATCAGTATTTCATACAACTTACTGATAGTGTTAAGCAAACATAAGGGCCTATGAGACATGTCTGTTCCATTTCTGTTTTTTGTAGGCAACAGTACTTAAGCAATTTTATACTCTCGAGAAAAAATCTGTAACTCTAAAAGAGAGTTTATTATCCCTAATATTCACTTTCGTTCTTCCTTAGTTGCTAATTTTATAGCTTCAGGTGGAATACCATCGATTCGAGGTGCCTTACCACTCTCATACTGCCTGTCTTAATTCAGTTTCCGTAAATTGTTCCATCTCCTCTGTCACGATATAGCTATACTTAATGCCTTGACCAGTTAAAAGACGACTAATTACTTTTCTTTTCACTTCCACTGGTATGCGGTATGATACTGTATTTCGTAAATTTCTTACTACAATTTTATAACCTCTGGTCCAAATGTCTTCATCTATGCTATTTCTAAATCTTTCCAGTGTTTCCAGTCTAATTAATTTCTCCAAATCCTTCTCCTTAGCCTTATATAAATCTCTAGCTGCCATTTTTTCATTGGAGATGATATATAGTCTTTTGGCCAATCGCGTTGTCTGTCTCCTGGCAGCAGTAAATTTTTTTCTCAGCTTTTCTGCAACATTAGATTATTTTGGCCTTCTGACCAATTGCTCTAAAAATGATTGCAACGGAAAAAAGAAATTCCTATAATATTTTTTATTGAGAATGCTGAAATTTTCCGAATTATGTTGAAAAAATACAGTGTTGTCATTTACAAAAACACCTCTTCAGTAACTACCGGGGTATCTGGCAGCACTGCAATGAAGTTATTTCTCGATTTTTCCGAGTTAAGTGATTCTCTAAAATTTTGCTGTGTGAAAAACTAGTCTATCAGTTCAAATAAAGAAGTTGGCCTATGTTAGGTTTTAAAAAACTTACACTGCATTTTTGACAATTCGTTAATGGTTTTACAGCAGAATTCCGCCAATATGACTATGGTCACACGGAGAATTTAAAGAAATACAAGTCTAGCGTACCTCCAATATACAATCTGAAAGAAGTTCGTGCACCTGTGTCATTGGTTTATGCTGACAACGACTGGCTGTCATCACCACGTGTGAGTAAAATTTTACCGTTATTTAAATCCTCAACAGTTAATTGTAGTCGCTTTAGGATGTTCTGAGGCTGAACCGCAATTTGACCAACGTTGTGGACATGTACAGGGTACCGAACAAGAACTTCAATCATCTCGATTTTCTATTTGCGATCAACGTGAAGAAGTTAGTAAATAATCATGTCATAAAGATTTTGCGAAAATGGAATAAATGTTAATATTAGTGGTGTGTAGGACCTGAATAAACTAGTTCAAAAGAACTATTTAATAAAAGGGAATGACCATGTCATATTGACTATTAATTTTATTTAAAGAAGAAACCGATTTATTTAGTTAGGGGGAACACGATACTACACAATAGGTAATTTCGGACAATGAACTAACGGATTCTCTGAAAAGAACGAAATTTCTCACCGCTACATATGTAGTTAATATCTGTAAGGTCGTCATCAATTGCGTGTTGGTACTACCACGCAGAGTAACAGGTATGGTAAAATTTACCATGACTGTACTTAAATTAATATAGTGACAGACATTGCAGTCTCCTTTTTCGAGAACAGTCAAATTTGCTGTATTATAGCGGAGGAAGAAGGAGGGCTATTTTATGTTATAATATTTCTTCAAAATCTTGAATAATGAGGTCATATTTTTTTTTGCCGGGGGAAAATGCTTTATGCACACCAACTCTGGGTCTATACCAGCTCATAGTGTGGGACTCCAAAGCCTGTCTACCCACTAAAAACCCCTTTGATCGCTCCCATCATTCACGCTACTGGAACCGCCCCAAGAGCCTCTACATCAGGCAGCGTGTGGGTGTCTGGATGTCTTAGCTTTCTAGCTATTCAATGAGGGTCTGTCTGGCCCTTTCTTCACATTCCTTTGTCTTCATGACGTTATTAATCATGCGATGTATTTTCCGCCAACTTTCCGGGAACGACAGCATATGACTAACCATATTGTCCGGGGTTATTTCGCCCGACTCACGTGTGATATCACTTCGGACCTCCCGCCACCTATGGCACTCAAAAATGGTATGCTCTGCGGTATCCGGGCGCAAGCAGTACATACATTCATCTGTTGTGTCCTTGCCAAACCGCTTGGCATAATAACGAAAACACCCGTGGGCAATAAGAACCTGCGTTAGATAGTACCCCACTTCACGATGTTTGCACTGCACCCAAGCTTTGATATCCGTGATAAGCCTTCTCGTCCAACGAGCTTTGCCCTGCCCACTTTCCCAACGGGTTTGCCATGCCGCGAGGGTTGTATTCCTGGCTTCCATGATTACAGACTTTTCCATCGATTTCGCTTCCGAAAGGCGCACTCTCTCATGGATCAAAAGGTCTATGGGGACAGTTCCAGTAACCACCTGCAGCGCCTCGGCTGACGCAGTTCTGTATGCCGAGGCATGAGGTCATATTAATTTTTTATTTGGAGGTATTATATATATATTTTTATAAAGGCCGCAAAATTTTCTATTCGATTATAATATTCCATTTTAAATAACGATGTCATTGGATATTTAAAAGTTTAGAGATATCAAAATTACTTTTCGAAATTTGAAATATTGACAAAAAACAATTTAAGAAAAACCTTTCTTTTTAATATCTTGGAAACGATGATAAATTTAAATTGGAAAGGACTTCGAGATCGCACAACGTTGAGGTTAAGAACCCAATATTAGGTTAAAAAATTGCGGGTAATAAATAAATACTTACCCCTCGAACAATTTTTATATAGCCCTGTCGACACACCAACACTGATATTTTATAAAACTTTTATAGAAGATTTTTGTCAAAGAACTAGAATAGTGCAATATACGTCAAAAATGCAGCATCTACTATAAAGTTATAAAGTAAATAGGTATCATTCTATTGTAAAGAATAGAATAATATACTATTGTAGATAGATAACTTTTCTTAAGTCGCAAGTTATCAAAACATATAGTAAAATTTAAATATTACAATTTAAGTAGATTACTCGGATATAGTCGGAAATATTTTTAGATTATGCAGCATTGGATTCTATAAAATTTTTGTAGAAAAAGTTTCTTTCTAAAATGACAAATACAGCTGTAACCAAAGACCCAGTCTTCGGTGGGAGACCCTGTACTTTTTTTGACGCCATCTCTACTACGTGTTATATTTTCTATGGTAGAAGTAAAGCTTCTATTATTATTATTATTATTAATAAGTAAAAAAGTACCAACTGTTGTTTCTTTGTAAGTGCTGTTTTCGTGTTATTATGGTCCTTATGTACTATCGATGCCAGAAGTCTTGACTCAAATTTAAAGAGAGAAACACTGAAATACTGATGATAATACAATGATTCCATCTCTATATTCATGTAAAACTTGAGTGCAGACTTTCTTTTCTTTGGCGCCTACGGGATCGAAGCCAATCCGCTGAATCAAGACTTTTGGGTTCGATGGTACTTCTAACTCTTAACATGTAATTATAATTGTTATTTATTATATGATTAAGATTTATAGGCCTAAGAATAGTCGAATAACTTAATGTATGTTATTTATATCTTTTTATCTATTCGTTGTTTGCAAATGTAAGAATTTCTAAATAATAAATCCTGCCTTATAACAGCTTTTACTGGAATATATGTATTTAAAAATTGAATGTACCTAAATATTTTGGAAAAAAAATGTATTTTAACTAAATAATATTTCTGAAAACGATTATGTATAAACCATATGAATTTTAAAAATATAGAATAGAAAGTATCATACAAAAAATGTTCACATCCGTTTTTACAAAATTACAAAATTTAGGTGTATACACACTAAAATATATTTGCAATTCCTACGAAAAATTCCAGTAATGTACAGGGTAAATTTAACAAAAATTAGAAAATATACCTAAAGTTTTCTAGTAAATTTCCCAATTTTTGGCAATTTTACCTTATACGTTACTGGAATTTTCCGTAGGAATTGCATATATTTTTTGGTGTGTACAATGTGACTCTTTGGGACACGTTGTATATACCTGAAAAAAGAATTTTATACAAATGAAGAAAAAGTTTACCGTACGTTTCACAAAAAAAATATTCTTGATGAAAAGCTCTGCATGACTTGTACATTCATAATCAAGTACAAAATTTTTAAAACATTGGCTGAAATACAGTGAAAATTATGATTTGGAGCGTGAGTGAAATACGTGCCAACCGTAGTGATTTTCCCATATAAAAACTACAAGATATTATTAATTATTATTGAATAAAGGAATGATGTGACTACAGCTGCGCGAATTTTAAAGTCAAATAAATGAAACCATACAAACCCGAATTTACCCACACTTTAAAAGAAGGAGATGTTGAACGAAGGTTCGAATTTTGCACTCGTATCCAAGGAGAATTTGGAAGATGACAAAGCGACCTTTACGTCTAATGTTACAGTAAGTTCGCAAAATTGTCGATGGTGGAGTGATGTTAATCCCAATTTCCATATCCAAACCAGAGATCAATATTCATTTAAAACTAATGCATGGTGTGGCTTCAGAGACCATTGTAAGATGTTGATCATTTTGGAAGAATCATTAGAGTTTAAAGAAACATGTGAAGCGATAACTCCAGATGTGATTAGAAATAATATAATTTAATCAACGAGCAATTACCTGTTCGCATAGAAATTGTGATCATAATTTTGATATTCCCTGTATTCCAGCGAATTTTTTAAAACTATCGTACTTGTGAATCTACAGGTCATGCAGGGCTTTTCACCAAGAATATTTTTTTTGTGAAATGTAATATAAACATTTTCTCCATTAGTATAAAACGTTTGGGGTACACTCTATCTCTTTCTACATGTATATATATAAAAGAAAAATTCAGGTAATTATACCGGGTGTTCCTTCAAAGTGGATGTGGGGAACCAAACAGCTGGATTAATCAAATTTTGTATGTGTAAATTAACTGAAACTGAATTACGTTTTTAACACACTTATTATCATCAATGCAATGTTGCTGCTTTGACTTCAGGCTTGATAACAGGTCTTACATGTTAAAAATATTCTTGTGGCACATTCCCTATTTAGGTTTAATCGTGCTATGAATAATTTAATAAATGATTTTTAATTAAATCTCATATCCGCTTCAAATATGGGTTTTTCAATTAAACACGTTTAAATTTTAAATCTGGAAAATATTTTAGTGTTCTTTAATAAAATTTTATATTAGTATTGGTTTAAAATGTCTCCATCTGTTTATCAATTTCGGTATATTTATAAACTACCGTTAGGAATTCTTTATGTTTAAAGATGTCATAAACTTCCATGTTTGTTAACAGTAAAACTTAGTTTCCCATTACATTAATCGTAAACGTAATTAGTTCCGTTTACGTTTAAACAGTTACAATGTTGCGAATGGCATGCGTTCTTCTCTTAATCCTCCTCCAAGCTCATTACGAATATGCTAATCCATCATGTGTAAGAGAAATGGTCTTTATGCTTCAACAATTGATAGCATTATTATCAATGGTTGAAGTAACGAAAAAACGAAGGCACCAAGTTAAATACATTTTCTCAACTACAGACGGAAATGGTTCGAAGTCACGGGTACCCTGTTGAACAATACGATCGAATAAAAACGAAGGACGGTTACCTGCTAACTGTACATAGAATACCACATGGAGTAAAAAATAGAGACCGCAACAATAGACCAGTGGCGTTCCTGATGCACGGCCTCTTCTGCAGTTCTGCCGATTGGGTAAATATGGGACCCGGAGTTAGCCTCGCCTATGACCTGGCGGATGCCGGTTACGACGTTTGGTTGGGTAACGCCAGAGGTACTAAAATGTGCAAGTCTCATAAAGTTTTGAATCCCAGTTTGAATAGAAAGAAATTTTGGGATTTCAGGTTAGTCCCTCAACAAAATTTCAATGAAACACAAGTGTTTCTTAAATGGAACACGCTATATATTATTGCATATTCCTGTAGCTTATCACAAGGGCTTTTAAAAACACTAATGACAAAGTATTTTTCCAGTTATCAGACAAGATGCGCTAGATAGTGACTTTATGTCTTCCCATATATGATTGTATATTTTAATGCACTGTCACAAAGCCATTACAGTTCATTTTGACAAACACGGCACATTCTAAGACATATAAGGAGGGTAATGTCAAAATCCCGTAACACCGAAACACAGCCACGCATGAGTATCTATTGTTAAGTCCAGAAACACCTTCCTTGTAGTTTGAAGATTCCATCAGCGTCTGTAGAGTTTCCCCAAAATATAACACCGTATTTTATTCTGGAGAACACACCCGTATAATATGATGATAAAGCTGCCTCAACACTAACATTTTTAACTATTGACTTTAACGCATAACTTTGGGAACATAGCTTATCTAATACAGTCCTTAAGGTCTTTAGCTGTGATGCGTGCGGTCTGGTAAACAGTGTTCTTTAAACAGCCCCATAAGAAAAAATCTGGTGACGTTGGAGGCCATGCTATATGACGACCTCTTCTAATTCTTTGCATTTTGTCTAACAACTTACTTAAGTATGATTCTCCACTAATATTAGTATCAAAAAAGGAGGGTCCGATAATATGACCATCTAACATACCGCACCAAACTACAATCTTCCATCCGTGTTGATTATTTACATGACGCACTCAATGCGGATTAATATTGGAATATTAATGACTATTATGCCAATTCAACATGCCATGGCTTTGAGATGTAGCCTCATCACAAAAATTAACACGAACAAGATGTGGGATTTAACTGAGTATTATATAAGTACAGC
Source organism: Cetonia aurata (assembly GCA_949128085.1). Taxonomy (NCBI): domain Eukaryota; kingdom Metazoa; phylum Arthropoda; class Insecta; order Coleoptera; family Scarabaeidae; genus Cetonia; species Cetonia aurata. The sequence continues at coordinate 29,885,271 of OX421885.1, forward strand.
CCACTTGCAAAATGTGAGGCGAAGAACTTTGGCATTACCGGAAAGCTCCTGAATCATAGAAATGTGGTAGAGACAAATACGATTCGCACTTAAAATTCTACCTACAGTTGCAGCAGGCACAATTAAGTCACGACTAATTTTACGTTGGCTAAGGTTCGGATTCATCATTACCATTCCTAGTATGGTTACGGTAATGGCATCGTCTTTATTTCATGATTTTGTTCACTTCCGATAATAAAAATAGCAAAATGCGCGGCGTAATGGCTTTGCACGGAAAACGAAGGGGGAAAATAATGGAGTTTGCGATTACAGTAAGCACTTCTAGTTATTCCCGCTGTGTCCGTTGGCGTCGGCAGAGCTTCTGATGTAACACAGGCGCTTTTAAGTTATTCCCGGTCTGTCCGTTGGCGTCGGCACAGCTTCTGACGTAACACAGGCGCTTCCAGTTATTCCTGATTTATTTGTTGGCACCGGCACAGCTTCTGGTGTAGCATAGACATTTTACCAGTTTTCTCCGCTCTGGGAGTCACGTCGGCACAGCTTTCTGATGCACGCAGAGATTTATTCATAGTCATTCTTGTTCCGCAAAGTTTAGCGCCGGTACAGCTTTCTAACTCGACATAGTACGTGAAAACCGTCCACGTACTTTTGACTCGGCCACGGTATATAGTTGCCACCAGATTTTAAACCGTTAAAATTCCCTGTCTAAAATTAAAAGCGTTCCGAAGCCCCGCGAATATTTGTTTGTTTACGATTGCACATATTATTTATATGTGTTTACAACTGTAGGTATATACATATGTTTCGTCTGGCTATCTCCCCCTCACATGAGGGGCGAATGTCCACACGCGGAGATTTAGACATACAGGGGTCAACGTAAAAGTAATAAGTTTTATAAAAGTCAGTAAGTAAATAAAAGCACGTAAGTAAGCACCGTACACAGGACAGTATTCACAACGAACGTCGTTACACTTTCTATTAATGATGGAGTTAGTACTGTGCAGAAATTAGTCATTCCCAATATGACACGTTAACACACTATTTTTTTTTTTCCATCGAAGGAAAAAGCTGCAGAGCTTGATGAAACCTATAATTACATGACCAATCTGTAATCGTTTTTGGAAAATATCAAGTTTAAAACCGTTTTAATTTATGAAGACCATAACACGATTATAATTCAATGTACATGTATATTATTCGTTCATGATACCCATTCTAGTTGGCACGAGATTGGCTACTATGATCTCCCAGCGATGATAGACTACGTCTTGAAAAGGACACAACGGGAACGACTCTACTATGTAGGGCACTCCCAAGGCACGACTAGCTTCTTCGTGATGGCGTGCAAGAGACCCAAATACAACAAAAAGATCAAGCTCATGATAGCTTTAGCTCCCATGGTTTACAATAAGAATACGTGGAACCCTTTACTCCAGTTACTATCGGAAGGTACCAGATCCACTCGGGTAAAAGAAAACCGGGCCCGCACAAATCCAATTTTAATCTCAATTTTTGCTCTTTGCAGGTTGTCGAGAACCTTCTCGGAACCTCTGAGTTCACCGCTTGTGATAAATTGTGTAATATGTTAGGTCAGAAGCTGTGCGACAGCAAAGCGGCGGTTAAAGCCATGTGTAGGAATGACATGTTCTTGGTCGGTGGATGGGATTCCGAACAATTTAATAAAGTACGTATTTGGAAAGTGCCAAAATATAATGCCGACAGCTATTTATTTTTAACTCCTTAGTCGTGCTATTCAACGATTGCGGCCAATGCACCGGATGGAGTGTCTTGTAAACAGTTACTTCACCACGCTCAAGGGTGTAAAAATGGTATGCTAGCTCTATCAAATTTCGAAACGATTGTGACGGTACCTCAACGTGTTTTGCAGGAAAATTTCGAGAGTATGATTACGGTAGAATTGAAAATATAGTCAGGTACCAATCTGCAAACCCTCCAGCTTATAAGCTGAACAAGGTGACTTGCCCTGTACACTTGGTTTATGGTGATAATGACTGGCTATCGGCAGCAGCTGTAAGAATATTTATTACCGTTATAGAGACTTTCGTCAACTAATTCTATGCCCTTCTTCTATAGGATGTCGAGAAGCTGAACTCCAAGTTGTGCAAAGTTATGGACGTGCATAGGGTGCAGTGTAAGAATTTCAATCATTATGATTTTCTATATGCGAAAAATTTGAAAAGGGTAGTAAATAATTACGTTGTGGATTGTATGAATAGATTCGATGATTAAAGGTTGTAACCTTTTATAAGATGTTTTCATTTAGACATATAAAATGAGCTGACATACGTAGAGTTACTTACTCGTTTCACTGACACGTTAAGCTTGGTTTAACTTTAACTAAAGCTTTGACTCTGATATTTCCTATTTAAAACATACAGCGAATCTCACATTCTAAGTACCAATAACAGCAAAAGCCCTGCATTTAATGGGAAGTATTACTAAAGCGGCGTGGGGTGTCGATTTCGACATTCCCATAAATATTTATAAAGCTTTTATAAGATCTGTAATAAACTATGACTGCTCGATATACGTAAATACTAGTAAAAATAACTTGTACAGCGCGGATTTAGTCCAATATAAAGCCTTCAGATTGTGTGTGGGGGCCATGAGATGGAACACCCATGGAACCTCCACTTTATCTTCGCAGAAAGTACCTTTCTGCTAAATATATGTATAAATTAACCTCAAAACGTTTACAATCATTGATGAATAAATTAAGCATTCTATTCACCGAAAAGAAGGATGAAAATATGGTTTCTATGAGCTAACAAAGTCGAGAAATATGCATGCTGTTCTGCTAGACGAGTGTATCAGATATACGATTCGATATACCATCTCCACTCTGCAATATGTCGTTGCTGTTTAACGGCAAGCAGACACCGGCATTCTTTAACTATTACAAAATCCTATCAATAGCTCTAACTTTTCAATTTGAAACAAATCAATGAAGCCCTCATTCCGCACCACTGCGGAGTGAGGGGAACAAATCGCTAGACATGCGTATTCACTTAGAGCGAAGCCAGTGTCCGATTCACTTCGCTCATTTCTGTATGAATAAAAACAAGTCAATGCTACGCATGGCAGTTTATTGTTATTGTGCTTTTTAGTTATCAAATGAGTATTGTCTTATTATTTCCCTTTTCACTAATGCAAATATAATATTGGATTTAATATTAGTTTTACAAACTTGGTAAGTCATGTTTACAATACCTCACTTAGATAATAATTGATTATTAATTTGTTGTTCATAGCATCAATAGCGATATAAGAGTGAGCTCTAACGGGAAAAAGAATATCTCGCTCATTTTACTTTCAATGTTGCATATAGCATTCAATCTTCTCTCCAACTCAAACTGGACGGATTGTTTTTTCTTCTGGTATACCATAAAATTTTATAGTAGTTCCAGATTGATTTAAAAATTAACCAATATGTACACATTTATAGTACCTATTATGTGGACACGCATATTACCTCAACTTTTGAGAACTATTAATTACTTCCGCATAACGCTAATTTTGACGTAATTGGCTACAATGTTGCGAATGACATGCTTACTCCTCTTAATAGTTTTCAAAGCTTATTATGCAGATGCTGTCGAGACATCAATGACAATTGTAAGAAAAATAATCGCTAGACTTCAACAATTGATACCCTTCTAGGGTAATCATCAATATTCTTTCTGCTATAGATGGAAATGATTCGAAGTTACGGTTATCCTGCTGAGCAACACAAGAAGATAAAAACCAAGGACGGTTACCTGTTAACTATGCATAGAATACCTTATGGAATACACAATACAGAACGCGAGAATAGGCCAGTAGTTTTCTTGATGCACGGCCTACTCAGTAGTTCCATCGATTGGGTAAATATTGGACCTGGAGTAAGCATTGCTTACGATCTGGTGGAAGCTGGTTACGATGTCTGGATGGGTAACGCTAGGGGTAATAAGCTGAGTAGAGCTCATCAACATCTAAATCCTTTATTGAATAGTAAAAGATTTTGGGCTTTCAGGTTAGTTCCTCGTCAAAGATTTTGAGTAAGGTGTGATGTAATCGTACGTCGTGTGTCGGCATTTGATTACGTATTTCTTTGCAATTTTTTGTAATTTAGAGGACTAGCTGTAGAGTTTTGCATTTGTGGAATTACAGCCTTCAGAATGATTTACTTTGCCAGATTTAGGGTATCCTTTCATTTGACATATACAGAGTGTTTATTAAACATACGGTAAAAATTGTGGGGATTATTCCCTGGACTATTCTAATATTTTGTTGTTGATGGTTTTTGAATCGTTTTGTTTCGGAGATACAGGGCGTAAAAGTTTGTAAGCTTCTGTAATTTGAAAATTTCTAATAAGTTCGTTCGCAACTCCAACAAGGAAGGCGATATCGCATACTTGATTCAAAGAGTGCGAAGTAAGTTGTGCTTGCAAGAATCTGCTTGTAGAGGTAGACTATTGTTGTTTGATAAGTATGTTTTTATTAATTTTATTTTTCTTTTTCTTGGTTTTCAGGTCCCAAATAATAAAAGTATGAATGACTATTATTTGGGACCTAAAAACCAAGAAAAAGAAAAATAAAATATATACATGGTCAAGATCCAAAGATTTAAAAATGTTTTTATTAAGTTTCTATTTTCGTTCTTTATTTCCAGAGCATCAACTTTTTCGACTAATTTCGTCTTGGAGATAGTGTCAAACGTTTTTTTCATATCAAGAGAAAATACTACTACCGCCTTGTTTTTCTCTGTTTCCTTCTTTATTTTATTTTTTAAGTCATTTTAGCAGATATGGTTCCCGAGTTTTTTTGAAATTAATAGTGGTTTTTATGTATGATGTTATCACATGAAAGTATACATATTGGTCGATAATTTGTCTTGTTGCCCTTTTCATGGATAGAATAGGATTATTAAGTTTTAAGGAGTCAGGGTAATATCCACTATAGTGTTGTTGATTAATTTTACTAATATCGGTGCTAATTTATTTCTGTTTTATTTTATTACTTTTCTAGTTATTTTCTTATAGCCTGGTGCAGTGTTGTTCTCATTTTGGTTGGGAGTATTTTATTATATCGATTTCGTGTTTTTGATTTGTTTCAACAGCCCGTCATCTATCCATGGATATTCTACCATTCTTTTGATATTTGTTGTAATTTGATTTCTCTCTATCATTTGCTGCAATAAAATCGACAATTTTCCAAACGTGTATTACTCGATATTAATGTTGTGTGTTTATTACAACGCTGCAATTTTAAATAACAATTAAAAATATCGCTTTTCACCACAAATACGGTTTGACTGACATAGTCAATGTATCCAATACAGCTATTCTTCCAAGGTTAATGTAATTAATTCATTGATCTATCAAAAAATCATTCCATAATATTTGGAGTACGTTTGAATGAATAGATTTAGAATAAATAAATTCTTCATCTAACATTGGGGTACATTTCATGATACTTACTTTACGTGTCCAGCTGGCATGAAATTGGATATTACGATCTACCAGCGATGATAGATTTCGTCCTGAAGAGGACAGAACAGAAAAAACTCTCCTATATAGGGCATTCTCAGGGTACGACCGTTTTTTTCGTCATGGCATCTATGAGACCCAAATATAACAAAAAGATTAAGCTCATGGTGGCTTTAGCCCCCGTTGTTTTCATGAACAACCTGTGGAATCCATTCCTACAGCTGCTGTCACAATTCCACCATCATGTTCGAGTAAAACAAAACTGGGTCTCAGCAAATCCTAACTCAATCTACATTTTTGCTCGTTGTAGTATACTGCAACTCTTATCGGTTGGAATGAATTCATCCCAGCCGAAAAACTGCTTAATATGATAGGTAAGAGACTCTGCGCGAGCACTTCAAAGATGAAATCGAAATGCGCCAGCGTATTTTTCTTGATCGGTGGTTGGGATTCTGAACAATTTAATAAAGTATGTATCTTTTGAGAGGGCTGAAATGGAGTGATAGTCGTTTGCTTTTTAAATTCTCAGTCAACCGTTCCATTGATTGTCGCGAATGCACCCGCTGGAGCATCTACTCGACAGATGATACATTACGCACAAGGGGTTCAAACTGGTATGCTAACTCGATCACGCTTCGAAAGAATCTTGACGGGACCTCAACTTGCTTTACAGGAAAATTTCGACAATACGATTTCGGTGAATTTATGAATTTAGTCAAGTATCAGAATCCAGAACCCCCAAAGTATCCGCTGAAGAAGGTCAGCGCACCTGTATCCTTGGTTTACGCCGACAATGACTGGCTATCAGCAACAGTTGTAAGAATATTTATTATCGTTAATGACATCATCCTCAATTAAATCCATGCACTTCTTCTACAGGATGTTAAGAGGCTACACACGAAATTGTGCAGTGTCGTGGACATGTATAACGTGCCGTTTAAGAAGTTCAATCACTTTGATTTCCTATTCGCGATTGATTTGAAGAAGTTAGTGACTAATCATGTCGTGGATACTTTGAATAAATACGTTGAATAGATATTGTAATATCTTAGTCTTTTGTTTAGATATATAAAACTAAGTGACACACGTAGAGTTATTCTAATTTCTTCCAACATCATGCGTAAGAGTCTTACGTACGCCACCTATATTATAGCAGCTGCAGCTTCACAAGCACCATCTATAGGACAATTGATATACAACATAGCGACATTCTTCTTCGGTTCTGAATAGAAAATCTTAATGCTCTCCTATCATGCTTCGCTTGTTTTCACGGAGTTGCACATGCCTTATATGTTGCACGATTACGAATTGAAATACGTTTATGGCGACTTCCGGTATAACCGGAAGTGGTAAGACCCTGAAAATATTTTAAAATGAAAGAGAATCTTGACTAGCCCGGGATTCCAAAAAGTCAAAGCTCCAGGTTTTTTCTAACCTCGGAAACTTCTAACGAACGGCTACCGTGGAAAACCCTGTATATAGAGAACAGCAAGGGCCCTAAAATAGAATCCTGCGGCACTCCAGACAATAATGAGGCACTCTAAGAAATATTGTTATAAGCTTTTACGCATTGAGATCCGTTGATTAAAAATGAGCCCAGAAGCGATATAGACTCACTAGGCAAACCAATAAAATGAAGGATCGACAGTAGAAGATCATGATTGACAGTGTCAAATGCTTTAGACAGATCTAGAAGCACCAAAACAGAAACATCACCCCCATCTGAAGCTCTCAGAATATCATCAGTGACTTTTAATAGTGCTGATTCGCAACTGTATCCTGGACGAAATCCGGATTGATAAGACGGTAAGACACTATATTCGGTAACATGACGAAGCAGTTGCCCATGAATCACCCTCTCAAAAACCTAAATATACTATTTATTATAAATTCTTTGTAAAAGTTGCTTTGTTTCAGTATATAGTCAATGGATATACCTACATAATAAACACCATTTATTTTATTAAAAATAATAGGGGAGCTTTAGCCTCTCCTGAAGAGCCGCCACTACCCTTGAGCTGAAAATGGGCCGTGAGTCGTTTCGTGTGCGCACGCGAGTGAGCTTTTGCTTACCCTGAAATAATTTTTTGGCACTCATTAAAAGCAGTTGCATGAAACTATTTAGGAAAACAAATGAATACCGCCAATATTCAATGACTACTTCATAAAAGATTTTTAATGAAATCTCATTTCGCAATTAAAGTTGACAAAGTAAGCATGTTGTTATACCATAAAATTTTATATTAGTTTTAGGTTGAATTATAAATGTTTACATCTGATTACCGATTATGGCATATTTATACTACTTAAACTATTGAAAAAAATTGATTAAGTACGTGATTACATAAGTCATAAAAATTCGTTTTTTTGTTATCAATTAAACCTAACTTAGTTTTGCATTACATTAATCGTAGACGTCATTAGTTAAGAAGATGTTGCGAATGACATGGGTATTCCTCTTAATACTCGTCAAAGCGCATGCTAAAGAAGCTGACAGAACATCTATGACAATTGTAAGAAAAATTATCTTTATGTTTTCAAAGTCGGAACATTTCTATGCTATCATTGGTTGAATCAGCAACATAAAGAGAGACACAAACTAAATGAATATGTTCTCTCTGCTATAGATTGAAATGATTGAAAGTTACGGTTACCCTGTTGAGCAATTCAAGAAAATAAAAACGCAGGATGGCTACCTTCTAACTGCACATAGGATACCGTACGGAGTACAGAATACTAACCCCGAGAATAGACCAGTAGTTCTCTTGATGCATGGTCTTCTCAGTAGCGCTTTCGATTGGGTGAATATGGGACCTGGAATCAGCATCGTTTACGATCTGGCAGAAGCTGGTTACGATGTTTGGTTGGCCAACGCTAGGGGAACCAAATTCTGTAGGGATCATGTACGCTTCCATCCCGTATTCAATAGTAAGAAGTTTTGGGGTTACAGGTTAGTTCCTCGTAAAGATTTGTTTGTTATGATTAAATTGTTTTGACCACTAAACTAGCTTGGATTTAATTTCGTGTTGGGTCGTTCGAATAATTGAAACTATGTATTCATTCAAATGGGCAGAAAACAAGAAAATTATAGTCAGTATTGGAAACAAAATTAAACAATTACAATAGCAGGAAAGAAAAAGAAATCAAATGCAAAATAGTAAATTTACTGAGTAATTATAAGAAGTTCACATATACAGGGTGATTCACGCTATACGGCACGGAATATTGTGGCCAAAATACGTGACATTCAAAAAGTCTTACTTTCGGGATGTATGGGGATCTATTATGGCTACTTTTTAAAATTATTTTCTTATTATACAGCGTGTTCCAAAAACCCTAAAAGTATCAAAGTTGCGTTTTTTTTTAAATGGAAGTTCCTGTATATTATTGAATTTTTAGATACTCTGATCAAAATAAGATTTTTTAAATAATTTGAATTTTGCGAAAATTTAACCTACTTTTCATGTTTCAAATGTTTAAGAAGTATTTAAGCTATATAAGCAAAATTCATAGTGAAATGTAACAATGGACCGTATTTTATAACCCAATTATAATAAACTTGCCATGTTATACAGGGTGTACAAACATTAAAACAATTCAAATAAGAATTTTAATTGACTATAACTTGATTAATTTAAATAGACCGCCATATTTTTTAATTTACTAGTAAATGCACCTTTTAATTACATATCGAATGGTATTTATATCTTAAGCTTAGTCTTCGTGTTTTTACAGAATACGCCAAATAATAGTTTTTTGCACCACTTAAATTTTTCTTAAATAAAAGTTCTAATGTATTTAGTTGCTTATGGCATTTAGAAATGTCAGATAATTTACAATGAGGAATTGCACTTTTTTTAAATTCTTGTTAAAATAATGTGTTTTGTGCATGACCTAAATATATATTTACACTGAAATTTTGACGGTTTTCTGTAAAGTAGTTCTTGAAATATAAATTTTTTAAGATCTTTATACGTCACAGGTACATAGTAAAATTTTATGAATGAACGAGAATATATGGCAACATAGAAATTACTCCCCCGTAATAATCACAGATTGCAGTCATTTACCGGCTGCAAAATACGATATTATTAAGGTGCTATGCAGGTTATGGTCACAAAGGAATTTGGGATTCGGCATTATTTCTGCATCTTGTTTTAGTTTGAGTTTAAAGTTCTCTAATTTATCGTAAAAGAACGAATTCTGAAAGATTATAACCTCCAAAACGCGTAAAATAAACACAGAATATCGTAATAATACGTTTACGCCATCTGTACGCGCAAAGCATGCGAACAGCGAACTTAATATTACTTATCTGCGATGATGATGCGAACTACGATGACTATCGCTCCATTGCCAAATCATGCCGACTATGAATTTATGAATGAAAGAACTTGTGACGTCAGAGTACTTTAAAAAATTAATTATGCCTAAATGAGAAACAATTTAAAAGAAGGTTTAATGATGGGCTATATATTACAACATTCTCTATCATTCTATGACATAAAAAAAAGTTGTGCAATTCCCCATTATAAGAATAATAATGACCAATATCTTATCAAGTTTTCATAAGCTTAGAATATAATTTAAAATTACATAAAACAGGAACAAAATATGTATTTAGAACACATGTTTGAAATATCGACCGTCCATTCCAAGACACTTACATATTCTTTTTTGAAAACCACTGCTAACTTTGGACAAAAGCGTGTCTTATGCGTATTTTCATATCGTGTGGTGTTGTTGGAGGAATATTGTAGATAATCTCTTTTGTGTATCCTCATAAAAAGAAATCTGGTGGAGTTAAGTCCGGGGATCTGGGAGGCCAATTTTGAAATCCATTTCTTCCAATCCACCTGTTTTGAAAGTTTTCAGTTACAAATTGCCGAACCTCACATGTCTTCTAATAATACTGGAAGATGACGTAAAAGAAAATCGAGAAACATCATACTATTTAAAGGTCCTTAAAAAATAGCGTCTAATTAAATGTGGGCCCAGTATTTACCCCACACCTTAATGGACCACCTATTCTCATTTCTCATGACTCTGTATTCATGTGGATTCAAATCGGAATAATAATGCCTATTTACGAGACCATTGTTATGAAAAGTACATTCATCACTAAATAACACATTATCAAAAAAGTTTGCATTTTTTGCCACATTATCTAACACCCACGCACAAGATTCAATTCGATTGTCAAAATCATTTCCATAAAGTTCTTGAAAGCTGGGTTTTATAAGGATGAAATGTGTGTTTTTTAAGAATTCTTGAAATACTAGCTTGACTAATGCTAGTATTTTCGGATATTTGGTTTTGACTAATATTGGGATTTTCGATAACTGAACCAACTACAGTAAAACGATTTTTTTAATCTTCAGTGACAAATTTCCTGGTAATGGGTTGTTTATAACTAACACTTCCGTTTTCCTTAAACTGGTTTAATAGTCTCTCAAAGACGGCCGATTTACAATGATTTCTTTCAGGAAACTTTTGAGCATAAACTCGACAAGCCAATAAACAATTTTGATGACATTTTTCAAGCACAAAAATCATATCAATACGCTCTTCCTTTGAGTAAATTTTCATTTTGACTAACGATAGGTAATACAACAAAGATATTCAAATAATAACGATCTAGGCTCAATTACAAAAAAAATGCCACTATAGCAAAAATAGACTTTGAAATTCAGAAAAATGTATACAAAATGTCGTTATTGACAGACATGCATGTTTCGCTGTCACCTACAGCTCATCAGTGTCACTCGACGACATTTGTAATTTACGCTCAAAGCGTATATATGCTAATGCACCCTTGATACTAATGTATGAGAGTTATACGATTTTAAACTCCTTATTTCAGCGAAGATATTTGCTAATTTGTCAATTTAGATTTACAAATATGTTCAGATCCGAACACAATATGTTTTCAAATTTGTGTTCGGATCTGAACATATTTGTAAATCTAAATTGACAAATTAGCAAATATCTTCGCTAAAATAAGGAGTTTAAAATCGTATAACTCTCATACAAAAATGGACTTTGTAGACTAAAGTAATAGGATAAATGAATTGATATGACTTTTGACAGGTTTCGGAGTTTTATATAAATCACAGTAGTTTCGATCACAGCTCTATTTGTCATTTGTGCAACATTCAATGCTGCACAGTCTAGAAATATGGCTGACTGTATAGGGTATTCCAGAAGTAAGCAAACCGGTAATTCTTAGAAAACCCTCTTAGAAATTGTGACCTTGCTGGTACTAGGCCACCAGGTAATTGCAGCATAAGTTAGCATCGGTCTGATTACAGCTGTGTATATCCACATCATTACACTAGTAGAAAGACCGCAGGTCCTCCCCAGCATCCTGCGGCACTGCCAAAATGCCATTTCAGATTTGGTTATTCTTTGATGAATATGTGAGTTCCACGTGAGCCTCTTGTGAAAGGTAACACCGAGGTATTTAACCTCCGGGCTAACGGTCAGTGATACATTCATGAGTTTGGGTGCCCGTAGCAATCCCATTTTACGTTTTCTGGTAAACAGTACCATTTGTGCCTTAGTTTGATATACCGTAAGACCCTGTTCCAAACACCACAGAGCAATCTGCATACGTTCGCATAGAATGCTTTCAAACTTACTGTCTATTAGTATTGGCAGGTCGTTCGCATAAGCGGCGACGTGGAATCCCTCCGCTACAAGGCGGCCAGCTATGCCATCGATTACCAGATTCCACAGCAGCGGTGACACCACCCCACCCTGCGAACAGCCTCCAGCCACCAGCCCCCTGACGCTTTCGGGTCCCCGGCCTATTGTTACAGATCTCTTTGCTAACATGCTAAATATCCAAACCGTGAGAGTGGAAGGAACTCCTCGCTCTGTTAGTGCTGTAATAATTTTGGGGAAAGTGGTTCTATTAAAAGCCCCTTCAATATTAACAAACACGACGAAGGTGGACTCTTTGATGTCCAGCGATCTCTCAATCCTGCCCGAAATAAAGTTCAATGCAGAATCTGTAGATCGCCCAGTGGTGTACGCGTGTTGGGATGAACGGAGAAAATTATTTGTATCGCTCACACAGTCTTTCCAACGTTTTTAGAAGAAACGATGGTACCATGGTACTCTTTCTGTCTGTAAAGTTTCATGGAAATCGGAATTTGGCAGTTGCCGGTGTTCCCTTGTCAGTATATTATTACCGTGCTAATAGTCCTTGTTGTGAACGAAGTTGTTTCTAAGTATTGGCTTTAATTTCTTGGAAAAGTACCTGTTTATCGACGGTTAAAAATTACGTTTCCAAAAGATTACTTTATTGATCGCTTCATGATCATTGTGGCATGTTTAGATGGTATACATTCCATAATTGCTTTTCCTAACTCGGGAATCAATGATGCTTATTTATTTAACCCATTCAGTTGGCACGAAATTGGTTATTACGATCTACCGGCTTTGATAGACTTCGTCCTGTTGATGACGAACAAGAAAAAACTCTCCTATATCGGGCATTCGCAAGGGAACACGGCTTTCTTTATCATGGCAGCTACGAGAACGAATTATAATAAAAAGATCAGCCTCATGCTCGCCTTTGCTCCCGTGGTCTACATGAAGAACATGTGGAATCCAATTTTGCGGTTTTTAGCAAGAGCCCACGGTTCCATGCAGGTAAAACAAAATCGAACCTACTTACATATATTTAATCTAAATTTCTTTCGATTGTCGCAGTATATTATGAACCTGATCGGTTGGTATGAATTCCTTCCCGGTGAAAAATTGTTTAATTTGATAGGTAAGAAACTCTGCAATAGCATGGCGCTGATAAGGTCGCTGTGTGCGGTAGGATTTTTCTTGATTTGCGGGTGGGATTCTCAGCAACTTAATAAGGTATGCATATTGGACGCACTAAAACGTGATGACAGTAATTTTTATTTTAATTCTCAGTCGACCATTCCATTAATTTTAGCGAATCTGCCGGCTGGAGCATCTAGTCGACAGTTTATACATTACGCTCAATTGATTAGATCTGGTATGCTAATTCTATCCTACTTTGAAACAATTGCAACGACGACCTAAACACGTGTTTTGCAGGAAGATTTCAACAGTACGATTATGGTAAAATGGAAAATCTAGTCAACTATCACACAATAATTCCTCCAGAGTATAACCTGAAAAAAGTCTCTGCGCCCATATCCTTGTTTTACGCCGACAATGACTGGTTGTCATCAGCAAAGGTAAGGATTTTTCTTTATTACCCTCCTAGTTAACTAATACCATGCATTCATCTTTTAGGATGTCAAGAGGCTAAAGATTAATTTGCCCAATGTTGTGGATATGTATAAAGTGCCCCATAAACGTTTTAATCACCTAGATTACGTATTTGCAATTCAGTTGAAGAAATTAGTGAATAATCATGCCGTGGAAGTTTTAGATAAATTCAATAAATAAGCGTTGCTAATATTTTATAAGTTCCTCTGTTTAGAAATATAAAACGAAGTGAAAGACAGGAAATTATTTCAATTATTCTTAACATAATATATGAGAGTTTTAAGCCCGCCATCTATATCATACTAGCTGAAACTATCTAGAACAATCTATATAAGAGTTCCATTGGCGAAATATAGATGGCACTTTAGTATTCTGTTATGGAAATATGTGACTAATACAAATACCAGAAGTGCCATCTATATTTCGCCAATGGAACCTTGGTTTGACCATATTGTAATATAAGAAAATTATGTTTTGAAATAACTTCGGAGAAATAAAAATTGAACACACTCTTGATTAAAATATAAAGAAATCTATTCTTAGGCCATTTTGGAGTTCGATGCGACGATACAAGATTGCGCTATTTAGCCTGAAATAAATTTAAATGTCGCCAAATCTCATGGTTGCCGGTAAATCGGTGAGATGTGTATGTAAAGTGATGGATATTTTCAAGAAAACCACAAATATATTCAGGTAAATGAAATAGTTTATATTAAAATAAAAAATCTTCAGCATTTGTAAAAAAAAAACAGTAAAATAAACTCTTTTAGCAAGACAATGGTCGGCTTAACCTACAGAATTATTGTTTCGAGCTCTGTTTAATTGTAAAACTATGTAAATTAAATGAATTGACCGTTTTAAACTTATAGCTTCTGAACTAATGGTTATAAAGAAACAGTGAATGTTCTTTACTGGTGAAATCAACAAGATTCGATAAATAAATTTGTGTGTGACATGAAAATTACACATACAGTTTTACTGCCGCGTAGTGTGTGCTCCTTTGTGTCCGATTGATGCAATGAAACGGGATAATCGACTTTGTATTATTTCTAGTGCAATAGGAATGGATATCTCTGTGTATTAGGACGGAAGCGTAAGTATTCGAAGTTCTTTGAATAGCTCTCCGCAACTAATAGTTGAATTTACGTATTTTTATTGCTCTAATTGCTATCTTTTGTGGCAGAAATACCTACGTGCTGCTGCTGATCCATTCCACCAGAGTATCCTATAATACGCGCTGCAGTGAAAGTGTTCAAAATAAGCAGTTCGGGCTGCCTCTTCCCCGGCTACCTACCTGATCCTTCGGATAGCATGTATAGACTTCGCCGTGGGAGGGATCCTGTCAAGGTGTCACACAATGTGATATTGTATGCAGTAGTATCTTGAACAGACACCAACGGGAACATAAAAGTATGTCCGTTAAAAAAAAGAAAACTGGCTATTCAGAACAGGAACAACGTTTCTAATGAGATAATCAAATATTTTACCGCTGTCAAATTCCCATCAATAAAAATTGGCTGAATGAATTATATGGTTACCGATGGTACCTGCCCAGACGTTCACCTTTTGGGGATATTGTGTATGTGTCTCACGCATCCAACGAGGATTCTCTGCTGACCAGTAGCTACATTTCTGACGATTTACTTCTCCGTTCAACATGAAAGTTGATTCATCCGAAAAAAGGATAGAATCAAGGGTTACCTCATTCTGTATTCTATGATCTCAATCGTCTTCGGTTAATTCCTGTAGAAACATCATCTTATAAGAAGTTTTTGTTGATTGAAACAGTTTAAAACAGTTGGATGACTAATGTTATTGGGCAATTTAGAATACTTCTGATTAAAGATATCGGCAACATCCACTTGACTTCTACACTTGTCTCCGTAACTGATCATCATTAAAACTGCTATATAGGAAAATAATTTTCCTGTTAAGGAAAGTACCTACACGTTTTTGCTTTTGCACTTTCGGAAGGCCCAACCTTTAAAATTAAGAATAGACGTGTTCGTGAATTTTTGAGAAAACTGTACGATAACGTGAAAAATAATTTTTTTCCTTAAGTAGTTACCACCATATAGTCATATTTGCAAGAGGAAAGTTTGAGAATACCCTCTGTGACACAGTTCAAAGAAGACTCAATACTACGAAAAGGTGGTGCCAATCAGTGGGCCTTAACATCTAAGACTACCTTAATAGCATTCACGAGGAAAAAAGAACCCAGCCTCAAGACCATAAAAGTAGATGGGCAAGACATAGACTGGAAGAAGGAGGACTTATCCTGGATAATAAACTTCTGTGGAATAAGGATGAGCTTGAAGTAACTAAGAAGGCACAAAAGGCCGTAATGGTTTGTAGAAACTTTGCAAGCAACAACTGGGGTTGCAACCCAAAAATACTGCTCTGGATGTATACAGCAATCGTGAGACCAATGATCACTTATGGGGCAGTGGCTTGGAGCAAGAGAACTAATCTGGCCATTGCGAGAGCTAATCTCTCTAAAGTGCAAAGATCAGCATGTGTATGTATAATTGAATGAGAACCTGCCCAACAGCAGCCATTGAAGTGGTACTAAATCTTACTCCTCTTCACACTTTTGTGGAGAGCATAGCCAAAAGGAGCACACGTAGGATGATCAGAGAAGGAATGGCTAGGCATAGGCCTCAGCCTCCTGCAGGTGATCAAACCTGGGGCATGCCCCCAGACGACATGCCAAGGAAGTTCAACTTTGTGAAAGAATTTACCACAAAGCTTAGCACCAAGAGCGAATGGGATAGAGACACCATTTCGAAACTCAATAGAAACGCCATCAAATGGTACACAAATGGTTCCAAAACGGCAGAGTGAACTGGGATAGGGATATATGGGCGCAGAACAAAATATTTCGAAAGCTTGTAGATGTACCCAAGTATCTTCCAGGGGAAAATACACGCTATTGAAAGATGCGTCCAGGTCAACATCGACAGAAGCTACGAAAAGCAGGAGATTATTATTATAATCTCTGATGGTGAAGCAGCAATTAGGGCGCTGAGGCCAAACATAATCAGCTCCAAAATGGTCCAGAGAAAATCAAAATACTGAGAGAATCTCCAGAGAATGAGGCAAGTTAAAACTCTTCTGGGAACCTATAACCAGAAGAGATCTGCAGAATGCATCAACCTGAGTAAAAATAATATTCGCAGATTAAATATAAATAAGGACTTTCCCCGAGAATTACCTTGTGGCTGTACACTGCCATAATAAGGCCCGTGCTAACCTATGGCGCTCTCGTCTGGTGGCCAAGGGTGAGACGAGTGGTCGCCAGGAACGAACTGTCACATGTGCAGCGCATCGCATGTCTCAGTGTAACAGGAGCAATGCGCACAACGCCAACGGCGGCAATGGAAGCACTCCTATGTATTCCCCCTCTGGACTTGTTTGTGGAGGAGGCGGCGCTTAGAGCGGCTATAAGATTGAGATCCCGGGGTCTTCCGGACGTGGCGGGTGGAGGACGCGGCCACGCGAGCATCATTTATGAGGCCGCCGCCAAGGTGCCTCTCCTTGGTGCCGCAAAGGATACTGTGCCTCCTGTGTTTGCCTTTAACAGGCACTACCATGTTCTTATTGACCCTGAGATCGTACTGCAATCTTCGATCGCCATCTTTACAGATGGATCGAAAACGAAAATGGGGGCAGGGGCCGGAGTTTTCTCCTCGGACCTTGACCTCAATCTAGAACTGGCGCTGGGCAGGTTTGCCACGGTTTTTCAAGCCGAGGTGTTAGCAATCCTGCACGGCGCCGAAGAAATTTTAAGAAGGGCATTAGGGGACGGCGCTTCGGGCTTAGTATTTCAGTGTCACAAAGCCCTAGAAGCGGTCGCTATCGACAATGCCCTGACACTCAAGTGGGTTAAAGGCCATAAAGGAAACCTAGGTAATGAGGCTGCTGATAGGCTGGCGGGGCGGGGCTCGCGCTCCCACTTTGTGGGACCGGAACCAGTTTTCCCTATTTCGTCGGCTACACTCAACACCATGATAACGCAATGGACTTCCACTCTTCATGAGAATAGATGGAAATCCATAACCACCTGCCGTCAAGCGCGTGAGGTCATCCCCAGGCCGTCACCGAAGACAGCAAAATACTGCCTGCAGCTTTCGCGCAGTAACTTACATCAACTTGTGGGGCTTTTGACCGGCCACTGCAAGCTAAACAAACACATGCACCGCATGGGTTTGGCTACCAGCCCACTGTGTCGGGCATGCTACCAAGAAGACGAACGCCGCAACACATTTTATGTGATTGCCCAGCGCTTGTCCAACTTAGAGGTTCCATACTGGGGGAGTACTGGCCCAGTATGGCCGATTTTGGTGGCGCCTTGCCTGCTGCTCTGCTTGAGCTCACGCTCAGTTTGGGCTGGCTCGAGTAGGCTGTGGGCGAGCGATGCCACCTAGGGGAGGTAGCACAATGGGCCCGATAAGAGTGGCCTAAGTGCACGTGTTAACCACCTTCCCCGACCTAAAATCCAGAATCCAGAATCCAGAATATAAATAAACAGAACGGAGGCTTGGCAATAGCGAAGGAAGCCGAATGTAGATTTTGTGGGGAACAGGACGACACATCCATCCATTTACTTACAAACCGCGCTGCACTGTGCAACTTAAGGGCGCTGCACCTGGGAGCATGTGAAATCGAAGAGGGAAAGTTACCTAATCTGGGGCCTTCTGACATTCTGCACTTTTTAAAAGGAATCAGACTGGACGGCCAGCTGTAAATACAGCGAGAAGAGGAGACACAATAGATCTTTCAGGTCGCATTGTACTATCACCCTAATATCACACATACACATAGTTACACTGTATAAGGTCAATATAAAAATAATTCAAACTTTTATTTGCGAATAGATTGCCTAACTCGATGGGGTTTAATTGTTAAAAGAAAACTTACTTGTAATAGAAAAATAATATATTTGACCTGCCATTTATAAGCAATTTACCACAATTTTTTTAACAATTGTTTTATAGCATCCTGTATACCTTCTTTTTTACGGTTGTTAGGCCCCAAAAAATAATAATAAAGAAAAGTTTTTCGATCATTAAACTCATGTTTTATAATCTGAACTTTGGGAAATTATTTCGAAATTAAAAGTGGCAGTTACAAGTGAAATGAGCATGATACCATAAAAATTATTGTAGTTTTGCATTGAATTGTAGGTTGGTTACACAATCACTAATTATGCACCATTTACTATTGATAAGCCACTACAAACAAATATTTAAGTACTTAAGCGCAACGGATTTGTTTTTTTTTATCGTTTATTAAGGATAGATTTGAACTTCAGTTTTGCATCACGGTAGCTACAGGCGTCACTGACCGTGATGTACCGATTAGCATGTATTCTTCTTTTAATTATTTTACCGAAAGTTTTCTACGAAGCTGCGATCATCACAGATTCGACTGTAATATAATATAACCTCAACCTAATACAACCATTTATAACTTATTATTAAGTTATTAATGGCTGTGGCGATTGTCACTAAACATATTCTTTGTTCCATAGGTTGAGATAGTTGCGAAATACGGCTATCCAATTGAAGAATATGAAGATATAAAAACGAAAGACGGATATTTATTAACTCTGCATAGAATACCTTACGGATTGAATAGTACTGAGAGGGAAAATAGGCCTGTAGTTTTCCTAATGCACGGTTTGCTTAGCAGTTCTACCGATTGGACGAATATGGGTCCGGGAGTTAGTATTGTTTACGATTTAGCGGAAGCCGGCTTTGACGTTTGGATGGGGAACGCAAGGGGTACCAAATGGAGCAGGAAACACGTGAAGCTAGATCCAATATTGAATCATAAAACATTTTGGAATTTCAGGTGAGTTTTATATTGAATAAATATTTGGCTCACACTCCCATTTTCAAATATGAGCAAGATTTAAACTCCCACATGTCACACGCAATGAATAACATTAGTCGTGTTTTTAATTTTGAAATTGTGAAATGATTTGTAACGTTAATAGGAAAATTTCTCTCTCACGAGGAACTGCATCGATCGAATATGAAAGATTATACATTGGAAAATTCTGAAGATTTCGCATTATACTGAAGCCGACTATTGAACTAAAATATTTTTAATAATCTGACGCTTCCGGTTATACCGGAAGTGACTGTCAACTTTGTGATTTTAAATGAAACAGCCTATATATTATTACATTTTTCAATTCTTCGTTCAATTTTAAAGTAAGTTTGATAAAACAATTGTGTTGTTATTTTCAACCATTTTTTAAATATTTGCATTTTTTCAAAATTTTTAATAAATGGACGATTACATTTGAACTTCTGTAACTCTAAAAACGTTTAACTTGGAAAATTGAAAATTTGCAGAACTGTTGACCGTATAGGGTAGTATTCGTAATCGAATGAATTTCTCGGAACCATTATACAGCGTGTCCGAAAATTACGGTTAAACTTTCGAATTGAAATTTTTTTTTTTTAAATACAACTACCTATTTTTCTCTTTCTCACCAAACTACCCTTACAAAAATGCAATGAAAGTCATATTTATTATGCATCTAAAATGGATACTTTTTAAGATGATTAGTAAAATATGTTATATGAATGTAGCTTATGGAGTTTCTGTTATCCTGCTTTAGCATATCTACGTTAGTCATAACCATTCGAGAAACAATCCAGGATTGATGAAATGTCACTTAGTTTTCAATTATAAACAATGCCGGCACGTTTAAATTATACGTACGAAGACTATTTAAATTTGTTTATTATTTATGGAGAATGCAATAAAGTGATATCAAGAACATGTGATACCTTTGCTGCTCGGTATCCTCAAAAGCAGAAGCCCTCACCAAACACAGTCAAACGAATAATACAGAATTTTAAAAACTTCGGATCGGTCAAAGCAAAAATTCAAAGGTGTAAATCTATTGTTGATGATGTAAATATGGAATTGATTCATTTGAAAAAAATAGAATTCAGCGTGTTCAAAATTCCTGTTTCCGATATATATGTGGCATCCGTAAACATGAACACATAAGTCATGTCTTGTTAAATTTCAAATGGCTAAGTATGGAGAATCGATACAAACTTAATACATTCTTCTATGCCAAATAATTTCCGACATATCTTTATCAAAAGGTTGCCTTCAGGTTTCATGTCCATCACATAAGTATACCTACGTTTTAACGGGTCCACAAACACCGCCTCAACATCATACGGCTCTATTTGAAAGAAGTTTTACAGGACATATTTGGTCGTTTGTTTAACAGCCAATAAAAAGAGAGTAATCGTTGTTATATAACTAAACATTTGCTTGCTTTAATAATTTTAAATCTGGGCGTCCCACAGAATTATATTTCATATTCTCTTAATGTGTAAGTAAGAAAACATAATTAATTAATTTGGAAAATTACAAGGTTTGAGCAGAAGAACACACGGTAACATGTTACCGAACTGAGCTCCGTCTTGCGTTTTCCCTTCTATATAAAATAAAGACCTATTATTATTATTATTACTGAGAGAACATAATAGGCGATTCATTGTTAACCAGTAAGCCTTTTATCGCAATTTAGACTCCTTCCAGATCAGCAACTACGACTACAATTGCCATTTAAAGATGCCGTGAAAAACTATTGGAGCAATATATGGAGGCTCCTAGTGTAGCATGAACAACTCACATGACTAGTAGAAGAGAGAAGGAAAGCAACTAAAATCCAGATTAACAAGGCGGATATGGAGAAAGCGGCGGGAAAGTTAATGAGCTAGAAAGCACCTGGACTGGACAAGATACAGAACTTCTGGGTGAAGAAATTCCAGGCGATACACGAACACCTTGCGAGGTGCTATATACAACTTTACCAGAATTTATGACGGATGAAATTATTTACCTAATACATAAACAAAATGCACCAACAGAGGACCCGTCAAAATACAGGCCTGTCACGTGTCTCGTCACTGTGTACAAAATGCTTACCTCAATTATTGCGGATAAAATTTATGAACATTAACAACCTACTGGACGAAGAATAGAAATGGTGTCGAAGAGGATCGAGGGGCAGTAAGGAGCAGCTAGTGATAGACTCTGTTATAATGGCTCATGCAAACCGAGCGGAAGATAATCTCTGTATGCAATACATAGACTATCGAATGGCGTTCGATAACATCCCACACTCTTGACTATCTGAGGTGGTAAAGCTGTGCAGAGTAGAGGGCCACATCATTGGTTTCCTAGAGCATGTGATGAGCAAATGGAGGACAAACCTCTTGTTGAATATAATAGACGCAGGCGATATCAACATTAATAGAGGCATCTTTCAGAGGGATGCACTTAGGCCGTTCTATCTGAACTCTCCTGAACTCTCAGGGTTACACGTTACCGAATGACACCACACCGATTTACCAGCTATGGTATATGGATGACCTCAAGATATACACCAACAAAAAGAACCATCTACACGAACTCTGTGAAGGAAGATGCAGCAGAGACATCTAAATGCAATTTGGGCTGGAGAAATGCAAAATCTGCTGCATGCAGAAAGGAAAGTAGACCGAACATGAGGCGTTTGAAACGGATCGACAACGATGAATGATCGTCGGGATGGAGGAGAATGAACATTATAAGTACCTCGGCTACCTGCAGGCACGGGGAATAATGCATAACACCGCTAAAGAAATGATAAAGGAAAAATACTTATTCAGGCTTAGGTCACTACTAAGAACGAAGCTATCGGCAAGAAATATGTCAAAAGCTTTTAACACTTCGCTGCTCACGTATAGCTATAGTGTCGTCAACTGGATGACAATTTAACGCATTTACTGTTATATACAGGCGGAAAATTTGGAAATCGATAATTTCGATATCATACTTACATTAAATTCACTGTAATTTTGTTTGAGTATTGAGTACTGAGAATAGATGCGGATGCTCATGGGTTGATTATGCGGCCCGTCCACAGTGGCCGCCAAGGCCTATTGTAGAGCGAATGTTATCTTTAAAATTCATCCAAAAATTCAGGCCCTTAAGGTAGTTCAGAATCTTTTTCAGGTCTTCTAAATCTGGAATTCAGTCGCTTCAGAGAGTCGGATTATATATAGGTGCTCTATGAGTTTGCAGTTACCTGTAATGACAGAAACAATTACTTTGACATTTTTACGGTCAAGTTCTAGCAGTTCCTTGGTTCTGACATGATTATACGAAATACACTCTTTCGCATGTACCACACCAGGACAATTGTTTCAGTATTGGGGCCCTTTCTGATGGGCGCATACATTGATTTGCTGTTTGTTTAGCCACCGTAGGTGCTATGGCAATGACGGATTCTGATCCCTAAAAGTGCTCCACAACACCCTTTTTTGCAAGAGTGTCTGCTTGCTCATTGCCATGAATGAGTGAGTGCCCAGGTACCCAGATTAGGAATAGGTTCTTACTAAACACTTTACTACCTTTGGGCTAGAAGGCTTTGCTTCTTGTCAGTTTTGCAGAATTTTTACGGCAGGATAAAAGTCGTGCAAAAAATCAACTGTGGCTTTCTGGTCAGATATATTAGGAATATTTAATCCGTTGCTATCATATTATTTATCTCTTGTTACGTCAGAAATCACGGTTTTCATTTCTAAGTATGTGCACTATGATCTTCAACAGTTTCATCGTCCTTGTTTCAGTTGGCACCAAATCGCAATCTACGACTTACCGGCCTTGATAGACTTCGTCTTGGAGATGACAAAAAAGAAGAAAATCTTCTACATAGGACATTCGCAAGGGACGACCACCTTTTTCGTGTTGACATCCAAGAAGCCGGAATATAACGATAAGTTTATACTCATGGTGGCCATGGCTCCGGTGGTCTTCATGGATAACATGAAGAATCCATTCCTGCGACTACTTGCGGTATTCGAAGATCCTCTTAGGGTGGAATAAATTGCGCCGGTTCGTATATACTAGTATAATCTAACTCTCGATCATCGTAGTGGGGTATGGCCCTCCTTGGTTGGTACGAATTCCTTCCTGGCGACGAATTGTTTAATATGATTGGACAAAAGGTGTGCAGTGACTTGGCTATCGTACGATCGATGTGCATCAGTGGGTTCTTCTTGATTTGCGGATGGGATACTCAACAAATGAACAAAGTGCGCCCCCTCGAATGCGGTGATGGTGTGACGTTGTAACGTTTGTTTTTAATTCTAGTCTACTTTTCCGATGATCATGGCGAATGTGCCGGCCGGAGCATCCAGTCGACAATTTCTACACTATGCCCAAGGGATCAACTCTGGTATACTAACTCTACTTCACTTCGACAACAACATTTTTGACGATTCTTCAATGTCTTCTAGGAAGATTCGAAGAGTGGGACTATGGCAGTTTGAACAATTGGTTGAAATACGGGTCAATATATCCCCCAACGTATAAGTTAAAGCGTATAACCGCACCAATTGCTTTAATTTGGGCGTTGAATGATTGGCTTTCGTCACCTATTGTAAGCCTCTTTTCATTCCATTATCGAAAATTTCTTCGTACTGATTGGTTCTTTTAGGATGTTAAGAGGCTAAGGAAGAAGCTCAAAAATGTTGTAGCCCAGTACGAAGTGCCGTTCAAATACTTCAACCACCTGGATTATGTCTTCGCAAAAGATCTGAAAGTGTTATTAAACGACTACGTGGTAGAGCTCTTGCTAAATTATACAACTGATACCTTATCTGATGCTGATGCTGAATCGTAAATAAAGTTTATTGAAATTTCAGGACCTGGTTTGGACAAAATGATTTATTACACTTAATTTTTCCAAAATTAACAAGCCATGTATTAAAGGTTAGGGTTAAATACTTACTTGTTAGTATATTGATTTAAAGAAATGACGTTCCTCCTTTTGTTTTTGGAAAGAAGTCAGAATGTATCGATTGTAGCTGGACAAAATATGTCTACATGATAAAATCAATATATTTTATAAAATTTTAGGTTGTTCTAAGTAAATTGCCCACAATTGCTAACTTTGTTATTATTGGAGTTACGAAGTCTGTTAAATGGGCATATTTCTGGGATTCTATGTGCCAATTCTAGTGGTGTATACAGAAATACAATTGAACATCTCGTTCTCAAGATATTCAGTAAAACTCTCTAAAATACATAATAAATGTATATTTAAATCACATGCGTTTGTTGTAAAAAAAATACATTCTTTTGCAAAAGTCACCAAGACATGAAACAGTAATAAATAAATCGATATTTTAGGGCATACGGTTTGTACATACCATATTATTTTTTTTTTATTCTGAAATAACAAACAATTTTTAGTTTCAATACAATGCAGCATTAAATTTTATTTTGAGAATCGAAAGATAAATAGTCTGCTGGAGGCGGAATATTAAAACGGACATTTAGAAAAAAATCCAATAACACCTAACTTATATTTTTTCATGTAGTTTAAAAATAAAAAGAGAAAAAATAAATTCATAATATACAAGAGCAAAGGAGAGAAAAAAAAACCGTATCTCCATATCTCTTCTCGTTTCCGAGATATTGCAAAAAAAAGTATTTTTGGCGGTAACTTAGAACCCCCAATTACACTCGCCAAAAACCAAAAACGGGGCGCTAAAAAAATATGTGTCAAATATCTTTCGGTATTCTGTGTCGCTATCAAATTTGATCAAAATTGGAGGTGCCTTTGCTTGTTAGGAAACTACTCTTCTATAAACTCTGCGAGTTGTCTTTAATAATTTGTGGATCAATATTTCTGATGATATTCACGTTTCATATCGTGTCTTGTAAACCGAGATGAACCGTAAGATTTGAACATAGATTGCAGGATGAGCGTGATTGATGTAATAATAAAGCTACTTAATCTGTCTAACATGTTGAATTCTGATCAAGCCTGATAGTGAGCTCGCTTATGCTCATTCCTAATACCACAAAGAATATGTTGAAACATGTTCGAAAAACCAGTTTTCTGACAAACATCACTAGGTGTAAGATTTCTTTAAGAACATTTTTGCTAGTGTGGAGATGAAAAATTCTAATAAGTGGCGGTCAAAAAATCCTATCAAGTTTTTTGATTGAAAATGTGTACGATTCATGGTGTAGGATGACACTATTAGAATTGATAATTCTTTCTTTATCACAATTTAGAGTTTAATTGTCTATTTATGAGCATTTTGTTTATATTACCATTGTTTAGTTTTTGATATTACGCTAGAGTTCTTATAGATAATCATATAGCAAAAATTACTTATTACAAAAGTTTCAAGACAATTGTATCAGTACTTTATCAGAGAAATTGGTTATATTTGGCACTAGAAATACTCCTACAACAGGAAATTTATTGCAATTCAAATCCTGCCGTGTCGCTAGCGAATGTGCCAGACATTTTCGAAATGCTAATCAAACTCCAAGCGTTGTTTTTGTTAGCAATTAGTGTTACGCATGGATTACCTGCTGGCGTTACTCTTCCAACAATCAAAAACCGTGATGTCGGATTAAATATTGTAAGTGTAATTCAAAGGTTGTTTACTCTTCTGTTTTTGCTGATTTCGGTGGTATTATAAACTTTTAGGTCCAGATGATTCAGAAGCAGGGTTACCCAGTTGAGACCCATTCCAACGTGGAAACCTCAGACGGGTATCTCTTGGATATCCATAGGATCCCTTACGGAAAGAACAATTCGAATCATGAGAAGAAACCGGTAGTATTCCTTATGCACGGCCTCTTATGCAGTGCTGTAGATTGGGTAACTATGGGTCCCGAGAAGGCATTGGGTTATCTTTTGGCGGATGCTGGTTACGATGTTTGGATGGGAAACGCGAGAGGTAGCACTTGGTCTAGGAAACATATAACTTACAATCCAAATCGAGATAAAAAATTCTGGGAATTCAGGTAATGCACAGGACATTAACTCTCATTCAGTTTTGAGTTACAACTCATTTTAGTTGGCACGAAATAGGAACTAGGGACCTGCCTGCTATGATAGACTATGTTCTTAAAGTTACTGGCGAAGAAAAGTTATTTTACGTTGGTCATTCACAAGGGACAACCGCATTTTTCGTCATGGCTTCGGAAAGACCAGAATATAACAAGAAGATACGTCTGATGTCGGCTTTGGCACCCGTAGCTTACATGTCTCGCTTATTCAATCCATTCTTCCAAGTACTGTCTAAGTTTCACACCAGCACAGAGGTTTGCTTCAGATTTTAGAGTGTCAACATTTGTTAATTGTCGATAAATCTTCTAGTGGGTCTTGGAATTTCTTGGAATGCATGAATTCCTACCGAGCAGCAAGTTATTGGCCTTAATCGGACAGCAAGCCTGCAAGGACGAATCCCAATTCCAAAGCTTATGCTCCAGCGTGTTGTTCATGATCTGCGGTTGGGGTTCTAAGCAACTGAATGAGGTTTGTAGTTGTGGAGAAAATATAACAACATATTATAGTTTTTCTCTCTGATTAGACTATGCTACCAGTGATTCTTTCAAATACACCTGCCGGAGCTGCAACTAAGCAAATAGTGCATTATGGCCAAGAGATTAAATCCGGTAAGCCTTTTTGTAATTAAGTATTAGTGAAATTGAGAATATTTTCGATATTATACTAGGTCATTTTCGCCAATATGATCACGGTTTGACAAATTTCTTTCATTATGGTTCAATACATCCCCCTGATTATAATACGAAGAATATTCAAGCACCAGTGGCACTATATTATTCGGAAAATGATTGGCTAAGTGCTGTCGATGTAAGTATTTTCAATCGTTTTCGCGATGTCTCCTTTAATGTGTTTTTGTTTATTAGGATGTTGATAAGCTTGCAAGCGAACTGCCGAATTTGAAGCTTCATTATTTGGTTCCGGATCCTAAATTTAGTCACTTGGATTTTATCTTTGGAATAGAAATAAAAGAGCTGGTCTACGATCCGCTTATGATTTTAATGGAAAATTATTAATGTACATTTTATAACGAAGCAAATAAATATTCTATTATAATTTGACTATTTATTTATTACCAACTCACACACCTGTAATTTTTCGCTTTATAATCGCTATTGCATGATTGTATCTCTTTACATATCTGAAATACGTATTGCTGTGTACCAACAAAAATGCCAAATGAAATTTAAAATGAAAAATTAAATTAGCTAGCTCAAATGATAACAATTTTTTATAAGGCGCAAAAGAACAATTAATCTCAGGGTTACTATCCTGAACAGTAAAATGTGGGTGAAAGAAATCTGACTTTCTTTTATACTCCAAAAACAATTTAGAAGGTTTAATTAAAAATAATAGAACAGTACTTTTGAATGACATAAAAAATTCAATAATTTTATTATATAAAAAAAAAGAAAAAAAATGTTAATTACAAACTTTGCAGAAAAAAAACCTTGGACATTAAGGTCCTGGTCTAAATCAAAACTGCTTTTGACTTAAAATTACAAAAGGACAATTCAAAATCCTTTTACAAAGCAAAAGAAAACAAAAAGTTCAGGAAGATAATAATTTTTTTTCTTCAAATCAATTCACGTGGTCTCAAAATTTTAAAACAACTAAATTACACGTGGAAAATTCCAGTAATTTAAATAAATGAAAAATAAAAGCAAGCACAATGCTTTTATTCACCCAACCCGAGGTGATTAATAAATAATTACAAATCAGAAAAATTTACAACGAACCAAAAAAATTTACTCTTTTAGACTTAAAATTTCTTTCTGCACGTAAAAATAATAACAGATCTTATATCTAAATTGTGTACACAAAAATACAATATCAATTATTATTAAATGAGTTCCATGATTAACGAAATAAAATCAAAAACGTGAATTCAAAACTTGAAATCAATAACCACAAAATGTCAGCAATGAAATACAAATTTTTATATATCTACTTACTTTCGTATCGATCAAGGAACTGACCTTACACGGTTAAACAATCGTATAAGTATCAAATTCTCCGATGCGTGCGACGCAACGCACCAAGAGCTGTCCGTAAACAGACGAACTCGCAAAACAAAACAATATATACAATACCAGTGAAAGCAAAATGTACAACAGAATGAAATTAATATAAACAACTAAACAATCAAATAAACAAATTAAACAATCCAAAACATTAACTCTCTTATATAAAAATAAAACAATTTGAAATTTCTCGCAACATTGACACAAGCTTATCGGAATAAACAAGAAAAAGAAACTGAATTTACGCAAACCGGGTTGCCAGACCACAGCAGTATGTACAAAGATTAAACGCTATAGTTGTGTATTAACTGTTTATATGAAAATTATTTAAGTCAGCAACAAAGTCACGCCGGATTTTTTAAGAAATGTTGGTCGCAATTTTATGACTCGCTGGGTTACTGCTCTTACGAAGGGGGAGAGTTATTCGAACATTTAATAAAAGTAAAGTTTCTTTTTAGCATTTCTTGTTATATTTATAGTTTTACATTTGTTTGAAATTATTGCTTTTAAGTTTGAATTGTTATATTCACTGAGTTTCTATCTCTTCTAATCCAATCGTGTAAATACACAGGCAGCGGTTAATTTTTCTAGTGAACATGACGTAACATTTCTCAGTGTTGAGTACCAAGTTGTTCCTTGTTGACCAGGTCAATATATTGTTGTAACATTGTAGCATCTTCATGGTTTGACACTCTGCAGACTCCAGAATAATTTTAAATCATCCGCATATGCTAATGCACAACAAGTAAACGACTGCAACATATCATTAATAAAGCTATTGAAAAGCAGCAATTTGTGTTGCACCGTTGATAGATATAAAATTATTTGACTCGAAGCCGTTATAAAACACAAAGTTCGCTGGATCTGATAAATATGATTAGATTATAAATTAAATTATAAAGATATTATACTGACGAAAGTGGTATAGTGCAATTGAACTAATCAATAAATAGAACAAGATGAATCATATGCTATTTTCAAAGCACTAGTATGCTAGAAAAACTGAGTGAATTATTTCATTCGGTGCCTGTGCCATGAATGTGTGGTTCTAGGTTGTCTTTTTTTGAACATTTAAGAGAGTTTGTAGTATATTTATCATATTTAGTGCACGAAAAAACATTTCATTTATCACATTTCAGTGCTTAATAGTATGCTCACGACTACCTTGTTTAAATTTTTATTGT
The DNA here is from genome assembly GCA_949128085.1 of Cetonia aurata. Classification (NCBI taxonomy): domain Eukaryota; kingdom Metazoa; phylum Arthropoda; class Insecta; order Coleoptera; family Scarabaeidae; genus Cetonia; species Cetonia aurata. The sequence goes on from OX421885.1 coordinate 29,915,128, forward strand.
TGCAGTTAATCTTTTTTTAATGCCGAATCATGCTAAAAGTTTCTATAGATTGTCTGTTATAAATACCTATTTACTAAGAAATTTCCTACAATTCAATTCAAGCCTTCTCTTGCTTCCACTCCACACGAAGCTATTAGACATTTCTGAAATGTTCATAAAATTGCGTGCGTTGTTTTTAGCAATTACTATTACATATGGATCAGCTGCTGGGGTTACTCTTCCAACAATCAAAAACCCTGATGTTGGATTAGATATTGTATAAGTATAGTTCAAAGGGTGCTTACCCTTCTTGCAGTTCTAGGTATTATTGTAAACTTTTAGGTTCAAATGATCCAGAGGCAAGGTTACCCAGTTGAAACCCATTCCAACGTGGCGACTTCAGACGGGTATCTCTTGGATATCCACAGAATACCTTACGGAAAGAACAATTCGAATCATGAGAAGAAACCAGTAGTATTTCTTATGCATGGCCTCCTGTGCAGTGCTGTAGATTGGGTAACTATGGGCCCTGAGAAGGCATTGGGTTATCTTTTGGTAGATGCTGGTTACGATGTTTGGATGGGTAACGCGAGAGGTAACACTTGGTCTAGGAAACATATAATTTACAATCCAAATCGAGATAAAAAATTCTGGAATTTTAGGTAATGCACAGGAAATTAACTCTCATTAAGTTCTGATTTACAACTCATTTTAGTTGGCACGAAATAGGAACTATGGACCTGCCTGCTATGATAGACTATATTCTTAAAGTTACCGGCGAAGAAAAGTTATTTTACGTTGGTCATTCACAAGGGACAACCGCATTTTTCGTAATGGCTTCCGAAAAACCAGAATATAACAAGAAGATACGTCTGATGTCGGCTTTGGCACCCGTGGCTTACATGTCTCGCATATTCAATCCATTCTTCCAACTACTGTCTAATTTCCACACTAGCATTTCGGTTTGTTTTAGATTTTAGAGTATTAATACTTATTAATCGTCGACGAATGTTCTAGTGGATCATGAAATTTCTTGGTAAGCATGAATTTTTACCAAGCAGGAAGCTATTTTCTTTAATCGGACAGCGAGTTTGCAAAGACGAATCCCAATTCCAAAGCATATGCTCCAGCGTTTTGTTCCTGATCTGCGGATGGGGTTCTAAGCAACTGAATGCGGTTTGTAGTTGTGAGAGAATATAGCAACAAATTATCGTTTTTCTTTTCGAGTAGACTATGCTACCAGTGATTCTTTCGAATATACCTGCTGGAGCTGCAACTAAGCAAATAGTGCATTATGGCCAAGAAATTAAATCCGGTAAGTTCTTCTTCGATTAATTGTTGGTGGAATTGAGAATGTTTCGGGCATTCCGTATAGGTCGTTTCCGTCAATATGATTATGGTTTAAAAAATTTCGTACATTATTGCTCGCGGTATCCCCCTGATTATCGTACGAAGGATATTCAAGCACCTGTAGCACTATACTACTCGGAAAATGATTGGCTAAGTGCTGTCGATGTGAGTATCTTCAAGCATCTTCACGATATCTTTTCTAACGTATTTTGTCTACCAGGATGTTAATAAGCTTGCAAGGAAGCTGCAGAATGTGAAGCTTCGCTATTTGGTTCCGGATCCTAAATTTAATCATATGGATTTTTTGTTTGGCATATACACGAAAGAGTTGGTTTATGATCGCCTCATGGCTTTAATGGACGACTACTAGAGTGCATTTTACATCGAAGTAAATAAATATTTTATTTTATTGTGACTATTTATTATATTACCAAACCATGCAATTGTAATTCTTGGTTTTATCACCGCCATTAGATCTATTCATGTTTCTAAAATACCTACAAAGATTAGACGCAATAGTGAAGCAATTTTTCACTTGTGTAATAACTGTTTAATGCTTATCAAAAATAGTAAGTAATTACCCAGGCCATAACAATAAAAATAGAAATTAGCACTTTTACAATTATTTTACTGCGTTCAAATTAACATTTTTTGCAATGGCTATCTCAAAATATACATGATAAGAATGGCAACGTGTTTTAGTTATATTTTACTTTACTATAATATTTTTTAGTTACACTTATCAGTCGATTGCAAAACTTCAGAACGTAGATACTTATCTTTTAGAATATCTTTAATCCAAAACTAAGGTGTTGTAGGCCTAAATGCAGGGCACACATAAATTTTTTTTGGGAAAGGTGTTATTGTTCTGATTAGTGTTACGAATTAAATAAATTATTGCATCAAACACTTACTTTTGGTCAAACTTGGAGTTATTATTAACTTTCCTGACGGTGGCGATGTCAAGCCGAACATCCCCAAGTATGGTTTTCCTAATGGATGATGATAGGACAGGGCGGTCGCAGAGAACATGCTAGCCGTCTCATCTTCAAATTGGCAGCTCCTATAGATTGGACTGGTCCCTAATCGCAGCATAAAAGATGGGCTTTTAACTGACAGTGTCCGGTTCGAATTCCCATCAATGCGGAGGTTTTCCCTGGACATTCTCAAATAATTTGATGCCGTTTGCCTATCAGGGTAAAATAAAGTTCCACTGGCACAACGGCATGAGTAGTTTTCATCCCAAACTTTAATGAATTGCTCATTGGTGATAATTTTAATCTGGCCTCACAAGGTAGATATGGCTGGCCTTATAAACGGTCCAGGATCGTACAGAACTGTCCAGGACCCGCGCCTGGCCAGCATATCAGCCTCCTCGTCATTGCCCAGATTGCCGTCGTGTCCTTTAATTCACCTAATCGTGGCTTTAGAGGTTATCTTCGGTTGCCTCAAAGCTGACACTAGTTGCTTGTTATCAACATACAAATCAGTATTTTTGTGCTCAATCCGGAGTTCAGATATGTTGTTGGCCACTAGAGTAAGTGCTGTCATCTCTGTTTTTATTTTAATTTAGGTCTTAAATCTAGAGCTTTTAAAGACTGAAGTCAGCAGAAACATTTTGCCCAATGATTACAGAATCATTGAGGATTGTGACAACTTCAATAATTCCAGGTTCAACTAGTTGAAGAATATGGTTACCTTATTGGATCATATTCGAATATTACAACTTCTCTTGGTTACCTTTTGGATATACACATGGCAAAAATAATGCCAATCAAAAGAATAAACCAATATTATATTTCTTATATATATGCATTATTTCCCATTCACTTGTGTGGATTAGGTTGTGATTTGTTCCGCAGAATCTTTGAGTTATATTTTGGATGGGAAATGCAAGAAATCAGAATATAATGACAAGACACGCTAGCTTCGTCTTCAATTGTTTAAGTCTCCCATACAATTAATCCAGTTTTCAGATTGGCGGCTCTTTTATTTTTTAGACTATGTTGGTGGTTATTTTGTAAAAGCGCATTCTCGTGCATCTACTAAGCAGGTGTTGTATACTTCTGGTGCCACCTCCATTCGCATTTAATCTTTAACATAATTTACATTAGAAATTAGGGATCACAGTAGATATAAGAAAGACATACCAAGTTCTGTAATTCTTCTTTACTTTCTTGTTGTAACTAGACTACCACTTGCTGCATACTCCAACATGGCCTTGGATCACTCAATTCAAGAAAAACACTAATTCAATTTTCAAGACAATTTAGAAAAAAGGCATTTATATGAGTTTATAGGCATACTAAATTAAATATTTTTACTAAGTAAAACATAGAAAGCAATCATAAATAATTTATAAATTAAAAATTTCGTAAGATTACATTACTTACAAAATTACCAACGTAATGTTATACAATTTATACGATGTACATTATTTTTTCGTATGTATTAGGCGACTTAAGAAAAATAGTTGCATGTTTAAGGTTACTTTATTCAAGGCTTCAATTTCGGTAAAAGATTCGACCTAGGTTTATTCAATTTGATTTACTTATCCTCCGGAAGTTTCATATTATATGCTACTTATAAATACATCTGATTTTAATTATTGCGAACAATCGCTTTTTCTCAGTTATATTTGGATATAATAATGAAAAGCAGGTACTTCTAATTGATAAAAATAAATGGATGTTTCTATATGTAGTTATTGAATATTTGCCCGTTTTTATAAAATCCTGTTATTTGTTAAAGTTAGAAAATATGAAATTGGGTACATGTGTGTTTTGCCACGTTTCTAAAGTGTTAACTTTGCTGGTAATTTTTGTTATCAACGCAAGAGTTGTTTCGTCTGTTTCGCTGAAGAATCAAAATCCGGATGTTGGTTTAAATATAGTAAGTACACTTATATATTTATCTGAGGTTATTGAATCGGACAATGGCATCGTTTGAAGTGAAGTCCGTTGTAGAATGTTTAAATTTTTCAAATTATTCTAGGTTCAATTAATTAAAACACATGGTTATGCCATAGAGGTCCATCCCAATATCAGAACTGTTGACGCTTACCTTTTGGATATACACAGAATACCACACGGAAAACACAATGCCGATGAAAAGGATAAACCTGTAGTTTTGCTTATGCACGGTATGCTGAGCAGTGCTGCGGATTGGATCGTCATGGGCCCGGAAAAATCTTTGGCCTATCTCCTGGCAGACGCCGGTTACGATGTTTGGATGGGTAATGCGCGTGGTACCACCTGGTCGAGAAAACACGAGACCCTAAACCCAGATAAGGATGCTAAATTTTGGGATTTCAGGTGAATAGAAAAGAAAGTCCCTATGTTATATAATATCTACCATAACTTCACAGTTTTCACGAAATAGGAACCAGAGACCTTCCAGCTATGATAGACCGCGTCTTAGAAGTCACAGGTCAGAAAAAACTATTCTACATTGGGCATTCTCAAGGGGCCACTACGTTCTTCGTCCTGACATCGGAGAAACCAGAATACAATTCCAAAATACGACTCATGGTTGCTTTGGCACCGGCAGTTTACTTGGATCACATGATCAGTCCTGTCTTTAGACTAGTGGCGCGATTCAATTTAAGTTTCAAGGTTGGTGCAGATGTGTTTTTAGTAATTATAATTGGGAAATAATCTTTCCAGTGGATCACGAAATTCTTGGGTGCCAATGAATTCTTGCCCAATAACGAATTGTTACCGATTGTGGGGCAACAAGCTTGTCGAGATGAATCTCCAGTGCAGTTTATATGCTCTAGTATATTGTTTTTGACGTATGGATGGGATTCATTGCAGTTGAACGAGGTGACCTTTTCTTCAAGATGTTTATGATTGATATTCTAAACTCTATTTCAGACTGTGTTACCGGTAATTTACACAAATGTCCCAGCAGGTGCTTCTACAAAACAATTGATACACTACGCTCAAGAAGTCAAATCTGGTAATTCTTTGATTGGATAATATATTCCCAAAGTAAATGTTAAAGTTGCTAGTTTGTAGGTCAATTTCGACAGTATGATTACCGCTTGAAGAATTTCCTAAAATACAAATCAGTTGCACCTCCTGATTATCGTTTGGAAAATACTGCAGTACCTGTTGGCTTATTCTACGCCAGTAATGATTGGACTGTTGTGCCTGTCGTAAGTATCCTTAGAAATTCCTAAACGACCCTTAAATTCCACGAAAATAATTAATTATTAACTCTACTCATTTTTAGGATGTGAAAAGACTTGCTGATCGACTACCAAATTTAGTGTTAGACTATTTGGTACCATTCCCAAAATTTACCCACTTGGATTTTATCTATGCCATAGATATGAAGGAGTTATTGTACGATCGGGTAATGGAATTAATGCAACAATATTGAGTTTTAATGATGTCTTTAGTCATAATTTAAAAAAAAAAAAAAAAAAACGAAAGCCAAAATATTTAATTTTCCTTTTTCATAAAATGGCGTGAATTATGGAGAGTATACTGTGGGAATAATTTAACACTCCGCTACTCGCGTCCTCTTTTGGGACAAAAATAATCGCGAGGTATCTGTCAGATACGTGAACCATATTCAGTTTTTCAGCTATATTGCAAGTAGCACTTAACTAAGTATACTTAACAGGCGATAAATTATGTAAGTTAAGTACACTTAACAAAGTGCCATAATGAAAATAAATAAACAGAAGGAGTAGGAACTAATAAAACACCGATTTGAAACCGAAAGGTGTTCTAATTATAATTTTTATGAACATAGTTAAACTAAAAAACAAGGTATAAATGCAGATCCAAAGAAGAATAGTCTAATCATTATTTTCTTCACTAGTGGGGTCACCTTGTCTACATTCTTCGGGACATACGAATTCTGAATGCTGAAGACAAAGGTAACAGCCACAAAATTTACAGGTGTAACGCGTTAGACGTGTTAACTTTGTGGCTCCCTCATACAACGTTTATACATGCGTTCATCACAGAGCATTAACCGAACTCCACTTTGGACAAAAAGAAGTCCCGAAAGGATTATTTTTCTCCTGTTCGGTGTAAAACTGATGGAAATAAATACGCAACTAAAACTACGTATTCTATTCAAAAAAATAATTCCGATAAAAACGGAATATTACATGAATCGGACACATTTAACAGCGTTTAGTAGTTGAAATAAGAATAACTCTGATATGCAGAGAATATAATATGCAATGAATACATGTAATTGCGTTTGGGAGTTAGATATACAAATATCCGTGGCGGAAATAATAAGAAGGATGTTTTCTTCGTGTTGAGGTTAAAATAAAACGCAGGACATTGTGAACCTCCGTTTCGGTAGGGAGTTTGTCCGAAAGTGATAAAATGCCCACCGTTTTGTAGATATACAGCTCTTTTCTTTACATAAAGCCTTCCGAATCGGAGACTCTGTATTTCACTCCGCTATATTTTTACCTGTGTATACTTTCTATATATTTTCGGATAATGATTTTTACGTTTTATGTCTTTAATACTAGTTTTAGTAAACCATGGTGGAAAATGTTTGTTTCCAATGACTTTCTGTTTAGGTACATATTTATTATGTATATGATAACTTGTAAAAACTACCAGATATATCATTAACGTTATTATTCCTAGTATACATTTCAAACCCCTTCCAATTAATATTAGCGATAGAAGTATGTAAACCATTAAAATCCGCTTTCTTAAAGTTATATCGCCAGATCGCAGAGTTATCAAAATTAACAATAGCAACATTTTCTATTCTACGGACACATTCTAAAGGTCGATGATAAATATCCTCATTAACTAATACATCCAACCTACGCTCAACATTACAATCATAATCACTTCCAACCAAAATAAGATCTAAAGATCTAACTACTACTATGGAAACAGTGCGTTTACTGTGGAATAAGTTAGACATTCAGTTACGAATCGAATTTCAAGATATAGATGCAATTATAAATGCACGCCCAGACATCTTATCAAATCTAAAGAATTTGATACCGAGTTCATTAACCATTTAGTTTGAATAAACATCTAGGCCATAGTAAAATTTAATTAGATATTTTTGCCGGTCCGGAAGTCTGAAGTGTTATCGAAATAAATTTGTCGGTTTTGGTCCTAAGATAACTTTCCTAGAGCCCTTATAAATAAATCCTCACCGGTAGAACTAATCACTTTCTTTTATTTGCATTTGAACTTTAGAGGTTCTGATAATAATATCATCTGGATAGCAGTAATATTTACAAGAATCCCTACGTTATAGAACAGTTCTTGAATCAGCATTTCGCTTCTTATCTCAAAAAGTAAATTATCAATTAAGTTTTAGTATGTTTCACCACGTTCTTGGAGCATTATATTTGCTGGTAATTTTTGCTTACAACGCAAACTTCGTATCATGCGCTTCGTTAAAGGACAAACATCCAGATGTTGGTCTCAATGTTGTGAGTATATATTATAATTATGCCTGCTTAAATTAAGATAATTTAAATATCCTAAAGAAATGGTAATGAATAAATTTATTATAAATAAATTCTGTAATGGTCAGAATCACATTTCCACTAATTTCAGTTACAATTGGTTCAAAAATACGGCTATCCCATAGAGACCCATTCGAATATCAGGACATCCGATGCTTATCTTTTGGACATACATAGAATACCGCACGGGAAGAACAACGCCAATCAACAGAACAAACCGGTAGTCTTCCTTATGCATGGTCTGCTATGCAGTTCTGTCGATTGGGTTGTCATGGGCCCGGAAAAATCTTTAGCCTATCTCCTGGCAGATGCCGGTTATGACGTTTGGATGGGCAATGCGCGTGGTACCACTTGGTCGAGAAAACACGAGACGTTAAACCCAAATAAGGATGCCAAATTTTGGGATTTCAGGTATAATATAAAACATAAAACATAAAACATAAAACATAAAACATAAAACATAAAACATAAAACATAAAACATAAAACATAAAACATAAAACATAAAACATAAAACATAAAACATAAAACAAAACATAAAACATAAAACATAAAACATAAAACATAAAACATAAAACATAAAACATAAAACATAAAACATAAAACATAAAACATAAAACATAAAACATAAAACATAAAACATAAAACATAAAACATAAAACATAAAACATAAAACATAAAACATAAAACATAAAACATAAAACAAAACATAAAACATAAAACATAAAACATAAAACATAAAACATAAAACATAAAACATAAAACATAAAACATAAAACATAAAACATAAAACATAAAACATAAAACATAAAACATAAAACATAAAACATAAAACATAAAACATAAAACATAAAACAAAACATAAAACATAAAACATAAAACATAAAACATAAAACATAAAACATAAAACATAAAACATAAAACATAAAACATAAAACATAAAACATAAAACATAAAACATAAAACATAAAACATAAAACATAAAACATAAAACATAAAACATAAAACATAAAACATAAAACATAAAACATAAAACATAAAACATAAAACATAAAACATAAAACATAAAACATAAAACATAAAACATAAAACATAAAACATAAAACATAAAACATAAAACATAAAACATAAAACATAAAACATAAAACATAAAACATAAAACATAAAACATAAAACATAAAACATAAAACATAAAACATAGAACACAAAACATAAAACATAAAATACAAAACAAAAAACACAAAATATAAAATTTGCAGCATCAGATAAATATGTGTTTGTTAATGCAATGTTAATTGCAGTTGGCACGAAATAGGAATCAGGGATCTTCCTGCTATGATAGATCACGTGTTGAAAGTCACCGGGCAGCAAAATCTTTTCTATTTTGGTCATTCCCAAGGGACGACTTCGTTCTTCATCATGACAGCGGAGAGGCCGGAATATAATTCCAAAATACGTTTAATGATCGCCTTAGCACCCATTGCTTATATGAATCACATGTTCAGTCCTTTCCTGCAAGTAGTATCCCTATTCAATTTGAGCATAGAGGTTTGTATACATATTTTTTCTATGATAAGTAAAAAGATTCATTGGAAGATCATTGAAGTGGATAATGAAATTCTTGGGAGCGAATGAGTTTCTACCGAATAGTGAATTAATGTCGCTGGTCGGGCAACAGACTTGCAGAGATAACTCTCCAGTTCAAATTATATGCTCCAGCGCGCTGTTTATGCTCTGCGGATGGGATTCGCAACAGTTGAATGAGGTGACATTACAATCCACACCATTTAAACACGCTTAATTCGGTTTTCTTTTAGACCATGTTACCAGTGATTATCTCAAATACGCCAGCGGGAGCTGCTACAAAGCAATTGATACACTACAGTCAAGAAATCAAATCTGGTGAGCTTTTCCTTGGATATATTATTTGCAATGTAAATATGATGCTTATTTGTAGGTCACTTCCGCCAGTATGACTACCTTTTGCAGAATATCCTAAAATACAAATCACCGTTACCTCCTGATTATCGTTTGAGAAATATCGCTGCTCCTGTTGGCTTGTTTTATGCAAATAATGACTGGTTAGCTGCACTTGTCGTAAGTGTAACTTTCCTTTAAATTCCACCAAAATAACTAATTCATGATTCACCAATTTTTAGGATGTAAGAAGACTTGCTGATCAGCTACCTCACGTGGCGCTAGATTATTTGGTGCCATTCCCCAAATTTAACCATCTGGACTTCCTCTACGCCATAAACATGAAGGAGCTGGTATTCGACCGTGCGATGGAGTTAATGAAAGAGTATTGAGTGTCTTCGTCGTCTAATTTTCAGAACATTTTTCTTATCCTATTAAACCACTTGATGTTCTTCCTGTACACGCTGTTATTGCTTTAATTTTTCAGCGCTTGTTTTCCATAAATAAAATATTGAATTGTGAAGATTGCTTTTATGTTTCCACTTGATAATTCATCCTGGGGTTTCAGGGTCTAACTTAGCTGGTAATCTTATATACACTGTGTCAAAGAATAACATTCTTCAAGCATAGAAATCGTATCAATACGTTCTTTTTTTTGAGTAAATCTTCATTTTGACTAACAATAAGTGATGCAACAACGATATTCAAATCATAACTATATAAGCTTTCACAATTACAAAAAAGAAATACAACTGTAGCAAAAATAAACTTTGCAGACTAAAGTGACAGGTTAAATAAATTATCTGACATTTCTAAATGCCATAGGCAACTAGATACATTAAAACTTTTATAAAAAAAAAAAAAGTAAATGGTGCAAAAAAAAACGATTGTTTGGCATATTCTGCAAAAACCTGTATAATATGAAAATAATTTTAAAAAGTAACCATAATAGATTTTGACTATAACTTTTTGAATGTCACGTATTTTGGCCACAATATTCCGACCCGGAAAGAAAGGAACTTTTTGATTGTTTTAGCTGCTAATTTTGTTTTTCTTAATAACATTTTCCTCCTTTAGGAAAAATAGGGGTACTTTGCTGTTAAGCCCTTTTCATGTTTAAGTGCTGAGTCTGTTTACATTGGAAGATAAATTACGGCCTAAAGCTAATTGTAAGAGATGCAAGAATTTTCTACACTTTTTCAAGTCTTCAAAAGAGCATGGCTAGAAAGAATACCATATGAAGCAAATTTATGTGTCGCACAGTATAATGTAAAAGTTCCCTTCAAAAGTGATAAAAAAATAATTATAAAATACTTAATAATAGATAAATTGTAAGACAATGTATTTGTTTTAACTTTTATCATAGATAATCTGATGGCAATGCTTGGCAGAAACTGAAAAATTTCATATATTTCTTTTCATATGCTTTAACTATCGAGGGCCTATCTAAAAATGATGCAAAAATGCTCCACTGATATCAGAAAATTGTCAAGGTCATTGTAAAAGTTTTATATCCATTCACTATTTAGGAACATATTCTAATCAGTAAAGATGAACAAAGTTGAATTTTATTCTCAGCAGGCAAAAATTTTTAATAAAAGGGTTTTTAATGCCATTGACAAATAATAAATTGTTTGGTAATGCCTTAAATTTCAACGTATAATGCAATAGCAACCGCTGCATGCTCAGATATCTTTTCGAATCCAAAGAGTTCGATAATAAATACAAGGTCGTTCAAGTACGATTTATCGTCGGTAAATACAATGTGTGTACAATATGAAACAATATTCATTTGTTTCGAAAACCTGATGTACTAATTTCAAGTTATTTACAAACAATTAAATCTTTTAACAATAAAAAGTTTGAAATGAAAGCGTAATTCCTACCATAATTAGAATAACACACAAACCACAATAATACTTACTTGGTAATAACTCAACAAACCTAAGAAGTATCACTAATTTACGCCCCACAATTCCACCATGGTCCATCATGTTTTAATTTTTGAATAACTCTTTATATTTCGCCATCTGTGAGTTCTCCTACCTTCATTACATCTATCTTTTGTTCTGTTTTTTTCTATTCTTCCTCCCATCCTTTTGCTTTTAAACATCTTGGTGGGATACTCTAACCATATTTCTTGCATTAATGCAATGCAAGAAATATGGAATGGGAAATGCTCCCATCTTCAAAATCCTTCATTATTTGCTCTTTCTACTTAATTTATTGACTTGACGTTTCATATGACAAAAAATAGTTAAAAATGCATTAAGCTTAGAACTTAAATGTATTTGAAATATTTCCGTTTCCTAAAGTAGTTTTACCATACTGGTGGATTTTGATTTAATAGTGAAAGTGAACTATAGATTGGAAATAGACAATATTATACGAGGGGAGACATAAATGCTTTTAAAACATTTTTTCGAAGAAAAAGTGCAGAAGAAGTAGTAGTCTCTAGATGCTCTAGATTTCTGTTACTGTGGCATGTTGCCCCTCTAATTTTCAGATATTTAGGGTGAATACCAATTCTCAACCTTTAAATAACATTTCCAGCTGTACTTAAATGCCCACCAACATTATTCATTACCCAAGAATTCCACAGAGAGGTTTATTATTGGATACCTCCAGGCATTATCTATCAAGAATTAGATGCGGTGTCTAACAATAAGATAAACGTTTTTCATTGGCACATAGTAGATGATCAGAGTTTCCCATATCAAAGCGTTGCATTTCCAAAATTAAGGTAATCTATCATCATCTGTGTTGTTTCCCGTTGAAATAATTCGGTGTTTGCTTTAGTGAAGAAGGAGCATATCACAACCAATACCAAATCTATACATAAGACGATATCTAGGCAATTATCCTCGCCTAAGCGGCATTAGGGTAGTTTCATAGTTTGGTACTCCTGGTAAAAACTGTTTTATTCGCAATTTTATGTATTTCTGTATAACTTACAATCTATGGGCATACAAGATCTTGGGACGAAAGTATTCTAGAATTATTAGCAGTCTGTTGCCAGAACAAAAAGCCAACAGGTCAATATGGACCAATGGATGCTTCTAGGGTTGTGTTTTCTTTCCTGAACGATTTCCTAGGCGAAATTAAAGCGGCATTTCCTGAAAATCAAACACATTTTGGTGGCGAGGACGTACCATACCATTGCTGGTGTGACTTAATTGTGCACAACAATATTTTTTAATTAATTAACTATTTTTGCAGGGAAGCCAATCCGGATATAGAGGAATTCTTGGACAGAGTTGAAATTCACGGCGATTACCGAGCATTGCAAAGATATTTTATGGAAGGGTTGTTAAATATAACACAATCCATAAATATCGTTGGTCTAGTTTTGGAAGAAATATGCACTGCCCATACCATTTCCCCTAAAAATACTATCGTACATGTGTGGTATTGCTCACAGTATCTCTTAGATAGGGCAATAGACATACAGACCATCCAAACACTTCAAATAATGTATTTGGTTACGGGAGATGGTTATAGAGCAGTATATTCGTCGTGGGGGAATGTCTCAGGTATATTCGCCTGGGGTTCTACAGCATTGGGCAATTTCGTTAATTGTTTCATCCAGTTTCCAAAATAATCAGTATATTATCTGCAATAAAATATTTGACCTCTATTTTTCAATCTATATGATTTTATAGTGTCCTTTGCTTTTAAGATTGCCAAGGCAATCTTGGTGAGGTTGACACCAGTTGAGACGATTTCTTCACATTTACAGGATGTAAACAGACTTGCTGATCAGTTACCCAATTTGGTTCTGGATTATTTGGTGCCATTCCCCAAATTCAACCATCTAGATTTTCTTTACGCCATTAATATGAAGGAATTGGTGTTCGATCGCGCGATGGAATTGATGAAGAACTACTGAATTTGATTATCAAGCCATTTACAGAATAATTTTTGTTGCTCCTATAATTGTTCTGTATTCGTAAGAACTTCCTAATAAAATTCCGAACTGCAAAGAATTCTTGTTTTAGTAGTGTATCAAGAAATATGAAAATGTGTGTTTCTACAATACAAGTCTTTTAAAACACGAAAAGAACATTATTATTCAGCAATTGGAGAAACATGTTATTGCATTTTGTAGTGTTATCAGTAACGACTATTACAACAAATATAATTCCATTGTTCCTGTTTAGTTTGTTGCGGTAAAAATAGTATTAATTGAATAAGACAACAATTCTCAAAGAAATATCCGGTTTGCAAATCTATCTAGCATACATTCCTTAAAGTTTGCAGGCAGGTTAATTGAACTGTTGATAATACAAGTAGTGTCTTAGCTGAAGAACGGTGCTAAAATGTTTTATCACGTTCTTAAATTATTTCCATTGCTGATAATCTTTACCAACCAAATATTATTAATTTGTTCTGATTCGCTGAAGGAAAACCCAGATAGTGTGTTAAGTATCGTAAGTACATAATTATTTAATTACGAATTTTTTCGATTGTTAGTGTTTGTCGTAAGCTTATTTACGCCATAAAAATAAAAGTGTAATCCCTTTCAATGAATCCAGGATGAATTAGTTGAAAAACATGGCTATCCTTTTGAGGTCCATTCGGATATCCATACGTCTGACGGCTACCTTTTGGAATTGCACAGAATACCACACGGAAAAAGGAAGACCAATCAAAAAGATAGACGAGTGGTACTCCTTATGCATGGTATCCTATGCAGTTCGATGGATTGGGTTGTCTTGGGCCCACAAAAATCTCTAGCATACCTATTGGCAGATGCAGGTTACGATGTTTGGTTGGGTAACGCGCGCGGAAATACCTATTCAAGGCAACACGTTATTCTAAACCCGGATGAGGGTAGAAAATTTTGGGATTTCAGGTAAGAAATATTCAATACCCACCCTTTGGCGTCATCCAATTAAAAATAAGTCTCACTAGTTGGCATCAAATAGGAACCAGAGATCTGCCTGCGATGATAGATTACATCCTGAGAGTTACACACCATAGGAAACTCTTCTACATCGGCCACTCTCAAGGTACCACTGCTTTCTTCGTGTTGGCATCAGAGAAGCCGCAATATAATGGAAAGATACGGTTAATGATTGCTCTATCACCAATTGCTTACCTTTCGCACATGATGAGTCCGGTCTTCAAACTGGTAGTCAAATTTTTTGAAGCCACTAAGGTTCGCGTTGGTACTTTGTACAATAGCAACGATTGAATGGTTCTTGTCCTTCTAGTGGTTCATTAAACTGTTAGGAATTAACGAGGTTTTACGGAACGGTGGACTGTTCGCAGATGCAGTGGAAGAGACCTGTCAAAACGAATCTCCAAATCAAGAAGTGTGCAAGAACTTTCTGTTCGTCCTATGCGGTTGGGATTCCGGTCAAACGAATATGGTAATTATCGGTAGTACATAAAATATGTTGTATTTTTATTTATTTTAGTCCGTGCTACCAATAATTCTAGCAAATACGCCCGCGGGAGCCTCCATTAAGCAAATGGAGCATTATGGTCAATTGATGCAATCTGGTGAGTCGACTTCAGTGGAAGTACAGAAGAAGTTTTTTAGTTGCTTCTTTTGCAGGCCGTTTCAGACAATATGATTATGGAAGGTCAAATTTGAGAAAGTACCGAAAGGACGAACCACCGGATTACAATTTGAAAAAGATCACGGCACCAGTCGCTTTATTCTATTCCAAAAACGATTGGGTAAATTCTATTGTGGTAAGTCTTACAGACTCTCTATTATATGTTCCGCTGGCGCAACTAATTTGTTCGTTTGTAGGATGTAAAGAAGCTAGCGGGTCGACTGCCTAATTTAGTATTGGATTATTTAATACCATACTCAAAGTTCAATCATTTAGACTTTATTTACGCTAAAAATGCTAAAAAAATGGTGTATCATCCTGCCATGATCTTTATGACTTGTTATTAATATATGTCAACGCTATCTCGGAAACTTTTAGCTTCGATTTTCCTTACTATTCACTCTAAAGAACGTTTTAATTTTTTAGCTACCAAAAAATTGGAAAGTCAGGTCAGTTAGGGCATCTGGGTTAGCTAATTCTGGTAATATTAAGCTGAGCTAAAATTTTTGAAGTAAATAAAAAAAAAGTAACAGTCATTGCTTGCCCATTTACCCCCTCTGAATGTTCTTTTTTTCGGGGTAATTGGACCATTCCTCCTAAACAACAAACTAAACAAGAAAACATACTGGAAATAACTTGGAGGAGTTCGTGGCCGCATAACTTTGAGGTTAAGCAATAGTATTGCAAAAACTACTTACAGGATGACACTGTAAGTTTTACAAATTAATGAAACAATCAAAAGACTAACATACAACGATTTAAAATAAAACAAAGTTAACAATATTAAAAATTAGCAAGACACCATCTCTGTTACTAAGAGCAGCGACACGGACGCAACAGGAACCTAAGTCGACTGAGGACCACGATTGAAACAGGAAAGTGGGGTGGGCAACACATAGCGCAGCCAACTAGGAAGTTACGGGGGTCGACCGACAAGTAAGTTAACCGAACGGGGATAAGGATTGGTTGGTTGCTTTATTATTGAATTGAATTAAAAAGGAATAAATGTTGCTCAAATTATCAACGTAGTTACGATAATCTATAATTCTGTATCGTTTCTAGATGCTCTGGTCATCAGACGTAATGACCAATCTATAACGTTGGATTGGTATACGAAACCTACTTCTTTGGGTAGATATTTGAATTTTTATTCGAATCAACCCCTTTCTCGAAAATTCAATACCTTAACTGGTCTTCGCAATATTACGTCTTTCTGATCCTGAGTTTCATCGAAATAACTTCGGGATTCTTTTCCATCTTTTTACCAATAATGGCTACTCTTCAAAGATGGTTAACCGAATCTTATATAATGGAAACCATCGATTCATTCAATAACCAACAGTTACATACTTGTCTCAAGAACCGTGGAGTACATTACATCAAATTTTGATCTGTACCTAATATTCAGGTAAAATTGGCCGGTTTGTTCAAGGAATTTAACATCGGTTTGAGTCTGTAGAATTTAAATTCAACTAAACATTTTACTGAAAATAAAGATACCGGCCCTAAAGAGTAGGTATCTAACGGCATTTATTCTATTCTGTGCTTCGATTGTGAGTAGGTCTACATCGGACAAATTTCATATCTCCGCACAAAACTCAGACAACGTAAGAATGATGTAACTCATAAGTCCAACAATAATAAAACAACAGCTTTGGTAGAGCATTGTAACATCCATGATCATAGTTTTGACTTCCCCAGCACGAAGGTACTATATTCCGAAAGACACTATAGAAAAAGGTTGTTTTTGGAGATGTACTATATTAAGAAGTCACCCAAATCAGTCAATGTTCGTAGCGACGTTGATATAATTTGAGCACATTTATTATTTTTTAATTTAATTCAATAATAAAACAACCAACCAATCCTTATCCCTGTTCGTGTTTCAATCGTAGTCCTCAGTCGACTTAGGTTCCTGTTGCGTCAGTGTTTAACCTCATATTAGAAATAGTATGTCATAAATACATTATGCTTAATAATTTACTTCTGTAGATAAGTTTAAAATGAGGATTACACCACATTGTTTTTTTAATTCTCCAACACAAAGTTGAACAATTCAATTTAATGGCCATGGAGAGCCTGGATATCCCAACTATCCCAACTGGCCTGGTGATGTATTCTAATAGAATTCACAATTTTGGTGTAAATTTATCAAAATATGTTACTGGAATTTTAAACAGGAATTGTAAACAATTTTTTAGTGTGCTGTTTCCACTTTTCTCTCACATGTTTCTACATGGGATACCATTTGTATCCGCTTTCGGTTCCTGAAGTACTTCCTCTTTAGTGTTTCATATTCTTTCACCACTAGATATTCCAGCTGGTCAAATTCGTACAAACTTTTTCTATTGCTTTGAACTTGGAATATTTATTCCGATTTGAAATTCCTTAAAAGCTCTGTTGATATGTCTTTTGGAGCTTATTAATAGAACTGTACTCAAATGCTAGAATAAACAGACTCATTGGGAGCAGATTGTATTAAACCTTTTCCAATTCTAAATTGCTTTGAAGGACTGCCGTCCAAATGTTATTTCTTGGTATAATTTTCGCCCAATTAATTCTACAATAATTTCGCGTGGTTAAGTTGTGATTTCGTCGAAGAATTTTAAATTCGATGCTGAAATATTTTAAGTATTACGTTCTTAAAGTGTTTCCATTGATGATAATTTTTGCCAAATACAAAGTATTGTTCATATTCTCTGTAGCGTTGGATGAAAAGATTAGTTTATTAAGTATTGTAAATAAATCATTATTTATTCACCAATTTATTTGTATTTGGATTTACTTTATAAATGGATTACGTTGTAAATGATTGTTTAAGAATAAGCGTGCTTTCACATAAAATACATGTTAGCTATAGCATACTATGAGATTTCTTTCTAAGGTTACTAACCCTCTATTTAGACATTATATTTTTATACGTTTGAAAAGGAAAACCTCCAACTTATACGCAAATTATAGATCACTAAAAGGTGCAACTGATTGGATAGTAGAAGAAGAAGAATTTACATTTGACAAATACGAGGAACAGCAACAAAAGATCAAGTTAAAATTTTATGATCCATTAAACAAATGAATCCATTGGGGACCATGTAATTATTATAAATACAGTTTTTATGCCTTAGTTACCATTTGTAGAAATTGTTCATGAAGGGATTTTCCCGTCAAAGGTATTCTTTTCTTGGAGTTTACCTTTCAGTATCAAATCGTGCCCGAAGGAGTGATGACCTGCTTTAGAAGCAATGGCTTTAGAAACTAACATCATTTGCTTACTCTACATGTGCTTTGTAGATTCTACTTATATAATAAAAACCGCTTTTTTAAGTATATTAAGCGTGGTTATCCGGAAAACAGTTTTCCATCAAGTGAATTTGGCTTTAGTTTGTGTTTCGACAGCTTTGGATACATTAGAGGTACGTAGTCACTTTCCCTAGGTGAAAACCATTTTGAAGATTCATTTCTAGATAAGGAATGAGGACCATACGATATCCTATATCACCTTGAAGCTTTGCCAAACAGTTTGCAAGATAGAATTGGCGATAAAGTTTAGAATTTCTTTTATGGTATCTTCTTGTATTAATATTAAATTGACAATGTGCTGTATTTCAAATGAAGTATTGCTAGCATTAGTTAAGTATATAATAAATCAAATGGTATAAATATTTATATAACCTGCTAGTTTATTTTTTTTGTTGTAATGATTTTATCTTAATTTGCTCTCCTCCTGAGAAAAAAGGTGCATTTATGAGCATTTATTAGCTTAATTAGATTGTATTTTTGTTCCTTTTGATTATTTCCTATAATTGGATTTCTAAGTATAAAATATTTATTACTTACATATACCGGGTGTCCTAGCTTATAGATCTCGCTCCAGAACTTTTTCATTTATAGATACAACTTCTTGCTGATTCCAGTTTTACTAAATGCTTTAATCGAACGAATTTAAGGTTATTTCTCTGTAGATAAGAAATGTGAGGTATATCAAAAAAGTTTAAGGAATATGTGTTAAAATTATATTCAGTTTGAGTTAACCTACACAGAAATAACTGTGAGAAATGTGAGAGAAAAAAAGTGGCATAGGCAAATAGAAGCTTGTACCAAATGTAGCTAAAATGTGAATTTCAAAGAAAATCGTTAGAGCCCTACAATATTAAACCAATACGTTCAAATGGTCAAGAGGAATATTTTCCTTTATAGTTCAGTTCGATATCTCTTCTAGTTCCAAAGATATCATTCAAAATGTGTTTTAGTACACCCCTAGGAATCTGTGGCTCCCCTATAAGTGATATCAAAAAAAAAAAAAGCCTAGGGCGATTGAAAATCACTAAATTCATTGGAATTCTTATTTAATTAGAAGTACATAATAGAGGTAGATACATTTTGCAAGAGACACAGAAGAAACACAGTTTTTCCAGTGCGCTTATAATTGCAAAGCTATATCTCAATGTTAATGTTCAGTTTTATTATTCCCATTAGTTCATCATATTATCATTATCTATATCATCAATCTTCTGCGTTGCTAATGAGTAATGAGATATATTCCCCGTGGTCTAAGCGTTTGACCTTGAATGAGTACATTATAAATAGCAGTACAAATCTATGTTTGAATCTTAATTACTTTTCATTGTAAGGTTGTAGCCTCATTTCAATATTTTTATTTACAAATCGGTGATGGTGTTTCCTTGCCATTGAAGTTTAATAAAAACGATGCATAATACCTCTTGATAAGGAAAATTTGTTTTGCAAAATATAATGCACAAATGTATGAATCTAAGCTAATTTGCTTGTAAAATTTCTTTAATGCTAGCCATTAAAATTACATAATTTATGACAATTTTGACGATTTTGATGCCGGGGTAGTATTTAGCAGTACAGAGCAATTGTACATATACTATATATGTAGAATAATTATTACTATACTGATTGTCAAATTATGTGCAGCTATGATTATGCTTCCACCATGATTTGGCTAATTCTCTTTTTCCACTCCGATCTATTTTTATCACCTTCACCCTAGAAGATTCTCTAGAATTTTGTCCTTTCAACTAAATTTATTATTTTTGAGAGCAGCTCCCTTTGGCAGCTATTTGTACCAAATTTTTTTGATCGCCGTAATAGAAACCTCGTCTGTGCCACCCCGTAGACTGCCACGGAATATATAGGGGGAGGAAATGTGGAACAACAAGCAACTACATTTTCGAATTAATGGCCGATACTTGAATAAAGGTTGCTCCATTAAGCACTCAACTATGTCTGGCAGTTATTGCTGGGCAAATAGTAAGTAGTAAGAGAGCCAGTTGCATAAATATTGTAGTTCTAAGGAATGCTTTGGTGGTTGTGCTCTCTGGAAAATATATCTTGAGGTCTTCAATAACCATGCTTATCAGGAAATACTAAGTTGGAAGTTATATCATTGCAATATTCTTATGCATATCTTTAAAAATCCTTAAGAAATTCCAGTTCAGAATTGCCTGAGTACTTGTCTTTAAGCAGAATAAATTGACACATATAACTGAATTTATGATGGGATCTTGATAAAACGATCTAGTAAAAATAAATCATTGCATAGGCGAATTCTTTGGAAGTAAACCACGAGCCACCTAAAATGTTGTAGGACTATTTTATATATCTAATCAAACTTATAATGAGTCTTACATTCTGAACCCTTTATATTCCAGAAGCCTTTGCCATCTGGAAAGCACTATAGCATGTAAGATTAAATAACACATGTAGATCTGTAAATATATTGTCTGATTCCAAGTCTGTCTTGCCAACTATAAAGTTAATTCGTTGCAATATCATGATGCTGACATTTTATTGTCATTTTTATGCAATCATAGTGAATTACATTATGTCGACATCACCAAACTATTATAAATTGGAAAATAAATATATGATTCTGAGTTTACTCAAACTTAAACCGGTTGATATTTCAAAGCGAAATCAGCCGGTGATTCTACATATTTCCCTTTCCGGTATCATTTATTTAGAATAGATAGAAAAAAAATATCTAAGTAAACACATGCCCGGAAACAGATTGTTTTGTTTTACCTTATCTCTTTAATAATATGCAATCTACCAGTTTTGTTCATATATTTATATTCGAATTAATCGCGACCTAAAAAGATGAGAGAACAGTGTCCATCGACGGTGCATAAACATGAAGACGGCGCTCAGAATAGTGTTCCAATTGACTTGCATCGCTTACTGTCAACTCGCCAATGGAGCGTTTTCTGGTGCAGGGAAAAACCAGCATCCAGATATTGGATTAAACACGGTAAGGTTTGATTATTTTGTATTTAAGATAAATGCGTTTTTTTTTCTTTTATATTCAATGAATTGAATTTATTGTGAGACCCCAGCACTTCACTTAAATTTCACTGGTTAGAATTTTTTAATAATAATAATAATATTAAATAAGTTCATTGCCCAACAGTGTTTACACCAAAAATGGACAAAGTATATACATAATAACTAACATAGACATATACATTGTTTGTAGGCAGAAAAATTGTAGCACCAAATTCGGCAATATGAATTTATGACTAAATCAAAATCTCAAATCTTTTTTTGATTCCACGTCTGTGAGTTATGAACACCTTTTTACCGATTCAAAAGGTTCAAATGATTCAACGCCAAGGGTATCCAGTGGAAGAGCGTACCAATATTCAAACGCCAGATGGATATCTTCTGGATTTGCACAGGATCCCTCATGGAAAGAACAATTCTGCCTATCCGGATAGGCCAGTAGTTTTCCTGATGCATGGTTTGCTCTGCAGTTCTACAGATTGGGTGAATATGGGACCCGAGAAGAGTATTGCCTACCAATTGGCTGACGCTGGTTACGATGTTTGGATGGGAAATGCTAGGGGCAACACCTGGTCTAGGAAACACGTGACCTACGACCCAGATAAGGATTCAGAATTCTGGCACTTTAGGTGAGCGAAGGAATGGTATTAAATTTTGGCGAGGAAGGATTAAAGGAAAAATTATTTTTGAAATATAAACACATTTGTAATGTTGTAGCACAAAATATCAAGATTAATAATAGGTATAAACACTTTGCTTTGAAGTGTATATTCATTGTTGCTGACAGATTATCACAAGTGATAATTTCAAGTGTTCCATTGAAATTATCACTTGTGATACACGCTGAGTTATTTATTTTTAGCTTAAACTTCTATTAGTGCTAAGTGGATTTTATGTGACTTCGCGGTAATCTTTTTGATAATTATTAAACCGCAAGAACCAAAACTGTTGGGGAAAATAAATTTTTGTATCTCCATAAATATGAGAGAAGAAAAATGAGATCTAATCTGGCCTCGTCCAAAATTCCTCAATATTTCTTCATACAATTCCAGTTGGAACGAAATTGGGATTTACGACCTACCAACAATGATAGACTACGTACTAGCCGAAACAAATCAATCCAAACTTTTCTACATCGGCCATTCGCAAGGGACAACATCCTTCTTTGTAATGTGCTCAGAGAAGCCTGAATACAACGACAAAATCCGTTTGATGTCGGCTCTATCGCCTGTGGTTTACATGTCCAGAATGACCAACCCGTTCTTTCAACTTGTGGCCAATTTTCACGACACGATAGAAGTAAGTTGGTGCTTATTTGACTTTGTTCAGAACAAATTATTATATGTTAAAATCCTATAGTGGGTGTACAGTTTTATCGGTGTAGACGAGTTTTTCCCAAGCACTGCGCTGCAATCGTTAATAAGACAGATTGTCTGCAATGATGAGTCTTTGGTACAAGAAGCTTGTGCCAATATATTCTTCTTGATCAGTGGATGGAATTCTGAGCAATTAAATCGGGTATGCAGATATTAAAATCTTTAATTCCCTTTTTTCGATTTAGATTTCGTTTTCTAGACCATGATACCTGTGATTACTAGTAACGCACCAGCTGGATCCTCAACCAGACAACTTATTCATTATGCTCAAGGAATTAGAAGTGGTGTGTTGTAGATTAGGTATGTTATTAAAAAAAAAAAATTGGCGCAATATTCTGTTTTAGGCAAATTTCGTAAATACGATTTTGGCATGTTTACAAACATAAAGAAATATGCGACTTTAGCACCACCTCGCTACAACATTGAAAATATAAGATGCCCAGTTGCCCTATATTATTCATCAAATGATTGGCTTGCTGCAGTGGTTGTGAGTATCATATGTGTCCGCAAATCGGTTCAGAAACGCATATTCTTGACATAGTATATTTTGCTGACACATTCTGATTGTGGTAAATTTCTCATAGGATGTACAGCAATTCGCTGATCAATTGCCCAATAAGAAATTGCAATATCTGGTACCTCACTCAGGTTTCAACCATTTGGATTTTCTATTTGCAACAGATGTAAGGCCATTGCTATATAACAAAGTTTTAAAAACGATGCAATCATATTAATTTATTAAGAATCTTGACAATGAATGATCCAAGTGTTGATATAATACACATATGTATGTATTGATTTAAATAATATTATAAAGTTTTGCAGTTGGCTACAGATATCTTGGTACAAAAATATATAGGCGTTTCAAAATAGCAAAATAGAGAAATGCTGGTTGTAAATAAATCTACTTGACTTCAATTTAATTGTGTTTTTTTTACGTGAAAATAAAAATGGTGCCACGATCAAAAGATTATTTTTTAGCATTTCGGTTTCTGGAAATAGGAGAATACGGCTTGCTGTTCAAATGCCTGCATAAAAATGTTGGCTGCAACAGGAGAAAGAGGGGAAACCATAACTGCACCTGAAACTTGTTCATAGTAGCAGCCGTGGAATTGGAAATAAGTAGAGGTGAGGCAGGTTCCCACCAAGTCAGTCAAGTTGGAGGTTGGAAGATAGGATCTCACGAATTGACTGGGTGGTATTGGATATAGGAACATTGAGTTTGTGGATTTTGGGTTGACCGTATAGTTTAGGATAGATGGAGTCAGTAGGTAACAAGGATTTATGCAATTCAGGAGAAATAGATGAGGATTTTATGGATTTGATGATGGAATGTTCAATGCGTGCGGTAGGATCAGCTTTAGGAGTAATCTAGGAGCCATCTTGGAGTAAGGATAGAATTTTCTGTTCATTCTCATCTCTGTTATGTTTCTCTTATCAGCTTTAAGTACAACAACTTTAGGATCGGATTTTAGGTGCGTAAGAGCAAGTATCTCGGCTTTAGGAATGTTGAAGTTTACAAGGATCCCATAACAGTTATTTGGCGACCTTCATGGACTTAACCAGAGTTTGATCAGGGGGTGAGGAAGTCTTTTCTATGACCATGCGAGGGGATTGCAAGAATCGAAAAGTCGTTAATTTGATAAAGACCTACTTTATTTATAACATTAATTGTTTAGCATTTTTAGAAAATGCTTCGATGACTTCTAATTCTACCTTATTATTTATTTCTAACGCAAGATTTTTATGCACACCCATTAAACGTAATCCATTTAAACGGTTTTCCCTCATTGCAGATCTTAACCATGTTTTGACAGGCCTCAAGCTGCTAAATGATCTTTTAGTTTTTTGGTATTTGCTAACCCACAAAAACCTAACTTAATACTACAATATTTCCCAATATAAACTACAACTGCTTTTTACAAAATTCAAATATCTTTATCCGCTTTACAGATATTTGACCTGCGAATTTAAAATGGCACACCTGTAAGTTACATATATGGTTTATATTTGTACTAACTACATATCTTTTATTTCAAATGTTTGTTAAGTTCTCCATTATCAGTGTGACTTAAATATTGCACTTATTTTTATAATAAAAGCAATATTATAAATTAACACGGTAGCTGCTAACTCATGCCAAGAGTATATTATGTATTTTTATTCAAGGACACTTTGTGTGGTGATACACATAATAATAACAATTGACCGAAAGTGAAAACCCATCAATGTTCTACAGTGCTTGCGTTATGTATAAGCCCAGTGCTGTTATAGTTCATTGCATTTAGAATTTCTTTCTAGTGAGTAGTTAGTTGGTACATTATTATAGTTTTTCAATTGCTTTCCATCACAGTCATCAGAGAAAAATTCATTTTCTTGTATTTATGTTATATTGACTACAATATAAATCAGCTGATATTCAAAGCGAAATTTATGCGTGATTCTGCTTGTTTCCTCTTCCGGTTGTGTTTGTATCATTGATAAAGAAAAAAATATATACATATGCCTAAGGAAACCTTTTTTGCCTTATCACTGGGACAACATATACATAATATATACATACATATTTGTTATGTATTCATATTTGGATTATTGTTAGACACATAAAAGAGGTGAACAGTCTCTATGAATAGCACAAATATGAAGATTTTCAGAATAGTGTTTCTCATGATTAGCATTGCTTTCTGTCAACCTATCAAAGATGCTATCTCTGCCGTAGAAGGAAGGCTACATCCAGATGTTGGATTAAATACGGTAAGACTTAGTTATTTTTTATTTAACGCAAATATTTCTTTCTGAAATAAATGAATTAAGTCCAATACTTGCTCTGTCAATATTCAATAAGAAGAAACTGCTGGTTATAAAAATTTCTTTATTAATATTTTCCATTGTAAGCTTTGTAAACTGCAAAAATTTAATTTTATTTGCTTGCTAGGCAGAACTTAATTTTTATATATTACTATAATAATTCCTAGCAAAAAAAGTATACCACTTGATTAATCTTATTTTTGACAACCCTCCTGTGAATTTTATTAACACCTTTTTATCCCTCAAAAGATTCAAATGATCCAACGTCAAGGTTATCCAGTTGAAGTGCACACCAACGTTGAAACGCCAGATGGATATCTGCTGGATTTGCATAGGATTCCTCATGGAAAGAACAATCCAGCTCGTCCAGGGAGGCCAATAGTTTTCTTGATGCATGGTCTGCAATCCAGTTCTGCAGATTGGGTCAACATGGGACCAGAGAAGAGTATCTCCTACCAACTGGCAGACGCCGGTTACGATGTTTGGATGGGAAACGCTAGGGGCAACACCTGGTCTAGGAAGCACGTTAATTACGATCCAAATAAGGATTCAGAGTTCTGGCACTTTAGGTGAGTGAAGGAATGGTTTTAAATTTTTGCGAGGATATGTTAAATTTGAAGCCAAAAATTAGTTCTATACAGATTTTCTAACAAAAATTATTTAACAAAATAAATACTTTTGTAATAATGCAAAGAAAATATATGTAAAATATGTAATAATGTAAATACTTTGCTTCGA
This sequence comes from Cetonia aurata, assembly GCA_949128085.1. Classification (NCBI taxonomy): domain Eukaryota; kingdom Metazoa; phylum Arthropoda; class Insecta; order Coleoptera; family Scarabaeidae; genus Cetonia; species Cetonia aurata. The sequence goes on from OX421885.1 coordinate 29,941,646, forward strand.
AGTTGAAGCATATAGGGTGTTGCGTCTAAAGCGTCGATTAGCGAAATATTGAGAATTATTACTAGTTGAATGCTAAAAATTTGTGTTTGGGGTTTTTGTATCTTTCAAATAAAAATATTGGCAACACTGAACTACTTCCGGTTATGCCGGAAACGACTGTCAACTTGCTTATTTTAAATAGAATCCCATTTCCTGATTCCATACATTATTGAAAATGAGTTTTGTTAAGACTTTCCCATACCAATCTTTGATAGTTTTCGGATTTCTAACTAATTTGGACGTTTTATCGAAAACGGAATAAAAAATTAATAACAGAAGAAATATTTGAATTAGGAGGTTGAAATTTATTAGTTATATAGTCAATACGTTCTAGTGTTGTACAAAGTTAAAATAATTGTAAATACAGGGTGATACCAAAGTTATTGAAATATATTAATTAATAAAATAAATTCACTTATTTTATATGTAATAGACTGTATATTATTAATGCATACGATTTATCTCATTATTCTCTATTGATATAATTAGTATTTCCTATATCTAATTCTAATAGTTTCTGAGTTATTTTGATTTTTTTCGTGTTACAAACAAATTCAGCTAACCATAATTTTAAGTAATAATTGCGTAGTAATAGAGCGGTTACTTGAAAACTGCGTTTGGAAGCTTTAATCGGCAGAGGAACAGATTGAAGCATTATTTGGTGGATGATGAAGCATCCTAATAGAAAATTTGCTAACAATAGCTTATTTAGTCGCTACAATAGTCATTTATGGGTAGATGCAAATCCTCGTGTGATTGGTGAATTGATATTTCAATACACATAGAATTTTAATGTGTTGTTTGCAATTAAAAATGGGTAATAGAATGTTATCGCTGGACATTTATGACCATAATTTAATAGGAGAGCAATATGCAAATATTATAGGTACCTACATAAATTCTACTTCCGAGTTTAAACACGCTGCCAAATAGAGATGTGGAAAACGCCTGGTTCCGACAAATTAAAAAAAAAATATCAAGCAATGCGATAAAACGTCAACATTCATTAAAAATCTATTTTTCTCGAAAATTATCACAGATGGGGATAGGGAAATCTTAATAAAATTTGTTCACAATGTTGTGTGCTATCAGAAAATATGGTAATATATAACCTGTCCTATTTAAAATAAGCAAGTTGACCTTCATTTCCGGTATAACCGGAAATAGTTGGGTTTTGCCAATATCTTTATTTGAACGATCAATATCAGAAACCTCGAAAAGCAAATTTTCAGCATTCAACTAGTAATAATTCCCAATATTTCGCTAACCGACGGTTGAGACGCAGCATCCTGTATATTAATCGCTGCTGACAGATTTATCACAAGTGATTGTTTCAATCTGAACCGCGGAGTGATTTATTTGTAGCTTCAAGTACTGCTAGTACATAAATGGATTTTTAATGTGATATTTATGATAATCATTAAACGGCAAAGCGCAAATGTTTTGATATGTAACACAAAGAATCCGAAACAAATTGTATCAATTTAGGAGCTATGTGATCGGTAACATAAGCCGACCAATTTGGCCTTGTTCAAAATTCCTCTCATACATTTCTACAATTCCAGCTGGCACGAAATCGGGATTTACGATTTGCCAACGATGATTGATTACATCTTAGACGTAACGGATCAATCAAAGCTTTTCTACATCGGCCATTCGCAAGGGACGACAGCTTTCTTCGTGATGTGCTCAGAGAAGCCCGAATACAACTCCAAGATTCGTCTAATGTCCGCTTTAGCACCGGTAGTTTACATGTCCAGAATGACCAATCCATTCCTTCAACTGGTGTCAAATTTTCACAATACCATAGAGGTAAATTAATGCCTTCATTTCGTTTTGTTCAGAATAAATTTCAGTATACATCGATGATATATTAAAATCACAGTGGATTGCGAGATTTCTCGGCGTAGATGAGTTCCTGCCAAACAGCAGACTATTTATGTTAATAGGACAAGGTGCTTGCAACGACGAGTCTTTGATGCAAGAAGTCTGTGCTAGTATATTCTTCTTAATTGGCGGATGGAATTCTGAGCAATTAAATCGGGTATGTGGATGAATGAAAATCATTTTCACGAATTAGAATTTTTTGGGTTAATTTTAGACCATGATACCTGTAGTAACTACCAACGGTCCCGCTGGATCTTCTACGAAGCAACTTGTTCATTATGCCCAAGAAATCAAAAGCGGTACGTTATGGATTATGTATTATTGAGGAAAAATAATTGTAAACATTTCTCTCAGGCAGTTTTCGAAAGTATGATTTTGGCCTAGTTGGAAATATGGTGAAGTATGGATCATTTTCACCACCAGACTACGATATTGGAAATATAAGATGCCCAGTTGCTCTATATTACTCTTCAAATGACTGGCTTTCTGCAATAGATGTAAGTGTTATTATCCGGAGATTTTTGGAATCATCTGCACAGCCACAAAGAACAATTTTTGAAAACAAATAAATACAGGGTGTTTACGATCTTGTGATGCAGACATTCAAAACTTTTCTTCCGTTGCATTGGCGACTGACGCAGCAACGTTTACACGTAACGGCATAAATAATTGTCGTAATACTCGTATTTGAGATGCGGAAAATCCACATGCTGTTAATCGTAATCATTTCCAGTACAGATTTTCGATAAAAAATTGGGCCGGACTGGTCAACGGACAACTTATTGGTCCGCTTGTGTTGCAAAATCGATTGAATGGATATGATTATCTCTTGTTTTTACAAAATCAGTTGATGGAGCTATTGTATAATTATAGCATTTTCTGTTGATTCAACCTTTGTAAGAATTTGATAGCAAATTGCTTCTCATATCACTTACTTCTTTTTCTGGTGAAGCAGATAATATAAAAATTTCCTTCGCATGTTTTATAAATTGTTTTCTTTTATTTTTAGGATGTACATCAATTCGCTGATCAATTGCCCAATAAGGTACTGCAATATCTTGTACCACATCCCCGTTTCAACCATTTAGATTTTCTTCTCGCCATAGATGTAAGACCACTGTTATATAACCGAGTTCTGCAGACGATGCAAACGTATTAAGTGTCTTGGATTATTGGCTAAGTGATCCATATGCTGATTTATTGTTAATAACATGTTAATAGTTGGCAATAAAGAAAGGTTAAATATTATACATATATCTCTACCGGCACTTTTTTGTGCCTTGTCAATATTATCAGAAAATATCAATAATATCTGTAGATTCTTCTTCATTGATTATTGTTTTCAGCAGTTTTGTTTTTCACAAAATATCCCCAGCAATCACATTTGAGTATTGAAATCTTGAAGACAATCATGTTCTACTAATGGAAATTTAAACCGACTAATATTTTGAACCATATCAGTGAGATGAATGATTCTGTATATTTCTTCTTCCGCTTTTGTTTATCGCACTGATAAAGCAAAATATGTAAGCGCATTTTATCGTTATAATAACAGACCTATAAGTATCATTTGTTTATATTCGAAATGATCGCGATCTAAAAGATCTGATAAGATTCTCGGAAGTATATAAATTTTGCAACCCATTCCTACCTACCCATTAGTATTTTTCATCGGCAGTGTGTAAACATGAAGGTGTTTGGAATAGTGTTTCTTTTAATCGGTGTCGCTTACTGTCAACCAGTAGGTGATGCGATGGCAGCAGAAGAGAGAGCCCAACATCCAGATGTTGGGCTAAATACGGTAAGTTTTATACAGGGTGTTTATTAAACATATAGCAAAAATTGTGGGAGTTATTCCCTGGGCGATTCTAAGAATACTTTGTTCTTTGATGTTTTTTGAAAAGTCGCTTTGCTTCGAAGATACAGGGCAAAAACGCATTTTTAAAAATCAATGTTAAAAATATCAAAATTGCTTTCGTCGAAAATTTTTTCGTCCTGTAACTTGGCAACAAAGCGACTTCCCAATAATCATCGAAGGACAAAATATTCTTACAATCGATACACTCTGTACTGCGTTTTGCGTAAGTTAGCGGAAATAGTTATAGCCATTTGAAAGAGAACTCATACTTAACGCTGTAGATTTAATTTTTGAAAATATTTGTAGATCGAAAATAGGTTGCATCTAATTGTAAGCAACAGATATATCACTGCGTGTCAGTGAGAAGACTCTTTTGTTCAAACCTTTGTTTGCTAGTTTTAGCCATACATTTTCCAGTGTTAGTCGGTTAAAACCTGAGTTGTGGCTACTAATAATGAGGCTAATAATGATAATTTTTAAAGGTTTATTTCTTTTGTTGTGTAGCCTTAGATTCATTAGTGGTGACACAAGAGCTTTATGCTAAGGCTTGCACAAAATCGCATCGTTCAATCTACGACTTGTTTTTGTAACTTTGATATAAGACATAAGCATTGATTGGCTTACATCTAATAGTTGGTAAAAATTGCTAGTGACCAGCGTTTGGTTCTCCTACTAGAGGAATAGCCGGTACATTCCTTTCTGAGCTATCTAAGCCACCTTTGGTTGGTTAAATTACAAAGTTCTATGATTTCTGGTGTGCTAGAATCCGGCTCCTTTCTCTTATTGTGATGCATTGAAAAAATGAGCAACACTGCTTTCGACGTTTTAGGTACATGCAAGAGAAATGTAAAGTTATTATAAAGAACCATATAAGTTGCTGTTTATTGGTCTCCTGCGGTTGAGCTTGAATTTTTGGTGGAATCTCGCGTTTATTTTTTCTCAAAGTTCCAAAAAGTGTAAGACCACGTTTTTTAACTTCTTCTGTCAGTTGTACAGAACTGAACCATTTGTCCGTTGTTACATTCCTATGAGATCTCTCCAGTCCTTGACATAAACGTATTACGGCTTGCGCTGGAGTAGACAGCTATTTCTCTTCTAATGATAATGTGACGTAATTCGATTCTCCCTAAGATATACACGAATTCTGTTCCGTTAGTTTCTGGGAGAATAGGGTGTAAACTGTTTTTATACTTATTTTTGTTCTCGTTGATTTTGATATTGGTGTAAACAACAATTTCTTGTATGATATCGAAGGAGAATAATAAACCCCAAATATATTCCGCAGAAGGATTTTCGCCCAACTGCTTTGCAGTAGTTTTCAAGCCAGGTAACGTAGTAACTATGTTAAGTTATTTTCTTCTTACATCTCTTGGTGGCTTTATTTTTGACCTGCAATAACACAACCATTGTATCATATCTCATAGCCTTACCATGTAAAACCATTTTTTGCTAAATAATATTAGTCTTCATTGTTGTCATCTTTATCTGTACTATCTTCTTCAGATTCTGATATTTCGAATACTGTATCATGTTCAATTTCTGTTATATAATCATTGTCATCTCCTTCTTGCTCACTTTCGATACCTTCCAAATACAAATCACTTTCGATTTTATTATATTCGTTTTCTGCCCACTCAACAAACTTGGGGTCATCACATACATTCACGATTCATTATAAATTTTACGTATTATAATTTTGACTCAGGATATGCTTGCGTATGGACTAAACATCGCTCTCACAGACCGCACACTAAACTAATATTTACAAAATAAATCTACTTTTGTCCCTTATTGGTTGAAATTCGTTTGGTACTATCTACAAGAAACGGTATACGATATCCCACAATCAAATTCCTTCAGTTAATAGAATTGCAAGTTATTTTTTATACGCAGCGGTCTAAGAGACTACACTGTAGCGTTTGAAGGATAAAGATCACCAACATAACCTATTCAATTGTACAGGATCAATATAGGCTAAGGGAAATAAAAAACTTGTATTTGGTCTTTTAACAATTCTATTAACCGTATTTCTCTTAAAGATTTAGCAGCAGCTTTTGCACACTCTCTAATGCTTTCACATAAGTTTTGGAGTTGTCGAAGTATAAGGGCAAGGGACTTTAATCCTAACGTGCATGATTTAACTTGATTGGGAATGAGACAAAATTTCCAAAATATTTCTTGGTCAACACACCAGTGAATTGCTAACACCTTTTTACCCATCCAAAGATTCAATTGATTCAACGTCAGGGATATCCAGTCGAAGAACATACAAACGTTCAAACCCCAGACGGATATCTGCTGGATCTGCATAGAATCCCTCATGGAAAAGGCCTCGCACCTCATCCAAATAGACCAGTAGTTTTCCTGATGCACGGCCTTCTTTCCAGTTCTGCAGATTGGGTGAACATGGGACCCGATAATAGTATCGCATACCAATTGGCCGATGCCGGCTACGATGTTTGGATGGGAAACGCTAGGGGCAACACCTGGTCTAGGAAACACATCACCTACAACCCAAATAGGGATTCAGAATTTTGGGATTTCAGGTGGGTGGAAGAATTTTGGAAATTTGAAAATATTAAAATCGATTAATAATAGTCAGTGGTGCATTTGTCAAAATTTAGATAAAATACGAAGATGGGATAAAGTCAATATTTTGCTTTTAATTATCTATTAATTGCTGTTAGGAAATTTATCACAAACGATAATCGTTAAATGATGTTTATTTTTAATTTCAAGTACTTTTAGTACTAAAGGAATTTAATTAATGTGATTTTGATTTAACGTTTCTGGTAATCAATAAATTAGAAGCAAGTAATTGCGTACACAATAAGAAACAATTTCATCGTTATGAAAACAATAGTTAGTATACTACTATAATGATGCATCTTCACAAATTTGATTCGTTTACAAGTATAAGAAGGAAACTCTTCTAATTTTGTTTGCTGTTCCAGCTTAAAAAGATTGTGAATCTTTAACAAAGTATAAAGTTTTTTTGGTAACAACGGTAGGTAGTTGTTGCATTAACAACTACTTTTTGTGGACTTTCTAGAATAACAAAATTTGTTAATTTTTGTTTGTTTTCGTATTTTGGCGTTTTCAGTTGGCACGAAATTGGAATTAACGACTTACCAACCATGATAGACTACGTCCTAGGTGTGACAGCACAATCTAAACTTTTCTATATCGGTCACTCGCAAGGAACAACAGCTTTCTGGGTGATGTGTTCGGAGAGGCCCGAATACAACGCCAAAATCCGTCTAATGTCCGCTTTAGCTCCTATCGCTTACATGTCTAACTTGAGGAATCCATTCCTCCAGCTCTTGTCCAATTTTCATAATACCTTAGAGGTGAGCCGGTGTACATCTTCTCTTGTTCAGGATAGATTTGCAAACGCTTAAATGATATATGAAAATAATTACAGTGGATAATGGGCTTCCTCGGCGTCGACGAATTCTTACCCAGCAGCAGTCTCTTTACGTTGATAGGACAGATTGCTTGCAATGACGAGTCTTTCGTGCAAGGAGTCTGCGCTAGTGTATTCTTCTTGATTGGCGGATGGAATTCGGCGCAGTTGAACCAAGTATGCGGTTATTAAAGTTAATATTTAATATTCTATGTTGTGATTAATTTTCAGACAGTGATACCAGTGATTACTACAAACACTCCAGCCGGATCTTCTACTAAGCAGATGATTCATTACGCGCAAGGAATTGACAGTGGTACGTTGTATATTGTACAGGGTTGGAATAAAGTATGCAACCAAGCAAAAATCTTTAATAGGGAAACCTTGGTATTGATCAAAAATCATCTTAACATAAGTTCATTCACCTAAAAGTATCTTAGCAAAAGTTGCATAATGATAGAGAGAGATCAGATATTAATGTTAAAAAATTGTAGTTTTTATTTCTTTTATTTATATATCTCTTTTATTATGCAATTTTTGTTAAGATATGTGTACGTTAATGGCCTTATTTTAAGATGTTTAATCACCCCTGGAAAATAAAATCACAAATATTTAAATAAGTATAAGGAGACACTTGATTTCGATTTTTTGAACCAGAAGTAGCCTTAAATTTTTCTATTTAACTTAATCTACATTTTTGCAGATTATCATAGACCTTGTTTTTCCAAATTTGCACAATAGAGTAAAAACATCTTCAGACTTCGGTGCTAAACCACTGTACGTGTAAGTTTTTGTAAAACCTGATGTAGGCCAATTTTTTTTGTTTTAAGTGAATAGTAGGTACTTCCAAAAGCAAACTTGTAGAGAATTACTTAACTAAGAGAAATAACTTCATTGTAGTATTGCCAAATATTCTGGTAGTTACTAAACAAGTGTTTTTTTCAAAATGGCAACACTGTATGTAGTCTTTTAACATAATTTGAAAAATCTCAAAATTCTCAATACAAAATTTTATATAAATCTGTTTTCGCCTTAACAAATATTTTAGAGCAATTGGTAAAAAAAAACTAATGTAGCAGCAGTAAGTCTTGAAAAATAAACAAAAATTGTACGTAGTCAACGAGCTGCCAACGTGTTATTTGACTATAACTGTTATGTTTGAGACTTACTTAAAAATAATCATTTTATTCATTCGCCGAGATGAAGTTATGCAATGAAAATATTAAAAAGATTAAAGTTGCATTCCTATAAAGTATGTTTTTTTAAATTTCCTTTTAGGCAATTTCCGTAAATACGACTATGGTTGGATCTTAAACTTGATCAGGTATGGTTCCTTATCACCACCTAACTACAATATTAAGAATGTAAACTGCCCTGTCGCCCTATACTATGGAGCTAATGACTGGCTTGCCGCAGTAGTTGTGAGTATCATAAGTTAGTTAGCAATATCTTGAATTTTCATATTTCTCTTAACTAATTTGCAAATATGTATATTTCACCGGCACTTTTTGATTATGGATTTTGTTTAGGACGTGCACCAATTCGCCAATCAATTACCAAATCTGAGAGTGCAACATTTGGTTGCTGATTCACGTTTCAACCATTTGGACTTCCTCTTCGCCATAGATATTAGAACACTTTTGAATGACCTTGTTCTGAACAACATGCAAGGGCTATAAGTTCCTAGGACCATTGGCTGAGAGTAACATATTTTTAATATAATGTAATATAATGTATTGATTTGTTAACGTTTCGAGGAAATAAATAAAGAGTAAGAGAAACACAAAAAAAAGATTCTTGCTGAAAAAAATTGCATTGTCAAAGTACTTCATAAGCGATAGGTAATCCTTATTGGCAAGAGCTGGTATTATTATGCTAGATATTAAGCACACATCGGATGTTTGAGTTTGTTGAGTTAAATGAGTTTTATTAGGCAGCCAAGAAAAAAAAAAAGTTAAATACAATTACGCGTAAAAGTAGATATTTATCTACTACTCTCTCGGCACAAAGAAAAATGCATGCTTACCTTAAATAAATTTGTCTTGGACCAAATAAATCTACGTTTTGAATATCCGCAAGGCAAAAAGTTGTCTTAACAGCATAACCTTGGCGTAAGAGGTTACCAGTCTTGGATGTAGCTACTTTTAGTATCCACTTAAGAATATCGTTTACTTGCTTTAAAAGCATTAGTCTTGGAGCAAAATCTTAGTCTTCCAAGTCTTCCAATCTAATATTTGCAGTAAAACCCTGGGTTGCTTTTAATGCTGGTGCCCCTGAATCTTTTTTTGTGAGAGATGTACGTATGTCCCTGCCTGATCACTGAAATATGCATATGAGCAATATGAGCTATGTGTTTGCCTAACTGGTATGTTCTAACTTTCATTGCACAATTGCATGTAAATATTATACTTGCGAAAAAATGTTTTTATTATCTCATATATAGGAATTAAGTCCTTTATATCATTTTCGTCCTAGCTTCTGAACTTGGCTTCATCAATCAGATTACCGTAAGAGAAAGTAGTTTCTTATTATTAATACCTTGAATTAATAGAACATAGGTTGAATGCGATGAAAAATACACACCATTAGAGATTGTGCTATCTGAATATCTTTTTGGTTCTATAATAATTATACTATGATACATATGCATACCAGCATACCGATAATATTGTAATCTATTAAAAAAAAGTGCGTAGAAATATCTTTCTCAGATCAATTTTTCTGTGTGTATATAATATAGTAATTTATCATTTTAAAGATACATATATAATTAGATACTTACACATCCTATATTGGCGTTTCTTTTCTGTGTTTGTGCTAAAATATCTACTATAGTTAGGACGCAATGAATTAGATATACGAAAGAAAAATGCTATACAGTTTTATAAACACCTTGTATTTGCCCCCAAATACAAGGTTGTTGGTGGGTGTTAGTTTAATATTACCATCTCCATAATTTTATAACGAAAATTACAGAATTTTAAATGCCTTCCCAGTTCGATTAGAATTCGTAGGATCCGCATAAATCTATAATGTTGAAATTTCAACGCATTCCAAGTTGAATGTATAATTATTACATAGTGGATGTGGGATAGGTAATTTTTAAATATAATCGTTCAGTCAATTAATTAAATTGTATCAAGGGATGAGTTATTTCTAGTATTATATAAAGACAAAAGCCTGTCGAAAGATATTTCAGTATAAAAGTAGATTTTAAAATGTAAAGGATATTTACATTCACGTATTTTATTTTGACTTCAGTGTCTGTCAGTAATAGATAATACAAAAAAAATAACAACTTAGTACCTGCCATCTGGAAATGTGCAGTTTGTAGTTTGTGCAGTGAGTGCATGGTCTTTAAAATTAATGGAATGCTCATTTAAATGTAAGTGTTTATTTAATTCTTGTATTATTGCTAAAATAATCAAAAATATTGTGAATATTTAGAAATTAAGTTAGAAGGTTAAAAGTATAATTAGTTGCATTTGAGGTATCTATTAAGAAATAAAAATAAAGAATAAGAATGACAAATAAGTAACAGTCTCGTAAAACGATAAAAAACATGCGAACGAAAAGATTTTTGGAAGAAAATTAGACCAACTATATGGTCCAATTTTTATCGATGGGATTTTGACGGCGGTAAAATATTTGGATCTCATTAGAAATGACGTTATTCAGTTGTTGTCAGTAATAGTTTATACTTAAAATATCTATGATTTGTTTCCATATCTTCAAATGTTCACATTTTTGTATCTTCATTGTGCCCTAATAGTAACTCGATAGGTGAGAAAGTTAAAGAAAAAGCTTTCTTTTTTGCGTTTCCTTTATTTAACTTTATACTTTGATAAGGATTAACAATTTTTTGTAATTGGAACGGCAAAAATGATTATCAAAGCTTCCCATCATAAATTTGAAAAATAAACAAATTAATTCAGTTAATCGACAAAAAATGTTGTAAATATGACGGGCAATTTTTGTTATCTTAAAACATTACTTTTGTTGCTTTGCTAAAATGTATTTGTTACTTCTGCATTCTCTTGTTATAATTGCAATAATAGTGTGTTAACTTGTAATAACTAATCCGATTACTTATTTTGTTAAGGGTGATATATCAACAATATGGAAATATGATCATAATACATTTTTATTTATTTAAAACGTTACACTAAAACTATTTCATATTTTAAAACGATATTAGTTTATATCTAATTTAACTGTGTGATCGTGCAGTCATGTTGTGGTCTAATCACCAATCAGCTTTCGATTGCGTCCATGTTGATCCAGACATCCACACTGCTTTCGTTTGCATCCAGGCCGTCCCGAAAAGTTCGTTAGCTCTATATTCCTTACATCATGATTATTGCTTGATATTACCTAGACCACTGATAATTTTAACACAAAACACAAATAATAAAATTTACCTGATAAATACTGTTATGTGAAATGTAAACGCAATTAATTTCAAGCATTACAGGTTACATAACCTATACTGAGGTTGGTATGCAGTTATTTCTAAGTTCAACATTTTGCTGGAAAATTTTTTTTGGAGGTACTTACCTTTTTTAATGATGTAGGGGTAGGTATAATTTGGTGTTGTTATCAGTTTGCGTCAAGACTTTTTTAAAGTGAGAAAAAAAAAAAATTAAAAAAATTAAAGAAATAAGAAAAATACAAGAATTCAATATATTTCCAGCGAGGAGTTTTCCAAAGACAAACTGTGTTAAAAAAAAGACGAAAAACAGAAAAAATTCAAAAATTAAGAAATTACACATTGTTTTTAACGAGACGGTTAACGTCTAGTTTTCAATACAGCGAGACGCTCAACGCTCGGCGTCTCGTTGTAGTGAAAACTCGTCTTTTTCTTTTAGGGAGAGGCGTTTCAAATAAAAAAAAAAAATCAAATTAAAAAAATTTATTTCCAGCGAGGAGTTTTCCAAAGACAAACAGCGTTTGAAAAAAAAAACAAAAATTGAGAAAAAAATCGAAAATTAAGAAATTACAATTTTTTTCAACGAGACACGTAGCTTTCAGCTTCCAAAGAAAGAAATTGAAAATTAAAAGTTTCAAAACTGAAAACTTAAAAATATTAAAAAATAAAAAAATACATATGCTAAATTAATAGATTGAAACTCTATCTTAGTTTTCCATATCAATTCCACGCCATTAAATAGCGAGCAGCTACCCAAGCAGTATTGCTTGGGTAGCTGCTGGTGGATACCCACCTACAGTAGAGGGGGTGCTACATATTTAAATTCAGGGTAGGCATTCAAATTATAAAGTGTAAACAAAAAAGCTATTTGTTGCACTAACAAGGGCGTTGTGTTTTACTGATATAATAATAATTTTACTAAGTTGATGATGGTGTTGCGTATATTAACAAAATTCCACATAACAAACCTCGTTTATTGTACAGTTAGTACCTAGTAACTTCAATCATTATAGGTATAAAACTGCAACATAAAAATTTTTACTTAACAACGAAATTTTTCTTACTGTCTAAGCAGCCCTACCATCAAACGTCTACATTAACCAGAATGTCAGTGTGGCTGGCACATTAAAACCTCCTACTTATTAGCTAACTTGATAATCACTGCATTTCGATAATGCAGCAGGGCAATTTGAACGTCAGAGGCCAATTGAATGCATTGTAGACTCGTGCATGATTAATAAGCGATAGCCATTGGGTACAAGATTCACTGATTGCCTTTAAACCTTTAAATCTTCACAGCAAGTTGTCTTTTCCTAATTTCTCGAGTGTCGCAGCATATGTATAGTTGCAACAGTCTACTTTCAGGATTATCATGTCAAAATGGGATGTCCTCCAAGTGGGTTTTGCAGCGATGAAGATTTTGGGTGAATGTCGTGATAGTGTCACGTTTAGAACTTACATCATGAGGGCTCTAAAGACTTTCATGTTCGTCCAAAACTATACTATAATAATTATAAGTGCTTTCCACGCTAATATGAATGATTTTATGGTAACGATGGAAGCTGCGACATCCTTATTTCATGTAAGTACTGCTTCTACTTTCTTTGGTAAATTAAACCAAGAGTATTTTCGCAGTTTTGGCTGAAATACACTTGGTTCTTTTACAATCAACCCAACTTCGTTAAATTATGCCAAGATATGTCGAGATATTGGGATTGCAATAGATTTTCTGATAAAGCCCTTTTGTATCAGCGTAAGTTAAAGAAAATATTTCGAAGTTTCATCGCAGCATTATGCGCTGGTTTTTTTTTTGTACACTTTCTGCAGTAGAGTCGATAGCTTCATTTACCAGCGATAGAACATATGCCATTTATGTCAAAATCGAAATAGGGAATCCTTCCACAAGATGTTCAGTTATGGTTTCTCAATTCTACGTGTTAATCGTATCGTCTTGGGTGAATATATGTTACGATTTCATAATTATTGAGTTGTGCTGTCAAACTGCCGTTCGCTTGAAGTTATTGCGTGTGGAAATGCGAAAGATCGGAGCTGATCTGCCCAAAAGAAAATTCATTGAAGTGGTCAAGCATCATCAATTGGTGATGAGGTAATCTCGTCTGTAGAATTGCAATTTTTGAATGCAACAGAAGTGGCTTTCAAATTTTATTTAATTTGCAGAGTGCTTTTGGGAATAGAGTCCCAGTATTCTTTGATATTTTTCATGCAATTTGTAATTGTGATCACGTCAATCTGCAGTGAGTTATTTTTCATGGCCAAAGGGTAAGTTGTGGGCTATTTTCCCGAAACAAAAAAACTTCGATAATTTTTTTTTAGAATACTTGTGAATTCATTGATGTATTGCGCTATTCTGCTAGCATTATATGTCACCTACTATATCGCTTCTGAAGAACTTGGATCCAAGGTAAGTGCTTTTTTTGTAGTGAAGTGGTAGAGTCTCAACATGAAACATCAAAGAAAATATTGAGTGTAAAATGTCATTATATTCTTATGGTTGATTGTAGACATCACTACTCCAGCAAAAGTAATGAAAGGAACATTAAATTATAGTAAAGTTTAATAATGCATATCCCTGTGTACACATTAGGTTATTCACAAAAAAATATTGTAGATACCTTTCAATTTGTAGATATCAGAACTATGTAATGGCATACATTCATCAAAGTGGTTTGAATGTTTGAGTAATCTCAGCAAAGATATTCCATTAGTGATTATGGCAACACAAAGACAAATTTATTTTACAATTGGTGGATTGACACATCTAAATATGGAAGCCCTGATAACTGTAAGTCAAATTAATATTTATAAGTGAAATATATAATCTTACTGTAAAAATGGCCAAAAATTAATGAGAAATGATTCCTTAATATTAATGGAATTGACTGTCACCAATTTGCTTATTTTAGGTGTTAAGATCAGTGTTTTCATTTCATGCATTTGTAAAACAGCTTGTTTTTAATGAATAGTAGAAAAAAGTATGGTTGAAAATTTAACACCAAACTATTACAGGTAAGTGTACCTAAGAATCACTTAATAATTCTATCATTTGCGATTTTATAGTGTTTTATACGGAAAGAGGGAAATTTTTGGAACATGCTGTATGATATACAAACAGTAGCTGCTTTTCCCAATAAAATAAAGTATTGTTTGATGCTTTTGCTTGATACTTTAATGTAAAAGCATCGAGCAGTGCTATAGATATTCAAGAATGACTGTAAAATACATATTAATGTAACACCCTGTATACATAAACTTTTATATTATTCGCAAAACTCTTTAATTTTGGTGAAAGTTATAAATAAAATTAATCTTCTAACTTTTATTGTTCAAGAATTATACTGAAAAGATTATAATTATAACTTTAAAGGACTACTACACCCCGTAAAATTAAAATTTTCTTTCTCAGTAACAACCAAACTATATTTTGTTTTAATTACATTATTGCATGGTCTATAGTAATTTTTTATACGTGTTGAGCTAATAGCTTTAACATTAGATCTATTTGTAATAAAATTTGGAATTTTCGCAATTATTTGACCGGCATTATCATTTTTATAAACTTCTATTTTACTGGGAATATGTTAAATTTAACACTATTTGTGCATATTGAATTTTACGTACCTTTCTAAATCTGAAAATAAAAAAAAAAATTGTTAAAATTTCATGTTTTCTTGGTTACCAAAATTTTAATTTAGTTTTCAATCTAGTGTGCCGGAATTGCGTGAAACATCTTCAACCTTAGAGTCATGTTGGAGATGTTTCGCAAAACTTATTTTTCGCTTTCGACGATGAATGAAATCAAGTATATACTCTTTGACAGTTAGCATATGATTTGGCGCAAAAAATGGTTCGGCGCATTCTTTCAATCCAGAACGAGAAATGGTGGGAAAGGCATGGCTATACGGATTTTTGGAAAGACGTCTAAAATTACGAATCCGCAGTTCAGAATCTACATCCCTTTCTCGTACTATGGGATTTAACAAAGTTACTGTGGCGCAGTTTTTCAAACTCTTGGATGATTTATACGACAGGTATAACTTTGCTCCAGGGTGTCGTTTACGTATTACCTGGTCGGCCTATCATAATCTATCAAGTTCGGAAGCTGTATGGTGAAGCATTCAAGAAAGCTGTTTTCGTTGCCACAGCTGTTTGATTTCGAAAGACGAGGATTTACGCATTCAATCCGGATATCTTTGAGGAATGGATGTTTACACCAGCTGCGACAACGGAAAGGCAACTACACGTTATCGGAGACGACGACTATAACTCTGAAAATCTTAATGATCCATCTACAACTTCGATTAATAAACATTTTAATGTCTCGCTTGACGATAAACCTGGAACGTCTGTAAAACCTCGAAGAACGCAAACACCATCAGCTCCTTATCAAGATAAATCTGTGCTCCCAAATAGATCAAAGAAATGCGACTATTCAGTGAGTTTTGTGGTTAGTCTGAAAAACGTGATAAAACTACTACAAGTTGGGAAGCAAAAAAAAAAGGAAAAGAAACGGGATGTACTACGAGAAAAAAGGGGCAACTTTAATAAATAACCCATACAAAAACGACCTGGCTTTATAACTTACCCCCAGAAAGAAGAGAAAGCTATCAAAAGAAAACTGTTCAAACAACTGCTTGCACATCAGAAGCAGAAAAAAGTGGTATCCAAGCAGCAAATGCATTGTATACTAATACTAAGTCCAGAGTGCTACTCGTCAGAATCCAGTGAAGATGCTCCAGCCTGATTTGTGGCGAAACCTATTCCAAATCAAAATATGAGGAAGGATTGATAAGGTGCGATTCATGCCGACAATGGTGCCATGAGGCCTGCGCTGGTAGATTTAGAGGATTGTTAGATTTACATTTGCGATTTTTGCCCTACCTAGTTAAAATATGTCTTTCAAATAACAATTGCATTTTTTATTGTTCTTTGAGACTGATAACCTTCTATGTTTGTTTATTTGTAAGATATTTTTATTTGTTTGTTTTTTATGCGCATTTATTTTATGTTTTAACTATAATATATAATAAAATAGGCCTGCTTTTCATGCATCAACTACCCACATTAAGTGATACTTGTTTCTATACTATATACTTTTGGAAATAAGCACGATCAAACTTTAAGTACCCCGTCCTACCCAATTTAGAATATATGTGCCGTATTTAAAGTATAATTTCTACTTGTATTATAAATATGTTATTTATATATAAACCCTTTATAAAAATTACAAAGTTTTAGCGACTCTTCGAACTGTTATGGACGGCGGTGTACATCCCTTTTATGATATTTAGCTTTTTAGGTAATTTTAAACTAATTATTTAGTAAGGAATTCCGAACTGTAATTATATAGGTATCTATACCTGCAAATAATACACACGGAAACTTAAATTGAGAGAGAGCAATTTTATAATTCTGTCTGGGATGGGTCACCCTATTTGTCATCAAATTTTATATAAACCGAGACAGGATAATTGAATTACTTCAGTTCATTTACAGATACCTTAAAGTTTGGTTTAATCCTTATTAAATGCGCTGTTATATATAAATAGGTATTAAAATCTCTATATGCTAGAGTTAATATAATAATTAAGTGTCAAAACAGTTTGTTGTTAGTTCTATGTTAGGAAATATTGAGGTGTTGTGCTGAAATTAGTTTGAAGATTTAACACTTTGGTGAGTATTTTTTTATTCTTATTAATGTCAAAAAGTAATGGATAATTTATATTTTTAATGTTAATAGCATTTATTTTTGTTACAAACTATGTATGCAGTTAGGCGTTATGATAGAAGCAAACGCCATGTTATATATTTTAGTTTGTATATTCAGTATCACAGTTACATTTTATATATGTATTACAACATTACATAATTCTTTCATTTGTTTATATACAATCCTATAATGTAAACATCTACTCATCTGTGGACCTTTAGAATCAAGTCGAGAAAGTACAGAAACTTGTCATAGCATTTTCATTAATAACGTATATATACATTATTTCCAGTAAGTATTATCATTTCAAACCTGTATGGATCTATAACTATTGCATTATATAGCGCATGCTCGTCCTTCCCAAATAGGCGTAGCTGTTATCACACGACACTCGAAATATCTGGTCGCACACTGGTTAAGAGCGAACTAACCTCATCCAATGACAACCGCAGTATATCTCTAAATCTTTCATTTGGGCGGACTATCTTGTCAGCCACGTGTAAAATGACTACCCTGCTGTAGACTTTCTACTAATTTGTTGCGGCGTCATCTTTGATAAATTTATTATTAGACACTATACAGGGCTGAATAATATAAATCTTATTGTTTGACAGATACCTCAATTCTGTGTCATGGCACTCTAACTAGATTTTTCGGGTTTTTGTCATGCACACATAGTACCTACAGTTACAAAGAATAAACGAAAAACTATTAAAAAATATATACAGCCTGTTAAAAAAAGGTTGTCGGATATTTTACCCAATTGTAGTACTGGTGGAAATAAACAAAAAAGTCTTAGTCAACATGGGTCCGCAATTCAACTGTTTTTGACATATAGCCGATTGCATATTTTAAAATAAAAAAACATTTTTCGGTTTTGAGAATAGTTCCCTTTGTGAAACAACTGATTGTGACTTAAAATTAGTTCTGTCAGACATCTGTCATCAGATATTTATCATTTGCGTAAATTTTTTTTTGTTCTCAAATTATGCATAAGTACACAAATGCAGAAATGGCCGATATGCATTTTATGTACGGTCGTGCGAATGGTAATGCCACTGAAGCACGGCGTATGTATGCCGAAGAATTTCCAAATCGGTTGTTACCGAGTGATAAGATTTTCTCAAGACTTCATATCCGGCTGTCCGAAATTGGTTCATTTAAAATTAATGGTAGTTCTGGTAGACCTAGATCAGTTTCTTCTCCCGCAGTAGAATTAGATATTTTGAGACGGGTAGAAGACAACCCAAATATTAGCACCGGAAGACTTGCCGTAGAACCGAACGTCAGTCATCCTCTCATTTGGAGAATTCTGCGGTAACAGCAGCTCTATCCCTATCACATTCAACGCGTGCAAGTTCTTGCTCCTCTCGATTATGATGCACGTAGGGTTTTTTGTCATTGGGTTTTACGAAAGCTGGCAGAAACTCCTAATTTTGCGACTCAGATTTTATTAACTGACGAGGCTGGGTTTACAAGAGACGGAATATTCAATTTTCATAACAATCACGTCTGGGCAGATGAAAATCCCCTTGCTGTTGTTGAACTGCATCACCAAAACCGTTTTTCGCTAAATGTTTGGCTTGCTATTTTTGGAGACTGTTTAATTGGTCCAGTATTTCTCCCTAATCGTTTAACGGGACAAGTATACTTGGATTTTTTAAGAATGAAACCGGTAGTTTTGTTGGAAGACGTGCCAACTTTTAACAGATTAAATATGTGGTTTATGCACGATGGAGCTCCTGCGCATTTTTCCATCGTAATTAGAAATTTCTTAAATCAAGATTACAACGAGAGATGGATAGGAAGGGGTGGACCAACTGCATGCCCTCCTAGGTCCCCTGACCTGACACCTCTAGACTTCTATGTTTGGGGGCATCTAAAACAATTAGTGTACGCACGATCTGTAAACAATTTGGAAGAACTCAGACAGCGAATCGTTAATTGTTGCGAGGAAATTCGGAGGACTCCAGGAATTTTCGAAAGATTGCGTCGATCTTTCATAAGAAGGTGTGAAGCGTGCTTAGAAATGAACGGTGGACATGTAGAACAATTTCTTTAGTTTTACTTTAAATAAACATTTGTTTAATTACATTGCGATCAGAATTTCTTTGAAAATGTTTATCCTACTAAAACAATATGCAATCGACTATATGTCAAAAACAGTTGAACTGCGGACGCATGTTGACTAAGACTTTTTTGTCTATTTCCACCAGTACTACAATTGGGTAAAATATCCGACAACCTTTTTTTAACACACTGTATATTGAGGAAATGTCAAAATTGCTTATTTAATTTAATTCATTTAGAAAAAATCAGATAGCTAGAGATTTTTTGTCGAAGAAGTTGAAAAAGCTGTCAGTGATGATATCTAACATATGTTTCTAAGATTACTTAAACTTGACTTCAATGTTTACCCACGTTATTCAAAAGTTTCTTGCATCAATTTATTTAATGTACTCAATCCAAATGAGACAAGAAAGCTTTTATTTGTGTTTCACATTCAAATAATACAAAGCAGCCTTATTTATTTAAGGGATTCCAACGTATAGATTCTTCTTATCGTACTTCTCGCCAAGTAACTATCGAATTGAATTGTGAACACTGCGCGAGAATCAACTGTATCCTTTACTTTTTGCACATAAAAAATACAGGCTTTACAACTTGAAGACCATCCTTGCCGATTGCAATTTTGGCATTTCTAAAAACATGCAGACTTTTCTTGCATTTTTGTTGCCAAATTGATTGAATGGATATGATTACCTCCTGTTTTTGCAAAATCATTTGATGGAACTATTGGAAGAAGTTCCTTTGAATGTACGTCGACAAATGTGGTTTCTTCACTATGGTGCATCGCCGCATTTTAATCATTTAGTTCGCCATCATTTAGATAATTTGTTTGAAAATAAATGGATTGGTAGAGGTGGTCCTGTGCCATGGCCTCCTCGGTCACCTGAATCCCCTTGATTTCTACTTATTGGGCGTTATGAAGGCCAGAGTATATAATTGATTTAGATGATCTTCGCAACCGCTTTGAGCCAGCTGTCGCGACAATTCAATGGCAAGACCAAGGGCTAGTAAATTATACCAATTATATGGAGACGCCGAACGAGACTTTGCATTCCATAACACGACGATAACTTTGGACAACTAGTGTAAAGTGGATTCCATAAAAAACGTAAAAAAACTGTTAAATTTTATCTATCTACCGATTGGCAATGCCTATCCAGGAATATGGAACGGAACTTTTCCGACTTTCTCGGTAAAATTGTTTACGTCTTCAACAAAGCATTTCCTCTCAGAACTATCAAACCTAAACACCACAAACCCTGGACCACTAGAGGAATACGTACATCGCCTAAAAATATGCGGTCGCTCCTTTACATCAAAAAGTTCTCAGATGATCCTCACGTTTTAGATCACATCCGCCGGTATAGAAACACCTACTTAAAACTCCTAAAAGTTACTAAAAGACTATATTATCAAAACCGGTTAATAAAAGCAAATGACCCGGCTAGAGAAACTTGGGCTATTGTTAATGATTTGAGAAACAAAACCCGCACCAATGAGCCGGTGTCCCACTGATCCTGATGAACTTAATCATCACTTTGTTAATGCTGCCAAAAACCTAATCTCAGATATCCCTCCAAGCAGTGACCCAATTTCCCTCTTACCGGCTGCCAATATGAATGCCTCCAGCTTCTTTTTAAGGCCCATTACTAAGTTAGAGCTGCAGCAAACAATTAGTGAGATTAAGAGTAAGTTAACTTGTAGCACAGACGGTCTTTTCCATTACAATATTTCGGAGCCTTCCAGATGATGCCATTAGTTCCCTGGTCACTCTAATTAATGACGCATCCCCTGGTTTATTCATTGACGACTAAGTGTATCTGACACTTTCTATCTGTGTTTATTGTATATGTACCTTTTCTATTATTAAATTTGTTAATTACTCTGCTTTGTCCACAAAATTAATTTATAATTTTTCTTGAGAATAAAGCACATTATTTATTTATTTATTTATTTATATGCTTCGACTTAAAAAAAAAAACAATTTACTAACAAAAATATTTGCAATGATTCCACAAAAATGAGGGGTGCCAGTTGTTTGGAACACCCTCTACATGACCACACTAACATATCCAAGCTTTAATCGTTAAAAACCTTCCCTAATATCGATTTTTTTCACAAAAGCTTCCATTTTTTAAATTCCAAGATAATTACAAACCATCAGTTGCTCTTCAATCATGTAAAACTACACCAACAGGAGGATAACGTAATACCAATGCGTGGAAACTCGTATATAAGCAATATTCCCCCTCCAAAAGATCAAACGATCGTCATCTAAGACTTCACACGAGTATCTAACCCCTTTCAAACATGGTATTCGTAAAATGGGATGCTTTTAATCTTGGTTTTACAGTGTTAAAAGTCGCTAGATCAACTAATAACAATTTGGCCATTAAAATATTATTCTTTCACATAGTTAATACCGTGATATTTGCCGAGGTCTTCATGCTAACAGTGGTGCATCTATTCCTAGTGGAAGCGGAAGATTTCGTGGACGCGATGGAAGGTGTGATTTCGATTTTCCACGTGAGTAAGAACTTTTTAAAAACCGCATCCAAAATAATTACATTTCTCGATTTACTTAAGGCCTGGTTGAAGTATATCTGGGTGGCGTATTATCAAGACAATCTATTGGAAATCCAGAAAGATGTTTGCAACTATTGGGATTGTACATTTTTTTCTGAAAAAGCTAAAACATACGCGACTTTTTTAAGAACAGCGTTAGAAAAACTACAAATAGCCGTAGGAATAGGCATTTTTTGTATCGTAACTTTGTATTTCATTCTTCCGTTATTGAGCGCTGACAGATTTTTCGTACTGAACTTAAACGTCAATATCAAATCACCTCTATTGAAATATACAATTTTATTCTCCCAATATTATTCGCTGACTGTGGCTACATGCACAGCTTATTTGTTCGAAATAATTTTTGTGTCGTTGTGTTGTCAGACGGCCATACAATTGGAGTTGTTGTGTGAAAAAGTTAGGTTTCGAGAAGGCAACGATACTAAGGGTGTGCTAGGAGAAGTTGTGAAACACCACCAGTTAATTTCGAGGTAAGATCTACAATGCACGGTTATTGGAAAGTTTTTCTTTTCTATAATTTCTTTAACGTTCTTGTAGTGTGCTGAGGCGCATGAAAGATCATTACTCACTGGTATTTTTCTTGCAATTCGTTATAATGGTCACATCAGCTTGCAGTGAGTTACTTTTCATTTCTATAGGGTAAGTGTTCGTGGAAATCAATACTGAATGCTTATTCTAATTTAAATAGGATACATTTAACTTTTATAAGATTTTATTTTAAAAAACTACTTTAGATTTTTATTTGAATATGTTATAAGTCAATTGAAACAAGTCACCTCAAATAACTCTTTACCTGTTGTGATTCATACAAAATTCCAAACCCTGTCAATTGTTATATCAAGGGGAACACGGTACACAAAAGTACCCTTAACATACAGCTCTGCTTTAGTAGTGATAGTAAAAAGTGTCGTGGTCATAAGAAAGTTCTTAAAGAGCTTTCTTTCAAATTTGCTCCATGTGCTTTCTTGTGCGGGGTTTGGAACATGCCGTATTTGAGTGTTATTATACCTCTGGTTTCAGAAACTCAGACAATTGGGTTCGGCGTATGAAATCCTTCATTTACTGTAGTTACCTATTTCTGGAATACGCAATATATTGCATTCCCTCAGAAGAAATTTGTTCCAAGGTATGCAGTGTTATATAAAATACTATAAGGTGACGGAATCAGTATTAGATGACGCTAAAGACAATTGAATGCGCCTTATACACTTATAAAATAATTATACATACAATGTACTACAACTTACCTAAACAAACTGAATATTTTGAAACATAAGCGATATAGCTAGAAGATGGAATTAAATACTATATAAATCGAATATAATTAATCAGAAAGTTTAGACCTTATTTCGAATGCTTAAACTTAAAAATGTCAAATGTACTGGTTCCATTATCTTACATATGTAAATGTATGTCTATTTAATCAGTAACATCTTTCATTGTCCTTTTGGAGATGTTGCAATTTTCCCAAGCAATTTATTTCTCAAACTGGTATGAAACGTTAAATGTTAACGGCAAAGATATCGCATTTCTAATCATGAATACCCAGAAAAACATGTATTTTACTATAGGAGAGATGATGGATCTCAATATGCAAGCTTATGTCGCAGTAAGTCGTTTTTAGTAGTTTCTGTTTCTCATAATAAGAAATAATATTTTAGGTTGTAAGGGCGACTTTTTCGTTTTACGCTTTTATAAATAATATGCTTCTTAAGTAGATGTAAAATTCTGTTTTATTTTATTTAGTTAAACTTGTAATTAAGGATCTTATGTAAGTAGGTAAAATATGTTTGTGTAAGCATATACACTAATAAATCTTTTGCGTACGTAACTTATACTGAGGTTGGTATGCAGTTATTTTTAAGTTAAAAATTTTGCTGGAAAAAATCTTTTTTAATGATGCTCGGGTAGGTATAATTAATCAATTTTACTTGTATATTTTATTGTTGACTGTGTTATTCCAACTTGCAAATTTCGATACGAATGGACACGATACAAGTAAAGTACTGTTGGCTCATAAAAAACGTACATATTTCATTAGGCGCAAAGTTTAGAACTAAAAATGCCATTTGTTGCATTAAAAAGGGCGTTGTGTAGGTACATTACTGACTTTCTGAATAATTTTGTTAAATTGACAAGTACCACAAAACAGGGCTAGTTTATGGTACAGTTTGTTAAATCAACCATTATTTTCATGTTATTTCAACATAAAAATTTGTAGATCTAACAAAGTTTTTTTTTCAGTTAACAACGAAATTTTTCTTACAATATTTCCCACAAAATAAGCTATAGCACAATTTTGTAAAGAAGGTACTCTAAGAACTTCGATAAATAAATATTAATAAACATATTCTTTTTTATAGATTCATTCAGGTTTATTATATTTTCTATATTTTTATTTAACTTATAATATTAACAATCGTTCTGTTTTATCAGCAAATTAGTGAAGTCTTTAAATACGTGAACTACTTCACACACGAATACTTAAAAAAACGACATCTATTTTTATTGTAGACTAAACTAAAAAAAAGCAATGTGTATTGTATTATAATCACATACAATTACTTAGATACTTATTTACAAAGTCCTATTAATTTCTTTCCCGGCTATTAATTCTTTGATTGATCCACCTTGAGTGAAGCTATTTAACTTTCTGCATATATAGTATTGGCTTTGGAATTGTGCGGTTGTTTACTCTAACACACAAACGTGGAGTTATCTCTATTTCCACAATGGATGAAATACTGTCAAACGATATCTTACGAATAAGTATGGGCTTGTATCGTTTGCTGGGGGAAACTGGAAAAAGCAATTCGAAATCCTTGTACCTGTTTCGAATATTTAATTGTGTCACTTTGGGCATAGCTATAATCTTTACTACTGCAAGTTTTGGCAACGTCCAAGGCGATTTGTATATGAAGTCCATGGAAGGCGCTCTAACAGCGTCGCACGTAAGTTTTTCATTTTACTGTTTGAGTATATTTTTTTTATAGAAGTACTAGACTGCACACTTTAAAACACCTCACCAACAAGCTTCATTACACTGGACGCACGTTTCAATAGCAGAGTTATTAATCATTAGTAGTAAAACTGAACTGAATAATCACAGAAATCAAGAAGACCTTATCAAAATGTAAATGTATATTACAGGAATGATTTTAAATCGTGCGTCATTAAAAGTTCAGAATTTAAGCATGATGGTAGTCAACCATGACCGTGCCCACTGTATATACCATCTCTATTTTTAGGTGTAAATTATGATAGCTCTTTTCGATTTCTAAGTATAAGCGTAAAAATAATAATTATTTGTTATAAAGTTGCCCTTTGCCCCAATACTTATAAAAGGTATTTACTTCAATAGCTCATCTAATAAAAATATCGCTCTCATCTAGATCCTAATCAAGTACATTTGGTTGATGTTTTACAAGAAAGATATCCATCTCTTGCTTTCCAAAACCAAATTATTTTGGAGTTATACAGAACGCCAGACTGAAGTGACCCGAAATATACAGAAACTGCATCGCTACATAAAAAACATGAAAAAGTTCACTTTAGTGATATCAGTTAACAATATGCTAATGATTGGTTTGAGACCAGCTTTCAACGATGGTATGAGATTTATTTTCAACGCATGGGTACCATCTGGCGATATTGTTTGGGAAACACTCGCCCTTTTCTCCCAATACCACGTGATAGTATCGCTGATTCCTGTCATACTGGGTTGCGATTTTCTGTATATCTCGCTAGCTCTTCACATGGTATCGCAATTGCGAATGTTGAGCAGCGAACTGCAGCATATGGGGCGGAATGATGATGTGGAATTGATCAGGAAATGTGTAAGGCAACACTGTTTAATGATATCGTAAGTAAATAAATGGTTTGTGTTTCTATATTTTTTGTAAGCTAACCAAATGACCATCGATCTTCAGTTTTTAATGTAATGCTCGAAGCAATAGAAAATACTTATATGAATAAATGATTAGATTTTGCGGGATAAGCAAAAAATTAAAATATAGTTGATCATATATTGAATTATAAGCTGCTATGATCTTTGGTGAGAAAATACAGTTATATTTGGTATTTAGGCAATGTTAAAATTTTGTGTAATCAACGCTTACAAAAAAAATGTGCTAGATTTCTTCACAATAGATCGCTTCTGTCCCAGTGAACAGAGGCTTCTGTCTCCATTCTATTACAATGCATGATCCTGACGGGTATAAAATTTAAAGGCGAAAATAATAAAAATAAATTAAACATTATTTAAAAAAATTGTTTCTCATCCCCTCCCCCCATATTACTGAAAACAAAAAATAATTTACTGTTTCAAAATGGTTTAATTATTTTTCGCCTGTCTTCTGAAAAAAAGGAACAGTTTAATCATTAAAAAAAATAAATCATCCCTCTAGTGTTAGAAAAAGAGATAATTTAAAATAAAAGGAAATAAATTAAATTAAATTAATAAAAAAAAGGAGTTGACACAGTAAGCACAGTATAAGCATTTTTTTGTGTTATATCAGTTGATGGCAAACAAAACTTGCTAAAATTCGATTGAATACATACAATACATATAAACTAAAATAGTGTTGTTCCAAGCTAATTGCCAAGATTTTTTGAGCCAATATCAATTCACAGCTTTAGAAACAAGTCCGGTTGTCTTAAAATGTCTTAAAATTTAATAACTGCATATTAAATGAATGATACTATTGACTCTTTTTTGAATTTTCTGCTGTATACTTTATTGGATTTGATTTTTACACTGGCTATTTTGATTGTAGGATATTCAACGAGATTAAGAGAATCTACTTTTGGCTACTGGTCCTTCATTATTTTGTCACCCTCTTTACTGGTTGCACACAAATGTATCTGATTATGGTTGGGTAAGTATCATTTTTATTAAGTAATACTTAACACAAACTTAAAGAATCATTAACGACCAAATATATTGATGGCAAATTCATATCAAATAACTTGATATATTCACTGGAACATCGCGTCTTTTATCATTGGAACTACCTTAAGAAAATTTAAGTTTCAAGTAAGAAATAGCTTTTGATTGAGTGTGAAAAACTTTGTTTAGTTTTATACAGGTCTAATATTTTGGAAAAAAACATGCATTTAAATTTAAGCTTGCATTGCAAAGCGGGTCAAATTATAATTTAATTTTTACTAACCCTTAATGCAATAGATTGAGAAATTTTACTATTTAAAAAGAATAGCAATTTCTTTGGGGTAAATTACATTGCTTTGAATAAAGGAGACCTATATCTACAAATTATTGAACAGTAATTAACTTCTGCAGTTCTTTTTTTTATAGGAACACCGAATCCATGGATATCTTTATAACTTCAATGCATGTCTTTCTGGTGGTTTTCGAGTTTTCATTCTATGCCTTTCCAATTGAGGCTGTAGTTACTGAGGTGATTAAAAAGAAGATTCGCAATGTTTTTTTTTCTCTTGTTCCTATTTATAAAAATATTTCAGTTAAAACACATATCCAAAGCTGTGTATATGTCATCGTGGTATAAAAAAGATGTAATGCAGAGAAAATTGTTGCTGTTCGTCATGATGAAGTCCCAACAGCAGAAGTACCTATCAGTTGGAGGAATTATGCATATGAATGTTGATGCTTTTGGATCGGTGCGTGAAATTTTGATTTTTATTTTGTTACACTGAGGGGTTAAGCTCTCCAGGATTCAAATTCAAAGTTTGATAAAACTTTGTAGGCACATCTAACCATATCCCTAGTAATTGTAAGTTTCATAAAATTGAATTTGACATCTGGAGAGCTTAGCTTGTGAGAAAATAGCGAAAATTATATTTATAATATTTTATTTTAGATTATCGTTTAAATTGATGCATTATCATTTTTAGGTGGTCAAGAAAATATTTTCATTTTGCGCAGTTTTACAGAACATTATACGTGATTAAAGTTGAAAGTCTAGGCCTTTTCAGAAACAGTAGTGAATATATTTTTCAAAAGAATTGTTTTGTTTAGGAATTGTTGAATGTTATATAGTATACAAATAGAAATTATCATACCCAGTAATAAAAATGATAAAATTAACAAAAATTTAACTATACAGGGTATTTACGGTCTTGCGATTTTATTTTCGATGGGTGATTAAGCATCTTAAAATAGGGTCATTAACCTAAAAATATCTTAATAAAAGTTGCATAATAAGAGATATTAATGTTAAAAAAATATTTATAGTTTTTTTTTTTATTTTTTAAGTGGCCATTAACCACCATAAAAATGATTTTCATCCTAAAGCGATTCATCAACAACTTGTGCAAAGTAAATCTAAACTCTGGGTTATGAATTTTTTTCTAAGTAGGCTGATGCCCGTAACTTTTCCCATTTGTCAAACTATTTCATTAGTTATCACGGCTTTGCTAGTTTGACGTAAATTTTTTCGAATAAAACACCAACAGAGAATACGTAGATATGTTGTTAATTTATGGTGAAGTAGGGTAAACCGGGACAATAGAAACATACCCAATTTCCGTTAGATTTTGTGGTTTATATCGCGTGCCTGTGCAAACGTACAGTCTCCAGAAGCTTACTATAGACATCTATCGGCCACGGGCGGTAGTTGAGAATGTACCTCGTACAATGTATTTTGCCATAAGTGGAAAATTTTGAGTCGGTGGAGAGAGTGTGATACAAGAAATAAGAACGTAAGTACTTATATAGTTCAACAATTTTTATATGTTTATTTGGTTTACCCTCTTTAATCGAAACGGTTTAGATTATAATTGTCGAGGTTAAGAAAAGTGTTTTAAACATTAGGCGAAAGAGGAACGCTGGTAACCGCCGTTTTAGCTGTAAATGCTATTGGTAACAGTATACCTCCAATTTTTATTTTTCCAAGATTAAGATACAAGGATCACTTTGGCCGTGACGGTCCAGTAGGATGTATTGGGGCAGGAAACGCAAGTAGCTGGATGCAAGAAGATGAGTTCTTGATTTACCTCAACCATTTTCAAAAGCACACGAACGCTTCAATCAATAATAAAGTATTGCTTTCATTTGTAACTACCAGTCGCACATTGGTTTACTAAAACTTCTAAAAAGAAAACAGTATTGTCATGTTATCGTTTTCCTCGCACTGTGCTCACAAACTACAGCCGCTGAATTGGTCTGTACGGTTCTTTCAGGAAGGCTGTCAACTCACATTACGATGTCTGTATGAGAAATAACCCAGAAGAAACTGTGATAATTTACGATATACCCACAATACTGGGTAAACAATCTCTCACGTTTGTCCTCACGCAATCACACATTGTAGCTGGATTTATTATCTCCCTTTAATAGAAATATATTCACAGAGCTAGATTTTGCTCTATCCTATGTCACGGATCGACCAGCTCCTGATGACACAACGTCAAATAACACAGAAGCAAGCACCAATAGAACTGCTCGGCCATCTTGTTGCGACGTTGAAACCTTGACAGCATCAACAAGTGCTCAAACTCTACTAGCATCACTAAGCACCGCAACGACTGCATTTTCGCCATAAATCTAGACCGTTACCTAAAGCGTTTCCTAGGAAATCCGGAACTAGAAAATTTGCAATGCTATTCAAGTAGAATATGATGCACAAAAGAAGAGGCAACTTACGAAAAAAATTAAAAAGTGGAGATAAATCGAAAGCAGTTGTGCAGTAAAAGAAAGCCAACCAAAAAGAATAAATCAAGAAGCAGAAATGTTTCAATTGTCACCGGTCCACTGGGTTACTGCAAACGCGAGATGGTGGATCTGGCCGACAACAACGAATTTCGGATGCCGAAGGAGAAGTCTTAAATCTTGTCGAAAAGGATCGTTCTAGTAGTACTAGAACATTGTCTGACGCAAACACTGCACGAGAATCATCCTAGAGTAGATTCCATGAAAAACATAAAAAAAAACTTCATTTAATTATGCTTAATGACCACTTAAAAATAAAAAAGAAAAATAAGAACTGCAATTTTTTGTTAACATATCTTATTATGCAACTTTTGTTAAGATATTTTTACGTTAATGACATTATTTTAAGATGTTTAGTCACCTCTTGCAAATAAAACAAGACTTATATTTGATTTATAACATCAAGAATTAATTGTTTTTATGAAAGATGTATTAATTTAAAAATAATAATGGCGCACTCTTAACTTTAATTTACACTTAACGTAATATAAATTAGATAAAAGCTTCCGCATGAATACTTACACAAATCTATATGTAATTACTATAATTACACGAAAAATTATTCAAGTACAATGCCCCATTAATTTCTACCCCCTATTAACCGAATGATTACTCCCAGTCGAATGAAATCATCTTACCTTGTGTACATGCAGTATCGTCTTCTGTAGTGTGAGGTTGTTCCTTCTAAACTAGGCGCGTAACATCTATTCATTTCTCTTTACCATGGACGAAGTACCGCCGAATGATGTCCTTCAAGTGAGTGTGAATCTATACCGGATGATCGGAGAATCTGGAAGAGACAATACGAAATTACTGTACCTGTTTCGAATTTTCAATTGTGTCACTTTGACGATAGCTATCGTCTTTACAACAGCGAGTTTTGGCAACGTCCAAGGCAATTTATACATGAAATCTATGGAAGGAGCTTTAACAGCTTCGCACGTATGTTAATTAATTTACTGTTTTGAGTATATTTTAGCAGGTAGAGAATCGCTAAAATTAAGTTTTGACTTTCTTTAATTTGTTTAAGTAAAGAAGTTTGTTTCAGCAATCGAGTAAAACTGTTAACAGAGCAAAAAAAATGTGTGGAGCAATTTTTTACGTCAATAGTTTTTTCATTTTAACTGGCAAAATATGCTTGGTATCCAGTACAAAATTGCAATTGCAAATTTGGAAAATGTTGCTTATTCAACTATTAGAAAAATATAACAAATCTGGAAATTGTCAATCATGTAAATTGGAAAAAAATACTTACAATTAGAGCTATTACAAAAGTATTTTGCTTCATTTTGTGCTATAAAATGCACTTGGAGTAATAGATACCTAATAATTGGTAAACATTCCGATAAGTATAACAGAAAATAAATTGTATTTTGTGTAATAAAATAAAACATCATTTTTGGCAAAATTCAAAGCGAAATTGGTCTAAAATACTTATATAGGGTGTCTCCCGATGTAGGTCACAATAGGGCTATTGGATACAAAAATTTTTACTTGGATTTTTGTATTTGTGATATGATCCTTACTTGGTCTGAAACTTATTTTTAGTTTACCTTCGATTTCTTAATATCAAGCAGGCTTTTATAATCGCCCAAAAACTTTTTTGATGCCAGGTAAAATAGCTTTTCTGTTAGTAGTATGCCAAAGTATTACTAAGAAAAATTTTTCAAAATGAAAATTTATATGAACTTATGCAAAATTTTAGAACGATCAACCTACTTTGATTTTGTAAATTTCTTCTCATCGTGTAAATATAATCCATAAATGGACGAGGAACACCTGCAAAAATACAGTAGTCTATTTAAGTACTTTCCCACATTGCACATCTGCTTTACAAAATATTTATACAATATTGAAGGGAAAAACAGTTCAAATCTTCTCTTACATTCTTTTTAGATATCTCTCTTATAGCTTCTGAGTTATTAAGTCAAAGGATGGTGTTGCATTCAGAGCGCTCGACTTTAACAAATAGAATAGTTTAAGTTTAAAACAGAAATTAGAAATGTCAGCCAGAAATGATTTAACAATTCTTCCAAAGTGCAAATGCAAGTTTTCAAATTGCGGCATTCTGAACAATTTGCGTTTACTGTTGTTACTCCCACTTTGCATATTAAAATTACTTTTGTCAAAAATATCATGGTTTGCTTTTAAAATACTTTAATTCATTTCAAATCAATATCTCACTAAAAAAGTACTTCCAGACCTTGATCAAATACGTCTGCTTCATATATTACAAGCAAGATATTCAGAATTTAGTTTCAAAAACCAAATCCTTCTGGACGCGTACAAGATGTGATGTCAAACTATCCGGAAGCATACAGAAAGTACATCGATACATCGAAATGATGCAAAAATTTACTGTGGTAGTGCTACTATACAATGTCATGATGATAGCTTTGAGACCAGCCTTCAATGACAACTTAAGATTCATCTTCCACGCTTGGGTACCTTCTGGTAATATCGTTTGGGAAACACTGGCTCTTTTTTCTCAGTTCCACGTGGTGGCAGTGATCGTACCTATGATATTCGGTTGCGATTTTCTTTATATGTCTCTAACGCTGCACATGGTATCGCAATTGCGAATATTAAATTATGTTTTGGAGCATATGGATAGTGGTTGCGAATTGGAGTTTATTAGGGAATGCGTTAGACAACATCGGTTGATATTATCGTAAGTGTTTTTGTATATTAAATTTCTGTTGATCACGATAAAAATGCATTCTTTTTGGTAGAAAGTGTTTGGTGGAATTTCTGAAGGCCAAACAAGGTAATATAGTTTCTTTATAAAATCTTGGGCTTGGAAATTCCACAGCGTTTCCGATGGTCTTGCTTTAAATGAAATATTAAAAGATTACCGTTTTCCTATAATTGTACTTTATTGGATATATTTTTCAGGATGTTCGACCAGATAAAGAAAATTTTCTTCTGGCTTCTGATTCTTCATTATTTTCTGACCCTAGTAACTGGTTGTACACAAATGTACCTCATTATGATTGGGTAATTATACTATAATCTCTTTTCATGTAATATTTAGTGCAGTATACATATATTTTTTTGTATTTCCCTTTTGAATAATGATAACAATATTTTGATTTCCTTTTAGGAACCTCAAATCCGTTGACACATTTATAATTCTGGTGCACGTCTTCTTGGTAGTTTTCCAATTTTCATATTACGCCATTCCAATCGACGCAGTAGTTTGTGAAGTACGCTTTTGTTCCTTTAAATGGATCTAATTTCCTTGCTTATTTTTGTATCACACGTAATGTTTTCTTTTCTATTCTGGTTAAAAGGCATCAATATTCCATTTCAGCTAAAATACATATCCACGGCTATTTACATGTCGTCATGGTATGAAAGAGATGTAAAGCAGAAGAAGTTGTTAATGTTCGTCATGATGAAGTCCCAGCAGCAGAGATATTTATCGGTTGGAGGGATTATGAACATGAATGTTGACGCTTTTGGATCGGTATGATCGATTTCTGTTTTTACTTTATTTCAATGTGTAAATAGAGTGCCGTTTATGCGTCTGTTTTGCAATAATATTTTTTTCTAAATTATCATTTAAGTTGATGCAATGTTATTTCCAGGTGGTCAGAAAGATATTCTCCTTCTGTGCTGTACTAAAGAACGTCATACATGATTAGAGTTAAAATTAAGTGTATTTGAACAAATATTAATAAACATATTTTTGTAATTAATTGTTTTATTTATATTTATCTAATTTTATACAGTTTCTTTTATAAATATATAAACAGATTTATACATTGCAAAAACAATTATGAGCATTATTTGCTTTTAAATTATATATTTATTGTGCATATTTATAAATGCAGATAAAATATAAAAAATATATATAATAATATACAAATATCACTATTGACACCCATGCATATTTATAGGTTTAAAAATTGACAATATAGCAAGAAATCTTCACAAATAATGAGTTTTAAATAATATAACTCTGACACCATATATGTTTATAGCCATTCAAAAAATTCCTTAGAAATTTGATTGATTTTTACTGCGGTTCGGCTTATACAGTGTGTTAAAAAAAGGTTGTCGGATATTTTACCCAATTGTAGTACTGGTGGAAATAAACAAAAAAGTCTTAGTAAACATGGGTCCGCAATTCAACTGTTTTTGACATATAGTCGATTGCATATTGTTTTAGTACGATAAAAATTTTCAAAGAAATTCTGATCGCAATGTAAATTAAACAAATCTTTATTTAAAGTAAAACTAAAGAAATTGTTCTACATGTCCACCGTTCATTTCTAAGCACGCTTCACACCTTCTTATGAAAGATCGACGCAATCTTTCGAAAATTCCTGGAGTCCTCCGAATTTCCTCGCAACAATTTACGATTCGTTGCCTGAGTTCTTCCAAATTGTTTACAGATCGTGCGTACACAAATTGTTTTAGATGCCCCCAAACATAGAAGTCTAGAGGTGTCAGGCCAGGGGACCTAGGAGGCCATGCAGTTGGTCCACCCCGTCCTATCCATCTCTCGTTGTAATCTTGAACCACATATTTAATCTGTTAAAAAGTGGCACGTCTTCCAACAAAACGGGTAATTCATTTCTTAAAAAATCCAAGTATACTTGTCCCGTTAAACGATTAGGGAGAAATACTGGACCAATTAAACAGTCTCCAAAAATAGCAAGCCAAACATTTAGCGAAAAACGGTTTTGGTGAGTCAGTTCAACAACAGCATGGGGATTTTCATCTGCCCAGACGTGATTGTTATGAAAATTGAATATTCCGTCTCTTGTAAACCCAGCCTCGTCACTAAATAAAATCTGAGTCGCAAAATTAGGAGTTTCTGCCAGCTTTCGTAAAACCCAATGACAAAAAACCCTACGTGCATCATAATCGAGAGGAGCAAGAACTTGCACGCGTTGAATGTGGGTAGGGATAGAGCTGCTGTTCCCGCAGAATTCTCCAAATGAGAGGATGACTGACGTTCAGTTCTGCGGCAAGTCTTCGGGTGCTAATATTTAATAAAAGATGTCACTAATTCCTATGAATTTTCAAGAATAGTATCGCTTTATAACAGCGATGATGAATTAGTAGAAGAACCTGCCGATGTGGAGGACTTGTTTAAAAATTTTGTTGCTCATGTTGCTATAAACAGCGCACCATAAAATACAGGAACACACGAATAAACAATCGAATTAAAAACACAAATGAAATCTAGAATTAAAGGTATTTAAACCTATATATTACTTCATTGTTATATCATTTGTGCAAAACGTTATGTAGAATTCGTTTTGTTGTCTTGTAGCAACTCTTTGGCTTTCAACAACGTTTTGGAAACTTTTTGTTCTTGTTACAGAATACATAAAGTGAATGTTTAAAATAAATTTGTTTTATCTTGAGATGTATATTAGGTGGCATAGTTTTTTAAATATAAATGGTATATGATTAGCTTACCTAAAAATACCACAACTATTTGTAAGAAAAAAAAATTGCTAACCCTACGTATTATTCTTCTAAGTAAATAATATAAAAGATTTTATCCGCATGTTACATCCATATAAATTATAATATCAGCAACTATTTTGTTTTAATCAATTATACGTCGTGTAATATAAATCTAGATAGGTACAAAATCTCAAAAATATTAACGTAGAAGTAATGGAGTTTCAGATTTAAGTTAACTAAGGATACTTAAACAAAACCATGCATTTTTCTGGATTAAACAATTACCAGTGCTTACATGTATACTATGCTATAATTAAATAAAATTATCGAAATACTTAGGTACTTAAGATGCTCAATTAATAAATTCCCCCGCTTATTAACTCTTCATCCGTCCCGATTGGATAAAACTACATATTTTATTCCCGCGGTTACATGTGTAGTATTGTTTCGGCAGTCATTAGATCACTTCCTCTAATTTATGAACGTGGTTTTCTATACAATCTCACAATGGATGAAATACCGTCAAATGATATCTTGCAAATAAGCATAACTTTATACCGCTTGCTAGGAGAATCTGGGAAGAAGAATTCGAAGCTCTTGTATCTATTTCGAATTTTTAATTGCGTCACTTTGAGCATAGCTATAATCTTTACTGCGGCAAGTATTGGCAATGTCCAAGGTGATTTGTACATGAAATCTATGGAAGGGGCTCTAACAGCTTCGCACGTATGTTATTCATTTTATTATTTGATTATATTTTAGCAGAATCAGTAAAATTAAATTTTCTTTGAGAGATGGCTTGTTTAAATAAATATTTACAAATTTACAAAAGAATGTTTCAACATTAGTGTATCTACTTGGTTTAATTTAAAGCAATATCTCACCGAAAATTATTTTTAGACCTTAATCAAATATGTCTGCTTCATATACTATAAGCAAGATGTTCATGATTTGGTTTCCAAAACCAAATCGTTCTGGAATCGTACAAGATGTGACGCCAAATTATCCGGAAGCATACAAAAAATGTATCGTTACGTAGAAATGATGCAAAAATTCACTGTAGCGGTATTACTGTATAACGTAATCATGATCGCTTTAAGGCCAGCTTTCAACGATGACTTCAAATTTATTTTTCACGCGTGGGTGCCGTCTGAGAATATCGCATGGGAGGCTCTAGCACTTTTCTCACAATTTCACGTGGTGGCCGTTATAGTTCCCGTAATACTTGGTTGCGATTTTCTCTACGTATCGATGACTCTTCACATGGTCTCGCAATTGCGAATATTGAACCACGAATTTGAGCATATGGACGCTAATTCTGATTTGGAGTTGCTTAGGGAATGCGTTAGACAACATCGGTTGATATTATGGTGAGTAATTTGATTTTGCACGTCCAATTTAATGTTTTTGCGAATTCTAAGTCGAAGTAATGCTTGCAAAATCTCAGCTAAATTAATTTAATAATATATTTTGGTAAAATCGGTTTTGGAAAATTTAGGAATCACGTGTTTCTAGTTTCGAATCTTTTGGAACTTATCCATATGGTTTTCGGTACTCCATAGCGTGTTTTGGTTCTGCTTTAAATGAAAAAAATTGAGCAAATTA
Source organism: Cetonia aurata (assembly GCA_949128085.1). Classification (NCBI taxonomy): domain Eukaryota; kingdom Metazoa; phylum Arthropoda; class Insecta; order Coleoptera; family Scarabaeidae; genus Cetonia; species Cetonia aurata. Next base: position 29,978,368 of record OX421885.1, read on the forward strand.
ATTCTTTTGAGCTGAAAATGTTTCTGGAAGGTCTGAAGTCCATATCTTAATAACAACAAATTTGTTTTGTTAAATCAATCATAGTATCCTCAATTAGCAATTTATTTTTAAATGATGTTTCTTCTGATTTCACCACCTTTGTTGGAGTGGGTGATGTAGTGACATCGTATGGATACGATGAAATACCTTTAATAAAAATAATTAACAATACATCTATCTTTAAAGTTGGAAAAGTTGTGCCAGTATACATATAAAAAAGGTTCAATGCATGATGTAAATAATTACAGTCTAAGTTCATTGCCAGCTTTTTTCAAGATTTTTGAAAGATTGCTAACAAGAGACTTATACATTATTTACTGAAATATAACTTTTTACCTCTCAATCAGTTTGGTTCCTTGTCTAGAAAAAATGGGGAAATTGCAAGTTGGCGAGTTCACTGACAATAGTGGTAAAGCACATTTACTAGGATTCGTTCGCTTCATTAATGAAAACAAAATTTTGAATCAATTCCTATGCTCCACAGAACTTATTGAACATACAATAGGACAAGATATTTTTAACTCTATTCCGTTATACTTTGAAAAATTAAAATATCATGGCAGCTTTGTGAAGGAATTTGCACGGATGGCAGTCCATCGTAGAGGTTGGCTCTATAAAAAAATTTGTTACACATAAAAAGAAGAAAACCTAAATGTTATGTCTAGGCACTCTTTTTTACACAGCGAATCCCTGGTTTCAAAAATGTTACCGGAAACATTAAAACTTGTTCTGAATGAAGTGATGATATGGCAAACTAATTCTTTTGGGCTCAAAATGTTTTTTGGTTTCAAAAATATTATATTAATAATGAATTGTTACCCGTTTTTTTTTAAACGAAATTTGGTGTGCTAAAATTGCATATTTAGCCCATATATTTAATTACTTAATAGCGTTAACACAAGTATTCAAGGAAAAAAATAAAAACATTTTGAAATCCACTGATAAATTGTCAGCATTTCAAAAAAGAATATCTATTTGGAAAAATCGGATGTGTTTCCTTCACTTCGTAATAAACACATAGAGGCAATTATTTTTGTTATAACAGAACATTTAACTCTAATTGGAAGAAACAAGTTCCCTTTCTTAAATATAGAGAGTTATGATTGGATACGAAATGCATTTGTTATAGTTAATACGTCGACCTGTGAGTTTTCATTACATGCAGAAGAACAATTAATTACCTTGTCAAGGGATGGTACTCTAAAAATTAAACTCAATTAAATAACTCTGGAGCAATTTTGAATTTCTTTTTGTTCGAGACGAATATCCGAAAACTAACAAACGTGAAAGATGAACTAATATAGATGTTGTATAATGCATCTATAACTTTTAATATTAATAAGAGCATGTTTCGCACAACTTTTTACTGGTTTCATGATCTTAATTGTCTTAATGGTTTTGGTGTTTGCAAATTTTCCTTCTGATCAAAAGTGTTCCGGGACTTTGAAAAGGTTAAGAACCACTGACGTCTAGATATTTGAAACTGTTGAATTAAGTGGTTTTTCTATTATATTGCATTGAATTTGATTTGAATTTCGACAAATCCTTTTCCAGGATGTTTGATCGGATAAAGAATATTTTCTTCTGGTTGCTGATTCTCCATTATTTTGTCACGCTCATTACTGGTTGTACACAAATGTATCTCATCATGGTTGGGTAAGTATATACAACCTCTTCCCGATTGTTACATTTTGTAGTAACAGCTTTACAAAATTAAAGATGGAAGAGGCACTTTTAGATCAATCCCTTGTAAAGTCCATTTAGAAAAATGAACAATTCTTTTTATTTTAAAGGAATACCATATCAGTGGATTCCCTTATAATTCTAGTACATGTCTATCTGGTGGTTTTCCAATTTTCATATTACGCCATTCCAATTGAAGCAGTAGTAGTTGAGGTAAGCAGAATTTGTTAAAATATGTACCTAACTGTATGCAATATATTTTTTCACAAGCAAACCTTTTTCTTTTATCCTGATCCATTGCAGAAGAATTTCATTTCAGTTAAAATACATATCGACAGCTATTTATATGTCAACGTGGTATGAAATGGATATAAAGCAGAAGAAATTACTGTTGTTTATCATGACGAAGTCCCAGCAGCAGAAATATTTATCGGTTGGAGGCATTATGGAGATGAATGTCGATGCTTTTGGATCGGTGCGTCAAACTTTTTACTTTGTGTTTGGCGAAAATTAGATGTTGGTACATAAAATATCATTTAATCTGATGTAATGTTATTTTTAGGTGGTTAGGAAAATATTTTCTTTTTGTGCTGTATTAAAGAACATTATACGCGATTAGATTTGGAACTACAGGCTTTTCAACAAATATTGTTAAATGCTTTTTGTTAATAGGATTATTTAGCTTAGGAAATGTTTTAAGGATTTAAATACAAGCACACTTATATACATAAGATTACAATTTAAAGATAGACTTTTATGTCATACCAATTATATATATTACTTTATTTAATTTATTATATATCAGTAATCACTTTGGTTTTATCAAAGATGTTATGTAAATATTCATATATGTATTAAAACCCTTAAGAGAAACCATCAATGATTGTGAATTAAACAATACTCACATCGTAATGTGAACTACCTCCAATTAAATGCAATTATTTATGTATTTCGTCTTATTAATTTCCTCCCCACCTATTATTTCTTTGATTGGCTCAAGTTGGGTGAAGGTATTTTACCTTGTTCATATGTAGTATCATCTCTGGAATTGTAAGGTTGTTCCCTTCAACATACGCATATAAATTTATTCCTTTACACCATGGATAAGATAAGGTCGAACGATATCCTGCGAATAAGCATAAATTTGTACAGTTTGATCGGAGAATCTGGAAGGGATACCTCGAAATTGTTGTATCTATTTCGAATTTTTAATAGCGTCACTTTGGTCGTAGCTATAATCTTTACTAGTGCAAGTTTCGTGCATGTCCAAGGTGAAATGTATATGAGGTCTATGGAAGGCGCCCTAACAGCTTTGCACGTATGTTAATTTTTCTTTTTAATTGTTATGTATATTTTTGGAGATACAGAGTCGCTAAAATTAGAACTTGTTTATTCAAGTAAAGGAGGGATTGTTGTGAACTTAATAAAAAGACTGTTTCAGTATTATTTTCTATCCTATCAAAAATTGAATCATTATTAGATGAACTCTAACAAATAAACGATGCTTGTTAATCAATTTAAACCATGGAATTTTTGAGAATTTGGAAATTCACTTATTAGAAAAGTAATTTATTTTAAGTCTGTGTCCATGACGTGAATTTGAAATTTATTTAGAACTACTAAAGAAGTGTTTTGCTTTATTTTATGCCATAAAATACATTTGGAAGAATAATTGGTCCATATTAATGGTTCCAGTAGGTGCCAAATAATAAAATGTAATTTGGGTAATCAAATCAAGCAGTCATTTCTGCAAAATTTTCTTTATTTATTTACCAGGAAATCAAAAACAAGATACTAAACTAAGCAAAGGCAAAAACAGATTCTCACCTAATCAAAAAATAAGGAAAACTATATCTTGCGGCAGAAAATAAATCAAATTAAAAGTTAAACAATATTACAAAAACATTATTTCAGATACAGGTAATACGACTGTGATCCAAAAGAAATTTGGGAAACATAAAAAAAACTACAAAAGTAAAGATAAAAAATAGCAAAAAATGAGGTGGAGTGGACAAGGCTCCAACCCAAATCAAAAGCTAAAAACGATGATAGAAACACAAGACTACCGGCTCCTGATGACGATCCTCAACTTATTTTTCATAATGTTTTTGTTACAATTGAGGACTTCTAATTGTGTTGTAAGACAATATTGTGTCCCCTCTCATATAAATAATAATTGCTCATTTACGTATAATATAAAAAAAATAATGGACCAAGCACGGGTCCCCACGGAACACCTGTGGTAATCTACTTGTAGCTACTTTTACACTTGTCTATCCTCAACCTTTTTTGCTTATCAGATAGATATTTATCTGCTGAAACGGAGCTTAATCCATACCTTCAAACCTTATCAATTCGAATTGACTGGTTCACCGTTACAAAGCCTTTGGAAAGGTCCAAGAACGAAACAAAGTGGACTTACTTTTGTCGAAATTATTTTATACTATATTTCAGATGTAGCTTTATTTTTAATAAAACAGAATTGATATTCAGATAATATGAATTAATTTTTAGAAATTTGTACAATTCACCGTGTAAAGTTTTTTCAAATGTTTGCATTTTGGAAGTTACTGATATAGGTCTGCAGTTTGCAATACATGTTCTATCCCCACCCTTGTAAATAGACACCACCTCGGGACTTTCCAGGGCTTTCGGCCACACTGCCTATCCTAATGATAGATTAAAAGCATGTTCTACATGGGGGAGTTGCTAGGTAAACGGCCATCGTTTTTAAAATTTTCATTTTGATCAGGTCGATTCCACCAGACCTGTCCTTAAGCTTATATATCGCTTGGAGAGAGAGGGAGCTTCTAAAGTCGCTATTTGTTGAAAGTTAGATTTGATTGTGTAATTTCGAGAGAATTTCACCAAAATATCATACATTCATCATCATAGTATCATCATTTCTTCTGCTGTTACCCAATTTTTTAATACTAATAATTCTCCATAGTTCTTTTGTATCATTGATATTTATATATATATCATATTTAAATTTAGCATATCTATGACTTTATCCAAAATGTTTACATATATCTAATATTTATCTTTAAGATTTATAGAGGCTGATTCCTTCTATCAAAGTATGTAGGTATATACAATATTTCTTTTGTTTTACATGAATTAATAATAAGTCCACTTCTTAATAGGTTTCACGTTGATCTGAAATATTTTTTTTCCAAATTGGTGCCTAACGAAATCTTAAACAACAATAAGTTGTTTAACTAAGTTGTTGAACTATTCAATAGTATCTTAAATCTGAAAAGAAAAAGTAAAAAAGAAATCAAATACAACAAGGCATAAGGGTAGGTTTTGCAAATGGTTTTAAGTCCATTTAAAATACCAAGTAGTGACATTATTTAAAAAACTGTCTGTACATATTTAGAAATAATAATTAGATATTTATTCGACTAAAAAATCCAAATATATGCAAAAAATTAATCTACTGTATCAAAAAAATATATTTGCAGACCTTGATAAAGTACCTGTGCTTCATATACTACAAACAAGATATCCAGATGCTAGTTTCTAAAACTAAATCGTTTTGGAACTATACAAGACGTGACAATAAGCTATCGAGATGCTTACGGAAAACACATCGCTACGTAGGAATAATGCAAAAGGTCACTTCAGTGCTGACACTCAACAATCTGATAATGATTTCTTTGCGACCCGCTGTTGATAATAGTGTTACATTTATATTCCACGCTTGGGTCCCTTCTGGTAATATTGTTTGGGAGGCAATTGCCCTTTTTTCCCAATTTCATTTGGTGATCATGCTGGTTCCTATAGTTCTGGGGTACGATTTTCTTTACATGTCTTTGACCGTCCACATGATATCGCAACTTCGCCTATTGGGTTACGAATTGGAACATATGGATCGTAATGCTGAATTGAAGTTGATCAAAGAATGTATTGGACAACATCGATTAACTCTATCGTAAGTTTTATCTTTTTTACAAAAAGTATGATGTGAAGTTTCTGATCTTAAGTCTTGGGAGTAAGTTTTTGTGGTTTACAGGATCTTGAAACTCCACATATTTTTTTGTCGCAGTTGCAATTTCGATTTGACTTGTGACTTTTGCCTTCTTGCAGGATGTTTGCCCAGATAAAGAAGATTTTCTTTTGGCTATTGTTATTCCATTATTTAGTCACCCTTATAACTGGATGCACGCAAATGTATCTCATTATGGTTGGGTGAGTTTTCTTCCTTATTTCAGCTTACATTCAAATCAAGGTGTTCTATATTATATCTACTTATAAATAAATGATTCTTGTAGACATAGCAAATATATGGACCTGTTTATAACTACAATGCACGTCTTTATGCTGGTCTTCGAATTTTCATTTTACGCCATCCCAGTTGAAGCTGTGGTTATTGAGGTATGTGAATTTTATTTTAAAATTATTTAGAAGTTAACTTCCATAGATCGTCCATTTTTTGATGGCTCGCATTAACATGATCCATTTCAGTTAAAGCATATATCGACATCTATATATATGTCTTCATGGTACGAAAGGGATATGAGGCAGAAGAAGCTATTGCTGTTCATAATGATGAGGTCGCAGCAACAGAGGTATCTATCAGTTGGAGGTCTTATGGACATGAATCTTGATGCCTTCGGATCGGTATGTCAAAATTTATAAATTGTACCGTCTATATTAATAATATTAATTATTTCCGAAGTAAATTCCAAGATTCCTATACGTCAATTTTAAAAATTTCTATGTTTTTATAAAGGTAACATTATTTCTAACGGACTTAGTCATATTTCATCTTAAAATATTTGGAATAACAATATTTGCTTTTAAAATTTCAGGAAATATGTTCATACTGCCTTTACTCAAATTCTCCTTTTCTAAAACGAAAATCCTTGCGTACTAATTTTTTTTGCAACTTTTTCTGAGTGAATCAATAAATCCTTTTTGGATGGCTTGAATCAATAAGTGTCACTCTGTTCTCGCAATAGCACTGTGTTAACTTGGTGATGTTGGCAACTAGCATGGGTGTTCCCTGAGGTTAAATCATGGACCCTACTCTTTTCATTCTGTACGTTAATGTATCCTATGCGAATAATTTTGCTTAACAATAATTGTGCGGAAGTCAGTTTGGAAACCAATAATATCGGAAGCACTGTCGCCTGTTTGAAAGACCATAATTTACATTTTAATATCAGTAAAACGCTTATTGTTCGCTTCCACCACTGGCAGAGCAATGTTGAACCAAGTAGGATGACCATTGAAGATGAGATATTAGAATCTGCAATAGGATGTAAATTAATTTCTTGGGTTATATTTTGATTAACATCTTAGTTGGAAACGTCACTGTAAAAACATATTTACCAAACTCAGTTCCATAACTCATGTGTTTCATAACTGACGAACTTTGACGTTGAGGAATTAGTTTCGATTTATTATGCTCGGTTGGCTAGTATTGCATAAATATCATTCTCTCTTTTAATCACTACCTATGTTGTATTTTATAATTATTAATACCTAACATACTTACATTAAATTTCAGGTGGTCAAGAAAATATTTTTGTTCTGCGCTATATTACGGAATATTATACACTAATGAATACCTTTTACCTATGTAATATCTACCAATAAATGTTAATGTAAAAAATAATTTCAAATATATTTTTAAAACGTTATTGGAGCTGTTCTTTATAATAACTTTGCTAACCTTACTTTGTGATAAATAATAAAAATTGTTACTCCATAATTTGAAAATATTGGACCTAATTTTGAAGTCCTTTATCTACTGTGTGAGTCTTAATTAATGTAAGGTACAAATGTAGCAAGCAGATGAACAAAATGCACCAACATGCTGGAATATTTCACGGAAATTTCAATCATTTGATTCAGAAAAAGAATGAGAACATTTTTTTGATTTTTGGGATAAGAGGCTGTTAATTCATAAAGGGCCTTTTTTTCATTTTTAAATGCTCATTCTATATACGGTAAAACATAAATTGCGTTCAAGGGGTCTTAAGCTCATTTTAAAGGATCTTTCAAAAGTATACAGGGTGTTTCCTAACTTTGCTGACAAAATAAATGAGGATACCCTTCACCAAATTTTAAGACGAATATCTGGTATAAAATTTTTTCGAATGTCGCTTCGTTTTCGAGATACAATTGTTTTTTTTTTATTTCTTTTTATTTTATTCATTAATACCAAACGATATTCTATTGACATTTGTTAAACATAATAAAGGATTAGAGCATTTTACTTTTGGTAAATTTTAAACTTTATAATTCGTTAATTGGCAGAGATCTGAATAAAGAGTACCTTAATTTTGCAAAAATCGGTAATACGGACTTGTTAAATAATCGAAATTCTTATCGCTTATGATGTAAAAATTAATTTTAGGGAAATTACATTTTCGAGTTTTCTTCCTCAAGTTGTGGGTTTCTAACTGTAAGTGGTTGGCCGCCTATTTTTTTTTTTTGCAAAGCTACCTGTTTTCTCTAACCTGAGATGCAATATTGTAAATGTTTCCGGACATGGTACTCGTCTTTCCATTTGCTAAACAACGTACATGAAATGAATTTGAGCTATTTCTTGATTGGTAAACGAAAAGCAGTACAAATAACTTGGAAAACAATTCAAATGAATATGTATTTGAGAAATGTTAAACAAGAGAGAAATGTCACAAAGAAAAAAAAATTACCCCTGTATCTCGAAAACAAAGCGACATTCAAAAAAATTTTATATCGGATTTTCGTCTTAAAATTTGGTGAGGAGTATCTTCATTTATTTTATCAGAAAGGTTAGGAAGCACCCTGTATAATAATAAAAAAAATATCATACGGTATTCTTTGACTCTATATATAAATATATTTCCTTTACAAAAGAAATTATCGTTAATAAGGACTACACGTACAATCATCTGTATTAATCCTGAAACACATCGACCAGTTTACTTCTACCACACTTATTATTGGAAAGAAGGGGTAGATTTTCTACCTCGTTAATTTAGCTAAACTTTTTCTGTATAGATAGATAATACATGATTTCACTCAGACATCTTTCGCCTATCGAACGCTACAGTCGACTTAGTTATTCTCCTGATATTCCCTTGTTAAAATGGATCACATACCACAAGATGACATCTTGCGAATAGCATTGAATCTATATAAGATGTCCGGCGAACGTATGAAGTATTCTTCGAAGAAATTAACACTATTCCGTTTATTTAATTGTTTAGTATTCGCTGTGAATGTCATAGTCACCATTGCGAGTTTCAAAAACGCCCAAGGCGAAACTTATATGAAATCCATGGAAGGCAGTACGACCACAATTCACGTAAGAAACCGCAAAAACTGCAATTACACCTTTAACCATAAAAAAATTCCAGATATTTGCGAAATATATCTGTTTTCTATATTACAAAAGCGACATTGAAGATTTATTTGATTCGATGAAATCTTTTTGGAATCATCGGAAATGTGGACGTAGATTTTACCAGAACATTCGGGCGATGCATCGTAACATTGGGAACTTGCAAAAAATGATTATGATGTCTGTAATTTTCGTTATAGCAATGTTCGCTTTAAGACCTGTAGTTTCTGAAGGTGGATTTATATTCAACACATGGACGATGGACGATTGTATTGTTTGGGATGCCACAGTTCTTTTTGCCCAATATTATATGCTAATCCTTATACTTCCAACGGTGTTCGCTTATGATTCCGTATATCTGTCATTTTCTGTTCACGTGATATCGCAGATAAAATTATTGAACTATGAATTGGAACATATGGAAGTTGATGAGAGTTTCTGTGCGAAAATATGTGAATGTATAAAGCACCATCAACTTCTGCAGGCGTAAGTGTTTTTTCTTTTTTTGTATATATTTTGTGAAGGGGAACTAAAAGGGGTTTGGGCAAAATTTTTGAAATTTAGTGATAGATGGAAGATTTGATGATACTTGACATTTACCTGAAAAAAAAAAAAATAATCTCCCGCTCTATAAATGTGGGATACAAAATAATATTTTTTTAGAAAATTTTAAGTGATAATAGTGTCAGAATAGTCAATATGACAACTTGAACAACAACGATTCTCATTAAATGATCGAAAATTTAACGACCTCACACAGGTCAGGACCTATATCTTAAAATACTAATTTCTCTCAAATTTCCAAAATAATTCCAATGAATTTTTCGTTAAAAAATGTAAACTATGCTACGTCATACATCAACCCTGCTATGTTAATTCTTTTATCTTGGTCATAAATTTAACAATTCTGGTACTTGTTTAAGAAGATATCTTGGCAATTAATAGAGCTACCAAGTTGGACAAAATCTATAAATGCTCACCATATTGAAACAAAAGTTTTGAGTTAAGTTGGGCGTTGAATAAACAAAAATTAAACAGTCTCACACAGATTTTGATTTATATGTTTGAATACATCAGGACCATTTTAATTTTTCGTTTCGCTGCCATCTTTTTCGACCAAATCTCCAAAATAATTCTAATGAAATTTTCATCAAAATATGTAAATCGTGTTTTAGAACTTTAATTATTTCGCTTTGGTCAAGAAAATTAATAATTCTTGTGCACATTTTACACGAAATCTTGACAATTAATAGAGTTAGCAGCAAGTTGGCCGAAATCTTTAAATGCTCACCATAACGAGACAAAGATTTTGAGTAAAGTTGGGCGTTGAATAAACAAAAATTAAATAACCTTACACAGATTTTCATTCATATCTTAGAATACATCAGTGTCATCTTAAATTTTTCGTGTTTGTGCTGTCCTTTTCAATCTAATGTTCAAATCTTTCGTTTTTGGTTAAAAATTTAATAATTTTGTGCTTAGTTTATACAATATCTTGGCAATTATTAGAGTTAACGTGTTGGCCAAAAATCTTTGTTTAAATGCTTAGCCTAGTGAAACAAAGGCTTTTGTTAAAGTTGCGGTTTACTTAAAATGGTAGGAAATATGATTTTTCTCTGCAGTTTTCATTTAAATCTGAAACAAGTTGATGTGGGCAAATTTAAAAAAAAAACATTGTTTGTTGTAGCATATTTGAAAATATGAAGCGAATTTTTTTCTGGTTATTGCTGTTCCATTATATGGTGACTTTATTAACCGGATGCAGCCAAATGTATATTATTATGACTGGGTAAGTTGAGAGTATTGTTTATTATATCTAGAATAAACAATATATATGTCTAGTATTGAAAAGCAATTTTTCGAATCAACAATTGAAATATTACACGAGAAAAGATATTTTTTTTTTACTCAAGTCTTAATACAAAACCTATTTTTTTCTTAATGTTTACAGAAACACCAAATTGATCGACCTATTATTAACTGCTGTGTATATTTGGTCATTACTATTGCAATTTGCTTTCTACGCTTTTCCAGTAGAAGCAATTGTATCTGAGGTAAATTAATTATTATTAAATTGCCGAAAATATGCCAGAAAAGTTTATCAGAAATGGTTAATTCTTATTCTCAGTTACAGCGCATAGCAACAGCTATCTACATGTCGACATGGTTTGAGAGAAATGTTGACCAAAAGAGGTTACTTCTATTCATGATGATGGCTTCACAAAACCAGAAATATTTATCAATTGGAGGTATGATGGATATGAATGTTGACGCTTTTGGATCTGTAAGTTTTTCCTTTTTGCGGTATTGATTGTGCACTGAATAAGTTAATAAAATTTTCAGGTTATCAGGAAAGTTTTTTCCTTCTGCGCTATATTAAGAAATGTTTTAGAAGATTAGTGTGATGAATAAAAAAAGTATGTCGTTAGCACTAAAGGATTTAATTTCTGCTGAAAGTTTCTGAGAGTTATAACTTTTAAAATATTTGTGTTCAGAAAAATGAAATTAGAACATTAGATGTGGGACGTATACAATGCGCATGCGGTTGCTGTGCTAATTTAATAGTATAGGAAATAACGAAATATTAAAGACAAAATAGCTATTGGATTATTATTGAGTGTAATTGTCAATATTAAATATTTAATTCATAAAGTAAATAATATTACTTCAGTTATTTTATTTAAAAACAAGATTATTATTAGACGAATTACTAAAAAACAAGTCGTGTTTTTTTTTTAAGTCGTAAAAGTGAAAGAAAGTATTTATAATCAAATAAAAAGTTGTCACTAATAATACATAGAACCAGAAGAAGTGGACTTGTTGTTACAGGATGTGCTCTTTTGCACATTTTGAGTTGCACAAGATCTTCTTTTTCTTCCATAGGCATCTATCAGTGGAACCACTTTTCGTACTGTTTAATTGCTGCCGTTCGTAATGAAATTTCTTTCTTGTTGTTTACATCTTCTTGCAGGAGAAATTTTATCAGCCAAACGTCAAATTGAGGTCTGTCAAAAGACAAGAGACAAACACACTAATCATTATTACTATATTAAGGTCAACTATTTAATATTTTACCTAGAAATAATATGCAATAATATTACCTAGCATACAAACTCTGCGGAACCCCATGTTTTGTGGCTATTTTGTAAAGTAAGAACAATGCCAATGATACTTCTAAGGTCCCCTCTTCCTTTGTCTACATGATGATCGTAAATTACTGATTATTATCGTTTACAATTTCATCTTCTTGATTTGTCTCTTCTTACCCCACAAGTTTTAGTAGATCCTCTTCATCATGGATATTTTCAATGGTTTCAGCTGGCTATGAGCTGGTCTTGAGTTCAACTCGAGCTCAATTCCAAACACTGCCTTGTAGGGTGATTGTTTGATTCCCTAGTGAAGATATTTTTTTCATGAACTGAACATATCATTTCGTTGTGGCATTGTGTTTCAACCAGACAGCAATCATGTTTTCAACATCTTGACTGGCACGCTCTACTGACCCTTGGCCCTGACTATGTCTCGGTTTTCCATGAATAATCCCCCCTATTACGTCAGGATTATGCTGTTAAGACAATTTTTTTCTTTCCTTAAGGTTTTGGCTTGCGGACATTCAAAACGTAGATTTATTTGGTTCAAGACAAATTTATTTAAGGTAAGCATGCGTTTTTCTGTGATTCACAGAGTTTGTTTGGCCTAGGAAAAACTATTTTAACCAAACGCACTTAGGACGAACTAGTTTGTGCTAAGATAAACTTGTACCAAAGCCTAAAATTAAATTGCTCAAACAATTACATCTTTATGCGAAACAAATTTGTTATTCATTAAAAAAATGTTGCTTTGGAACGTGGCATAAACAATAAGTACTTATCATGCTTATCTCTCATCAGTTTTTATGTGCTTATTACTTAGTGACATTATGATATTTAAAAGTTCTCTTGGAGGCAAAAGACTTCTGAATATGACTTTTTTTATTTCCCACCTGTATATTATTTCACTGTTCACTTCTCTGCTTGCCTTTTTATTGTAAATACTTTAGAAGTTATAAACGCTGTCGGTATATCAAAACAAATCAAAAACTCTTGTTTATCAACTTTATTTATTTGTATTAGTTTTCTCTATTTTATAACATATACGTAAGTAAATTTTATCTGTTTATACACGAAAAATATTTACCTATTCCTAATAAGTACAGAACTTACAGTTTACTAATTATTTCATGCAAATTCCTTTTACTCATTTCTTATTACATAATTACACTCATTTCTACACCCTAGTAATTGCGATGCCTGCACTTTACGGAATCAGCCAAATTAGTTCGTCAGTCACAATTTCTTGCTCGTTATGAGCATTTCGCTCCTAAATATGGATCATATCGCACGAAACGACATCCTTCAATACGGATTAAACGCCTATAAATTACTCGGTGAAAATATGAAAGGTGGTTCTACTTTTAAGCTAAATTTATTTCGAACATTTAATTGTCTGATATTCGGTTTGAATTTAATATTTACGGTAGCAAGTTTCGCCATAGTTCAAGGCGAGGACTACATCAAGTCTATGGAGGGCAGTATAAGTGTTATACACGTATGTAAAACTTCTTTTTTTGACGTCAAAAACTTATCCGAAATCATTTTAGACGCTGGTAAAATATGTATGTTTCCTTTATTACAAGGAAGATATAGTAAAATTGCTGGATAATCTAAAAGTGTTTTGGGACCATAAGAAATGCGGCCACAAATTGTATACTAGTATCAGTAATGTGCATCAGAGCATTGGAAAGATGCAAAAAATCATCTTGGTCATAGCGGGTTGCATGAATTCGACGTTCCTCTCAAGGCCAGCGATCGGCGATAAGCAAAGATTCATTTTCTACTGCTGGGTGCCTTATGGTTCCACGATCTGGGAGACCATATGCCTCTTCGCGCAATATTGCTTTACATTGCTGATAGTTCCTGTCGTGTTTGCTTGCGATGCAATCTATTTTTCGTTCTCAATACACGTGATTTCACAATTGCGATTGCTGAACTGGGAATTTGAAAATACGCCCCATGAAAATGGCGATGAAAAGATAAAGGATTGCATAAACCATCACCAATTAATTTTAGAGTGAGTTAATAACTTAAGCACATATTTATTTACATCATGACGTGAATTGAAATGATTCAGCTTTGAAAATATGTTTTACTTCGAATTTTCTGATAGTGTTTATTTCTTATCTCACATTGTAGGATATTCGATAGCATGAAGAAAATTTTTTACTGGTTATTGTTTTTTCACTACTTCGTGACCTTGATTACTGGATGCAGTCAAATATATATGATTATGGTTGGGTAAGTGCAGAATTCTTTTTGAACTTGATTGTCATTGTCCTATACATTTTGGGGTTCAAACCGCGACATAAAAGAATATAATATAAGAAGAAATAACAACCCTGAAGATGTTTCGCATAAGTAAAGACGAAACGTCGGCCAGAAGTACTTTCGCGACGCGGTTCCAACCCGAAAATCTGGTGGTGTATAGATTTTCTGAGTTGTTTGCCAAATTTACATGGTGCAGAACAGAACTTGAAGACAACACTTTATCATCTGAGCTAGAAAAATTCCTGGTTTCACCGCTAATTTTATAAATGACGTGTCGACTGCTTTAAATGATACAGAATATTATCAGAAATGCCTAAGATGTAGGATCCTTCAATTTGTTATGCTAACCCGGCTAGTGATAATGTTGTTTTTAATGTTTGATACTTCCCTTAGAATTTTACGTATTTGTTTTTTGTTACAGTTATCTTTAAAACTTATCTTTTATTTCATCTGTTTACAGGAACGTTAAATCAATAGATTTATTAACAACTATGCTATATATTGGAGCACTTTTTATACAGTTTGCTTATTATACCTTTCCAGTGGAAGCAATCGTTTCTGAGGTAAATTATTTTAAATGCTTTAAGGGAGAAACAAAAATTTTTTGAACCTGAAAAGAATTTTAAGAAGGATATACCATTATTTATTATTTCACCCTAAATTTGTTAACAAAGTTTTTTACCTGATTGACAATTTTCAAAACTAAATTACAATTTTTAATTAATTTTTAAGTGGTGATTAGGCATATTAAGTTTTTTTTTATGTTTTTCATGGAATCCAGTTTATCTACTCCCGGAAATAAGATCTGTCATAAAATATGTATCTCTCTCCGTAAAATCAGAAATTCTATAAACAAAAAAGAAAAAGGTTTTTCATTTACAGCAAAATCTTTCTTTTTTTCATATACTCTTTTCATTCTATTTCATTTGTCATTCTTTAATTACAAAACAGAAGAAATGCATTTAGAGCAGCAATGTTAAAGCCGTGCTTTGATTAATATACTAACAATCAAAAATGCTTCTTAGATGTAATTTTCAAATATACTAAGATTATTTATTAACATGTCGAATACCGTTTAAGCTTTGATGCGCTTGATATGTTTACTCAAAACATTTTCAGCTACACTACATATCGACCACTATTTATTTGTCACATTGGCTCGAAAGGAGTTTAACACAGAAGAAATGGTTACTATTTACGATGATGAGATCCAATCGACAAAAATATTTATCTATTGGTGGCTTCATGGATATGAACGTGGACGCTTTTGGCTCGGTATGTTTTACTGAAAGAAACAGAATCTTAAATGAACCGCGAAATCGTAATGTGAACATGTTTGTTTTGGTTTTAAATTCATGTCCATCATGCTAATTGAAAGTGTGATAAATAGTTTAATTGTTCTGGTGATTAATTCGATAAAAATCAATATTGAAATCATGATCCAAATATTTAATATTTAAGAAACAGTTGAATCGAGCATTTCTCACAGTGTTCTAACGCTATTTTTGCAAAATAGTATAGTATTATGACATCTTGTATTGAAATGCGATAGGCTATATATTGTGACTTGATTGGTTTCTGTTTTATTTTCAGATAATTAGGAAGATCTTCTCGTTTTGTGCAGTACTAAGGAATGTATTAGATAACTGATTAAAGTTGGTTTGTTTTATGTTCCGCAGTAAATCATTTTAAATTTGGTTGTTGTATGATTTTTTTTAAATGGGTAAATTTGTGCTGAATTTTTGCTTTAAGTTTTGACACTTTTTCAATTCGAAAGTGTAGCCGTAATTTTCGGACACGCTGTATAATGGTTGCGAGAAATTCATTCGGTTTCGAACGCTACCCTATACGGTCAACAGTTCTGCAAATTTTCTATTTTCCAAGTTAAATATTTTTAGAGTGACATAAGTTCAAAGTTGATCTGTCAAAAATTGCAAATATTTAAAAAATGGTTGAAAATAACAACATAGTTGTTTTATCAAACTTACTTTAAAATTGAACGAGGAATTAAAAAGTGTAATAATATATAGGGTGTTTCATTTAAAATAGAAAAGTTGACAGTCACTTCCGGTATAACCGGATGCGTCAGATTATTAAAAATATTTTAGTTCAATAGCCCACGTCAGCTTTAGTATACTGCAAAATTTTCAGAATTTTCCAATGTATACTCTTTCATATATCGATCGATGTATAGTTAAAAATATTTTTGGCTATGATGCATGGTTATTATTAAAAATACTTTAATACCCTTTGCCCCTTCACCCCAATCTGAAGAGACGTATTCTAATATACTGTAATGCATTTTATATTCTGTAATATATTGACTTTTCCCTTTTGAAATTGGATATGGCAAAAAAGCTAACATTGTATGTTGAGAGTAAAACAAAAAATTAAGGCATATATTTATTTATAACGATTTTATTTACTATTTTTTTATATCAGTAAAGATTATTATAAACTAAACAAACGATTGCATTTTTTTCTTATATGTACTTATAAAGTTACCATAAATTATCTTCCTTAATTCCTTACCGAGTCATTACCTGGCGATACCTATTGATTGTTCATGTCCATACACAGATAAAAATACGGAGTTGGATTTAACACCGTTTCAACACTTTTCCGGTGTTCCCTCGCGACCATCCGTTCAAGGAGCCTCCATTTAAGAGTTAAATATTTTACACCTCAACGGAAGAAACGTGGAGGCAATTTCATCCTAGAAACTGTGAATTTCCTCCAATAAGGAGGATGTTTCTCCTCTTACGAAGGTAAAACACACCGCTGGGGGGTTAATGGGAGCTACTGAAATCCATATCAGAGGTAACTACCTCCTTAATAGATGAGATTACCACCGCCAAAGAGAGATTCTAACTCCATTTGAGAGTACATTCCCTCCTTGACAGACGAAAATGCCTCCGTTACGGAAACTATTGTTCCATGACGGTGCTATTGAAATCCATATCGGAGGTAACTTTTTCCGAAATAGAAGAAATTACCTCTTTTAGCCAACGTTTTTAATTCCATATCAGAATTAATTGATTTCATAGCGAAGTTACTGGAAACCAAAACGAAGTACCTTTTATACGATATCAACCATGTGTAAACATCATATAGATATTACATAGTCACAATTACCGATCACAATTTACATTGAGTAAGAAGTACAAAGATTATGAAACAAGCGTAGCGCCATCTTTACGACAAAATCTATAGTATCATATTTATGTAGCTAAACGAATTATCAGTATTATGATATTCCTACTATATAGATATAAAACTAGCCAGCATTCATTTCATTTCATCTCATTATTAATGCGGTTTCCAGTTATGTATAATAATCAAAGTAAGGTGACTGTTGCTAGCACCTAATCAAATAAACACAACACCTTTTGATATTCTGATACTTTATGCGTAAATATATATTATATTTCTTGTCTGCGGTTTCCGTTCATACACGATGTGTATCTGTACATACAGAACTATACGTGTTATGGCTAAACAATAAAAGGAAGGGTTTCTGCTATTTGACGCCATTTTCAAGTGGCTCCCTCATACAACGTTTACGCATGTGTTCATCGACGACCATTAACCGAACTCCACTTTGGACAAAAAAAATTCCCGACAGGATTATTTTTCTCCTGTTCGGTGTAAAACTGATGGAAATAAATACGCAACTAAAACTATGTATTGTATTCAAAAAAATAACTCCGATAAAAACGCAATATTACATGAATCGGATACATTTAACAGCGTTTAGTAGTTGAAATAAGAATAACCCTGATATGGAGAGAATATAATATGCAATGAATACATTTAACTGCGTTTGGGAGTTAGATATACAAATATCCGTAGCGGAAATAATAAGAAGGATGTTTTCTCCGTGTTGAAGTTAAAATATCACGGAGGACATTGTGAGCCTCCGTTTCGGTGGGGATTTTGTCCGAAAGGGATAAAATGCCCACCGTTTTGTAGATATACAGCTCTTTTCTCTACATAAAGCCTTCCGAATCGGAGACTCTGTATTTCACTCCGCTATATTTTTACCTGTGTATCAACAGTGTGTTATTTGCTTCCAAAAATATTTCCAGACTTTCGTAAAATACGTTTGGTTCTTATATTACGAGCAAGACATAATAAACTTGCTGGATAAGGTGAAGTTGTTCTGGGACCACGGGAAATGCGGCCCTAGGTTGCATGCCAATATATCTAGGGTGCATAGAAACGTGGAGAAGGTGCAAAGACTCATCGTGGCCATGACGAGTTGTACGATAACGATATTCCTATTGAGACCGGTAATCGGGAACAAGCAAAGATTTATCTTCTACTGCTGGATACCTTACGATTCCCTGATCTGGGAGACCATATGCCTTTGGGTGCAATATTATTTTACTCTGCTGATCATTCCTGCGATATTTGCTTGCGATGCAATTTATTTTTCGTTTTCTATACACGTGATCTCTCAATTGCGACTGTTGAATTGGGAATTGGAAAATATGTCGTTTAAAGATTGTGATGTGAGGATAAAAGATTGCATTAGGCATCACCAATTAATCTTAGAGTAAGTATAAAATGAACTCCTGCTTTGATTTATAACATTATAGATACTAAAAAGATTTAGCTCAAATTAAAAAAAAAAAAAAAATAATTTAGTAATCATCTTCTTTTGACAAATTTTAACCCTGCTGTGATCTAAAAACTTCTTAGTTTATATCACTGTGAATATAATAAAAAAAAAAAAAAAAAATAGCTCAATTTTTCCAAAAACCAAATATAAATAATGTCGCTGTTCATCTTTTATTTCTCAATTATAGGATATTTGATAGCATGAAGACAATTTTCTTCTGGCTGTTGCTTTTTCACTACTTCGTCACACTGATAACTGGATGCAGTCAAATGTACATGAGCATGGTAGGGTAAGTATAGAATCTTCTGAGCTGTTTCGAAGATATTATATAAAAATTCATTCAATTTTGTATTTTCAAAAACAATATTTGCCGAGCTAATTCAGGAAGTTTTCGAAAATCTTTGTGATTGACAAAAAAAAACTTTACTTACTATAGTTTCAAACCTTCGCACTCTGTAGTGAATCTCGGGTTCAACTGTATCGTACATTTTCGTTAATATTTAAATTTAGAATATCATCTGCCCTTTCGTCAACTTTAGTTGATATTTTCAAAGGATGTACAAATGAGAGTTTATTGAGCCACTCTATATATTGTGATATAATTATCTCACAGGTCATTACAAATAAGACAATAATTATTTTTCATAATTAAATACAAACATTTATCTAAGAAACTACAAATATGTTAGTAGTTCTAAAAACAGAATAAATGTCATAATTCAAAAATTTTACAAACTCAATCAAGCAGAAATATGAATCATTGTTTAATTAAAGTATGTTGTACGTTATATTTTAGTTTTCTTTACATTAAGATAATAAATTTTAAAAGATAAAATAATTTTAAATTTCAGTCAAATATATCTGTCAAGTTGCTGACATCTAGCGAGGAAACAGAAAAGTTAACTCTTATCATTTAGTATAGAAACCTGTAAAGTGAAATATCAAGCAGATTAATCGCTTATTAAAGCTTATTATGTAAAATAAATGTAAAAGGAACAATAATTGGATGAAATGAACAGTGAAATAAAAAGTTGTCACTAATAATACATAGAACCAGAAGAAGTGGACTTGTTGTTACATGATGTGCTCTTTTGCACATTTTGAGTTGCACAAGATCTTCTTTTTCTTCCATAGGCATCTATCAGTGGAACCACTTTTCGTACTGTTTAATTGCTGCCGTTCGTAATGAAATTTCTTTCTTGTTGTTTACATCTTCTTGCAGGAGAAATTTTATCTGGCAAACGTCAAATTGAGGTCTGTCAAAAGACAAGAGACAAACACACTAATCATTTATGGAATAATATTACCTAGCATACAAACTCTGCGGAACCCCATGTTTTGTGGCTATTTTGTAAAGTAAGAACAATGCCAATGATACTTCTAAGGTCCCCTCTTCCTTCGTCTACATGATGATCGTAAAT
Source organism: Cetonia aurata (assembly GCA_949128085.1). Taxonomy (NCBI): domain Eukaryota; kingdom Metazoa; phylum Arthropoda; class Insecta; order Coleoptera; family Scarabaeidae; genus Cetonia; species Cetonia aurata. Next base: position 29,998,840 of record OX421885.1, read on the forward strand.
TACTGATTATTATTGTTTACAATTTCATCTTCTTGATTTGTCTTTTCTTACCCCACAAGTTTTAGTAGATCCTCTTCATCATGGATATTTTCAATGGTTTCAGCTGGCAATGAGCTGGTCTTGAGTTCAACTCTAGCTCAATTCCAAACACTGCCTTGTAGGGTGATTGTTTGATTCCCTAGTGAAGATATTTTTTTCATGAACTGAACAAATCATTTCGTTGTGGCATTGTGTTTCAACCAGACAGCAATCATGTTTTCAACATCTTGACTGGCACGCTCTACTGACCCTTGGCCCTGACTATGTCTCGGTTTTCCATGAATAATCCCCCCTATTACGTCAGGATTATGCTGTTAAGACAATTTTTTTCTTTCCTTAAGGTTTTGGCTTGCGGACATTCAAAACGTAGATTTATTTGGTTCAAGACAAATTTATTTAAGGTAAGCATGCGTCTTTCTGTGATTCACAGAGTTTGTTTGGCCTAGGAAAAACTATTTTAACCAAACGCACTTAGGACGAACTAGTTTGTGCTAAGATAAACTTCTACCAAAGCCTAAAATTAAATTGCTCAAACAATTACATCTTTATGCGAAACAAATTTGTTATTCATTAAAAAAATGTTGCTTTGGAACGTGGCATAAACAATAAGTACTTATCATGCTTATCTCTCATCAGTTTTTATGTGCTTATTACTTAGTGACATTATGATATTTAAAAGTTCTCTTGGAGGCAAAAGACTTCTGAATATGCCTTTTTTTTATTTCCCACCTGTATATTATTTCACTGTTCACTTCTCTGCTTGCCTTTTTATTGTAAATACTTTAGAAGTTATAAGGGACGCTGTCGGTATATCAAAACAAATCAAAAACTCTTGTTTATCAACTTTATTTATTTGTATTAGTTTTCTATATTTTAAATATAACATATATGCAAGTAAATTTTATCTGTTTATACACGAAAAATATTTACCTATTCCTAATAAGTACAGAACTTACAGTTTACTAATTATTTCATGCAAATTCCTTTTACTCATTTCTTATTACATAATTACACTCATTTCTACACCCTAGTAATTGCGATGCCTGCACTTTACGGAATCAGCCAAATTAGTTCGTCAGTCACAATTTCTTGCTCGTTATGAGCATTTCGCTCCTAAATATGGATCATATCGCACGAAACGACATCCTTCAATACGGATTAAACGCCTATAAATTACTCGGTGAAAATATGAAAGGTGGTTCTACTTTTAAGCTAAATTTATTTCGAACATTTAATTGTCTGATATTCGGTTTGAATTTAATATTTACGGTAGCAAGTTTCGCCATAGTTCAAGGCGAGGACTACATCAAATCTATGGAGGGCAGTATAAGTGTTATACACGTATGTAAAACTTCTTTTTTTGACGTCAAAAACTTATCCGAAATCATTTTAGACGCTGGTAAAATATGTATGTTTCCTTTATTACAAGGAAGATATAGTGAAATTGCTGGATAATCTAAAAGTGTTTTGGGACCATAAGAAATGCGGCCACAAATTGTATACTAGTATCAGTAATGTGCATCAGAGCATTGGAAAGGTGCAAAAAATCATCCTGGTCATAACGGGTTGCATGAATTCGACGTTCCTCTTAAGGCCAGCGATCGGTGATAAGCAAAGATTCATTTTCTACTGCTGGGTGCCTTATGGTTCCACGATTTGGGAGACCATATGCCTCTTCGCGCAGTATTACTTTACATTGCTGATAGTTCCTGTCGTGTTTGCTTGCGATGCAATCTATTTTTCGTTCTCAATACACGTGATTTCACAATTGCGACTGCTGAACTGGGAATTTGAAAATATGCCCCTTGAAAATGGCGATGAAAAGATAAAGGATTGCATAAACCATCACCAATTAATTTTAGAGTGAGTTAATAACTTAAGCACATATTTATTTACATCATGACGTGAATTGAAATGATCCAGCTTTGAAAATATGTTTTACTTCGAATTTTCTGATAGTGTTTATTTCTTATCTCACATTGTAGGATATTCGATAGCATGAAGAAAATTTTTTACTGGTTATTGTTTTTTCACTACTTCGTGACCTTGATTACTGGATGCAGTCAAATATATATGATTATGGTTGGGTAAGTGCAGAATTCTTTTTGAACTTGATTGTCATTGTCCTATACATTTTGGGGTTGAAACCGCGACATAAAACCATGTGTTTAAACAGCTACAGAAATAGCAATCCTGAAGATGTTTCGCATAAGTAAAGATGAAACTTCGGCCAGAAGTACTTTCGCGACGCGGTTCCAACCTGAAAATCTGGTGGTGTATATAGATTTTCTGAGTTGTTTGCCAAATTTACATGGTGCAGAACAGAACTTGAAGACAACACTTTATCATCTGAGCTAGAAAAATTCCTGCTTTCACCTTTAATTTTCTTTATAAATGACATCTCGACTGCTTAAAATCATATAGAATATCATCAGAAATGTTTATCATATAGAATCCTTCAATTTGTTATGCTAAGCCGGCTAATGATGATGTTCTTCCCTTAGAATTTTACGTATTTATTTTTGTCACAGTTATCTTTAAAACTTATCTTTTATTTCATCTGTTTACAGGAACGTTAAATCAATAGATTTATTAACAACTGTGCTATATATTGGAGCACTTTTTATACAGTTTGCTTATTATACCTTTCCAGTGGAAGCAATCGTTTCGGAGGTAAATTATTTTAAATGTTTTAATAGGAAACAAACATTTTTTGGCGGGGGAAATATTTTTATTAAGTGGTGATGGCTAGAAAGTTCCGATTCCAAGCAGTACCTTGAATCTAAACTTGAAAAGTCATTTGTCATTCTTTAATTACAAAACAGAAGAAATGCATTTAGAGCAGCAATGTTAAAGTCAAGCTTTGATTAATATACTAACAATTAAAAATGCTTTGTAGTTATAATTTTCAAATATATTAAGATTATTAAGTAACATGTCGAATGCCTTTTAAGCTTTAATGCGCTTGACATGTTTAATCAAAACATTTTCAGCTACACTACATAACGACCACTATTTATTTGTCACGTTGGCTCGAAAGGAGTGTAACACAGAAGAAATGGTTACTATTCACGATGATGAGATCCAATCGACAAAAATATTTATCTATTGGTGGCTTCATGGATATGAACGTGGACGCTTTTGGCTCGGTATGTTTTACTGAAAGAAACAGAATCTTAAATGAACCGCGAAATGGTAATGTGAACATGTTTGTTTTGGTTTTAAATTCATGTTCATCATGCTAATTGAAAGTGTGATAAATAGTTTAATTGTTCTGGTGATTAATTCGATAAAAATCAATATTGAAATCATGATCCAAATATTTAATATTTAAGAAACAGTTGAATCGAGCATTTCTCACAGTGTTCTAACGCTATTTTTGCAAAATAGTATAGTATTATGACATCTTGTATTGAAATGCGATAGGCTATATATTGTGACTTGATTGGTTTCTGTTTTATTTTCAGATAATTAGGAAGATCTTCTCGTTTTGTGCAGTACTAAGGAATGTATTAGATAACTGATTAAAGTTGGTTTGTTTTATGTTCCGCAGTAAATCATTTTAAATTTGGTTGTTGTATGATTTTTTTTAAATGGGTAAATTTGTGCTGAATTTTTGCTTTAAGTTTTGACACTTTTTCAATTCGAAAGTGTAGCCGTAATTTTCGGACACGCTGTATAATGGTTGCGAGAAATTCATTCGGTTTCGAACGCTACCCTATACGGTCAACAGTTCTGCAAATTTTCTATTTTCCAAGTTAAATATTTTTAGAGTGACATAAGTTCAAAGTTGATCTGTCAAAAATTTCAAAAAAATGCAAATATTTAAAAAATGGTTGAAAATAACAACATAGCTGTTTTATCAAACTTACTTTAAAATTGAACGAGGAATTAAAAAGTGTAATAATATATAGGGTGTTTCATTTAAAATAGAAAAGTTGACAGTCACTTCCGGTATAACCGGATGCGTCAGATTATTAAAAATATTTTAGTTCAATAGCCCACGTCAGCTTTAGTATACTGCAAAATTTTCAGAATTTTCCAATGTATACTCTTTCATATATCGATCGATGTATAGTTAAAAATATTTTTGGCTATGATGCATGGTTATTATTAAAAATACTTTAATACGCTTTGCCCCTTCACCCCAATCTGAAGAGACGTACTCTAATATACTGTAATGCATTTTATATTCTGTAATATATTGACTTTTCCCTTTTGAAATTGGACATGGCAAAAAAGCTAACATTGTATGTTGAGAGTAAAAAAAAATTAAGGCATACAGCCTGTTAAAAAAAGGTTGTTGGATATTTTACCCAATTATAGTACTGGTGGAAATAAACAAAAAAGTCTTAGCCAACATGGGTCCGCAATTCAACTGTTTTTGACATATAGTCGATTGCATATTTTAAAATAAAAAAAAAACATTTTTCGGTTTTGAGAATAGTTCCCTTTGTCAAACAACTGATTGTGACTTAAAATTAGTTCTGTCAGACATCTGTCATCAGATTATTTATCATTTGCGTCAATTTTTTTTTGTTCTCAAATTATGCATAAGTACACAAATGCAGAAATGGCCGATATGCATTTTATGTACGGTCGTGCGAATGGTAATGCCACTGAAGCACGGCGTATGTATGCCGAAGAATTTCCAAATCGGTTGTTACCGAGTGATAAGATTTTCTCAAGACTTCATATCCGGCTGTCCGAAACTGGTTCATTTAAAATTAATGGTGGTTCTGGTAGACCTAGATCAGTTTCTTCTCCCGCAGTAGAATTAGATATTTTGAGACGGGTAGAAGACAACCCAAATATTAGCACCCGAAGACTTGCCGCAGAACTGAACGTCAGTCATCCTCTCATTTGGAGAATTCTGCGGGAACAGCAGCTCTATCCCTACAACATTCAACGCGTGCAAGTTCTTGCTGCTCTCGATTTTGATGCACGTAGGGTTTTTTGTCAATTGGGTTTTACGAAAGCAGGCAGAAACTCCTAATTTTGCGACTCAGATTTTATTTAGTGACGAGGCTGGGTTTACAACAGACGGAATATTCAATTTTCATAACAATCACGTCTGGGCAGATGAAAATCCCCATGCTGTTGTTGAACTGCATCACCAAAACCGTTTTTTGCTAAATGTTTGGCTTGCTATTTTTGGAGACTGTTTAATTGGTCCAGTATTTCTCCCAAATCATTTAACGGGACAAGTATACTTGGATTTTTTAAGACATGAATTACCCGTTTTGTTGGAAGACGTGCCACTTTTTAACAGATTAAATATTGGTTTATGCACGATGGGGCTCCTGCGCATTTTTCCATCGTAATTAGAAATTTCTTAAATCAAGATTACAACGAGAGATGGATAGGACGGGGTGGACCAACTGCATGGTCTCCTAGGTCCCCTGACCTGACACCTCTAGACTTCTATGTTTGGGGGCATCTAAAACAATTAGTGTACGCACGATCTGTAAACAATTTGGAAGAACTCAGGCAACGAATCGTAAATTGTTGCGAGGAAATTCGGAGGACTCCAGGAATTTTCGAAAGATTGCGTCGATCTTTCATAAGAAGTTGTGAAGCGTGCTTAGAAATGAACGGTGGACATGTAGAACAATTTCTTTAGTTTTACTTTAAATAAACATTTGTTCAATTTACATTGCGATCAGAATTTCTTTGAAAATTTTTATCCTAATAAAACAATATGCAATCGACTATATGTCAAAAACAGTTGAATTGCGGACCCATGTTGACTAAGACTTTTTTGTTTATTTCCACCAGTACTACAATTGGGTAAAATATCCGACAACCTTTTTTTAACACACTGTATTTATTTATAACGATTTTATTTACTATTTTTTTATATCAGTAAAGATTATTCTAAACTAAACAAATGATTGCATTTTTTTCTTATATGTACTTATAAAGTTACCATAAATTATCTTCCTTAATTCCTTAACGAGTCATTACCTGGCGGTACCTATTGATTGTTCATGTCCATACAATCGTAGATACAATAATTGCTATTTTATATGTACATACATATATGTATATAAACCCGCATTTCTTCTCTTGTACCGGATAGTCTGATACAGTTACTCATCGATAACGTTTCTGGTATAAGATGGAACATATACCCCCAAAAGATATTCTACAATACGGTTTGAACACATACAAGCTGTTCGGGGAATACATGAGAGGTACAAGCTCCATCAAGTTAAATCTGTATAGAGCATTTAATTGTCTCGTATTCATTTTAAATTTGATTTTTACTATTGGAAGTTTTGCCAAAGCACAGGGCGAAGAGTATATGAAATCTATGGAAGGTTGTATAACCATTATACAGTAAGTGTTAATTTCCAACTACCAACAGTGTGTTATTTACTTCCAAAAATATTTCCAGACTTTCGTAAAATACGTTTGGTTCTTATATTACGAGCAAGACATAATAAACTTGCTGGATAAGGTGAAGTTGTTCTGGGACCATGGGAAATGCGGCCCTAGGTTGCATGCCAATATATCTAGGGTGCATAGAAACGTGGAGAAGGTGCAAAGATTCATCGTGGCCATGACGAGTTGTACGATAACGATATTCCTATTGAGACCGGTAATCGGGAACAAGCAAAGATTTATCTTCTACTGCTGGATACCTTACGATTCCCTGATCTGGGAGACCATATGCCTTTGGGTGCAATATTATTTTACTCTGCTGATCATTCCTGCGATATTTGCTTGCGATGCAATTTATTTTTCGTTTTCTATACATGTGATCTCTCAATTGCGACTGGTGAATTGGGAATTGGAAAATATGTCGTTTAAAGATTGTGATGTGAGGATAAAAAATTGCATTAGGCATCACCAATTAATCTTAGAGTAAGTATAAAATGAACTCCTGCTTTGATTTATAACATTATAGATACTAACAAGATTTAGCTCAAATTAAAAAAAAAAAATAATTTAGTAATCATCTTCTTTTGATAAATTTTAACCCTGCTGTGATCTAAAAACTTCTTAGTTTATATCACTGTGAATATAATAAAAAAAAAAAAAAAAAATAGCTCAATTTTTCCAAAAGCCAAATATAAATAATGTTGCTGTTCATCTTTTATTTCTCAATTATAGGATATTTGATAGCATGAAGATAATTTTCTTCTGGCTGTTGCTTTTTCACTACTTCGTCACACTGATAACTGGATGCAGTCAAATGTACATGAGCATGGTAGGGTAAGTATAGAATCTTCTGAGCTGTTTTGAAGATATTATATAAAAATTCATTCAATTTTGTATTTTCAAAAACAATATTTGCCGAGCTAATTCAGGAAGTTTTCGAATATCTTTGTAATTAACAAAAAAAAACTTTACTTACTATAGTTTCAAACCATCGCACTCTGTAGCGAATCTTGGGTTCAAGTGTAACTGTGTCAACTTATATAAGTAGTTGATATTTTCAAAGGGTGTATAAATGAGTTTATTGAGCCACCTATATATTGTGATATAATTATCTCCCAGGTCATTACAAATAAGACAATAATTATTTTTCATAATTAAATACAAACATTTATCTAAGAAACTACAAATATGTTAGTAGTTCTAAAAACAGAATAAATGTCATAACTAAAAAATTTTACAAACTCAATCAAGCAATAAATATGAATCATTGTTTAATTAAAGTATGTTGTACGTTATATTTTAGTTCTATTTACATTAAGATAATAAATTTTAAAAGATAAAATAATTTTAAATTTCAGTCAAATATATCTGTCAAGTTGCTGACATCTAGCGAGGAAACAGAAAAGTTAACTCTTATCATTTAGTATAGAAACCTGTAAAGTGAAATGTCAAACAGATTAATCGCTTATTAAAGCTTATTATGTAAAATAAATGTAAAAGGAACAATAATTGAATGAAATGAACAGTGAAATTGTGTTACGTCACACCGGAAGATTCTCCGAAGGACCTGCATGACGTCGGTTAAATAGACCCAGTTTCGAACGCAAACTGTTTAGAATGTAAATCATAGGCAATCTATGGGAAAGAACAGACGTTCGTTTGAAAATTTGAAAAAGTGGAGAGACAAAAATATCGTGGATGGATATTTTTTATTGAAGCAAGATTGTACTATTGTTGGTAGAGGTCAATGGTCATCATTTTGAACATTTAATAAAGTAAAATCCAAAACATTTCATTCTAATCGGATTTTATTACGCAGGTTGCAAATTATGCACTTTTGGTTACTGATTTAAAAAAATGACTTTTTGACATGTTGCCGTAAGGGGAATTAAAAGACCTTTTGAATGAGTGGTCACATGACTCACCTTCCCTTCTCCTGTATAAACGTGTTGTTCTTCATCCCCTACGTAGTGTCCTATTTTTTTTGTTTGACAGCTTGTTTGATCTGATGCTGTTTTCCGAATAACTATTCTTAAGTGATGCATCATTATAATGAACCATTTAAAGAAAGCGCTACAGTGTTGAAACTTTATTTAAAGTTTTATTTATTTTCATCCACATTTTATTTGAATTTAAACACTTCATTACAATTAATAATAGTGCTCTTTAATAATCGTAATTTGAAAACAATAAAGCAAGAAATAAGGAAAAAAGAAGAAGGGACAAAGCCACAGAGACTAGAACTCACAATCGTTGGAACGGCCACTGCGCCACTGGGCTATTGCGGTACTGGTAGTAATATAGTCGGATACATTACATATCCTAAATTGTTTGGCATCCTAAAAAATCAATGGCCAGCCACCCATGACTAATATTTTGCAAATGTATTCCAAGAAATTTCTACTACCATCTAACAAAACCAAGACCAAAACTGAGTGGCATCCCTTTATTAGATCAAAGACCATTGAAGCTTCCCTTTTCTAAAAATTTTGGAAATGGAATGCCAGATACGCTGGTAATATTGTTTGGGCAATTTCGTTTATTTACTTTTTTTGTTTGCTTAAACAAAGTTTTTAATAATGGCTTCTTTTTTGTTTAAATCAAATCTCTTTACAGAAACGTTAAATCAATAGATTTGATAACAACTATGCTGTACATAGCATCGCTGCTTGTACAATTTGCTTACTACGCTCTCCCAGCGGAAACAATTGTCTCTGAGGTAAGTTATTTTTAATTATTCAAACCCTAAGATAGCTTTGTTCGTGGAGTCATTGAACTAATACCCAGAATACTCATTTCTGTTGGACTATTACAGAAACTAGGTTTTGATAAATTTGCCATACTTAATAATAAAAATTATTTTCAGCTACAATACATATCAACATCTATATACATGTCAAATTGGTTTGAAATGAAACTAAACCAGAAGAAATGGTTAATGCTTATGATGATGAGATCCAATCGGCAAAAGTACTTATCAGTTGGAGGAATCATGGATTTGAATGTGGATGCTTTTGGTTCGGTACGTACTGATTATTTTCTAAACTGGATATCTAAACATCTTAAAACGAGAATTCCGTTTCCAAATTTTTCCTGTTTACCCTTTGCAGTAGATAGTTTATTTTGATAGTCCAGATGATAAATGCTTGATACTATTGAGAATTAGTAGATATCCGATTGCTTCTCCACAAATTTTTGATTCTTTTCAGGTCGTTAGGAAAATATTTTCGTTTTGTACAGTATTAAGAAATATTTTAGTGGATTGAACTTGTGAGTTACATCATGTTAATTATTTGTATATTCTTGTTGGTTATATTGGGGCTATAAGGGCTAACTAAAAACTCTCCAAGCCAAAAGTTTATTATTTACAAGTCAATTTTGAAAAGAAAATATCAGATAAGATGGTTGAATGAATACTCAAATCAATCAAAGTGTTACTAGGAATAAAAAGTGTCAATTCAGGAAGAACAGCAGAAGTTCTGAATGAAGAAATATTGAAAATTTATAGAAATAAGTGGATTGGTACCAGTGGTATCAGGATATATAGGAATCTCAAAATGCCATTCGGGAAACCTTGCAAAATACACCACCGTCTAATTTTTCATTCTATGAAAGCCGTTATCAGAAGATATAGAAAGTGTATTCAACAAAATGAATTCGAATATTTATTATGCTTAAATTTAATGCTCGTACAACATTATTCCTTATTAACAATATACAAAAACTTAGAGGTTCTGTGACGTTATAATACCTATATTATAATAATGTACTATTTTAAAAAAATAACTTAATTTAATAAATATTTAATTATTTAACTAGTAATATAATATCTACCTAAACACCTATATACTATCTACTAACTATTTGCTCTTGATCTATCTAGCTACTTAAACTGCTATTATTTATTAAATAAAATTGACAATTAGGTACTTTTCTAAATTTTCTATTTTAAATGAGTGACGTCTGTCATCTAACAAGTGTTTGAACGTCGAAAAAGATCGTTCCACATCTACAGAAGTAAGTGGAGCATGTTTTAAATTGCTTACTTGCTTACAATATTAGGGTCTAATTCAGTGTCCTCCAAAAATTTCCTATTTAAAATAAGAGAAACTTTTGAAAGAATTTTAAATCCTTGATTTTTCTCCAATACTGAATTTAGCTTTTTAAAAATTATTTCTCCGTTTCCTCTAACAGTTGAGAGTGCTTTGTGACATTTGTTTACTAAATTTACAGAGTCAGTCAAGAGCAGTTCTCTTGATTCTAATGTCAAAATTGTTTCTGATATTATAGAAAAATGTGTTGCAATAAATGCTAATTAATTTGGTATTATATTATTTTCTAAGGTGTTTTTAGCTTCTCTTATAGCATTTGAATCATCAGATAATTCAGAAATAGAGTTTTTAATATTTTGATAATTTTTTGAATAAAAAATTGCGGCATTTAGCCATGTACCCCACCTAGCCACTGGTTGTGGCGGTAACGGTAAATCGGCAAACGAGTTCTTGTAAAATTGAACACGCAATGGCGCTTTTACAAAAATCTTCTTTATGTTACTAATTAACTCATTCACAAGAGGGAATTGGTTTCTTCCTTCTTCGGCAACTCTATTAATACCGTGAACCAAACAAGTAGTATGGATTAAATTAGGAAAAAATATTTTTAAATTAACTGAGGCTTTACACATGTAAGCAGCAGAATCGGACAACATTAATATTATTTTTTCATGTGTTCATTTTTCAATGAAGGAACTTCAGGTTTACTTTTCACTGAAATTTCCAATCTTTAACGTTCAATGGATTTTTTTGGAGGAAATTTGTAATTTGACCAAAATATGTACAAATATGCAATAATTCATGAAATATGCATGAAGTACCAAAAATATGCAGAATATGCATTTTTTAATAAGCTCATTTTAATAAAAAAACATTGGATACAACCAAAATATTAAACATTTGGTTGATATATGTACCTTTAACAAACAAATATGCATTTTGCATATAATCTGAGCTTTAGTGATCACTATACCGGATCTTCTGCTTCAGTACAAAGGAGTTTTTCAACACTAAAAAGAATTAAAAACTACAGTTGCAACACTATGAATCAAAATCTATTAAGCAGTTTATCGTTAATATCAATTGAAAGAAGGCTTCTTAATTTAATAACACAAAATAATGTATTTTACAAGCGGGTAATTGATTATTTTGTTAGTACAAAGAATAAGCGAATTTCTCTAATTTATCGAAAAGGGTAAGCAATATAGTTTTCCGTATTTCGAAAATAATTTGAATATTTAATTTAGTTGTTCTTATTATTTATCAATAACTTAATTTTTGATTACCGTAAATTTATGAGTTACTATTATATTTGTTATTTATTGTTAGTTCGCTAAGAGTTTGTTATTGTGTTTAGAATTTATTTTGGGTTTAGTAAGAGTTTATATTCATTTTTTATTGTGTATTTACTGTCCTTTAGTAGTTAAAAATATGCTTGAATGTATAAATATCTTCTAATTTAGGTCCACATTTTTATCAGTGTATTTACGGTAGGCTAAAGTATATAAATCACAATTACTTTACTTGTCTAGAAGGCAGCGTCGATACATAAAAACTTACATAATTGTTCCACCCCAAAGTAATTACATTCAATATTGCTTCATGAAGAGTTTATTATCGTTCGCGAGCAATTAGAGATCTCATTAATTTCGTATTCTTTACAACATAAGCACATACACACGTCTGTGGCCTTATCGGCAGGGTTTATTTAACGACCTAATTCTTTATATATGTAATAAATATATTCTACAGCATTAAAATGGAACATATCCCGAAAGATGACATACTTCAAATCGGTTTAAATTTACTGAAAACGATTGGCGAAAGGATGCACTATAAATCGAAAATTTTAGATGGTTTTAGAGTGTTTAATGTCGTAATATTGGGGTTGAATTTAGTTTTTATTCTGGCTAATTTTGCGTACATCGGAGCGGATTATGCACAATATATTAAGACAACTGAATGTGCTTTAACAGTATGTCATGTAAGTATTATCTTTTTCCATCTTCGACGTTACAATATATCCCTTTTCAGGTTATATTCAAGTATTTTCAATTCTTGTATTATAAATCCGATATTGAAGCTTTGCTCGATGACCTGGTGAAATTTTGGGAGCTCAGATCATTTGGTGATGATTTTTACTTCAAAGTAAAAGCGATGTTTAGAGTAGTGAAGTTTGCCCAAATTTATTATTCATCAATTGGTTTATCGTGCATGATTAGTTTCTTTCTAAAACCAGTCATCAATACGAACAATAGATTCTTGTTCCTATGTTGGACGTTCTCGGGCTCCATCCAAATGGAGACGTCTGTACTAGCCGGCCAATACTACTTTTGGGTGATCTTATATCCGATTGTGTTCGGATATGACTCTCTTTATTTCTCGTACTGCGTCCATATTATCGTTCAAGTGAGACTTCTGAAGCATAGATTACAAAATATACCTTTGAACGTTCAAGTTGACGAAATCGTTCGATGTATTCAACATCACAACTTGTTACTTTCGTAAGTATTTTAAAACATTCATATATCGCATTATAAAATGTGAATTTGAGGAGATTGGTGCCTCCTATTCCCAATCCAATCCTTTACAATTCATTTAGAATGCAGAATGAGAAAAATATTGATGATGTTGACTTTAAATTTTGCAGTATTTTCTCTCGTATGAAGAAGGTCTATTTCTAGGTACTGCTCTTGCATTATTTCATAACTCTGATCACTGGATGCACCTTACTCTATGTTGTGCTTCTTGGGTAAGGATCTTCATGATTTGAATGCTACAAAAAAAATAATACTTTTCTTTCTATTCAGGGCTACAGATAAAGCAGATCTTCTGGCGACTATATTTTACATTATGGGACTGCTGGCTCAATTCGCCTATTATTCATTCCCTTTGGAAGAAATAGTTTTTGAAGTAGGTAATTTCTTCTATCTTGGTATTATGCTAAATATTACTTGTACTTATCTACCGAAGGAATGACAGAAGTTAAACTAATTATTGTTAACAAAATATTGTTTAGTTAACTAAAATTATAGTTAATCGTAGTGAAGGTAATCCAGTTACTTCTATTTTATTAATTTAACAAACTCATAGTGCTTATTTGAACAATAATTTTACTGTCTATTAAACAAAGTGGAATGAAAGAATAGCATATATCAGATTACAAATGAAACCTTTTAACATTTCAATCTTAAATATATACGCACCTACAGAAAATGCTGAAGATGAAGTAAAAGATAATTTTTATGAAACACTAGAAACGGAATGTGATAAGATAGCAAAAGAAGACACAATAATAATACTGGGCGACTGTAACGCGCAAATAGGAAAGGAAGATTACTTGAGGCAAATAGCTGGTAAATATACAATACATGAGAAAACGAATAACAATGGTCAAAGGTTAACGAACCTAGCAATAAGAACGAGTATGGTTGTCAGTAGTAGTATGTACAAGCACCCAATATGGCATAAAGTTATTTGGTTGACACCGGACCAAAAAACTTACACGCAAATAGACCATGTATTAATATCAAAAAGGAAAAGGACCAATATAAAAGATGTCAGAACATTCAGAGGAGCCTGTGCTGACACACATCACTTTTTAGTAGGTGCAACGATAAGACAAATAGTAAGGAAAAGCATGAAAAATGTAAATACCAAGTGGGATATAAATAAATTAGATGACCCTAAAATAAAAGAAGAATTTGGAAAACATATGACGCGACTATTAAACCGACCAAGTGAAAATCGCAGGACATACAAAAAGAATGGGAAGAAATAAAAAACAACATAAATATAGTAGCACGGGAAATAATAGGACCAGTAAATAAGAAAAATAAATGCTGGTTCAATGATGAGTGTCGAGAAATAATAAAAAAGAAAAAAGATGCTAGACTAAAATGGATAAATAGTAGTAAAAGAGAAGATAAGGAAACATATGAAAAAACAAAAAAAGAAGCGAAAAGGAACATAAGAAAAGTCAAGAGAGAATGGTTGGATAAAGAAATAAAGAAAATAGAAGAAGAAAACTGGAACCGAAATACAAAATCATTCTACAAAAAGATCAGCGAACAAAACAAGACGTATAAAGGGAAACCAATAGGCATTAAGGACAGACACGGAAAAATGGTAGAATATGACGAACAGTTTAAACAAGTATGGAAACAACACTTTAAAGAATTATTATATGACCACGCCGATAATCTAGAAATTGAAAAAGACGACAAAATAAATCGTGCAATGGAATGTAAGGAGGACGAGACACCAACAAGAGAAGAAATAAATGAAATTATCAATAAAATCCGGAATGGTAAAGCCCCTGGAAAAGACAACATCAATAAAGAATTTATCAAGTACGGAGGAGAAGCATTGCAAGAAAGAATATGCCAATTGATTACAAAAATATGGCTAGAAGAGAAGATGCCGCATGGGACAAATTATTACAATACATAAGAAGGGTGGCCAACAAAATACCAATAATGATAGAGGACTGATATTACTAAGTGCTGCTTATAAAATATTGTCAACACTAATACAGAGACGACTAGCAATCAAAACAAAGGAACTGATAGGACAATATCAATGTGGTTTCACAAAAGGACGGTCAACAACAGACGCAATACATACGCTCAAACAAATAGTGGAAAAAACACACGAGTATAAAATAGGAATAGAAATGTTATTTGTCGACTTTCAACAAGCTTTCGACTCCCTCAGAAGAAACAAACTTATGGAAGCTTTAGAGAAAATGGGAATCAAACATAAATTAAGGAGATTAAGACTAATGACAATGTCAAACACAAGACTAAGTGTAAACACGCAGAAGGGACAGACAGAGGAGTTTCAAATAAATAAAGGGGTAAGACAAGGAGATTCATTATCGTCAGAATTATTTAACTTAGCTTTGGAATATGTATTAAGAAAAATAGATAAAGGTACCATAAGAACAAAGGGAGCACAAATAATAGCGTATGCAGATGATATCGTAATTGTATCAAAAAATCGACAGTTGACCAAAACAATACTGGATGAAATAGTGAGAGAAGGGAACAAAATGGGACTGAAGATAAACCAGGAGAAAACAAAATTAATGAGACTAGACACGAAACGAGAAAGTAAAAATAACTCACAATCAGCTAAAATAGGTAACTACACATTTGAAAAGGTGAACAGTTTTAAGTACTTAGGAGTGACAATAACAAATGACGGGAGCAGGGACGCAGAAATAAAAGAAAGAATAACTAATATGAACAAGGCCTATCAAGCAAATAGAAAACTCTTAAAAAGTAAAATATTGGGAAAGAAAACATAAGTGAGAATTTATAAGACAACCGATAGTACTATACGCTGCAGAGATAATAACGATGACTAAGAAATAAGAAGAGGAGCTTAGGATACAAGAAAGAAAAATACTAAGAACTATATTAGGCCCAATAAAAATGGACAACGGTGAATATAGAAGAAGAACCAATTATGAATTAACAAAGGAGCTAATGGAAGGTGACGTGGTTAAAAAAAATTAAGAGGCAGAGAATAAAATGGTTGGGACACGTGTGGAGGGCCGGGAATGGTGCAGTAATCCGCAGTATCTTGGAATGGCAACCAGGAGGAAGAAGAGCAAGAGGCAGGCCCAGATCTATTCTAAACATATGATGCTCCGATCTAAACATTTTCCAGCAATTTTTTTTATCAAAATGTGGCAGCAAATGTGTTAAATTGTCGCAAAGACGGTGTTGCTCTTATTTCACTCTAGCAATAACGCATATTTGCGCTCATAATATTGTTAAACTGAACAAAATCTGGTTAATTTGTGACTGTTTTGTTCATGGCTCGGATTTTGTTTTTAATTTTAGCTCACCGACATTTCGCGAGCTATTTACATGTCATCCTGGTACGAACAGAACCCCAAAGTCAAAAAAATCCTCTTGTTTATTATGACAAAGGCTCAGCGTGAAAAATATTTGTCAGCTGGTGGTATCATAGACATGAATGTGGACGCTTTTGGATCGGTGAGTTAAGGCGCAAATTGATTGTATCTACATAACTCCATTTTGCGTGAACATGTTTTTCTTCACGCAGAAGAAATAATTACGAACAATTTTAGGTTTGCAGAAAAGCGTTTTCTTTCTATGCTATATTGAAGAATGTCATGACCAGGTAGCTGGGAAATTTACCGTTGTATATGTGGAATTAATATTGCAGTGTTTCTGTGCTTTATATGCTTTGAAAACTGGTTTGCATAATATATTTTTATTATGTTCTGTAATGGAAATCTTCTAGAACCCGAATAAATTTAATTTTATTTTGATTGTTACTCTAATGTCTTTCTTTTGATTTTTATCTTTTAGCAATTTCTAGCAATTAAGGGAGGTATATCTTGAGTCTCATACCGTCTATAAATTATATACAAATTTAATTTTAGTGGCTGCAAATTATCACAGACCAGAGTAAAATTTCTGTTACGATGTTGTACAATATTCTTATTTTTGTATTTTATATTATAATGTATTGTAAGGAATAAGTTCCAATAAGTTGTAAAAGATTTTTATGCAGTAAAATTCATGTTTAAATTTCTGCTTTTATTTATTTTATGTAAAATTTTTGCATATTGTCCCAATTTTTGTGCATATATGTCGCAAATTTAAGCATATTTCCTGAAAAATCCATGTATATATACTCCGCATATATTTTTTCTTTGTATATAAGCTGGTATTTAGTTATCAATATAGGTATATGTTATTTTTATTGTTATATCCACATGTTCATATCTAAATTACTAATAACTTAAAATTACACCAATTTACCGAAACAATCAAATAAGCAGGGGATTATCTACTCGACACTTGTATATCAACACAAATAGGCATCGATTCTTCAGAAGCAGTGCGTTCTTTTACACAGAAACACACAGTGCGTTCTACCGCCAACAGAAGCACACATCGAATTCTACTCCTTCTAAATAGCTGACAGACACAATGGATCAGATACCGAAAGATGATATACTACAGATGAGTATTAACACCTACAAAATGTTTGGGGAATTTATGGGAATAGGAATTAAAAAATTGAACTTGTATCGTTTGTTTAACATAATAATCTTCTCAGTGAATCTGGCCTTTGCCATAATTAGCTTGAATCATCTAGAGAGTGGGATGTACATGAGAACTATAGAAGGGGGTACCTCAGCTATACATGTAAGTGATTAAATTAAAATTCTTTTCGTTTGTAAAATCCCATTTATAGACTTTGCTAAAGTATCTTAGTTACTTATACTATAAAAAGGACATTGAGGAACTATTCAGCAACCGTAAACATTTCTGGAACCACGATAGATTTTCAAAGAAACTCCTGCTTGATATAAACCGGATACACAGTTTTGTAAAAAATGTTCAGAAGATTATCCTAATAGACACAGCTTGCATGATGACCGTCTATTCTCTAAGACCAGCTGTCAATAGTAAGGCTAGATATATTTTTTACTGGTGGATTCCGTACGACTTCATTCCACTGGAAACAATAGCTCTTTTTTCGCAGTACTATTTCATCATAATTTGTGTTCCTGTTGTATTCGCATATGACTCTATCTACGTTTCATATTCAGTTCATTTGATATCACAATTGAAGCTTCTGAACTATAGATTGGAGTACGCTGCTTTTACTAATGAGGATATACACGACGCCATAAGACATCATCAATTAATGTTGAGGTAAGTAACAGAGAGAATTGATGCTTAAATACAAAATCTTTAATTCGTTTGCATTAAACTCAATTGCTTTTATTGAAAGAAGTCTTACTACAATATTTTATTATTATAGTTTATTTGATCGTATGAAAAAAATATTTTTCTGGATGCTGCTTTTCCATTATATGGTTACCTTTTCAAGTGGTTGCTGCCAGTTATACCTATTTATGACCGGGTGAGTTTATAAGTAGATTAAGTCAGATTCATTCGGCATTCCCAAATGCACAAAAATCTTTATTTAACAGTTGATCAAATGATTTAGCTTTGGTGCAAATTTTTGGAAAATTGTGCAATGGGAAGTATCGGAACAAAAAAGAAAATTGTGCAAAGAAAGCGAATTACAACACCAAAAATATCCTGAAAGCGGTTTATTTATTAAGTAAAAAACAATTATTGCTTACATAAGCCCAAGCAAACTAGAGACATAAATAAACACAAAATAAATCACAAAGATTAGAAATAATGATTATTGATTAACATAAGTCCTTTGACTTAATTTCGTAGAAAAATCCCAAAAGAAAGGTGAAAAATCCCTTACCACAAAATTTTGTGGTAAGAGATTTTTCACCTTTCTTTTGGGATTTTTGTTATAGTTTTCAAGCCACAGTCTCCACCCATCACAGGATATCAATTTCGTAGGAAACTCATAACCGGCTCTTCGCAAAATGGTCGGTTTAGGCAACAACTTTTTTATCTATAGTGTACTTTTGTTTGTACTTTTTTATTTGTTCTTTATTAACTTCAGAGATATCGCACACCGAGGGAAACAATTTTCCTCTATGTATTAGGTCGAAGGAACTGACACCACCTTGTCATTTAGTATCTCCTGAAATAAGCCAATAAAATATTTGCCTTCTTTTATCGGTGCGATATTGGAAATTATCTTTTCTTAAATTCTTGACTTCCATCTCGTCTTTTTCGGCGAATGATGGATTATTTGTGTCCTCCGGAATGTAGAAATCCTGAAACTCTTCAAGAGTATAGAAATGCTTTTCTAGAACATCCTGCGTACTGGATTAAGTTGGGCCAGCTGCAGAAAAATCTTCTGTGGAAACGTTCTTCCCTGGCTCTCCGAAAACCTGATTTACAGGCATTTCTTGTATCATTTAGCAAATCTATAGCGGAAGCAGTCGAGTAAGTGTTGGTCTTGATTTATTGGTTTGGGTGATCGTTTTAAAACTTGATCCCTATCTAGTGGAATAAGTTCGTTGCTAGTAAATCCTTTTCCTATATTTTCACTAAACTAAATTATTAAGCGTTTTGTTCAGCAAAGAAAGAAAGTATTGTTTGGGCATGGGACCATTACATTCTTTCTTCAAGTCTGTCAGCACACGTCTCCAAACTGTGTTCAATGGCGCAACAGATGCGCAGGGCAAAAATCGAAATTTTCAAATCATTTTCTTCACATAGTTCAATAACTCTATATCAATGGTGAATCCAGAGGTCATTACCTATTAAAACTCTTGGGGCGGGCTGCTTCTTATTATAAGCGAGAGCAATACTTTCGAACCAATTTTCAATACGTGGTTGATCAAACCAACCACTTAAATTTCGTCCGTAGCGAACTGTCTGACCTCCTTGCGTTTTTGCTGGACCTCTTTTATGCGTTGATAATGTTATACTTGTAATACTATAAACCTGGGCAGCGACCCGTATGCTTATTTGACCTCTTCTAATCTGTCGTAGTGCCGTTTGTAAAGTTTGGGCACTATAGTTTTGATACACCCTTGTGCCAGGTACTTTTTTGTAGGTGCGGACCATTGGCACGTTTGACCCCTAAAAATGTTGTTTTTTACCTGCTTTTTACTTAAGTTCTAAAAAACACTTAAACCTGTAGTAAACCAAATTTTCTTACTTGTTATGCTAATGTGGTTTCCAGGCCAAGTTATTTCATCAGTAAGGAAAACTGGTATTTACTCTAAGTTTTTGCAGCATTTGTAGGTTTAACATGCAGCATCAAACTAACACGTGGCTGACATAAGCAAACGAGCCAGCATGTCGATTTAGCGTTTTGACTATTATCCAAGCTGAAAACATTTACGTTAAGTGTATTATTATTTATTATTATTTAAAAGTGTATTCCGTACCTAAATATTCCATTTTAGATTAATGTCTTAATATTTTCCATAAATTTAACATAAAACATCTACCGTATGCGAGATACAAATACGGTCACCCATAACCAATAAACTCCAAACAACGGTGCACGATAAACTGATAAAATAATTGAATGTTTTTAATAAAGCCTTAATTTATTATTTGCTGTTAACACTCTTTCTTTTACTAGGTTTGTATCGTAAATTATATCGCATGGGATTCGTATATCATCGGAATACCCATACTTGTATCTCATATACTGTATATTTTCTTATTGTCAGATTGATTTATCTAAAATTTAAATCAAAAGTTTATTCATATTTCTTTTGCAGCAATACAAAAACAATAGATATGCTATCAGCTGGTACTTACAGCATAGCATTGCTTCTTCAATTTGGTTATTATACTATCCCCGCAGAACAAGTTGTTCAAGAGGTAATTATCTATAGATAAATAAGTTAGGTCTGTCAAAAAGTCCAGATAGATTGCTCTATAGAGCACTGAGACGCCGTAATCAATATTTTTAAATTCTTGCACACTATAACATTGGAAATCGTTTTGAATATAATTTTAGGTTGCAAAACTATTCTAGCTCAAGTCATTAAAGCAATGTGTCCAGACATTCTGACAACTCTATATATTTATACATAGGTATATTTTGGTAATGTGCTGATTGTAAGGTTAATGATCAAAATGATTCAAAATTAGCAGGTTGGGAAAGAATAAATATGCTTTTAGAATATTCTTAGTGTCACTTAAAATTATATTTTCAGTTGCAGAATTTATGTACTTCCATATATATGTCAGGTTGGTTGGATAGGACTCTTGAGCAGAAGAAAACGTTGCTTTTTGTCATGACGAGGGCGCAAAATCAGAAATATTTATCCATTGGGGGATTTATGGATCTGAATGTTGATGCTTTTGGTTCGGTATGTTTCTCATATTCGTTTGTGTGATATTTGAATACGAGGGTTGTCTGTAAAGTTCTCGATGAAATACTCTCTTGTAACGTAAACTGTAAACAAAAAAACAGCAATTAAACTAAATAGCTACTCTTATCAGACACCCAATTTAGAAACTGTAATTGAATTTAGTTCTTTACTTTCATTCTACTGTGTAAACGTGCACTGCAAAGTATCGTACTTCATTAGTGGGTATTTGGCGAGCATCGCTTGTTATATAATAGGACTGTATTTTTGGCTTAAAAGCGCATAACTTGTTGTAAGGCTGGAATTGATTGCACAGAGTCTTGTGGGTCTTATTTTATACATTTTGCTTATGCCTATAGACAAAGAGGAATTCTTGAAATGTCTGTATAAAAAAAGGTACGATTTTCAATGAAATTTCATGCATACGATACAATATAATAGAAAAAGGCTTTAGGTTTGAAACTATTTAATGCTTTTCGTCAGAAGTATCAGAGTACAAGATTGGTTGACACCTTCAAACGGAACTGTCAATGTGTATTTATTCCATCAAGAAGTGCTTTGATTTATACAGCATATAAACCTAATGTATTTGTTTTTGGACTTATCACACATTTTTTTTTGTTTTTGGTAAAACAAATAGGATCAAACATATTACTATTATTATAGTGATCTAGCAATTTTTGTACAAACTTCACGTTATCATCTTTAAAACTTGTAGGACCAGAGTTTAGAAGAGCAGCTCATTTTTTCACAGTAAAATGTGAAAGGAATGTATCCTTACGGACTTTTAACATTTTCAAATGAACTGCTATTGGTGTAAAACTTTCTAAAACACAGAATTTTAAACACTGGCACGTCGATGTAACAATTGCCGCTTCTATATTGAATTGATAAGTCGAAATAAAACTTTAAATACGTTTATATGAAACATGGAATCTCCTAATAGAAATCTAGTGTGAGAATTCCTAACGTCATCTATGCATTGGCCAGGAGAACTTTTTAGATGGTTCTCGTAATCATTTGGCGTTTAGAGAAGTTTTGCTTTATTTGCTTCTATGATGTTTTGCTTTGAATTAAGGTTTTTTTTATTAAGAATATATTTCACTTCAGTAGAAATCAGTAGATTAGATTTTAATCAAACATAATTGATTTCTGTCTCATTTAAATAAAACTATTGTCAACATTGGTATTATGTGCTAGTGTATTTTGACATTATTTTTCAGGTTGTTCGCAAAATATTTTCGTTTTGCACCGTTATAAGGAATATCCTCACTAAATAACACATATATTAGAGTAGCATACTTCTGATATGATAAAATCAATCAATTTGTTAAGTAATCTCGTTTTGGTTTTTGCCGGAATAAAAGTTTGAGCACCTGATTCTATTGTTTAATTTCTAACCTTCATTTAATCATTGTAGACGACAATCTGCAGTGGTATAATCTAATATTTTGTGATGAATTGTAAGTTCTGTGATGTATATGAAACTTGAAAAAACATGTTGATGGTGTCTGTTCAGAGAGTTAAAAGAAACACCCAGTATATATATTTATGAATTGAATTCCCACTAAAATTATAAATAAATATTGTGTGTATTAAATTATATCATAATCATATCAGAAAAATAATAACATTCATAAATACAACAATGGTATTTCTTTTTTAGAAGGGAAAAAAACCTGCTAATACATTATTAATTGTTAGTGTAAGTATACTATATTTCTATGTTACTTTTATTTGTCGTATCTATATGTTCATACATAAATTGCTCTATGTTGAAACTTAGAATTACATCCATTTACCGAAACAATCAAATAAGTAGGGAATTATTTACTCTGCATTTGTATACATAAACACAAATAGGCATCGATTCTTCAGAAGCAGTGCGCTCTTTTACACAGAAACACACAGTGCTCTCTACCATAAGCAGAGTCACATCTCAAATTCCCCTCCATTCAAATAGCAACAGATACTATGGATCAGATACCGCAAGATGATATATTACAAATGAGTATTAACACATACAAAATGTTCGGAGAATATATGGGAATAGGAATTAAAAAACTTAATCAGTACCGTTTCTTTAACATAGTAATGTTCTCAATAAACATTGCCTTTAGCATAATTAGCTTGAATCATCTCGAGGATGGGATGTATATGAGGACTATAGAAGGAGGCACTACAGCTTTACATGTAAGTGCTGAAAATTAAATGAAATTCTTTCCGTTTCAGAAAATAACACTTTTAGACTTTGCTAAAGTATCTCAGTTTCCTGTACTATAAAGAGGATATCGAGGAACTATTCAACAGCCATAGAAACTTCTGGAATCACGATAGATTTTCAAACAAACTTTTCTTCGATATAAACAATATACATCGATTCGCAAAAAATATTCAGAAGATTATCCTAATAGACACAGCTTGCATGATGACTGTTTATTCTCTAAGACCAGCCGTCAATAGTAAGGCTAGATATATATTTTACTGGTGGATTCCGTACGACTTCATTCCATTGGAAGCAATAGCCCTTTTTTCGCAGTACTATTTTATAATGCTCTGTGTTCCTGTCATATTCGCGTATGACTCGGTATATCTCTCGTATTCCGTTCATGTAATATCGCAATTGAAGCTTCTAAGCTATAGATTGGAGTACTCTGCTTTAACTAATGAGGCAATATACGATTCTATAAGACATCATCAGTTAATGTTGAAGTAAGTAAGAAAGAAACTTAACCCTTATATGTTTGAAGCGTTCAATTTTTAAAGTCAATTATTACTCTAATTCTTTCTCATAGCCTATTTGATCGCATGAAAAGGATATTTTTCTGGATGTTACTTTTCCATTATATGGTCACATTCACAAGCGGTTGCTGTCAGTTATATCTAATTATGACCGGGTAAGTTTATAAATTTTAAGTAATTTCTTTAACATTTGATGTAATATCTTTGCTTTCGTGCAATTTCTTTGCTAAATTATCAATACATACTTAATTAATCAAAGAACACAAGAAACATTTTATGATCAAATAGATTGCAAATACTGGACCAATCTTGTAGCCTCACTGTTTAGTGTTATTTTTCTGTTTTTGTTCGAAGAACTGATAAAAAAAAACTAAGTTTATAGACCTATAACAACTGCAAAAGATTACATATAACGTGTGAGGAAAACTTTTCAAATTTAAAGTCAGTTGGGATAAATGTCAACAGGGGTAGTAAACGCATTCAAAAAGTGGAAATGCATTGTGACCGCATGCAATGTTATTTAACATTTTTAATTTTTACCCGCCATTTTGTAATGCAATTTATCAATATAGTGCGATTTAGAATCAAAATAGGAAACATACAACACGAATGTTTAAAATCTTCTTTTCTTGACCAGTGTAATTTTCTTATGAGATCGATTTTTCTAGAATTTTGCATCAAAAGTGAATTCATTTTGTTTTGTAGGAATATGAAAACAATAGATGTTCTATCAGCTGGTACTTATATCATAGCACTGCTTCTGCAATTTGCTTACTATACTATCCCAGCAGAACAAATTGTCCAAGAGGTAATTATAGAGGTATTAAGACAGATTGCTCTAGCGCCTGCGATGGTTTTTAATGTGCAAAATTTCAAAATTGTAGGTTAGAGCAATGTGTCCAGACTTTCCGACTTAATTTCTGTTAAGACACGCTTTGCAAAAAAATTCTCATAAATATCTGTTAAGATTACTAGAAGATCAATCTAAGTTTTGACAAGACAAGATTTAAATCATTCAAAATATTTCGAAGTATGTCCAGTATACCTTATATATATATCCTTTTTAGAATATTCTTAGTGTCATTAGTAAAAATGTATTATTTTTAGTTGCAGAGTTTATCTACCGCTATCTATATGTCGGATTGGTTAGATAGGACTGTCAATCAAAAGAAAATATTGCTCTTTGTCATGAGGAGGGCGCAAAATCAGAAATATTTATCCATTGGCGGATTTATGGATATGAATGTTGATGCCTTTGGCTCGGTACGTTTCTCAAATCGTAATATTTGAAATACGAGGGTTGTCAAACTGCAAAACTTTCGGCCTAACAATGAATTAAAATATTTTGTCTCGCATTTTTAGTCTCGCGTCCGACTAAATCACAATAATGCTGAGAATTTATTATTTTATTTTTTTTTAAGATAGTCGATCAACAAAACATCCATATAATCTCAAAAAAGTGCTCCTTATAATCGTACCTGTTGACGGAATCTGCCTTTGCATTTACTGACGCACTTCTACTGGCTTCAATCTATTGATTTAGACTGTTCCTTTCGCTATGATGTATAATGGCGAATCCCCATTATATTATCAGTTATGAAACAACGATTGAAATCTAATTCATTGTGCTTGCAACGAGCTAACCTTGAAAAAATGTGCGTTCAAATGTGTTTCTTTTTTTGGGCAATAGTCAGCAAATGAGACATTTATCTTTCACAATGCTTTTCCGTACGTAATTTATCATGATTTCTAAATAATTCGTTCTTTTGAAATGCGTATGGTCTTGGTTGTTTCATGCACCTTCAATGGTCGGTCATCTAACACTTTATTAAAGGATTTGTTGCATGATTTGTGATGATGCAGCACTTTTTGGATGAACATCAAGTGAATCGTTTTCTGAATCTTGTACGACCAAATTAAAAAAGGGCAACCCATCCATTCACAGTGGGAGGGAAGGTACCCTTATACCATACTTTCAACAATTTCAAATGAATTTCTATTAGTGTTAAATTCTGCAAAAACTTTAATTGCTATTCGACCTATTTATTTTAAAATTATATTACGCGTCAATGTAGCAGTTACAATTACTCGAATGCATTGGTAAATCAATATAAAACTACCTATAATACATTTATATAAAAAATAAAATCTTTTAATACAATTGTGGCGTGACAGTTATATCTCAGAGCGAAAACTTTTTAGGCGGCCTTAAACTCAAGAATTTAGGTGTGCGACCCCTAGGGGACACAAGCCAAATTCTCAACTCACGAGATGATCGCAGGTTAAGCCGGTAAAGCATCTACAATTTGTAACTGCATGATTGGCTTGGGCTTGCTTTGAATTAAGTGATTTTTTTCATTAGCAATAATTCTGTATTACTAATTTGATTTGAATCAAACGGGATTGATTTCTGTCTCATTTAAACAAAATTACGTTGACCCATCTTGGTATTATGTGCTAATATATTTTGACGTTATTTTTCAGGTTGTCCGCAAAATATTTTCTTTTTGCACCGTTATAAGGAATATCCTAACTAAATAGTATTTTAGTAGACTATTTCTAATACCTGCGTATGTCAAATTGAATTAATTTGTTAACATGTCTCCGTATTGATTTTTGCCAAAATAAAAGTTTGCACTGATTTTGTTGTTTTATTTTTAATCTGAATTATATAATAATTATTAATTCTCATCTTTCCCCGATATTGTAAAAAATAATCTAATCATTTAATGAAAATTGTATTGAATTTTGAAAAAAATGTTAACGTTGTATGTTAAGATCTAAAGGAAAACTGTATATACATATATCCATGCCTTTAATTTGATTTAAAATGGCAAATAAATATTGTGTCTATGTTGAAAACATTGTTACCACTCAATTATTTTATAATTATATCATAAAAATAATAAAGGTCTAGAATACATACGAAAAAAAAAGGTATCTTTTCGTCAGAAAGAAATAGAACTATTATAATTATCGATATAAGTTAGTAAGTACGATCATACATCAATTGCTCTGTGTTAAAACTTAGAATTGCACTAATTCATCGAAACAACCCAATGACTAGGAAATTACTTACTCTGCAATTGCATACTATTAACACAAACAGGCATCGCTTCTTCAGAAGTCGAGCGGCCTTTTACGTAGAAACACGCACTGCTCTCTACCACAAACAGAAGCACACGTTAGAATCCACTCCTTCTAAATAGCAACGAGACACTATGGATCTGGTACCGAAAAATGATATACTGCAGATGAGTATTAACACCTACAAAATCTTAGGGGAATATATGGGAATAGGAATTAAAAAATTGAAGTTGTACCGTTTGTTTAACATAGTAATCTTATCAGTGAATATTGCCTTTAGCATAATTAGCTTGAATCATCTCGAGAAAGGAATGCACATAAGGACTATAGAAGGTGGTACCTCAGCTTTACATGTAAGTGCTAAAAATTAAATTATTTTATTCGTTTGTGAATCCATAATTTTAGGCTTTGCTAAAGTATCTCAGTTTTCTGTACTACAAAAAGGATATTGAAGAGCTATTCAGCAACCATAAAAATTTCTGGAACCAAGATAGATTTTCAAACAAACTCCTCCTTGACATAAACAATATACATCGAATTGCAAAAAATATTCAAAAGATTTGCGTAATAGACGCAGCTTGCGTGATGGCTGTCTATTCTCTAAGACCAGCCGTCAACAGTAAGGCTAGATATATTTTTTACTGGTGGATTCCGTACGATTCTATTTCACTAGAAGCAATGGCCCTTTTTTCACAATACTATTTCATAATGATTTGTGTTCCTGTTATATTCGCGTATGACTCTGCATATCTTTCATATTCCACTCATGTGATAACGCAAGTGAAACTTTTGAACTATAGATTGAAGTACGCTGCTTTGACTAATGAGGAAATACACGACTCTATAAGACATCATCAATTGATGCTGAAGTAAGTAAGAAAGAGAATTGACTCTCAAATATTTCATATTTTAAATTTTTAATTCGTTTGTCAGTTGTTTTTATTAAAAGATTGCTTACCATAATTGTTTATTATAGCTTGTTTGATCGTATGAGAAAAATATTTTTCTGGATGTTACTTTTCCATTACATGGTTACTTTCTTAAGTGGTTGCTGTGAATTATATCTAATTATGACGGGGTAAGTAAAGTAAATAGGATTTACTCCATATTCCCAAATGCACAAGTGACTTATTTGACATTTGATGTAATGCTTTGGTGCAATTTTATGGAGAATAGTCATTATGATAGGGCTTCTGGAATCACAAAAAATATTCTACAATCAGTTGATTGAAAATACGGGATCATTCTGGTGGGGTTTCTTCTTGGTTGAAGAACTGTAAAGTCCTCTAACAACTATAGACATAACAGCTTCTCGCTTAACCAAATTGGCTTGTTTTCTACATCTACTATAGGATGCAGCAAAAGCAATTTTTTCATGAGTATTGATTTCTTTTAATAGCATCGTTTTATGGGTTAATTTGAAAGAAAAATTTTTACCGACTTCAATGGCGCCAAACACTTCTTGTTCCAGTTAATAGTTGGTGGCCCGTATCTGAAAATGCAAATAACATTACATGTATCTATAAAAAAATATATAAAATACATATCTGTGAGTTAAAACCTTACTTTTTAGTCGAATAAATTATTTTAATCAATGTCCTTGAATTAGGGAACATATAATATTAATGCTTTGCATAAATTTAAAACAAAACAAGTCTACCGCATGCGAGGTACAAATATAGTCACCCATGATACAAAAACCACACACAACAAAATAGGTATAACACAGCTGAAACATAAGCTGGTGTTGTTTGGACTGTTTCCACCGTCTGTTGGATTTTGGAAATCTTCTAACCTATTTTTCTAACACATCGTCAAGGATTACCCGTCATGAGTTATAATACGGCTAACACAGCAAATTGACCTCTTTTTAATAATGCTTTGATTTAGTACTGTTTGTTGGAATTTCCACTATTGCTTTATATGTTTATCATGACCCATATTGCGCGAAGTTCGTTTGTAATCGCAAGATCCTGTTAGTATCTCGCATACAGTATGCTGATGTAAAGCCAGTTTATCTAAAACTCTGCATGAAAATTTAATCCATACTTGATTTGCAGGAGTATGAAAACAATAGATATGCTATCAGCCGGCACTTATACCATAGCAGTGCTCCTTCAATTTGCTTACTACACTATTCCAGCAGAACAAATGGTTCAAGAGGTACTTATAATAAATATATCATATACTTATGGACTTGAATACTAAAATTGGAAATATTTCTGAATACTTTGCGGTAAAGATTCACAATTCTGAGAGTTATTGGAATGCTATTACCAAGGGATTGGTTCAATTTGATTTAAGCAACATTTCTGTTAAGATCTGCTCCATAAAAAAGATTCTCATCAAATAAATTTAAAAAGTTTTGAATTGAGATTTATTATAAAACTTTTATAGGCGATAACGAATTCTTTGCAATGCAAAATTTAAGCCCTTTATAATATTTGGAACAATTCTATATTAATTTAGAATATTCTTAATGTCATTAGCAAAATTTTATTTTTAGTTGCGGAATCTATCTAATGCCATCTACATGTCAAATTGGTTGGATAGGACTCTTGATCAAAAGAAAACATTGCTCTTTGTCATGATGAGGGCGCAAAATCAGAAATATCTATCCATTGGGGGATTTATGGACATGAATATTGACGCCTTTGGTTCGGTACGTTTCTCAAACAGATTCGTTTAATATTTTAATACAAGGGCTGTCCGTAAAATTCTTGGCCTAACAATGAAAGAAAGTATTTTTTTGACGTTTCAATATGATCCCCTAACCTAAAACTTCAACACATTTATTTCAACTTCTTTTTTCCAATAATTCAATACTATTATTAAAAGTCTGGAAAATATTCAGCTTCGGTTGCAATGGCTTCACAATTTGATGCTGTAAAATGCTTTCCATCAAGAGTTTGGTCAGGCTTGGATGAACGCAGTCTAAGCCGATAAAGCATCTGCAATCTCTGACTGCATTATCGGCTTGAGCTTGCTTTATGTCTCATTTACATAAAATTATGTTGGCCCATCTTCATATTACGTGCTAATATATTTTTACATTATTTTTCAGGTTGTCCGCAAAATATTTTCTTTTTGTACCGTTATCAGGAATATCTTAACTAAATAATACTTTGGTAAACTATCTCTAATGAAATAAATATGTCAGATTGAATGAATTTGTTAAAATTTCTCCGTTTTGATTTGCCAAAATAAAAGTTTGCACAACTGATTTTGTTGTTTTATTTTTAATCTGAATTATATAATAATTATTAATTCTCATATTTCCTCGATATTGTAAAAAATAATCTAATCGTTTCATAAAAATTGTACTGAATATTTCGTAATGCAAAGACTTGTCTTTTTTTAAAATTAAACACTAAATTGTATGTTCAGAGTTAAAATAAATCAGTATAAATATCCGTGTCTTTAATTTGATACGAAATGGTAAATAAATATTGTGTGTAAAAAGACATTGTTAGCATTAAATTATTTTATAATTATCTCATAAAAATAATAAAGTTCTAGCATAAATACCAAGAAAAGGTATCTTTTCGTCAGAAAGAAATAGAACTACTATAATACTAATCGATATAAGTAAGTAAGTACGATTATATATCAATTGCTCTGTGTTAAAACTTAGGATTACACCAATTTATCGAAACAGTTCAATAACTAGGAAATTACTTACTCTGCAATTGTATACTATTAACACAAATAGGCATTACTTCTTCAGAAGTCGAGCGGTCTTTTACGCAGAGACACGCACTGCTCTCTACCACAAACAGAAGTACACCTTAGATTCCACTCCTTTTAAATAGCAAACAGACACTATGGATCTGGTACCGAAAAATGATATACTGCAGATGAGTATTAACACCTACAAAATGTTCGGAGAATATATGGGAATAGGAATTAAAAAATTGAATTTTTACCGTTTATTTAACATAGTAATCTTCTCAGTGAACATTGCCTTTAGTATAATTAGCTTGAATCATCTCGAGAAAGGGATGCACATAAGGACTATAGAAGGTGGTACCTCAGCTTTACATGTAAGTGTTAAAAGTTAAATTATTTTATTTGTATGTACAAATCATACTTTTAGACGTTGCTAAAGTATCTCAGTTTCCTGTATTATAAGAAAGATATCGAAGAACTATTCAGCAACCATAAAAATTTCTGGAACCACGATAGGTTTTCAAACAAACTCTTCCTGGACATAAAGAATATACACCGGTTAGCAAGAAATATTCAGAAGATTATCCTAATAGATACAGCTTGCATGATGACTGTCTATTCTCTAAGACCAGCCGTCAATAGCAAGGCTAGGTATATTTTTTACTGGTGGGTCCCATACGAATCCATTGCACTGGAAGCAATAGCTCTTTTTTCGCAATACTATTTCATAATGATTTGCGTTCCTGTCATATTCGCGTATGACTCTGCCTATCTTTCATATTCCATTCATGTGATATCGCAATTGAAGCTTTTGAACTACAGATTGGAGTGCGCTGCTTTTACTAATGAGGAAATATACGATTCTATAAGACATCATCAATTAATGTTGAAGTAAGTAGGAAAGCGAATTAACGCTTATATATTTGATATTTAAAATTTTTAATTCATTTGCTTTAAAGTTAATTATTTTTATTAAAAAATTAGTTACCCTAATCCTTTATTATAGCTTATTTGATCGGATGAGAGGAATATTTTTCTGGATGTTGCTTTTCCATTATATGGTTACTTTCTTAAGTGGTTGCTGCCAATTATATCTAATTATGACAGGGTAAGTAAAGTAAATGAGAATCACTCAGTATTCCGACATGCAGAAGTGATTTATTTGACATTTGATGTAATGTTTTGATGCACTTTTTTGGAAAACTGTCAATATGATATGGCTTTGCCACATGGCGCAATACTTATTTAATGAGGAAACACAAGAAATATTCTGTAGTCAGTAGATTAGAAATACGGCATTATTTTGGGATAGTTTTTTCTTGTTTGAGGAATTGTAAACTTGCAGCAGAATTGAGAATTGATTGCTTTCAATAGAATCGTTTTATCGGTTCATTTGAAAGATACATTTTTACCGCCTTCAATGGCACTAAACACTTCTAGTTCCAGTTAAAAGTCGATGATCTGTTGTTGGTTCTGTAGATACAAATAAAGTAGCACGTATCTATCAGAAAGTATATAAAATACATACATATCTATGGGTTAAAAGTTTACATTTTACTCGAATATACTATTTTATTAAATTGAATTATGTTTTGCATAAATTTAACACAAAACACATCTACCGCATGCGAGATACAAATATAGTCACCCATGACACAAAACCCCACACAACAGAGTAGATGTAATGCAGCTAATAGAGCAACTGGACTTCGTTTTAATGACGCCTTACTGTGATACTGTTTGTTGGCATTTCCACCTTTACTTTATTTGTATCATAACCCATATTGGATGTAGCTCATGTGTAATCGCAAGACCATGTTTGTATATCGCATACGGTATGTTTATATCTTAAAGCTAATTTATCTAAAACCCTGCATGAAAAGTTCATCCATTTGCAGGAATATGAAAACAATAGATATGCTATCAGCTGGTACTTATACCATAGCAGTGCTCCTTCAATTTGCTTACTACACTATTCCAGCAGAACAAATGGTTCAAGAGGTACTTATATATAATATCTTATATACTTATGAACTTTGATACTAAAATTGGAAATATTTCTGAATACTTTGCCTTAAAGTTTCGCAATTTTGGAGGATTATAGTTCAATTTGACTTAATGCTCAACGAAAAAGATTCTCATAAAATCGAAATTGAAAAAATAATTTTTTGATTACATATTTTATTAATACATGGATCATAAAACTTTTATAGATAATAAGGAATTCTTTACAATGCAAAATTTAAACCCTTCAAAATAGTTGGAACAATTCTGTACCTTTTCAGAATATTCTTAATGTCATTAGCAGAATTATATTTTCAGTTGCAAAATCTATCTAATGCCATCTACAAGTCAAATTGGTTGGATAGAACTCTTGACCAAAAGAAAACATTGCTCTTTGTCATGATGAGGGCGCAAAATCAGAAATATCTATCCATTGGGGGATTCATGGACATGAATGTTGATGCCTTTGGCTCGGTATGTTTCTCAAATCGATTTGTTTAATATTTGAATACAGGGGCTGTCTGCAAAGTTCTTGGCCTAACAATGAGGGAAAATACTTTTTGGCGTTTGAAAATGATCTCGTAAAGCTTCAATACGTTTCTTCTAACGTTTTCCCAATAAATCAATACTATTATTAAAGGTTTGCAAAATATCCATTGACGGTTGTAATAGCTTCATTATTTGATGTAAATCGCAAATTTTTGCGAGTTGCCCTCGGCATTCATTCAGGTGAGGAAAGACTTCGCAAGGCAGTCTTTATGAGCAGGAAGAAACTAAGACTGGCCACTGTGCACTGCACAAGCACTTGAACTGCATGGGGCGAGTGGACTCTCCCTTGTGCAGAAACTGTGGGAGAGCAGAAGAAGCAGCAGAAGAAGCTCCTGTGTACCTCCTGGCCGACTGTCCGGCAACGGACGGGAGAGAGACGGAGTCACTTAGGGGTCGCTCGGTTAGACGAACTCAGTTTAGGAAAATTTACATTCGACCAATTTGCGAACCTCTTTGCTCGGGTGCAACCAGGTCGAGAGGGCTAAAACATCATGGGGGCACATAGGTCTTCTGGCCGAGTTGTCTCATGGGGTAAACCTGCCCACGATGGTAAAAGTGTACCCTTATCTACTTTCAACAATTTCAAATGAATTTTTATTGGTGTTAAACCATCAGTTTCTTCTGCATTGTACAACAATCAATTTATTCTATTAATTTCTTTATTTACTGACTGGTGCTATGCAAATATAGCACGGGAAGACAGACACACCCATAAACCATTAGCATCGATGTGTCATTAGCAAGCAGTATCAAACCATTTGTTTTCACAAGATTTGGTGTCGTTAATGAAAATCTCAGAACTTTGTTGTGGTACCCCTTGAACCTCGTATTTTCTGCGCGTTACTATATCAATTTGAGCACGCATTTTGCTTTCAGATAAATAGGAACGAACCTATTGAAGTGAAATGCCTTTAATTTCCAAAGATTTAAGCTTCTCTACTAAAAAGTAATGACGGAGATTTCGTAAAGTCAAATCAAAACAATAAGCATAATGTACCTATACAATCCGTCATCAGTAGCCTTATAAATTCTGTTTACAAAGCTGTAGAGATGGCTGTAGCAGTCAAGAAATCAGCTTTAAAACCATGCGTTTTAGTTAATGCGTTAGTTTCTTCTAGGAAAATCTTAATCCTATTGAATTTCCAGTATTTTAGAGAACTTGGGTAGTAAAGAGACATATCTAGTGTATAACAGACGTACTAGTTTCTTTTTTCTTGCTTACGAAATGGTACAACTAATGATTCTTTAAACTCAGGTGGAAATGTACAACGTATACATTTTCAACTGGCAGATACGCGCTAGCAAGGGGGCGTGCTCAATGAAGTGAGGCACACCCGAAGAAATATGGTGGAACGTTATAACGCGCACAATTCGTACAAAATACGAATGTAAGTTTTTATTGTAATATGCACCTGCAATACTATACGCTGTCGGCTCAGCGAGCTCGGCCCGCCTCTTCAAGCGGGTGACGTAAGATGCGCGTGAGGGCGGGGTTTCCGCCAAAAGAAATAGCATGTACTATAGACCTGCTACTGAATGAGTTAACTAAATAGTGCAGTGGTTGTTATAAAAATTCTAAGAAACACCTTATCAGCATCGTCGGAATGACACCTACATATGTATCAGGCAGATAACTTTCTGGACAGTCCTCGTAATCACTTTACGTTTAGAGACACTCTTTTTATTTGCATATGTTTATTGCTTTGAATTATGTGATTTTACATTAGCAAATAATTACAGTTCACTAATTTGATTCTAATCAAAAACCAAATTGATATGTGCCCCATGTGTTAATATATTTTATTTTTCAGGTTGTCCGCAAAATATTTTCTTTTTGCACCGTCATAAGGAATATCCTAACTAAGTAATATATGTTGATTTATTTTTAAAACAAAAAATTCTAATCAATTTATTGTAATAATCTGTTTTGATTTTTGTCGGAATAAAAGTTTTAATACTTAATTTTTTTGTTTCATTAGGTTTATCACAATTTAATTTCACACCAGGCATAAAATCTTGCATATCACAAAAAAAAGTAAGATATGCTTTAATTGCATTTGTTTTACCCGTATACAAGAAGCAATAAAATTAAGAAAAGTAGAAAATCTGTATAGACTATCGCGGCTTTTCCACCGCAAATAGCCACATATAAAGTTATGTAATTGTCCTATCCTAAATTAATTACTTTTGATGTTGTTTTGTGAAGACTCCGCTGTCATTAAGGTAATTTCCTACGCAATTAGAGACTTCATTAGCTTACCGTTTTCGATTCAATATACACATTGCACACATGTCAGTTGCCTCGTGTGAGTAGGACTCTTTTGACGCTAAAGGAAAGCATATCCTTTGCATTAATATACAACACTTATAATGGAACATATTCCCGAAGATGATATACTTCAAATCGGATTAGGATTATTGAAAAATGTGGGTGAACGAATGCACTACAAATCCAAAGTTCTATATGGTTTTCGAGCGTTTAATGTTTTAATGTTAGCTTTAAATTTGTTTTTCATCCTTGCTAATTTTGCTCATATCAATGGCAATTATGGCCAATATATTAAAACAACCGAATGCGCTTTGACAGTTTTTCACGTAAGTATATTACCAACCCCGTTCTTTAACATTAAAATATATTCGTTGCATTTTTCCAGATTGTATTCAAGTATTTTCAAATATTATATTATAAACCTGATATTGAAGGTCTACTAGGTGACCTGGTGAAGTTCTGGGATCACAGATCTATCGGCGAAGAATTTTTTTTCAAAGTAAAGTCGCTCTACAAGATGATAAAAATTGGCCAAGTTTACTTTTCTGCTGCTGTATTAGCTTGCACCATCAGTTTCTTTCTAAAACCGGTCATCAATACGAACAATAGATTCTTGTTCCTGTGTTGGACTTTCTCAGATTCCTTTGAAATGGAAACGGCTGTACTAGCTGGCCAATATTACATCTGGGTGATACTATATCATGTCGTATCCGGATATGATTCTGTTTATTTCTCATATTGTGCCCATATCATCGTGCAGTTGAGAATGTTGAAGTATAAATTTCAAAATATGCCTGTCGATGTGCAAGTCAATGAAATCGTTCAGTGCATAGAACACCATAATTTGCTGCTTTCGTAAGTATTGTAAAGTAAATCCAGCATTAATATTTTCTGAAAGCCAATTAACCCAAATGATCACACGGAGCTTTGTTAAAGTAATTAAATACGTATTTCAGTATGTACTGATGCATAGCTTTCCTCTAACAATTATTATGATTTGGTTAATATAACGAAGTATTTTCAATTCATTCAAATAAAAGATTTTGTTGAAGTTTGCGCTAACAAACGGTACAGTGTTGAATTAACAAAATAATTTTTTAATATTTTTTTTTCTAGTTATTGTAACTTTATTTTTTGCTCAATTTGATTAAAGGCTTTCCTAGAAGAATAATATCTTTACAACAGAATGATTTTTTTTGTCCAAGAAATTTTCTTCTCTCAGTGTATGATATAGTAAATGATAAGCTCCTAGACAGCTGATGCACGTGCTTGGCCCACCCCAAGCTGGCATCTACAACAACCCCCAAAAATCTAACTTTAGAAGAAAGCAAAAGAAGAATTGATAAGAATATTAATGTTAGTTTAATGCTTGTAAAGTAATAATTTGATTTTACTAGTGTTAAGTATGATCTTA
The DNA here is from genome assembly GCA_949128085.1 of Cetonia aurata. Classification (NCBI taxonomy): domain Eukaryota; kingdom Metazoa; phylum Arthropoda; class Insecta; order Coleoptera; family Scarabaeidae; genus Cetonia; species Cetonia aurata. Next base: position 30,035,820 of record OX421885.1, read on the forward strand.
TTAGCACCAAATCACTCGCAGACTTTAGAAATGCCTATATTTATTAAATTATCCAAATCTTTATGATTATATGTTTGGCGGGCAACATGCGCCAGGTCATTAATAAATACTAAAAATAACGTTGGCCCCAACACCAAGCCCTGCAGCACACCTCACACGACTCGGCTAACTTTTGAACTTACGAAGTCATTTTCGACCTTCAACCTTACATATCGACAGATACATAAGTACGGGCGAAACCAGTCGTTAACATTACGTCTGAAGGCATACGTTTAAAGTTTAGAAAGAAGAATTGAATGAGAAACACATTAAAGACTCTAGATAAGTCGCAGAGAATGGTGGCGGTTATTTGTTCATTATTTTCTAACTCTTGAATCGATAACTTTTTCAAATACTTTTGACAAAGTTGAGAGGACAGATTCAGACCTGTGATCCGATAGCGTGAAATTATTATCACCTTTATGTTTAGGCGTTGGTCTTGCGGGCTTTAGACATGACGGAAATACGGATTTTTTTTAATGAAAGATTAATTAAATATACGAAGTAATTAAAGGGCATTGTCTGCTTTAACTTATGCATATATGTATATAGGTAGGAACAAAGAAATTTAACTAATTCTAATCTATTCTCTTTTCTCCCAAAGGTGTCTTTTGTGGAATTGCTAAAAGTTATAACTTTTTTGCACGTTTTTTCCTTTGCTCCATAATTTAAACTCTAAAAACTTTATGGGAACATTATCATACCCATCAAAGAATATATCACACAAATCTTTTAACACTCGGTTGAGTAAAGAAAAACATTACTTTTGTAAAGTACGCCCTAGCAAAAGCATTTTCTCTATTGAATTTGATGCACCAGTTACTTGCAATCAACAATGAGACATTCGGAAGAATTTGACAATAAAATCTGGTCCATTGAGATTTCCATTGAATTCCATGCTCATCAAAAAGATATTTACAATGATGCTAGATAACATAGTACGAGGAGCCAGTTCCATCTGGTTGAAAAATCGCTGAGGTGCTAATATGAATGGTTATATCTTTAGCACCCAATAATTTTTTTATTGCCAATACTAGTTTAGTTAGTAATTAATAAAATGATATCTAGTAAATGGTAGATGAGGTAACACAGATGATGCCAACATGTATTTTCGCGTTCCTTAGAAGAGTTTTAGTAATACATATTTTGCACACTAAAATACCGTCAACGCCTGCATTGTTATTGAATCTTATTTTTGCAGTATCTTCTCCCGCATGAAGAAAGTCTATTTTTGGGTGTTACTCTTGCAATATTTCATAACCTTAATTACTGGATGTACATTACTATATGCTGTGCTCTTAGGGTAATAATTATTACATTTCGACTTGTGCATGTCATCTATTTAATCTGTGATTTAGGGCCACCGATAAGGCAGATCTTTTTGCTACAATATTCTACATTTTGGGGCTACTTTTTCAATTCGCCTACTATTCATTTCCCGTGGAAGAAATAGTCTTTGAAGTAAGTCCTAAAATTAATAGCTACGTAAGACACCTTTTTGCTCATAGAATTAATTTTCAGCTGACTGACATTTCTAGGGCTATTTACATGTCATCCTGGTACAAACAGAACGCAAAAATTAGGAGAATTCTCCTCTTCATAATGACGAAAGCACAACGCGAAAAGTATTTATCAGCTGGTGGTATCATTGACATAAATGTGGATGCTTTTGGATCGGTGAGTAGACAGTTAAAACATCAGATTAATCCATTTAAATCTTATATTCTTATTTTGGATAATTTTAGGTTTGTAGAAAAGCGTTCTCCTTCTTTGCAATATTGAAAAATACTGTCGCTAGGTAGTTGATATCTTGAAGGATATTTCTGGGTGCAACTGCTGTGGAATATATAGGCACAATAAATCTACAAATTTAAACATTTACTACAAATTCACGGAATATAAAAATAAACTTGCTTAAAATTTTAATTATTTTATGTTATACCTGTTTTTGATTATGATTATGTAATGGGCAAATTTCTATAATAGCACAAGAATAAATTTAATTCTATTTTGCGTGCCTCGCTAAATGGTTTGGTTTTGCATCAGATACCTTCTCTAGTTGTTCTTGAATACATATATTCCAAATCTTTTTCATGTGTTTATAATTATCATTATATAATCAGAATTTTTCTAAGGATTTTGGAAGCAAAAATATATTTTAACAAATACATTTTAGCATTATAAATAGATGAGAAAATGTCACAAAAAAATGTATTCCTACAAATAATAAGAAACTTTTTTAATAGGTTCATAGTATAATTGAAATTAATTCAAGATGGTCAGTACCTTTCATACAAAGGCTAACACCTTCCGGTTTAATGAATTTGTTGCCGGCTCTCTATCTACCAAATGTATGAGTTAAAAATGTGTGCATGCTTAGTTATATATGATTTATGTGGAACAGTGACGAATTGAAAAAATAAAAAACTAAAATTTAAGTGTTGGCATCGCATCTCATGTTCGATGATTTATCTATCATGGGCAAAGATATCTCGAAGGGTTTATTTATCGAAATTTGCATTTCTACATTTTGTTGGTTTTAACCTAAAAATTATTCTAACACTCAGAAGGATAACGTTACAATAAACCTATATATGTAGGTCGTAAGGACAAAAGGCAACAGTGCCACAGTCCATAATTCTAATACCATAAACAACTGTATACAATTACATCGGTGAAAATACTATTGTTAAAGACTATTTTTAAGGATCAACATATTTTCATTTGATCATTTATATAAAGTTACTTTGTGAGTTAGAATTGATAAATAAAATAATATATGGGATTATTCCATTTAAAATAACGGAGTAAGTTGTTTGGGATATGCAAGAGAGATTGAATGAGAATTTTATAATACTTTTATAGAGAAGGTTTCTTTTTCTGAAATGAAAAGTAGACCTGTAGTTTTTTTTTTATAACAAAATACTAACAATAAGTGAATTGTTAGTAATATGTACACACCTATTTTTATAATTGACCCAACACTCTTCGAATTTTCAAATCATTTACTATAAATACTTTACAGTATATTCATATAATATACCAACGTATTGCTTTCATCTCAATTAAATACATAGGTATAGAGTTATATAATTGTCCCACCGCAAAGTAATTATATCTAATATTGTGAAGACTTTGTTGTAGTTCGAGAGCCTTTACGCGCAATTACAGACCCCATTAACTTCATATTTGATTCAATATACACATTATACACACGTATATTCGTATCAGTAGCACATTTAACTGTAAAGGAACGCAGATCCTTTATATTAGCAAATTTTATATTATAAATGGAGCATATACCCGAAGACGATATACTTCAGATCGGTTTAAATCTATTAAAAAATCTCGGGGAAGGAATGCACTACAAATCGAGATTTCTGAATGGTTTTAGAGTGTTTAATATCGTCATATTGGCGTTGAATTTATTTTTTATCCTGGCTAATTTCGCACACGTTGGTGCTGATTATGCTCAATATATTAAAACGACGGAATGTACTTTAACAATTTGTCATGTAAGTATTACCTTTTCCTTCTTTAACGTTACAATATTCTAATGGCAAAATATCTTTACAGGCGCTATTCAAGTATTTTCTGTTTTTATATTACAAATCCGATATTGAAGCTTTACTGGATGACTTGGTGAAATTCTGGGAGCTCAGATCCTTCGACGACCATCTCGTTTTTAAGATGAAATCGCTGTACAGGGTGGTGAAATTGGCACAAATTTACTATTCGGCCATCGGATTATCTTGCATCGTTAGTTTCTTCTTGAAACCGCTTATCAACACGAACAACAGATTCTTGTTCCTGTGTTGGACTTTCTCGGACTCGATTCAAATGGAAACGGCTGTATTAGCCGGGCAATACTACTTTTGGGTGTTCTTATATCCGATCGTGTTTGGATACGATTCCCTGTATTTCTCATATTGCGTTCATATCATCGTTCAAGTCAGACTTTTGAAGTATAGATTGCAAAATATTCCTTTAAACGTTCAAGTTGACGAAATCGTACGTTGTATTCAACATCACAACTTGCTACTTTCGTGAGTATCTTAAAATATTGATATATTGTAATTAATAGAACTTGCATTTGGAGGAGATTTAAATCCAACCCTTCACAATTTATTAGAATGCAAAACGAGAAAAATATGTATGATGTTTCATTATTTTATTTTATTTTCCTAGTATTTTTGCCCGTATGAAGAAGGTGTATTTTTGGGTGTTGCTTTTACATTATTTTATAACCCTGGTCACTGGATGCACCTTACTTTACGTTGTGCTTCTTGGGTAAGAATTTTTTCGATTTGCGCATCACCAAGAATTTACTTATCTTATCATCCAGGGCCACAGATAGAGCAGATCTTTCGGCTACCATATTTTACATTCTGGGATTACTTGTACAGTTCGCTTACTATTCGTTTCCCGTTGAAGAAATAGTTTTTGAAGTAAGTTCGTTTGCTCCGTCTATAATTTTATAAAACACCTCTTTGGCCATGGCTTATAGGTTACATTTTCGGCTTTCAGCTAACTGACATGTCAAGAGCAATCTACATGTCATCTTGGTATAAACAGAACGCAAAAATCAAAAGAATTCTTCTATTCATAATGACGAAGGCACAACGCGAAAAGTATTTATCTGCTGGTGGTATTATAGACATAAATGTGGATGCTTTTGGATCGGTGAGTGCATCAGATTACATTGCTTCATATTTATTTACCCTTTTTAATAATTTTAGGTTTGTAGAAAAGCGTTTTCATTCTACGCAATATTGAAAAATGCCATCGCTAGGTAGCTGAGGTTTTCTATGTAGGATATTTTTTGGTCTAACTGTTGTGGAAAATAGGCTCTATAAATCTATAATTTTAGTTGTCGTAATCTTAGTGTCCATGTACATTGAAAATATATTTTGATTACTTTTTTCACTTTATAATGGAAATTTTACCGAACAAGAATAAAGTTAATTCTATTGTGAGTACTTCACTAAAGCTTTTTTTATCGAATACCTTCTCTGATTATTGTGAAATAAATATATTCCATATCTTATTCTATGTGTAAATATTGTGGAATTTTGTGAAATAAGAAAATTAGATCAAAAATAGTCAAAGTATGATTTAAAAGAAATCAAATCAAGTTCTAAGATTTTCTGTTAAAGGTGTGAATAAGTAAGTCGCATATAAGTATCAATAGAACATATTATTCTTTATGGATAAATAAGTAACACAAATAAAGTATTATTTTTACAATAAGTGTTTTAATGCATTTGATTTTAATATTAAAGAAAACGTTGTTGAGAAGAAGAACACCTGAAATCAAAAAAAGGCCGGTTTTCCGATTTTATTTACGGCCCGATAAACTGTTTTTTGCAAGATTTTTTTCTGAGATATTTTATATAAATATTTTATATATATTTCATAGAGCATATGGTAAAAATATGTACAATTTTATGTGAGATAAGAACGTTCTCAGGAAAAAAAGGTTTTGCACTTAGGGTAAAAAACTTAACTGAGGTCAAATAGATACCCCAACCGTTTACAGAATACATGTTTTTTACTCATAGTTGTTTAAGGAGCAATATATTCATTTATCTCCATAGATTAATCGCAGGTAAGTATTATAAGTACGCACTGAGCTGTATCCGAAATAGAATGGTGTCTGACATATAAATAATATGTTCAAGCGTTGAAGCCGACAAAGATAGTAAACGCGACGTATATTTGTTTCACTTCATCTTATGTTTATAAATGTGTTTGGATTGCGACTGAAGAGTTTCTTGATATTTATTATTTATTTTTATGAAGTATATCGTAATGTGTTAGAAAGAAATAGATATATGTCAGCAATCATGGTTGCCTATCTGGAGCCGTGCTCCATATTTTCGTGAGTAAGATACCGTGCTGGTTCGCTAGGATAGAACTGGAAAAAAATGTGAATTAGAGGCGTGGCTACGGAGCTTATACAATCCTGCCTGACAAATAGGAAAGAATCTGTGGCGGCATACGATTCACGTGGAACAGAAACATCATCGGATTGGCAAGACAACCACATGGGAGTGTCACAGGGTTCAACGCTGGGGCCGCTTCAGTTCTTGTTATGCATTAACGACTTGCCCGAAGTTGTTGATGGACTCGCGGTATTATACGCTGACGATACCTCTTGCACTGTACAGAAGCAAACCTTAGAAAAAATTAAAGTTAGGCTAGAAGCCAATCTGAAGTGTATTCAGAGGTGATGTGTGGACAATAATTTAAAAAAATAATTTTAATTCAAATCCGGAAGAGCTAACCATTGAATCTAACGATGAACTAATTACCTGTGTAGATCTTGCGCGTTTTCTCGGTGTAGTGGTGGATAATAATTTTACTTAGAAACCCCATATGGGCGAATTGGCTGCAAAGCTGGGACGCTTTTGCTTTAGCTTAAGGGTGGTTTCGCAATATATTAGTACTGATGCAGCGCTTAAAGTTTATTACTCCAATGTTCAGTCCCGGTATGGGATCATATTGTGGGGAAATGCAGTGGACGTTGGTAGTATTTTTGTGCTGCAAAAGGCATGTATTAGAGCGGTTTTCCAATTGAAACAAAGAGACCTCTGTAGATTGGTGTTTTGAGTGGCATACTTACCTTGGCATCTCTGTATATGTTAGAGACTGCGTGTTACGTTAGAAATAACTACCTGGAATTTTTTGAAAAATATAAACTAGAGCATGGGTGCAACACACGTGGACAGAGCGATTGTCAATTGCTCTCGCCCCAGAATACAGTACAAACTATTCAAAACTTTGGAAATTTTGCTAAAGTTTACAATTCACTTGTTTTGCCTCGCCAAGCGTGTGTCAATGCAAATAGCGGAATTTTTGAAAATGTGCTATAAATTCGTAGTAATTCCGTGTAATAAGTTTTTGTTGAAATTTATTATAATTACGTGTTGGACAAAATAATAAAGCATTCTTTTTCCTAAACGAAACCCGATCGAAAAATTTTTTAGATATCGATTTTATATACAAAATTTGATTTTGAAAATCCAGCTACAGAACACGCTGTATATTTATTATATATAACTGTCGCTTTCAAAACAAAATTTTAGTTCATTGTTCTATTCTAGGTTAGCTACTATCATGTTCTTAGTTCGTCGAATAAAAAATCACTATCCTGTCTTTTCTACCGCAAATATAATCTTATATAATTGCCCTAGTCTCAGACTCTGCTGTCATTAAGGTAACTTTAATTTACCGCGCAATTAGAGAGCTTTTAACTTAATATTCCTATTCAATACACACATCTCACATACGCTTGTGCTTATATCAGTAGTGCTCGTTTAACAGTAAAGGAAAGCATATCTTTTACGCGGACATTTCCACTATTATAATGGAACATATCCCGAAAGATGATATACTTCAAATTGGTTTGAGTTTATTGAAAAATTTCGGTGAAAGAATGCATTATAAATCGAACAGTTTAAATTGTTTTCGAGTATTTAATATCGTAATACTGGGATTGAATTTATTTTTCGTCCTAGCTAATTTCGCTCACATCGGCACTGATTATGGTCAATATATTAAAACTACTGAATGTGCTTTAACGGCTTTTCATGTAAGTTAAAATTTCTTTCCTACTTTAACGTTTCAATAAACGAATTTTTTCAGGCTTTATTCAAGTATTACCAAATTATCCGATATAAAGGTGATATTGAGGCTTTACTGGATGACTTAGCGAAATTCTGGGACTTCAAATCTGTTAGCGATCAACTTTCTTTCAAGATAAAAACGTTGTATAGGATGGCGAAATTGGCCCAAATTTACTTTTCATTCATAGTGTTAGCTTGCACCGTTAGTTTCATTTTGAAACCAGTCACTGGTGCCAATACTAGATTCGTGTTCCTATGTTGGACCTTTTCGGATTCCTTGCAAGTTGAGACAGCTGTTCTCGCCGGCCAATACTATTTCTGGGTGTTTTTATATCCGATTGTGTTCGGATACGATGCGATCTATTTCTCGTATTCTGTTCATATCATCGTCCAATTGAGGATATTGAAGTATAGATTGGAAAATATGGCTTTGGATGTGGGATTTGAAGAAATCGTTCGCTGTATAGAACATCATAATTTACTACTGTCGTAAGTACTTTAGAATATTGATATATACAGGCTGGGTCACCTCATACTGCGCGAGCTTTATACGGAAACGCTAAGAATAAATTTTCATTTTTTGGAACCGTTTTAACCATAAATTTCACAGGTAAACTAAAGGAAACCTTCATATAATGATAGATTTTTTATGGTTTTTTAGAAGTTGCTCTCTCCCTCCAAGACCACCTTTACTTAAATAAAATATGTGGTCCTTGGGAAAAACAAATGCTAATCACGAGAAAACTATTAATACATTTTGAAATGCACTTAAATTCTATGTTAGATAGTATCATTAGATACAGGCTGTTCTAATCAAAATAACAAAGTTAATTTACTGCAAAAGTCATCAAATTTAAACAACCACTCTGTGACTAAAATTTCACTTTGCTCCATCGCTCAGCCTCTTATCTAAATGAAAGAATATAGTGTAGGTGTTCTTAACGTGGAATTACAAAATAAAAATAAAAAATTTACTTACTTACATAATGTCAAGGTCTACTTAACTAAGAAAGAACTAGTAAAAGAAATTGGAAAAAGTGTGCTGCAGAGGAAAAATTGCAAATGGATAAAATGCATTACATTCTAAAAGATACCAAAGTAGCGCTTTGATATTGTGAAGGCATTTTTTTATGTAGGAATCAAATACTGTCACAATACAGAGTGAGCAACCGGATGTGACCACCACGTGACCTAAAATTTTAAGATGGCAACATTATTCAGTTGGTAGTACAAGATATGTCACATTACTGATTTGTCAATATGTTTATAACTTAACCTTAAAATAAGACGTGTCATATATTTTTTTCCAACACGTTAAATGTCAAATGACAGAACGTAAACAACAAGCAGAGCAGTAAACAGTAAAACAAAAAAATACACTTTTTCTGTGACGTTCGTGATCACGTGGTGGTCACATCCGGTTGCTCACTCTGTACTTAGATTAGATCTAATTAGGGTAACATTGCACCGCGACCTATCGATCTATTGTGCCCCCTCCTCCCCCCTCCCCTACATCAGCTGTAAGCTGCTAGGGTTTGCCCGCACTTACAGCTCCGCATCCAGTCTAAGAACTTTAATAAATTGCAATAGCTGTGATGGTTTCAAAGAGGGTATTTTTCCCTCGTCTATGACGTCTTTGCCAAAATAGTTGGCACGAGTTTCTGTGATGGCAGTGCAGTTGGATATTAGCTGTTCCGGACTTTCACCTTCCGCTCCACAAAACCTGCAATCACTATTCTGTTTCAGACCTATCCTTGTGATGTGTTCCTCCAGATGACAATGCCCTGTCAGAAAGAATTTAATTCTAGAAGAGTCTTTGCTCTTTTCTTACTGTAATTTCCAAGGAATATCTTGGAATGTCTTAGACCAGGGAGATTTTCCCAGAGGGAAGCTCTGAGCGTCTCCTTCCTGTCTTTGAGTTCTTTTTTGTAGGTGCTCATCCCTATGCCGCAGAACGGTTCTGGACCCACAAACGAAGTTGTGGCGGCCCTTCTTGCTAATAGATTAGCTACCTCGTTGCCGCTGATTCCAGTATGTCCTGGTACCCAGCATAGCGCAACTTTGTTTTCTTTGCCTAGATTATTTAGTCTGCCAAGACATTCCCAAACTAATTTCGAACTGATGGTATTATAGCTCAGTGCCATTATGGCTGCTTGGCTATCGGAGAAAATCACAATGCTCTGCTTCCGATAGTTCCTATCAAGGTTGATGTATTATTTTGCACTATTTTTAATCACAGTGTGTATCGACAGCACAGCACTGATTTGGCTCCAGTTGCTTAGTGATTATTGCAATGACATTGAATCTGTTTAGACCGCTGCCTAAGCTAGAGTACAGAATTTATCTTTTCGATTTTCAATTTCTTTTCTACATCGCAAAATGCTCATAATTTTTTTTATTATTTTTCTCATTAGGTAAGCCCCGATGTCATGCGCATCTTGTCTCGTTTAACCTATCCTCTATACTATATCTCACCACTTATATGAGATCCCAATGCTGAACACATTAATTGCGACAACCTGATATGTTTATAAAAAAATTTTACACAAAATTAAAAATATTGTTGATAGATTTTGTTTTTATTTCCAGCATCTTTAACCGAATGAAGACAATCTATTCTGGGGTACTACTATTGCAGTATTTCGTAACCCTCTTCACTGGATGCACCCTACTATACGGCGTGCTTCTTGGGTAAGAATTTCTTTTTTATTCGACCTCCACAGAATGTATCTAATTTTCCAATCAGAGCCGCAGATGGAGCAGATTTATCCCTTAACATATTATACATCATGGGTTTACTTTTTCAATTCTCCTACTATTCATTTACCGCAGAACAAATAGTTTTTGAAGTAAGTTATTCTTTTTCCATATTAAAGAACCGGCCAAAAACCTCATTGCTTCTTTTTTTAGCTAACTGACATTTCGAGGGCTATTTACATGTCGTCCTGGTACAAACAGGACGCAAAAATTAAGGGAATCCTTCTCTTCATGATGACAAAGGCCCAGCGTGTGAAATATTTATCAGCCGGTGGTGTCATAGACATAAATTTAGATGCTTTTGGATCGGTGAGTTGGAGATTAAAACATATAAATTGCTCTACTTAGATCGATTGTTGAATAATTTGTTTTATACTGATATTTTAAACAATTTTAGGTTTGTAGAAAAGCATTTTCATTCTACGCTGTATTGAGAAACATCCTGGCTAGGTAATTGGATACTTTGAAATGGTATTTCTGCATGTAATTATTAGAATAGAATGTAGGCACAATAAATTTGCAAAATTAAACATTAGAATCTTAGTACTTAATGTATTTTAGAAACACTTTACACAGGGTAGTAATTTATATTAATTTGTTATATTATATAAGGGAAGTGTATTAAGACACTAATAAATTTAATTTTCTTTTGAGTGTTTCCTTCAATCCTATGCTATTGCTTATTTGCTGCTTTTGACAAATTTGCATTTTTCAAATTTTATTCTACATGCGTCATTATCACAGACTAAATTATAAGTTTTGTTATGATTTCTTTAAAAATAACTAATTCGCGATGCAAAAATACCGTTCGAATTATTTTTGTTCAATTTTTTGTTTATCTTCCTTTGGAGTAAACTTGTTCTACCGCGTAAGGAAACAAAAAAACATATTCAAAGCCGTGTTTCAGGCTTTCCAAGATTTCTATACACTGTATTAAAAAATTTTGTTAAAACAAAAATTGCAAAACAAAAAACTGCTAATTTAATAATCACACAATGTTATTACCGAAAAATGTATACTTTGTTAAAGATTAACAATTTATTTTAGCAAAAACAGCAAAAATAATTAGTATAGTTTTTCTCATAAACTAGCTCGTTACCTTTATATCCATTACATCATTATGTTACCTGATATTACCCGGACAACTAACAGTTTTAATACAAAACAACATTACTAACAAGAGTAACAAGCAAAGCCACACAGCTGGTCACCTCTGAGTTTGATAAAATATTGCAGGAATGTAGACCAGTGAAAAATAAAATCGAGCCGTAGAAGATTAAGAGAACTCATATTACCTTGCCTTAAACCAAATCTAACTATTTGCGTTTTATTTATATTTAATTTTAATTTATTTGCAGCATATCAATTGTTAGCCTTTACAAGCGACATTTATTCTTTATCAATAAAAGAATTAGTTGCAAATTCGCTACTGATAAGGGTAGTATCATTTGCAAACAATATGATATGATGCAATAATCTAAGTTATAAGCCAATCGTTTTGGCATATGATAAATAAAGTGGGGCCAAGTTTAGATCCTTGGGGAACCCCTAAAGATACGCGCGTTGGGCAAGATGACGCTTGTTCAATGTTGACGGTCAAATAAATACGATCTAAATAAATTGAAAGGTGTACTTCATATACCGTAGTGTTCTAGAGTAGCTTTTTTCTAAGGCGTCATGATCAGTGCTTTACTTAAATTCAAAGAAACAGCGGAACATTTCTGTGATTTATTAATAGCATTCGCAGTATCTTAATAAGACGTATTTATTGATGTCTTAATAGTAGATTTATTTTTTGCGATAACCGTGTTGTTGAGGACAAACAAGTCTTTTTTTTAAAAAAAATTAACCAACCTATTTTCAGCAACTCTTCAAAAAATTTAGAAAAAGTAGGTAAAATTGCTATTGGTCTGTAATTATTGAAGTCATCCCTACTGTCTTTTTTAAATAATGGTGTAACTTTTGCAAATTTAGGTTCAGAAGGAAAAGCCTCCTCCATAAAAACATTTAGTGATAATATCGGCAAGTGGATAAACAATGATTAAAGCAACTTTTTTTAACACCGATGAGGTTAATCCGAGAGCTCCTTTTTTACAAGAAAAATGGGAACTGAGATGACGGGAGGCAAACAACGATAAGACTACTCAGTATGCTAAGATCTATGATAGTGTTCGCCATCCTCGATGGCATAATAGTATCACAGTTCCGCGCCCTTTCGTCACTGCGATCGCTAGATTGAGTTTTGGACATGGCGTAAATCCAGCACACCTTTTTAAGTTGGGACTGGTGAAGTCTCCACCTTTTCCTTGCGGGTTTGACATAGCGGATTTAAATCATTTAATTCTGGGGTGTTCGAATTGTGAATCAAAGCGGCGCAAATTATTTAAAAGCTTAATAAACTTGAACGTATCACTACGGACTGCGATCATAGCCATTTTAAGATCTAACAACATTCAAATATATCTCAGAATTTGACAATTTATAAGAGAATGTAATATTCGAATTTACAATTAAACAAAATCATAACGTGGCTGATGGGCTGAGATTCCTTTAATGCCAAAAAAAAAAAAGATAGTGTTCATGTTTTGATTTAGGTTTTCAATTGAGGTTTTTAATTACTTACTTTTTTTTTAATTTTTTTTAATTGACAAGGGTGTAGCGTGTATTAGCAAAATTACACTTAAAAAACCTTCGTTTATGGCAGAGTTTGCTAAATTAACCATTGTAGTATATTAATTCAACATAAAAATTTGTAACTCTAACAAATTTTCACTTAACAACAAAATTTTTCTCACTGTGTAATAATAAGCAAAAAAAAATCCAATCCCTATAGTTATAAGTTATTCAGTATTCTCATTACTACAATTAAATGAAAATCTAAGCTGATTTTAGCAAAACGTATCAATAAGATTATTATTATCATTTATAATAAAATACTTAACCGAACACAATAACAAACGAAACGAAAATGATTTTATTTTACCATCATTGGCTTTACCTACTGCGTTACCAAGTAATAATATGCAGTTATACCCGGACATCTTCGCAATTTCATAAAGTTGAAGTTAGTAATTAGCGATCCAATTATTCCACGTTCAGTTCGATATACACATCTGCCATATGCATTACCACATCAGTTCTCGTTACCTAATCGTAGAGGTAAGAATATCCTTAATGATCCTCGACAGAGCTGTCGCAATGAAACAAATACCGCCAGACGATATAGTGCAAATGGGTTTGGGGCTGTTAAAAATTATGGGCGAAAGAATGCATTTCAAATCGAGGGTTCTAAATTGTTTTCGGATATTTAACATCGCCATAATGGTTGTGAATATATTCTTCGTATCAGCTTATTATCCGCAAATAGGTGCTGATTATAATAAATATATAAAAACTACTGAATGTTTTTTGACGATCTTGCATGTAAGTTTTATTTGCTTATTAACGTTTAAGTATAGCACTAATTTTTTTTTTATCATTTGGAGGTCATAATTAAATATTCTCTATTCATATATCACAAGAAAAATATCGAAGATTTATTAGACGATTTACTAAAGTTCTGGGATTACAAATCTTATGGAGACGAGCTGCTTTCAACAACGAAAACATTATTCAGGAACGTGAAAATTGGACAATTTTACTATTCTGTAGTTACGTTAGCTTGTATAGCCATGGTTTTTTTTAAACCATACGTGAATTCAGACAACAGATTCCTGTTTCTATGCTGGACTTTTTCCGGATCAACTGAGCTAGAAACTACAGTCTTGGCTTGCCAATATTACTTCTGGTCCATTCTATATCCGATTGTGTTGGGATATGATTCGACTTATTTTTCATATTCTGTCCATATCATAGTCCAAGTGAGACTCCTCAAGCAAAGGTTGCAAGGTATTCCTCCGGATGTCGAAATTGAAGAGATCGCTGCATGTATCAATCATCATAAGTTATTGATATCGTAAGTATTGCTTTTCCTTTTGTTTGAAGCTGGGTTCTCACTAGAATTTTGCAGGATTTTCGCTAGAATGGGCAATATCTACTTCTGGATGCTACTCTTGCATTATTTCGTAACTTTAGTTACTGGATGCAGTTTATTATATGTCATCCTTCTTGGGTAGTTAAAAATTTTTAATTTTCACTTTGACAAATTCATTCAATTTGTTATTTTAGCGCGGCGGATAATGCTGATCTTTTTGCTACGATATTCTATCTGATTGGTTTGTTTATCCAATTCGCTTATTATTCGTTTCCGGTTGAAGAAATCGTTTTTGAGGTAAGTTAAGTTCATCAACTTTTATCATTATATCCTTTGCTTCATTCCAAATAATTTATGCTCTTCAGCTAACTGACGTTTCAAGAGCTATTTACATGTCAAATTGGTACGAACAAAATCTGAAGATCAAGAAGGTCCTATTGTTTATGATGATGAAGTCTCAACGTCAAAAATATTTGTCAGCTGGTGGAATTATAGACATCAATGTGGATGCTTTTGGTTCTGTAAGTTTGTAATTTTTTTTTTTTTGAAAATTTTGTACCATGTACAGTGTGTTTACGAGAAAACTGCCTCTCCTTGGTGCTTTCCTTTTGAAATATTTTCATAAAAGAAACTACTTCACACAAATTTTTTCCATAGTTTACTAATATGTTAATAACAATTCTCTATAGGTCTATCTAGGTTCTATCTACAGGGGGTCGAATATTTTCTTCTGAACCATGCGACACCCCGTGTTAAAAAATTGTAATCAATACAGTTTTTTTTTTTATCTCGAATCCAAATATACGTATATAATATACAGAGTGTCCCACGATGAATCGCATCAGCGATCGATGTATGGAAAACTATTCACCGGAAAAATTTGAAAATTTAGTAGTAGGATATTAACAGCAATTTGACCTATTTGAACAAAATATAGGTACATAACTCGCAAGTACTGTACCGATTATACAGGTTATTGGCATCTATTTACTTATTTAAAAAAAGACCCTGTAAATTTTTCTCTTTCTGAATTGCCCTTAAAATTCTAATTAAAATTTTTCGTGGCGATCCCTATACCGAAGTTCATTTGTTTTAAAATTTACCTTGGGCACGAATTCGAAATTGGAAAGACACCAATATTCAAGAAAAGAAATATTATTGGATTTGCAGATTTGGATTAAAAATTTCAAGGTTCTGTAACCTCTTAGCGCCGTGCTTGTTCTTATGATCACGGCAAACACTTAGCGGCAAAAAAAAATTATAACAATTACTACACAGATAAGGCGAACCTTTCGTTCCAGAGGCTAAGGGGGAGGTGTTTATACCTGCTAGATAGGTATGCATTTAGCATATTATTTTGGGGATTCGTTAGTTTTCGGTAAGTGCGTGTTGGTTTATACATGTTTTGTGTTTAAAAGTGAAACAATTACTTGTATACAGTATGGTAATGAACCCTGAACAAAATTACTCTAGATATCGCGGCGTGACATCAGTAGAAACTTTTCAGCTAATATTTAATGAAGAAATCATACAACTTAAAGCCAGCGAATCCTCAAAATATGCTCTTTCTAAAAATTACAGAGATCCACGAATCTCACAAGAAGAAATAAAAGCTTTTGTAGAAATTTTGTATCTATCAGGATATATCATTGTTCCTAGTAAACGGTCTTTGTGTGTGGCATCTCAAGATACTAGAAACGAACTTGTATTTAACAGTATGAGAAGAGATCGATTATTAGAAATATGCCGATTTATCCATTTTGCGAATAACAATAGATGTGACGATTTTGATAAGATGCGGAAGTTGAGACTACTAATGAATAAATTACAAACGCGATTTCTGAGACTCTACCAGCAAAAAGAACACATGAATTTTAATGAATGTATGGTAGCATATTATGGAAGGCGCAATTGTAAACAGTTTATACGAGGAAAACCAATTCGCTTTGGATATAAAATTTGCAGATTGACTACACCCTCTGATTACTTGGTAAATTTGATGTGTACCAAGGCAAGAATCCGAAAGGAAACAACTACGGAAATGTATTTGGTAAAGTTGCTGCACCATTAGTTCAAATGTTAGATGAACTACCCGAGTGTATTAAAAATCTACCAATTAAATTATACTTCGATAATCTGCTTATAGGTATGTCGTTATTGAAACATCTCAGGGAGCGTGGTTATGCTCACAGGTACTATTAGAGAAACTAGATTTCTAAAGGAATGTCCTCTAACTCCTTCAAAAGGTTTTTTGAAAAAGAAAATAGAGGAAAATATGAACGGAAAAGCTGTATTGACGAAAACATCACTGTTGTAAAATGGGTTGATAATTCTGTGGTAACAATTGCTTCCACATGTCACGGTTTACAACCTCTTAGTAGTACAACGCGGTACTGCCGCACAGAAAAGACAAAATCCGAATAAGTCAACCAGCATTGATAATGAATTATAATAAAAATATGGGTGGAACCGACCGTATAGATGAAAATATATCATACTATAGAATAGGAATTAGAGCAAAATAAAATTGTACTGGCCCTTATTTACATGGATGATGGGTGCTATCATGCATAACGCATGGACGATAATCAGAAAAAGTGGTAGCAATATTTCTCAATTAGAATTTCGCCCTGAAATTGTCAAGCACTATTTGACAACATTTAGAAACTTACCTGTTGGGGCTCGTAGACCGTTCACGTCGAAATTTAGTAGTATTTCTACAAGAATTTCCGATGAGCTACGTTTAGATAGCATTGGACACTAAGTTTCCTCTTGGTATGCAATGTGTAAAATGCGACGTGGGCCTTTGTGTCGATTGCTTTATTAATTTTCATACAAAATAGCTATTAAAAAAATGAAATAAACGATGCTTGTGGAGTGTCATGTTATTATGAAATATAACACATAATTAAATCTATTTATCTTTATTGTTGTTTATTTGTCTAGATTGTAACCATAAATGCCTAGCATGTTAATATGATCACGGCCCATGTAATGATTAGTGTCAACAGAATAAACCTGTAATATGGTTCATAGTATATTATTCTATCATAAAAACACTCTGTTTATAATTCAGAAGTTTAAGTTTTAGTTAGTTTAAAAGGGTTAAAACAGACTCAAGTAATCAACTACTTAAGTAAAAATGAAACAGTTTGACAGTTCATTAAATTATTAACAGGCGAATAATTGTCATTGTGTTCGTTGTTATTCTTAAAAATACTACATATTTAATACAAGAAAGATATATACGACATTTTTGTGCACATTAAAATATTGTATTTCTTAGGCAAGCATCATTTATAGATTAATACTTCATAATAAAAAGCACTTTGATCAAGCACAAGAATATCTGAGGATTTTAATAGAAGAATTTTTTAATTTTTAGGTGTGCAGGAAGGCATTTTCATTCTACGCTTTGTTGAAAACCGTTATTGATCGATAAGTCGCTAGGTACTAGAAGAAAAGAAAAAGATAATTGTAGTACGTAGAACGGACTCATACACATGTTTTTTCTTACACATTACTTATAATTATCTTTCAGTAATTTTAAAATCTATAGTTAGAAAAGTTGCACTTGTTTTATTATACAGCGCGCCCAAGAACTCTGGAGACAATCAAATATAACAATTTATAATTTCTTTTTGAGAAAAAATGATAAAACATTGATTATTCTTTTTTAAATAAATATTTTTCAAGGTCATTGTAAAAAAAAGAAAGGTGGCTTCCTTCTATCACTAAAGGATAGGTTTTTTTTTAAATTAATTCGCAATTTTAAGATTTCTCTTTATTTAAGCTACCTATTTATTTGTGTTTCCAGATTTTTCGGAAGGACTGTATACATGCATATCAATTATATTTCCTATCTTATATGTATTATAAATATATATTTTTTCCCAATAAATAAAACCATACGTTGGTGTGATAACATATTTTTATTTGCTTTACCATCGATATAATTAATAAAATATAAATGGTTCTCAATTCCACAATACTATAAATAATTCTTCATTGTAATTAATATATGTACATAGATTAGCTGTTTAAAACTTTCCTTAATATCGCACAGAAAGAAAATACTTTTCGGACAACCTAAAAAAGAAATTTTTTTACTATTACCTTTTTTTTCATTTTTCAATTTAATAATTGTGTTCATCACTGAATATCCATAGAATATGGGCTTTGTCAATACTTTATATGTTACAAAAATTCTGCAGAGTGATACAAAGTACGGGAAAACATAACAGACGCTCAAGGGTTTATGAAATCCATAAATGAATAACAATGAATTGAATTTAACTGTTTAACTAATTAATTTGAATAATGTTATCACAGACAATCTGTGTAAAATAAAAGTTTTTTTGCAGATTTACTGTCATTAATAATAATAAACAAATGATAAACATAATTTGAATAAAACAAAAATAAAAAAAAAAACGTAACACCTAGCAGGCTCGAACTCACAACCTTTTGGTTACGAGGATCGCCACTTTGGGGGGCTATTGCGGGACTGGTAGCAATGTTTCGATTGGGGCATAAATACCATATATGTTAAACAATTTAGAGGCGATTTATGACTAATATTCTGCAGAAGTACTTCGAGGAGTCAAAACCAGGACAAAAACTGAGATTAACATAACTTAAAAAAGACATTCTAGTATATTTAAAAAATAATAATATTTACAATTTACAGTGTCAAAAAAAATTGATTAAAAATTGTAGACAAGTAAATTTTTATCAGAATATTAATTTTGAATGCTATTTTTGAAACATACCAGGATGTCTCTTTGAAATTTTCTTTTAAAAATAAGAAACGCTACTATATAACTGAAACAAAAATATCCAAATATAATATAAAATATACGTAGAGGAAAAATAGAAGCATCAAATTGACATAATGTTAATAATAGCGTTATACCGATCCGAAAGCATCCACATTCATATCCATAATTCCACCAATTGAAAGATAACTTTGTCTTTGAGACCTCATCATCACTAGCAGTAACAGTTTCTTTCGAGCTAAGTTCATTTCGTACCAGGGCGACATGTAGATGCTGGTTGTAACCTGTTGTAACTGCAAGATATCAAAAATAGAAACGAATCGTTTCTTTCCTACTTTGCAAAAGCAAAATTTGTGATATCTCCTACTGAAAACTAATGACAAAGTGTTACCTCAGATACTATTATCTCCACTGGAAAGCTGTAGTAAGCAAATTCGATGAAGATGCAACAGAAATACACTCCAGTTGCTAGCAAGTCCATTGGTTTACTTTGTCTGCAATCAAGGTATGCGTGTATAAGCATCCATGTGTGTTAAAACATTGTAATGAAAAGAAGGAACAGGTTTGGGAATTACAAGTGAGTGTACCAGGGCTACCAAATATTTTTAGACGGAAAGTCTCGAATACACTTCAGTTAATCAATTTCGAAGTTGTGCCTACCGTATAAGTAATTGTTCAGCAATGCCATCTGTGGTACGATAATATAACTGACCAGAGATAACCTGAATAATTTATAGATTAAAGGTATTAAATATACCCTATTTATGAAATTTAGATGGAAAATATATATTACTGCAAGAAACTTGCGTCGCAAATCTAAGGGGGCATCCCTAGCCTCCACTTCTACTGACGGCGATTCCAAGGCTCCTACACAGACACGAAAGGCCGAATTCTGTATAAATTCTACGCGATGTAATTGTTTCTTAGTAGCTGTAGTATACAATATTCATCTATAGTCAATATGTGGAGTAATACCAGCTTTATAAACATTCATGGCTACTGAAAAGGCGGCTCCCCATTTAACCTTAGTTATAACAAGTAAAATGTTAAAAAGTGCTTCACTTTGGAAACAATATAATTAATACGTTCTGTCCATTTAAGTTTGATTATCATTCCGAGATATTTTACAGATGAAACTATAGGTAGGATTTTATGATTAATTTCTAAACTACTTTGTAGAAAATTTAAATGTGTACCAAAAAAACTAGCTTTGATTTGTTCACTGATAATTCAAAGTTATTTTGCCAAAGCCGACTCCCAGACTGCTCCATCGCTGTAGATAATTTCTTCTTCAAAGAATAGAGTTATCTGGTAACCATTATGCAGACATCGTCGTGAACTGCATGGATATCTAGATTATTTACTTTGTGAAAATCATATCTATACAAATTGCAAAGTATCAGGCTTAAAATAGAACTTTATTGCAGAGATCTAGTTGAAATTATATTTAGTTAAAATTATCTGCGGTTGTACAGTTAAAATTATCTATGAATATGAGTATTTATATAGATAATTTTATTTATGATTAAAAAATATTTAGATAATTTTGTATTTCAATAATCAACTTGAATAATTTTATTCGAATAATAACTCTGATAGAAACCATGTTTGAATGAAATCTTGAAAGTTTTAACAGAACATTCCATTCTGGGAGTATTTGAAAATAATATTTTGTGGGGTAGACAAGTAAGGTAAAAACATTTCGTGTCTTTTTTTTTGTATTTCACTCATAACGTAGGTAAGTACTAAATTTCTTTAGCATCGACTCTTTATTTGATATCATTTACGAGATTCCAATCATTTGGGACCGGCTATATCTTGTTTGAATTTATTTGTACGAAGAAGTGCAAAAAAATTAATTAAAGAGCAAAGTGTAATATTGAATCAACTCTCACCTGTATGATACATTCAAAACATTTGCTTTTCAATAATTCTTTTGTATTTTGACACTTACCCCAACATAATCAGATACATTTGGCTGCAACCGGAAAGCAGTGAGACAAAATAATGGAAAAGCAGTAACCAGAAAAAAGTATTCTTCATACGCTGAAATATGCTGTAAATATCATCAATTCATCATCATTTACGCACCTTTTCGATTTGTACAATGAACAGTTTAAGATTAAGTCCATTACAGAGATAGAAGATTAAAAAAAAATTTGTTACGGAGAAGAATTGAAGTTATTACTTACGATAGGATTAATTGATGATGTCTTATGTATTCGTAAACATCAGAGTCGCAACTTTTATCTTGCAAATTCTCGAATTCACGATTCAATAGATAAATTTGGGATGCCACGTGGACCGAATAAGACACATAGAGAAAATCACATCCGAATACGATAGACGTCATCAACGCAGTTAAATAGTATTGAGTAAAAATGTATAAGGCATCCATGATGTTAGAGTTCCAAGGCGTCCAACTGTAGAAAATAAAGTGGTTTTTGGCGTTCAACATCGGCCTCAAGAAAAATAAGATTGAGAGAGAGATTGGCCCCATGGTCATCCATCTCTGACACTTGCACACGATTCTGTGCACATTGTTTAACTTCATATGTATTTTGGTACCGCACCTTTTGTAGTTCCAAAAGTATTTTACGTCTTGCATTAAATTCCTTATGTTCCCTTTGTAATATAAGATATGCACGTATTTCACCAACGTCTAAAAGAGCACGTAAAATACAATCTACGCTAAATGTTTTTGATAAATCTCTAATCTTACATGCATTATAGTCATTGAACTCTCCAAAGACTTGATATACATTTCTCCGTTCGCTTGGATAAAACTTCCGACTGTTAGAATAGAGTTTAGAATTAGGAGTAGACAAGTGAGGAAGCGAAAAATTCTTAGTTTAATAGAATTATGATTTGAATATTCGTCAAAGGTTTCGCCTATGATTCTATATAATTTCACACTTAATTGCAGCATATCTTTAGACGGTATATAATCCATATCTATACTCTATTGCTGCAAGAGCTTTGGGTTTGTCGTAACGTGTGGTTTGTTATCTAATCTGTTACGTTGTCACGTTTGAAATGAAGTGGCTGTTGCATTTATCAATTAGGCATAATCTGGGAATCGATATGATATAATAACCCTTGACGATTTAAGAGAATTAGTAGGAAATTTAGCGGTTGAAGTAATTAGCTAGTTTCCTGAATGGGAATATGGTGGAAGAGAGACGAAATAATAGTAAAGAGACCATTTTATTGTCATTAAAACCTGTATAATACAGTTACAATTATAATCTTATCAATTTACATTTAATAGTATTAACTTTCTTATGCATATTCCAAATTTCTTACTACTGTATTTATTTATTCCTGTAAATAATTACATATACAGGGCATTTCAAATGACAAAGATATCCCAGCGAAAAATGCCAGTCATATGGAAATTCAAATTTATGCATTAGCGGAATTAAATCCTACTATGACCTCTAGACAAATTCCTAGCGAATGTAATATTAGTGCAATAACTGTTTTAAAACTTTTACATAAGAATAAGTAAGTAGAAATTTATTTTAAAGACAGAAGTATAAAATATGTCATTATAAAGGATTAAACAGAAGCAATTAGTAAAACAGAAAGTACATAGGAAAAAAGGGCAATACACTTACGTTACGAAATTACATTATGAAACAATATGTAAGTTATTATTTTTGTTCATGAAAATATGTTGTAGCTGGATTTCAATATATACAATTCAGAAAGAGTTAAAATTTTCAAGGATTTGAAATAAGTTCTGTACGAGATGAGTTTACTAACTCCTGCAATGCATCTAACAGCCGACTTCTGTTTAAGGAAAACTTTAATCGCTGCGGGCGAAGAACCCCATAGAAGAATATCATATGTTAGATGACTGGAATTCATCGTGATATATCATCTTTAAATTGTCTAATTCAACTACATTCTTTAGAGGTCTTAGCTTAAAAATTGATCTGTTTAGTTTACCTATTAGTTGCTGGCAGTGCATAATTCCAGTTTAAGGTGGAAGTAAAAGTCATTCCTAAAAAGCGTGCTGAATCAATGAACTTTACTGTATTATTTGAAATCTGTAATTTTAAGAAGTTATTTATCTTTTTTTGAACAGTATGAAATAGAATATATTTTGTTTTGTTAACATTTAATGATAATTTATTAGCACAAAACCAGTTGAATAATTTATCCAAAATCAAATTTGCAGTAGCTTTAACATCAATTTCTTTGTTTGAAACAATAACAGTAATATCATCTGCATAGCACACTACAGCGAAATCGCTGACAAAATCAACTATGTCGTTTATAAACAATGAAAATAATAATGGCCCCAATACTGATCCTTGTGAGACGTCAACACTGATCGCACTTTTATAACAATAGTGCTTTAAAGAGAGTAACACATACGATTAGATATTCTTTTCAAATATTATATGGAAACTCCTGTTGTTCTGTTATAAGTATGTTGTGCTGCCATCTATTTTAAATAGAATTTTATAGCAATCTTTCTTATATGTAATTCCTTTTAGACAATGTTTTGAGAATAGAAAAATCGAGTATAAAAAAATATTTTACGTATAATTACAAATTCTACCATAATTTAAAATTTAGAATTATTATTGTAAGAATTGATGAAATCTATTGGATAAAAGAAAATCCTTTGTAATAAAATGTCACTTTTAACGAAACGCATTTAAGCGTAATTTATATGGAATAAAGAAACCTTGCTACATTTTTATTTGTATCTAAGCTGAGAGCTTCCAAAAATCTCTGCTAAAGCTACTTCATTTGTTATAAAATTATGTAATTTGGTTGTGTATATAACCTTCTAAAGGTATTAGGTATTTAAAACATTTCTCAATACGGCGCAGAATGAAAAAACTTTTCGAACAACCTGAAAAATAAGAATTATAAGATTCTATTTTATAATTAAAAACATAATACAAAAATTTGATTAAGTTACTTGGAGAGCCAAAGGCAAGTAGGCTAGGCTTTCTCTATTTAATTTTTTTTTCAATTTTTGTAATAACTTAGTTGGAACTTTAAATTGCCTTATACGAAAGGATGTCAATGATAAAGTAAAGAAGCTATGCTCCCGCGATTGACATTTTTGCAATCCTTTGTAAGGAAGCAAGTTTCGTTGTGGTTCTAGGTTGTTAAAACACGTGCACATTTAAACACATATTGCCAACTTACCTCCTACACCAATTAGGCTCTTACGCCTACTTGCCGCTGTCTCCTTTACATAATTTTTGTGGTATTTAAGCTTTTTAGTTTAGTTATATCATTCTCAGACTCTGACCGAAATAAAAACGTATTTATAAAACGAACCGTTCCAAAAGCATCCACGTTCATATCCGTAATTCCTCCAATTGAAAGATAATTTTGACTTTGAGCCTTCATCATTATGAACAGCAATAATTTCTTTCGAGTAGATTTCATATCATACCAGGGTGACTTGTAGATGCTTGTTGAAATATATTGCAACTGCAAAAGGAACACAACACAAGAATTATGAGTTTTCAATACATAATCTTCTAATCTGGATATTTTGTAATAGTTTTGCAGGAAGAAACAAAGGCTTTTGTGTGAAGAAAATGCTTAGAAAATTATTTAATTACCTCAGATACTATTATTTCTACCGGAAACGAATAATAAGCAAATTGGATCATCAAGCAGCAGAAATACATCCCAGTTGTTAGCAAATCTATTGGTTTGGAGTTTCTGGAAGTGAATGTAATGTGTATGATCCTCAATTACTATTACTAAAGAAAGTATGGGATATTGCATTTAATTGGAAAGTAAGTTTTAATACATAAAATCAATTGCTATTTCTTCTATAAAATTTGTTAATTTTTGATGGCTTACCCCAGCATAATAAAATACATTTGGCTACAACCAGAGAAAAGCGATGCAAAATAGTGGAAAAGCAGTAACCAGAAGAAGATATGCTTCATTCGGTGGAATATACTGTAACAACAACATTATATTTCTACAATTTCAATAAATTAATTTTGGTAGATGGTTATTTTAAATCATCCAGCGTCAACATTCTAGACATTCTATAGATTTTACTTACGACAACAGTAATTGGTGATGTTTTATGTATTCGTAAATATCAGCATTGCAAACTTTACCCTGCAAATTCTCCAATTCACGATTCAACATATAAATTTGCAATGCCACGTGGGCAGAACAGGAAACGTATAGAAAATCACATCCGAATACTATAGGCGTCATCAGTATAGTGAAGTAGTATTGTGTGAAAAGCATGAAAGAATCCAACATTTCAAAATCCCAAGGTGTCCAGAGGTAGAAAATATATTTATTCTTCGTGTTAAAAATCGGCCTCAAACAGAACAGAGTGCAGACGCAAATCGGTCCCAGTACCATACATTTTTGCCACTTATCTATAATCCTGTGAATATTACTTATCTTTGTATGAATCTTAGGACCGCATCTAAGAGAATTCCAGAAATATTTCATATCCTGGAGTAAATTGCAGATGTCTTCTTTATAATATAAGATGTATATATATTTTACCAATGTCTAAAAGGAATGATAAAATTTGGCTTAAGAAAAATATCGTGTTTTAAGGAAAATTTTAACCTACATGTATTATTGATACCGATGCTTCTAAAGACTTCATGTACACTTCTCCTTTTGCTTTGCTAAAACTTGCAATTGCCAAGATGGAGTTTAAAACCAACACAGAGCAAGTAAAAAAACGATATAGTTTAAATGTTATCGAATTATTGCTTGTAGATTCATCGAATCTTTCGCCTAAGATTTTATACAACTTGAAGCTCATTTGGAACATATCTACTGAAGGTATGTGCTCCATACTCTGTTAAGTTTTTCTATAACTCGCTCTGTGTTATCTAGACCTCCTGCTCTGTTGCGTTTGAAATGACGCGTCGAACTGAAGAATTGCATTTCCTACATCGGTACCAATTTGGGAATCGATATAATCTAATGACACTTAACAAGAGAATTCGTAGGAAAATTTTATGGGATGTGCAGGATAATTTATGTCAAGAGAGACGTGGAAGAACTTAGAAGAGGTAATCTATCAAGAAAATATGTATAATACATGCACTGTGCTATTGATAATT
The DNA here is from genome assembly GCA_949128085.1 of Cetonia aurata. Classification (NCBI taxonomy): domain Eukaryota; kingdom Metazoa; phylum Arthropoda; class Insecta; order Coleoptera; family Scarabaeidae; genus Cetonia; species Cetonia aurata. The sequence continues at coordinate 30,062,089 of OX421885.1, forward strand.
TATTCTTAATATCATTAGTTTATTATTACAATTTGTTTGTAATAAATTTTGAAATCGAGTGAAATTATAGCTTAAAGCAAAGTTGAGATGCAATTAACATACGTGAGATTTTTTTGTATGCAGGAATTCTACGTTTTAAGAGGTTTTAAGTGTTTAAAATATTTTTTAATATCGCACAGAAAGAGAAAACTTTCCGAACAACCTGCAAAATAAGTTTTATATAATTTTTATATTGTATGTTTTGCAGATATTGAATCTATTCTACAAAAGCCGTAAATACGTGGAAGTATCAAACAAAATGAAACTAAATTCCTAATAACTGTCATCGGTAATTCATTTTATTATTCTTAGGCAATAAGTGAGACGGCTATGGCAAAAAGTATGCTAAAATTTCATTTAGAAAGTGCCATGAAGCAAGAAAGCAATATACTGAGACATTGTAAAATAGAAAATTCTAAATTACTAAGAAACTATAAGAGATAGGCCGAGAAACTTTGATACAATCTCGCAGACCGTTAAAATTAAAATCCAAATAAGATAATAAGTACATGGTGTTCCATTTAAAATAAGAAAGTTATTTGGCTTTAATGATAGTGAAAATAAATAGTAGGTTTTTGTTCATCCTGTATAATTTTTAAGCATTATTTCAATTTTATTGTCAAGTCTAGTGCTTACCTTAAAAAATAAATGCAATTTAAAATATCTAGCTTAAAATTTGATTTACACTTTAAAGAATAGTTAATTATCTCAGAAACGGATTTAGTTATATGGCTTTATTTAGTCCGTACTATAAAAATATGACATAATATATAAGATGTTCTATTTAAATTTTAATAACATTGGTGTGTAATTTTTTCTCTTTTGGATTACTCTGTATATCTCTTGACAATTTTAAAATGTGCTCCTTAAGAATCTATATAATACATAATAAAAATATTTTGAAAATATTATACCGCATTTCGTATATAAACCGACGGGGACTGTGGTGCGCCACCTTTTATAGAGTATCATCTCATTAGTATAAGAAAGTATGAAAAAATTGATAATTTTGTGGGTACATCTGTATAATTATTTAAATACAGTATTCGATGATAAATAGAATAATCATAATGATTTTTTTAAATCTCATGAAATAAGCATAGCATATATCATTCCGTGCTTATTGTAACACCTTGTGTATAAGGGGCTACACCAGTTGAAAGGGCTGCCCGAACGATGCAAGTCAGCCGTTTAAATTTTTTTATATCTTTCACTGCTTAAAAGTTATTTAGGATAAACGTAACTTTAGTCGAATTTCAAGGTCAAGTCTCGCCGCAACGGAAAGTGTGTTTGAGTAATACTCCATGGAGGTTACAAACTGACAAAGTTTCATGAGGACCTGCGATTTACAGTTTGTGAATTTGCTTTGTCAATTAATAAGAAAGAGTAACTACAGGATTGTTAAAAAAAAAAAAATTAAATTCATTATAAATTCTCAAACTGCAAATTTAGAATTTAAAAATATTTTCATTAAATTCTCTTTTACCGCTTTAGTTACAGTTATGGGGAAGTCTTGCTCTTTATTATAGCTAATGATTATGGTTTCCAAGATATCGCTGGTCTTTACTCATACAACTATATTTATATGAACATACCGATCCGAAAGCGTCCACATTCACATCCATAACTCCACCGATTGAAAGATAATTTTGTCTTTGAGCCTTCATCATCATGAACAGTAACAGTTTCCTTCTATATAAATTCATTTCAAACCAGGGTGACATATAAATTGCTGTTGCAATATATTGTAACTGTAATGAAGGACAAAACATAAAAACTATAACTAATTAATTTTTTATTTGATGATTACACACTGATCAACAAAGCTTTTACACAAAGGCAGTACCTAAGTATTAAAGCTAGACAGCATAGCTCATAGTATATTAAATTGCAAACGAAATTGGAAGAATGTTGATCATCCATTTCTTAAAAAATAAATTTATTAAAATTCTTATACATATATGTATGCTATTTCATGGCAAAGCTAAAAATGGAAACTCAGTGTTATTTAATAATTCTGCCATAGAAAGAAAGAGTTTTATGCTCTATCAGTTATAAGTAATGTCGTTGTATTAATTACCTTAGATACTATTACTTCGACTGGAAATGAATAATACGCAAATTGGATCATCAAGCAGCAAAAATACATCCCAGTTGTTAGCAAATCTATCGGTTTGGAATTTCTGGAATCAAATATGAAAGGTGCATTTCTACCAATTACAGCGTGTTGATTCTATGATATGATGATTCCAATTATATCAAAATAATTTTTCTTTTCCCATCAAATAAGTGTATACCCTTAATGCAATATGCATTACATATGTATATGTTGCCAGTTTGGGTTTGCCCTAATTAGCCTTTTTAGAACGTTTAATGTTTTATTTTTAATGAGGCTACTACACATCGTTATTTTGTGTTTTTAGTTATTCAGTGGTTATTGTCTTAATTTTTTATTTACCATCGGTTGGAATTTTGTGAATTGTTGTTTTTTCAATAATATGCTATTTACCGACGATTACGTACTTCATTTGCTATTATTAGGGATTGTTAGAATCAATGTTTGTTATTTTATTTGATCATTGACTTTTAAAACTCTTTTTCATTCCTTTTTTTTTCCTTTTCATTTTGTTTATGAGTTCTGTCACTGAAGTTAGTAGTTTACATTATCTGATGCTTCCATATTAAAATAAGAATAAATAAAAACAAATCAATGCTACGCATGACACTTTATTGCCCTATTTAGTTATCAAATGACTATTGAATTTAATATTGGTTTTACAAACTTTGTAAATTACGTTTACAATAGCTCACTTAGATAATCGGTTATTAATTTGTTGTTCATACCATCATTAGCGATATAAGAGTGAGCTCTAACAAGAAAAATAATATCTCGTTCATTTTACTTCCACTGAGCTATGATGATTCGCCGATGGTAACCAATTTGTGTTGCGAACTTGTACGTAAGTACGCCTACAGCTGAAGTCCCTCCCATTTCCAATCGTCCAGAATGCAATACACAGCTCGCAACTTTTTTCCCGGTATAACCAAAATCGCGGCTCAAATTGTTAAGCTTTCTTTAGGAAGAGTTGCATATTGTGTGTGTTTTATTTATTCTATATCTAATTTTGTTTTTGTTGGTGCAACGATTCTTTTTTTTGCAGAATGTGTGCGTTATTTCTATATACAGTTATATATCCAGGCTTACCCCAATAAAATAAAATACATTTGGCTGCAACCAGAGAAAAGCGACGCAAAATAATGGAATGTCAGTAACCAGAAAAAGACATGCTTCATTTGATGAAATACACTGCAACAAAAGTAGATATTTCTGCAGTTTAATTTAAATTATTTCAATTTTAGTTGATGTAACATCAATGTATGAAAATTTACTCACGACAGCATTAGTTGATGGTGTCGTATACATTCGTAAATATCCCAGTTATAATTCCTCCTCTTCAAATTTTCCAATTCACGATTCAATAGATAAATTTGCAACGCCACGTGGGTAGAACAGTTGAAATACAGCGAATCACATCCGAGTACGATTGGTCCCATCAGTATGGTGAAGTAATATTGTGTAAAAAGCAACAGTAGATCTAAAATTTTAGAATCCCACGGTGTCCAGATGTAGAAAATAAATTTATTCTTCTTGCTAACAAGCGGCCTCAAACAGAACAATGCAGAGACGCAAATCGGCGTGATTCCTAACAATTGTTGGCACTTCTCTACGATTCTGTAGACGTTATTTATTTTCGCATGAATCTTGGTACCGCATCTTCGTGTATCCCAAAAATATCGCATGTCATGCAATAGATTTTTGATGTCTTCTTTATAATACAGGATGTATGCGTATTTTACTAAGGTCTAATAAGAAAATTCAAACTAGACGTGGCTTTGTTTAAAAGAAATTCTAACATACGTGCAATATAGTCATGGACGCCTCCAAAGAATCCATGTACACATCCTTCTCCGCTTGGCTAAAACTTCCGATTGCCAAGACAGAGTTTAAAATCAGAAACGAACAAGTGAGGAACTGATATATATTGGATTTCATCGAATTTTTACTTGATAATTCGTCGAACGTTATCCCTAAGATTTTATATATCTTGAAACTGAATTGAAGTATATCTGTCGACGGTATGTGATCCATACCTTCCACCCGTCTCTTCTTACAATTCGTTTTGTTGTATCTGAACTTCTGAACTGCCGTGCTGTCACGTTTGAACTGACGCCGTGAAATGAAGTAAGAGTTGCATTCATTAGATCGGTATACCAATCTGGGAATCGATATAATATAATGATACTTAACAAGATAGGAAATTTGATTGATAGGATTTTATAGTTTGTCCAGGGATAATTAGTGTAGAAGAGGAATACGTGGTTGGACATAAAAAAAATCTAGCAATAGAATATTTTATTATGAATAAAATATGTATAATATTGTGCATAATTTATCTTTAATATCCTTGGTTTCTTCTATCCCTGTTTAATTTTGTTTTTAATAAATTTTTAAATTGTGTAGAATTGCGACTTAAAGTGAGGTTGAGTAGTAATTAACATATATTTATCTAGGATTGTATGTATTGTGATATAATTAATCACACAGTACAACAAATGTGTACCAAACGGTATTTCTAGCGGTACAAACAAATTTGCAAAAAAAAACATTGTTTTGGTATTGAAATGGCACGGTGACCACTGACTTAAAAGGAGCTGGAGGCTATAGCTGAGAATCTGTCTGAACCAAAATACTTTTCGTCTGGATCTTCAGATAATTGTGACAGTGAAAATTCTGAATCAGACAGTGATTTATCCGAGAATAACAATTCAATAGAAGCAGAAGTAGAGGGCAGTGATGTACAAGTGGAATAAGTTCGAATATACAATTAATAAAAAACATTTTTTTAAAGTAATGTAAGATTCTATAATCCTTGCTACATTTTTATCTATATTTCAGCTTTAATTTGTAAAAATTATATATTTTACTTGTTACAAAATTAATTTGTTGCATCCAATATTCTAAAAGTATTAGGTATTTAAAACATTTCTCAATACGGCGCAGAATGAAAAAACCTTTCGAACAACCTGAAAAACAAGAACTATAAGATTCTTAAAAAAAAGGAAGTGGGAGTGATTGCCGAATGTGTCACACCAGACATGGACAGTCCTGTTTCGAATTTATTAGTTCTCATAGGCATGCCATAGGCGATACACCATCAACAACACTCCGCCAGGCAGCTAAATTCACTGGCGTAAAGATGTAAATGAAAAAATGCAGCGCCATCTACCCGTGAAGGTAAGATGTCTGGTAGCCTCCACGTCAGAAATAATAAAGCTATCAAGCATTAGTGGAGTATAGGCACAGCCACCGACCACCATAGTGTACGATCCACATTAAATAATGTGTAAATTAAATAAATAAAAGCAAATGCTGATGAGAATTAATAAGTCAAAACAGTACTGTCTATGTCTGGCGTGACACATTCGGTTGCGTTGCACTTTTTTCATTTACATATAAGATTCTTATTTATAATTAGAAACAAGATAGAAATTTGGTTTATTTATCATTATTGAAGTAGAGCCAAGTAGATTACACTTGCTTTAAGGGGAGCACCTCTCTTTCAAGGGTCAAAAAATAAGTTTTTTTGCCTTCGGTCTAGAAAAATAAAACTATAAACTAAACTAAACTTCATTCTTGCGTTAAAATATTATATCTGTTTAAAGACATGTGCCAATTTTGATTTCCACTGCTTACTGAAGGAGTTTTTCTTCTTATTTTCCAATTCCCCTTACGTAGTAGTATCTATTACCTGATATTGCCAATCCAGTAGGCGACAACGACGCGGTTGGTAATTTCAGAATATGAATTACTGTAATGTGTCAAAATATGTCAAAATAGGTATTATGATGGGCAGGTGACGGGTACATACACAAATGACATTGAAGTCATAACTTATACATAGACATAACTTTTTCCTACTAAAAAAAAAAGAAACTACATTGAGGAGCCATTGCAGTTAATAGTTAAGTTACTGTGTGAACACGTAAGTAAATGAATATTGCTGGAATTCGACGGTATTAGAAAAACGATTGTTGCTTTTTAGAAACATTATGTACTTTATCTCGGAATATTATTATTATGTGCGTACAGTCACATCAGATGCATAGATAGGCAACGGCTTTTTCCAATATACTCCATACGAACCGAAAAAAATTCTCAAATATGTCATAATATGGCATTTCTCTTTGCCTTTTGTTTAAAACATTTCTATTTGCTGTTCTTTTGATTGAATTTAGAAATCCCTCCGTCCAGCGATATAAAGACCTATCAAGAGCTTCCGCGCAATGTTTGATTAGTTTGGGCCTTATAGTTTCTGAGGAAAGGTAGGAAATATGGAAGAGGAAAACAGCTAATTTTTGCGAAAAAGAAAAAAAAAACAAAACTTGATAATCTAAATATAATTCGCTTTCAAATACATACAACTTGTTTAGAAAATCATGAAGAACGAGAATATTAAATTTCAGAAAGATTCAATAAGCAGTATACGAGAAAATGGAAATTAAAGTGAGAGGTCACCTTTTGCTTAAAGTGACCAATTAAAGTGGGATGCTCCCCTTAAAGCAAAACTGTCAAAGTCATTAAGCAGATAGTGATATGAACAAACATAGCTGCTGAACGTTAAACATTGATAAAAGAAAAGTAAAAATATATGGTAAATATCACAAATGATTATATTTTTTTAATGTATAAGTGATCATTAGGTAAGATGAATTTTGACTGTTGCTCTGATCCTACTGTTCTTTTTTTAGATTATAGGATGGAGCGTTTTAAAGCTATATATTGAAAATAAAAGTGTTTTTATTAAACATACCGTGCCAAAAGCATCCACATTCATATCCGTAATTCCACCAATTGAAAGATAAGCTTGATTTTGAGCCTTCATCATTATGAACAGCAATAATTTCTTTCGAGCTAATTTCATCTCGAACCATGGTGACTTGTAGATGCTGGTTGAAATGTACCGCAACTGCAAAGGACACAACATAGAAATTACCAGTTTTAAATTCTCAATCTTTTAATCTGAATAATTTTCTAATAAGCTTTCGTATTTTGTGGTTGACAAAAATATTATTTACCTCAGAGACGATTATTTCCACTGGAAATGAATAATACGCGAATTGGATCATCAAACAGCAGAAATATATTCGGGTTGTTATCAAGTCTATTGGTTTGGAATTTCTGGAAACAAACATAAGAAGTGTGCAGTTCAATTGAACTATGATAAAAATATTGCGTATATTTGAAAAGAAAGTTTGAATATACAGGGGGAGTTTTTTTTTTTCATTGATTGTATGGGAATCTCGTTGATTACCTAAATCATTTTCTTGATAAACACGGTATTATAATGGATTTTTAGTATGGTTTTAGGAAAGAAAGATCTACATCTACGGCATTAATTAATTTCTATTGCACAGTTCTGGATGGTATTGCACAAAGAAAATCTGTACTAGGTATTTTCTGCGATTTAAAGAAAGCGTTTGATTGCATTCAATATGATAAGCTCTTGGAAAAATTGCAGACGTACGGTATTAGAGTTGCAACATGATTTGCTTCATATTTATATGATAGGGTTCAATTTGTTGGAATAAAACACATCACACCAGGAAATAAAATAAAATACTGTAATCTTACATTAGTTTTGGGATCTATACTTTTTAGTCTCTACATTAACGATATTATATAATTTTTTATCCGACATGTACCTACTTAACGATTTATGCCGACGATACAGCCATTTCGACAAGCAATAACGACACTGACTATATCACTACAACACCTTACCATGTTCTCTATCGTATTGGTTTGGTCATAACGAACTATCATTAAGCCTAGGAAATACGAAATACATGACTTTTCTTAATACGAGGCATAGAAATTCTGAGATTCAGATCATGTACAATCACAAGAGGCCGAATCCACTAAGTTCTTAGGCGTTACTTTCGCAGACAATCTTGTGTGGAACCAACATTGACAAAAGTTTTGCGTTCCGAGGTGACCATGGAGTGTTTACTCGCGTTATATTATGCAGAAATACATTCCAGGTTAAAATACGGGATTCTGTTATGGAGGTGCTCAGCAGCTGTCAAAAAGGTTTTCTAGGGCCAAAAAGCTATAATCACCATCACTTTACAAGAAATAAAGACCAAGAAAAGGATGTACACTTTCTGTTACAAGTTTGGGTTTAAAAAGTATGGGCATTAAAATCTACAATCATTTGTCTTGTTTTTTTATCAGTAATTTTGATTTTTAGATTTGTTTGGTTTATTTTTACTATTAGAGTTTGTTTTTCTTTATTTTTTTTTATTCTCCTCCTTTTTGGTCTTGGCCTGATTATAAGAAGTATAATTTTCGTGAGTTTTAGTTAACAAGTAGAACTTGGCCTAATTTAATTTAATTATTTTCACTTTATTTAGTAATTTACTAGTAATTTGTTTTGACTGGTACACCCACATTTTGTTTCACTTAACCAAATAAATTATTCTATTTCATTCTATCATTGCAAGCAGAAAAAATGCACTATTAGAATATGCCATAACCAACTATGGTTTACATTTAAACAAATTTTGCTTCCCAACTCAAAAACGCTAAGTAATATTTAAAATTTTTGAAGATGTCGCTGTTTGGCATTAAATTCCCTAAAAACAATATTCAGATTTTTTTTTCTATCTTTAGAGATGAGAGTTACAGCACTGCCAACCGTTTTGGCAAATTTCTATTTTTTGCAAATATCTAGTAAACCATGCATTAAATGGACAAAAGCGTATCTGGATTAAGCTTATAAAGATGCAAATCTTTTTTCATTTAACCCAATGCGTATCTCTTATGGTTTTTGAGATCTCCATGCAAATAATGAAAAAACGCTCACCCTGTGCATATAGAAGCAATGGCTATATTCTCTAGCAAATATGTTGTCGTAATGCTTTTAGAAAGTTATATAGCAGATTCGAAGACTTACCCCAACATAATGAAATACATTTGGCTACAACCAGAGAAAAGTGATGCAAAATAGTGGAAAAGCAGTAGCCAGAAGAAGATATTCTTCATTCGGTGGAATATACTGCAATAAAAAAAAAAACATTACATCCCTGCAATTCCAATAAATTAATTTAAGTAGATAGTTTTAAAATATGCGCATAGGCATTCAATAGATTTTACTTACGATAGCAATAATTGATGATGTTTTATGTATTCGTAAATATCAGCGTTGCAAGTTTTATCCTGCAAATTCTCCAATTCACGATTCAGCATATAAATTTGCAATGCCACATGGGCAGAACAGGAAACGTATAGGAAATCACATCCGAATACTATAGGTGTCATCAGTACAGTGAAGTAGTATTGTGTTAAAAGCATTAAGGAATCTAAAATTTCAAAATCCCAAGGTGCCCAGATGTGAAAAAGAAATTTATTCTTCCTGTTAAAAATCGGCCTCAGACCGAATAGAGTAGCCACACAAATGGGTCCCAATACCATAACTTTTTGCCAGGTGATTATGATCTTGCAAATTTTACTTATTTTCGTATGAATTTTAGAACCACATCTCCGGGAACTCCGAAAATATTTCATATCGCCAAGTAAATTTTTGATGTCTTCTTTATAATATAAGATGTATATATATTTTACTAATGTCTAGAGAAGAATCACTTAAAGAAAACGTTGTGTTTAAGAAATATTTCAACCTACGTGCAGTATCGTCACCGATCCCTCTAAAGATTTTATGTACATCTCCCCTTGGGCTTGGCTAAAACTTGCAATTGCCAAGACGCAGTGTAAAATCAGAACAAAACATGTGAAGAATCGATATATTTTAAACAATATCGTGTTATTGCTTCCAGATTCGGCGAATCTTTCGCCTATGAATTTATATAGCTTGAAACTCATTTGAAGTATGTCTGTCGATTGTATATGATCCATGCTTTGATCTTATAAGTTATGTTTTTCTAGGATTTGCGTCGTGTTAACTCGACTGCTTCTCTGTTATGTTTGAATTAGCGTCGTGAAATGAAGCCAATAGTTGCATTTATTATGTCGATACCAATCTGGGAATCGATACAATCTAATGATACTTAACAGAGTAGGAGAATTTTGATGGTGTAATTTGTGTGATTGGAGACGTGGAAGAACTTAAAGAAAAGTAATCTTCAAGAGAATGTTTTATTATATCATTATTAAGATATGTATAATACATGTACTGTTAGTAAATTACCCTGTAATATCATCTGTCCTTGCTTAATTTATTGTTAGTGGATTCTGAATTTGTGTAATGTAAGGTTGATTGCAACTACAATCCATGTGGTGTTTGATTAAAAAAGTTTTTTGAAACTAGATGTATGTAAGACCTCTACACTATAAGGGATTACGTATTTAGAATATTTTTTAATATCATACAGAAAGAGAAAACCTTCCGAACAACCTGCAAAATAAATACAACTTGTGTATAAATTGTAGGAAAAACTACACACAGCGACATTCTTCGTTCGATTCTGAATAAATAAACTTAATGTGAAAATGTCATATGCCTCGTTTGTTGAAGTCCAGACATTTAGTGCGTAAATAAGCCTTACTCTTCGATATCTATAATAGAGGTAGCTGCAATAAGTATAGTTTAAAGAAGAATTTTTAATAGCATTATTTTGTAAACCTTTTCTTTTTGTTTTAAAAGTGTTTTTTTTTTAACATTTCTTCATTAATGTACTTTCACGAAAAATACATTTTTGTAGAATAATGAGTTTGCATTTCAAAGTGATTTTAAACAAAACTAGACCAACATGGTTTCGTCCGTAAGCGCTCCACTGTTACCAACTTAGTTGAGATCACTCAGTTTATATCTATTAATATCGATAATAACAAGCAAACTGATGTTATTTATACGGACTTCACTAAGGCTTTTGATCGTATTGATCACACTTTACTGCTTCATAAACTGGATGTCATTGGTTTTTCTTCGCAACTTGTTCATCTTTTTGATTCTTATTTCAAGAACAGGAAAAACTATGTTAGATATATGGGCTATAAATCTCCACACTTTTATCCTACTTCTGGTGTTCCTCAAGGAACTAATCTTGGCCCTCTTCTATTTCTCATTTTTATTAATGATATTTGTAATGTTGTGTCCTGTCCTAAACTTCTCTTCGCCGATGACCTTAAATTATTTGTAACCGTTGATAGTGTTGATAACTGCATTTACCTCCAAAATCAGATTAATACTGTTCGTGATTGGTGTATTACTAATAAATTATCTATGAATGTCAGCAAGTGCAAAGTTATGACTTATTCTCGTAAATATAAACCTATCATATATGATTATCATTACCACAATGTTGTTTTGGAACGAAACCATTCCATCAAGGATCTTGGTATAACCTTTGACACTAAACTCTCTTTTACTGATCATATTCTTGATATCTTTAACAACGCTCTTAGAATGCTAGGCTTCATTATTAGAACTTCTAGAAACTTCTCGCGCACTGATTGTGTATTATCGCTTTATTATGCTTTTGTCAGATCTAGACTGGAATATGCATCTATTGTCTGGTCCCCTAAATATAAAAATTGCATATAGCTTCTTCAGCAAGCACAACGACGTTTCTTAAAGTACTTACACTTTAGGAAACATCACGTCTATCCTCCTCAAGGATTTAATCATGTAGGTCTTCTGAATATGTTCGGTATTACTTCTCAAGATCTTTGTCGTAATCAAGCCGATATTAAAATTCCTTTTTAACTTGCTAAATAACGGTATTGACTCGCCGTCCTTACTTAGCCATATTCGTTTTAATACTCCGCGGTTATCTGCTAGAAATATCAATACTTTCCACAATTCTACACCTAGAACTAACATGCTATTGAAGTCACCGATTTATCGAATGTGTTTTATTTACAACTCTTTATCTAAAACAGATATTGACCTTAATTTCTCTTCCTTTAAAACTATCATTGTTCACTGTACCAGTAGTGTTAATTTTCTTTAATGTTATGTATATATCGACATCGTGTTCAATTTTGTGTAAACTCTGCGTTTTTTTTTCATGGTTATTTGTAATGTTTTGATTAGTTGTGCTTCTGTATTTTATCGTTCCTTTGATTTGAAGAGCAAATCATACCTCGCGTAACGTGCAGAATTTAAAACGTCAGATTTACCCATCTGATACTATCAATAACGAGTAAAATACTTTCGAAGATGAAATTTATAAATTATTACGGTATTTAAAATTCCAATAGTATGCGCCTACAGTGTTGCCAAATGTATGTTCCTTCCAAATGGTTCCGCAATAGATGATATATCATTTTAACATTAAAATTTTTGATTCAGAACCGAAGGAAGCATGTCGCTGCGTGCAATAACTACATTTTCAAATATACAATTCATTCTATAGCTTATTAAACTTACCACCAACTATAAAATTTTGATATTATTAAGCATATACATTTGTGATTAATGAAGAAATGATTACTGATGATGGGTTGTTTTCGTAACTATTTTAGTCTGTCAAAACTCTTCAAGCATAACATTAGAGAAGCATATTGTTACGTTTAAATTTTTCGAGATAATTCATGAAAACTCATACAGGTATAGAGGTAAAGCTGTTTGCAGCATTTCTTGAATTTTTAACGTGCAGTATATAAATTCTATCCTATAAATACTTTCTCAAGAGAGTCACACAGGTTTTTAGTGACGCAATTAAAGTTATAACTAATCCTGGAACAACAACCAGCAAATTTTAAATTTACTGTTTACCCTATATAGTAGCAATTGCGCCCTCCAGTGGTCATATTTAGAATTTAAGAATATTTTCATTAATTTTTTACTGCTTTAGTCATTACAAATTTTTCACCTTCACTGCAGCAATTATTGTTTCCAAGTACCGCAGATCTCCACTCTTACATCAGTGGGGCACCCACTGGTATTTATATAAACATACCGATCCGAAAGCGTCCACATTCATATCCATAATTCCACCAATTGAAAGGTAACTTTGTCTTTGGGCTTTCATCATCATGAATAGCAATAACTTCTTTCTTGTTAAATTCATTTCAAACCAAGGTGACGTGTAGATGCTAGTTGAAATACGTTGTAACTGGAAAGTAGGAAATAGAGATATTTTTGTTTTTTTTAATATAAAAATTATGTATAGCCAGATAAAAGATTTATAATACACTCCGCCAAAAAAGTATCGCATAAACTAAAAAAGGGCATTTATGAACCAAGATATTTTTATACGTTCACAAAAAGTTTGCCTCGTGTATGTGAACTATAAAAACACTAACAAAATAATGGAACTTAGCGTTTTTACTTTTTTTTTCCTAAAAGAACACATTCAGAAAAATGCATATGTGTAAGGTTTGTTCAGTTATTTATTGAAAGTCTTCCTATACGGACAAATTTTAAAGTGCGAAGTCAGAGTTCTGTACCAACGCTTTTAAAACTAAAATGAGCAATTTAACTTCAGAACAAGTGGCTGCTATAGTTGCTTTAATCGAAGATGGACGATCTCAAGCATACGTTGCTAATTTGATGAACATCAATCAGTCAAGTGTTTCTAGAGCCGTAGCCAGATATAGGGAAACAGGCATTTACAGTAGAAGACCTGTACCAGGTCGTCCAAGATGTTCTACTCGCCAAGATGATCGCTATTTACTACTACAAGCATTACGTCGAAGACATGTAACTGCGAGACAATTGCAGAACGACTTGGCTAGAGTCGAAATACTCTTGTGAGTACTCAAACTATTCGGAATAGGTTACGACAGAGTGGATTAAGAGCTAGAGTAGCTGTAACAGCCCCTCGTCTCACTAGGAACCACCGAGTGGCTCGCTTAAGGTTTGCCAGAGACCATGTAAATTGGAACATTAATGACTGGGCCAATATACTCTTCACAGATGAGTCAGGATTTGGTCTTTACACCTCAGATAGGCGTATCTCAGTGTACAGACGAGACGGTGAGCGCTATTCGCAGTGTAATATCAGACCTAGACCTAATTTCGCTGGTGGCTCTATTATGGTTTGGGGAGGCATCTGTTTAACAGGTCGTATAGAGTTAGTACCAGTAGACAGAGGTACACTGACTGCCCACAGGTATATAACGGAAATTTTAGAAGAACATGTAGTACCATATGCGCCAATTATAGGAAACGAATTCATGTTAATGCACGATAATGCACGACCGCATGTTGCAATAATCGTCCAGGAATACCTTAACGATGTTGGTATTCCAGTTTTAGATTGGCCTGCGGTAAGTCCGGACATGAACCCTATCGAGCACGTGTGGGACCTCCTTCACAGACGGATACGAACCCAAAATGTTGCCCCAGCGGACCTGCATGGACTAGAAAATGCTCTCCGTGACGAGTGGGAGAATTTGGATCAGGCTTATATACGGAGGTTAATCGAATCTCTGCCAAACCGTATACGAGCGGTCATAAGAGCCAGAGGTGGCAATACTCAGTATTTAAAAGCTACTGTTATGACATTTTTCTTTCCAAAATTATAATTTCTTGTTTTAATAAAAATCTCAAGTATGAGTTCTTGTTTTTATTTGGCCTGTATTTTATTTAAACAATCATAGAAATTATATCTTAGAGCGCATTAAAGTATATTTACAACTTTATGTTACAAACAAAGATTATGCGATACTTTTATGATTCAAAACTAAATTATGCGATACTTTTTTGGCGGAGTGTATTTGTATATAAGTCAGTTCACTTATAATATTTATTGTCAAAAATTTAGTGGATTATAGGATATACAGCGAAACCCGTTCATTAGAAATTTCCAGGGTTCCTTACTATTTATGAATTCGATACTTTTAGGTTAAGAATAACCCATATCCTGCCTTTGTTTTAAAATATTCCCGATGTTGTACAACTTCCGGAAGAAGCGAAAATGGCCATCAACTTTCTTAATGTAAATGCCACCATCTGTATATTATTGCATTTTGGATTCTATTTCCGATGTTGGATGGTAATATTTGACATCAAAAGGAGGTTATGGTTTATTATTAATTTGAATGTCTCAAGTACATAAATAGCAAGGAACCCTGGAAATTTCTAATGGACTGGTTTCGTAGTATACTTACTGCAAGTGTACAATGGAATTGTAAATTAATGTCCAACATTTTCCTTGAATTTATGAACAATTATCTAACGCGTTGTTTATTGAGTCAGATGGCATATAATTGCACCAAATTTCGAAGAAATATTTTTGCAAATAATACAAGTAATTGATTGGTTTGGGACTTTATACTTAATTCTGCAAAAAAATAAAAAATTGTTACCTCCGTGACGATTATTTCCACTGGAAAGGAATAATAAGCAAATTCGATAAAAATGCAGCAAAAATATATACCAATGGCTAGTAAATCAATTGGTTTTGATTTCCTAGAAGAAAAAAGATTAGTGTTTACATCCACCAGTTTAGATTTAACTATTCTGGCAAAAAATTATTTCAGTATTCATGTTGAGCTTTGTTCCTTCTTTATGTAACGGAAAGGGTCATTTTGGCTTTTGATGAAATTAAGTTTTTCTACATGTCTCGTTTCAACTAATAAATGTATAAAGAAATTACATAATGCATGTATTTTTCTAAACCAATACGAGACGTAGTGCTTTATACTGTTTCAGCTTTCCTTATTATAAACTTACCCCAACATAATTAGATACATTTGACTACAACCGGAGAAAAGTGAGACAAAATAATGGAACAGCAATAACCAGAAGAAAATATTCTTCATTTGTTGAAAGATTCTGTAATAAAAATTAAAATTGCTTTCTAAAATTAAGTGTTTTTTTAAGAAAATAAAAAAAAATCACTTACGATAGCATTAACTGATGATGTTTTACATATTCGCGGATATCATCATTGCAATTTTCGGCTCGCAAATTCTTCAATTCACGATTCAAAAGATAAATTTGCGACGCAACATGGACAGAGTAAGACAGGAAGAGGAAATCACATCCGAATATGATAGACGTCAGAAACACCGAAACATAATAATGAGTAAATAGGACGAATGCGTCCAATATTTTTGATTCCCAAGGTGTCCAGATGTAAAAAATGAATTTGTTCTCCTTGTTAAATATTGGTCTCAAGCTGAAAGCTATGGCAACATAGATTGGTCCTAATAACAACAATTTCTGGCACTTTTCGACGGTGCGGTGGATGTGGTTTATTTTTGCATGAGTCTCAATTCCGCATCTCTGATAATTCCAAAAATATTTCATATCGTTTATTAGCTTCTTAATATCTTCTTTGTAATATAAAAAGCAGGCGTACTTTACGAAGTTCTAAAACATATAAATCATAATTTAAAAGAAACGTTGTGTTTTAAACTCTTAGCGTACGTGCAAAATTGACATTGTATCTTCTAAGGAATGAATGTACACCTCGCCTGTCACTTGAGTAAAATTCCCGATCGCCAGAATAAAGTTTAAGATAAGCACAAAGCAAGTGAAGACACGAAATATTCTTAATTTCACTGAATTATCGGTTGTAGATTCATCAAATCTTTCTCCTAAGATTTCATATAACTTGAAACTTATTCGCAATATATCTTCGGGTGGTTTGCTATCCATGATTTAGTACAGGAGAATTCTTATGTTTCAATAATGTAAATTATCTTAGCCAGACCGATGCGCCGTCACTATTAGAATGATGCGTTGAAATGAGGTAGCAATTATATTTATTAGGCAGGCACAAATTTGGAATCGATACAAGTTAATAACTCTTAACAAGATGGGAGAATTAAAAGGAAAGTTTTTGTGGTACCTTAATTGCCAAGAATTTATGTGAGTGGAAATGCAATCAAAATTACACAAAATTGTTTTAACTAGATCATTTTATTATCATGTGTGCATTGATGTGAACAAGTTATTACAATTAGTGCTACTTAATCCTTTTTTTATAAAATTGATTATTGTCTGTTTTACTACGCTCAATCTTTGTAATTAATTTATATTATGAAATGTGATGTTTCTTATTGTATAAACAAATTCTGCACTGGAAAGTTGCTAATTTAAAACGTTTCTTAATATGGCCAAGAAAGAAAACACTTTTCGGACAACCTGAAAAATAAAAATACATGTTTATTGCAAATGTGTTTTCTTAAAAGTTTGTTTTTACTAATCCACTAAATCACTTCAACTATCGGTAAGATAGTTTAATTTTTTACTTAAATAAGTAGAACGAAGGAGAAATACATTTAGTTCTATAGGGCATCATGTTGAAGGCATGAATGTTGCCAAGTGTTTTTATATATTTAGCAAATGAAGGATGTTAAGCGGGAAAAAATTAGACACACCAGAAGGCAGAAATTTTGTAAATACGGGTAAACCTATTGACTTATTATTAGTTACAACCAATGAAGTAAAAAGCACGAAAAAGTTCCTATATGATCAATTAAATTTACCCTCTAGAAAGTCGTGGAATTTTTCTTTATTAAGTTGGAAGCATAAGTTTAAATAATGTCAATGTTGACTTATTCTATGGCATGTGTGTGGTGCAGGTTATCTTAAACCGTTGACAGATTAGGTTTTGTCGTTTTGACAAAGAACTACATACAAACGTTGGAAGTTTAATAGTAAAAAAACAGCTGCAATAAATGTTTAAAGTGATATCCTTCTTTTTCTATACATAACGCCACTCTTCGTTTCATCATATTGAAGACATTCCTTAAATTATGTGGTGCAATTTCCTCACAGACATTTCGGACAGTTTCAACAATTAAAGAACTTATTCAATTGCATGAAGACGGTTTGTAAATACCCTAATTTTCAGGTGCGGGTAAATGAAATAATCCACAATTGTGGAATCTGGAGATCGTGGTGGAAAGTCTACTATACGATTACCAAAGAATTCATGCAATAATTCTATCGTTTCCATTGTCTTATGGGGCGTTGCATTACCTTGCTGAAAATATCCTTCGCGGAATTCATCGTCATGTAATTGATTTGAAAATATTGTAATAAATTATTACGATATCGTTCCGCATTTATGGTATTATTATAGAATATTGGACCAATAATCCGTCTGCGAGAAATACCAAGCCAAATGCAAAGACGCTTCAAGCATTTCATGTGGGTTTTCACTAGACCAGATTTGTTTATTTATTTAAATATCCGGGTAAATGAAACGATGCTTTATCAGAGAAAAAGGATTTGTCAAGAATCGTTATTTATCGTGCCCAAAAACCATTGACAGTAATTATGTCGGGTTACCTGATCAATGCACGCAATGAAACTTCTACAGAAATGTTTGTAGATCTATTTTAAGGATTGTATGGCATATTCCATATGAAAATTGTGTTTGCTGTGAAAGCTTACGATTCGATTTCTTAGGCGATTGAGTTATTCTCTGCTCAACATCTGTTATATTTTCAACTGTCCGTTTAAATGGTCTACCACTACCTGGTTTTCGGAACGCTGACCCTTTTTCACGGAATTCTTGCCGCAAATCATCATATGTTTCTGAAAAAATTGGAAATTCTGCCAGAAGTTCTATACATGGCTGCTGCAAAGAGTACAATCATTTCCAATTTTTTAATTTTACGGTATTTCTAAAGTATGATTCGCTAACTGAAACTTTATGATTCATTATAAACAATTTGGAGAGGCAATAAACCAAAACAGTACACATGATAGATGTATTTTATTTATCACTATCAAGTCTCTCAACATGATATTTTGAATAAATAATTTCATAGCTTGCTCAAAGATAAATTTAATTGATCATACGGTATTAATACACCTATAGGATATAAAGGACGCCATAAAAATAATCTAATCAAGTTTGATCAGTTGGAATTACAATTAAGTGTTAAATACAATAATGATTTTACTGTTATGAAATTGGCACAATTAAAAACTAACAGAGGTATATGGCAACATTCATACATGCATATTATCATTCAGCACAACATACCGATCCAAATGCGTCCACATTCATGTCCATAATTCCACCAATTGAAAGGTAACTTTGTCTTTGTGCCCTCACCATCATGAACAGTAATAATTTCTTTCGAGCAGAGTTCATTTCAAACCATCGTGACATGTAGATGCTGGTTGAAATATACTGCAGCTGAAAGTTATAAGATGACAAGAATAACATTTTTTTGCTTGCCAATATTCTAAATTGATTTAAATAAAAATATTATTTATTCTTCTGATTATTGAGAAACGAGAAAATTACCTCAGACACTATTATCTCCACTAGAAATGAATAGTAAGCAAATTCAACGAAGATGCAGCAAAGATACATTCCGATTGCTAGCAAATCTAGTGGTTTGGATTTTCTGAAAGGAAATAAAAGGATTTTACCCAAAATATATTGACTGTGATTATAATGCATATAGTATCACTAATGTTCGTTAACTGTTTGTCTTCAAAATATAGGTTGCTATAAGTTTTTTTTTTTTTAGAAAATCTTAATTATATTAAATTCCTTCTGATGGTGAAGAAATAATTGAACCATTTTATGGTGTTGCTTTTTGAATATCAAGCTGTATATGCGGTAAGGATAAAGAACATTATTGGTGCTTAAAAAACTATCTCAGGATTGGTCTTTTCAGTGCATAATAATTGGTGCTTTATATTTTGGACTTACCCCAACATAATCAAATACATTTCGCTGCAACCCGTGAAAAGCGAGACAAAGTAATGGAAAAGCAATAACCAGAAGAAGATATTTTTCATTCTATGGAACACTCTAAAATTTAGAAATATTACCAAGATGCTTCAAGCACCCTAAATATAAAAACTTACGATAGCATTAACTGGTGATGTTTTATATATTCGTAAATATCGCTATTGGAATCTCTCTCTTGCAAATTCTCCAATTCACGATTCAGAAGATAAGTTTGCGATGCCAGGTGCACAGAGTAGGCCAAATAAAGAAAATCGCAGCCGAATACGATAGGTGTCATAATCGCTGTTAAATAATATTGACTGATGAGGACTAAGATATCCAAAATTTGGGAATCCCACGGCGCCCAAATATAGAAAATGAACTTCTTGTTAAAGAGCGGCTTTAAGCAGTATATTGTGAGAACACAAGCTGGCCCGAACAACATCAATTTCTGGCACTTCCTTATGGTGGTGTGCACGTTATTTATGTTCGCGTAAATTTTGGGCCCGCATTTACGGTAATTCCAAAAATATTTCATGTCGTTTAGCAACTTGCTTATATCTTCTTTGTAATACAAGATGGAAACATACTTTATGAAGTTCTAAAATTATTGAACCGTGATTTAAAAGCTCTGGATTGAAAAATTGTCAAAACCTACGTGCAGTATCGACATTGTATCTTCTAAAGATTTTATGTACATCTCTCCTTCAGCTTGACTAAAATTTCCGATTGCCAGGACGGAATTTAGGAAGAGTACAAAGCAGGAAAAGAATCGGAATATTATTAATTTCGTTCCGCTAGCAGATCCATCGAATGTTTCGCCTAGGATTCTATATAATTTCAAACTGATTTGCACTATATCTTTGGGCGAGTTGGTATCCATGCTTTACTGCAGCGGAGTTTCAGCGTCTCTATATTGTGAGTGTTGTTAACCAGACTGCTAGACTGTCACATATGAAATGGTGCGTCGAAATTACGCTCCAATTATGTTTAATAGGCAGGCACAAACTGGGAATCAATATAGTTTAATGAGTATTAGCGAAAGGAAAGAATTAAGACAGGAACTTTCGCTCGGTATGTAATAATTGATACTAATTTTAGTTGATCGAAAAAAAAATAGGGCTAATATTATAAATAGAACATTTTATTATTTGGTAAAAGATTTATTAAAACATACGATCTATACACATACTTATTTTTATTAATGCTTGTAATCCATTAACTTTAAATTATAAGGGAATTGTTTCTATTTTTCTTAAAAAGTAATTAGCTATTTAAAATATTCCTTAATATAGCGCAGAACGAAAACACTTTTCGGACGACCTGAAAAATAAAAATACATATACTATTATTTAAGATTTGCTATACCTATATCTATAAAATACAAATTCGCAAAAAAAAAAACCAGTAAGGACCAAAGTCTCATACAGTTGTAACATCTTCTTACTAACTATAAAATTCATGATAAATACTTACTTTGTACAAAAATTTTAAATAACTTACATACATGATTATAAGCGTTAATAGCAGTACCAGTAACAATAAAATCCTATATAGGCTGTTCAGAAACTCATGTCCAATATGGATACCTTTAAACTAGAAACAGACTTTTTCCCAATTAGAATTTTTCATTGCAGAAATGAATGCAATGCAAAATTTTGCAACGATCGATATTGAGGTTTAAATATCTATTCCTGGTAGTTTTTGAAATATTAACACTCACTGTTTGTACCTGTTTGTACATGTTTCAAAATGATGCCCCATTCACGTCTTCTTACATTCATCTGCAGTAATAGGGACTTGAAGTATTTATTCTGATTAGTTTTCCTATTACCAGTAAAATTCATTTAATTGTGCAACATAAGTATTAATTATTAGATATTAGCAAGCTATGAGTATTATTACAAGTAACAAACGATTATATTGCTCACATCGTTTGAGAGTACATTTAAGGTCTTTGTAAATTATTTTATGAAATAAGTTTTCATAATTACCAGGAATACCCAACCTTAATACCAATCGATAAAGAATTTTCCTCTGTATTCACTTCAGCAATGAAAAAGGTTTTTTTTTAAGTTGAATCCATGAGTTTCAGAACAGCCTATATAGGATTTTGTGGTTACTGGTGTCGCCATCAATGCCTATGACCTATGTACTTGCATCTACATCAGTATGGTATTGTAATATCTAATACTTTATTACGAAATATTCAATTTTACTAAGAAAATGGAAACGTCAAAATTTGGACAAAATTGAAAATATCTCAAGAACTATTACGTTTATGAATAGGAAATATTAATAAAAACTCAGAGCAAATGATTCAGGAAATACACTGGATTCATAAAAATTGCACGATCCCATTTAAGATATGAAAGTTGATAAAGCTGAAAATATTTCTTTTAAATAGGTCATAGTCGGCCATGACTACTCTGAAATTTTAATGATCCATTTCGGTGGGACAGCCTATATAAATAAAACCTATATTTATGGAACATACCGATCCATATGTTTCAACATTCATATCCATCATTCCACCAGCTGAAAGATAACTTTGTCTTTGAGCTTTCATCATAACGAACAGCAATACTTTCCTTCGAATTAAATTCATTTCATACCAAGATGACATGTAAATGGCAGTTGAAGTGTATTGTAACTGAAAACACAACGATGTGTAATCTCTAATCGTGCGATTAAGTATATCAAAGTTAAAGTTTTCAAAGAACAAGGCCAAGATTGCGTCATTACCTCAGACACTATTATTTCTGCTAGAAATGAATAGTAAGCAAACTGCACGAAGATGCAGCTGAGATACATTCCGATTGCTAGCAGATCCATTGGTTTGGATTTTCTAGAAGAAAGATGAAATAATATGCAGGTATTATTTTTAAGAGAGATACACAGCATAATGGATTTTGCTTTAGGTTTTCTTGAAGTACAAAACAAAAACTGTACGATATCCTATTGGTTCTTAAAGAACAACTTCTATATTATGAGTTAGTTATTATTTCTTCTATAAGATTTTTCTATTTGAACTAACAAAAACTACTTGTTTTACTTTGGTATATAATGTTTTAGGTTTTTAACTTCCTGTTTATACTTTGCCACTTACCCTAACATAATCAGATACATTTGAGTGCAACCGGTGAAGAGTGAGACGAAATAATGGAAAAGTAGTAACCAGAAGAAGATGCTCTGCATTCGTTGGAACAGACTGCAATAATAAAAAAAATATTTTTTTTGTGAACTTCAAGCACTGTTCATTTCCCTAAATATTGATAATTTGAATTATAGTAACAGTAATGTTGGTTTGAAATTCCTACTGGGAGTAAATTATTTAAAGTACAAATGGACTAAATATTTTACTTAAAGTACATTTCTATTAGGAACACTTCTATTCTGATATTACATAGAAAAAACACAGCAAACTATATTTTTTTTTATATAAAACATATAAAAGACATATTTAGCATTTACTTACGATAGTATTAGTTGGTGATGCCTTACATATTCCTGGATATCAGAATTGCAACTTTTCTCCTTCAATTTTTCTAATTCACGATTCAAGAGATACATTTGCGATGCCACATGCACGGAATAAGACACATAAAGGAAGTCACATCCAAATATGATAGACGTTATCAGCACTGTTAAATAGTATTGAGAAATTAGAATTATAACGTTAAAAGTTTCTGAATCCCAAGGTGTCCAAATGTAATAAATGAATTTGTCATTGCTGTTGAACATCGGTTTCAAACAGAACACCGTAGCGACACAAATTGGCCCGAACAACATCAGTTTTTGCCATTTTCCAATGATGCTGTGAACGTTATTTATTTTGGCGTAAATTTTAGGACCACATCTGTCAAAACTCCAAAAGTTTTTCATGTCACTTATCAGGGCTTTTATATCTTCCTTGTAATATAGAACAGATCCGTACTTTACGATGTTCTAAAATTTACAAAATCGTTACTGGAATAAAAGAAAGTTAAATGTGAAATTCTTACGTGTAATATTGACATTGTATCCTCCAAAGATTTGATATACAATTCTCCCTTGGCTTGCATAAAACTCCCAATTACTAGAATAAAATTTAAGACTAAGACAAAACAGGTGAAGAAACGAAATATTCTCAATTTCGTCGGATTTTTGCTCTCAGATTCATTAAATGTCTCGCCTAAGATTTTATATAATTTGAAACTTATTTGCAGTACATCTTTGGGAGAAATATTATTCATGGTTTGCTACCGCAAATGCTTTTGTATTTTTATAATATAAGACAGTGTTATATCTAAACTGTTTGGCTGTCACGTTTGAAATGATACGCTGATATGAAGCAATAATTGTATTTATCCGATTGGTATAATCCCGGAATCAATATAACTTAATGCCACTTAACATGATGGGAGAATTAGAATTAAACTTTTCTGGCAGGTATGTAATTCGTGAGATATCGTGGGAATATGGAAATATGGAGGAAAGTGAATCTAATAACATTAAAAAAGGAGTATTTTATTATCAGTAAAATGGATGAAACTTATACAGTTAGATAATAGGTACTACCAATGTTAATACTTTATTCCTAACTGCTTCAGATTTTATATCTACAGAATTTAAAATAATCTGGCAAATCTTTCTTATTGTTAGTTTCGAAAATTTATATAAATCACAGCAGGTAAAGTGTTATTTGAGGTGGCTCGTTTCAGTTTAAATAGGATCATTTGATATACTTAACCATCGTCTCTTTTGCATTAATAACAGTTATAAGGTTCTTACAGTTTCCGTTTCAACATAGCAAACGAAAAAAAAAAAAAAAAAAGAGAATCTAGTGAAGGTGACAATAACCATGGGAACTCATTGGAATGAATTGAACCACATCCTGTTTGATAACTTTGCCAGGCAGTGTGTCCTTATCGGACCTGTCGCTTAATAGAAATTTACGTTGGATTGAATGCGATCACTAAAACTGGCAAGTGCCTGCATTACATTTTAGTAAGCGAATCGCAGTGCGTAATAGTGGATGGGTAATACAAAAAAAATAAATAACCGGTGTCGCATCGTAAGTAATAAATCACATTTTTCAAGTTTGACATGGCATATTCTAGGTATTTTTGGAATCAAATGTGATTCACAGCATTCAAACATATAACCGCATCAGACCTTTCCTATCACCATGTCAACACGGTTTTCTTCGCGGGCGATCCACCATCACTAATCTCGCAACCTTAACTCAAGGCTTGTGTGAACTCTGGATAACGGTAAACAAGTTGATGTAATCTATACAGACTTTTCCCGAGCTTTTGACACCAATTGATCATAATTAAATGAATATAATGAAGTTTATGAACTCATAGAGAAAATGTCAACATCCGGTTGTACCCAAAGGATCCAATCTTGGACCTTTTTTTGCGTTGGGTTGGGTTTGGTTTGGTTTGGTTGGATTTGGTTGGATTTGGTTTGGCTTGGTTTGGTTTGGTTTGCTTTGGCAGGGCTTGGTTGGGTTGGATCGGGTTGGGTTGGCTTGGGTTGGGTTGGGTTGGGTTGGGTTGGGTTTGGTTGGGTTTGGTTTGGTTTGATTTGATTTGGTTTAATTTGATTTGATTTGATTTGATTTAATGCGGGGTCGGGTCGGGTCGGGTTTGGGTTGGGTTGGCTTGGGTTGGGTTGGGTTGGGTTGGGTTGGGTTGGGTTGGGTTGGGTTGGGTTGGGTTGGGTTGGGTTGAGTTGGGTTGGGTTTGGTTGGGTTTGGTTTGGTTTGATTTGATTTGGTTTAATTTGGTTTGGTTTGGTTTAATTTGATTTGATTTGATTTGATTTAATGCTTATAAAGTGCAGCTGACACAGTAATTGAAGCGGCCTAATCATGAACAACGTCGAACTTTGCTTGATTAGAAAAATATTTTTCCCACAAAGCTCACAGTTGTAGGAAAATGTCGCAGATATAGTCGAGGTGGGTGGGCATTTGTACTTTGAATTTAAATAAATATTCTTTTACTATACTTAAGAATAAATAAGTTTCTTTTAAGATGAACATGGGACTTATTATTGCTAAACCTTTCCTAAACCTGCATATCAGAAAATAATAGTTACATTACGAAATATAAATTAAAAAATAAAATGCAACGAAGCATTCTTTCTAAATCACTTGAAAATTTTATTTAAGTTTAAAAAATACATAACATCAATGTAATTTATTACATATCTAACTGCAAATATACACTATTGTTTGAACATTACAAGTCTTGATGTAATTTCACATTTTAATTTGATCTTAATTAATTTAATTGTTACTTATTACAATATGCTATAATATAGTGTTCCAGTATTTGTAGTATATTTACATTATTCAAGTGTGTATGATGTTTTCTAATTTGTTAATTAATTAAATTTCGCCTTTTAAAACTTATGTATTAGGTATATTCTGTATTTAAAACGTTTCGTAATATGGCACAAAATGAAAATACTTTCCGGACAACCTGAAAAATAGAAATACAAGTATATATTTATTTGAGATTTTGAAGATTTTTTTTTGAGATGGATATATTCACATATGTGAAAGTGCTATATAGGTTATACCACTTGATAATCTATTAAAGTGACATAAATAGAATGACAAATATAGCAATCTGTAAAACATACCGAACCAAATGCCCCTGCATTCATATCCATAATACCACCAATTGAAAAATAACTTTGTCTTTGAGCCTTCATCATCATGAACAGTATGAGCTTCCTTTGAGTTAAGCTCATTTCAATCCAAGTTGACAGGTAAATAGATGTTGAAACGAATTGCAACTGC
Source organism: Cetonia aurata (assembly GCA_949128085.1). Lineage (NCBI taxonomy): Eukaryota > Metazoa > Arthropoda > Insecta > Coleoptera > Scarabaeidae > Cetonia > Cetonia aurata. Next base: position 30,088,604 of record OX421885.1, read on the forward strand.
AAAACAGGGAATGTTATGATAATTCGATTAATTTCTTAGTTTTATTTACATTGGATAATCGCCCAATAAATAAATTTGCATCGAAGTTTAACGAATATTGTTAATTAATAATATTATGCATAAATATTTACCTCAGACACTATTATCTCTGCTAGGAATGAAAAGTAAGCGAATTCCACAAAGATGCACCAAATGTATGCTCCGATTGCTAGCAAATCCATTGGTTTGGACTTTCTGGAAGAGATATGAAAGTATTTTTATGTAAGTTTTTACATAAACACCCAGTACGTTCATAATTTTGAATGTTTCACACGGGCTGTTTTACGTGCAAAACGCTATTCTATTCCATACCAAAAAAATAGTTCAATTTTTTCTTGTCCTGGATAAACCATTGCCCAAATTCGGTTGTCATTATACAACGAACGCAAGTCGAAAACTAAATCTTTTTAAAAAGGTAATTTAGAAGGCAGAAAATAACATTTGCAAATAAATACTTTTAACGTTTCTCGTTAAGTATTACATCAGTGTTTACATTTGTACCTTTTTCTAATTACAGACGTAATGTTAGTAATTTACTGCTACTTTTAACAAGTATCATTTTATCTAACATTCTAAAAGATTAAAATTTCTGTTTTCTTAAACTGTAAAGCCATAACTTGGAAAAAATGATGTGATTTTAAAAAATAATACGCCAAAAGGTTGCTAATAACAAGACCTTTTCAAAGACGTATCATTCAACATCCCTTCCTGTTTGAACTTTTCGATATGGTTTTTATCCCCGATTAGGGGTTGAAGCTACAGAGTCGCAGATACATGTAAAATGTGTCCTCCTGTAAATCGAAATTGATCTGTTTCCTTGTTAAATTCAGTTCAAGGTATATATCTGAAAAGTTATTGGCGGGTGGCTAGTTTGGAAATGAAAGTCCGGTATGCAAAAACCAAGCTTTTAAATCCTCAATACTTATTTGAATACTTACCCTAGCATAACCAAATACACCTGAGTACAACCGGAGAAAAGGGAGACGAAATAATGAAAAAGCAGCAACCAGAAGAAGATATTCTTCATCCGGTGAAAGACACTGCAATGGAAACATAGAAAGTTTTATAATTCATTCGCTTGTATCTGTACAAAATGACAACCTTAAAAAGGAATAAGATTTTACTTACGACAGCATTAACTGATGGTGCCTTATGTATTCGTTGAGGTTGGTATTGCAATTTTTAACTTGCATATGCTTCAATTCACGGTTCAAAAGAAAAATTTGCGTCGCCACGTGGACAGAATAAGACACGTAGAGAAAATCATATCCGAATACGATAGGTATTATCAGCATCGTCAAATAGTATTGAGACGAAAGAACTAAAGCATCCAAAATATTCGAATCCCATGGGACCCAAATGAAATAAATAAACTTGTATTTTGTATTGAAAAACGGTCTTAAACTAAACACCGAGAGAATGCAAACTGGTGCGAGTAATGACCATTTTTGACATTCTCTTATGATGGTGTGCAATTTATTTATTTTTGCTTGAACCTCAGGGCCACATCTCTGATGGTTCCAAAAGTATTTCATATCGTTTATAAGCCGTTTTATATCTTCTTTATAATACAGAACGGATGCGTACTTAATCAAATTCTAAAATTGGTATAGATTGTGTGCAATTTAGAAGAGGTGTTGTTGAACTTACGTGCAATATAGACATCGTATCTTCCAACGATTTAATGTATAATTCCCCTTCAGCTTGGCTGAAGCTCCCAATTGCCAAAATAGAGTTTAGGATGAGAACAGAACAGGTAAAAACACGAAAAAATCTCGAATTTGTTGGATTATTACTAACAGATCCGTCGAATGTTTCCCCTAAGATTTTGTATAACTTAAAACTTATTTGCAGTACATCTTTGGGTGATATCTTATTCATGGTTTCTTATACTGCAAATATGTTTGCCTTTTTAGAACGTAGAGGGGCTGTATTATCTAGTAGACAGTTTCGCTGTCACATTTGAAATGATGCGTTGAAATGAAACAACAATTATATTTATCAGATATGTAGATATTACGCATAATCTAGGAATCAATATAATTTAATAACCTTTAACAAGACAAGAGGAGAATTAGGAAGAAACTTCTGTTGTGTGTAATTGGTAATAATTTAGGCAGAAGGGAAGTATCAGAAATAAATGAATTCACATTTGAAAGAAACATTTATTATCAGTAGAATATTTAAATAGACGTATTAACAATTTATTCTCAATGTCAGTGAATTTATTTTAACGTCTCTATTCGATATTATAAGTGATGACAGCAGTAATTTAAAACCTTCCACAATAATTTATTATATATCCACAGAATACTTGGTTTATAAGTACTGACTCTAAAAATTAACATGATATAATCGTATCATATTAGTTGCCGTTGAAGAACTGTATACAAAGAAATATTTGCAATGATTTTGAGATATGATAAAATCAATGAGAAGGTGCAATAATGTTGTGTATTACATAGGTCAACAACAAAAAAAATTACTATGTATATTATTAAAGATTATCTAAAGAAAAAAGTACCGGGATTTTTTATTTTGATCACCATTTATTTCCGTTATTATGGCAAGTACAAAACATTAAAAATAAAAGTTGTAGTGTTTTACCTCTACCGGTTAAAAAAGTGATAAATATTAGAATTGTTTGTTAGAGTTTGACGTATTCAATGTTCTCGATTTACTTGTTGGCAAAAACCTAATTTACAGTAAAACTATTCTGTAACTTTTTCTAAAACTTGAGGTAAAATATTGCTTATTTCGGTTTGCATTTTTTTCTTTGAGATCATCAGTGTTGTCTAGGTTTGTTGAATACACTTTATTTTTGAGATTTCCTTATAAAAAATCCAAAGATCTTGTGATCTACTTGGATGAGAATATAAGAAATTACTTTAAAAATGTAATTACTAAGAAATAGATGCAATTCTATTAAAATAATAAAAGCTATATTTTACTAGCAACTGATAGTTGTGAAATTTTTATTTGGTAGAAGTAAAACATTAGAACTTTTATTGGATTTCTTTTTGTAAATGCAAAAGCAACGGAAGTAAGAAGTGGTCGGAATAAAATAAAAAAAAATGTATCTCTTGTAAGTTCGAATTCTTTTGTGTTTTGTTTCACAACAAAGGTGTTATTTTAGAAAATATGAAAAAAATCATTGAAATTTTTTAGTTCGGCAGAAAATTTACATAAAATAAGATGAAAATGTTGATATAGTACATATTTTTTTTTGAACAGTGTTTTAGATACTGTTGTGCAATATGCTTATCTATGACATTTCTATATAATCCAAATAAATGTTCTTGTGAAGTGGATTCCACGTTGTAAAGGGATTAGGTCTTTAAAAGATTTTTTAATATCGCGCAGAAAGAAAAAATTTTCCGTGCAACCTGAAAAATAGAAATAAACATTTATATTTAGTTTTTCAAAAAAGACTGTGAGAGTGGATTACTATAAAGGTTTTTTTATGTATGAGGAAGAACTATAACGTCTAGTCATAGTATCACTGAAGCCATTTGAAAAGTGATTAGAAATAATTCGCCTATTTTAACCATTCATTTCTGTTGCACCATAAGGTACTAAATTTTATTTTTTATAATTCAGAAGAGTGTCCGCCCGGCAAGTGGAAGGTGCGTGGTTCAAATCCGACACGAGGTAAACATTTTTAACATAAAAATTTCCTCATATTAAAATTGCATTTATAGCAGAAAAGCATTTATCTAATGAATTCAGAATTACTTCAATGTTATTTGTTTTGGTTTTGGTATTTTAGAGTTTATTTTGATTTTTTCTTATTGAAAAAACTTTAAGTTGAGTTTTATCATTACTTCTTCAATTTTTTCAATTCATATATAACATCATGGCCCCTCCAAAACACCCGCGTGAAAAACTGTTAGGAAGTTGGATTAAAGATTTTTTTTTTAAATTGTTAGTGATTCTGAGATTAATTGTTTGTATATATATACATATGTGCATATCCTATGCCCTTATTACGACCCTAGCGAAATATATTTTTTCTAATTGGATGTTACAATAAAGCTAAAACAAACGACGACGTAGTGCTGAAATTGTGATTACCACACACTGTGTTGTAATGAGATATTAACGCACTAGTGGGACTCTTGCCGGAATGTAATATGGCCGATTAATGTGCAAATTAGAAAAAATATTAGTAAAATACTCGTGCTACAACGACTTGTAATGCTCATACATGAAACTGGTCGTATAATGGGAGTCTATTGAGTGGTCCCTTTTATTGATGGAAGAAACATTGTAGATTTATAAAACATACCGATCCAAAGGTTTCCACATTCATATCCAACATTCCTCCAATTGAGAGGTAATTTTGTCTTTGCGCCCTCATCATCATCAACAGTAATAATTTTTTTCGGGCCAAATTCATTTCAAACCATGGCGATATGTAGATGCTGGTTGAGATATGTTGTAACTGCAAATAATGATGCACAGCAGCTATAGTTTTTGCTTCTTAAGCTTGAATAAATTATCTAAATTAGGACAAGTCCCAAATGAACAGCAAAAACAAAAATTATCTAGTGACATTGTGTGCAAAATTTAGTAAAAGCATCACTTACCTGAGATACAATTACTTCTACTGGTAATGAATAGTAACCAAATTGAAAGAAGACGCAAAAGAAGTATATCCCTGTTGCCAGCAAATCAACTGCTTTGGATTTTCTGGAAAAGAAAGAAGTATTTGAACATAATATATTGTTTAAATGAGTAAATTGTGTTTTAAAAGCAGAGTTTTAGTACAAACTTATATTTCTTTCATGAAATGATCTTAACGAAACTAATGAAAATATAAAGTATTGCTTCTTTTAGATTTGTTGAAAAGCCTAATGCATTTAATTTTTAACTTTGTGAATTTTCAATTAATGCCTGAGCTTACCTACCCTATGATAAACAAATACATTTGGCTGCAACCAGAAAAAAGTGTGAGAAAATAATGGAAAAGCAGCAACCAGAAGAAGGTATTCTTCATTCGGTGGAATATTCTACAATAAGAAATTGGTATTTTAATAGTCTACACCATCGCCACTTATATTCAGCATAATTAGCAGTTATCGGATAATAATTTTAATGAGAATATAAGAAATTACTTACGACAGCATGAACTGATGATGCTTAATGTATTCGTGGAGGTCGCCATTGCAATTTTTAGCTTGCAAATTCTTCAATTCTCGGTTCAAAAGATAAATTTGCGAGGCCACGTGAACGGAATAAGACACGTACAGAAAATCACTTCCACATACGATAGGTATTATCAACACTGTTACATAATATTGCGAAAAAAGAATTAAGGCATTCAAAATTGTTGATTCCCAAGGGATCCAGGTGTAGTAAATAAAAGTGTTGTCAGTTTTAAACACTGGCCTTAAGCAGTATGATGAAAGAACGAGAATCGGCAGAGGTAACATCAGTTTCTGGCAAATATTTGCGATGCGGTAAAGATTATTGATATTCCTTTGTACCTTAAGGCCGTATTTTCGATAGTTCCAAAAGTATTTTATATCGTGGATTAAATCATCAATGTTTGCTTTGTAATATAGCATGTAAGTATATTTTACTAACGTCTGAAACGAAGTATGATATGAGATTTAAATGATAAATAAAAAATCTTAACTTACATGCAAAAGCGTCAATGATCCTTCCAAACATTTAACGTACATTTCCCCTTTGGCTTGGATAAATGTACCAATTGTCAGTATAGAATTTAGAAACAGAGCGAAACAGGTAAAGAACCGAAACATTCTTGATTTGATTTTTGTATCATTACTATGAGATTCAACAAAAGTTTCACCTAATATCTTATACAAGTTGAAACTAATTTGAAGAATGTCTCTTTGTGGTGAACGATTCATGCCTTCTTACTACTGCCGAGTATTTCTGTTTCTATAAGATGAGTTAGGTTGACTGCACTGATGCGCTGCCACTTTTGAAATGAGCATCCGAATCAACTAGCAATCTTGTTTAATAGACAGGGCATAATCTGATAATCAATATGATTTTAACTACCCTTTAATAAAGGAAGGAAATTAGGATAAAACTTTTTCGATAAATGGAAATGGTAAAAGGTATAAAGTAAACAAGTTAATATTGAAAACGGAATAATTTATTATTAGCAAAAAGTATATAATATTATTTTAATTCTACTGATTGAAATATGTATTGTGTTTGTAAAATATGTTCTAATGTGAATTATATAGGAAATTTATATTATTAAAACATATACCATGTTTCTTGTGAGATGTTTAACAATTCCAAAACATTTTTGACGCAAGCCACGGTATCACTAGTATGGCGGTAAATTTAACACGTATAGCAATGGACCGGTAACAAATCAGGTTAAATGACATAAAAGGAAAATTGAAAAAGTTGCGCGGAATTTAATGTTAAACCATGTGCAATTTTTTTACATTCTTAATTTCAGCAAAATTGGGTATAATTTACTATTGGAATTAAATGGCTCAAAGCATTTAACAAGTAAAAATAAATTTATATAACTTTTGTAAGTAATGTACCAACAAGTAAAGCATCTTGCAAAAATGGTAGGTATTCACAATGATTAAAATTAACATTATATTATCTTATTTCTAAAATATCTTATAAGGTGAATTTCTCATCCTAAAATTATTAAGTATGCAAAAGATTTTCTAATATAGCGCAGAACGAAAAGATTTTTCGGATGACCTGGAAAATAAAAATTTTATATTAATACACTATAATTTCTCTCTGCAATGGAGATCTTTTTAAACAAAACCCCTGCAAGCGATCGTCGACCATATGCACACTAAGTAGGAGTAAAGCAGACATGCGTGTTAGGGAATGTACTTAAATGAGCGGCTGTAATTTTGCAGGTGTCCATTTATGGATATTATTTAGATACTCTTTGGTTGCGGCTGCATTATAATTTATAGCACTAAAATTCTTATTTCCATTTATAAAAGCATTTTCTTTGAAATTTACATTAAAACATCATAACTGTTCCAATATTACAATTGAATAAATGTCAGTTAGTTTCTAATGTACGGAGTAAATGAAAACTAAAAAACAGATGTAAGTTTTCTATGATATTTGAAGGCGTCTTGGTAGCTGATAATTTTATTTTAAAGTTCTATCGTATTTATATTAAAATGCATTAAAATTATTCTACATTTCTTATTCATTTTATATCAAATTAGAAATGAAGCAAATTTTATATTGTGAAGTGTATTACGAAGTGTATTGAGGGATGGTATTGATACAACTTTGTAGATGAGTGCAAGGACGCATGATACAATTGATTTTCATTTTGTGTTGTTACTGTATTTCCAGTTCGAAGGTTTAATAGATCAAAAATGAGTTATATTGTATGACCATTGGTGGAAAATATGTTTTCTTTTTCCAGATTATTTTTTGCTGGGTGGTAGAATACGTCTTGACACTTTGATGTATTCCACCATCCCACAAAAATCCTCCGATTTTTTTTTTTATAAAACATACCGATCCAAACGTTTCCACGTTCATATCCATCATTCCGCCAATTGAGAGATAATTTTGCCTTTGGGCCCTCATCATCATGAGCAGTAATAGCTTTCTTCGACCCAAGTTCATTTCAAACCATGGTGACATGTAGATACTGGTTGAAATATGTTGTAACTGTAAATTATGAAATACAAAAATGGTTCTTGCTCACCAAACAACTTTAAAAATTTGCCTAAATTAGATAAGTGCTCAATAGAATTGCATGGTGCGCAAAGTTTAGTTAAAGCATTATTTACCTGGGATACTATTATTTCTACTGGAAACGAATAGTAAGCAAATTGAATGAACAGGCAAAAAAAGTACGTCCCAGTTGCCAGCAAATCCATTGATTTGGATTTTCTAGAAAAGAAAATTATTATATATTATAACTATATTAAATTATAACAATATAAGGCTTTTAATACGAAATTATGTCCGTTTTATGAAGGGATTCTAATGACACTAATAAGAATATGAAGCATTGCATTGTGCAGAATTTTTGAAAAGCCTAATGCATTGAATTTTTGTGCCAATTCTATAAAATAAAGTGTCACCTGTGAACTTTGCTTTCGTGCCTGGACTTACCTACCCTATGATAAATAAATACATTTGACTGCAACCCGAAAAAAGTGTGAGGAAATAATGGAAAAGCAGCAACCAGAAGAAGGTATTCTTCATTCGGTGGAATATTCTACAATAGAAAATCGGTCTATACCATCGCCACTTATATTCAGCATATTTAGAAGTTATGAGATAATAATTTTAATGAATGAATATAAGAAATTACTTACGACAGCATGAATTGATGATGCTTTATGTATTCGTGGAGGTCATCATTGCAATTTTTACCTCGTAAATTCTTCAATTCACGGTTCAAAAGATAAATTTGCGAGGCCACGTGAACGGAATAAGACACGTAAAGGAAATCACTTCCGCATATGATGGGTATAATCAATGCTGTTATATAATATTGCGTAAACAGAACGAAGGCATCCAAAATTTTTGAATCCCAAGGGATCCAGCTGTAGTAAATGAAATTGTCGTTAATTTTAAACACTGGTCTTAAGCAGAACGATAAAAGGACGAGAATCGGTAGGGGTAACACCAATTTCTGGCATTTGTGTATGATGCGGTGAATATTGTTGATCTTCCTTTGAACCTTAAGACCACATTTTTGATAGCTCCAAAAATATTTTATATCGTGGAGTAAATCATTAATGTTTTCTTTATAATATAACATGTAAGTATATTTTACCAACGTCTACAAAAAAAAATACAATATAATGATTAAACGATAAATATAAAATCTTAACTTACGTGCAAGATAGACAATGATCCTTCTAAAGATTTTACGTACATTTCACCTTCGTCTTGGCTAAAAGTCCCAATTGTCAGAATAGAATTTAGAAATAGAACGAAACAGGTGAAGTATCGAAATATTCTTGATTTAATTCTTTTATTATTGCTGTCAGATTCTCCAAAAGTTTCACCTAATATCTTATATAAGTTGAAACTAATTTGAAGGATGTCTCTTTGTGCTAAACGATACATGCCTTATTACTACTGCAGAGTATTTCTGTTTCTATAAGATGAGTTATGTGCTGCACTGGTGCGCTACCACTTTTGAAATGAGCACTCCGAATCAACCAGTAATTATGTTTAATACACGGGGCATAATCGGAGAATCAATATGATTTTAACTACCCTTAATAAAGGAAGGAAATTAGGATGAAAGTTTTTCGATAAATAGGAATGATAAAAAGGTAAAAAGTAAACAAAATAATATTTGAAAACGGAATAATTTATTCTTAGTAAAAACTGTATAATATTAATTGATTCCAATATTTCTTGTATCTTCTTAAAATATATTCTAACGAGGATTATGTATTTTAAAATTATTTAGTATTTGAAAGATTTCTTATTATTATTTAAGTAATAAAATATATTCCGTATTCTGTGCTAAATTCTAATAATGTTTGATTTTAAAACTCAATTTTTTTATTTTAGCGGTATTTTCTAAATGAAATTTTAAATATACATAGATGATATCATATCAAAAAAACGAAGAATTCAATTTTGAGCCATGTGCAATCCTTCTTGCATTCTGTATTTCAGAAAAGTTATAGTTCTAGTATTCGAATTAAATGATGTAAAAGAATTGACACCTAGAAATAATAATTTGTTTTGCGTTACATATTTACGTTACATGTATAAGTAAACACACCATAAATTAAAATATTTTACAAAAATTATAGGTTTTTACAATTCATAAACTGCATGTTTCTTATTTCTATAATATTTCATAAGAAGTATTTCCCGTCCTATAAGTATTAAGTATTCAAAAGATTTTTTAATATAGCGCAGAACGAAAAGATTTTTCGGACGACCTAAAAAATAAAAAAATTATTTTAGATTTCTAAATATATTTTCATAGAATACATCTGATGTATTTAATATAAGTACCAAATTTTTAATTTTTTTCCCCAAAATAAAAATTCATAATCGTCGAATCTATAGTCATGAATCTAACAATCTATCTAACAAGAAATGGCAATTCTTTGGTGTGATATTTTGATAGAAGCGAACTAAATTTTGTTTATATATTACGTTGTATTGTCTTCACAGCGGTTTAGTTAACCAAAAATGAGTGAAATATATGACCATTAGTGAAAAATATGTTGAAACATATTTCTGCGTTATTTCTTAATTCTTTTTTCCTTTCATGGTTGTTGTTTGCCATTTATTACTTGATTGTAAAATATACTGTAACACTTGATGTATTATACAATCCCTACTGAAATTTTGTCGAACCAGAAAGTGTTCTAACTTTGGGCAGGAATCTTTTACGTACCAAACGTCATTCATGGTTGGATAGGTAATATAAAAATTTTCCGGAAATTTTATAAAACATACCGATCCAAATGTCTCCACATTCATATCCATGATTCCACCAATTGAAAGATAACTCTGTCTTTGCGCCTTGATCATCATGAGCAGTAATAGCTTCTTTCGAACTATGTTCATCTCAAACCATGATGACATGTAGATGCTGGTAGAAATGTACCGCAACTGCAAGTTATTAAACATGGAAACCATGATTTTTTCTTTGATTTTGTAATTATTAACTTTAATGGAGAATATTATGTGCAAAGGTTACAAGTAAACATATTCATTACCTGCGATACTATTATTTCCACTGGGAACGAATAGTAGGCAAATTGGACAAACACGCAGAAGAAATACATTCCATTTGCTAGTAAATCCATTGATTTGGATTTTCTGGAAGACAAAGAAATATTTCTGCACAATATCTTATGTTAAGTGTATGAAGAAGTATACAGGATATTTCAATTGAAACTAGTCTCCACAAATTACCCTTTACCCACTTTGAACTTCTTAAGTATTCTACAAACTGATGAACGACTTAATCCTGATCGACGTTGCACTTCCAAGCACACGACGTGACCTAAGACTTGGACGTAAACACCTTCATTGATGACAACCCGATGAAGATGTTATCCTTTGCTATGTAGACAGCCGAATTCCGTAAAGTTTTGGATTAATTCCAGTGGGTACGTAATTGTGTCGCATATTTTGACCTGCATGATTTGGAATGAGTGATTACAAGATCCATCTTCCCTATTCAAACTTAAAGGGCTGATTTTAAATCGACAGGTCTGTCATTAAAATTTGTTCCCCTTCATATGACAATTGATAGGGCCCGGAGTTTTATATAAATCACAGCAGGTAAAGATTTATTGCACGTAGCTCCTTTCAATTGAAATGCCCTGTATAATAAGTAAGTATAATAAGTAAAAATCGCATTTGGGCACTCACCCTAAAATAAACAGATACATCTCAGTGCAACCCGAAAACAGTGTGAGGAAATAATGGAAAAGCAGCAACCAGAAGAAGGTATTCTTCATTCGGTGGAATATTCTACAATAGAAAATTGATATTTTATCATCAACATAAGATATTAGAATATAATTTACTTACGACAGCATTAATTGATGATGTTTAATGTATTCGTGGATATCACCATTGCAATTCTCAGCTTGCAAATTCTTCAATTCACGATTCAGAAGATAAATTTGCGATGCAACATGCACGGAATAAGACACATAAAGGAAATCACATCCTAACACGATCGATACTATGAAAGATATTAAATAATATTGAGTAGAAAGCACTAAGCCATCCAAAATTTCAGAATCCCAAGGTGTCCAAACGTAGAAAATAAATTTGTCCTTTTTGCTGAACAATGGCTTTAATGATAGAATTGCAAGGATAAAAATTGGACCGAAGAGCATTATTTTTTGACATATCTTGACAATATCATGGATGGCATTTATCTTTTTATAAACCTTGGGACCGGATCTTCGATAGCTCCAGAAATATTTTATATCTTGTATTAATCTAATTATGTCTTCTTTATAATATAGGATGGTTATGTATTTAACGAAGTTCTGAAATTTATAAATTTATAATTTTTAGAGAAGATTGGTGTTAGTTGGAAGATCTTAACGCACACATACATGCAATATAGACATTGTATCTTCCAAAGATTTAATGTACAATTCCCCTTTGGCTTGGCTAAAACTTCCAATTGCCAGTATAGAATTTAAAACCAGGACGAAACAAGTGACGAACCGAAATACTTTTAATTTTATCGAATTATTATTTCCATCAAAATTTTCTCCTAAGATTCTATATAACTTAAGACTAGTTTGCAGTATGTCTTTGGGTAATATGAAGTCCATGTTTTATTACTGCACTGTGTTTATATAAAGTAGGTATAGCTCAAAGTTGTTTGTATAGACTGTTATGTTGTCACGTTTGAAATGGTGCGTTGCAATCGAGCAACTGTTAGATTTATCAGATTGGAATCAATAGAATTTAATAGCTCTTAATGAGACAGCGCAATTAGGAGGAAACTTTTCTGGTAAGTGCATACCTAGTAATTTGATTGGATGAGGACTATGATTGAAGTGAAGCAAAATAACGTTGAATAGAATATTTTATTATGAATAAAATGCTTTTTAATATAACATACATTTACTTCTAAACTAGGTCAATAATTTAAAAACCACAAAAATAATGTATTTATTATATAATATGCTGTAAATTGCATTTCTTATAAGTTTTGCAAAGTATTAGCCTCTATATGTTGTAAAAGAAAGTGTGCTTGCTACAAAGAAAATGTTGTAATTCTATCACACCAATTATTATTGCTAGGGAACTGCAGTAACATTTTAATTATCTAAAAGCTTTTCAAAATGGATGAAAAAATGAATAGCTACACCATTTTACATTGCCCAAATGGATCCCTTCTGAATTTTGGAGGGTTTTCTTAGAATCGTATTTCATATATGACCATCAGGTATTTAAAATGTTTTTTAATATGGCACAGAAAGAAAATATCTTGCGCAGAACCTGCAAAATAAACATCCAGTTAGTTTAGATTTTAAAAGACACATCTTTATTTGACTTACAAACTATTCTATCTAATTATAACATATGCCACTGCGAAAAATAATCGCATTGCGGTTTTGTTTTATATTGATATTGATTAGTAGAAAGTATTTACAATTCCATCGCCCAAAACGAACAATGCCGTCGGAAGAATGGTTTTGTTTATTTTACATCGAACTAGCAATAATATTTCGAATGAATATGAGATTATGACCTGGATAAATTAATGAGGGTAGGTTACTGTGGAAAATTATTTAAACAGGAAGAAGTTGTGCGATATTCGGATGAAGAACTGTTAGTTAATAGTGAATATTTCCATCAGTAAAATTAAAAGATAAGACTTCCTGGTTAATGTCTACGATTTGGCGATTTATAGGTGTACTATCGGATAAAGCATCTCTCCCAGAGTTCAAAATGGGCATTCATTATGTGAGGAAACAGTTCTGCCAAGAATTAATGAATAAACTGAATAGAGTTGAAGTAACCTGTGATTCTATATTTTTTTTCTCGGATGAATCAACCTTCATGTTGAATGGTGAAGTAAATCGTCAGAACTGTGTGAGACACAAACACAATATCCCCAAAAGGTGAATATCTGGGCAGGTATAATCGGTAACCATATAATTGGTCCAATTTTTATTGATGGAATTTGACAGCGGTAAAATATTTGGTCCTCATTAGAAATGACATCATTCCTGTTCTGGCAAATTTATGTCCCAATGTGATAGATTCCACTTTACCCAGTAAAAATGTTTGGATTAAGCAACAACACCCCATTTTGTATTTATAGGAAATTATTTATAACTGAGTTCCTAATAAATGGATAGGCCGAAGAAGTGCAATTGAGTGCCCAAGTAGATTCTTCCACCTTTGGGTTTTCTCTTATGGGGGCGTCGCAAAAATAAAGTGTATGCAACAAAGCCAGACAACATTGATGATGTCAAACAAAAAACTACAAATAGAAATAAGAAATAATTCACCTCATGTTTTAGAAAAAGTTAGAGAAGAGTTTCACTATAGATTATGTTATTGCCAACAAGTAAATGGAGAATATTTCAAACATTTAATATGTTAAATTGTAATAGTAATTTTATTAAAATTTTTCATTTTCTTATGTCCTTAATGCCTGCAAATAATATAATTAACAACTTAGGTTATAAGTGTTATTGGTCGTTTAAATCAGTTCATTACGGAGACCGCAAAAATAAAAAAATATACAAGGTGTTCAACTTAAAAAACATCATCTACTTTGTGCTGCTCTTTCATGAATCACCCAACATATTTCAAATTTCATTCAGAAGGCAAACAGATTGACATGTCAGAGCGTTTTTTCATAAAACTTTACGATAATTTTATTCAATAGGTGGTTACTACACTGTATATAAAACTTACCGATCCATATGTTTCCACATTCATATCCATCATTCCACCAATTGAGAGATAACTTTGTCTTTGTGCCCTCATCATTATGAATAATAGTGCTTTCTTTCGAGCCATATCCATTTCAAACCATGGTGACATGTATACGCTGGTTGAAATGTATTGTAACTGCAAGTTATATGAATGATGTTTTCTGCTTTGCAAAGTTTTAAATTCTAAATTGCTCGACAATTATCTGAATAAATTTGTGAAAAAAATGTTTTTGTGGTTTTATGATAACGAATGATAAAATGATGCATCGTTTTTAGTATCAATTACCTCAGACACTATTATTTCTACTGGAAATGAATAGTAACCAAACTGAACAAAGAGGCAGCAAAAATACATTCCAGTTCCCACCAGATCCATTGTTTTTGATTTTCTGGGGAAAAAAAGCAAAATTTTCATGTTGTAATGAGTTACAATGGCTACAAGTATAAAAAATAAATGTACAGTTGTTTAAAAAAGAGATATACTGTTTGTCTTTTCCTTAAAGCTTTCGCATTTAAGCTAATAAAGACCTGCAATAAATTTAAAAGCGCTCCTTGTGCACAAAACATCATGTTTTTGTGCTATTTATAATATACATTATTATAAATGTAATATGCGGCCACTAAAGCCTATTGTAGAACGGATGATATCTTTAAAGTTCATTCAACAAGTTCAGGCTCTTGAGGTACCTCAGAATCTATTTAAATGATTTCTATTTCAAGTTTTCCAAGGAAAGGTCAACCTTTCCAAAGATGTCAGACTTGATTCCCGTTGCGACGGGACAGTGGCAGAAGATATGCTCAACTGTCTCTTCGTCCGCCAAACACAGCCGGCATTCAGTTTTCTCAGAGAGTCTGCTTCTGTGCTGGTGCTTTCTGAGTTTGCAGTGACCTGTAAAGACAGAAACAATTACTTTGACATTTTTACGGTCAAGTTCAAATAGTTTATTGGTTCTGACATGATTAGGTGAAATGTACGATTTCGCATGTACCAAACCAGCAGTATTGTTTTAATGTTGGAACACTTTTTGATTTGCCCAGACATTGATTTGCTGTTTAGCTATCGCAGGTGCTATTCTGCAGCACTTTTTTTTTTACAAAAGTATCTGCTTCCTCATTTCCATGAATGAGTCAGTGCCCAGATACCCAGATTATGGATAGATTAGCCGTCCTCACTGTATTTAGAGTGTTTTCACAGCTTCAGATCAGCCTGGAGTTGCATTTATGCGCCTCCAGTGCTTTCAGTATCGCTTGAGTGTCGCTGAATTTTTTTATTGATTAATGTCTGATGGTTTTATTCAGAATTTTCCTAGCACACATCTCAATGGCCTACATTTCAGCCTAAAAAATTGTTTTGTGCTGTCCAAGGTTGTAATATTTTCTTTTTAGTGTTCTCTATTAATATAAGAGAGAGTCCAGATCGTTATTTTTATTCATTTGGCATTTACACACTTACCCCAACATAAACAAATACACTTGACTGCAACCAGAGAAAAGTGTGACAAAATAATGGAAAAGCAGCAACCAGAAGAAGGTATTCTTCATTCGATGGAATATTCTACAACGAAAAATAGGTTTTTTAATTCGTAAATTACGAATGAAGCGAGTTCTTTTTCCTTAATGAATCGTTTTCAAAATCGAGTTGCTCACCTCGATTCTAATCAATAAAGCAAGGGAATCAAATGGGAATACACATTGAAGTATATTAAACAACAACTGTTTGATTTTGGAAACGATTTTGCATTCGTTAAGGAAAAATAATACGATTCATTTTATTCGTAGATATTCAATCGTTTAATGACTTGATTTAAAAATTCAAACCCCTGCCATTTATATTAAATATAATTGGAAGCTGTGACATTGAGTGTTTTAATGAGAATATAAGTATTTACTTACGACAATATCAATTGATGATGTTTTATATATTCGTAGAGATCAGCCCTGCAATCCTTAGATTGCAAATTCTTCAATTCGCAATTTAAAAGGTAAATCTGTGATGCCACGTGGACAGAATACGAAACATAGAGAAAATCACATCCATATATTATCGGAGTAATCAACACCGTTAAATAGTATTGAGTAAAAAGGATTACGGCATTGAATATTCTCGAATCCCAAGGTGTCCAACTGTAATAAATGAACTTGCTGCTGCTGATCACCGGTCTCAAAGAAAATACCACAAGCACGGAAATTGGTAGGAATAATATCCGGGCTTGCCACTTGCCTACAGTCGCATGGCCGTCATTTATCCTTTTATGAATCTTAGGACCGCATCTCTGGTGATTCCAAAAATGCTTCATATCGTGGATTAAATCATTGATGTCTCTTTTATAGTATAAGATGTAGAAATATTTGACCAAGATCTGAAAAAAAGATATTCTTAACATAAATGGAAGCGTTGCTTTTTGGGAATATGCTCACGTGCAATATTGACATTGAACCCTCCAAAGATTTGATATAAATCTCCCCTTCAGCTTGGATAAAACTCACCGTTGTTAGGATAAAATTTAAGATTACCACAAAACAACTGAAGACCCGAAATATTCTTAATTTCGTCGAAATATTTTTAATAGGTTGATTGAATGTTTCGCCTAAGATTTTATACAACTTGAAACTTAATCCAAGTATCTCTCTGTGAGATGCATTATTATCCATGCTTTAAGTACTACAACACCTAGTTATAGAGAGTGTATACTGCTGTGCTGTCAGATTTGAAATGAAGGGAATAAGGAAACAATCACAATTATATTTGCTAGATATACGTGGACTGTCGAATATTTAACTACCCTAAAGGGTCTTAAATCATTAATGATTTAAGAGTAAAGTTTTCTGGTAAATGTATGATAATTTGTGTGACTGCAAGTCTGGACAAAAGTAAACTAGGTAATGTTAGAAATAATATTTTATTATCAGTAAAATATAATGTACATATCAACTAATTAAACTGTAATTTAGGAATTGTAACAAGGTAATTGTTTATCACAACGTCTTGTAGAATGTTTGTTTCTATTCGCGACAGAGCCTATTTGCTGCACATTTTCCTAAAAAAATAATAATTTGGAAACATAGTACTAGTGTTTGACAGAATTTTATTAAAATTACGTTGTCATAATTCCGCTGTGGAATCACTAAAAATATCTGGAATGCTATGTTTCTAAAAATCAATGAAATTTGTTTTTATGTTATGATTTTTCAGAATTTTAAAACCTTTTTATAACGCCTGAGCAATGTAAAGATTGGCCTAGAAATGTATTTAGCGAAGAAAGCAACTATTAAATATCATACCGACACACTATGTTCAAAGCATGGTTCATATTTTACGTAAACTGGTTGACATTTTATCTTTAATTTCTTCCACCCGTTGCTTGTTTGCTTCGTTGACTCTGAAAACGCCAAACGCTTTTTTCAGTTTTAGATCCAGTTCTCGTAATAACCGTTCTTGAGCAGGCTCATCTCTTATTCTTATCACCAACTATGTATCTACAATTCATCAAATTCAATGTGCAACTTATTTTTTTAAGTTCTCCGACTTATACATCTATGTTTTCGTCACTTTCTTGCAATCGAGAGCAAAATTTGTATCTGTTAAACACTACATGTTCCATATTGTAGACAATGGAAACATGTTGTGAGTTTAACAGATAGATGCCAATAGGTTTTGTAAAAGAATAGGAAAAGAATATACACATTATTCAAGTTTGCGCAATGCTGACGAACTTTTTGGTTTGCTGCATCATTATCTTACATATGTATATCTTTGTCTGACACATTAGATTCCCTATGATTCCGACGGTTCAAGGCGGAAACCCAATATCTATGCAGAGTGTAGCTGCAATAGCAACATATTGTTTTTGTCGCATTTGAAAATTCAGTGGCATCGTTATCCGCGATGGGGCCGACAATCATTCCGAAAGATAATGCTATACCCTTACGGTATGCGACGAAGATGCCGTTACCTTTTCGGCTTGCGTATTTAGTCTTATATAATATGTATAATAATGATTTCTAAAATCTACGCATGCGTGAACTGTTCATGCAATTAACAGGGGGAGCCATCTATCTATCTTTTATTTTCCATTATTTTATTGTATCTAGCTGAGTTTAAAATTTTATACTTAATGAAGGATATTAGTTCCTTTATTAAGGATTTGTTGTTGCTAGGTTTTTGAATTTCTAATTATTTATTTTATTTTTTTTGTGTTACTTATAGTTTTAATGAAATACTTCCCAAGTATTTATGAGTAAAATTATGTGATGCTTCAAAAATCTGGTAATAATTACTCTTGGCCATAACTTATTTCTGTAGATAATCAACTCCTGTAATCCAACAAATGCTTTGCGGACAGTTTTAAATATATTATGTATCTTTCACCCCAGCATCATATTTTTATCTCATCTATATTAGTTCCTTATATGCTTGTTAAGCATCGTAATTTCTCTTATTCTATTTCACAAGTTGATATAACTGCATCATACTGTAGAAATCTCTGTAGTTCTGTTACTTACAACTTTGAATTGCACAAAATATTAGATGATAAATACTCGAAATAGTCCAAAATTAGGCTTTACAGCACTAAATTCTTGAAGTCGCTCTACTGGTGTTCTTTGTACTATTTTTTTCTCCGTTAATAATACCAGAAAGAAATTCCTATTAGAATAATAATTATCCAAATTACTTGTCTGGAAACTTGACGAATTACCAAACTTCTACGTTCCAGAAAAACGTCATTAGCGCACTGCAATTAACTTAACTATCGAAATCAACAGGTATAGACGCACTTATAAACATATATAATCCCTTATTTAACAGCAAGTAATTTATATGGTACATACATTTGTATCTCGCAGCACACACATTATGGAGTTAGTTTCGGATGATGATGTCTTATCCTTGAGTATAAACCTTACTAAGATTTTTAACGAATATTTATTTCGTGATTCCAGAAAGTTGTATTTATTTCGCTTTTTTAACATCTGCGTCTTTATGATGACTTTATTCTTTATTATAATGAATATAAAGGATGTCCAAATAGAATTTTATACTAAAACAATGGAAAGTGCCATCACAATAATTCATGTAAGTCTTATATAGTTTACATATTTAAAATCGTGTTGCCAAGGATGTTTTAGATGTCTTTAAAGTATTGCTTTTACATATACCATAAACGCAACATCGAAGGAATATTGATCCGTAAACAGAGCTTTTGGCAAAGTGACAATATTAAACTGCGTCAAGCTTGTTTCAACACCTTCAATTTTTTGAACATAGTGCAACAATGTTCACTATTTTTAGGACTGTCAGTTGTGTCGATGTATTCACTGCGACCATTCTTTAACGAAAACAACGTTTACATATTTGACTGTTGGATTCCGAAGGATAATATAGTGCTGGAAGTGGTCATCATGTTCTATCAATATTATTTTTTAATATTCCTAGTTCCTGTAATACTGGGGTACGATGCTATGTATCTGTGCCTTTCTGTGCATGTTATAATTCAAGCGCGTTTGCTCAAGCATAAATTGAAAAGTATATGCAAAGGTGTTAAAGGTGGTGATCTCAACAAATGCATTGTGCATCATCAATTGTTATTGTCGTGAGTAAAATAGTGATTTCTTTTTTAATTTGGTCTGTTACAAAATTTATTTCTTTTGTAGGATATTTCGCGAATTGAAAATCGTATATTTTTGGATGCTTCTATTCCATTACTTGGTCACATTAATTACTGGTTGCAGCCAGTTGTATGTCATTCTAATTAGGTGAGTTTTTGTAAAGAATTATTAGCATATTTAGGAAAATTATGAAAAAGTATATTATATGTAAGAGTGAAAAGGGGAGCGGAAATATACAGTGACCATTATTTAATAACGGTTAAAATAAAAGGTAATAAATTAGAAACCTATAGAAGAACAAAAACAATAAAAGAAAACCACATTTCAATAAGAGCACACAAACTTAGAAATATAAATATAGCCAATAGACATCAACAAACAATAAATAAACAGATACAGCATAAAATTGAAGATATAGAACGGGCTAATGCCCAACAGGGATGGAACAGATAATCAAAGATAACAAACAGCACGGTGGACTAATGACATTAAAGAATAAGTTGGAAATATCTGCCAAACAATACGCCAGAACAGTATGCAATATACAAGAACCAAGGAAATATAGTTAAAGTTTTAGTAGCAGAAGTAAAAGAAAAATCCTGGATAGATTTCGGAAATAAAATAGAAAAAAATAGCACAGATAATCAGAAATTATTTTAAAAAGTATTAAAATCCTTTAGAACAGAGAGATCGATACAAAAGGTATATATAAAGAACAATACTAACACAGAAAACAGATATGAACAGATGGAAAGAATACTTTCAAGAGTTGCTAAGGCAACAAACGCAAACTAATGAAGAAAATAAAAGTAAATTAGTGCCCGAAAAGCGCGAAGGAGAGAAAGGGCCAGAGATCGAAAAAATAAAGATGGAAGAGTTGATGTACGTAGTAAAAAGATTGAAAAACTATAAAGCACCTGGAAACGACAAAATTACAGCAGAGATGATAAAAAACTTGGAGGAAGCAGGTATGATAGCAATGTTAGAAATATTAAATAAGGCATGGTGCGAAGACAAAATACCAGAGGAATGGGGAGTAGCACTGGTAACTCCAATATATAAAAAAGGAGACAAGAAAAACTGTAACAACTATAGAGGCATAACTTTACTGAATACAAATTGTAAAGATATATGAACAACTTATCAATTATACATAGATTAATGCCAATACTTGATCTCCAACTATCAGAGCCACAAAGTGTAATTCAGTGGCAATTTCACATCAATAATTGGGCCATTTTGCTCAAATTTTACATTTAACTTTACAATGACTTTGCGAGAAGGTGATTTATACCAACCAAAAAACACCACGAACTATATGAACTATCTCGGCGAAATTTTCATCTTGTGTATAATGAATTTTCGCTACTTCTCTACCTATGTTGTTTTGGCGTGTATTTGATGTTCTTAAATTGTATACTTTTTGCTGACAAAGTCAAAATTGGAAGTAAAAAATTTTGGTTTCTGTGTTTTGAGCTAAATTTCTGAAAAGATACTCATCCTGCGAGGGAAGACCTATACTATAGGAACAAAATGTAGCTTCAATCTAATAATTCTCTCATTATTTGCAAAACCACCGAAAAATTCATAAAATTTTGGATTTTGAGAGAATTATATGTGAATATTTCTCATGACCATCTGTGGGTAAAAAGTGTAAAAGAAAAAAATGGAATGAGAGTATGAAAATGGAATGAAATATATGCCTATTGAATTATATTGAAGATCAAATAACCTGAACATAATTTCAACTGCTCTAGTGTAAAGATCTAAGCCTGATAAAATTTTTGTAATTGTTGATAGTGTACGCAGTTAGCACTAGTCTTTTGGAGCTGAAAACTCGGAATTACGTTACAGGAAGCTAGGCTTAACAATATATTACGGTTTTAATGTTTAAAATGACTAGCATTGCAAATCTACAGTAAATAATATAGCTCTAATTTTATTGAAAAATACCTATAAATAAAAAAGTAAAGACATGCAACCTATACAAGCTAAAGATACCCAATTTGCAATGATTTTAAAACGTACTTTGCTTTCAGCAACAAGGATATCTCTGATTTGATTGGGGCACTGATTTACATAATTGGTATGCTTGTGCAATTCGCTTACTATACCTTTGCAGCCGAGGAAATTGTCCTTGAAGTAAGTGTGCAGCAATTGTAAGTCCATTGGCACTAATCAAAAAATAAATGTGTGTCAGCCATGAAGTATTGAGTTAAAAAAACAAAATATGTATTTATTAGATATTATGAATGACAGTTTTTAAGTGTTTCATACATGTTGTTTTGTAATATGCAGCTAATAATTTAATGATTTTATAATATTTATTTTACATATATTTGTAAAATATTACTTATACCTGTATCTGAACTGATTTCACAAATTTTTTAACTTTTTTTAAGTTAATTAATTAATGTTACAATTAGTTTTACAATTGATCTCCGCATCACTAACAGTTTTAAAAAAATCAAAATATTTAATCCAGGTGCTTAACAGTTCTTCACGCAAGCATTTTTGGAGGAGCTACGATGCTATATACACAACACGATAATATATATGTATTAAAAAACCGGAATAAGTAATGAGAAAACTCAAAACTTTTGTCTATAACAAAAAATTAAAATGAACTCTAAAATACGGTGGGTGGCGCCAGCCATAGTTTAAGGGTAACTTTAAAAATTCTTATCTCATAGTTGCATTAACTTTTAAGGATCTGTTCATTTTTAAAATTTATTATATCATTTGATAAACATCCTGTATATAGTGTATTCATTGATATTTTACGTATCAACAATATTGTGAAAGAACTCTAACTTTGTTAAAGCTTTCAAAAAAAGTGTTCATTAAAAATCAACAATTTTCAGCTTCGTTCCATATCAGATGCAATATATAATTCCACTTGGTATAAGAGAAACGTTAAAATGAGGAAATTATTACTTATAATAATGGTAAAAGCGCAACAAGAAAAATATTTCACGGCTGGTGGAATGTTGGACGTAAATCTGGATGCTTTTGTTTCTGTAAGTCACATCAACTGCATGTGCTGAGAGCAGTATTCGATGCGATATTTATAAATTCTTTGTATCGTGTTGTCAGTTAGGGTTTTCTTTTTACTGAAATCATGACAATTTAGAGTTAAAACAGAAGACTACAAAAATAGATATACAAGATGGCAAGCAAAATTTAATGTTTGATGATAATATTTGATCTGCTATAAACTCATGGTTAAAGACCTGATTATATGCAAAGAAAAACTAGGAATATATGCCCATATATATGGGTTTTTCAGGAAATATGCATAAATTTGGGCCATATATGCAAAAAAGCGAAAATATGCAAAAAAATTCACCCAAAATAAATAAAAACAGAAATTTAAATATGAACTTTATAGACTATACTTAAAGCAGATATAAAATCAAACATTAAATTTTGCTTGACATCTTGTATATTTATCTTTGCATCTAATAGAAAATTGTAATATAACTTAATTAATAATACTTCTCAAATTTTATTGAAAAATGTCTGTAAGCTAAAAGGGTGAAGCCATGGTACATTCACTATATTTTTTTTTATACAAAAGGCTAATCAGCTATGCTTACCTTGTGACAACGTTTGTTTCCTTTTTGTTTTTCTTGTAGGTAATCCGAAAAACTTTTTCTTTCTATACTATCTTGCGTAAAATACTGAACAAATAAGGAAATGCAAAAAGGAATTACATACATATATGAATCTATGATACATCCACTACGAAACGAAGAATTTTGAAAATATTTTTGTATATATCTATGTATTGTAGGCACATATTATATAAATATATTGTTTTATTATTAATATATACACAAACTGTATTTGTTTATTTCCTAATTTAGTAAGTACAAGACGAAGATATCGATTTTTGATCGAAATAAAAATTAAATTCACCCATAACTACAAGAAAAACTCTTGCGATAACGTCTAATAGAACCTTGACAATTACGTCTCATTTAGTCTGATAATCTTGCATTGTAATTATCCATAAACTTCCTAACTTATCGAAAGAACAATTATTTTGGTATAACTCATACATATTCCCTAGTATATCCAAGTCTTTATATTAGTGAACACACGTGATTCTCAGCTCTGTAATAATTTGGATCGCTATATATGAAAGCGCGGTTTATTTAGAAGAGAAAAAGAATATACCTACATATATAAGAATTAATAAAACTTGCAAAAATGGATAATGTAACAAATGATTATGATATCATGGATTTGGGATTGAGTTTTCTACAATGCTTGGGAGAATATAATGGTTTAAGGCCTAGGATATTGAGAATTTGGAGGATTTTTAATGTTTCTGTGCTAGTTTTCACGTTGTGGTTCACAATGGCTAATTTAGGCCACACTGATGGTGTCGGATACATGAAGACATCTGAAGCAATCTCTACAACAGTGCATGTAAGTAAATTTTTTTATTTGTTTGAAGAAGATACAGAAATTAAAGTATAGTGACATATAATGCTTCCAAAATGTTCGCTGAGTATTCTTGTTTAAAAACGACACCTTATTATTTATTACAGACGTTACTGAAATACCTAGTCTTCATCTATTATAAACCAAACATTCAACAACTCTTACAAGACAAATCGAAATTTTGGAACGACAAAGACTTCCCCAAGGAACTCATCCAAAGAACTAAACCCATGCTAGCGTTCGTGAGATTCATCCAACTCTTCAATTTATCAGCAATTATTTTGGTGTCACTCACATATTGGTTGAGACCATGTCTGGTGCACAATGTTAGATTCATGTACGACTGTTGGGTGTACCCTGATTCAATAGTGTTGGAGACGATAGTTTTGGCTTGCCAGTACTATGCCTTGGGAGCGGCCATACCAATAGTTATGGGATATGATTTTGTGTATCTGTCATACTCAACATTGGTCACGTTGCAATTGCAATTGCTGAATTATAAACTAAGGAATATGGGTGTAAATACCACGATAAAAGAGATTCACAACTGCATAAAGCACCATCAATTTTTGCTGTCGTAAGTCAAGTTTTGTAATGCATTGAGTATAAAAATTGTGTCACAGATGGATTTTAGGATATTCAGAAATCTGAATTCAATATACTTCTGGATGTTGCTCTTCCATTATTTCGTCACATTGGCTACCAGCTGTTCCCAATTGTATATAATTCTTCTTGGGTAAGTATATTGTGAGGAATTAGAACATCAATTACTAACATTACTGTCTGTTGGAATAAAGGGAGTTAACTCATAAGATTTATTAGTTAAGATCTACGTCCAACAATTGGTATTGTTTTTTGGCAAATTCATGCCTCCAACATAACTAATTTCTTTTTCCTTATTTGTAAGTGTACAATTTTAAAAATAAATTAACCAAAACTTTTTTGTGTCAAATGGATGTTAATAAAAACATTTCATTTTAATTTAATATACTTCATAGTAAGTATCAGACTAACACTAAACGAGAAAATACAAATGAAACATATAAGAACTAGAATTTGGGCCAATTAGGTTTTGGGGTTTTGCTTAGGAGTATTGGATTTGGATTGGGTTAAGAGTAATTTGCTCTAGTTTGATATGATTTAGTTTTGAATTTACTTTGAGCTGAGAATATTTGGAATGGATGATTATGTGTAGTTTGCGTTGGGTCGATTTAAGAGCAAAGCAGATTTGACTTAAGGTAAACAGAGTTTGAAGCAGTTTGTTTTATTTTACATTAAGTTGGATTAGATTGCTTTAGGATGAATAGATTACAAGCTGAAGTTTCCTGTAGAATAACAAATACTCAATTTCAATTTGGATTATTGGGCTAATTAATTGTTTCACATAAAACCAAGGTTGAAGTTAACGAATTTAATTTTGATTTGAATGAGTGAATTTGGTTTCGTAGAAGTAGATTCAGTTTGACTAAGAAAAATTTGAAGTGGCTTGATTTAGTTTGGGACAGATACATTTAATTTACCCTAAGATCCGGATTAATTTCGTTTGATTTGAATTGGTTTAAGATCGAACTAGAATTAATTGCAGAAGTAGATACACAAATTGAATGATCAGATTAACTGTTTTATATCAATAGGAGAAGAAAGTGTAATAGAATAGTTGGATTCTGAGGATTAGATTTGACTTGGCTTGGAAGAAGTGGATTTACTTCGCGGTAAAGGAAATTTGAAGTGATTTGATTTAACCTAATGGTTAATTTCGTTTTATTTGGTTTGAGCTTGGTGTATGAGGAAAATAGATTTGATTTAGGGAAAATTGGATTGGGTTGCGTTAGTTTACTTTAGCGAGAATTATAAACTTGGGTTTCCTTTATGGAATGGCAGGTGCATATTTTCCAATTGGGTTAATGAATTTACAAAAAGGGACTGCGGGTAATGGGTTTGGTTTGGATTTGTAGGAGTGGATTTGATATGGTTTTGGAGGAGTGGAATTGGTTTAGATGAGAGAAATTTTAAGTGGTTTGATTTAGGGTCATTTGTCCAGATGGATCTCATATGGCTCAATAAAGTTTTGAGTCGTTTATTTCGTTTAGTTTAGGTTGAGTTGGTTCAAGACAAAAGTATTTTTGGTTTAGATTAAGAAAAATTAGAAGCGGTTGGTTTATTTTTGATTGGATCGGGTTAGGTTAAGCTGTTTTAAGGAAAACTGTAAGCGTGGGTTCTCTGTAAAGGGATTGATTTCAACATTAAAGTGAGATCATTAGATTAATTATCTTACATAGAGATAATGGACAAATGAGGACCATGGGTTTAATTTGACGTTGAGGAGTGAAGTTAATTTGGTTTAAGAGTGGGTTTGGTTTCGAGTAATAAAAATTTGAGGTGGTGCGGTGTGATTCATGGATTGCTGGATCTAATTAGGGGCAAAATGATGTTTTTACGTAATTGGTTTGGTTTTGATCCTGTTTTAATTAGTTTGGGAAGGATTACAAAGGTGGTTTTCTTAAGGATGAAAAGAAGTTACATCCAAAATATCAACTCGCATTAAGGTTGCATAAATATAGAAAATCACAAATTCATTATTTTCTAAATTATATTTTCCTTAAACAAAAATATTATTTTCTTATATACTTGGAATTTTTTACTAAATAAAATTTTTCTTCGAAAAATTTCCTTAGCTCAGGATTTCCTATATATGTATTCCCCTATTTTGGAAACAAAATATTAGTCATTAAAACGTTCTATTGGCATGCATATTCAACTTATATTAAGGGTCAGGCAACTTATATTGATGAATAATTCAATTGGAAAAGCTACCATCCAGCAATCTTTCAACATATAAACATTGGTCGACAGCTTTTGCAATTGGAAGTAATTATTAAGTAAAAATGTAGTTCTGGCCAAGTATGGTCGGAGTTGATGGTGATTGAAATGCTACAATGCTCGAACTTATACTCCCTTTGGGTGCACTTCCATCGGCTGATGTTGCATGGAGGTGGTAATACAGCATTAGTAAGGATGATCTAAACGAGTATGTCCATGCAACAATCTATGAACCACATAAATTGGAAACCAAATAGCAATATTACTTATATTATGAGTATGCCTGTGGATTAGTAATGACTGTGGAATCAATTAAAGCATCGCTATTCTAAGAATAAAACTATGAACTATAAAAACACAGCGTTCATTTTAATTTATTTATTTCAATTACGCTTTTCAGCAATAACGATGCTTCAGACTTGATAAGAATATTAATTTATATAACCGGTATGTTGGTACAATTTGCTTACTACACTTTTCCAGCTGAAGGAATAGTTTTTGAAGTGAGTATATGTTTTGCTTATCACTGTATCACAAAAGTTAATTACTTTCAATATTTATCTCTACAGCTTCGATCTATATCAGGAGCAGTATACAGTTCTGCTTGGTACAAAAGAGACGTCAAAATAAGGAAGATGTTACTGGTAATAATGATGAAGTCACAGCAAGAGAAGTATTTTTCTGCAGGAGGGATGTTAGATATAAATGTGGATGCATTCTCTTCAGTAATTCAAATTATATCTTTTAATATTATAATGAAATAATGAAAATGCGTTTTATATTCTAGGTGATTCGGAAAACGTTTTCTTTCTACACGATATTAAGCAAGATTTTAAGCAAATGAAATAGTAGATAGTAAATAGGACGAAATGAAATCACTAAATGATTTTGTAATGATATTATAATATTTAATAATTGCTTGATAATAAATATATGTTACCATTATTCATTGTTTTTTTTACATCGTATAAGTATATTATATATTAAATAACATTGACATTACCCCATATTTTAGTATAATTGTAATTTGTAAATTACCGAAAAAACTTGCTGGTTATAAGACAACCAATTAGCATCTATTATATCTCGACCACAAATTAAAGAGAAGATTCTTTATTACCCCTTTGCTTGCAGTAGGCACATTTATAAATCTACGTTTGCTCAAACCTGGCACTGTATTAAGAGCAACCAGTTTGTAATTTCATCAACGTTATAATATAATTTCTGCCGTAGTAATACTATAAAATAATAAGGGTGCAAGATGAAGTATTTGTCGCAAGATGATGGTATTTTGGATATAGGGTTGAGTTTTATGAAATCCATTGGAGAATGTAACGGTTTAGGACCTGTATTGTTAAATATCTTTAGGATATTTAATATTTTCACGATAATTTTTACTTTGTGGTTTACTATTGCCAATTTAAGTCATGCAAAAGGCGTTGAATTGTTTAAAACAACACAAGGAATCTTTACAACTGCACATGTAAGTTTAACGGATATATTTATATAATTTTAATTCTGTTAAAATACAAAATGAATTATTTATTCCCACAAAAATTTTATTCTCATATTTATTACAAAAACATACTTTCATTTATCTATATTTATTGTAGACCCTATTAAAATATCTAATATACATTTATTACAAACCAAACATTGAACATCTCTTAGAGAACAGAGCAAAATTCTGGGATCACGATAGCTTTGGAGAGAAAATTTCCAAAAGGGCGAAAGTTATATCCAAGTATGTAAAATTTGTCCAAGGATACGTCGTGATAGCTATGATTTTCGTGATAATATCCTATTGGCTTAGACCATATTTAGATGAAAAAGCTAGATTCATGTACGATTCCTTTGTTTATCCAAATTCAATTGTGTTGGAAACTATAGTAATGGCTTGCCAATATTACGTTCTGGGTGTTGGTCTACCAATCATATCCGGATGTGATTTTGTCTATTTTTCCTACTCCATAGACGTTGGATTGCAGTTACGTTTGCTGAATTATAAATTTAAGAATATGAAGGCCAATACGAAAATTGCAGATATCTGTTGTTGGATACAACATCACCAATTTCTCTTGGGGTAAGTGCGAAAAATAGTTTTTTATCTTAATTGGATTGGCGAGGCAAAGAAGTGTTTATGAAGTCTTGGACATTGTCATTTTAAAGATAGCAATAACCAAGTAAATTACTGATTTAAAGTTTTTTTTTTGTGTAGAATATTCAAGAACATTAATTTTATATATTTCTGGTTGCTATTTTTCCATTATTTTGTTACATTGGCTACAAGCTGCTCTCAGTTGTATGTCATCCTCCTCGGGTAAGTAGTCATCAATTTGTTTTAACTAAAATGATCGAATGCTTTACTCTGAATGAAGTCTTTTGTCATCATTTTTTCTTAATAGAACCTAAATTATAAACAATTCAATTGCTACTCTGTCAGTAAAAAAAGCCAAATAATTTGTTTTGTAAACATTTTCTTCCATTAGATTGGCCGATACTGGAGAAATAATAGCTCTGGTGCTCTTTAACATAGCAATACTTATACAATTTGGATATTACACTTTTCCAGCGGATTTGCTTGTATCTGAGGTGAGTTATATGTATTTCAATGGCAACCAATTTGCCGCCAACTCTCCAGAAAACAGAGTATAAACCATTTAATTTAAAGCAGCTGTATGTATGCCAAAAGTCTAAATTTGATACTCGTGGTTCAAGGCTTACTCAAATGTTTAGAAAATTCTATTTTTGATTTCCAAATGGCACAGCTTGTATTTTGTTTTACATTTTTCGTGTTACTCTACGCACGATCCGCAGATTTTTTCTTTTAAAGTAGGTTTGTTTCATGTAAATTTTAAAACCGAAACTAGGTGGCTTTGACTCTCATTAATTGCTTTTGATTTGCATTGTTATCGTGAGAAATAATTCAAATCTGATGGCTGCTCTTCGGTTCTCGGGTTCTCTGCCGTGTAGAAAGTTTAAATTACTTGACGTTTCGATCATCTTGTCGTGATCTTCTTCAGAAGTGAGATGTCTGATGTGTTTTCTGTGTCTTTAGATATTTGTACTCAAAATTTCAAAAATAGTTTTTTCTTAAGAACTAACTTTTTTCAAATGTAACTACGGTCATTTTTTTTTTAAATGATTTGTTTCTTAAATTTTTGGTGCTAAAACTTTTAAATCCATTAAGAAATAAAGACGTAGTATTAAAAAACTTTTTGTAATTGTTAAGGCAATTGACACCTATCGTATCTAATTATTCCTAAGCTTATTCAAAATGTCCGCCATTGTGCTTTTACGGATTTGACGTTCATAAGCAGGTACATTGTTGTCTCTTTATACCAGTCTAAACGAACCAAAAATTAATTATCAGTCATCAGTCAAGAAAAAATTGATTCTTTTTTGAAAAGTTTTAACACCAAAAATTTAAGAAAAAAATCTTTGAAAAAATGGATAAGAGCAACCCTAGTTACTATTGTTAAATCAACCAATATTGTATGTTACTTCAACATAAAAATTTGTAACTCAACAAATTTTCACTTAACAACAATGTTATTTTTTTTACTGTGTATATTAGATACCAAATATACAAACATAATGTTTGTTGCTTGATTGTCTTCTGTTATAGTCTTTATTGTTCACCTTTTTTTATTTTATATTAACGATAAATTTTCAGTTGCGACATTTGTCTACATCTATATACAGTTCATCTTGGTATGACTTGGATATTAAAATCCAAAAATCGTTAGTTTTCGTAATGATGCAAGCCCAGCAACAGAAATACATGTCTCTAGCAGGGATAGTAGAAGTAAATGTTGACGCATTCGCATCAGTAAGTTCTCCTATTACTTCTGATTTGATTCAATAATAATAAATAAAGAAACTTTAATACAAATTGTTAGATTTAAACAAGTGTTTAAATATTTATTAATGCAAGAAAATTATGTTTGTAAATTAATGTTTTTTCTATGACATTTTCATAAAGTTACTTTCTTTGCAGGTCGTTAGAAAGTCTTTTTCGTTTTATGCTGTACTAAAGAACGTTTTAAATAAATAGTAAAGTGAAACATATGTTAGTAAGTTATTTTTTTAAAATCATAGTGATAGATGTATTTTTCTATACCATGTAAAGATTAAAATGTAAAATAAACTATTTAATTGGTTCAACTGTTGATATTTCAATATATGAGTCTATAGATTGTTCCTTAAGTGATGTTATAAAATTTTAAGGCTAACACAGGATATTAAATAAACCCTTCGTGTGTACACTAGATCATTTAGGGAACAATCGGCTTTTCATCGTTACTTCTCAAAGCATCCAGTGCTGCTCCGAAAGTTATTAAAGGCGAAATTTTAAAATTGTTGACATTAAATGTGTGCAAAAATTAAGAATTTATTTTTTTAAATTCTTCACTTTTCAATAATACAAATCTCTTTGATTGAATATTATCTTAATTTCGTTTGATAATTATCGATGTTTGTGAATAGATTCTTATCAGATTATAACATAGATTTGGCAGATGTTCATAAACCAAGAATTTTTTTTATTAAAGCAAAACGTTTATTCACTTAATTTATTTATTTTCTTGATAGCTGCACGATATTACGCAAATTTTAAGCGAATAAAATAGTAGCAAATAGAATGGCACCAATATCATTACATCAATGTTTCTTTTTTCTAATAATTTTGTAATACTTAATGATATTATAATTTTTAATAATTGCTTGATAATAGATATATGTTAACACAATTATTTATTGTTTATAAATACTTTTTTACATAATTTAAGCACATATTAAACAAC
Source organism: Cetonia aurata (assembly GCA_949128085.1). Classification (NCBI taxonomy): domain Eukaryota; kingdom Metazoa; phylum Arthropoda; class Insecta; order Coleoptera; family Scarabaeidae; genus Cetonia; species Cetonia aurata. The sequence continues at coordinate 30,120,735 of OX421885.1, forward strand.
ATTGAAATTACCCCATATTTTAATATAATTGTAATTTGTAAATTACCCAAAAACTTACTGATTGTAAGACAACCAATTAGCATCTATTATATCCCGACCACAAATTAAACAGAAGTTTCTTTATTACCCCTTTGCTTGCAGTAGGCACATTTATAAATCTACGTTTGCTCAAACCTGGCACTGTATTAAGAGCAACCAGTTTGTAATTTCATCAACGTTATAATATAATTTTTATCGTAGTAATTCTTACAAAATATTAAGGGTACAAGATGAAGTATTCCTCACGAGATGATGACATTTTGGATATAGGGTTGAGTTTTATGAAAGCCATTGGAGAATGTAACGGTTTAGGACCTGTATTGTTAAAAATCTTTAGGGTGTTTAATATTTTCACGATAATTGTTACTTTGTGGTTTACTATTGCCAATTTAAGTCATGCAAAAGGTGTTGAATTGTTGAAAACTACAGAAGGAATCTCTACGACCGTTCATGTAAGTTAAATCGTTATTCTTTTTTGTTTTTCTTTTAACGCCGTAACTGTGATATATAATGTATGCATTTAATAAAACAATACTTATTGCAAATTTTCAAGTGTGCATGACGAAAATTTATAAATTTTTTTATTCATGTTCATCATGTAAAAATACTTTTATTTATATTTATTGCAGACTTTACTAAAATACATAATATACATATACTACAAACCTGACATTGAACAACTCTTAGATAACAGAGCAAAATTCTGGGATCACGGTCGCTTTGGAGAAAAAATTTCTAAAAAGGCGAAACTTATATCCAAGTACGTAAAATTTGTCCAAGGATACGTTGTGATAGCCATGCTTTTTGTGATAGTATCCTACTGGCTTAGGCCCTACTTGGATAAAAAAGCAAGGTTTATGTATGACTGCTTCGTTTATCCAAACTCAATCGTGTTGGAGACCATAGTTTTGGCTTGTCAATATTATGTTCTGGGTGTCGGCATACCAATTATATCCGGATGTGATTTTGTTTATTTTTCCTACTCCATAGACGTTGGATTGCAATTACGTTTGCTGAATTATAGATTTAGGAATATGAAGACCAGTACGGAAATTAGAGATATTTGTTGTTGGATACAACATCACCAATTTCTCTTAACGTAAGTGCCAAAAAAATAGTCCTTCTTTTATCTTAATTGGATTTGTGACGCGAGAAATTGTCTATAAAATCTTGGATATTGTTAATTTAAAGTACGTAAAATATTTCTTGTTAAATACTTAGCGATTTTGTTTTAGAATATTCAAGAACATCAATTTCATATATTTCTGGTTGCTCTTCTTTCATTATTTTGTTACACTGGCTACAAGTTGTTCCCAGCTGTACATAATTCTTCTCGGGTAAGTATTTCTTAACTTCTATTCAAAATTCAAGTTTCATAGAAATTTTTATAAACCTACTTAACTTTGCATCGACGAATTTTAGAAATTGTAGAATTAAGTCTTTTATTATCAATTTTTTTAAATGTAAACAATACTGTAAACTTGTAAGATTTACAAACAAAAAGGATTAATATGATTTTAGAACATTTTTTTTTAGATTGGCGGATACTAGAGAAATAATAGCTTTGGTGTTATATAACATAGCAATACTCATACAGTTTGGTTACTATACCTTTCCAGCAGAAGTCCTTGTATCTGAGGTGATTATGTGTATTTTTAATGTACAAATTTGCTACAAATTTTCCTGAAAATGAACCATTTAACTTGAAGTATGTGTATATGTGTGGGGCCTACCGAAAAATGAAACGCATAGACGATTTACGAGGTGGGACAAACTTATGGGAACAGCCTCATAACTTTTGAACGAATCTAAATTAAATTTGGTGAAGTCATATAAGATTATTAAAGCTATGTTTTGTGCAAGATGGTATTCAACCCCATCTCCTTGGGTTAGCAGAGTGAGTGTGACTAAAGAAATTTAAACGGCTTGATAGGTCAAGTGAGGGTTCATTTTGAAAGTGTTTTGAAGGTGAAGAACATTTTTTTTTAAAACGTTAAAACATAAAAATCAGAATGGTTATATCTTCAGAAAAGATCCACTATCTGTGCAATTTTTCAGTTACTCGAAGAAGTTTTGACCGGTCTAGATAAAAGGGATATCACAGCATGTGCCTTCATAGGTCTATGAAAGGCGTTTGACAGTGTTCATCATCGGGGGTCATTAAGTAAACGTGAAAGAATGGGTTTTAAGGGTGTAACCCTCAAACTTATAAGATCGTACCTGATAGATCGCACTGAGATATTTTTACCATGGCGAACCGTAGCATTTGGAGTTCCACAAGGCTCCATCGTAGGACCGCTCCTTTTTTTATTGTATGTCAATGATTTTTATGTATGTATGTAATATTAGGATGATTGTACACTGCGATCTAAAATATCTATTGTGTTCCCTATTATCGCTGTATTTACAGCTGGCTGTCCAGTCTAATTCCGTTTAAAAAGTGCAGAATGTCAGAAGGCCTCAGATTAGGTAACTCCCCCTCTTCAATATCACATGCTCCCAGGTGCAGAACTCTTGCGCAGTTTGTGAGTAGATGGATGGATGTTTCATCCTGTTCCCCATAAAATCTACATTCGGCTTCCTTCGCTATTCCAAGCCTGCTTAGATGTCCGTTCAGTTTATAATGGCCTGAAAGGATCCGTATCAACATACGAATATTATTTTTACTCAGGTTGATGCATTCTGTAGATCTCTTCTGGTTATAGATTCCCAGAAGAGTTTTAGCTTGCGTCATTCCCTGGAGATTCTCCCAGTATTTGGATTTTCTCTGGTCTACTTCATTTTTGAGTTTCTCCAGTATTATACTGCTACTTATCCCGCAAAAAGGTTCTGGCCCTACAAAAGGTAATCTAGCCCCTTTCTTGGCGAGTTCAATGATTTAGCAGACATCATTGACAATCTTGCTGTTTTATATGCTGATGACACCTCCTGCATTGTACGACAGCAAAACTGCAAAAATTTGAAAATTAGTATGGGAGACAACCTAGAACGTTTGTTTACCAGCAACAATTGAAAACTAAGCGCCTTAAAAACACATATCTTACCGTTTAATATTTCACCTGAAGAACTAAAGATAAACCACAAGAACGAAGTAATAAATTGTGTCGATCGAGCTGGCTTTCCTGGAGTCACACTTGACAGTCTTCTATTCTGGAAACCACACATCCATGTCCTTGGAGGAGGTTTAAGTGGTCTGTGTTATGATCTGCTGGTCATATAGCGTAGTATTGTGTTGAGACAGCCTTAAGTGTTTACTATGTCTGGGTTCAATCTCCACTAAAGTATGGTGTAATCTCCTAGGGAAGTTCTATCACTCTCAACAGAATTTCTGTGCTGCAAAAGACCTGTTTTCGTGCAGTTTTTCAATTATATAGGAGAGATTCCTGTAAATTACACTAGCAGCCTTTCATATCTTGGAATCTGTTATTTTTGTAAAAAATAACTATAATGAATTTCTACCAAATACGAGCATAGTCATAACTGTAACACTAGAGGTAAATTTAATTATTACATGGCAGCCCCTAAAAGACACCTGTCTAAAGTACAGAGACAGTTGGTGTGGCGGTGTATAGAATTATTTAATCACCTTCCTCAATCTTTGAAGCAAATACCCATTTAGCTTTCAAAAAAGTACTTAAAAAAATTTAGCCAGCAATATTCTGTAATCACTAAAAGACTTTTTAAGTGTCGCTTGTGTAATTTAAGTTTATATGAACGATATATACCTTGTTTGTTTTTACTTATTTTGTACTGTATTTTATATGACGTGTTCTTTGCTATATGCTTTATAGAATAAACTTGATATTATGATATTATTATTGTACTGATTGTTTATCTTTTTTGTCTTATATTCGAGGTACTCATACATTTCATTCATTCAAATTAAATGGTTCACCCTGTACAACGTACCCAAACTATGAAGATAATAAATTTTTAGTTGCGAAATTTGTCTACATCTATATACAGCTCATCTTGGTATGACATGGATATTAAAATCCGGAAAATGCTAGTTGTCGTAATGATGCAAGCCCAACAACAAAAATACATGTCCCTAGCAGGTCTAGTTGAAGTAAATGTGGATGCATTCTCATCAGTAAGTTGTTTAGCTATATGATATGATCAGATATAGGAAAAAGCAATTTTAACATTGATTGTCAGATTAACTAAGATATCCAAACAAACAAAGATTTCAGTTTAAGTTCAGGCATTTGTTATTCCAAGAAAATTATATTCATAAGTTACTGTATTTTATTCTCTCGCAATCAGTGTTGCTAATAAAAGAAACGACTCTTTAATGATCCGATTTTATTTGCAGGTTGTTAGAAAATCGTTTTCGTTTTATGCTGTAATTAGGAATGTTTTAAATAAGTAATAAAGTAGAGTATTAAAATTTATTTTATTTTATAAATTTAAAAAAAAAACTATTAATGTATTTTCTCAAAATATGTAAAATTGAAAACATAAAATAAACTATAAATGGAGAACATGTCAACGTATTCACTGTAGGTGCGATGGATCATTCTTACTTTCCTTATTAGGATTTATTCGGAAAAATTTACGTCAATCCAGTGATGAAGTGACAAATAATGAAACAGCTTGACAGATAGAAAACAGACATGAGCCTATACTTAGTAAAAAAATTGCTAATAACGTTTACATTTAGTACGCACACAAGTTGTTGATCAATCGTTTTAGCGTTGACACCCTGTATATGTTGCAATATACTAATTAGAGCATAAAACAATAAAACAAATTAAAAAAAATATTATACATTTGATCTTACCTACATTAAATGGAAATGTTTAGAAAAAAACAATGTTTCTAATCTAATCAGCAATTTGTCAATTACCCGTAACTTTATTGGCGGTTTGCAGCAGACACAAATTACCTTCAAAACTTCCCAAATGAGACCTATTAGAGTCTATTATATCTAGAATAAGCACAATGGATTCATTTTGCTGTTAACCTTGCAAGGTGCAAGCGCATATATCTGTGTGCGCTCCCCGAGATAATATTTACCAATACTTATTTGTCACAATACAGATAATATTATAACGGTTGAGGATGAAGTGTTCGTCAAGCGGTGATGATATACTAAATTTAGGTTTAAGTTTCGTAAAATGTATGGGAGAATATGGTCATTTACAACCTGCAATACTAAAAACCTGGAGGATTATTAATATCTCTGTTTTCTTCTTGTAATATAGGCCATGCACAAGGAGTTGAATTAGTCAAAACTATAGAAGGAATCTCAACAACTTTTCATGTACGTAAGTTTCGAAATTCTTCTTTTGGAATATACATCTCTTATTGTTAGACAACATTTAAATAATTTTACAGACCCTTCTGAAATACCTTGTCTTCATTTACTACAAACCGAAGATTAAACGCCTTTTAGAATACAAAGAAAAATTTTGGAAATACAAATCGTTTGACGGCGAAATACTTAGAAAAATCAAGTTTACTTTTGCCTGCGTCAAATTTATTCAATACTACGTCTTTGTTGGAATGATTTTGGTGATAGTACTATATTGGCTGAGACCCTTATTGGAAAAGAATGTCAGATTCTTGTATGACTTATACTGGACGTACACTGATTCAACAGTACTAGAAACGGTAGTTTTGGCGTGCCAGTACTATGCTTTAGGATCGAGTATACCTTTGATTTTAAGCTGTGATTATGTATACTTTTCCTATTCCACACATGTGACAGTGCAATTGCGTTTACTAAATTATAAATTCGAAAATATGACTGCCAAGACTAAAATGGAAGAAATTTACCAGTGGATAAGTTATCATCAATTTTTAAACTCGTACGTGTCTGAGATAAGTAATCAAAAAGTTATTGGACAACAAAAAATACTTTAAATTGAAAATAATTATTATAAATAAAATATTTTGTTCAATATAATATCTTTCAGAATATTCAAAAGCATCAATTCTATATTCTTCTGGGTGCTGCTTTTTCATTATTTCGTTACGTTGGCGACATGTTGTACCCAATTATATATAATTCTCCTTGGGTACGTTAAAGTACTTTTAGAGAACCGCAATTTTTTTTACAATTAATGCATATTTTAGTTTGGCAGATAGCAGAGAAATAGTGGCATTGACTTTATATAATATTTCATCATTTATAGAGTTTGGATATTATGCCTTCCCAGCAGAAGCACTTGTTACTGAGGTAAGTTTATCTCTATCAGAATATCTACGGAGCCGAAGAAATTTAACTAATTCTGCTTATAATTTCTTGAATACCGATCGCATTGCAAAAGCGTCCTTAATAAATATTGTTCAATAATTATAATGAAAACTTTTTTCTTTAGGTGTTTTGGAAAGGAGTTTATTCCTCTAAAACCATCCATAAATTTTTTTAAATATAATTTACCGACAAAATTTTTCAAAAAAAGTAATTTTAAAGTTAACCATTCAGAGTATATTCCATTACATCCTTTACTTCCTCAACCTGTTCAACACAGTGAGGCACTTGGTTAGAAATTGCATTCTTTTTTGCGGAACATTTTGTAATAGTACAATAATTTATTAATAAATTAGATAGTTCTTTTCCGGGGTATAATGGGGGATGTTCAAAGTTACCCCCAACAACATATTTTTAGCAATATTGCAGAAAAGGGAAGAGATATTAAGATCGGCTAAAGACCAAATCGTTTCTTGTTAGCAGCCGTACATTTTAGGTTGAAAAAAAAAGGAGCAGTGTCGTACCCATGGACTCGCTAGGGGTTTAAGAAAATGTTATTTTTTTTTCTCACCATTGTTCTGGTATACTACAAATTTAATTTTTCTTTTTTCTAGAATTTATTATTTTAAAAAAACTAGTCTTTCAAAAATCAAATGAGTCCTTTGCCATAAAATTCTCTTAAAATCATAGAAATATACACCAATTAAAAATCCTATTTCCATCTTCAGAAAAACACATAAAATTTGTATTTTCAGATGCGAAATTTACCAAACGCTATATACAACTCGCCCTGGTACGAAATGGACATCAAAATTCAGAAAATGTTGCTCTTTCTAATGACGCAATCCCAAGGACAACGTTACGTATCCCTTGGAGGCCTCATACAAATGAATGTGGATGCATTCACTTCTGTAAGTAACACCTTATATCGCATATATATGTATAACTTCAGAAGGTCATTGATTGATAAGCATTACAGTAGAATTAATCTAAGTTGGCGGAAACTCCGCCCCTACGCGCAGTATATATCACGAGTACGGAAAAGCGGGCGAACTCTAGTAGATTGACGGCGTATAATACATACTGAATTACGAATCGCAAAGATAATGGGTTCTTCGGGTGTGTTTCACTCCATTGAGCACGCCCTCTTGCTCTTGCGCACGCGCCAACTCAGATTAATTATACCATAGTCAAGGAAGAATCAGAAAAATGTTTTATTTTTTCTTGCAGGTTGTAAGAAAATCGTTTTCATTCTTCGCCATAATCAGAAACGTTTTGGATAAATAGCAACATCACCAAGCATCGACTCAAATCAGTTGCTACTTGAATGCAAAAGTAAATATTTGACGTGTACACAGCGAGAAAGTCGTACATACCAGATTCCGTTAGAAGAACTACTAAATTTTATACAGAGTGTTAAATAAATTGATCGTCAATTCAGATACCTTTAATAAATTATGGAAAATATGAAATTTTGTATCATTTTTTTTTCCTCTAATTAATCTAATTGCAGCATACTGTAACAAAGAATCGTGGGGACATTTGCCATACGCTGTATGTGTGTGCAATTTTTTAAAAAAAGTAGTTACTATTGGTGTACTGCAGGATTGCACCCTGAAACCCTTATTGTTTACTGAAAAATTATATGTTGTACTGCGCACAAATAAGACACATCATCTGCAAAAAGTACAAATTTTTTGTCATTACATATATATGCTAGGTCATTAATGAAAATTAAAAAAAGAAGGGGACCAAGGACTGAGCCTTGCGGGACTCCTCTGCGAATAGCCAATGGAAATGAACGATTTTTACCTATATGAGGAAAGCCAATCATAAGCAAACCCCTTAAACCATAATTTGACAGTTTACTAAGTAATGAAGAATTATCAACAAGGTCAGATGCCTTCCTAAGATTCATGTAGACACCAACAGTTTTCTCACCCGAATCTAAATGTCGATATAACTGACCAATAAAATAAAATATTGCTGTGTCAGTTTCCTATATTTGTAATATCAGAATTTAAGAAAGTAAATAAAAGATCTTACAATTTTTAACTGTGCATACGAAGGATTTAATTTAAATTAAAAATGTATTTTAAAGTGGCGAAAACATATAAAGAAGTAATATGTTTGTAGATATAATATTAACGTCAAACTAGAAATATTGGAATTGGAATAAAAACTTCTAACATCATACTTATTCTCCTGCTTATTAAACCACTAATTATCTGCATTGCAATTATTCCCTCGAAGTTTGCTGCCTTCAATCGATTATTACATGCTCATTATTGTTGACGTTCTCGTATTGTACGGTTGAATCGTATGTAGCAGATTAATTTACATGTATACGTAACATGAAAACTATGTCACAATTACCTCAAGATGATATTTTACAATTGGGTTTGCAAGTGTTTAAATTACTTGGAGAACAAACAGATTATACGCCGAAGAAAGTGTATTGGTATCGCATTTTTAACATTGCAACATTTGCAATCGTTTTATTCTTTATATTATGCAATTGTTTGAAAGAAACTGGAATAGATTTAGTCAAAACTTTGGAAGGCGCTATTACAATGATTCATGTAAATTTAAAAAGAAAATTTTCCAATATAATATCACCGGGAATCTTCATTTTTAGATTATTTCGAAATATATAGCGTTCATGTTTGGTAAATCTGGGATTAATGCCGTATTAGTTGATACAAGTAAGTTTTGGAATGCAAAAAACGTAAATACTAAACTCGATAGACGATCCAAAAGAATTTTTATGTACACCAAAAGGGCGCAGAGGATTCTGCTGTTTGCTCTGTTAACCTCAGTCGAATTTCACTTCCTGAAACCTTTCATCAATAACAACAATGTATTCCCATTCAATGTTTGGATAATTGGGGATTCGTTCCTATTGAATTTACTCGTTTTAATGATGGAATATTACACTTTGTGTATCTGTGTGGCAATAGTGTGGAGTTACGACGTAATCTATTGTTCGATTTGTATTCATCTCATCGTGCAGTTGCGTTTGTTGAAGTGCAGGATCGCCTTAAGGAAGAAAAGTGGAAAGGATGAGTTGAAAATATCTATTAAACATCACCAATTGCTGCATAGGTAAGATGCATATTCAACGAGGATGTTTAATGGACCAAAGCACTACACACTTTCAAACGGCTTACCACAAATTGCACTACACTAAATCCGCGTTTTAATACCAAAGCTATCATATTAGAAGTAATACTGATGTAAAAGACTGTACTGAAATTTATTATAAGATGTTTGAAAGTGTTTAGTGCTATCAGTGTCACAAATTTGAGTATTTTTGCCATTTATTTTTGACAATTATCGGGTGTTTATTTCCACACGTTTCCTGCACCCTAAATTTTCGGAAATCTGGAGATTTATGTAATTTTTTTTGAAACACCTAAGAAGTATTAAAGAGGGGGACAACTTTTGATGTAAAAATTGACTGGGCCACTTCAATCTCCCCCCCCCCCCGCCCAGGAACTACCCCTTTTAAAATCTTAGGTGGAAAAGGGGTAATGACCATTTTAATGATCTTCTGAAACACTATATTTTAGCATTTAGTTCTTTGAAATTGATCAATCATAACTTTTTAAACATTCGGAAGAGATGTGGCAACCCCTATGTGAGGAAGCTAGCAAAAGTAAGCGGATTTCAAATACGCAACAAAAGTATAGCATTCAATTTAAAAAAAAATATAGGTTAGACCTGGCACAGCATTATGAAACAACCTGTAGATGTGTAACTAATTTTAGAATATGAAGCTTAAAAATACCTGTACCTTTTCTTAATAATTTTTTTTATAACATTAATGCTCCACCCTGTATATAGAAAACATCGTCTGTCGAAATATACTGTTAAATACTTTTAATAAATACCTTACGTACAACAACTATATTGTTATGTTAAGTGACATGAGAGACACATGAAAATTAAAAATGTTAATTTTCGCACTATATGATAATACTTTATATTCTCCCGTCTCAAAGAATTATTTCACTATTCTGGATACCGACTTGGTGCTTTTCTGATTCTGGTAGTTCGATGGAGATGCGTCCTTGCTGTTTGAGGTGTTGCAGTATCAGGTGTAGGATTCATATTGGAATAATTTGTTTCTGGTTCGGAAATTTGGAGTGTAGACATAATTGTTTTTTTTTGGCTTTTATACCTGTTCTGTTGACAGTAATTCTGGTCTATCTATCTCATAAATGGAAAGTTGTCGTTCCGTCCCCGAATGTGATCAGCGTGACGTCTTTTTTCGACACCATCATTGATAACAAGTTTATACGAATATTTATTGGTACCTTCAATAACTTTTACTGGAGACCATTGCTTCTCTAAGTACGTGCGAACGTAAGCGTAATAACTCTCTTGAATTTGACGATTATGATTTCTATCATTTTCAATTTCATATTTAACATTTTTGTACCCCAAAGTTGATTTCATATCTGGTTTGAGATTATCCGAAACAGTTCGTAATCGATGTCCAAATATCATTTCGTTTGGACTCTTGTCAGTCGTGCTATGCGGTGTGTTTCGATAATTAAATATAAAATTTCCTAAACGCTGAATAGATGTTGTCATATCTACTAGCAAGGATTCTAGTTTTAAATTTTTGTACGAAACGTTTGTCTTTAGGTGATATGAAAATGACGTGATATGCTTAATATTTTTCTTCCGACACTAGCGTCGAAATTCTTTATTTGACAAGACGTTTTATTTCGGCTGCAACGTTTTTTGAATCCCCAATTTGATACGCCATGCAATATGAATTGGTTTTACGTTTTCTTTGATATGTAGCGTTACTTTGTAATCTTTAATTATGCCTAATGAATTGTTAAGCAGTTAAAATATGTTTTTAATATTGGTTTTTGTTCCGATGCTTCTAAAATAGATTGACCAGCTAGAACTAGAAAACCAAGCAAACCAAATAATTTTTTTTTTTAAATATCAACAACGAATCGATTAATTTAAAAAACTAAATGCTGAATCATTTCAAACCAATAACTTTTTACTTATCACTGTAAACATTAATTTTCCATACATATCTATTCCATTAGCATCTTCAAAAAAATGCAAGAGATCTACTCAGCGGTTCTACTTTTACAATATTTTTTATCTCTCGGAATGGCATGCGTCCAATTGTATATCTTAAACACTCGGTAAGTTCCAAAACGCTTACTCCTGATTTAACTCACTTTTAACCGATTTCTATTAATTAGGATGGTTAAAACAGCCGATACTGTAGAATTGATACTTTACCTAATCACAATGTACATTGAGTTCGGCTATTATAGTGTTCCAATTGAAGTTATAAACTCGGAAGTGAGTATACACATATTTGAGATTTATATCGCTTAACGATAAATTTCTTCCTCAGTTTGTGGACATAGCGAAGGTTATTTACATGTCCAATTGGTACGAAAAGGATCATTCGAGTAAGCGAATTTTGCTGATCACAATGACCAATGCTCAGGTGCCCAGGTATCTGAATGGTGGTGGTTTGATTCTGATCAATATGGATACATTTGGATCGGTAAGTTTGATTCACACTTTCAAAATGCAATGCTTTGACGTTTTGATTACGATTATTTTGCCAACAGGTTTTTAGGAAATCGTTTTCTTTGTATTTGGTGCTTAAGAATTTGATAAAATAAAAATCTAAATGTGCCCACTGCAGAATTTAATTGCTCTGGATAATTTACAAAATGATTTTTATGTAAAACAATTTTGTATGCACATATTTTAGAAATAAAATATTTCAAATCGCTACATGTGTATGTATATACTTTTCACTATTTCCACATTTTCAGAAATAACACTAATGTAAGATTTTGCTGAGCGTTTCCAATGTAATATTGAATATAACATAATATGTTTCTAAACAAGCAACAACTTTTATTTTGCGTATTTTTTCTTATGTAAAATTGTTAAAGCTGATTTTTTAAATAATAGAAGTTTATCAAGATCTTTTTTTTCATAAATAAAATTATCTAGATAAACACTCGAAAATTATTCATAGATAATTTTAGCTATAGAGGATTGATTAAGTATAAATAATTTCAAACTAGATATTTTTAACTGTAACTGTGTTACCCATAGTTACAGATAAATCTTATTCTAAATAACACATAAGTATACATAAATATATTGATGATACTTTCTTCAGTTCTGTAATGATTATTAAATTATTTTTATCAAAAATACGCGAGTTCTTAGACTCAAACTATTCCTATAAAAAAGATGTTGAATTCTTGACGGTGACATTGGAAAAACTGGAATCCAGCCAAATTGGCGGAAGGACTGCCCCTACGCGCAGCATACGTCACGAGCACGAAGTGGCAAGCGGAGTCCCCTGAATGCACATCTGCCTACAGTACGAATTGTACACGGATCGTCTTGAAGGTCGACTTGTTTTTAGAAATGGTTACGACCTGTTCCATAATTGGTCTTCGCTATTTACTTCTACAGCACCCATTGCATTTTTCATAAATACCCGAAATAAAAAGTTCATGATATAGGTGTACCACGACCAATCCATCCATATGCAAACTGTTCTTGCAAAAGCTTTTTTCCTGTTCGCAGCACACCGTTATGACATGTGATATACATATACAAAAGATTTCTTCAATCGAAGAAATACTTTGTCAGTTTATGAAATGATTCTAAATTCTTTCCTCATATACATGGTTTCGAAAACGTCTAATTTCCTCGAAAAATTACACTTTTTAATAGTTCAAGGTCTCAATCTTAATTTTATGTCCTGTATCATTTATGTGTTGTACAACACTGGATGGTTCAAACCCCTCATAGCGATAATGAGCTATGCGCTCTTTAAATCTAGTTTCGATTGCATATTTCATCTCCCCAATAGATCCCCCCTAATAATTTAATTACTTCAACTAAATCTAGCAAACATCTATATGTTAGCATATCAATTTTATTTTCCATTACAATACTAATTTGACAGGTGTCATAATTTTATAGCCAACTATACAGGTAACCGTTTTTCAAACTGATAAAGATATGTTAATGTTTTAATAGTACTCAAAGTTAAAGTTATTATTTATGGTAACACAACGTGGTAAAATAAAAGGTCACATTAAAATAGTAATAGGAGAGCAAAACGGATTTTTAAAAGGCTTTCTAGAAAAGCCAAACCACCCTTCATCGGAGCTTTTCCAGAAATATATTTTGGCAATTTGGTATTAACTTCAGAAAATTGTCCAAAAGGAAAATTCCCTTACAAAGTACAAAACTACATCTGTATTCTTTCAGTGCTTTCGAAATCATGCAATCGACTTATTCGAAATTGCTCCTAGTGCACTACATGATGATCCAGTAATTGGGTTTTGGAACCTTTGGTGTAACAATAACTATCACACTGACAAAAGTCAATGCTAGGTTTTAGTCTAGCACTATTAATCATCTCCTGATGATGCTAACTTGGTTAGCGAAACGCGCGTCGAGAGATTGTGCATTGTTGTTTGGTGATAGTGGAAAAACCTAGCATTGACTTTTGTCAGTGTGATAGTTACTACATGATGAGCCTAACAATGGCTTGCATTCAGTTGTACATTTTAAGCACTGGTTAAGTAAATATGCGCGTTTTAAAAGCATCAAATTTTTTCTAGCCCTTGCGATTCCTATAATTTCCTTTTTGAAGTAGTAATTCGTTTAAATAATTTTAGAAACATCAACTTGGCAGATACAGCAGAACTAATTCTTTATCTGGGAGCTACTTATATCCAATTCGGATACTATACTATTCCTACTGAGGTGATAAACTCCGAGGTAAATCAACAGACATTTATATTAAAAATACGGAATTCGATATTTGGTTTAAAGTTTACAGATATCCCAAACGCCATTTATATGTCACGTTGGTATGAACATGATCCAGTGACCAGGAAGATGTTACTCACGATAATAGTGAATGCTCAAGTTCCAAAATTCTTGACAGCTGGAGAAATCATTAACATAAACGTAGATACTTTTGGCTCTGTAAGTATTTAATCGCTATAGTGACAAATACTTCATTTACTTGTTTCCTTCTTTTTATATAGGTTGTCAGGAAATCATTTTCTTTATACTTATTCCTGAGGGATATGATGTAATTCGTAGAAGTAACATAAGTACCTAGTTTGGCTTTTGTATAATATATGAATTTAGAAATTTTAGTTATAAATATGAGATATTCCTGCTGTTAAATATTATCATTATCCGTTGATTAGTGTTCTATATTATCATTAATTAGAATAAAAATCTGAACTTGCATTTTTTTAGATTGTAGATTCTTTTTAATAAAAGTATAACACATATTATGTGTTCATTTTCTTATACATCGCTACTATAAACCATGAATACGGAAGATGGGTTTTGTGACCACTCATTCAAAAGGTCTTTTAATTTTCTTTATGACAACATGTATCAGAAAGTCATTCTTTTTTAATCAGTAAGTAAAAAGTGCAAACTATTAAACAGGTATATTTTATATTAAAACATTATTGGAACAAAATTGTGTGTTAATATCCTTTATCAAAAGTTACGGTATATTTGTGTGAGTTCTACTTGACTATCTCATTACTAAAATACAAGGTGTGTAGATATTTTACCCTAATAAAATTATCGAATGTATTTTCTTTAGTAATAATTTCATCGTAAAACTACACATATAGAAAAAGGACAGAGCGAAAAATGATTACCTCACAAAAATAAGAACCTAACAATGTAACATGTCAATACATACTTCTAACAACCACAATTAAATGTAATTAGGCGATTAAGATATATAGTATCCTTTATCGTAGAACTTAATAGCAGTTCGCAAGACGGTGTACTTAAAACTTGCTATTCATTTTATATTTCGCTAATATACAATCATAACAAAAATGTCATCTTTACCTCAAGGAGACATATTACAATTCGCTTTACAGTTCTATCGAATGATTGGGGAGAATATTGAAAGCACATCTAAAAAGTTATACGTCCTGCGAATATTTAATATATTAGTGTTATTTTCGGTACTGTTTTTTGTATTAGAAAGGTGCCTTAAGGAAGATGGAGTGATGCTGGTTAAGAGTTTAGAATCTGGAATCACTGTTGTGCATGTAAGTTTGCTTTCAGAATGTGCAATATAAATCAAATGCCAAAATTTCAATAGTGCCTTCCATTTAAATTAAATTTTTTATTACAGATCATAACTAAATATATATCTTTCATATGCGGAAAAGAAGGACTCAAAAGAATAATCGATGCCAGATCTAAATTTTGGCATCCTGAAGATGTGAGTCGTACAGCGGTTTTCTATTCCGACACTCTTATAACTTTTACGAAAAAAATGCAATTCATTTTATTGATTGTCATGGTAATTTCCCTGGAATTTCATATTTTGAAACCGTTCTTCAATAAAGGCGAAATTTTTACGTTGAACGTCTGGATCAGGCACGATTCGTTGATTCTGCATATTGTGGTCTTGATAATGCAGGAGCACTCCTTGTGGATGGCTTTTGTTGTTGTGATGACGCATGATATTATGTATCTTTCGATCTGTGTGCATATGATGATCCAATTGCGTTTGTTGAGATTCAGAATGCATGAAGCTGTCACAGGAAGGTGGGAAGATTTGAGGAAATGCATTGAGTATCACCAATTTCTATCTGGGTAAGATTTCTTAATCTATTTCAAAGAAGATCAGACTAAAGTTAAAACCTTCTATAGTTGAACTAACATGTATAGCAATAGGCATTTAATATTTCTGATTTTCATTCTGAATCCATATTTTTCTTGCAAAGATTACCACAAGAAATAATTTTTGCATCGAGTAACACTATATTCATGCAGAACTCGAATTTCGGTCTATAGATTTCATTAATTTCAAAGTTACCATGAGAATGTTACAACTGCACAACTGACTTTATTAATCAAAAAACCATAAAGTTAGATTTAATTCTTTGCGAAAGAATATTTCAAACGATATTATAACTATATTTTTGTTTGATTTTTAGTGTCTTCAATCAAATGCAAGATATATATTCTTGGGTACTTTTGATGCAATATTTCATGACCCTTGGAATGGCTTGTGTCCAGCTTTACATTCTTAGCACAAGGTACAAGTTAGCAAATTTAGCAAAAAAATCAAATTTATTCATTTAAATGTTACATACTTTCAAGCACCTTGCCACACATATTACTATACTGGAAATAGCAAACGTGTAAACATAGAATAGTAAAACTGAACCATCCAGTCTAGTTTAACTGCTGATGCTAATAAAAACAAAAAATCCAGTGTAGTGAAATTTGTGGTGAGGTTTTATTTAAAGTGTGTATCATTATCAATGTCATGAGCATTTCTGTTATTTCATTAAAGTTCCCTAGAAGAAAAACCTAAAGACTTATCACTGCAAATGTTGATCAGAAAGTATACTTCATTTCAGAGCTGTCAACATAGCAGATGGCTTTGAGTTGGTTATCTATATGATCACGATGTACTGTGAGGTCGGGTTTTATAGCGTACCCATTGAAGAAATTAGTGCTAAGGTGAGTCATATTTTGACTGTGATAATCAATTATAATTTTTCAATTTTTTTTTTTGAAACCATCATAATTTTACTTTGATTAAAGTTTTCGGACATAGGAACGGGAGTTTACATGTCAACTTGGTACGAAAAGGGGCCAGTCAGAAGAAAGCAACTGCTCACAATAATGACTTATTCTCAAGTTATGAAATTTTTGAAAGGTGGCGGCATCATACCGCAAAATATGGATACGTTTGGATCGGTAAGCGTCTTAAGCCAAGTCTTTAATTTTGAATCGCATACTCATAGTGGTAAATCGGTTCATAAGATTTGTTTTGACTTTCTGATATTTAATGCAGTATTTAATACGTTGAATTATTTAAAATACTTACATCATGATTATATTCCAGGTCTTTAGAAAATCATTTTCTTTATACTTGCTGTTGAAGAACGTTCTACAAGAATGATTGGGTCTTCAACTTTTTTGAATTTATGGTGTATCCTATTTCTTTTGACAAATTTATTTTTTATACAGGGAATACTAAAAAAATAACGCTTTGCATTATTAAATGTATACAAGGTGTGTAGTTTCAATATTCAATTAGTTAATATACATTCTATCTAACCATTTTTGTTAAAATAAGCAGAATGCTGAGATATTGTAGTATTTTGAAGATAAGTTTCCCTTTCGCGCTATAGTCTCATTTTCAACATTTGCTTGTTAACATATTTTCATTGAAAATCCATTTAATAACATCGTACAGTGAATGCAGTATTCAAGACGAACATAAATAGTTGAATTAATCCCAGTTGTCACATTTAATTCTGTCCTTCTTTATATGTATGCGGTGCGTATTTTTCATTTTTCATTTTGATATTGTAATTGATTAGTTTTTTATAGTTAGTGCTTTAACTGTAATTTTTAATATGAGGAAATTTTCTATATTAAAAATTTTACTAGGGTAAAATTTTAGTTTAACATTTTTAATATAGAAAATTTCTCATATTAAAAATTACAGTTAAAGCAGAAAAGCATTTATTTAATGATTTCACACTGTACGAAAAATTGCACTTTGCTTATAACTTCATGTTTGTAATAAATATTTTCTTAACAAATAAAGTAATTCGCAGATTGACAAAATAGTTTTATTATAACAATAGGTTTCATCTTTCATTTCTAAAACTGCTATTTGTTGGAAAGTATTAGTTAAGTAAACAGCAGTTCCATCCTATAGTTCGTATCCGCGAATTTCGTAACACCCTGTATGCGTATTGAAGTTTCGGTACCAGTTTCCTGTAGTAAGAAAATTGGAAATGCCGTCAAATTTAAAATTGAAACTTCTAGTACCTACCACATATAAAAATAAAAATCTTTTTGTTGTTAAAGATTGCCATTGACTTGCTATTCATTATTTCCTTATATTAGCACATTATTAAATCAAAATTGTGAGTTTGTATACGTCTTTTATATTGTAAATGTTTTTATGAAAACCTATATAATACGTATGTGTAAGTTTTACTTTATATCATTATTACAATACAAAGTATAGACATATACAAAAAAGGACAGGCAACAGAGAAGTGATTATCTCATAAAAGCTAAGAGCTAATTATGCAACATATCAATACATACTTCTAACAACTGCAATTAAATATAATTACTCTTTTCAGATATAATATCGTTTACCGTAGAACTTGATAGCAGTTCCTAAGACAATTTGGTGTACCTAAAACTTGCTATTTCATTTTATATTTGCTTAATGAGAAATCTTAAAACAATGTCATCTTTGCCTCGAGAAGACATATTACAATTCGCATTGCAGTTCTATCGAATGATTGGGGAGGATATTGAAAGCACATCTAAGAAATTATACGTCCTGCGAATATTTAATATCTTGGTGTTGCTTTCTGTACTGTTTTTCGTGGTAGAAAGGTGCCTTAAGGAAGGTGGAGTGATGTTGATTAAGAGTTTAGAATCTGCAATCACTGTCACACATGTAAGTTTGAAGTTGTAATACTTTCCTTTCGTTTAAACTTTTGCGACTTAATTTTTAATTATACATTGATGGGCATAAATGTCGCAACAATGGAATACTCTTTTATTATCAAAATGTAGCAATCTTTTTCTTGGAAGGGAGCAGGGGATATGTTTAGCATGTCTAACAACCCCAAAAAATTATTTTGAAGCATACCACGTGACCACTAGTGTGATGCACAAATCTAAAAGCTGTAATATTAGAAAAAAAACATTTTATGGGAAAAATTGCTCAGAATACAATTTTGAAGCCACAGGTAAATTTTTGTAAATATGTTTGTGACACTTGTGCGATGAAAGCTGATTCGAATAAACTATTGAAAGTGTCACAAATAATATTTAAGAGTTTTTATTCCAGCTAAAAAAATGTTTGTTCAAGAGAAGTGATTGCTTAAGTTATTTGCTAAGAATTGGCAGTTAAAAACGAAAAATTGAAATTTTCTACATAAAAATATAGTCAGACGATATAATTTGATATCGCGTGTTCTTCAATCATTTACAAAAGTTCAAAATCACGTTGTGATAATGTATATAATAAAATCTGCAAAAGTTGGTGGGAGGATAAAAAGTTGTGAAATTAATAAAGAAATTGAAAAATTGAAGTTATCTTAAAGTCTGTGGGCTGAGTACTCAATGCTGAGTAGCCCAATGATAACATAAAGTGTAAGTTTTATAAAACCTGACATAGGCCAACACTTTTATTTGAAGAGATAGATTAATGGGTACTTCCAAAGGCAGAACTGTGGAGAATTATTTAGCTAAGAAAAATTTACCAGATATCCCAGTAGTTACTAAATTAGTGGTTTTTGTAAATGGCAACGCTATATATTTTTAACATAAATTGGAAAATCTCAAAATTTCCAATAAAAAGTGTTGGATCCGCTATTTTGGAGCAACTGGTAAAAAAGAGCTAAAATTATTAAATTAATATTTTTTCAGTAATAATAGCACACATAGCAAAGCAACTATTGAAGGTTGGTCGTTGAAAAATGCGTATTTTATTTTGAGAATCAATAGAGTTCATATATGTTGCAACATATACAGCGTGTCTCACCCAGACTGTTCATTAGAAATTTACGAGATTCTGGCCAAAATATTGTTACGAACGTCAGTATACGTGGTGCACTCACAGATGGCGCCAGCGGTCAGTGCGTCGAGAAACAGAGTTCACGTACGCAACGTCAGATGGCGGAGTGGGTTGTTGTATGCAACGCGTAAATGGGAGAGTCGGTATTGTTCGCGATTGAATTCTAGTAGCGCCGAGATGTCGCTCGAACTGTTCTCGACTTTTCTCGAAGTGGTCGCGCGATATTTAAAACGCCCCTGCGATTGGGTAGAAGTCAGTTGTAATAAGCCAGTACCTTATAAACTTCTAATGAATGGTATGTGAACATCATTTTTCTATACCCTCTCAATACAATAAAATTAAGTTTTAAGTCATGTAATTTTTTTACAGACCACCATCACATTCACTGATTACACTTAAAACATTTTCAGATTCTAATTAAATACATAGCCTTCATGTTCAGAAAAAAGGAACTCAAATCCATAATCAAAGCCAGATCAAAATTTTGGCATCCCGAAAATGTAAATCAACAAGCCATTTCTTATTCGAACAATTTTTTCGCGTTCGTGAGAAAAATGCTCTTCCTTATACTAATGGCTTTTATAACGTCGATTGAATTCCACTTTTTCAAACCGTTCTTCAACCAAGGTGAAGTTTTTCCGTTCTATGTGTTGATAAGACACGATTCACTAGTTTTGCATACGCTGGTCGTCACGATGCAATACTATTCACTCTGCATAGTCCCTTCTACTGTAATGGCGTACGATACTTTGTATCTCTCAATCTGCGCGCATATTGTACTCCAATTGCATTTGTTGCGGTGCAAAATTAGCGAAACAGCTGCAGGAAAATGGGACAATTTGAAGAAATGCATCGAGCATCAGCAGTTTATATCGAGGTAAGATATGTTTGAGATATTTTGAAGACGACTAGACTGAAAACAAAGCTTAATCTTAGTTGAAGTACCTTGAATAGAATCATTAGAAACTATGAATTGTTTTTGGAAGATTGCTAACGCTAGATATTTTTGTTTGGCTTTCAGCATTTTCAATCAAATGCAGCGAATATATTCTTGGGTGGTTTTAATGCAATACTTCATGACTCTGATAATGGCTTGCGTACAACTTTATATCCTCAGCATAAAGTAAGTTTCCTAAAGCATGCATGCAATTCAATACACTTTTATATATTTCCATTCACTTATTTGTGTAATAATTCGAAGCCCATTTCTTTCAGAGCTGCCAACATAGCAGATACAATTGAGTTAGTCATCTATATGATCACGATGTATTGCGAAGTCGGTTTCTACAGCATACCAATTGAAGAAATTAGTAGTAAAGTGAGTCTTACAATTTTTCCGTGCTCACGATTATAATTTTTCAAAATGCTTTGAAATTATGATAATTTTACCTGGATCCTAGTTTTTAGACATAGGAAAAGCAGTTTATATGTCAACTTGGTACGAACAGGAACCTATTAGAAGGAAACACTTGCTTACTATAATGACGTATTCTCAAGTCACAAAATCATTGAAAGGCGGAGGTATTATACCGCAAAATATGGATACATTTGGATCTGTAAGTATTCTAAACCAAATCTTTAATTTTGAGCCGTTTCAAAAGATTTGTTTTGATTCTCTGTTGATCTATACCTGATGCTTAAATTAAGATTATGTTTCAGGTCTTCAGAAGATCGTATTCTTTATATTTGATATTGAAGAATCTTCTACGAGAATGATGAGTCCTCAGCGTTTATCATCTACCAACATACGTTATGATAACGAAATTATTGTCATACGTAGTTTTCTATAAATGATCCTTACAAAAATCATTTTTCTTAAATCAAAATAAGCAGATTTAAGTTAGTTAAAGTTATTTAATTCGAGTGCTATCCTACTGCAAAATGAAATAAATAAAACATTAATTATAATTAACTACTAACTATGAAATTCAATAAAGAGAGTTAATTCTAAATTTGAATGCGAATCACTACTTTACTTCAGTTTTATTAATAAGACTATGTTTATAAACGAGGCGGTACCAATTAATAAAAATTCGGAAAATATTAGTTTGCAACCAAATATGCATGGTACAAACTCGTCCATAAGAATTCATCTATGATTGTAGCATTGATAGTAATAATAATGGATTGATATTTGAATTTCTGAAATTGCAATTTTAATAAACAATAGTCAATTTATTTCTTTCCGCATTTTCCCTATAAACGGTCCTATATCCTTTTTAAAAAACGATATAAATAGTTTTATTCGTTCAGTTTCAATTTCTTTTTTAAATTATAATAAATTATAGAAGAATCGTAATTATTCTTATTATTAGTAATTAGTTCTGTCCATACATATATAATTGACGAACTTAATATGATTATTCCAACACATAACTTTCCGATACTTCTCACAAGTACAATTATGTACCTACATAATTATACGTAGCTAGGCATATAATACATGTCTGTGTCCTCCCATTCCTTATAACAAACTTGTTACTATCTCAATCAGACCATATGCAGTGTTATATTTATTTATTCTCTTAATATGCTACATTAATCATGACACTTTTCCCTGAAGGAGATATTTTAGAATTCGCTTTAGAAATCTATGCAACATTTGGGGAGAATATTTCCAATACAACTAAGAAAATTTACGTTTTTCGCACGTTTAATGTAATTATATTATCGCTGACTGTAATTTTTATTTTGGAAGCATGTATTGAAGAAGAAGGTGTCATGTTGGTTAAGACTTTTGAGTCGGCAATAACTATTCTGCACGTAAGTGTTTTTCTAGTTTTTTTTTTTTATATTTTTGTAAGGTAGGGTGAAAGTATATTTCCAAATATTTTTGAAATTACAAAAGGGACTAATGTTGATTTTAGGTGTAAAAGTATTGTTTGTTAAATTATCTTTATTGTTTGAGCAAATGCTTTAATGTGTTTCTGCAAAATTTGATTATTTCGGTTATTATGTGTTGTTAGCTTATCACCATATGCAACCATTATTAAAATTTCTATTCTTTCCCGTTGAGTTTAACGTGCCATTTTTTGTCAGCGGCAAATAAAATTCGCTTTCAAAAACTTGCAAAGTGCCTCTTTCACAACTAGATGAAATTGGAACAAGAATTGTTACTTCCAACAAGACGAAGTTAGTTCCCTTTGTATGATTGAAGCATTAGATTTACTTAGACAATTTCTTAATGATCCAATGGTTAGTCCAAACCCAAAAGTACCATGGCCTCCACGTTCGTGTGTTTTGACATGTAACTTCTTTTTATGGCCTTTCATAAAAAAACAGCTGTGGATAATTTGGCTGATTTGCGTAAAGAATTGAACAAGGTATTGTTGAAATTAATATTAATCCTGTATCGTTGGATAATGTTGTCGGAAATTTTCATCGCAGAATGTTGAAACGCATAGAATAAATGTAATTTTTTAGTTTTGGCGTTTCTCATTTTGATCAACAAATGGTCTAAGACATACCTCAAATTATTTTAAAAATTTCATACGGTAATTGACGACGTTCTTAAATGAATACATGACTTGTTTTAATTGTAAACTCTTCATTTCGATTTTACCAATCGGAACATCTTAAAAATTCTCAGGTTCTGGTTAAATACCTATCCTTCATGTATGGCAAAATAGGCCTCAAGGCAATAATCGAAGCACGTGCGAAATTCTTAGATCCAGAAGCTGCCAACGAACGAGTTGCCCAATTCGCAAAGAAACTGTATTCATACACGAAATCCTTAAACACTATCCTGTTTGTGGTGTTCACAATCTCCCAAGAATTCTACTGGTTGAAGCCGATTTTTAATTCCGGAGAGAAATTCATGCTGAACGCTCGAGTTCCTTATAATTTTCTCCCTTTGGAGGCGATGGCTTTGTTCATGCAATATTACAGCATAGGAATAGTCAATCCAACTGTAATGACGCACGATGCATTGTTCTTGGCTATTTGCGGCCATCTTTCTGTCCAGTTGCGTTTGTTGAAGTGTAAGATCTATGAAGCCGCTGTTGGGGAATGGGCGGATTTGAAGAAATGCATAGAGTATCATCAGTTCCTGTCGAGGTAATAACTTCGAAACTGCCTTTTCCAAGATTGTTCATATTATATGTGTTTGGGTTATCCCAGGATAAGGAAGATTATTCATTTTTATCTTGCAGAATCTTCATTCAGATGCAAGATATTTATTCTTGGTTTCTGTTGACACAATACTTCATATCTCTTGGAATTTTATGTGTGCAACTATATATACTAAATTCCAGGTAAATCTTTAATACTGCTTTGGTTATTTTCATATAATATGTGTATCTAATTTACGTAAATGTTATTCAAAAATTTGCTGCATTTTCACTGTTGGCAGTATTATGATAATTTTGAGCTTATAAACATTAAAATGGTTGATTGCAGTATTTTTGTAATAAATATGGTGATGCCAATAAATTATGAATAATGCATTCTCAGTACGATCCTGGATAAAGGTTTTACTATCATGTTTTGAATGTTTTAAGCATTATTCTTAAAAGTAATATATAAATCTCTAATAAATAACTAGCGTCACCCTTATATGATTTACCGGAAATTATTAGACATAGACATTAACGAAATTTAATTCATTTCTATTTAGGGCTTTAAACATTGCTGACACAATTGAGCTATTACTCTATTTGGCAACGATGTATTGCGAAGTAGCATTCTACAGTATCCCTATTGAGGATATCAGCTTTAAAGTGAGTAAATGCTTTGTATTTCTTTATACCTTTCGTTTATCATCATGATTAATACCAGTTAAAATTGTTACAATTATCAAAAATTAAAAAAATAATGAAATTAAATTAAAAATATAATTCTATTTAAGTTTCAGGATATAAGGAACGCGATTTATATGTCGCCCTGGTACGAGAAAGATCTCGTTAGAAGAAAAAAATTGCTTATAATCATGATGTATTCGCAAGCGACTATAGATATTTGAAAGGTGGTGCTATTATCCCAGTGAATGTAGACATGTTAGGTTCAGTAAGTAAACGGTTTTTCATTAAGAATTCTCATTTTGATTTTCGCAGGATTTTTGTTATATTGAACAGTAAGCCTTGAATCCTTGATATTTGCCGCTACGAGCCACTCATGTCGAGAAAATTTGCAATGCTGCGCGAGGAATTAACTTAAAGCCAATACTCAAGCTGTTGTTTATCAAATAGAGCCACAGTTGTGCGACAATGTTATGCAAAACTTTCTCAATAGATTGGGGTAGGCATTTATTGGATATCATTTTTTCCACAAGTAATCGTAGAGTTTTTACTCTGAATTTAAATAATTTTCTTGTAGGTACTATTTAAGAATAAATAAATGTTCCTTTCAAAAATAAAATGGGACTTCTTATTCTCATTAAATCTATTATTTAACCATTTATTTGCACCGTGCATATAAGCTATCGCAAGTCCATTCTTGCCAACATTGAATAAAACAAATATATTTGTCCTATATTGCAAACATTATTTTCAATTTTAATGCTATAATTAGCATGTGGGTTGCCATTTATATAGAGGTAAAAGTTGTTGCTGTTCACTGCAAAGATGATCTTTGTATTTAATCAAAAAGGATTTTCCATTGTTGGGTAAGGCAACAGGAGCTACGACCTAGTATTGGCCAAGTCAAGGCTGGTCCACAAGATTTCCTACATTTTGTTGTTTCCCGTTCTCGTCATGCTCCAGCGACTGGCTAGCACGGGATATATCTAATATTCACATGCATGCTTTGCTTCTTGGCCTCTTTGCGAGGACGATAATTAAATCAAGATTGGTTTGAAGTTTGATACACGACAGCTTGAATCTGCGGTACAATTTTTTTTATAACTCTATAAAATTAAATGAAAGTCGCTTAAGGTACTAAAATAAATGTATTTTCTGTTTCAGATTTTTAGGAAATCCTTCTCTTTGTATCTGTTGTTAAAAAATGTTTTGTAAACATAATTTGCCACAATTTCCAATCGTAGGGTCCAATGTGTCGAGGCAAAACAAAGTAGTTGGATTGAAAATAAAAAGCAAATATAATATAATGTTTTGTATAGTACAATATTTTATGGTGTTAAATAAAATTACGATTTGAATTAATATCTTTTTTAATTTAAAGTGGCGATAAGACTTTGATAAAAATTATTAAATTTCTATAGTCAAATGTAATTATAGGTGTGCTCACTAGTTTCTGATAACATCTATATTTCGCGATTATACCTAGGTTATGGCCATTTAATTTAAATTGAATTTTAAAATGGACCCGTGTAATGACAGCGTAATAATGCTGGCATAAATTTGCATAAAACTCAAAGAGATATTGTGCAAATGGTAAATTAAGTATATGAATTTACGTACAATTTCTATTTTCTATTTCTTTTTTACAAATTTTGCTATGAACTACATGTAGTTAAAAAAAACTTCAGATAGCCGTAAGGCTGTTTCGTGAAACTGGTAGCATCCTGTGAAAGGTTGGCAGTGGGGTCACGAAAAAACATACTGGAGAAGTGGTTGCCAATGATTAACAAATAAGGGAGGATGCACTGAAAACATCTATTAGACAATTGGTTCAACAAGTCAATCTTTCTATTTTTACTTTTACACAAAGACTTGGAACTCTAACCAGTAGATTATGTACGAGGTCTTCAGTTTTGTAACTGGGTAGTTAGTAACGTTGTGAATATTGTGGAATTGTTGCAAATAATGATTTGGGCAGCTTTTGGTCAGAGACGAATAATAGGGCCAATATTCTTTCAAGGTAACAAAAAAATATGTTCCAATGTTCCTTTTCAGTTTTTATTGATTTTGGGTAGACTAAACGCTGAACGATACCGAACAGAAATTTTAGAACCATTTATTGAACAATTAGATGATATTGAAAGCCAGAATTTTTAAATTTAACAAGTCTGGGCTACTCCCCATTGTACAGTTGAAACTTTGGACTTGGTGAGACAATTCTTTTACGATCAAATAGTTAGTCGAAACACAGCCATTCATGTGGTTTATTTATATGACTTATTTTTATGGCCTTACATAAGAAAAACAGGATTTTTTGAAACACCTGTGGATAATTTACATAGTTGACTTACAGCAAAGAATTGTATAAGAAATTGTTGAAATTAATGCTAGTCTAGCGTTGTTGAACGATGTTGTCGGAAATTAGGATAAACCTTCTTATAGAAGCAGAACTGAAATGTGAAAAAGATAAGAATACCATCCACAACTGCCCATATAATTGGTCCAATTTTTATTGATGGGAATTTGACAGCGGTAGAATATTTGAATCTTATTAGAAATGACGTTTTTCCATTTCCGGAAAATTTATACTCCAATGTGATAGATCCGACCTTACCAAGTGAAATGTTAGGTTTCAGCAAGATGAGGCAACACCCTATTTTGCTGTATTAGTCAACAGCTATTTAAATGAAACCTTCCCTAATAAACGGATATAGGTCGAAGAAATGCAATTGAGGGGCCCAGTAGATCACCAGATCTTTCACCTTTGGACTTTCTTTATGGGGGAATCCCAAAAATAAAGCGGATTTAAGAAAGCCACATAACATTAGTGATCTTAAACAAAAAATACAAACAAAAATAAAGAATATTTCACCTCAAGTTTTAGAAAAAATTAGAGAAGGGTTTTACTATAGATTAGATTATTGCCAACAAATAAATGGAGGACCTTTCAAACATTTAATAGGTTAAACTGGAACAGTAACTTTTCATAATCTTCTAGCTTTAATTCCTGTAATTAATGTAATCAATCACTTAGGTCATATACAATACTTATGAAATCGTCGTTGAAATCAGTTCGTTGAGAGGAATTTAAAAATAAAAAAATATACATGTGTTCAATTCAATAATTGTATATTTAAAATATCATTCAGAAGACTTATCTTCAAAATTAAAACTTGATTGTTCCAGCATTTTTTCATAAAACTCTTCGATAACAATTGAAATTTTGTTTTAATATTAACATCATTACAGAATCAAACGACAGGCATAATTTCTTTTGTTTTTCCTCCAGACATAAACAATTTAATTGAAAATGTAACCGTGAAAAATTGCACAAACTGTACTTTACTGCGTTGGTTTCAATTCATTTCTTAAATCCTATAATAAACTACAGCATATACTTTCTTCAATTGTTTAAAAGTTATAAAGTTAGATACACTCCCATACTAGTTATTTCCCATTATATATTACACAAAATTGACATGATTATTCCAACACATAACTTTTCGATATACTTCTCAGAAGTACAATTATATTCGATAATTATACACAGGTAAGCACACGACTTCTCGATACATATTTCAATTTGTTCATTCTCTTAATACATATGTTGGACTAATCATGTCTCTTTTGCCCGAAGGGGACATTTTAGAATTCGCTTTGCAAGTGTATGCGACATTCGGGGAAAATATAGGCAAAACAAGCAGGAAAATATACATTTTTCGTACGATTAATGTAATTATGTTGTCGTTAACAGTGATTTTTATATTGGAAGCCTGCTTTGAAGAAGAGGGTATTGCGCTGGTCAAGACATTCGAGTCGGCAATAACTGTTTTGCACGTAAGTTTTTGTTCGAAGCTTCTGTTATTGTAAAGCTGTGTAAAAACTAAAAAAAAATTCTGCAATTACAATATTGTACGGAATTTTTTGCTCTAAAAATACTTCTCTAAAAAAATAACGGATTATTTCACCATTCTGATTATAAATAAAAATTTGGTAAACGAATAGAAGCAGGCTAAATCATTCGTTTGACTATCTTTCTTTTTGATTTTTGAAAATTCTTATAAATCTCACAACATAAACTAGGAGAGCTTTTTAAACTCGCAGAATGGGGAAAAATTAAAGTACTTTTCTTAATGTTGTTTTTCTATTTTTCAATGTAATTTTCCGTATTAGCTTTTGTAAACTTCAAAAAAAAAAAAAACAGTTTTCTGATTTCCTTTCAAAATGCGCATTTACAGCAGCTTCCACCTTTTGCAGTAAAATTTCCTCTACTAAACTTCTTCCTCCAAGGTTCTTTTTCAGGTTGGGAAATAAAAAATAGTTACTGGAAGCCAGATCAGAGCTGTATGGTGGATTGTTAAATTCTTCAAAGCCGCAGGATATTATAGCATATAGGACAACGCGGGCTTGAGTATGAGAATACCTCTTGCCAACCGTTCTCATTTTTCTTTTGTCTTATAGCCCCTTGCAAATAAGTTGAAATGTTTGCACATCTAGTGGTCTTGCCCTTAGATTTCTAAACCACAAGCACATTTCTTAAGAATCCCAAAAAATTTCACAAAATTGACTTTTGACGTTTCAAGGTGTTCACTAAAACGTAGTTCTTTAGAAAAAATTTGGAAAATTTTTTTTTTGCAATCTCTCGCAGTTTTAGTCGACTGTTTTCTATAAAGGTAAATTCAATTCTCTTAACAATTGTGTGGTCAAGTCTTCATTTTGTAAGGATTCCTAACCTTGCTTAAATAACTGTGACTATTTATACAGCGTCCTGTGTTAGTACGTCAGACTTCGATAGCTCTTTTACGAATTAAGTTAGGAATTTTATTCATATGCCGACTTACACTGCATTATAGGCTGGATCTCAGCAAAATATTTCTACTAACAGCGGACTTCCGGTTGTACCGGAAAGAGATACTAACTTTAATATTTTAAACGGCACAGCCTGTATATTATTGAATTTTTGGATTCCTTGTTAAATTTAAATGGCACTCTGTTAAGCATACATTGGATATAAGTCTAATGGTTTCTGGATTAAATGAGTTTTTTTTAAATGACATTTGCAACGTCTTCAGAATCTCGGAAACTATGAAAGTTTTGAAGTTTGAAAGTCTTTTGTTAGAAAAATATTGAGTTTAAATTACAAGGTTATTAATTTAATTTTTTTTATAAAGGTATTATATCTATCTCCAACACTTTTGGAGATATTCATGATTTTTCAGTATTTCATGATAGAAACATATTGCGAAGAAACAAACAATAACAAGCATATTATTAACTATCACACTGACAAAAGTCAATGCTAGGTTTTTCCACCAAACTGGTGATAGTGGAAAAACCTAGCATTGACTTTTGTCAGTGTGATAGTTATTGTTACACCAAAGGTTCCAAAACCCAATTACTGGAAGCATATTATTCACACATATTTTGCCAGTTCTTGTCCAAAATAAGTTGGTGTACTTAAACGGATACTATTTGTTTAAAAAGAAATGAATTATTCAATTGAAGAACTCACTGATATAATTTCTGCAAGGGGTGAGAGTGAGAAAACTGCTCTGTTAAATAATCCGTGTGAAGTTTTTTGGACTGCGAGGTCGCCCGACTTAACTAAAATAGATTTGTTTTTTGGGGTTATATAAAAGAATTGGTTTATAGAAAATGTGGAAAGGACATTTCATGTGGGAATTGGTAAATGCCTTGTTGAACTAGATGGAAGCTTTTTTCAACGTTAGTTAAAATGGGACGTTTATTTAGCAATGTTAATTCAAATATAGTTTTCCAAGCCTACTTTAACTTTAAAGATGGCGTTTATTGTTTATTTTTTTGTTTGTTATTTTCAGTGGTCCACTTGTGTTCTCATAGGCCACTTCCTAAACATGCTAGTAATATTACTGACAGTACCAAGCCTCGTGAAATGTGATGGCAAGATGGTCAGATTCGCAATACGTTTCTATATCATGAAAAACTGAAAAGTTAAAAATCACTAATATGAAATTATTCACAGTAATTTTCTTGCTTCGATCGCAAATCTTTCAATTCAACTACAACCTCTCATATGCTAAAATTGACATCAGAACGCCTTAAACATTTCTAGGTCCTGATCAAATATCTATCCTTCATGTACAGTAAAGAAGGCATCAAGGCAATCATTCAAGCTCGTTTAAAATTCTGGGATCCACAAACAATAAACTACAAAATTTCCCAATCCGCAAAGAAGCTATATTCCTACATCAAAACTCTGAACACTGTTTTGCTGGTGGTGTTCATAACGTCTTCAGAATTCTATTGGTTAAAGCCGTATTTTAATGCTGGGGAGAAATTCATGTTGAACGCTCGCGTTCCATATAATTTCTTTCCTTTGGAGGTGCTGGCCTTGTTCATGCAATATCACAGCTTAGGGCTGATAACACCGATTGTGATGACGCACGATGTATTATTCCTGGCGATTTGTGCGCATCTTTCCGTTCAATTACGTCTGTTGAAGTGTAAGATTTTTGAAGCAGCTGTTGGAGAATGGGACGATTTGAAGAAATGCATAGAATATCATAAATTCTTGTCGAGGTAATGTAACTTCAAACTATAATATTACTTTTTCAAAATTGTTCATATTATATTCGGTTGGGTTATCCAAGGATTGATGATTAATACTAATTGGTTTTAATCCTGCAGAATCTTCATTCAGATGCAAGATATTTATTCTTGGTTCCTATTGATACAATACTTCATATCACTTGGAATTTTATGTGTGCAACTTTATATACTGAATTCCAGGTGAGTCTTCAATATTGTTCTATATTTTTAAGCAATATAATTATTATTCGTCTTATTTTTGTGAGATAAATTTATGATTTTAACACTGAAAAAAAGGGATTCAAATGTTTCTGCAGTAAAAACATTTGAACGTTTTTGACATTTAAATAATAAATAATCGTGAAACCCCAGCATAGCCTCAAATTATTTTAACAAATTACCAATTCATTTCTTTGACACACCGACAAAATTTAGCTCATTTTTATTTAGGGCCTTAAACATTGCTGACACAATCGAGTTGCTACTCTATTTGGGGACGATGTATTGCGAAGTGGCTTTCTATAGTATTCCTATTGAAGTTATCAGCTATAAAGTGAGTACCTACCTAATTCTTTCAATTCCTCCACTTTCTATTTATCACTTAATTAGTACTAGTTAGGCAGAATTGTAGGAAATTAACTACTTCATATTTATATTAAAAAATAATAATAAGTTATCTGCATTTT
Organism: Cetonia aurata; assembly: GCA_949128085.1. Taxonomy (NCBI): domain Eukaryota; kingdom Metazoa; phylum Arthropoda; class Insecta; order Coleoptera; family Scarabaeidae; genus Cetonia; species Cetonia aurata. The sequence goes on from OX421885.1 coordinate 30,152,616, forward strand.
AAGTTTCTAGATATAGGGAACGCTATTTATATGTCGTCATGGTATGAAAAAGACCTCGTTAGAAGAAAAAACTTGCATATAATCATGATGTATTCGCAAACGGCTAGATATTTGAAAGGTGGTGGTATTATCCCAGTAAATGTAGATATGCTAGGATCAGTAAGTATTTTTTTCATACGGGTTTTATAATTATTTTTCATGTTATCATCGAGTTTTATGAAAAATGCGCGAACTGAATGAAATTCTAAATATACAGGCTGATTCATGTAACTGCAGCACAAACTAGATGATCGTTTTGAAATTGAACGCCATGTATATATGTTTTATTTTTGAACGACCTACAACATTTATGACCTGAGTGGTTGATTACTTTAATTATCACTTAAAGGTCTCACTTAAATAGTTTCTTGTTGAAACCAGATATTTTCACTTGTTAACAAGTGGGAGGGGTTTGAAAGAAAGCGGAAAATCGGTCATTCAATGAACGACTGTTTACAAGTGAGAGGCAAGAATTAAGAAAAAGGAATATACAGGTGTACCGACGATACCAAACCACAGGTGTGTACTAGGGTTAGCGGAGGGTGGTGCGGTTTAGCCGGTCCCCTTGGGCGTAATCTGTCATATAACGACTAATTAGTTAACTGGGTGAACGGATCCGGCTTTCTAGTTTCTTACTGAGACCAAACATTTTCACTTGGTAATGTCGGATCTTTCACGTTTGGATATAAATTTGGAACAACGTCATTTCTAATGAAATACAAATGGACCCCCTTCTGCAATAAAAAATCAACTGACAATTTTGATTAAAACGAGTTATTTCGTTTCTTAAAATAAAAAAATGCGTTTCTTGGATTTGCAATGCAGAAATCAAGGTAAACTAGCAATTTGCGCCACCTATCAGCAATAAGATCTAAATGAAAATGAAAAGATTTTTGTCTGCGTTTTGTAATAAAGAAACAAAGACTTGGTTCTTTCTTGCGTAACGCGATTTGTCCTTTGTCAGTACGATGTCCACATATATACAGTTTTTATTATTTTTGGTTTCTTTCTGAATTTTACAAGATGTCAGCAAGGGGAAAGATAAAGTGTGAACGTGATCAGCATTTAAGAGATGCTGAAATAACCAGAGAAAAAATTAATAATGATTTAGCTTGCGCCAAACACAATGAGGATAACATAGAAACCATTACATTCGACATGCATAAGACTTTTCCACTTGCTCGTCTTTCTACGAACATCATTTATTACAAACGGCAACTTTAGTCGTATAATTGCGGAGTTTATGCTGGAATACATAAGAAATCTGTTTTCCCCTGTTGGTTGGAGAGACAAGCAGGTCGAGGTGCGCAAGAAGGAGGTTCCTGTTTAAAAACATACATTAAGAATCCTGTCGAGCAATCGGTGAATTTTTTTAAAGTTATGCAGCTATTCGTGCGAGGGCCAAAATCGTAATATAAAGATGGTATTGCTTTTAAAATCTGTATTAGAAGAGTTAAATTTCTTAGTATCTGGGCACAATTTTCTCTTCAATGATAGCGACTTTAGCCATGTTGAGTGCGCTCCCAAAAGGCAGCAGAAACTTTAATCATCTGACGATTACATTAGAATAATGGAAACGTGCCTGAAAAAAAGAATCCTATTGTTGTAAATTTTATAAAAACGGAGGACTTTGTTTCAACCAAAACAATTGAAAAACTGATTACAAACAGAAAAAAGGACGTTTTGAATGAAAAAAAAGTAACTGGTTACGAATAAAACAAAACAAAAATTTTGAAAGATAAACCCTACAGCATTTATTTATAAAAACCGACTTCGAAAGTGGCACTAGTTACAAAATTAGAAAAGGGAAAGGTAGAATACTAACTTCAGGCATCTTTTTTTATAATAGATTAGAACCTTTGTGGTCTCAAGGGAAACCAAAATAAATAGCTAGAAGTAAGTTCATTGAGGAGACTCCAAAAATAAAAAAAAAATCATTCAGAAGGCGTTGCACGTTTAGCATTCAATTGGCGTCATTTCCCTTTCTAGCACTCAGAAACGTTTTATTTTATGGGTTTGCGCTTTGTTTCTTTCTTGTCTCAACATGTAAGTGTGAGTGTTTGTTTTTATAAGCAGCGTGTCTGGCAATTAACTCATTTATTTCGTTCATTGATTTATAAATCTTATAATAGTTTAAATCTGCGGTACAGATATTATTTAGAAATATAATGCTGATCTCAAAAGTCTTTTAAGATACTACAATAAAACGTATTTTATATTTCAGATATTTAGAAAATCTTTCTCGCTGTATGTCTTATTGAAAAATGTATTACAGAAATGATTCGTCTGTAAATCCAACTGTTTTTACTAGTAACGTACTAAACGCAAGAAGATATCAATTTGAATTAAATACAAAAATAAAAGTGATGCGATGTTATGTATAATAATATAGTTTATCGTGTTGAAATAAAGTAGTGATTTCAATTGGGTAGTTTTATTTATTAATATATAATATTTTTTGTGTTATTATGTGTATTATATATTAGAAATCATACATAGATAGTGTGATATTGATCAATCAATTACACTAATAATCAATTTTGGAAGAATTACACCAGCACATTAGAAACTTCCATACTTATTAAAACTAATTATATCAAGCATATAGCTACCCTATACCATTCCACACAGTTTACCCTTGATATAAATACGGAATAATTGGATTAATTTGAACATTCATTTACTGTATACATATGCCTAACATATAATACGGACATTGTGGTCCGTAGTAGAAACTCGCAAAGATATTTGAATTCGTATTATAAGATGGATTTAGTCCCAAAGGACGATGTACTGCAAATAAGTTTAACACTATGGAATTTTCTTGGTGAAAATACACACAAGACGCCATGTAAAACCAAGATTTTCCGGATTTTTAATACAATAATCCTGGCGATTGTCACCGTGTTTATATTTGCCAATTTAAAGCAAGTGCAGGGAGCGATGTATATAAAAACTGTGGAATCGGCCATCACGGTCATTCATGTAAGTCCTAAGGATTATTCTTAATGTATGAATGATAATGATAACTTATTTCTTTATATAGACGTTGATAAAATACCTTTTATTTACCTATTACAAACAAGACATCGCAAGATTGATAGATGACCGATTAAAGTTCTGGAATTTTGATAATTTTAACGAACGCCTTTGCAAAAATGCAAACGCCGTATTCAATTTCACGAAGAACATACAAAAAACCATAGTCATAGTTTTCATTATTAACGTGGAAATGTACATGTTGAAACCTCTGTTCGGATCTGGTAGATTCATATTGGAAACCTGGACTATAAGTGAAGATGTAGTTCTTGAAAGTATCATCTTAGCCTTGCACTATTACTTTCTGTGCATAGTCATACCGATAGTGGCTGGCTATGATGGGATGTATTTCTCATTTTGCGCACATCTGATAGTGCAGATAAGATTACTGAAATATAGAGTAAGGAATCTTGGCAAGATGGTCTATCCAGGGGAACTGAATGATTGTATTAAGCATCACCAATTAATTCTATCGTAAGTATTTCTTCTAACGATTTCACTGTGGTAGCCAAAGTAGTCTTTGGGTGAATTATGTTTAAAGCTACATGCTGGATCGAAGTTGATGCGCTTAATGGATGAATAAATACACATTGCTGCTTTTATATTTTAATTTCAAGATATTTAAAAAGCATTTATATTATTTAAAATTTGGAAAAATAACTTAGATTAGTTTTAGGTGCATTAGCATTTTTTCGACCATTCAGTTTTAGTTTAAATCTATATATTCTTGTGTCAATATTAGTCACTTGTATTTCCTAACAGAAAAAACCTAAGTAATTGTTTTTTGTTCTCAAGTATAATCATATTAAAAAGAAGCTTGGGATGGGGTATAATGGTTATAATCGCCCAGGGGCCCTTGTTGTTAAAGAAAGTCTTCTAGAATAAAAGCGATAACAATAGATCTGTTAAGATTGTGATGAAAATAGACTTGTACGCCAACACAAATCTTACATATATAACCCTTTGGAAAAGGATTGATTACATACAGTTATTACAAACACAGTGTTGTTAAAATAACTTGCAAATATGTTTTTAGAAGAAATCTGATGCTTTAATATGTACTTCTCAAATTATTTTTAGCATTTTCGACCGGATGAAGTACATCTATGCATGGATGCTGCTGTTCCATTATGTAGTTACGTTAACAACTGCTTGTAGCCAATTATACGTCATTTTGCTTAGGTAAGAATACACGAATCAGTATTTCTATTCAACTTTCCAACATCAAATGACTTATTGCACGATTAAGTTACTTTGAAGTTATTTTCTTATACGCCCTGTATCTCGAAAACGAAGCGACTTTTTGAAAAATTTTATACCAGATTTTCGTTTTGAAATTTGATGAGGATTATCTTTATTTATTTTGTCAGAAAGGTTAGGGAACACCCTGTATGTAATTTTTAAATCTTTGGATCTTGACCATGTATATGTTTAATTTCTTTTTTTTCTTGGTTTTTAGGTCCCAAATAATAAAAATATGAATGACTAACGACGTTTCGCTTTATTTAAAAGCTTTTTCAAGTTGTAAATAAATTATTTACAACTTGAAAAAGCTTTTAAATAAAGCGAAATAAATAATTTATTTACAACTTGAAAAAGCTTTTAAATAAAGCGAAACGTCGTTAGTCATTCATATTTTTATTATTTGGGACCTAAAAACCAAGAAAAAAAAGAAATTAAATTAAATACCCTGTATGTATATGTACGTGTAAGCTGATCGACTGTACATTGCCAATGCGAATGAATCACACCTGATTCGTTCTAATATCAATTAATTCAAACACAATTATCTTTTTTTTCGTTTTTTTTTTCTAGAGAATCAGGTTTGTTGGACACCTTGGCTACAATCGTGTACATTTTCAATCTATTTGCAGAATTCGGTTGCTATACGTTTCCTGTTGAAGAAGTCGTTTTCGAAGTAATTATCGTATAAATTATATAAGCAAAATTTTGATTTATTACCGCTACTATTTTAGTACAGGGATTTATCGGATGCTATATACATGTCCAATTGGTATGATAGAAGTGCGTTTTTCAAACAAAACCTATTGGTGATGATGACCAAAGCCCAGAATCAGAAATATTTTCTAGCTGGGGGACTGTTCGAAATAAATATTGGTGCTTTTATATCGGTAAGGATGATGTTATGAAACCCTAGTGTTATTAATTAAATGTATATTTTTCTTAGGTTGCTAAAAAAGCATTCTCTGTGTACGCCGTCCTAAAAAATATATTGTAATTAAGTACATATTTTGTGTAATAAGTGCAATAGCTTTTAATATTATACAGATGATGTAGATATATTTCTATTTGGAGAAATAAAGTAGTTATTTTCTGAAATTGATTCTACAGGTAAAATGCAACATTAAACATTAATTAAAACAAAAATTATTGCGTCCTTAAGATCTATATAAATAAAATCCCCTGTATCAGTTTTAATCTGCCCTGTAATCATTTTAAACCGTGTTTAATAACAATCTGACCACAGGAAGTATGTAATTATATAATAAAAGGAAAAAAAGAAACGTATTTTCCGCTACGCCCAGCTGTAGAGCGTATCCTCATCGCTGCAGTGCTGGTGAATTAGCATAGTTGTAGTAATAATAATAATAATAATAAACTTTATTGTCCAACAGAAATAATATCCACTTATAAGACAAATATAGACATAATGTAGTACAGTGCAAAAACTAGAAATATCGCAAATAATAAAGTTAGAATTTTAAATGGAATATAAAGAGGACTAGGAAATGAAAAAGAAAAAAGAAGAAAGCAATGATGGATCGAAGAGGAATTTAGGTGGAAGAAGGAAGGTGGAATGGGGCGGAGTAAAGGTTATTGACATTCCTGCACATGTGAGAAATCGGAGCTTTTGCTAAAACATTAGTTCTCGCTGTCGGTATGGAAAATGTGTCCGTCGAGCGTATGCCGTATGAAGGAACTGTTATTGTTATCGCAGTAATTCTGGAGCATCTATTTTATTATTAAGTAGATTTATTAAAAATCTTGCACTAGCAATCTCTCTACGTTCCGGTAAACTTGGAAAATTGTGTTCGGAGAGCAACGCATCATAATCCGATCCTCGTGGTGGGTAGTATTCCACACACTTTAAAGGTTAGATATTTCAAAAACCTTTTCTGTACTCTCTCCAATCGTAGCTGTTGATATATATACTGGATACCATATTATTGAAGCGTACTCCAGCTTAGGCCTCACAAGTGTGTAATATAGTGTTCTCAGAGTGTCAGCATTTCGAAAGGCTTAGCAAGATCTAACTAAAGAACCGTATGATTTACAAATAGCTGAAATATGTTCAGATGGTCGAGAAAGACGCCCAGATATTTAAACTGTGTATGGCGAGAGATATCATCATTATCCAGGGTGTAAGAATAAGTAATTTAGTTTCTATTTTGTTGTGTAAGAAACAACGGCACATTTGGCTACATCCAGCTGAATGTTATTTGCCGTACACCATTTAGAAAAGACAAGCAGGTCGCGTTGAAGAGATTCGCAGTCATCAATGCATGTGATCTTTGAACAGATTTTGAGATCGTCTGCGTATGCCAAGACTCGACATTTGAGAGTTGACAGTAGGTCGTTAATATTGACGTTGAATAACAGCGGCCCGAGCTTGGATCCTTGAGGGACTCCAGAACAGGTAGTAAATACACTAGAGTGAAAGTAACCGGAATCATATAATAACTGAGGTGGGGTAAAGGCAAGTATTTTCTGCCCAATCGTGAAGTAAGCAACCGGCGGTATATTGTAGTTTTTCTGCTACTTTTAAACCCTCTGTGTGATAAACTAGTCTCTTATCTTGCGATTTGTTTAAGAAAAAACAAATTTTCTTTTAAACGAAACAGAAAATTTAACATTTACAAAAAAATTTTAAAAATATTCTCTATACAAAGGTATCTCCGGTGTATTTTTAAGATGTCTTCACTTTTTCTGCTATTGAAAACCACGGCCTTATTCCCTGAAAAGAAAAATGGCATTAACATTTTATATAATAATTCTGACAATCACGTTGTGAGACGTATGTACATTTTGTGTGACAAAATTATACTGTTTTTTCATGTAGGTACTCAGATTTTACTAAATTCTTACAATTCACCTCTCTAAACATTCTCTGTATTTTATCAGTAACTCAGAATGGTCCTTGTAGACCTGCTGACGACAATTAATTATAGCATGTGGTTTTTATTTTCTTGTATTTGTTTCGTCCGCAGAAGTAATATTCTTTGTAGAGTCTTACAGGTCCTGGTTCTTGTGGCTGTTGTTTGTTTCTAAACCTATTAAACTTTTAATCATTGATTTTATAAAGTGCTAGCTCCTAAGTTGATAACAAAAGAATATCGCACGACACTGCAATCGTTGTAAAAGATTCCGCGATACACTAATGATACACCCGGTATATGTATTCATTTAAAAATATAGATGCAACTATATACTGGCTCCTACACTGTGAGTGAAATGAGACAAATAAAAATAAAATAATAATAAAAGGTCATGTGGGCTGTAGAGGAAAAACCAAAAGTCGACACAATAAATTTTGATATCTGGCTTATTCCTCAACAAACATAGAATTAGTATGCTCCCGGTTTTTCCAACAGAATATAAGCATTCCTTTCATTCAATACGTAGATGTATTTATATCTGATCTAGCGTTTCTTTTGCTCTCTTTATCTACAACACTATATATAGGCGACAGTATATCAGCAAAGATTGTTATTGCGTGCGAACAACTACACGAGAATGTACGCTAATAACATTAAGTGCTTAGTTCTTTTCGTGTTAATTCTACAAGTGAAATCATGTAAAGTAGACGTTAATGCCGAACCTGTAGTTGATACCCCTTTGGGTAAAATTAAAGGCTCAGTTCTGACTTCACGTTTGGGTAATCGCATTTTTTCCTTTACGAGTATCAGATATGCTAAGGCTCCGGTTGGGGAACTAAGATTTCAGGTAAGATACTGCTTAATGTGTTCTTTGTGAAAGTCTTCTTGCATTTATTGAGCAAACAATATCTTTTATTTTTATATTATATATTTTTCCTATATATCACAAATACCTTACTTTTCCTAATTTTAGCCTCCTGTGCCTATAGAAAAATGGAATGGTATATTCGATGCTACCAAGCCTGGCCCTGTATGCCCCCAACCGAATAATGCGAATTCGTCTGAGGATTGCCTAATGCTGAACGTCTACGCCAATAAAGTTAAAACCTATCTTTTGCTAAGTTTCAAACAATAGTAACGAAAGCAATTTATAGCTACCAAAGACCAATAGCCAATTAGAAAGACCAGTAATAGTTTTCTTCCATCCAGGAGGATTTTACAGCTTCACAGGAGCAATATACATGTTTGGTCCTCAGTATCTCTTGGATAAAGACATAGTATTGGTGACAGCCAACTATAGATTAGGTTCTTTAGGTCTGATCTTTAAAAATTGTTGAGGGAAACTTATTTTTTATTTTCACTCCATTATAAACTTCAGGGTTTTTAAGCACCGGGACCAAAGAAGCTCCAGGCAACAACGGATTCAAAGATCAAGTTCTAGTTTTGAAATGGGTACGTGATAATATCAGAGCATTTGGCGGGAATCCCAATTTGGTAACTTTAGCAGGTTGCAGTGCAGGCTCAACCAGCACAAGTCTGCATATGGTTTCCCCTATGTCCAAAGGTAGATATTTCTCCAATTTTCCAGTAAATATATTACATTCCTTTTCGAAACTTTTATAAAACTCGAAAGGTTTATTCCACCGCGCAATAATGATGAGTGCAACTAGCGCTGGGCAAGCTGTAATATCTACGAATCAGTATAATTTGGCACAGAAACAGGCTAGATTGGTTAAGTGCTCAGATGACAGTCCTGAAGTTATAATAAATTGTTTGAAGACAAAGAAGGCGCAAGAAATCGCTGATACCTTACGAGAGTTTGCGGTAAGTTAATCAATTTTTTTACAATCAGAAATTAGTTGCTGATGCTATAATTGTGTCTATGAAATCTGGGATAACTTAAGCATCCTTGATTTATTTCCACACAGCTGATTCTATACACAAATATAACCTGAAACTATCGAAAGTCAATTATCGTTGTTCCTTTAATGCTATATTAAAAAAAATGGAGAGTCAATTATTATTGTTCTTCCTTTAGTGCTATATTTAAAAAAATATATATATCGTTATTTGTTCTTTATGAGCTCTCCTCAGTACTTTATAAATACCTCGTAGGAAGTTGGAGGTGATCCTATACTTCTTTGGACCGCTGTAGTTGAACCAGATTTTGGACAAGAACGCTTCATAGTAGAACATCCTGTAAAATCTATGCTGGAAGGACGTTTTGCGAACATACCAGTGATGTTGGGCATCACTCAATTAGAATTTGGCTTCGTTTCTTACAGTGAGTATGTGAAAATTAATTGAAACCAATCCAGCTAACATTATTGCAGGTGCTATCAAACTAGAATGGTTCTTAGATCTCTTAAGGAACGACTACAAGAGAATTCTACCCATAATATTCTTCTACGAAAGAGACACACCAAAATCCAATGAGATCAGCACTGCTTTGAAACGTTTCTATTTTGGGGATATTCCTATTGAAGATGGTGAAGAAACTAGAGAAGGCATCGAACACTTATATGCCGATGGTGTGATTGGATTTTCGGCAAACAGAGCGGCCAAATTGATATCTGAGAAGAATAAGGCTAATACTTATTATTATTGCTTCACCTACAGAGGAAGGCATAGCTATTTTTATTTGCCTGGTACTAATGAAACTAAAACAGCCGGTGAGTTTTGTAATGGTGGTGGTTGGGATTTTAATAATATAAAATGTAAAACAAAATAATACCTTAGGAATACGCAAAGCTTGCCTCTAATCATCTAAAAATTTTGATTTTTCACCAATAATCTTAAACATAATTTTAGGCGTTGCGCACCATGATGATTTGCAGTACATCTTTTACGTGCCACCCTTGTTTCCTTACATAACTAAAGATGATCGTGAATGGTCCACTGTGGATAAGATGGTGAAAATATGGAGCAATTTTGCTTATACAGGGTATTGAAATTAGTTTAGACAAGAAATCCATTTTTATATATAAAATTCTTTTATAGAAATCCCACGCCAGAAGATTCAAAACTGTTGAACGACGTTAAATGGGAGCCATATTGTAAGAATTCCTCGAAATATTTGGATATTGGCAAAAAATTGGTCATGAAGGAGAAATTGTATGAAGATAGATATAAAATTTGGGAAAAATCGTTTCCTTTAAGTGAATATGCGTAATTTTATATTATCAATGAAATATAAATGAATACAGATATTATATATTTATCTAATTTTAAAAACTGACAAGCGTATGATTAAAATCTTTGACTTGTCTTTAGAATAAAACATCAACTTTTTTCAAAAATAAGAATAGTTTACTCTGAAGACCTTTCATTTCTAAGTGCTCACTTTGTATACGGTAGAATATAAATTGCGTTCAAGGGGTCTCAAGTTTATCTTAAAAGACAGGCAAACTTTCTGCGTTATTACAATTTTTCAAAAGTACATAACACAAAAAGGTGTTGAATATATACTAATATAAAATATACTGGCGTATTTTCCATGCAGATCATGTAATTTCCCCTTACTAGTCAATTATAATAATACCACAGATATAGCTGCATGGATCAAACACTATATTCTCTGCATAGCATGCTGCTAAACCTATCTACATTTTCGATTAGACTTTACACATTACACACGGATCAGTTTTAAATGAAACTACATGCGTTACACATATAAATCAAGTTTCTCGACACCAAAGTGAAGATCTTACCAGCAGGGTATACCGATTCACATAATTGTGTCTCTGTCCTTAATGCCTCTCATATAAATAAACACAATAGAATTCAAATCTCCCGCTAAATTCCCGTCATAAAATCACCCGACAAATATGAAGTTAAGATTTTAACGTGTAAGGTCAGAGATCGTATACGAGTCATTATGTTATGGTCATGTCTTCTATAGATCATAAATATAACATATATTTGAAATTTAATTAATTACTGTTTGTAAACAGCAACTTCTAATAAAACCGCAACTCAGACAAGGTCATGCTGTGAATTCATTAGCTAAAATTATAACGATTCATTACGAACAATATAAAATTCCTATAAGGCAATTACTGATTGCAATTAACAAATAATCATGAATGGTGTTTATGTTACAGCGAACATCTTTGTTTATAATCGAGTAACATTGAACCATAAATGTGCAATTACTTCTTAGAAATAGAAAACAGTAGCAATACGAAAAACAGTTCATTCTAGTTACTAATACATATTCAACATATTATTTCTGTGGTTTTTCCAATAGCATATGTTTCTCTTTATCATTGCTTTTATTTTACTTACAACACTATATATAAGCGGGAAAGTCAGTTGGTTATTGCTAGTGTGCGCAAACTGCTTTATCATTCTGCAAATAGAAAAATGTACACCAACATTAAGTGGTTAATTCTTTTCGTGCTAGCTTTGCAAGTGAAGTCGCGAAAAACATTCAATGATGCAGATGATACAGTTGATACTCCGTTAGGTAAAATTAGGGGGTTAATTCTGACTTCTCGTTTGGGTAGTTTAATTTACTCGTTTACGAGTATTAGATATGCTAAGGCTCCAGTTGGTGATTTAAGATTTCAGGTAAGATTGATTGGTATGTCAGAATATACCGGATGGGTGACAAAAAGCGCCCCAAGTCATAACTCGGTTATTGATTTAATGATTTTAAAAAACCAAATTATCAAATATAATGGTTGAATAAATACTAACAAATTGGGGCAATCAAAATATTACTAGGAACAAAAAGCCTTGACATGTGACAGTCTCTATTTTTTTCTTCTAAAGGTAATCTATATATTTCCTAAATGTTTTGGATATAGATTTTTTTCCGAATTAAATGATTAAATAACAAGTTTTCAAAATAAGTTTCAAAAATTGCTCAAATTGTCCGCCATCTTGTTCAATGCAAAGTCGACACCTTCATATTACTGCATTAGTAGCATTTGGAGTAGTCATGGAGCCTATAAGGGGTTATCTTGACAGGTCTTCCGATAACTAATCCTTGGATCATCACATTCAGAAGATAATCATATTCCCTCTTTATAATATCTCACATCGCACTTGGTTATGTAGAGGGCCAATTAAACAAGAATGTCAACCTCTCCTAGGCAATAGTTGCAGATGGATTTTCCTATTTTCTATCGTTACAGCCACCAGTGCCGGTAGAAAAATGGGATGCCACTTACGACGCTACTAAACCCGGTCCTGTATGCCCCCAACCGAATAATGTAAATTCCTCTGAGGATTGCCTAATGCTAAACGTCTACGCCAACAAGGTTAAAATCTCCCGTTAAACCTAAAGCAACATCATCCATAACAGCTATTTACAGTTACCAACGACAAATGAGCAATTGAACAGACCAGTAATAGTCTTCTTGCATCCAGGGGGATTCTTCGGCTTCACTGGAGCCATATACATGTTCGGTCCTGATTATCTGCTAGATCAAGACGTCGTTTTAGTGACTGCCAATTATAGATTAGGCTCCTTAGGTTTGATTATCGAAAACTATTGTTTATAATAGCGAAATTCGTTTCTAAATTTTAGGATTCTTAAGTACCGGGACCAAAGAAGCTCCAGGTAACAACGGATTCAAAGACCAAGTTGCGGTTTTAAAATGGATTCGCGATAATATCAGAGCATTCGGTGGTGATCCCAATTTGGTTACTCTAGCCGGTTATAGCGCCGGCTCCATCAGTACAAATCTGCACATGCTCTCTCCGATGTCAAGAGGTTTAGTGTTCCTTCCACTAATTTTGCGAGTCTCTTAAAGATTTTAATTAAATTGACAGGTTTATTCCACCGTGCTATAATGATGAGTGCGACGAACGCCGGCCAATCCGTCATTGCCACAAATCAATACGATTTGGCACAGAAGCAAGCCAGATTGGTGAACTGCTCCGATGATAGCCCTGAAGTCATAATACGTTGCCTAAAGACGAAAAGCGCGCAGGAAATTGCTGACACCTTATTCGGATTTTCGGTAAATTTATAAAGTTGCCATCAATTTGCACGCTATATGATCTAATTGATATGAAATAGGAACTTGGAGGTGATCTTGCCGTCGTTTGGACAGTCGTCATTGAACCCGATTTTGGCCAAGAGAGATTCATAGTGGAACATCCTATAAAATCAATGATTCATGGTCGTTTCGCCAATGTACCAGCAATAATTGGCATTACCGAGAAGGAATTTGGAACTTCTTCCTATTGTTAGTATACCAAGAACACTAAATGCCATTTAAATACTTTTTTTTTCAATAATTTTGAACAATTTAGATAGTATCAGAAATCAGACGTTCTTAGATCTTTTAAGTTACGATTACCAAAGGGTATTGCCGATCATCTTCAGTTATGAAAGAGATACTCCACAATCGAAATCTATAAGTGATGGTTTGAAACGCTTCTATTTTGGAGAAGGGCCTTTAGAAAATACCACTGAAATCAGGGTTGGTTTAGAGCACTTATTTGGTGACGGCATTGGTTTCTCCGCAAATAGGGCAGTCAAATTAATTTCTAATAAGAATAAAGAAAATACTTATTATTACTGCTTCACCTACAAAGGAAGATATTCCTTCATTTACTTACCAGACACTAACAATACTCAAAGCGGTGGTGAGTCAATATAGCGGCAAAAACAAACATTATTTGTAAATAATTTTTTCTATGTATGGATATAAGGAGCCTCACATCACGACGATTTGCAATACCTCTTCTACATGTCAACTTGGTGGCCCTTCATTACCAAGGAGGATCCAGAATGGGCCACTGTCGATAAGATGGTGAAAATGTGGACTGATTTTGCCAAAACTGGGTAAACAGCTAAATTAATGAAAGTAAATCTGCTCCTTTGATATACTTAATCTTTTTTATTTCAGAAATCCCACACCCAACTCTATAAATTTATTGAATCAAGTTAGATGGACTCCTTTCACCAAAGATTCCCAGAAATATTTGGATATCGGAAACGAATTGGTCGTTAAAGAAAAATTGTTTGAAGATAGATATGAGGTTTGGGATAAATTATTCCCTTTAAGTCAATATGCTTAAATCAAGGAAATAGATTCAAAATACTTTGTTGGAAGAATTTTTAATATGATGTTTATGTGCATGTATGAAAATTATAAAATGACAATGTTAAATTGTTTACAATTACTTATTTTTACCTAGTTTCACAATCAAAGAGAGCTCGAATTTTATAAATATAGGTTAAGTCTACTATTGCCTTGTTAAAAGAGTTGATTTTACGGTTTTTTTTAATCACGATTTACCAATGTGCTTATGGATTAATGCTACAGATTTCTTATTTTAATATAAACTGTTTAATTTACCTGAATATATTTGTGGTTTCCTTGAAAATACCTATCCATCTTCATCAATACTCAAAAGAAATTCTAACCGTAATTTTTCATTGTGTCCAACGTGAATAAGTTTTCAGATAAGCCAGATTTAAAATTAGTTTCAAGGATATCGTTGTATCCTTCATTCCCAACCCCAAAAACGCCTTGATATTATATTCGAGAGTCATTTTTAGTAGGCATATTTCTTCGGAAATACCTCAACATAATTTTATTATATTTCAATATGTAGAAATACAAAAATACCAAATGTTTTCAAGAACATAAAATTTGTAACAATATCGGAGATTCGCTTTTTGTGGAACTCACAATCAGTGTAATTATTCAATAATATTTCTATTTTTAAAATTTGTGCCATTTCTCAAAACACAGCCTGCATGCGAATGTGAATATAAAGTTTTTATACAGTGCTTTTTAGATTAGTTAAAAAAATTGATTAACTCTGTTGAATCATTTGTTTGTTTTTTGTTCTGATAATATTTACATTTGCATAAATATTAAATATCACAGCTTTAAGTGGATTTAACGACAGTGAACAAGAATTGAAGAATTTGTTATGAAATTCTTTGTTACGTATTCATATTTATGTAGAAAACGAATAAGTTAAAAAGATAACTATTATCTAATATTCCTGTTAAAAATGCCTATTATTTAAAATTATGCAAAATTAACTGCAGGCATTCATGAAAATAATCCTTAGGTGAATGTTTATAATGCCATATGCATGCGTACAACATTTGCATAAAGTATAACGTTTGTTTAGCATATTACTCATATTATAAAAACACGAATATTGTTAAAGGAATATGTAAATATAAATAATCAGTTTTGTGGTGAATTTTTTAAGCTTTATCGACAGAAAACCACATCTTCCATGCATATTAATCAATCCAGTAGAAACCTCTGACAATAAAAACCTAATATTATTTTCTAGGAGCAAACCGTTTGAGGTTATGGAAATTGAATTTCTCCATCACATGAAATATAACTTACGCAATTATTTCATTATCATATTATTTAGGCAACTTTTTTTGTCATATTTTCTTTGTTTTTTGACCTGTCATCTACACAATTATTAACATCAAACTTTAAACTATATTCCGAATATTTAAATGCTACTATCAACTATTTAGCGGCATGCACGGGGATTTTCCAAGACCAATTCATAACAGCAAATTGCAATACATACATATATGCTTTGTTGATATCTTCAGACTTACATACATACATTGTAAAAACATACATGCATATAAGTAGATGCCTTAAATAATCCCACCTCCTTTCGTTAGGACCACTTCTCATAAATAGATGAAGGTCTTCATTTAATTCGCCAGTCTACACATACCGTCAAACGACGATGTATAATGTTAAGTGTCTTGTATTTGTTATAATCGTCTTGCTAGAAGCAACGCAAATAATATGTCATCGTCACAGAGAGCCATTTGTCGAAACTACTTTGGGTAAAGTGCGTGGATCTGTGTTAACTTCACGTTTAGGGAATCGTATATATTCTTTTACTAGCATACGATATGCTAAACCACCCGTTGGAGAATTGAGATTTCAAGTAAGACTATGTACTTTAATTTGCATGTACAGTATAAGATGTAAGTCTTGCATCGGGTTTAGCGACGAATACAAATAAAGAGAGAAAGGTATAGACCAACTATATGAACTGTGCGAGCTTAATATAATAAGCACATGTGGTCTGGACATAGAGATGATAGAGTTCTGATATTGAACTCAAAACCGCCATTAATTGAAATGCGCCATATTGGAACACAAACGTCATCAATGACGTCGATACCATGCCGGATATTCAAATAAATAAAGTTAAGGATATCAATAAATTTTAATAGCACTTGCAATTTGTAATGATAATTAGTAGCATATGTTAGATTTTATCCTATGTATTTCATATGGCATTGTCTTTTTTATGACATTGTCTTTTTTTATTAAAGTTGTGGACAACTTAGAACTATAGACAGTTTCTAAACTTACGATAAACTGGTAACATATACTTCATTCGTTCTCAGGTTTAATAAGAGAGAAAAGAAAAAATTTCTTTCAACGCCATATAAAAATACGTAGGAAAAATCTAATACAAGTTTCATGAGATCTTCACGGCTTATCATAACAATCCAACATTGTATGTTGTCTTTAGGAGTAAATAATATACTGCAGTAGTTGTTGTATAATTTATTGATGATTCAATAATATTAGTTTACTTAATTCCTTCCTTATTGATTTTCCCTATATTTTTCTGTAAACCTCTTCGCTAAATTATGAAATCTAATTTTGCTATAAGACCATGTTATGGTTTTACTTAAAATTGAAACATGAGTTTCTTGCAGAGGTGACATTTCTAACAAATGATGGGATAAACTAGAAAAAATGTTTTGGGGAACATGACTTGATAGTAAATAAACAAAAGTCGTTAGGAAGTTTTCTTCTTGTGGAATCTTGTTTCCTGTCAAGACAATTACTTTCCGAATTTGTTTTTCGGTGAACTGGCAAATATATCGTACCTCCTTTAATGGGCAGATTAATTTACCTAAGAAATAGTGAATAAAATTTAAAGAAATATATATGTTATACATCATTTATTTACCTCTACCCTTTATTTTCAGGAATATCAAGTGATTCTAAATAAAAATATACTTTTTTAGATTTTGTTTGTCCGAATTCAATGTTGGAATAACTCCCTCTTTAATTCGCACAATCTGTCCCCTTCTATCAAAATCCTTTACGAGGAAATATAGCGAACAAACATATGCACGCTTACTTTTGCAGGGATTTATGGTACCCTCTGTAACAGTAATCCACACAACAATGTTTGGGCATCCTACAAAAAAATATTTCACATAGAAACACTAAGTATTATCATAATTTCAGAATATTTTTGAGCTATGACATTATTTTCCAACTTACATATGAAAAGTTAGTTCCCCGTCATCTTTGTAACTATTGCTTTTCCAGGTTTTTACACGACACGATGGCATCACTTTTTTTTAGGAAAAACTACCTGGATTAATTGTCATATAAGCCCAATTGTTAATGCTATAATATGCATACTTATACCACAGCCTTACACGTAAAACAAAAATATCGTGTGAATAATATATCATATTCGAAATAATCCGTGAAAGAATAAAGCAAAGAAAGTAAATAAAATACTCAAACTGCAAGGTTAGGTAACATCAGTAACACTTGTCAACTTGCAAAAAACTTAACGTGACTTAACGCAAAAACTTCCTAAAGAAAACTAACGTAAGCATGACGCTACATGAAACATGACGTATATAATGAAGCCTGTGTTCCAAGATGTCCTTTAGTCTTTTGATGGTGCGCCGTAGCGATGCGCATACGGTTCATTAGCAGTCTATCAGGTCTGTGGGTCTGGACTATCGCGCGGCTCTTTTGATGATAAGAAAATGGCATTTAAAATAAAATAACCCAGGCAAAAGAAGCCCATCGATTAGACCACTTACATTTTTAGAAATGTTTAGATATTCATATTTATTTGAAGTTGAGCACACAAATATGCTCTTGGTATAGTACATGAAATGGGTTGTGTTATACAGGAAAAATCCAGGGATTGATAAACCTGGGTAGCGCGCAGATATTTGATATTTTGTGTAGCTTGTCAGAAATAAAATGTCAATTTTTAAATAAAACTAAAAAAGACCTTCAAATGTGATGATTTCGAAGACTTGGTGTTTATAAACAAGCATCTACCTATGTATATTAACGTGTTTTTAACAAATATTCTTATCTAAATTTATTTATTTTTAAACTATTTTAGATAAGAAAAAATTATACATTTCCTCATCAAGCAGCAAAACACATTTTGGTGTATGATATATTTGAAAAACATTTATTAATCTATGCCCATGTAATGTTCACTTCATTAGATAAGAGATATTTTTTTATATATTGGAAATAAAACAATTTTATAATTATTTTAACTGCTTCCTCATTAGTTTCTTATGCTACAAAATTTTACTGTCTCATATTTTCGTTTCAAATTTACAGCCTCCTGTACCTGTGGAAAAATGGGATGGGATTTATGATGCTACCAAACCCGGTCCTGTATGCCCCCAACCGAATAATGTCAACTCTTCAGAAGATTGCCTCATGCTGAATGTTTACGCAAATAAGGTGGAATATTCACGCAAATTTAAATTTCAAACAAAAAGCATTCGCACTAATAATGGATTATTCGAATGGAAAAATATTCGAAATCCTTAAACGAATTCGCACTTGACAACTATGCATGAATAATGTCCTTTTGCAAATTTGGCTAACACTTAACACTAACACACAAAAATTCTCTTTGCTGGCTGAGATATTGGTAAAAAGATTTTCATAGAATTTTCTGGACAAAAACGTCATTTGTATTCTTTTGTAAATTAACCGTGATTAAAAACGAGTAAGTAATGAGAACATATGAAGCGTATATGAAAGAATGAAGGTAGGTCGCGTCGTGAAGGCAACATTGAGAATAGCTTTGCTTCATTTATTGGTTTCGTACTGCCATGTAACGCATGCGCATGACAGCTAAGTTCATTCCAACACTTTAGTCTTGATATTTTACAATTTACACTTTACATTGGATTATTAGTTAAACCTCAACTTACTTATTACACAATAAATACGACATTGTTATTCAATTATGATAATCCTCACCCTTTCCGCATGCAAATTTGTTTAGTACTACCGAATATTTTCTTTTTGTTTTATCCGATTCGCCCATTACTAATTTATACTAATATTATTTTTAGTTACCATCAGATCATAGACATATAGAGAGGCCGGTAATAATGTTTTTCCATCCTGGAGGATTTTACGGATTCACAGGAGCAATATACATGTTCGGTCCCGACTATCTTTTAGATCAAGACGTAGTTTTAGTCACCGCCAATTACAGATTAGGGTCATTAGGTTTGGTCACCAAAAATTGTTGAGGAATATTTATTATTATTATTTTTTTATAATCCTAGGATTTTTGAGTACCGGCACTAAAGAAGCTCCAGGCAATAATGGCCTTAAAGACCAAGTCCTCGTTTTAAAATGGATCCGTGATAACATCAGAGCGTTTGGTGGAAATCCAAATTTAGTGACTATAGCTGGTTGCAGTGCAGGCGCTAGAAGCACCAATCTACATATGATTTCCCCAATGTCCAGAGGTACTTGGTAATTGCTGTTTTGGGCGAGGGTAAAATTGTTAAAATCGACAGGTTTATTCCATCGCGGTATAATGATGAGTGCGGCCGTTGGAGGTCAAGCGTTCGTATCCACAAACCATTACAACTTGGCACAGAAGCAGGCGAGACTGGTGAATTGCTCAGATGAAAGCCCGAGTGCTATAATCAGCTGTTTAAAGACGAAATCGGCGCAAGAAATTGCCGACACCTTACCAGGATTTGCGGTAAATCTGCACAAAACTATGAAGCTCACGAACTATATTCATACAAATTATTTTACTTAAACAAAATTTGGGGCGAATTCCACCCCATAGAATTGAAGTTTCGCAGCAACAGAGAGTGTCATTGAGTAACACTCAATGTAGTCTACAAACTGGCAAAATTTCATCAGAATCTGCCATTTATATTTCGAGAGCTTCCCTTGTTAATTGCTGGACTTTGTTTATCGTATCTATCGTGAATGATGTAATATTTAGGAAGTCGGCGGTGATCCAATACTAATCTGGGGCGCTGTCATCGAACCGGATTTTGGACAAGAGAGATTCATAGTGGAACATCCAGTAAAGTCAATGATCCATGGTCGTTTCGCCAATATACCAGTGATGTTGGGCATCACCGAGTTTGAATTTGGATATGTTTCATACAGTTAATATAATAACATCTCATTTCGAATTTTTTTCATCATAATATCGGTTCTATTTCAGATTCAATCAGAAGACAAGCGTCTTTGGATCGCTTAAGCAACGAATATGAAAGGGTGTTACCCATCATATTCAGCTACGAACGAAACACGTCGGAAACCAATGCTATAAGTGCCGAATTGAAGCAATTCTATTTTGGGGATGGTCCTCTAGAGAACACT
This sequence comes from Cetonia aurata, assembly GCA_949128085.1. Lineage (NCBI taxonomy): Eukaryota > Metazoa > Arthropoda > Insecta > Coleoptera > Scarabaeidae > Cetonia > Cetonia aurata. Next base: position 30,173,224 of record OX421885.1, read on the forward strand.
ACCGAAACTAGGAAAGGTATCGAGGAATTATATTCTGATGGGGTTACTGGATTTACAGTAAATAGAGCGGCCAAATTAATTTCTGCCAAAAATAAAGAGAATACCTACTATTATTGTTTCACCTACAAAGGAAGATATAGCTATTTCTACTTGCCAGACACCAATAGAACCCAAACAGCTGGTATAGTGTCTTTGATTTGTAATATTTCTTTGCCTTTTACTTCTCTCCTTTCCAATTTTATAGGGGCTGTTCATCATGATGATTTGCAATACATCTTTTACATGTCAAGATTGTTCCCTTATATCCGCAGAGAGGATCCGGAATGGATTACCGTTGATAAGATGGTGAAAATTTGGAGCGATTTTGCTTACACAGGGTACGCATACTGCCCTAACTTGTGCAAATTTTCTTTACGCATATCATTCCTTTCAGGAACCCCACGCCTGAAAATTTACCATTGCTGAACAACGTCAAATGGGCGCCATATTCCAAAGATTCCCCAAAATATCTCGAAATCGGTAATCAACTGGTGATTAAAGAGAATTTATACCAAAATCGTTATAGTGTATGGGAAAGGTTGTTCCCGTTAAGTAATTATGCTTAAACATGTGAGAAATATTATGTATGATAAATATGTCGTTTCAATTAATTCCTCCAAATAAAAAAATATATATTACATAAGTATTAACAAACTTTGTTTTGTTTCATTTAGGCTAATGTAAAAATGTACATGCAACTTTGATTAATGGTAACTCATATAAGTAGGTACTGTGTGATGACATTAACCAATCGAGTAATTTTGGGATTTATGAAGTAATTCTTATAGATATATAAGCATCTGCCAAGGTTAAAATATTGAAATTGAAATTAATCATAATATTCGAAAATGTGTACAAATAATGTAATGTACAGTAGTACCCCGTTATCCGCTGACTCCGTATCCGCGGTTTCAGTCATCCGCGATTTACCCATCATGAGCAGAAAACGCGTTATATCAATAAATACAGAAACAAATAAAGACAAAGTCGGGACTGCAAGTGTTTACTATGTAGGCGTCAGGTATTAGACTCGCTCAGTTCAGAAATGGTTTATACCCTTCTCTCACTATTTACGTCTCCGTTCAAATCTGAGTCACTACTTCTGGAAGGCATAGTACATATAAACGCTCCTATTAACTATGAGTTTAGTACTATTCGAATTGTCGGACAAGACAGTGCTATCAATAGTTTTAAAATAAAGCAAGTAAATTTGAAAATCATTTTAAAATGGCTTCTAAACCAAAAAGAAAACGTGAAATGCTCACTATTAGTGAAAAAATAAAAATCATTTATATGATTGAAATAGAAAAAAAAAATCTATTGCAACTGTTGCTAAAATATACAATAAAAACGAATCTTCGATACGGGAAGTGTTAAAAAACAAAGATAAGATTCGAGCTAGTTTTTCTAGTGCACCCCAAACTGCAAAAGTTGCAACCACAATATGTAATAAAGTGTTACTTAAGGTAGAAAATGCCTTAAATTTATGGGTGGAAGATATGACAAGAAAACATATTCCTATCGATGGCAAAGTGCTACAACAAAAGGCGTTGGTTTTATATAAAGATATGCAGACCCAAGATTATACTGAAGAGGAAGGAAAATCATTCACAGCAAGTAGGGGGTGGCTGCATAGATTTAAAACTCGGTTTAATCTAAAAAATATAAAAATGAAAAGCTTGCCTGCCTGTGTTTTGGCAATCAATTTATTGCGGAAGTGGAAAGATATTTGGAAAAGGAAGAATTACCATTTAAAGTGCTGGTGATACTAGACAATGCTCCTGGGCATCCTGTGACACTAGGCACAGAAAATAAAAATGTTGAAGTGGTTTTTTTTTTACCACCTAACACGACCTCATTGCTTCAGCCCCTTGATCAAGGTGTCATTAGATGCTTTAAAGCCATATATATTCGACAGGTTTTCGAAATACTGTATACAATGGCTAACGAATGCTCTGATATCGGGCTCATGGAATGCTGGAAGTCATTTACAATTACTGACGCAATTCTATTTATCAAAGGAGCGATGGAGGAATTAAAGTCAGAAACGATAATAGCATGTTGGAAAAATCTGTGGAATGATATCGCTCTTAGTTATTAATTCACATCTAACAACGATATTTAACATAGCGCAGAAAATAGATGGAGAAGGATTTAACGATATAACCAAAGAGGAACTCAGTGATTACATAAACGAAGAGGATCAAGTATTCACCAACGAGGAATTGGTAGACCTTGTGAAATCTTCTCCAGAAGCGAGTGACGATGAGGATGAGGGTCAACAAGAACCGCCAGCATGGACGCTTGAAAAATTTTCAGCGATATTTCGAACTGCTCAAAAATTAAAATTAAAAGAACAGATATAGTAGAATATGATCCAATAATGGAACGCAGCATAAAAATTACTCGCACTATAACAGACGCCTTGAAACCTTTGGGGGATTTGTTTATTGAAATGAAAAGACAAAAACGACAACTACCAATAACAATGTTCTTTGAAAAAGTCGACAAAACTATCGATAATGCACAGCCATCAACATCGTTTGCTTCGGCTCTAGGTAAACAATCGACTGCTAACTTGGACTTGGAGGAAGATGAATGAATATGTAGCTCACGATGATAAAGTTTTTCTTGTTGTATATTTTCTTGTTGTGTATGTAAATATGTACTATATGTACATATGTTTGAACTTATATATTTATTAAACTTAAATTCTTGTTAAATTGTTTATTTATTTTAAATAAATATTATATAGCTTATTTTTTCTTGTTTCATTGTTTTAACTTTGCTTCATATTTCATATTGTATTCGGAAATAAAGCGTTCGCTACTATCCGCGGTTTTCATTATCCGCGGAAGAACACAGAACCAAACCCCTACGGATATGGAGGTACCACTGTACATGAATTATGTTGTAAAATGCTTTAAAACTGTCTAAATTTGTAAAAATAATAAATAGAAATTAATTAAAAAGTAAAATATGTGCTATTAAAAGTTTATTTTTCAAAGAATACTAAATGTGAAAGGCCATAACTGTATCCATAACTGTCGTGAAAAGCAAGCTGTGCAATATACAGTTAAAATCAGCTAGCTGAAATCATCTTTAGTTAAAATTATCTGCGGTTGTACAGTTAAAATTATTTACTGTTAAAATAATGTATGGATAATTTTTGAGTATTTATCTGGATAATTTTACTCCTAAATAAAAAATAATTTTGAATTTAAACAATCAACTTGAATAGTTTTATTCGAATAATGCCCAGATCTACTACATATCCATATTTCTCAAACATAAATACGTGTTATGCATTGATATATCTATGTATAACAGGTAATAATAAAACAACATTTCTTAGAAATTATAAGCAAAATTCAGTAGTAGCGAATTTTCCAAACCAACTATTATTTATTTATAACATATACATAGGTAGGAATACTCTCGCTTTTGTTTCACACATATAACTTATCCTAAGTGGTGCATCCATTGCCTTTGTCACGGCTAGCCGATATAAACCTTCCCATATATGTATATAAATACGATGAAGGTCTTAGAAGATTGCCAGTCCGCCTGTACTGTTAACGAAATACAATGTATAGTGTTAAATGTGTTGTATTTATCACGGTCGTTTTGCTACAAGTAACGCGAGTAGTATGTCATCGCCACAGAGAACCGGTCGTCGAAACTACTTTAGGTAGAGTGCGTGGTTTCGTATTGACTTCACGTTTGGGGAATCCTATTTACTCTTTTACGAGTATAAGATATGCTAAGCCACCCGTTGGGGAGCTGAGGTTTCAGGTAAGATCGCTCTCACAGCATTTTGTAGAGATTTTGTGGGTGTAAATCAAATGTGAACTCTTAATTCTAGCAGGTCAAAGTAGGCGGTAAAAGGAAAAAAAACACTTGTAAATATAAATTTAGGGTGGGGATAACAAAGCATGTTTAGCTATTTGATAGTTTCTTAGTTCATTCGGTCTTCGGTTGAAAATAGAAACACTCGAAACCCCCGAAACAATTATGCCGAATTAATTTAAAATTTTTGTACTGCGGATGATCGGATATCTTGCATGTCTAGAATTTATCAGTGCTGCAGAAAATACATCCTGCTAATATAAAAATTCCACAGATATAATCAATTTTGCGGTTATAAACAAAGATAAGGTAACTTGCCACTGGCAAATATTTTTATTTAGGTATGTTACTTTCAATCGATTTTTTGTTTAAACAATAAAATAGAAACTGTAGGTACTTGCACTAAAAACAAAACATCTTATTGAATACTTGAACGAACATTTATTATTAATCCGTGCTTACGCAATCTTGCTACTATCAGATGAGAAATATTTTTTAGGTATTGCAAATGAGATATTACCTAATACTTAACTAATAAACTATTTTATGTAGCAATTCCTGGGAATTGCACCTGCATCAGTTTCTATTGCTATAAAGGTTGAATTAAAAGGTTTATTATAATATTTTTAATTTATACTAACACAGCCTCCTGTTCCTGTGGAAAAATGGGATGGAATTTACGATGCGACAAAGCCCGGTCCTGTATGCCCTCAACCGAATAATGCCAACTCTTCAGAAGATTGCCTCATGTTGAACGTTTATGCTAATAAGGTGGAATCCTCAAAATACTTAAAAAAAGCATTCAACAAAATAATTTTTAGTTACCCAGAGGCCATAGACATCTGCAAAGACCTGTAATAGTGTTTTTCCATCCAGGAGGATTTTACGTGTACACAGGGGCCATATACATGTTCGGTCCTGATTATCTCTTAGATAAAGATATAGTACTAGTCACCGCCAACTATAGGTTAGGCTCTTTAGGTATGGTTATCAGAATATGGTCCAAGAAAGGTTTTCATAGTTAGCAAAATTATTTCATAAACTTCAGGCTTTTTAAGTACCGGAACAAAAGAAGCTCCGGGTAATAATGGCTTTAAAGATCAAATTGTGGTCCTGAAATGGATTCGTGACAACATCAGAGCGTTTGGCGGTGATCCCAACATGGTAATTTTAGGTGGTTGTAGTGCAGGAGCTGTTAGCACGAATCTGCACATGATTTCCCCAATGTCCAGAGGTAATTGGTGATTGCGACATATAGAGGCTGTTTACGGTGTTGTGATTTTATTTTCAGATGGTGATTAAACATCTTAACAACGTAAAAATATCTTAACAACAATTGCATAATAGGAGGGATATTATTGTTAAAAACAAATTTGTAGTTTGACTTTATTTTATGATGTTTAATCACCTCTTGAAAATAAATTCACAAAGCCTGTGGTGAGGGTCAAATTTTAACAAATTAATAGGTCTATTCCACCGTGGTATAATGATGAGTGCAGCGCAGACTGGCGTAGCTACAATATCTACAAACCAATATGATTTGGCGCAGAAACAAGCTAGATTTGTGAATTGCTCAGATGAAAGCCCGGCTGCCATAATTAGCTGTTTGAAGACCAAACCCGCGCAGGAGATTGTCGATACTTTAGAACAATTTCGGGTAATTATTATGCCTCTAAACCTTGGATTTTTTTTTTGTTCTGTATAGAATATTAAAATCTAAAAAGTTGACTTCTCACAAAAATTAGAGCCCCGATTCTTTAAATATAAATCAGCAAATAATCTATATACCTTCTCGTAGTTAATCCTCTTGTAAACATTTGATAGGAACTTGGCGGTGATCCTGTAAATATTTGGAGAGTCGTAATTGAACCAGATTTTGGGCAAGAGAGATTCATAGTAGAACATCCAATAAAATCAATGATCCATGGTCGTTTTATGGACATACCAGTGATGTTGGGCATTACAGAATTTGAAATTGGTTTCGTCTCTTACAGTTAGTATAAAAACAGATATATTCCTGCCATTATAATGCCCATTCTAAACGTTGTCTTTCCAAGATTTCAGTTTTCCTGCACCAATGATATGAATCATATTGAAGTAGATCAAAACTCTTATTTCTATGATTTTAGTTCGGTTCATTGGGAAAATCATGATTAGTGTTTTTAGGAAATTTAATGAAATATATTAAATTATTTGGAGAGATAAACATTTTTATAAACCAAGCAAATTCCTAACAGAAACATCGAATTTCAGTCGGTATCCTATTCCAAAGTTTCCTAGACCTCTTAAGCAACGATTATGAAATGGCCTTTCCTATCATCTTCAGTTACGAAAGGGACACTCCGGAATCTAGAGCTATAAGCACTGATTTGAAACGCTTCTATTTGGGCGAAGGGACTGTGGAAAACACCACTCGCATCAGAGAAGGCATAGAAGGATTGTATGCCGATGGTATCATCGGATTCACTGTGAATAGAGGAGTCAAATTGATTTCTGCCAAAAATAAGGAGAAGACTTATTACTATTGCTTCACTTACAGAGGAAAATATAGCTTCTTTTATTTGCCAGATAGCAACAATGAGACAGTTGGTAAGTCTCTCGATGTTGATTGTTCTTTTTACCATTGGTAATGCAACGAATTTTTTATTTGTTTTTTTAATTTAGGAGCTGTGCATCAAGATGATTTGCAGTATATTTTCTACATGTCGACTATATTCCCTTACATCAAGAAAGACGATCCAGAATGGAATATGGTTAATAAGATGATCAAGATGTGGAGTGATTTTGCTTACACAGGGTATTTATTATGTTACCCAAGTTAATTTAGTATTTTTTTTATCTGTGTATATTTGTTTCAGGAACCCCACTCCTCAAAAATCACCATTACTGAACAACGTCAAATGGGTGCCATACTCCAAAGATTGTCCGAAATACCTAGAGATTGGTAATCAATTGGTAATTAAAGAGAATTTGTACGAGACTCGCTATAGAGAATGGGAAAGGTTGTTCCCATTAAGTAATTATGCTTAAACAAAATATAAAAAGTTACTTATTGATTAATATGTAGTTTCTACAGTTTCGTCAAAATAAAAAATATATTATTATGTCAATAGAATTTTGTTTTCGTTTTATTTGAATCAAAGCAAGAAGCCACGACACAATGAAGGTTACAGAGTTGAAAGCTAAAACTTGCCGTTAGTTAGTATAAACGAATAAACCGGAGGCGGTCATAGTTCTTAGCGTAGTAAACAAAAATATCAAAGAAAATCTTCATTCAAGAATTTCTTATTAAATTAACGAAACTACATCACTTTGATGATTGAATTCAATTGATTTCAATGCCATCTTTGTCTTATGCAATCTTCTGCGGTCAGTGTTGTTCGAGAAAAAAAAAAACATTATTTATTCATTACTTTATTTAAAAATGCAAAGAAATTTCCAATAATGCGCGAAATTTTACTGTGCGCACTATAATAGCAAGCGAAGAGGCTAGCCACAGATTTGGCTCCGCGCCGATGATTAATGCCATGGCTGAAAGCAATGAGTCTCCGTAAGTGCACGTGCACTTCATACGGCGAATACGTATGGTTGGAGGCTTGCAGCCGCGGTGAGATCCTAACCGATCAGCATGTTATCGTGCGTTATCGGTCGTAAAACGTTGCTACGCAACTGCCCATGGAACTCCCAGCTCCCAGTACTAATAACTTAAGAAGCGTTGGGTGAGTTTTGTTAGGTTACGCACACAAAATGGATAAAATGAACGAAATTAGAGTTTGGCAAGATATTGTTCACTGGTTGGTAAGAAATTCCTTTAGTTGATTAATAAAAAAAAAAATGCTTTTTGATACATGTTGCCGTAAAGAGAATTGAAAGACCTTTCGAATGATGGTCACAAGACTCATCTTCCTTATTAAAATTTTAAGGGTGAGGGCTGCTGCGCCCCTAGGAATGATTTTAAACGTCAAGACCGTCATTAAAAGTAGTCCCCGACAATTGATTTTATATAAATCACAGCAAATAAAGAGTTATTTAAGGTAGCTCGTTTCAATTCAAACATATTATAATAATTAATAACAAAACGACATTTCTTAGAAATTATAAGCAACACTAAGTAGTACAGCGAATTTTCCAAACCAACCATTATTTATTCCAATATATATATACCTTGTTATATTATACATAAACCTATCAGAAGTAAATGGTGCATCCGTTTCTTTTGTTCACGGCCGATATAATCCTTCCCATATATAAATACGACGAAGGCTTTAGCAAATTGCCAGTCTACATGCACTGTTAACGAAATAGGATGTATGGTGTTAAATGTGTTGTATTTATCACGTTGGTTTTGCTACAAGTAACGCGAGTACTATGTCATCGCCACAGAGAACCAGTTGTCGAAACTCCTTTGGGTAAACTGCGCGGTTATGTGTTGACTTCGCGTTTGGGGAATCCTATTTACTCTTTTACGAGTATAAGATATGCTAAGCCACCCGTTGGGGAGCTGAGGTTTCAGGTAAGATCATTCTCAAACTAATTTGTAAAAATATTTTGACTGTAAATCAAATAGGGGTTATATTGTAGGTAAATAAGGAATTGTTTCTATATTTACCTAGGTTTCATGTCGTATAAATACCTAAGTAGTTTTATTAGAATGTATTCTTAGAAATCAAGAATTATTAACATATTATTTGTAAAATAAAACCTGTTATAAATATTTTTACACCTTTTTATCTCTATTTTTGTTTTTGTCTTTCTTCTTAGTATATAAGGTGAGGTAATAGTACTGCAGAATTTAAATTCCACTAATATGCCAAATTCCAAAGAAACCTTGACTTTACGATTGTAAACAAAGATACATAACATTAACTTGCCACTCGTAAATGTTTTTACTTTGATATGTGATTTTGAATCTATTTTAGTTCAAATAAAGAAACAAACAAAATTGTACATTTATCAAAAACAAAACGTTCAAAAATGTTATTGAATACTTGAAAACATTTGTTAATTTATAATTACTCAATGTTTGTTTTTATCAGATGAGAAATATTTTCTAGGTATCGCAAATGAGACATGGATAACTGTTTTTGTGTGGTAATTTCTGGGAACTGCATCTTTATCAGCTTCTATTGCTATAAAACTTGCCAAGACTTGCGGGCTTACTTTTTAAATACCCCAATAAAGATGGTGTTTAGGATTGAAATCTGGTGACCGAGGAGCCACGAGAAACAATGCCGAACATTTACACCAAAATAAACTGGAACTCCTTCTTGCTAAAACCATGGCACCAAACTGGTTTCTCAGTGCAGATACAATTTTATTTCTAAGTAGGATTTCATATCAATTAGCGCGGTTAAATTATCATCGATAAACAATACCCGAACATCCATTGAACTTTTGTGGTCTTTGAGTATGCTTTTCACGCATCCAGTGTGGATTTACGTCACTCCAATACCTTAAATTATGGCGATTAACATATATAACACACAGGTGAAGGTTACTTCATCGGAAAAGCATATCCTGTTAATGAAATTCCTGTCACTTCAAATTTTTCCATTATTACATCACTAAACTTTAATCTGCGGTCGAAGTAATCTTCACTTTCTTATAATAACTTTTGTTTACTTGTATGATTTAAATTCATGTGAATCTACAAACGATCTGCATTATATGTAAAATTTTGTTGTCATTCGTAACCATTTTTTGGAATCTCCGTAACCTAAAATAGTTATATCCTAAGTTTTGTATATTTCGGACTACTACTTTTTTAGATTTTTCTTCTACATTATATTTTTTGCTTCGTATTAATAGCCTCCTGTTCCTGTGAAAAGATGGGATGGAATTTATGATGCTACAAAGCCCGGTCCTGTATGCCCCCAACCGAATAATGTCAACTCTTCAGAAGATTGCCTCATGTTGAATGTTTACGCCAATAAGGTATACTCTTCATGAGAGCTTAAAATAATAAAAAAAAGCATTTATCAAAATTATGTTTAGTTACCAACAGCACATAGACATGTGGAAAGACCTGTGATCGTGTTTTTCCATCCAGGAGCATTTTACGTGTACACAGGGGCCATATACATGTTCGGTCCTGATTATCTCTTAGATAAAGATGTAGTACTAGTCACCGCCAACTATAGATTAGGTTCTTTAGGTATGGTTATCAGAATATGGTCGAAGAAAACTTTTCATAGATACCAAAGTTATTTTATAAACTTCAGGCTTTTTAAGTACCGGAACAAAGGACGCTCCAGGCAATAATGGTTTTAAGGACCAAGTCGTCGTCTTGAAATGGGTTCGTGACAACATCAGAGCGTTTGGTGGGAATCCCAATTTGGTAACGTTAGCTGGTTGCAGTGCAGGCGCTATCAGTACCAACCTACATATGATTTCCCCTATGTCCAAAGGTACCTAGTTAGTAATTGCTGCTTTGAACGAGGGTAAAATTTTAACAAATCGACAGGTTTGTTTCACCGTGGCATAATTATGAGCGCAGCGGCCGCTGGTCAAGCTACAATCTCCACCAGTCAGTACGATCTCGCACAGAAACAAGCCAGATTGGTTAACTGCTCTGATGAAAGCCCAGTTGCAATAATCAGTTGTTTGAAGACCAAACCCGCGCAAGAGATCGCTGATACTTTAGAGCAATTTCGGGTAAATTTGCCTAGATTTATGAAAGTAAAAATGTAATGTTTGCCTCTTGCCTAGATTACGCAAAAATTAGAGAAAAGTTTCATTAATCATGATTCAGAAATTTACGTTCATAAAAGTTTTATTGCTAGTTGCACTTAATCGTATTCTACTAAAATGTGATAATAGGAAGTTGGTGGTGATCCTACGCTCATTTGGCGAGTTGTCATCGAACCGGACTTTGGACAGGAGCGATTCATAGTGGAGCATCCGATAAGATCAATGATCCATGGTCGTTTTGAAAATATACCAGTGATGTTGGGCATCACAGAATTTGAGTTTGGCTTCGTCTCTTATAGTTAGTATACTAAATTTTATTTTTCTTTCGATGGATGCAACATCTAAACGAGACTTTTTTGTATCGCCTTCTCATTTTTTTTTACAAAGGCATGATTTTGATATTTTTTCTTAGTGTACGCTTTATATAAAGATTGCATTGTAAAATGTAGTATAGTGGTTTGACTTTTTTGGGTAAATATGAAAAACGTTTTATGAAAGTAGATTTCTAAAAAATATTGTTGTGTTTAATTATAAGTTAAATCCGAAAAAATAAATCAAATTTTCAAGCCATATTTAGCCAATTTAAATCAAAATAATAACAAATTACAAAACCAAACCTATACAAAATTAAAAAAAAAAATTTCAAAAAATAACATCACACGTTGTATATAAAATTGACTATAAAAATTGCAATGGTGTAAACATTGGTAAAACCATGCAATGTTTAAAAAAACAGAATGAAAGGACATAAATATAATAAAAATCTTACAGCACTAAAGAAACATGAAATAACTCGAAACGATTCGTTTGATTTTGACAACATAACAATTCTAAATAAAAAAATCAAGAAAAGTATCAAAATACCAAGGAAAACAGAGTTTAAACATAAATTCATGATTAGTTACTGCAAAGGGATTAAAGTGAAGTTGGAGGACTAATACAAAATCTGCAAAAGAACGCTTCAATCGTAAAAGTAAATCTTATGAAACGAACATTTATTTCTGGCATTTTAGTCGGTGTGCTGTTCCAAAGTTACTTGGATCTCTTGAGCAACGACTACAAACGAGTTTTACCGATCATTTTCAATTATGAAAGAGACACTCCGAAATCCAACGCTATAAGCACAGATTTGAAACGCTTCTATTTTGGCGATGGACCTGTGGAAAACACAACTCAAACCCGAGAAGGAATTGAAGGAATTTATGCGGATGGCCTCACAGGATTTGCTGTGAATAGGGCAACCAAATTAATTTCTGATAAAAACCAGGAAAACACTTATTACTATTGCTTCACTTATAGAGGACGTTACAGTTATTTTTACTTACCAAATAGCAACAATGAAACAGTTGGTAATTATATTATTATTTTATTTATTTTACTTTTAGTAATATATACAATGGTTTTGATTTTCTTTCTGATTTTAGGAGCTGTGCATCATGATGATTTGCAGTATATCTTTTATGTATCGACTTTATTCCCTTACATCCACAAAGATGACCCGGAGTGGAGTACTGTTGATAAGATGGTGAAGATATGGAGCGATTTTGCTTACACAGGGTATCAAAATTCACCTAGCAAAATAATTTTTATTCGCTCATACGATTTTACTTCACAGAAATCCTACTCCAAGGAAATCAGGATTGTTGAATAACGTTAGATGGACAGCTTATGAGGAGCATTCCCCCAAATATCTGGATATTGGAAGTAAGTTGGTCATCAAAGAAAATCTGTACGAAATTAGGTACCAGGAATGGGAAAAGTTGTTCCCTTTAAGTGATTATGCATAAATGTACTTTGTTCTTATTGCATTTTATATTGTTTAATGTAAAAACCATTTTATTGTAGTAATGTACCTTATTTTCAACAAATAAATGATAAATTATTAAATGTTTCATTTTTGATTACCTCCAGCAAAAAAAATAGAATATTCCAATGTTTAAGTGATTACCACATACCTTTTCTTACATCATAAAATAATTATCCCTTATATACACAAGACAAGTTACTGCATATATATTTTTTAATATTTCTAACCAAAATTATCCTCATCAAAACTTTCTAGATTAATAACCACTTACCTACGCTCCCATTATTACTAGCTTGATTATATCTAGTGACATACTCCTGTTCCAATACTCGTCTTAGTTTCAGTTCATCTCAACCCTTCGACAGAGTTGCACAGGCAAAACAGGTCGGGGAATATGGCCACAAACGATGTGTTTTACATCTCTTTGACTCTACTGAAATTTATTGGCGAATATATGCATACCACGTCCAAATTGTTAACGATATATCGTTCAGTTAATATAGCAATAATGTCTGTTTCTCTGATTTTTGTCATTGGACCACTGTTTCAAGAAGGACCGAAAAATTATGTCAAAATTGTTGAAGCTATTTTGGCAGTTGGGCATGTAAGTGTGTTTTCTATTTGGTTAAAAAAAATTTGTTGAATGAAATACAAATATTATTGGTTAATATTGCAGGATATAAATGATTTTTCATATGAAATATACTGTATATATATCTTTTACAATTTTGGCAGTGACTGTACGCAATTTTGATACATCTGCTCAGTAAAAATTAATATTTTTGATAAAAGCAAAAATCTGTTTTTACCTTAAAACAAAAGGCGATTCGTTCATGCAGGAGCAGAAGACATTTCAGGCAAAATTTCAAATCTATGCGATATATTAAATGTTCAAAATTTATTGTCCAATTTCAGAAATTTGGACTTTTTAGAATTTTTTTTTTAATTAAAAATTCACCCTGTATATTCTATTAGTAATACTAATTTTTAAGCTTTTATAACAAATAAACATAATATTGTTTATTTACCGACATTTTTAAAATACTTCTTGCAATTTACAAATAATAGACTGTCAAAACTTTTAACTTTATCAGTGGTATGCCCACATATTTTTCTGTGAAAAATTTGAAATTGCAAGAAGATTGTGAACTAAATTACGACACATATATTACTAATAGTTAGTCGTACAATGTAGAAAATGTTTTTTTGGAATCTGAGTAATAGTCACCGTAACTTGCTATGTGTTCTTACGACTTTACTTATTTATATACAGGTCATTTCAGTTGTAAATAACTCTTTACTTGTTGTGATTTATATAAAAATCCGAAACCTGTCAGTTGTCATATGAAGGGGAACAACTTTTAATGACGGCCAGATGATTTAAAAGGATTGCTGGAGACGCACCAGCCCCCACCCTGAAAATTTGAACAGCGATGATAGGTCGTATGACCACTCATTCGAAAGGTTTTTTAAATTCTCTTTACGTCCATCTTGTAGAATACTTAAGAAGTTCAAATTTTATCGCTTTAAAATAACACTTTCGCATTAATTGCATGAGGATGATTTTGACAGGAGGTTGAAATTTTGTGAATTAATGACCCAGTGCCTCAAGAATAGTCGAAACTTACCGTAAAATAAATATCTGTTGTTTGAACGAATAATTTTTTTGGATGTAGTAACACTAACCTCCATTTAATGCGGGAAACACATACACAACGGCCACAGAAACTTAATCATCTCATACGACTCCTATCCATTGACTGGACTTTAAATGGTCAAATGTGTTTGAATATGCTGAACGATACAATCAATCCTTTGATCATAAAAAATTAGAGCAAGATCCAGATTTCTTGTCCAAACAATTTCATTCTAATCGTATTTTATCATAGCAGTTAAAGAGTTATTTGAGGTGGCTCATTTCAAATTGAAATGCTCTGTATATCCAGCTGGAAAAGTTGCCAAACTTTCAATAAAATGCCCAGAAAATGGGCGAGCTTTTATACCTATACAGAATACGTTTAGCGATAATTTTGAACAAGATACTTTCACAAATGTTGCACTTTCCTTAATGTTTTCTGAGCTTTATGAAAACGCGCCTTTTGCTTTTATGTTTACGAAAACCATCATTTATAAATTGTTAGAACTCACAATCGAAACCACTAACTTGCAAGATTTGCTCCATCAACACCTACTCATTGTCAGGTAGATTTAAAGTGGTACGTCTTAAAATGAGAAATTGTATCTTCTTTATAGGATTTTGTTCAGGATTAAACCATTCTCTGTAACGCAATGTTTAACCACTTGATCCTGGAACAACCTGGATAGTAAATAAATCAATATTATTTTTACATTTTAGCCGTTACTCAAATACCTCTTATTGGTGTACAACAAATCAGATGTTGAAACTATTTTATCAGCTGGTTCAGGAGATTTTTGGAATTCGAGTGATTTTGACCGTCACTTCATTGCTGAAGAGAAAAGATTTTATAAAATAATTCGTTCCATCCAACTGGTTTTGCCGATTTCCTCATTAGGTGCCGTCACGTTTTTCATGCTGCGGCCAGCATTCCATAAAAATACTTTATACATAGTGGAAACCTGGATTGTAAACTCCATCAGTTTGAACATCATCTCATTAGCATTTCAATATTACATATTCCTAGTACTGGTGCCTGTAGTAATGGGCTACGATTCATTGTATTTGGCACTTTGTGTTAATGTAGTCGTGCAATTAAAAAGGCTGAAGTACAAGTTGGAAAAATTATCATTTGGTGATGATGGCAATAATATTGTAAAATGTATTAGATATCATCAATTTCTCTTGGTGTAAGTATTTATCTTAAGACAGCTTCACTAATCTAGGGTTAAAAGCAAATAAATAAATTGAAAACTTAAATTTTATTAAGTAAATGCCATTATGTTAGTCATTGTAATTAATATATTGCAATTTCTATATTAAAAATTTTATCTCATGTAGGATTTGAACCGCACACCTCCCGTTTACCGGACGGGCGCTCTACCAGTAGAGCTAACGAGGTGTTCAGGTACCTCACAATTTGAATTGGCTCAAATTTTTATATTAAAAATCTGTATTTTGCCTCAATGTGGGCAAAGAACCAACGTTTGTTACAAGGGTAAGGAAGGAAGTACTAGATGTGACATTTAGCAGCTTTAGTCTGAGTAGTATGGTTAAAAACTGGAAGGTTTCAAGTGAACCCTCCCTGTCAGATCACAGGATAATAGAGTTCACTTTAGAGGGACTAGACTCCTCAACCTCCCATAGCAGGAATCCGAGGAAAACAAACTGGGAGCAGTATACAGTTTGCTTAAGAGAAAACCTGAACCAGCTGAGTACAAGCGGGACAACACACCACCTCAAACTGGAACAGGACGTAGAACACTTCAGCGAGGCGATAACAAAGGCTTTTGAAGCCAACTGCCCGCTAACCCCGAGGAAGCCGGCCAAGGATACCCCTTGGTGGAACGGATATCTAGCAAACATCAGATCTGATGTTCGTCACCTGTTCAACAAGGCAAAGGTTGACGGGGACTGGCGAAGGTATAAAGAAAAGTTGACTTTATACAATAAAGAGATAAGGAAGGCTAAAAGGCAAAACTTTAAGAACTTTTGCGAAAACATCACTTCCACTCCGATTGCAGCAAGGCTTCACAGGGCAATGGCAAAAGGTGGAACAAGACCTGTGATGGCCTTAAGAAAGCTAGATGGTAGCTATACGGAAAGGGAAAGCGAGCGGGCTACCCTGCTCCTTGAAACGCATTTCCCCGATAGCGAGCAGACAGATCCAGAAGACGCAACTGGAAACACCAGGAGGGCCAAACCCGAGGACTGGGAAATTGCCAGACGGATCTGTACAAGACAGCGCATGAAGTGGGCTATAAACACCTTCCAGCCCTTCAAATCGCCAGGAGCAGACGGGATTTTCCCCGTGCTCCTGCAGAAAGGGCAGGAAGAAGTAATACAACACCTTGTAAATATAACAAGGAGTAGTCTGGCGCTGGGACATATACCCCAAAGTTGGAGAAGGGCAAAAGTCACCTTCATACCAAAGATAGGGAAGGAGGATGGGACTAACCCCAAATCCTACAGACCCATTAGCTTGACGTCATTTGTACTGAAAGCAATGGAAAAAGTAATAGACAACTATGTCAGACTGGAGGTGATGGAAAAGGCTCCACTTCACAAGAGTCAGCATGCATACAGGGCAGGTAGATCGACAGAGACTGCCCTGCATGAGCTAACCGGAATCATTCAGAAAACTCTGGATGAAGGAGAAACAGCGATCTGTGCCTTCCTAGACATCTCCGGTGCGTTTGACAATACCTCTCATGAGGCGGTCAGACGAGCGCTGGAAACAAGGGGGGTGAGTAAAACAGTAACAAGATGGATAAGCGAGGTGCTCTCTACGAGGATAACTGAGACAACAATAGGCGAACAGACTATTCAAATCAGACCCACTCGTGGAACACCCCAAGGCGGTGTATGCTCGCCTTTGTTGTGGAGCCTGGTAGTAGACGAACTGCTGCACAGGCTAACAACCTCCGGCGTACAATGTATAGGATACGCTGACGACATTGTTATAATAGCAAGAGGCAAGTTTGAGGGAACTCTCTGTGACCTAATACAAACAAGCCTTAGAATTACTAGTGAATGGTGTCGATCAGTGGGGCTGAGTATCAACTCGGCGAAAACCACAATTGTACCTTTCACGAGGAAGAGGAAAACCTCGAACATGAAAGACATCCATTTGGATGCAACAGTAATTGAATGTAAAACAGAAGTCAAATATCTAGGAGTAACCCTAGACCAAAAACTTCTGTGGAACAAGCATATTGAATTAATACTGAATAAGGCAACAAGAGCCTTAATGATTTGCCGGAACCTAGCAGGCAAAACATGGGGTTGCAACCCAAAAATACTGCGATGGCTGTACATCGGCATAGTAAGACCTATGGTAACGTACGGGGCGATAACCTGGTTCCAGAAGGTCACACAGGTCACAACAAGGAATGCCCTTGACAAGTTGCAACGGTTGGCATGCGTATGCATAACCGGAGCTATGAGAACATGCCCAACCGCGGCCCTGGAGGTCATCCTCGACCTCACACCCCTACACCTGGTAGTGGAGGGGGCGGCCCATGCGGCAATGTACAGAATAGTCAGAACGGGGACTGGAGGATACGAGACCCCGTGCCAGAGGGCTTGGTCACCTCGAGCGGGTTTCTCCCCACTTCTAAGTCTACCGAGTGACGAGATGGTTAGAAAATTCAGCTTCGAAAAGTTTTTCGTTACGAAGCTGAGCAATAAGAGAGATTGGAAAGGAGAATCCTCCGCCTACTCCCTAAAGGCAAATGCCATTAAATGGTATGTAGACGGTTCCAAAATTGATAAAGGAACAGGCGCAGGGGTATTCGGGCCAGGAACCAAATACTCAGAGCCAATGGGAATATACCCCAGTGTCTTCCAAGCGGAAGTAACTGCGATTGGAAGATGTGCTCAATTGAACCTTGATAGGAACTATCGGAAGCAGCACATTGTGATTTTCTCCGATAGCCAAGCAGCCATAATGGCACTGAGCTCTAACACCATCAGTTCGAAATTAGTCTGGGAATGTCTTGGCAGACTAAACGATCTAGGCAAAGAAAACAAAGTTGCGCTATGCTGGGTACCAGGACACACTGGAATCAGCGGCAACGAGGTAGCTAATCTACTAGCGAGAAGGGCCGCCACAACTTCGTTTGTGGGACCAGAACCGTTCTGCGGCATAGGGATGAGCACCTACAAAAAAGAACTCAAAGACAGGGAGGAGACGCTCAGAGCTTCCCTCTGGGAAAATCTCCCTGGTCTGAGACACTCCAAGATATTCCTTGGAAATTACAGTAAGGAAAGAGCAAAGACCCTGCTAGAACTAAGCAGAAACAGACTACGCACCCTTGCAGGTTTTCTGACAGGGCATTGTCATCTGGGGGAACACATGACAAGGATAGGTCTGAAACAGAATAGTGATTGCAGGTTTTGTGGAGCGGAAGGTGAAAGTCCGGAACACCTAATATCCGACTGCACTGCCATCACAGAAACTCGTACCAACTATTTTGGCAAGGACGTCATAGACGAGGGAGAAATACCCTCCTTGAAACCATCACAGCTACTGCAATTTATTAAAGTTCTTGGACTGGATGGGGAGCTGTAAGTGCGGGCAAACCCTAGCAGCTTACAGCTGATGTAAGGGGGCACAATAGATCGATAGGTCGCGGTGTAATGTTACCCTAATTAGATCTAATCTAAATCTAATCTGTATTTGAGATAATTCAAATTGTGAACATCTTTGTAGCTCAACTGGCAGAGCGCCCGTCCGGTAAACGGGAGGTGTCGGGTTCAAATCCTACACCAGATAAAATTTTTAATATAAAAATTGCCTCATATTAGTTACAGTGATTAGCAGAAAAGCATTTATTTAATGATTTCCCGGTGTAAGAAGTGAACTTATGCTAAAATTTTATTCTTAATTTTTTTTAGGATATTTGTGAAAATGAAAGATATGTTTTCCCTAACGTTGCTATTTCATTACTTTGTCACCCTGATATCTTGCTGTTTCGAATTATACGGACTAATGGGGTAAATTCTCGAAATTTTAAATCATCAATATAAAAAAATTGCTCAATCATTTTCAGCTATGGGAACTTGGATATCGAGCAAATCTTAAATGTATTTGTGCTCTTCTGTCAATTCGGTTATTACGCCTTTCCAGCTGATCAAGTTGCATCAGAGGTAAAGCAGTTTTACGAACACAAAGAGAGACATGTAATTTTTATCAAAAATATATATTATCAAGATTATTACCGTTCTAATCATGCAAACACACTCCATCGCTAAACATTAATAGAATGAAGGTACATAAAATATTTGACATTGTAATTTTCTAATTTGCTTTTATTAGGCAAGCAACAGCGCCACCTATTGTTTTTCATAGCAAATATTTTATGTTGCTTATGTGATACGGTAGAGGGCCCCGTTAATCAATTATTTACCGAACAGACTAAATTAATAAAGTGCTTCCACTTTTATCATGGCATCGTATTAATTTAGATATAAAAATCTTAATCTTGAATAAAACCTAATTTTTATAAGAAAAATTTGATGCAAGGAACATTTCTGTCAGAGTGTTATAGGTACATATCCATTCTGCGTTAAAAAAAAACTATTTACAGTTTGAAGGATTATCGAATGGCCTTTACATGTCAAAGTGGTACGAACATTCTTGCACCTCTCAAAGGCTCATGCTGTTCTTGATGTCTAAATCACAAAGCAATGAGAAATTTTCTGGCGGAGGGATCATACCAATGAACGTAGATACCTTTGGAGCGGTAAAATAATTCTAGAATTACGTGAATATTTCGTGGTTCTATTGACAAATGCTTTTTATCGTTTTAGGTGTTCAGGAAGTCCTTTTCTTTCTATGCAGTGTTAAGAAAACTTTTGGATAAATCATAAGATCAGTGAAAAAATGTACCTTTGAATAGTGTTTCGCTCTTTAAAATAAAAAATCGTTTAATTTATGGGACAAAAGGAATGTTTTAAAGTTAAATATTTTAAGAAAGTATTTGAAGTGAAGAATTTTAAATAGCCATATTTGCTAGATTTTCCAATAATTGTGCTGTAAATACATAATCATAGCCGTATGAAAATATATTTCAGAAAAAAAAGCGAGACCGAAGTTTAGGGGGTTCTGGCCAAAAGATAAATTTGAAAATTCAGAATTATATATAATCGACTGTTGTTCTCTTCAATTAAGTTGCCATCTACTTTGTTATTTTTAATTGAACATGACTGTATAATTTCCATTATTTGCTTTGTAAATACCTTTACTTTTTGCAATTTGATTCGGCCGTTTTGTAGTTATTTGATTTTTTCTAAAAATACTTTGCTATGGCATTTATCAAAAAAATTTGAGAACACTCGATTTTTCGTTTTTGTAAAAAACTAGAAACAAATTATAATAATTGTTCGAAATGGTGGTTGTTCGCATTCGAGCACAGTACTAAGAGTGGAGAAACACCCTCAAGTGTTGCTCTTCGTAGTTATTGAGGAGAGATCCTGTTGAATGCTGCTCACACACCTGCTTCAAATACCTCCATCTTGTTCACTGGTGTCTAGTAGACCAGATCTTTGATACGTCTCCAATGGGAGGAGGCCATAGGTGTCAAATCTGGACATTTTGCAGACTGGTTCCATGGTCCTAACCTAACATTAAGGTGAGTTCTTGGGATACTTGCTGGGAGCAATGATGCTTCTTCTAAAGCTTAAGGGGGTACTGTAGCTATACAATTGTAGACAGAGAATCGAAACGACACCCGAAACTTCTCGCTTCGTAGCGAGAGCGTAGACGATTTCGCGCGGGTGTAAAGACGTGAGGGGACGTGAGAAGCAAGCGGTCGTGATTCATGAAAATAGAATTCTATCCGTCGTGATCCCGCTGCAGTACCTAAATAGACCTTCCACGTATAGCCCTGCTAACTTATAACAGTGTACAACGCATAAAAACAGTAGGGTATCTATCCAAACTAGGACTTCTAATCGCCATCGGGTAACATTTTGTTTACCACGTCGGCTGAAGCGGAACACATTTACCATCCCTGTTACAACTTTCGTTTCGCAGTCAACGATCGAATTTCTGTTTGCTGGAAGTAGCCCCTTAAAGGCAGGTTGTCAAGAAAATCTTCAACTACAGTCCGTAATAAATTCAGGTAATGCGCTGCAGTTAACACGCCGTCAAATGACATAAGAGAACATGTCACTTATCATAAAGACATCACAAAAGACATTGGAACTAAACCTGATCTGACAATTACTTTCTCGGATCGCATGCGGATTGACCGAAGCCCAGCTATGGTTATTATGCCTGTTAAAAAAACCTTCACGAGGGAACTTAGATTCGTCCGACTAGATAATTTTTTTAAAAAATTTCTCATCCTCTTGGCTTCGAAGATATAGCATCTCACACAAGTTAAATCTGTCGTCCGGGTCTTCAGGATGAAGGTCTTTTTACTAATAAGAACTTGTAGTCGTGGAAATGATGCTTCCTCAAAATCCTATGTACTGAAGACCTACTGATTCCCAGATCTTCTTCGGCAGCTCGAACTGAGACGTTGTAATTGGTCTCGAAATAAGCAAAGGTATTCAACTCTCCGTCTTCATTCTCAACTACACTTTTTTGTCGATTTAGCACATGATCGAATCGTCCAAAGAAGCACAAAATTTGCTTCTATTCTTCTAAATTTACCTTTTGTCATCGGAGGTAAATGTGGATGGTCTTCGTTAAATATTCCGCATGTCCTACTGAGAATTTTGTCGCACTTTCCGTGTATAAAAAATAAATTAAAAATTTCTTGATTTGTATAAACATTGTTTTTATTATTGTTATCCATTTTAACTCTTTATTGAAATAGCCAAATTTAAGCCGTTTAACGAATAATTATTAACTCATAAGCATCAAACGACGTAAAGAAGTGTAACACACTCCAACATGTTGTTTAAGCATATTATGAATCTTACAGTGATATACGAAAAATCAAGTGTTCTCTGATTTTTTAAATAAATAAATAGATGGAATAACCACAAAACGGCCGAATAAAAAAGTAAAGGTATTTATAAAGCTTAAAACTAGCTAAATCTAAATATGTAAAAAAATTTCTATTTATACAACTCTGTTATTTGTAATTGTAATATTTTAAAATCAATTGAGGATGGACGATATAAAATAACCTGTCAATAAGTTTAAATAAAGTATATTAAAACACCTCTCTAATTATAGAATTCTTGTAAACACTTTTATCATAAAAAATTAGTGTTTAAAATATGCATGGGATGCAGCAATGTGACTTCTTATTACTAGGTTCAAATCTTTAAATCCAGTTTCATTGATTTTAATTTTAAAAACATGGACTAAATATCTGTAATTGGAAAATAACGTAAGTATAAGAAATCATTATTTTAGAATAAGAAACTTTGTCGTAGATACACACTAGATTACCGCTAATTAGCTTTATTACTCCTGGGTAGAAATTACTGCCCAAACCACTTAAATAATTGTACGAGTTGATTGCAAGATCATCAGTGCAATATTGACTTTGAAAGCGACATGGTTGGAAAACTGTTACCCCCGAATTACATGAGTGGGGCACCGCTGAGTATTCTAAAGGTTATCGGTGAAGACATGCACTACTCTTGGAAGCTGTTAAATGTTGAACGTTTATTTAATGTTATGGCAATATCAACAGTTGCGTGCTTCATCGTTTGCGGGGCATTTAAGGAGAAAAAATCCGAACGGTATATCCAATATATGGAATCTTTTTCGATGGCTATACATGTGAGTCAAATCTATATTTGCAAATTAATATCTATGGAAGGAATTTATTGTTTTTCGAAAGATCCATTATTCTGTAATGTAGAATATCTATTTTATCTTCAGATGGAGTTCAAATATCTATTTTTTATATACAACAAACCGCGGATTAGGAAAATACTGTCTGAATTGACGCAAATACATTGGAATCCAAACGATTTCACTGAAGACTTCCTGGCTTTTGACTTAAAATTTCAAAAGTTAATCAGATTGGCAGAATGGTCGTTCATCATCCATTCGGTCGTTATAGTTCACGCCTGCATGCTGAGACCAGTATTACAAAAAACTCGGTTTATTTTAGAAACTTGGGAACCAGATTCGATTATGTTGGCCACAATAATTTTAGCACTGCAGTATTACGTCGTAATGCTCCTACCATTATTCATAATTATCTGCGATTGCCTATATTTGGCACTGTGTGCTGAAATTGTGATTCAAATACGAAGATTGAGGCACAGAATGCAGAGATTATTTGTATGTGTCGAAAACAGTTTGAGTATCAGAGATGAGCTTTGTCGATTGATAAGATGTCACGAGCATTTACTGAGGTAATTATGAACTGATGGCGGAAACGTTTAATAATTTATACCTAATTTTTCGTTATCGTTTTAGAATATTTCGTCAAATGCAAGAAATATATTCGTTCACATTGTTATTCCATTATTTTATTACGTTGAGCTCAAATTGCGCAGAATTGTACACATTGCTGAGGTAAGTAATTTATCTCAGGCATTATTCGAGTAATATTAGTTCCTATATGTTTATTTGTTCATTATTCATAGATGATGAATATGAGGAAATTATTCATAAATAATTTTTATAAATAATATTGATTAAGGTAATTTTATTAGATATAAAGTTTAACGATAATTTAGAGGTAGAATACCTTATAATTTATTTCGAATTGTAAAGACTATATTTGTAATCGACAGCAAATTGTGAATCAAGCTGAGATTTTCTTTGATTTTCGCTGGAAGAAATAATCGTACTGCTGAAATCATTTCGCATCACATTTCCAAAAATTAAGAAAATCGGACAGATTTTTTTATTCTGAAATTTACCTATTGAAAAAAATAAAAAAAGTTCAAGAAAATCATATCAAACTCTTGCATATATACTTTATAAAATTCTGTATAACATAATAAAATCGTTTTTTATTTTTACGCATGTTCATCAACACTATGCGGAAATGACGTATCCCGTATCAGGTGTGATTCACTCCCATCGGAAATGCACAGTCGGTCAGCTCACACGTATATATGAATGTTATAGCGAGATCGTATTCATGAAGGTGGTTTCTTTGTACGTCTTTTAATGTAAACAGACGGAGTTATGAAATATATTTCACCAGGGTCGTAATAAGGGCATGTATATACAAAATGCGTTCTTTTATTTGACAATACCTGTTTATATTTTCCGTAATCTGTTCATCGATTAAGGAGAGCTAAATTAGCGTCCCCATAAACTCGACGACACTGGATTCCCGACGAAAAGTCGCAGCCATAGTGATAAATACATGCTTTTATTAAACTGTATTTGATATTTTGCGGGATTTTGCGAGAAGATACCCGACTTTTTCTATCCAAAATTAAGATCAATACATAAAATTAGAATTCTTACCTAAGGATTAAACTTACGGGAATTGCATTTTCAGGAAATAAGATTTATTGAATATCATAATGAGTGAGGAAAAGGATTCATTTTAGCAAAAAAACTAATTCGAATACGGTATTATGGTTTAACAAAGGGAATTTTATATTTTGGTTATTTTATTTCTGCAGTCTAAATTAACTAATATTTGGAGTATATATTCACGTAGAATTTAAAAAAGATAAACCATATTAAATGATCAAGCTTGTAATTGAGTTCTGGATATATTATACGAAAATAATTGTTTATAATAGTAGGTAAATGAATCTACACTTACCACTGAGATTTTAAGAGGTATTAAAGGCTGAATTCTCATTAATCTAAATATCTTACCGAACACCTAAATGATTTTTTGTATAACTATGGTTACTTCATTGTTTTTCACTAATACTAAAATCTAGTTAAACTTTTAGGAATTCAAAATTCGATGCAGAACGTCTAATGGGTGTAATAGCAATTGTTTCTCAATTTGCTTTCTATACCTTTCCAGCAGAGGCCATCACAACTGAGGTAAATTTCATTAAATAAGGCATACATAGTATTACGTTGTTATTTTTCAATTTTGGCATCGCCACTTCTTGTAGTTTGAAAATATTTCAACCGCCTTATACATGTCAGACTGGTACAAGAGCAATCTGGATTGTCAAAAGTTGGTATTATTCACCGTAATGAGAGGACAATTGCGCCAATCCTTGCTGGGAGGTGGTATGATTGAAATAAACTTGCGCGCATTTACTTCTGTAAGTGATATTCTTGTTTGTGAGTTCTAATTTTCGTAATTCTTTTCTCTCTTAATTTGTTTCAGGTGCTGAAATTATCTTTTTCTGTATACACTCTTCTAAAAAATATAGTTTATAGTTAAATTGACGATATGGTAATTGTGTAGTTTAATTTTACGTATTTTCTGCTGACATATAGTCGCTTTAAATTACAATAAAAAATTTTAAAATCCAATTTTGTGGTTTTATTATCAACACATCTCTGTTAAAGTATTATCTTTAATTCTATTCGATCTTAAGACTCTGTCCATTCATTATTAAACGTATTTTATTATTTATTGTGTAAATACTTTTTTTCCAAATAAGGAAATACAACTTACAATTAGTAATATTGTTTTGTATTAAAATTATCAGTTGTCTAAGTAATATCATGTTGTAATGAATGTAGAGCTAACAAACTTTACGTATTAATATACTATTTGGATCATGCATCTTCACAAATTTGATTCGTTATTTTGATGAGAAAAAGGCAATTTTGCAAGTTTATGAAGGAAAGTTTGTGTTTCAGCTAAGATAAAATATATATAATATAATAACCTTTAACAAATTATCAATTTTTTCTGACACAATAGTTGTTACATTAAAATTGTTATTTTATGGCCCTTTTGGAACAACAAAATTTATTTAATTTTTGATAATTTTTCAGAGCCCTTATACAGATACGAAATTAATGATTCCGATGATCGAATAACCACAAAACGGCCGAATAAAAAAGTAAAGGTATTTAAAAAGCTTAAAACTAGCTAAATCTAAATATGTAAAAATTTGGGTTAACTCCACTACGCATGGCGCTCTTTCAAAATCACAAAATCTCGCTGCCAGACCCTGTATTTTTGAAAAATCCCTTACAATATATTAAAGGTTTGGTATTAACTACAAATGTCAAAAACTAACAGCTTGTAAAATTTATATATTGTGAATCGGATTTTTCAATCTTGATGTCAATGTGACGCCGACGTTGCTAGTGCATCTGTTCGGCGATTCAAGTATAGATCTGAACTAGTCAATGAGTTGTCAAATCCTTCTATTGGTGACAGAGGATTAACATCATTAAGAGCTAGAGAGTTAATAAAACCGCCAGATAGATTAGTTTATACGTAGAAAATTTTATTTATAGGGGGAAGGTAGTAGATATGAGAATAGTGCGCCTGCCTGTCCAGTGGGGAGAAAATGCATGGGCAGTTCGTACTGGGCAGTTGACGCGAGCACAATACTTATTTGTTCAATTATATTTCATTGCACAATATAACATATCGATAAGAACAGGTAAACGTCTTTTTAATTGATAAAAGTTCATTCTAAAAAAAATATCAAAACATAACAATAGCAATAGCCAAATTTAAGCCGTTTAACGAATAATTATTAACTCATAAGCATCAAACGACGTAAAGAAGTGTAACACACGCCAACATGATGTTTAAGCATATTATGAATCTTAAAGTGATATACGAAAAATCAAGTGTTCTCTGATTTTTTTAATAAATATCTGTTAGAGCAATTCTTTTTTAGAATAGATAGAATAACCACAAAACGGCCGAATAAAAAAGTAAAGGTATTTATAAAGCTTAAAACTAGCTAAATCTAAATATGTAAAAAAATTTCTATTTACACAACTCTGTTATTTGTAATTGTAATATTTTAAAATCGATTGAGGATGGACGATATAAAATAACCTGTCAATAAGTTTAAATAAAATATATAAAAACACCTCTCTAATTATAGAATTCTTGTAAACACTGTTATCATAAAAAATTAGTGTTTAAAATATGCATGGGATGCAGCAATGTGACTTCTTATTACTAGGTTCAAATCTTTAAATCCAGTTTCATTGATTTTAATTTTAAAAACCTGGTCTAAATATCTGTAATTGTAAAATAACGTATAAGAAATCATTATTTTAGAATAAGAAACTTTGTCGTAGATACACACTAGATTACCCCTAATTAGCTTTATTACTCCTGGGTAGAAATTACTGCCCAAACCACTTAAATAATTGTACGAGTTGATTGCAAGATCATCAGTGCAATATTGACTTTGAAAGCGACATGGTTGGAAAACTGTTACCCCCGAATTACATGAGTGGGGCACCGCTGAGTATTCTAAAGGTTATCGGTGAAGACATGCACTACTCTTGGAAGCTGTTAAATGTTGAACGTTTATTTAATGTTATGGCAATATCAACAGTTGCGTGCTTCATCGTTTGCGGGGCATTTAAGGAGAAAAAATCCGAACGGTATATCCAATATATGGAATCTTTTTCGATGGCTATACATGTGAGTCAAATCTATATTTGCAAATTAATATCTATGGAAGGAATTTATTGTTTTTCGAAAGATCCATTATTCTGTAATGTAGAATATCTATTTTATCTTCAGATGGAGTTCAAATATCTATTTTTTATATACAACAAACCGCTGATTAGGAAAATACTGTCTGAATTGGCGCAAATACATTGGAATTCAAACGATTTCACTGAAGACTTCCTGGCTTTTGACTTAAAATTTCAAAAGTTAATCAGATTGGCAGAATGGTCGTTCATCATCCTTTCAGTCGTTATACTTCACGCCTTCATGCTGAGACCAGTATTACAAAAAACTCGGTTTATTTTAGAAACTTGGGAACCAGATTCGATTGTGTTGGCCACAATAATTTTAGCACTGCAGTATTACGTCATAATGCTCCTACCATTATTCATAATTATCTGCGATTGCCTATATTTGGCACTGTGTGCTGAAATTGTGATTCAAATACGAAGATTGAGGCACAGAATGCAGAGATTATTTGTATGTGTCGAAAACAGTTTGAGTATCAGAGATGAGCTTTGTCGATTGATAAGATGTCACGAGCATTTACTGAGGTAATTATGAACTGATGGCCGAAATGTTTAATAATTTATACCTAATTTTTCGTTATCGTTTTAGAATATTTCGTCAAATGCAAGAAATATATTCGTTCACATTGTTATTCCATTATTTTATCACGTTGAGCTCAAATTGCGCAGAATTGTACACATTGCTGAGGTAAGTAATTTATCTCAGGCATTATTCGAATAATATTAGTTCCTGTATGTTTATTTGTTCATTATTCATACATGATGAATATGAGGAAATTATTCATAAATAATTTTTATAAATAATTTTGATGAAGGTAATTTTATTAGATATAAAGTTTAACGATAATTTAGAGGTAGAATACCTTATAATTTATTTCGAATTGTGAAGACTATATTTGTAATTGACAGCAAATTGTGTATCAAGCTGAGATCTTCTTTGATTTTCGCTGGAAGATATAATCGTACTGCTGAGATCATTTCGCATCACATTTCGAAAAATTAAGAAAATCGGACAGATTTCTTTATTCTGAAATTTACCCATGAAAAAAATAAAAAAAGTTAAAGAAAATCATATCAAACTCTGTATATAAATTCTGTATAACATAATAAAATCGTTTTTTATTTTTATGCATGTTCATCAACACTATGCGGAAATGATGTATCCCGTATCAGGTGTGATTCACTCCCATCGGAAATGCACAGTCGGTCAGCTCACACGTATATATGAATGTTATAGCGAGATCGTATTGATGAAGGTGATTTCTTTGTACGTCTTTTAATGTAAACAGACGCAGTTATGAAATATATTTCACCAGGGTCGTAATAAGGGCATGTATATACAAAATGCGTTCTTTTATTTGACAATACCTGTTTATATTTTCCGTACTCTGTTCATCGATTAAGGAGAGCTAAATTAGCGTCCCCATAAACTCGACGACACTGGATTCCCGACGAAAAGTCGCAGCTCTAGTGATAAATACATGCTTTTATTAAACTGTATTGGATATTTTGCGGGATTTTGCGAGAAGATACCCGACTTTTTCTATCCAAAATTAAGATCGATACATACAATTAGAATGCTTACCTAAGGATTAAACTTACGGGAATTGCATTTTCAGGAAATAAGATTTATTGAATATCATAATGAGTGAGGAAAAGGATTCATTTTAGCAAAAAAACTAATTCGAATACGGTATTATGGTTTAACAAAGGAAATTTTATATTTTGGTTATTTTATTTCTGCAGTCTAAATTAACTAATATTTGGAGTATATATTCCCGTGGAATTTAAAAAAGATAAACCATATTAAATGATCAAGCTTGTAATTGAGTTCTGGATATATTATACGAAAATAATTGTTTATAATAGTAGGTAAATGAATCTACACTTACCACTGAGATTTTAAGAGATATTAAAGGCTGAATTCTCATTAATCTAAACATCTTACCGAACATCTAAATGATTTTTTGTATAACTATGTTTACTTCATTGTTTTTCACTAATACTAAAATTTAGTTAAACTTTTAGGAATTCAAAATTCGATGCAGAACGTCTAATGGATGTAATAGCATTTGTTTCTCAATTTGCTTTCTATACCTTTCCAGCAGAGGCCATCACAACTGAGGTAAATTTCATTAAATAAGGCATACATAGTATTACGTTGTTATTTTTCAATTTTGGCATCGCCACTTCTTGTAGTTTGAAAATATTTCAACCGCCTTATACATGTCAGACTGGTACAAGAGCAATCTGGATTGTCAAAAGTTGGTACTATTCACCGTAATGAGAGGACAATTGCGCCAATCCTTGCTGGGAGGTGGTATGATTGAAATAAACTTGCGCGCATTTACTTCTGTAAGTGATATTCTTGTTTGTCAGTTACGAATTTTCGTAATTCTTTTCTCTCTTAATTTGTTTCAGGTGTTGAAATTATCTTTTTCTGTATACACTCTTCTAAAAAATATGGTTTATACTTAAATTGACGATATGGTAATTGTGTAGTTTAATTTTACGTATTTTCTGCTCGCATATAGTCGCTTTAAATTACAATAAAAATTTTTAAAATCCAATTTTGTGGTTTTATTATCAACACATCTCTGTTAAAGTATTATCTTTAATTCTATTCGATCTTAAGACGCTCTGTCCATTCATTATTAAATGTATTTTATTATTTATTGTGTAAGTACTTTTTTTCCAAATAAGGAAATACAACTTACAATTAGTAATATTGTTTTGTATTAAAATTATCAGTTGTCTAAGTAATCTCATGTTGTAATGAATGTAGAGCTAACAAACTTTACGTATTAATGTACGATTTGGATCATGCATCTTCACAAATTTGATTCGTTATTTTGATGAGAAAAAGGCGATTTTGCAAGTTTATGAAGGAAAGTTTGTGTTTCAGCTAAGATAAAATGGTTAACCTTTAACAAATTATAAATTTTTTCTGACACAATAGTTGTTACATTAAAAATTTTATTTTATGGCCCTTTTGGAACAACAAAATTTATTTAATTTTTGTTAATTTTTCTGAGCCGTAAATAAGGCAATTATACAGATACGAAATTAATGATTTCGTGTGCAAAAGAATATAATGTGTATTACTGACTTCCTAGTTCTTTCGCACACGAAATCATTAATTTCATATCTGTATAATTGCCTTATTTACGGCTCAGAAGCGGTTATATGAATATTATTATCAGGATGTAGTCAATTACCCACAATTAGCCTCGTTATTCCAGGACAGAAATCGTCTTCAAATTATTCTGATAATCAGTACTCTTATTGTTAGTGACTAAATATTTTATTAGATCAGTATACGTAGCTTTGCTATGTAGCTGCAAGCCTGCAGGGTTTGTCCTGACAGAAATCGTTATGCATAATACTGCGTCGATGGAAGTAGCCAATTGGATACATTTATTACGTATCCTTGCAAATGTTATATGACGTGGACATCTGTATTCATCAGGGGCGGTGCTTTGGCGCCCCCATGTATTTGTATGTGTGATATTAGGGTGATAGTACACTGCGACCTGAAAGATCTATTGTGTGCCCTATTATCTCTGTATTTTCAGCTGGCCGTCCAGTCTTGGCGCTCCCTGGCAAACGTCTAGCATCTGCAACTTCTTCTTGCTAAAATTATAAAGTTCAGAAATTGAATATATTCTTGTACTTTTACTAAAAGTTAAATAAAAAAATGACATAAGTGTAAATTTTACAAAATGTTCAATAAAATACCAAAAAAAATTTTCCTAGAAATTTTTCAAACAAAAAAAAAAAAACAGAGAAACACCATCCAAAATGTACTTAAACCAAGAAACGCTCAATATTGGTATACCAATACCAATACCAACCCTCAATACCACTGTTGACAGGTTCCCTAGGATACAATTCAATGGTTAACAGTGACATCACTACCATCAAATTTAGTTTTATTATGTAGTTGTATTTTCGTTTCTTTTTTGGGCATTAAAGGAATCTCACCCCATCATAGATCTTAAAATGGGTATGATTGCAAACCCGCACGAAGAAGCTGGAGAGTCCACAAGTGCCAATTTAAAAAGGCTTACTGGATAAACGCCATGCCCAAAACACAATCTAACGACAGTAGTGACGAAAGGAAGCGGAACTGTAATACTATTGTGCCATCGAGGATGACAAACATGAGCTCTAATTTTACCGCCAACTTCTGTCTATTCTAGCTTGGCCAACCGACGCTGCTTTGGCCAAGATATCCACCTTTTCGTTGGAAGAAACTCCCACATGAGCCTTCACCCAAAACAGGTCCACCTCTCTCTGGCTGTGCATTCAGCTCCGCCCAACTTGTTTGAATATTCAATACCAACGGGTATTCTCTTGTTAATCATTTCCGGCTTTTAATAGCTTGAAGCACACTTAAGGAATCGGACATTATAGCAATCTTTGGTGCTTCCACGACCTACCATATTTAAGTGCTTCCCAAATTGCTCTGGCTTCGGCCGAGAAGATATTTAACTATGCATTCAGGAAATAGGATACACGTTCGTCATTACCAGAGTCAAAAAAAGCACAACCACAATCGCTTGATGTTTTGGATGTATATAACAATGAATCCGAAAAGCCTATCGAGAATCTCTGCATGTATGCTCTTGTCTACGCAGCTTTGACCCGAATAATTCGGAATGAACATGAATTCTGGATAGGCTATAGACAGGTCTAAACTAGAAAGGTATCTATAAGCTGCAGTTACCAAGAATGGATTTTTCTTTAACCCGAAAGGGAATGACAGTTCTAACACCGAAAGGCTACGGATGTTATAAAGAATGTTGGTATCCCCTATTGTCTGCAATTTTAATATACACTTGGCTGCAAGGTATTCCCGACGAAGTAATATAGGCGATTCGTGTGCCTCCACATATAAAGCTTCTCGTGGTGTTGATGTCATTGCGTCTACACAGATACACAGAGCCTTATTCTGAATCACCCTTCTGCGATTCAATTGTGTGCTATTGGCTATGCTGTACAGCAGATGTATAGTACATCCATAATCTAGATCGCATGCATGCATGATAAACTGTATTTGCAGTATCTCTGTTGGCCCCCATCTAATTTTGATTTATATTGTCATATAACTAATCACACAGTATATTGCAAACAGAAAACAAATTACCTTTAATAATTAAACACAAACATTTACTTAAGAAACCACAAATATGTGAATTTTTTGTTATATCAGAAGTAAATAAAATTTCAATATTTAACAAACACAATCATGCAGAATTGTGAAGCTTTATTTATTAATGCATGTTGAAGTTACATTTAGTTTTCATTTCGTGCATTTTAACTCATCTTAAATGTTTCAGAAATTAAATAATTAATATCTATCTGTTGCTGACATCTAGCGAGAAAACAGAAAAGTCAAAATTTATGATATTAAATAGAGAACTGCAAATCGAATTGTCAAATTTGTAATTAATGGATTTATTAAGGGTAATTAATGTAAAATTAGTAAAATATGAATAATAACTGAACAAATTGAAACTGTTCAATGGTGTTGTTTTTCAGACTGTTAAAAAAAATAACTGTTAACCTTTAACAAATTTTTGTTGTAAACCTTCAGGAACAACAAAATTATTATTTTTTGTTAATTTTAACAAACTGTGTTAAAACTGTGTTCTGTTTAAGTTGTTGTTAACCAATTTATACAATATGAATGCATACAAGACAAGCACCTATCGTTTGCATTACAAAGTTTACCGAGATAGCCTTGATTACAGTTTAAACCTTAGCCTAAACCTTTTGGTTATTGTTAATCTGAACATACCTTCATTCATTCGCTATTTGGACACTAACCAAGTCAATTATTTAAAACATTATTCCTTTGTTAAAGAGTTAAAGTGTGTATTAAATGCTCTTCCTAACTACATATCATTTTCAATGTGTTAGGAATTTTTTAACCGTAAAATCGTGGGCATAATATTCACTATCCGACTCGTAATATTTTAATATTACTAAACCGTTCACTGAGGAAAAGAAATTAGAATGTACAAGAATAATTATCAGTCCTAATCGGTCGTTTTTCAATATTTCTTCGATAATAGTTAAGATTTCCATTATTGATTTACCGTTAATGAGACTTTACTGCAACGTCTTTCACATGATGTACCCCTCAGCGACATTTACCCCCTATTACCGTCTTGCGCTCCCACTGCCATGCACTATCTATAAAGATCAGTTAACTGCCGGCCCTTAAAGGGATAAGATTGGAAAAATGCTACCTGCAAATTACATGAGTAAAATACCGTTGGATATACTAAAGATGATCGGCGAACACATGTACTATTCTTCAAAATTGTTGAACGTTTATCGCTTCTTTAATATCATCGCTACATCCACTGTAGTAATTTTTATCGCTGCGGGCCCTTTCAAGGAAGGCAAATCTAAACGTTATGCTGAATATATGGAAGCATTTTCGGGTTCTTTGCACGTAAGTTGGATCATGTTTAGGAACTAAGATTACGAGATGCAGTGATTTTTAGACACAAGCAATGTACCTATTCTTCATATACAATAAAACGAGAATAGGAAATCTTCTTAAGGAATTGGCGAAAATATCTTGGGACCCGAAAGACTTCTCTGAAAATTTTCTGGCCTCCGATAAGAAATTCCAAAAGCGCGTCGCATTCGCAACCAGTTTATTTCTTACACAATCAGCTCTGCTTGTTCACGTCTACATGCTGAGGCCTGTACTTCATGGTTCGCTATACATTTTGGAATCTTGGGTTGCAGATTCGTTCGTAGTGTCTACAATAGTATTAGCGTTGCAATATTATATGTTCATGATTCTAACGGCCATCATAATGACTTTCGATTGCTTATATTTGGCGCTGTGTAGTGAAATTGTCATACAAGTACGAAGGATGCGATACAAAATGGAAAGGCTATTTCGAGAGGATGCTGATAGTTCCAAGATCAGAAATGAGTTGTGTTATCTGATACGGTGTCACGATCATTTATTGAGGTAAATATAATGATGGAAGAAATCAAAATTGTGATATTACATGTTAATATGTTTCTTAAATGATATTCATTTCATAACCAAAATTATAATGTAAGATGTTTCGGTTTTAATATAGAATATAAAATATAATCTTTTTCATTTACAGTTTGTATAAAATTTGGCAAAATTTTAATTCGAAAATTTAACATTGTAATAACAAATATATATATTTTTAAATTACAAATTGAAATTCAAAGCAATATAAGGGCAAAAATTACAAATAAACACAATAAATTTTGTTGATACTTGCTTTTCTGGGGCTTCTAATCTTTACTCATATAAAGTATCACAGATAAAGCAACATTTCGGTTCATCTTAAAAACCTTTTTCAAGTTACATTATTGTAAAAATCATATAAATATTGTAAAAAAATGACATGAAATTAATGTAAATAAATTTTTGTTCGAAAAAAATGCGATTTTCTAAGTTAAGTAAATTTTTAATACAAATTTTGTATGTAATTATACAATTAAAATATATTTAGTTTGGTGAAATATGGAATGCCTGTTTTATCATTAAATGAATTTGTTTAGATGTATAGTCTTCATACTCACAAGTACACCAAATTAAACGAAAACAGTGACAATTAATAGAGAACAACACAAAAATAAACAATACTAAATTTTTCAATATCTAGAAAACAGAATAAAAGCACATAAACATGACAAAACCTTTACACCTTTAAAAACACACACCTAATAACACAAACTCATACATTTGATTTTAACAATATTTGTAAATTTTGAATAAAGAACAAAATTAAAAAAAAAAAACGCAACATACTTCAGAAAGTATTTGAAATTTATAAAAATTTGTATTAACGATAGAACTGACACACAATATTCCACTACTTTATAATTTAATTCTATAATAATTAACTATTTTTCATATTTAACCATAAAAATAAAATTGATATACAACTTTCAAAAAAGAAATAAAATAAAAAAATTTGGTGAAATATAATTTTTATTTTTATTCAAAATATAAATGAATTTATTAAAGCTGATATATCTTATACTATAATTATTTGTTCTTATTATTAATAAAAGAATATTAATATAAAACCAATATAAGAATAATTCAAGCATTTTCAAATTATGATAGTTTCAAAGAAGTCACCAACCTTTGCTTGTAAAGCTTGGATGTTTCTTCTAAAATACCATGTTATTGTTCTAGGGCATTTCGTCGAATGCAAGAAATATATTCTTTTCCACTGTTATTCCATTATTTTCTAACATTGGATTCAAATTGCGCGGAATTGTACACATTACTGAGGTACATAAGTGGGCTAAACATATTACATACATTGTCAGGTTTGATGATATGAAAGTAAAAAATATATATTAAAGATTTTTTGTTATAAATTAACGCACAAGTCAGATTTAAATGAATTTTTTTGGGCTCATTTTTCTGGGAGTGAACTGCCCTAAACGAAACACTATTCTTCAATATCGCAAAAACACAAAAACAAAAAAAAATAAGATAAATATTAAGCTGTTTTAGTAATACTGACAGAGTAATAATTATTGTTTACTAAAAACAAACCTTCATCTCCTAAATTTATTTCGAATTTGAAAATTTTGAAGTTATGTACAATTCATTTATTCGCTGTTTTGTTTTTTTTTTTAATAATATAACAAATTTTAAAAATAGAAAGATTATTAAATAATAATACGAGAAATCTCCAACTGTTAAGAGAATCGAGAAATGAATTTTTAAAATTACCCTTAAATATTGTTTCACTACCGCTAATATTGCAGCCACTACCGCTTATTTATTATGCATCAGTAAGAGAATGCAGGAAGAAAATAGCTTGCTTTAATGACTAAATGTATACAGTGTGGCAACCGTTCATAGCACGATGCATGTATTAGTAACTACTGGTCGACTGTAAATGGGCGTGCCACCTTGAATTGCCACGCCTACTTAGGGGCACGCGTATTATAAGTTACACGTATAAATGTATTGGGGCATATGGCAAATCAAAGTCTTTTAGAGTTCTATGTTATAGCATAAGTGATTAATAACATTACATGTGGTAGAAAATACTAGATATTCCTGAAAAATAAAAAGCACTGTTAGAGGTAGTGTGTTCCCGATATAAGTAAATATTTTTAGTTGTTGTATCATGAAACAATTATATAAATAAGATTCGCCATCTGGCGTACCTCGTGACATTTCACGTTTCATCCAGTTTTTTACTTGTTGCTGAAATTTTTATTTCTTGTCACTAAAAGTGCATAAAAATATCTCATCGCGGATTCGCGCCGTAACAATGCAGACGTAAACGAATTTGAAACCGACGATTTTTTTATTTTAAACTATTAATCGAGAAGATTGGCTAAAACTAAAGAATCACCATCCGTGCCCCACAAAACTAAAAAACACTTAGTGAAGCTTTGTAAACAAAACTTAATTGAACAGATTCACCATTCTTACTATGAAAATTTATTGTCATGGAAAATTAATAATGAGTAGCAATTGTACATAATAAGTTTCACGAATATCGAGCTCATGTTGATAATACATTTATGTTTCCGTTCCTTATTGACCTTCTTTTGATAATATTTTTCGTTTTTTTTTTTTTTGGCTTTGGGTATGTAGGTCGGAAGAAAATACCTTACATATTTCTTTTTTTGATTATATTTTCTAATTGCGACGTTTCGTTACGGGTTTGAAACATTTTTAAACTTTTTCTAAAATTAATCAAACAACAGATCTTCAAAAATATAATAAGAATAACGATCCTTTTAGGAGTTCAACATTCGAGATTGAACGTGTCAGCAGTATATTAGTCCTCGTTTCCGAGTTTGCCTTCTACACCTTTCCAGCAGAAGCTATAACAGCTGAGGTAAGTTCCCCAAAACAATACTATAATGATAATTTTCTATTCCGACTTTATGTTTGCTGTTGCAGTTTGAAAACGTTTCAACTTCTCTGTACATGTCTGAATGGTATGAAAGCAGTGTAGACTGTCAAAAGCTACTCCTGTTCACCATAATGAGAGCACAATTGCGTGAATGCTTGCATGCAGGCGGCATTTTGGAAATAAATTTGAGTGCGTTTATATCTGTAAGGAAAAAAATAGATTATTAGGTATTATATTACTACTCATATTAATTTTTTTTTCTAAATTTGTTTCAGGTACTCAAATTGTCGTTTTCTATGTATACTCTTTTAAGCAATACTGTTTATAGTTAAGTCAATTTCTGTTTGAATTTTGTAGTTATATTATTTATCTAGTCTTGTAAAACAAAAGATTTTAAACACTGAAGAAAATGAGACTTCACTATATCCTGTCCAATAAAAACCCACAACAAAAAGTGAGTGTAGTACCTACATAGATAGACACATTTATGTTTTAGAAAACGGATATTTATATAATAATAACATTAATAGGTCTTTATTTTCCGAAATATACAGATTCTAAATTCAGAAACCATACTGTAAATTTTGCAAGCTACAAAAGAAAAACTTCTTTCAAATAGAGCCGTGTGATGTTGAGGCGGTGTTAGTAGATCCTTAAAACGTATTGCTGTGGTCTGGCACCCCGGGTTTTTGTAAATTCAGTTTTTTTTTTTGTTCATTCCGTTAAGCGTTTGTCAATGTTGCGAGAAATTTCAAATTGTTTTATTTTCAAATAAGATTTAGTTAATGTTTTGGATTGTTTAGTTTGTTTATTTTATTGTTCAGTTGTTTATATTAATTTCAGTCCGGTGTACATTTTGCGTTCTCTGGTATTGTATATATATTGTTTTGTTTTGTCCGTTTGCGGACAGATCTGTGTGCGTTGCATCGCACGCATCTGAGATTTTTATACTTATACGATTGTTTAACCTTGTGAGTTCAGTTCATTGATCGATACGAAAGTAAGTAGATATATAAAATTGTATTTCATTGCTGACATTTTGTGATTATTGATTTCAAGTTTTGAATTCACGTTTCTGATTTTATTTCGTTCATCACGGAACTCATTTAATAATAATTGATATTGTATGTTTGTGTACACAATTTAGATATAAGATCTGTTATTATTTTTACGTGCAGGAAGATATTTTAAGTTTAAAGAGTTAATTTTTTTGTTCGTTGTTAATTTTTCTGATTTGTAATTATTTATTAATCACCTCGGGTTGGGTGAATAAAAGCATTGTGCTTGCTTTTATTTTTCATTTATATAAATTACTTGAATTTTTCACGTTTAATTTAGTTGTTTTAATATTGAGACCACGTGGATTGAATTGAAAAAAAAAATTATTATTCTCCTGAACTTTTTGTTTTCTGTTGCTTTGTAAAAGAATTTTGAATTGTCCTTTTGTAATTTAAAGTCAAATGCAGTTTTGATTTAGATCAGGATCTTTTTGTCCAAGATTTTTTTTTCTGCAAAGTTTGTAATTAATTTTTTTTCTTTTTTTTTAAAAAAAATAATAAAATTATTGAATTTTTATGTCATTCAAAAATACTGTTCTTTTATTTTTAATTAAACCTTTTAAAATTTTTTTTTGAGTATAAAAGAAAGTCAGATTTCTTTCACCCACATTTTACTTTTCATGATAGTAACCCTGAGTTTAATTGCTCTTTTGCGCCTTATAAAAAATAGTTATCATTCGAGCTAGTTAATTTAACTTTTCATTTTTAATTTCATTTGGCATTATTGTTGGTGCATTCAGTACACAGCAGTGTGTTTAAGTGATAGACATCAGATCTAAAGGAATTTTTTTGATAAAGATATGTTAGAAATTTATTCAAATAATTTCCTATTTGATACATAAGAGATGCTGTACAAAGTTTATATCGATTGTCCACATGTATGTACAATTATATGTATTATTGTATGTACAATTAAAAATTATTTTGAATTATACAGGCTGTTCGAGAAAAAACATCCGTAACAAAGTTACCTTTTTTTTTAAATAGAACACCCTATATCTGATGATACTATCCAACGTAGAATTTATTCACTTTCAAAATATATTAGGGTTCCCTATACCTAACATGAATAGTTTTCTCGTGGTTAGCATTTCATTCGTCCGAGGACTACATTTAATACAATTTATTTAAATTCAGTTAGCTTAGATGTACAAACAATTTATCATTAGTTGATAGCATCCGGGTTGAAATTTATAGTTAAAATATTTCCAAAAAATTAAAATTTATTCTACTCAAGAGAGAAAGAATCAACATGATTTTAACAATTGGTGAATGCGAAGGAAACTGTTTTCTTGTATCAAGACTGTACACACAAAAGTATCCGGATAGATCACATCCAAGAAACACTGCGTTTGAAAGCGTACTTCAAATGTTTCGGAAAACTGGAAGTGTATAATATGAGAAAGGCGACTGACGGAAGCCCATTGTAGGATATGAAGAAAATGTGTTTCTTGTAGTCGGATCTATTATAGAAAATCCTGGAAACAGAATTAAGCAAATAAATTTCACCCGCACCATATACAAATGCATCAACATATTAGTGAGAGAGGCTTCCAGCATCGCCTTGACTTTTGCGTATGGGTTTTGAATAAATGCGGAGAATATGAAATGTTTTTAATTATGTTTTATTTTCGGGTGAATATTCGTTTCACAGAATTGGTTTTGTTAACAGACACAACTTTCATTGTGATGAAAATCCCCCTTTCTTCCGGATTCTAAACCATCGATAGGTAAAATTATTTTGATATTTGTATAACAAAAATTACTAATGCAAATTACAACCATGGGAAAGAAATATAAAAAAAGAATTGCTCGAAATATTGTTAAATACAACAAAAAGTACGTATTAAAAATAAATAACAAACAATAATTACTTTTTTTGACCTATAAATCCTACTTATATTCGTTCAATTAAAGTCTAATTATTCTAAGGCCAGAAAAATTTTCAAGATTTTATCTACCACTATTTTATCAACCTATACTTTATCGACAATTTCCTATTATATATACATCATATTTATTACTTCAATTAACCTAAATTATCCCATATCAATTTACCTAATCTCATACAAAAACTTTCTTCCCAATAAGACAGTACAATATAGGTGCGTACAAATCACTAACAATAAGTGCAATTGCTCGCTAATTCATTCTGTATCAGTAGCTTAAAGAAACAAGTTAAAGATGTTACTTCCCCAGAACTACATGAGTAAAATACCATTGAGTGTCTTAAGAATAGTCAGCGAAAGAATGTATGAATCTACGTGGTTGATGATAATATTTC
Organism: Cetonia aurata; assembly: GCA_949128085.1. Classification (NCBI taxonomy): domain Eukaryota; kingdom Metazoa; phylum Arthropoda; class Insecta; order Coleoptera; family Scarabaeidae; genus Cetonia; species Cetonia aurata. The sequence continues at coordinate 30,214,041 of OX421885.1, forward strand.
GTGCGTTGAATCTGATAGCAATAATTACAGTTGCATCTTTTATAATTGCAACACCGTTTAATCCGGAGGGAAATGAGCGTTATGCAGAATATATTGAGTCTATAGCATGTGCTGTTCACGTATGTAACAAGTGTTTTGTTAAAGTTTTGTTAAAAATTTATATCAGGAAAATAAATTCATAAATCGAAAAGCAGATATAAAATAGAATAAATATTATTAAAACTAAATACTGCTTTTTATGTATAGGAAATTTTGTAAATGGCATTTTGTTCTTCATTGTAATATATTTCACTTTATAGAAATATAATCTGCTTTAAATTTTATATGCTTCTTGCATTATTTAAATCATATACAAAACAGAAAACTTTCACAAATATTAATGACTTTAAAAAGAAATTATTTCATGCATTAATTTTTGAATCAAAGTAATTTTTTTATTTTAAGACGCACCAATGTCTTAAGCTATACATTACAACTCCATAATTTTTTATTTATAGACACAAGCTAAATATCTATTCCTCATTATTAACAAATCCAAGATAGAAGACGTACTCATTCAACTAACGAAAATATCATGGAATCCTAAAGATTTTACAAAAAGTTTCCTGGAATCAGACGGGCGATTTCAAGAAATCATCAAAAAAGTCAACACCTGTTTTCTAGGGTATTCAGTCATAATGGTTTGCACCTTCATGCTGAGACCGGGATTTCATAAATCGGTGTTCCTCTTAGAAACTTGGGAATCGAATTCTTTGGCTGTAAATGTTCTAATATTAGCTCTGCAGTACTATTTACTTTTATTGATACCACCAGTCATTATAGCTTACGATTGCTTATATCTGGCTTTGTGTGCCGGTATCGTGATTCAGGTGAAGCGATTGAAGCACAAGATGGCCAACATCGTCAGTGATGGTTTGGATTCGAAGAAAGATTTGTGCTCTCTGGTAGAATATCATGAACACTTGTTGAGGTAAGTGAGAATTTACTATTATTTAAAAAAAAATAATGTAATAGTCAACCGTGATTTCTTTGAAGGAAATATTGTTAAGTTAACAGCAGTTTTGGCTCTCGATATCAACGTTCTGATAACGACTTTTGGAATATTTTCAGATATTTGGAATTTTGAAACTACTCCAAATCTTTCTGTAGACCTTACCTAGTTTCTCAATTTCTTTAAATTTCTGGTCCTATACTTTTAAAGGATTTACAAAAGGTTTGAATGTAGCAAATAGACTTGCCATCTTATAACAAACGCCACTTACAAAAATAAACCTTATTGATTTTTTCCTAATTAGAAATTCACTAATTGTGGGACGAGTCAAATATATATATCTAAATAAAAAAATTTCAACTGTCCAATATTTTTTTTTATTAAGTCTTTGAAGCAAATAACTGTTCACAATTCAGAATCATTTTGCAGTTACATTGAAGAAGAGTTCTTCAAAATCTTTAACAAAGTATTTGATCACCTAGAGAGATAAGTACAGTTTGTCAAACGACTGTTAAATGTGTTTTCGTACCTATACAAATATGATTTTGTAATTTTGTTGGTAACAATAAAGGAGAAAGGTCAACATACAGAGGGTTCTGTGTGAAAAAATGGGTTTAGCTGCTTACACAGTAAGAAACGTTTCATTGTAAAGTGAAAATTTGTTTGATTTAACAAACTGTACCATAAACAAGGTTTGTTATGTGGAATTTTATTAATATAACTTGTCGATTTATCAAAATTATTCAGAGAATTACAGGATGCCTTTGTTAATGCAATAAATAGCATTGTTAGTTTACATTTTATAATTTGTATACCTACTCTGATTTGAAAACGCGCCTAATGAAACATGTACTTTTTTATGGGCCAACAGTACTTACTTATTTCGGGTCCATTCGTGTCGGAATAACTTGCAAGTTGTATTTGTGAACCCAATTAGCGATTAGTACGTAAATAGCCATACTTTGTGAGGGAAACGGCCAGTTATGTTTTGTATTCCAGCTAAAAAAAAAATTCTTAACCTTTAACAACGTATAAAGTTTTTCGGTAACTATTTTGGGTAACTGTTACATTAAACATGTTTTTCTTTTCTGAGGACCTTCTGGAACAACAAATTTGTTAATTTTTTGTTAATTTTAACATTTTTATTACTATGTAGTTTGGCGAATTTCACATATGCCAAGCAATTTTAATCTATGTAAATTCTATTCTGCCCTCAACGCTTCAATAAAGAATACCTCGTTCCGTTTGATAATTTAAAAGTATCAATTTTAAAGATGAATGTTTAAAGACCCTGTATATAATTTATTAAAAACTGCTACTGTATTGGTAACACATAGACCGTGTGTTTGCATTAACTTTAATAAAATGTCTCAATGTCTAAAATATTTCATTTTATTTCCAATTTCCACATTGTAAGTAAAATAGATTAGTTGACCATTATGGCTAAATTGTAAGTTGCAAGTTTCAAAATGAATCAAAACCAAACGATTTTCATTTTGTTTTGCAGGACATTCCGTCGCTTACAAGATATATACTCTTTCACATTTCTATTCCACTATTTCATAACAATTGGATCAAATTGTGCGGAATTATATATTTTCTTAAGGTAATCTTTATATTCTAGTTATACCAAGTGAACGCACACTGGCTGGTGATGGCTAATAACATTTTTAAATATCGACCGATCTTACTATATAAACATCGGCAGATCGAGTGTGTGCACACTGTATAAGCTTATATTCAATACAAGCCGTCATAATTATCTAATCATCTCCTTTTCTTTTTTAGGAGTTCAAAAATTGAAATAGAACGTTTAGTGAACGCTGTTGCAGTAATTTCCGAATTTGCTTTCTACACCTTTCCAGCGCAAGCACTAACAAATGAGGTACTTTTATTCGAGCGGGACAACCTCCCACTATTCTATAGCATCTCTATATTATTATTGCAGTTTGAAGGTATTCCAACTTCGCTTTACATGTCCAAATGGTATAAGGGTGGCGTCAAGTTCCAGAAATTAGTAGTGCTCACTTTGATGAGGGGTCAAATGAGAGAATATCTAACCGGAGGTGGTATCATACAAATGAATGTCAGCACATTCGTGTCCGTAAGTAAAGATATGTCTTAATTGATTTATTTCAGTCTTAAAATTAGACGACACTGAGTTGTTGAACTGAAACCGTTTGACTTACCTAGTTTTTGTTACAGGTACTTAGGTTATCCTTTTCAATTTATACTTTATTAAGGAATACAGTCTATAAATAACTTTTCTGTTGCCTATTATACAACTACATTTATATTTAAATTATATACAATCGAGTTAATATTTAATAAAACCTAATTCAAACGTCTCACCATGTTTTCTATTTGCTAAAATCGAACAAATTTAGAGGGATACAATCGAAAAATAATGAGAATCATTTAAATTCATATTCCAAGATTTTAAGTTAGGTTTAGAGGTCAATTCCGGAGAGCATTTTACACGAGGAAAAAGATTGCCACAGGAAACCAATTTAAGTTATGGGACGTATTAAACCATTCTTAAACATGATTTGAACATGTTTCTGTATAAAATGCAGATGTATCCAGAGTTATTGCCACCAGATTATCTGAAGAGGATATCGTACTGTACCTGGTTTAATGATCACATGGATAACGACATCCTGAACTTAATATTTTTTACAGGTGAATCTTATTATTTACTTCTCTGGGTACATTAATACGCAGCGAGAACAATCCTAATTTTCATCGCGAGACTTGTTTATATTGTCCTAAGATAAGTGTTTGGGTTTCAATATACCATAACTGCTGAAAGGTATCGCAATCACATACTTCAGCCTTTCATCAATCAATTACACGGTGATGAGCTTCCTAACGGGTAGTTTTGGTTAAGATAATGTTCGAGCAACCATTGATGAACGGTCGTTATCCATATAGGTCTTGTGATTTGAGTCATTTAGACTATTTCTTATTCCCATTGATGAAGAATACTATTTTTAAAACTCCGGCCCACACATTAGAGGAGCTGCAATATTGCATATTGTTGAAAAGTGTCGCTCGGTGCCACCTGATCTTTTAACTCGAGTTTTTCATAATATGGGCCGATGTGTTAACTTGTGTATTCAAGAAGACCTTTTCAACATCTATAATTTCTTATATCTACCTGAATGTTATTGATTTAGTTTTTTTTTTTCTTATTATACAAAAACCCAAGAGGCTGCAGAATTTCTGGGGAATTCAGATGAACGGCTTTCCAACCTTTTCAAGCCATCTATACGAGAACAATAAATCATCAATAATTGAAAAAATGTAACTAACGACAAACTGACGCACGATATTTCACTAGACCTTATAAATTAATCTAATAATAATAACTAAAGAAAATTAAATTACAATAAATATTTTCTTAAAAATCCTTTTACTGAAATCAATAACGTTGTCCAACTGTCCATTGTTTTCTCGATGGAGCAACCAAGCATTGTTGACGGCCATATCTATGCAATGCGCGATCAACGGCATATACCATTTTTTTCCTCTTATGCCAACTCTGTAGAGACTCATATTTTGGTCACTGCGATCTACGCCCCCCATGTTGGCATTGTAGTTCTTTACAAGATGTGGTTGCGGGAATAAACTTAGAACCTATTTATTTATTCAGGAAACTCACCTGCACAAATTTCTTTTCCTTTTGAGAAAATCGTTTCACAGCATGCACTGGGTTGATACCAGATGAATTTGAACATAATGATACAATGTTATTATCATGCCACTTTACAATAATGATATTCTTCTCCCCCATTTTCTTATAATCAAATGCACCTCTCGCTGTTTTTTTCATTTGTTTGGAATCGGTTAGCGGATTGTTTGGTACACGATTATCGCGAAGAGTAGCTGTGGCTTGAAAATGCATGTCAGATAATGCTTCAAGCAATGGGATTGTAGTGAAGAAGTTGTCAAAGAAAATATGACAATTTTCTGTTGGCCACTTTGTTCTTAGACGATCCGCATATTCCAGTACCACTGAAGCAGCTGCACCATATTCGGCAAATTTCTCATTGATCTGTGTAGCAGCACCTTGATAAGGTTCAAACCAATTGATGAACCCTTTGCTAGAGCGCCCACCCATAACTTATATCCGTAACGAATCGGTTTTCCATGAATATATTGTTTACAGCCATGGCGCCCAAAATAGGGTACCATGGCTTCGTCTACGGAGTGAGTTTTTTTCAGAACTATATTTCAGAAATCGGTCGTTCAGATGCCGAAACAATGGTCGTACTTTTGCATATTTATCACTAGCATCTAACTTTGTATTGTCAGAAAAGTGAAAATTAGATAGGATATATTCGAATTTGTTCCGTGAAAGCGATTCAGAAACTAATCTATTATGGCAATCTACTTCTAACTGCCAAACTATTCTTCTTCGTGGCAATGGAACATAACCACTCAATATCAATATTCCAATGAAACTCCTAACTTCACTCAGATCTATAGGAATGCTTCTATTTTTTTGTTCCGCCATATCGATTAGATTATTGTACTATTATTTGGAGAATTTCGTCATAAAAAAACAGGGAAAAATATTCTGGAGGAGAAAGACTGGTCGCCTCATTTTCCTACTCAGAAAGATCAAAATTCCACTCTACATTGTTTTCTAAATCTTCATCAATCCATTCATAGTTCGGCTTCTTCTTTTTACCAGTGCGTTTTGCTGAAGTGGTTCTTTTTCCAGTTGATTTTAGTGAAGACAGAGGGACTTCATCTTCGGAAGAATAATCATCGTCTACAGTTGCAATACGACTGTAATTTATTTCAGCTGCAGCTCTCAACTGAGACCCAGGCAGATTACTGATATGAAAATCATCTTCTTCGCCGGAATCTTCATCAGTGACTGCTCCAGTGGCATTTTCTGGAGGGAGAAGTGTTAAGGAATTAACATTTCGTAATTCTTCCACGTCAGTTTCTTGGAGCATTGCCAGTGCTTCATGCAATGAAAAATTTCTGAAAAAAATTGTCGTAGCTACTTTTCTGCCCAACGTACTACATGTAGGACACCAAAAATTACGACAATATATCTCACGTAACAAACCAAAAAGGGCACAACTGTATTTACAGAATATTAGCCCAAAGCCTTTTTATTCGTTTGTGAAAATATCAATTTTTTTTGTCCCTTAGGAAAGCAAAAATTTTACTTACCTTGCAAATTGTATACCAAATTCTGCCATTTTCCAATTTTGCGAACTTTATAAAATGGACAAAGTAGTCCGAAATCAAATAAATAACTAATAAAGCCACGATGTTACCTTGTCACACACTTAGGAACAACTGAAGCGAAACATTGGCGTCATATTAATTCATGTCTCCACAGGAACGGACAGGATTGAACCGTCCTACATATAGGACAGTGGGCATATCTGGATGGGTTAATAAGAGTACCGCTTGTAAACAGCTTCGTGTGTAGTCTAGCCCTTAGACGATAGTTCTTTAAACTTGTAAAAAGCGTAGTTTGTTTAGTTTAAAGTTTAAGGTCAAATATTTCATTAATTTATGATTCCTATTAACTTGATTAAAAATTTATAAAAGTGAAGGATGTATGTAAATTTTTAATCGAATTAACGGATATGAAAAATTAATAAAATAAATTACGTCAAACTAAACAAAGTTACTTTGTTGTAAAGTTTACGTAGATAAATGAAATCAAATCAATATATAAACCATGACAATTTGGGTTAATACACAAAGCGGAAAGCACGCAAAATAAAATATTAATTGTTAAAAATGGATTTTATCTCAAACCCAGCCTAAATATGTTCGGTTTTATTATATTATATTAAAAGAGCGGTTTAACGCATACATGCAAAAGCAAATGAGTGATCGCAGCAAGTAGCACTGCTAGTTTACATTTTATAGTTTGAATACCTACTCTGATTTGAACATGCGCCTAACGAAATATGTACGTTTTTTTATGGATCAACAGTACTTTTTCGTTTTGTGTCCATACGTATAGGAACTTGCAAGTTGTACTGACGAAAGTACGTTACGAAAAACTTATGTCACGTCTTGCTATCAGCAAACAATGTCAGAAATACAACAATTCCTAAGGAATAATTTCATTTATTTAATCCTAGATGAAAGTACTGATAGGTGTGGCCGTTTTACTGCACATTTATTAATAAAAATTCTTCATGAAAATATTTTAGGGAAATTATATTTAAAAACAACTCCAAAAAACTAATAATGTAACAATTGCCAAATTCCTTCAAGAAGGGTTATCAATTTTTTTTTACCTTTGTACCTTGCGAAAAAATTTTACTAATGTTGTCCGACGCTGCACCATACATGTATATACAATATAAACTCACTTCGTCTTCGCTACCTATTAATTTGGGTGTACCACAGGGATCTGTGGTGGGCCCCTTATTATTTTCTTTGTTTTTAAACGACATTGTTGAATTCCTATGTGACTTTGCCGTCGTTTGTTATGCTGATGATATTACAATAATAATTTCTGAACGTGAAGATAGTATCGAGACTGTTAAAAACATCATGTTAGATAAAATATATACGTGGTTCTGTACCAACAAACTATCCTTAAACTTGAACAAAACGAAGTATATCTTTTTCCACCCGTTACAAAAAAAGGTTGACATGTTTATGAAACTGCATGTTTCCAATAGAGAGATAACGTCAGTTAAGTCTGGAATTCTTTTGGGATTAACGTTTACCCCTTCCTTAAGTTGGAACAACCACTGTCGATCATTAATATCTACTTTAAATAAATCCATTTTCAAACTTAAGATCGCTGAAAAACATCATTGATCCGCATATTCTAAAAAAAAGTATATCAGGCAGAATTTCAGTCCAATTTACTGTATGGCCTTCTTTTGTGTGGCTCTTCTTCCGCAGCAAAACCAAAATATCGTCATGTAGAGAATACTTTATATCATTTAAAATATTAACATTGATTGAATTATATATTTTAGAGTGTAGTTGTTATGTAGACAGCCATAGATATAATCTTATCAACAAAAACAATAACGATCACAATTACAATATTAGAAATTCACAAATTCATGTTAGGAAACATCGCCTACAGTCAACTACGCAAAGTCCGGATATACTGGGCATAAAGATTTATAACATAACCATTTACCTAATTGTTGGAAAACACTTGGCTCCAAAATATTCAAAAAAACTGTAAAATCATGGCTACACCAGCGTTGTTTTTACACAATTAATGATTTTTTTTGCATGTGATACTGAACCGTAGATTTATCTCTTTATGGCTACCTACTTATTTAAATTAGATGTTAGATTGTAAACCAATGTATTTTTTTTCTTTCTTTTGTTCATATTAGCTCATGGGTTCAATTGTATAGTCCAAGACATTAGGAATCGATTCCATTTGGTCAATGATTTAATTAGCAATGTCAAAAGGGTATTTTTAAAAGCACCTTTGCGAATCCAATTTTATAAGGAGCGGACTTTCTGTTGTTCAGTTACCTCCTGAACCGATTATTACAAGATTGGATAAGGCTGCAATTTTTTACTCCGATAATGTTGAAGAAATAAAAAATGTAATTCTTTGAATCACTGGTTGCTGCATTTCTCTAGACAATTGTAAAAAGATAATAACATCAACAGAATTGCAACAAAACCTTATGTATACTAAGTCAAATTATAGCTTTGTTTTAAGTTTAATTCGTAAACTAGAAACGCAAGAGATGTCGCTCTCGGAATCAGTCAAAATAGTACAAGAATTTGATATGCTATGTAATGGTACAATGGGTAATTCTATATACGAAAAATTTTAAAAAGCAATAAAGAAAAATGAGGGGTATTTAAAATTGAATCGTTGAAGCCAAAAAAGAACCAAACAAAAAATTAAAGAAAAGTAAATTTGAAAAAAAGGCATAGTTGTATTTAAAACTACTGTTTTTAAGACAGTCTATATTTTAAATTGTAAATAGTTTGATTGGTATGTCTAGAAAACAGCGGAAAAATATCTCTGCGATCTACTGGCAGAGAATCTCAGTAAAAGATCGCCCAGATTTGTCTTAAGTTAACAAAAATTTGCTATCACATTTACAACACTTTTTAATCGATTAACGAAATTTGTCAATTTTTCAAAAACAACAACAAAAAAGAAGTGTACAAGTTTATGAGGGACACTTTGCCAATTATTTTTGTCGTTGCTGATATGAAAAATTGTTAACTTTTAATAAAGTACCTATAAAGTTTTTTGATAACAACTAAGCATAAGAAAATTTATTATTGTTATGAAACAATCGGTTTATTAGATTTTTCTTTAATAGTCAAAAGATTTCAGATTATTTATTAACAATATACCTGTTTCTGATACTTGTAGTTATTTCTTAAACCAAGTTAATTGAATTAATAAGATCCATCGAAGGGAACCAACAATAATAAAACGAATATAAAACAATCGATAAGGGCATACCGCGCATTATATATAACTAATGTAAGAAACTTTGGTTGATGAGCTGCCGAAACACTCAGTTCTGTTCCGCGGCAGTTAGTCGCCATGAAGCCTTCGGATGAGGTGGATCTTTTTAAAGTCAGCAGGTGCTTATTGCAATTCCTGGGTGAAACATACGATCACACTCCAAAATCTATAATTCTCTTTCGTATATTGAACAGCGTTATATTGTTTTATATGGTTGCATTTATCATCGTCAATTTCTTTTATATCAGTGGAGAAAACAATATTGAAGCAATGCAAAGTTTAATATCAATTATACACGTAAGAGAACATCAGTAAAGACTGAAATATTCGACCATTATGATCTGAGCGATTTCTTTTAGGCTATGTTAAAATATTTCTCGTATATGTACTTCAAATCGGGCATAACAGATCTGTTACAGAATAAATTCGAAAGATTCTGGAATTATCAGCGCATCGACAAACCTATAATAACTAGCATAGTGAAGGTTTACAGAATCACGGAACTCGTGCAAGCTTCAGTACTTGCAGGTGCAAGTCTGGTAGCGTATTTGTATTACTTTAAACCGATATTAACTATGGACAACGTGTTCCCTTTCCAAGCTTGGGTCTCTGGTGTGATGTTCTTGGATGTTACCACAATGGCTTGTCACTATTACTTCTTCTGTATTGTAATTCCTATAGTGATAGGCTACGACACTGTCTATTTGTGCTTGTGCATTCAAACCGTGGCACAAGTGAAGCTGTTGAAGAACAGGATGAGACATTTCCGGGAAGGCATTCAAGAAAATGTTAGTTATTACATTACGTGTCATCAAATGTTGCTAAGGTAAAGTGTATATAAGTTAAGTAATTATTACCTCTTAATAATATTTAACCAAAAGTTTCTTGTGTGATAACTATTTCTTGATTAATTCAACATATATACTCTTATAAAAAAAATGTGTTTTGAATTATGCAAGGTTATTCGCGCTATACGGCACGGAATATTGTGGCCAAAATATGTGACATTCAAAAGTTTTACTTTCGGGATATATGGGCGTCTATTATGGAGACTAAAACTAAACGGTGGAAAAAACGATTATTTGGCGAATTCTGTAAAAACGCGAAGACTAAACACTTAAGGTATAAATACCATTCGATAGGTAACGAAACAGTACATTTGCTGGTAAATTAAAAAATATATGTTCTATTTAAATTAATCAAGATATAGCCACTTAGAGTTCTTATTTGAATAGCTTAAATTTTTGTAGACCCTGCATAACAAGGCAACTTCATTATAATTTGGATATAAAATATGGTCTATTGTAATATTTAGCTGTGAATTTTGCTTACATAACTTAAATACTTCTTAAGTATTTGAAACATGAAAATTAGATTAAATTTTCATAAAATTCAAATTATTTAAAGAACCTTAAGATTTAGGTATTATAAACCTTATTAAAACCAAAGAAGAGAATCCAATAATGCAATAATATGCAGGCGGTTTCGTTTGAGAAACACAACTTTGATACTTTTAGGGCTTTTGGAAAACCCTGCACAATACGAAAATAATTTTAAAAAGTATTCATGTGACGTATTTTGGCCACAATATTTCTGTATATCAAACACACTTAACAAATATTTCACTGGATTAGCATATTAATAAGAGTTGTTCCGACAAAATTACATACTTTTAATATGTAGAATAAAGCTATTATTTTTGGAGAATTATATGTAATTAATAAGACAAATAAGAATTAATCTAAAAGCCTCTATGTGTATAAATGTTTGTATGTACAGGGTGGGCCAAATTCGATACTTTTAATAGGAAACTTATATTTCTGAAGGAATTAGACAAAATCTGACCTATGCTTCTGGAGCTCGATTTTAAAAAGAAATCGATTGGTGAAGTCCGTATTTTTATATCTTCCGTAATATAAGAGATACAGAGCGTTTTCGTAAAATATGCAATTTTCAAAAGCCCTTGTAACTTTTTAACTTGTGAAAATGCTTGATTTATATAAGAACTTTATTAGGACACTTTTTGAGGTAGAATTCAATTTGTTTTTTTTAATTCGTTTTTTTTTTGTTGAGATATTATCAAGACTTGTGTTTTTTTATATGGAACACCCTATATATTTTTACACTATTCAAAAGCAGATAAAATTGCCTTTAATATGATATAACACACTTGATATTTTATTTAAAGGATTTTCAAGATATTTGATTTTTTGTTTCCAATTTAACAGTATTTCAAGGTGGCTCTGGCTGTAACTAAGCAATACGCGTATTTGTTTTATATTGTCAAAATATTTTGAAATGTCAGTTTGAATGAATGTTACTGGTGGTTTTATTATTCAAGATTTCAAAAATGTATGAAAACTATCAAAAATACGACATGTTGAAGTGTTTTATAGAAGCAGGTGAAAATGCGGAAGCTGCATGTAATATTTACTATGAACGATATCCTGAAAGACAACAACCATTCAGAGACATGTTCACTAGGTTAAAGAAAAATTTAACAAATTTTGGATCCTTTCAAAAACCGCGGCCTAAAAATTATGTGGCTCAAAATAGAGACAAAGAATTAGAGGAAATTGCCGTTTTGGGGGAAACTGTAAATAACCCAACACAATCCACTCGCGAGATGGCACAAACAACAGGTTTAGCAACGACATCGGCAAGGCGCATTTTAAAAAAGTATAGAATGAAACCCTATCGGACAAGGAAAGTGCATTACCTTTTTGCCGCGGATTTGGAGCGTCGTATGGCATTTTGTCAATGGTTTTTGGGAAAATGTGAAGAAAATCATAATTTTGCTCTAAACTGTGTATGGACGGATGAATGTAATGTAAGCAGTGCGGGAATTTTTAACAGATAAAATTCTTATACTTGGTCGCGTGAAAATCCCCATGTTACGATTGAAATGAGAAACCAAGGACGATATAGTTTCAATGTGTGGGTAGGAATTTTCCGTGCCAGGATAATTGGACCCTACATATAGGTATAACGAAATTCTTAACTCCGAAAGCTATTTCCATATTTTACAACAATTCATTGAACCTCTCATAGATGAAATACCTTTAAACCAATTGGAATTCGTTTACTTCCAGCATGACGGAGCACCCCCTCACAATGCTGCACGGATTAATGAGTTTTTAAACCAACAATTCGGTAACAATTGGATTGGAAATCGGGGACCGATACATTGGCCGGCAAGGTCACCAGATCTAACCCCATTGGATTTTGTCCTTTGGGGAAAAATTAAAAATCTTGCGTTTAAGCATTCTCCCAATTCAAGACAGGAATTAGATGCTGCAGTTTTGCAAGCGTTCGACTCTCTATCTCCGCTTGAGTTGGTGAACTCAGTTCAGAATGTAAGGAAACGGTGTCGATTATGTTTACAACAGAATGGCGGACAATTCGAACACTTACTATAATTCATAATGCTTACTATTTTTTTGTATAGAGGGGTATATTCTGTAAATATTTTGTTCAAATATGTCTATAAGAACTTACAACTATAGTATCAATAATACTATTAATGGTTTCCGTAATTTGTTGGACTTGTTATTTCTAACATTTAATATTAAAATCACTTTTTTTCTGCTTTGTAGAAATCTTTTATTTGCTTATTTACGAGCATCAACGGCCAAACAAAAAATAAAGAAATAAAGAAACAAATACGCGCATTGCTTAGTTACAGCCAGAGCCATCTTGAAATACTGTTAAATTGCAAACAAAAAATCAAATATCTTGAAAATCCTTTAAATAATATATCAAGTATGTTATATCATATTAAAGGCAATTTTATGTGCTTTTGAATAGTGTAAAAATATATAGGGTGTTCCATATAAAAAACACAAGTCTTGATAATATCTCAAAAAAAAACGAATTAAAAAAAACAAATTAGAGCATTGAATTCTACGTCAAAAAGTGCCCTAATAAAGTTCTTATATAAATCAAGCATTTTCACAAATTAAAAAGCTACAAGGGTTTTTAAAAATTGCATATTTTCCGAAAACGCTCTGTATCTCTTATATTACAGAAGATATAAAAATACGGACTTCACCAATCGATTTCTTTTTAAAATCGAGCTCCAGAAGCATAGATCAGATTTTTTCTAATTCCTTTAGAAATATAAGTTTCCTATTAAAAGTGTCGAATTTGGCCCAACCTGTACATTAATTCTTTATACTGAAACTAAAAATTAACAGCAGTGATTTAAGTGGCACCGTTCATAAATGATATTAGAAAGCACTTATATAATTGTGGCTTCAACTTTAAATTTAAAATATCTTGGAATAGCAATACTAATTTTAGTGCATTGTTGCAGTACTTTTACCCGCATGAGAAACTTATACTCGTCAATGCTGCTATTTCACTATTTTGTGACTCTAGTGACCACATGCGTCAGTCTCTATGAGGTCCTCATGAGGTATGTAACCACATATAAAATAAGGAATTTCGCAAAAAAAAATTTTTTTTTTTAAACTTTGACCGACTTCTGAAGCTCTCACAGGTTTATATGAAATTTCTGTGTAATCATATTTCACTCATGTTGTTCAAGTAACAGAATTTTAACAAAGCACACCCCTAATATACTGCATGGATGTAAAAATATAAGAGAAAAAATAATGGGAACGGAGTAAAACCCGAAAAGCAAATGAACTAATTCCGCTACAAATTTTCTTCGATAATTTTAAAAGATTTTAAAGTTTAGTTCAGTTTCTAAATTTACTGATAGATTATTAATAGATTAATTAATAATTCTATACGTTTATCAATAATAAAAACTGTAAATAAAAATTATAGTTATCTACGTTTTGCCATACGTGGAGTATTGCTTCCTATAACGCGTCTATATTTCTTGGTCTAAAGTTTCTAGAATATATTTATTTTACTATGTTTCCCCATATATATTCTCAATGGGATTAAAATCTGGATTTTTTGTGGAAGAAGGAAGCACATTAATATTGTTATCCCCTAACCATTCTCTCACAGTTCTGGAAGTGTGCATCGGGCAATAATTGTCATGTTGGTAAATGAAATTATTTTGCGGAAATCTATTCCTAACAGATGGAAGCATTATGCTTTCGCGGACGATAAACTCGTATTCTGCCATTTTTACAAGATTGAAAAGTGTTTTCTTCGGTAAAAATAATATTATTCTCCCGTTTACAAAATTATTTATAAACCCTGCCCGACTTTGTTTGGTCCTTTCTGTTAGAAACAGTTTTCTGACAGCAGCATAATTGCCTATTTCTTTGTTTTATTCTTCTTTGGGCTGTTCGAATACTTCCTGGAAAGTTGATTCTTTTCTCTCATATGCTGAATCAAAACTTCATCGTGTTCAAGATTTGAGACAATACGACCTCCTGATATTCCTAAACGTTCCACTATGGTATGCGTCTGTAAACATCTTCGTGTTATTCTCAGAATGCATCATGTATGGTTTTCATTGTAGAAAGCTGCTACTTGTCTACTGGGCTTTCAGTTTCAAAGTGTGCTAACATTGTCTTTTTTTGAAAATTAGTAAGAAAATTTTGTTGGTATTTTACGTGCGTGTATTTGACAGCTAATAAATAATGTTGCCTAGTAAAGTCTATGGGGTAATCACATTAACAATAAGCACAAATAGCTGGAAACTACAAGTTAATTGTATCTTAGTTAGATTAGTTAGCTATTAGTTTGGTCGTCCCAAACTAGAAATTATTTCAAAGCACTAAACAAAAAGGTTTATTTGCCAATAAGATAAATTTCCTGGGTTTACAGAAAAAGTAGTACCACCGACATCATAGCCAAAGCTCTAGTAATTTGGGTGATCCTCATTCAATTCGCCTACTACACTTTTCCGGCCGAAATGGTCGCATCTGAGGTAATGCTACGCGTGCAATCTTGGATTTCATTCAACTTTTCATTGTAATTTTCAATAATTGTAGTTATCGGACCTGTCAAATTCTATTTATCTATCGAAATGGTACACTAACAACGTCAACGTGCAAAAGCAATTGTTGTTCATGATGACCAAGTCACAGGACCAATTATATTTTACCGGTGGTGGATTGATTGATATTAACGTGCAGACATTTGGAGCTGTAAGGTTAAATATGAACAATTGCATTGTCTGTAGTTCTAATGCTGTCTTTGTGTGCTGTTATAGGTGTTTCGCACTTCATTTTCTTTCTATACTATATTGAGGAATGTTTTGACTGAATAGTTGGTGATGTAGATCTATAATTGATGCCTTGACTTATGGTATGGATTGTAGTTTTATAGTAGAAAAATAAAACGCATGTTTAAGTATACATTTTCTTTTTATATTTGTCCAATTCCTAATAAACCTTAAACCCTATTTTCGTGCAGTAAGCACCCACGTTACGCCTGCTAAAAACGTCAATACGTGCATAAAAGTACAATGAAAACTTGAAAAGGCATAAAAAGATGTAATAAGGATAAAAAATCCTGTTTAACATAGATCATATATTTTTTATTACTTCTATATAACAAATATTTTCATTCTACCGGGTGATTCAGTAAGGGTGGCGACCGGCTGTATCTCGGAAATCGCTATGCCTAGAGCTTCGGGACAAAAAAATACATAACCAATGTGGCCACCAGAAGTATCTGAAAATTATTTTAATGTTCGAGATTTCACCGCTTAGGGGCGCACCTGCTATGTTCAATCATAAAATGAGTATTATCTCAGAAAATTGCAGGTTGGGCTATAGTTTTGAATGGATCGCTCGAAAGCTGAGTTGCTTCATTATTTTGTTTAACTTTGACTTTTTTTTTGTATCTGCCATAATAAGGAACGGGGAAGCCAATCAATTGTTCATTGCTGTCATAAAGGGATTTGCTTTAGTCGTCCGTACTAACCGTTTTACCATTAAGGGTGACAAAACTCGCTTCCTACCACGGGATTCAACTTTTTGCTCATATCTTAGGGCATTTATTATCATTTTATTGGAAAGCCCAGCAATTCCCTTATTTGGGAATACGATTTACCCTCGGACGCAAATTCTTTTCTTAGTTCACGTTTTTCCGGCGAACAATGGTTTCCGCGACCCATAACTATACAATTTTTATAAAATTATTACACGATTTTATAGAAAGTATGTTAAAAAATTTTTATTACTTTCCGTTTTCACTCTTTTTCACAAAATTTTGCAAAACAAATTTAAAAAAGCCTACTGGTGCTATTTTATTAACTGCACGAAATGATAAGTGTTTACAAAAGATCTTTTATAACTGATTGACAGTTACGAAATTTGACAACAAATGCACACACTCTGAGATAGCATAAAAAATGTAACTGTTTTTTACACTCCAAAAAATAATATAATAAATAGGTGAAAGTTTTACATCTTTCGAATCAGAATATTGCAACTGGTGCTATTATATTGACCGGCACTGTATTACTTTTCTGATACCACACGTTATTAGAAATTGGTTTTGTTAAAACTAATTTTTCAAAAAATAACTGGTTTTATCAATACAAAAACAAATAATTTTTTCAAATATATTTTAATAATTTTTATCTATAATATATCATATAAGGTTTATTAAAAAAAAAAAAAAAAAAAAAAACAAGAAATCAATAGGATATTAATATATTAATTTATTTAATTGCACTGCCGTTCAGCTGCTGAGAGCACGGCTTATGCATATGAATTTTTAATTCAATTAACGGAAATGAAAAATTAATGAAATGTATGACCTCAAACTAAACAAAGTTGCAAACTTACAATAAATTATTTTAAGCTTACGTAGATAAATGAATCAAATCAATACAAACCACGTCGCCTAATCCCAGGGCTTCCATCAGGACAAGACAAGAGTACAAGTAACAATATTACTACTCATATCAAAGATAATAAAGTACAACATATACTTTTCATAGTTTAATGATACTTTTCCACGTAAGATTGAAAAATGGGGATAATATTCACACAAATAATGGATGTAGCATTACATTTTGGACGCTCTTCTGATGGTAAATAAACTCCTTGACATACATATATCCATAGAAGAAAAGTCAAGTAAGATCTGGGTAGCTTGCCGGCTATCGAACTGGGCCATCTTTCAAGATGAATAATTTCACCTGCAAAAGCCCTTCTAAATGAATTATCGGAAGTTATTGAATCCTTGGAAGTAGTTAAAAAGATACGAAAAGTTATATTAACGGTATGTCAAATTCATGTACCACACTGTGTGAATTTATTTTGGATAACTTTCGATTATCCTAATGTTTGCTTTCGTCCCTTTTTTTTTATCTTGTCAACAGACATCCAAAATTTACAGATGTGAAATTTTAGGTTTCGCAACAATAACCGTTGAAAACAGGTAATGAACTATTATGGTCAAGTCTTTCGAGAATTTCGGAAGAAGCTGACAGTGAAACGTCAAGCCAAAAAACAGTAATGTGACAACACCCCAAAAACATATTTTCTTATATTTTAGCGTACAGCGTATTGGAACCACAGACCTGATAGACTGCCAATGAACCGTACGCGCATCGCTACGGCGCACCATCAAAGAGTGAACTACATCTTGGAACACAGGCGTCATTAATTGCGTCACGATTCAGGTAGCGTCATCCTTACGTTAGTTTTCTATAGGAAGCAATAAGAAGTCTTTGTGTTAAGTCACGTTAAGTTTTTTGCAAGTTGACAAGTATTACTGATGTTACCTAACCTTGCAGTTTGACTGTTTTATTTACTTTCTTTGTGTTACTATTTCCCTGACTATTTCTTAATATTATAAATTATTCACCCGATATTATTGTTTTACGTGTAAGTATGCATTAATAATTGGGTTTATATGACAATTAATCCAGGTAGTTGTTCCTAAAGAAAAGTGATGCCATCCTGTTGTGTAAAATCCTGCAAAAGCCACAGTTACAAAGATGACGGAGAATTAACATTTCATATGTAAGTTGCCTAATAATACCATAGCTTAAAAATATTCTGAAACTATGATAATACTTAGTGGTTCTATGTGAAATAATTTTTTGTAGAATGCCCAAAAATTATTATGATGCATGGATGACTGCTATACTCCCTCCAAAAGTAAGCGTTCATATGTTTGTTCACTACATTTCGTCGAAAAGAATTTTTGATAGAACGGGACAGACTGTGCGAATTAAAGCGGCAGTTATTCCAACATTGAATTTGGAAAAAGAAAATCTAGAAAAGTATATTTTTCTTTAGAATCACTTGATATTTTAGATTAGGTAAATTAATCTACCCATAAAAGAAGGTCCAATATATTTGCCAGCTCACTGAAAAACAAATCAGGAAGGTAATGGTCGTGACAGGAATCAAGATTCCACAAGAAGAAAACGTCCTAACGACTATGTCGTTGTTCACCAAAACATTTTTTCTAGTTTATCATTTGTTAGATATGTCACCTCTGGAAGAAACTCATGTTTCAATTTTAAGTAAACCCATAATTTCGTCTTATAGCAAAATTACATTTCATAATTTAGCGAAGAAGTTTACAGAAAAAAAAGGAAGATCAATAAGGAAGGAATTAAGTAAACTAATATTATTTAATCATCAATAAATTATACAACAACTACTGCAGTATATTATTCACTCCTAAAGACAACATACAATGTTGGATTGTTATGACAAGTCGTGAAGGTCTCATGAAACTTGTATTAGATTTTTCCTACGTATTTTTATATGGCGTACCACTTCAGAAAATATTGCCTTTATGACATACAAAATACAAATTTTATTTATAAGAATGTTATTATATGTAGTATAATATAATAATGATTTACCACAGTATAATTATTGTAATTTTTATAGTGTACCTTCTGCATAAGTCCTGAAGTAACTGCATACATAATTCACTTAATTTAAAAAGTTAAACTGATTCAAATAATGATACCATTGCAAGTTAATCAATAAGCTATACACCGTAGGGGCATTGTATAAAAAGGACTTATTGATAGAGTGTGTAATCGTATTGTAAGTACACAAGTTAGTCGATATGAAGCTCTCAACTGAGGTAGACCTTTTCAAAATCAGCAGAACTTTGCTACAATTTCTAGGCGAAACACACAATCGCACTCTAAGACGTATAATTATTTTCCGTATATTTAATATTACATTACTACTATATGCAGGCGTCTTTATTGTTGCAAATTTCTTTCACGTTACTGGAGGAAGCTATGTAGAAGCGGTGCATGGATTAACGCTGGTTACGCATGTAAGAAAACAGCGAATATTTATTGAATTATTTAACGATTTCTGACGTGAATAAATTTCTTTTATAGATTTTGTTAAAATATTGCTCGTACATCTACTTCAAACCGGATATAGAAGAACTTCTACAGAACAAATTTGAAACATTCTGGATCTATAACCCCGTCGACAATCGTGTTCTAACTAATATAATAAAGATTTACAGGGTTACAGTATTCATACAAACTGCAATTATTGGAGCCATATTTACACTGCTGTATTTGTATCTCTTGAAACCGGTAATAACTAAGAATAATCCATTTCCTTTGGAAGCTAGGGCTACTGGTGTTATGACTATAGATATTGCGGGACTCGCTTGCCAATTTTGTTTCCTCTGCATTGCCATTCCTATAGGGTTCAGTTATGATACCATATATCTAAGCTTGTGTATTCAAACTGTGGCACAATTGAAGCTATTGAAGAACAGATTGATACATTTCCAAGAAATTCTTGGTTTTAGTGCAAGTTACTATGTCAAGTGTCATGAGCTTCTGCTAAGGTGAGTTATAATAATTTTTTTTACTTGTGATACTCTTAGATAAAGCAATAAAATTCCTTTCACTGAACATACGAAATTTAGAAAAAATTAAAAGTAAGAGTCTGCGATTTCTTAAACTAATCTTAACTCGAATTGCAGTATATTTACTCGATTGAGAAGATTGTATTCGTCTATGCTACTGTTCCACTACTTTGTGACGCTAATAACTCAATGCACCAGCATCTACGCAGTTCTAGTGGAGTAAGTAATCACATACAACTTTCAAAGCAATAAATCTTTGCACAATTTAAGAAGCTAAAGTAGACCGCTTCTAGTTCTTTAGACATTATGCACTTATTAAGGAACAGCCTGTATCACACTTCACGCCAAAGAGAAGCGATTATTACGAAATCATCACAACACTTTTAAAGATAAAGTATGCTTTTTTGCATTTACGGTACCAATAACGGCAAAAACTTGAATTTTGATTGAATAAATTAAAATACTTTAAACGGTTCAAGATAAAAAAAAAGGTTTCAATGGCGGACTCGCACTGTTTAGCCAGGCCTATCGACTAGTATAGCTATTTATATACAGGGTGTTACAATAAACACGCAACGACATACCAAGAGTTCACTTGTAACTTGTCGATTGCCGTAAAATGAGCAAAATCACGATGAAAATACGATTTCTATGAGTTAAAAAAGTTGAAAAATCGCATGCTGTACTGCCGGGCGAGTGTATCACATATACGATTCGATATACCATCTCCACTCCGCAATATGTCTATGTATAATTCAGTCTTGGCCACACTGTGCGCCGGAGCGCTTTTAATTGCGGACGGAAACGTTGAATAGTTAACTTTGACATTAATTTAAAGCGAGCAAAATCAGCGATTCAAAATACAGGTTATGAGAGGCAGTCTGTGTCGTGCCAGCGCCGAAACCACAGCTAGAAAGCATTTTTCGTCGTGCCAAATACTTTGCCGGCGCCGAAATTATAGTTAGGGAGCTGTTTGCGTCGTGCCAGAAACTTTGCCGGCGCCGAAAGCGCAGAGCAGAAGTGTTGCTTATATATACTGCAGCGGTACCTACGCGATCACGATAGAGGAAGCCAGGCGTACACGAATGGACATACCGTATGCGAAGACGATACATTATGCCATAAAATAATGAACCAATCAAAAACTTAATTAAAAAAATGCAATGCGGTAACAACGTTATCGAACTATGGGAAAACCGATTTAATAATAGAAACTTTATACTAACTAGATTTTTCCACAGAAACAGAACGTTACAAACTCAACAGCTTTTCTTCTGTAATCTGAAGTAATATTATCATCTGTCGAAGTACATATCTCCTCGTGAAGAGTACTTCAGCATCTTTTAAATCGTAAAACGAGGACGGTTCATCTTCTGCTGCGATTCCATTAACGCGAGGATGATCCAGTCTTCAAATATAATTCAAATAATCTTTCTGTAGTTTTTACTGCGAAAGTTGTTTCGCGAACACTTGTATGAATCAGACCTCTTATCTTATCATACAATTCTAATTCACAGGAACTATTTTGCGTTATTTTATTTTCATTATAACTGTATACAAGCATTAACAGATGAATAATGTTTGCTGGATCGATGTGAACCATGTTTGCCACCGATACTGCAAAACGCGATGAACTAAATTTACATAAAAATTGACTTCTAATAATTTCAACATACAACACAACCATATAATAATATACAAAATATCTCATTACACTAAGGAAGTGTTTACGAATAACTAGATATGAACTCATTCATTATCAGTAGACTGATATTATTAACAAATTATAATTATTCTTTTCAGTGAAAACGTTCGCTTATGTATCTACATCAAAATGATCGCATAACGCACATATTGTCACTGTAAAGTTTTTCTCATGTTTGTAATGGGTTCTGAGTATTAACAAACTTTCTTCCAACGTGTAACCCGTCATTTTCGTAAATGTCAATGTACCAACTACATAAATAGTTGCCATGGCTGACTCAACAATTCAAAGTTCAAGTTTTTACTGAGACAACACTAACAATAAGTAAAGTTCTTCAAGGGCAAAATAAATGCATAATATGTGTGTTTTTGCGTTTACAGAAGAAACAATATAAGTGAGACAATAGTCAACATCATAACGATTTGCGCGATTTCTCTTCAATTCGCCTACTATTCTTTTCCAGCTGAAATGATTGCATTTGAGGTAACCACTTAGTTCGATTTAAATTAGATTTTAAGCTATATATATATATTCAGCTCTGCAGGCCTCTTGTGCCCATGGCTTTGTCACAAATTCTTCTCCATTCTGGTTTATTCCATATCAGTTTCTTCCAACCCACTTCTATCAGATCCCTTTCCACCGCTTCGAGCCATTTCGTTCTTGGTCTTCCTCTCGATTCTCTTCCCGATATGCCTCCCTCCAGAATCTGTTTTATTGGCCTCGAGTCTGGTAACCTCTCAACATGTCCCAGCCATCTCATTCTTTGCGCCCTTATCACCTTAACAAACGCGGGTTGTCCATATATTTGTATGAGTTCTTCATTAGTTCTACGTCTCCACTGGTCATTCTCTCTCACCCCTCCATATATTTTTCTCAACACCCTTCTTTCCTATACTGCCACTGCTTCCGCCTCTTTTTGGTTAATCTTCCATAGCTCACTGCCATACATCACAACCGGCCGGACGATTGTTTTATAAATGTTTAATTTCGGTTTCCTCGTTACCCACTTTGATCTAAACATTCTTCCGACCCCTGCCAAACATCTCATTCCTTTTGATATCCTTTCTTGTATTTCCGTTCTTTCCTCTCCTTTATTGGATGTAGTTACTCCCAGATAGTTAACTTGCCTAACTTCTTCGCATTTGTATTGTTTTCCGTCCTCTGCTATAAATTCTAGCGATGCATTTTGTGGATTTTGGGTTTCTCCCAACCTCATATATTTCGCCTTCTTCTCATTTATCTTCAATCCCTGCTCTTTGCTCTATTATTTTTATTACATCCCTTAATTTTCCCTTGTTTCTGGTTAAAATTACCAAATCATCTGCATATGCCATAATTTGTTCCTGTTGGTTGAATATAGTTCGACCTGTTCCCACTCCACTGTCTCTAATAACTTTATCCAGTGTTTCGTTGAAGAGCAATGTTGACAACGAGTCTCCATGTCTTAGTCCTCTTTTAACCCTCCAACTCTCTGATATATGCCCGTTCACCTGCACCTTGTAATCTGTGTTCCTTAGCGTCATTTCCACCAGCCTTACTAGTTTTTCCTGAATACCTAGCTCCTTCAATGCTTCATATACTTTTGGTCTTTTTATTTTATCATATGCTTGCTGAAAGTCTATGAAGAGCATATGCAATGGTAACTTTTGATCTATACTGTTGTCCATGATTTGTTTCAATATAAAAATTTGGTCAGTCACTGATCTGCCTTTCCGAAATCCACATTGGCATTCTCCTAACTTTGCTTCTATTATGTTGTTAAGCCTATTTTTTATAGCTGCTGCCAGTATCTTATAAGCAATATCTAAGAGTGCTATTCTCCTTTTTTAAATATTGGGCAAATCAACGCTTCATTCCATCTTTTCGGCATGATCTCTTTTATCCATACTTCCACTATTATTTTAAATAATTCCTCTTCTAGTTTATGTCCTCCTTTCTGCAACATCTCCGCTGTTAGTCCATTTTCTCCAGGTGTTTTCCCTCTTTTAAATAATTTAATAATTGCTCTCAATTCTTCTTTACTTGGTGGTTCCTCTCCGCTTGTATTTTCTCTTTTCACCGTTTCCGTTAGTTCTTGTTCTTCTTCTTCTTCTTCTTCTTCTTATTCTTCTTCTTCTTCTTCTTCTTCTTCTTCTTCTTCTCTAAACACTTCACCAAAGTACTCTACCCATCTTTGTAGTTCTTCTCGATTACCACCCGTTAACTCTCCCTGTTTGTTTTTGACAAAGATAACCTTCTGCTTGCATCCTTTCTTCTGATCTTTGACCCCTTGGTAAAATTCCCTTGTTTGCTTCCTTGTATAATTGTTTTCTATCTTCTTCAATTGCGTGTCCATGTCCTCTCTCTTTTTTCTTCTGTATATTCTCTTTGCTTCTTTCCTTCTCATTTGATACTGAATTCTATTCTCCTCCGTATTTTCTTATAACATTTTCATTCTCGCCTTCTGTTTTTCTGTTGTTACTTCTTCACATTCTTTATCGTACCATGCTTTCCTTTATTGTGTAGTTTCTTGTATTAATGCTTTTGCTCCTTCTTTCACAATTCTTTCAAATCTACACCACTTCTCCTCTATATTATTGACCCTTTCGCCTACCATTTCGATGTTTCTGTTGATATTTTCTTGAAATTCCTTAACCTTGAAAGTGAAGCTATAGTTTTTGGAAATTTTAGCTATCGGATCTATCGAATGCTATTTATCTCTCAAAATGGTACCTTAATAAAGTTGCGGTGCAAAAAGATTTGCTGTTTATGATGACCAAAGCACAGCATCAATTATATTTTACCGGTGGAGGATTGATAGACATTAACGTGAGGACATTTGGAACAGTAAGGTTATCAAATACTGTGCTCTCTCTAGTTTGAATGTTTTTGTACATTGCAGATGATTCGCACATCATTTTCTTTCTACACCATTTTAAGGAATGTTTTGGATAAGTGATTAGCATATTGAATTCTATATTTTTGTTTGGATTATAAGATAGATTATTGTATGAAACAAGGTGAATAAAATATAAGTTTAAATTGAATTTGCTTGTTATTTTTATCCAATATCTGTACAAAAAAAAAACACTTTTTCTAATTCGAATTATTTGGAATAATTATTTGGAATAAACAACAAAACCGTTATTTTTAAGATATACTTTCTTGTACACCTTAGAATCTAATAATTTATTATTTTACCGTAGAAAAAAAGTATAGCAAATATTATTATTCTACAACGTATTTTAATTTAAAATGAATGAAAATTGCTATAATTTTTTGTAGTGTATCATCTGCATAAACCCCCAAATAACTGCATATATAATTCACTTAATTTAAAAAGTTGAGCTGATTGAAATAATGATACCAATGCAAGTAATCAATAAGTCATACACCGCAATGGCATTGTATAAAAAGTACTTATTGATAGAGTGTTTCAGTATTTAATCGTATTGCAGGTACACAAGTTAGTCGATATGAAGGTCTCAACTGAGATAGACCTTTTCAAAATCAGCAGAACTTTGCTACAATTTATGGGCGAAACACACAATCGCCCTCTAAGACGTATAATTATTTTCCGTATATTTAATATTACGGCACTACTATATGCAGGCGTCTTTATTGTTGCAAATTTCTTTCACGTTACTGGAGGAAGCTATGTTGAAACGATGCATGGATTAATGCTGGTTATGCACGTAAGAGAATAGTAAAACATTTATTGAATTATTTAACGATCCTTACGTGAATAAATTTATTTTATAGATTTTGTTAAAATATTCCCTGTATATCTACTTCAAACCGGATATGGAAGAACTTCTACAGAACAAATTTGAAATATTCTGGATCTATAACCACGTCGACAATCGTGTTCTAACTAACATAATAAAGATTTACAGGGTTACGGAATTCGTGCAAACTGCAGTTATTGGAGCCGGACTTACTGTTTTTTATTTGTATCTCTTTAAACCGGTAATAACTAAGAATAATCCATTTCCGTTCGAAGCTTGGGCTACTGGTGTTATGACTATAGATATTGCGGGACTCGCTTGCCAATATTGTTTCCTCTGCATCGCTGTTCCGATAGTGTTCAGTTATGATGCCATATATTTCTGCCTGTGTATTCGAACTGTGGCACAAGTGAAGCTATTGAAGAACAGGTTGAGACATTTCCAGGAAATTGTTGGTTTTGGTGCAAGTTATTATATCAAGTGTCATCATCTTCTGCTAAGGTTAGTAACTAAAATAATTATTGTATATTTGTGCATCTACAGCCATCTCATAATAAAATAGATTTTGTTACGCTGTAATACTTCTAGATAAAGCAATAAAATGCCTTTCACTAAACACACGCAATTTAGAAGAAATTAAAAGTAAGAGTCTGTGATTTTTTAAACTAATCTTAACTCGAATTGCAGTACATTTACTCAATTGAGGAGATTGTATTCGTCTATGCTACTATTCCACTACTTTGTGACGTTAATAACTCAATGCACCAGCATCTACGCAGTTCTAGTGGAGTAAGTAATCACATACAAGTTTCAAAGCAATAAATCTTTGCACAATTTAAGAAGCTAAAGTAGACTGCTTGTAGTCTTTTTAGGCATTATGCATTTATTAAGAAACAGCACCCAAGAAAAGCGATTAGTACTAAATCGTCACAACACTTTTAAAGATAAAGTATGCTTCTCTTGCATTTAGAGTACAAATAACGGACATTGCAGTAAAATTTGAAGATAGATAGATAGATAGAACGATCGATGTACTTTTGTTCTGTAACTTATTAACTACAGTGTATGTTCACTATTTTTTTGTATATTCTAAATACAAATATCGCGTTTTTCTTTTTCGTTTTGGCCCCACTGTGCGCCGGAGCGCTTTTAATTGCGTACGTGAAGCGTTGAATATTTAACTTTGACATTAATTTAAAGCGAGAAAAAACCGCGATTAAAAATACGCCTGCGTCGAAATCACAGCTACAGAGCGTTTTGCGTCGTGCCAGATACTTTGCCGGCGCCGAAATTATAGTTAGGGAGCGGTTTGCGTCCTGCCAGAAACTTGGCCGGCGGCAAATTATAATTATTCCTTTTAGTGAAAACATCCGATCAAATTTCTTGATTAAATTTTCGATAATAGATCACAATTTATGTCGATTATGTATCTACATCAAAATGATCGCGTAACTCGCATATTGTCACTGTAAAGTTTTCCTGATGTTTGTAATGGGTTTTGAGTATTAACAGACGTTCTTCCAAAGCGTAACGCGTCATTTTCGTAAATGTCAATGTACCAACTACATAAATAGTTGCCAAGTATGGCTGACTCAACAATTGACAGACTAAAATAGCTTCCTATTCAAAGTTCGAGTTTTTACTGAGACAACACTAAGTAAAGTTCTTCAAGGACAAAATATATGCATAATATGTGTGTTTTTGCGTTTACAGAAGAAACAGTTTAGGTGAGATAATAGCCAACATCATAACGATTTGCGCGGTTTTTCTTCAATTCGCCTACTTTTCTTTCCCAGCTGAAATGATTGCATTTGAGGTGACCACTTAGTTCGATTTAAATTAGGTTTTCAGCTATAGTTTTTTGGAAATTCTAGCTATCGGATCTATCGAATGCTATTTATTTCTCAAAATGGTACCTTAAGAAAGTTGCGGTGCAAAAAGATTTGCTGTTTATGATGGCCAAAGCGCAGCATCAGTTATATTTTACCGGTGGAGGATTGATAGACATTAACGTGAGGACATTTGGATCAGTAAGGTTATCAAATACTGTGCTCCCTCTAGTTTTAATGTTTTTATGCATTGCAGATGATTCGCACATCATTTTCTTTCTACACCCTTTTAAGGAATGTTTTGAATAAGTGATTGGTGTATTGAATTCGATATTTCTGTTTGGATTGTGAGATAGATTATTGTATGAAACAAGATGAATAAAATGTAAGTTTAAATTGAATTTGCTTGTTATTTTTATCCAATATCTGTACAAAAAAAAACACTTTCTAATTCGAATTATTTGGAATAAACACCAAAACAGTTATTTTTAAGATATACTTTCTTGTACATCTTAGAATCTAATTTATTATTTTATCGTAGAAAAAAATATAGCAAATATTGCCAATGTATGCTATTCTACAATGTATTTTAAATTAAAATTGATGGCTTTTAAAATGCAAAAATCATATTTATCCACCTCCACTTGCTAATTATTGATTGTTTTTTCGCATTTTTCTTTGTGTATTGCAATGGTCTAAGTCAAGGTTAGAAGACATATTGTAAAAGTCTGTGATTTTTTTAAAGATATTCTTTCTGTTACACAGAAGTTCTGATTCTGGGCTTCAAATATAATAATAATAATTTATTCGCAGTTCATTATACTTTGAGTGTAAACAGTGTCCAGAAACGGGTGAGTAAAGATTACAATACAATACAATAAGTCTTCTTTATTAATTAATAGTCCCAAAACGATACAGGACATTAAATAAATGCTTTCTTGCTAAAAATTTCTTTATTAAAAGATGCTTGACTCTGATTTCCTCGCTGCCTCTTGAGGGGTTGGGCCAACGAAAACTCTAGACAAACATAGAGTACCGATAATAAAATGGTCATATTTAAATGATTAGACATATGATTTAATTTCATCGTAATTATGAGTTTCAACCAGTAAAAAGTGAACTTTTTAACCACGTGGTAATTTTCTTGTTACGTCTGCATGAAGAACTAAAATAATGGAATTTCACACATATTCCCTGCATTCAATGTTTCAACATTAAGCATATTTTTAACCACCTTTATTAAGAAGATTTAACTTTGATTATCACATTTTTTGACCACCTTCGCTAAGAGAATTTACGGATCCCGACATTTTACTTAACATAACGATCTAAGGCTACTGGATTGAAGATTAAATATTGTTAAGAAGGTTTCCTGGTGTCAAGAAGCATTGTACACACAACAATTCACTGTAGCAACTGGGCCTACTCGAACGCCTCCTGGGAGTCGAGGAATTAAACATGAAGTGAACCGCTTTAATCACTGCAATACCAGTAGGTCTCACTACATTTGTTCCTAGTATGAAGATAATCAGACCACAGGCATATAATTTGTCATTTCGAGGACATAATCCGTAAGATGATGTTATGTTATCTTTGGTATGTTATTTAGTTCATACTTACTTTTAAGATCTAATACCTCTTTACCCTAGCAGTTTTCATTATTTTCAAGATTTCATCCATCTGACACAGGGCGTTGGCAGTGTCACTAGGGAGAGAAGATTTGAGTGAGGACCTAGTTATTAAGGAAGTATCATCAGCCAAGAGAGTTATCGTATTTTGGTGAAGTGCAGGTAAGTCATTGATGTATATTAAATATATAAACAGTAAGGGTCCCAATATTGATCACTGTGGCATCCCTCTAGGTGTCGCCGTCCATGCAGATGATACTTCCACACGCCCTTCCCGAACAGTAGTTGCTGTCTCCTCTCCAGGTATGACCTTATAAATGCCTGAGTTTTTCCACGATATCCCATTAGTTCCATTTTCTAAGATAGTATTGCGGTCTACTCTGTCGAATGCTTTGGATAAATTGACAAATATGTCACACACTTCCTCATTATTATTTATACCATCATAGGCTTCCGTAATAATTTTGTGGCGACAGGCATTGTCAACCTAAAAGAAGCACTCTCTGTGAAGTGTCAGATTGACTTTTAATAAGTTACACGTTTGTCAGGAACCTATTTAATTTATGTAATATTATTAAAAATAAGCACAGCAGGAAAATAATATAGAATTTAAATTTTTAGTTAAACAGTTCTACAAATTTCAAAAACTTTATTTCACGGTACTTCTACAAGGTTTACTTGATTATTATCTATCGACACTAATAATAAGTATCACCCAGTATAACAATGTCCTAAAGCAACTGCATTCGATTAAGTTAATTTGAAACAAATAACGTGTATCTAAATCTATTCAAAACGACTAATAATAATCCTAACGTAAGACAATCAATAAGTCATAGCGCCCACATTATACAGCCGGTGCACCACCGGACCATTTAATCTAATTTCACAGAAGTTAGTCGACATGAAGCCTTCTGATGAGATAGACCTCTTTAGAATTAGCAGAACTTTGCTACAATTCCTGGGGGAAACATATGATCACACACCAAAACGTATAATTCTGTTTCGTATATTTAACAGTATTACAATGGTGTATATGGGAATCATTATTTTTGCAAATTTTTTCCATGTAACTGCCGGAAGCCGTGTGGAAACAATGCAAGGTTTAATAACACTTTTACACGTGAGGAATCATATACTAATAACTCACAGTAGTCATTCGAGGACTCTTTTCTTTCAGACTTTGTTAAAATATATCTTCTACATGCACTTCAAACCAGGCATAGAGGAACTGTTACAGAATAAATTTGAAAAGTTTTGGCATTATCGCAAAATCGACAATCAGTTCATAACTAGCACGATAAAGGTTTACAAAGCCACGGAATTCGTACAAATTTCAATACTTACAGTTGCAAGTGTAGTATTATTTTCGTACTTCTTCAGACCGATATTAACTAAGAATAATCCATATCCGTTTGAAGCTTGGGTTTCTGGTGTTATGGCCGTGGATGTTATCGCACTGGGGTGTCAATATTATTTTGTGTGCATTATAACGTTTATAGTGATTGGCTACGATAGTGTCTATTTGTGCTTGTGTGTTCAGACTGTAGCACAAGTGAAGCTTTTGAAGAACAGGTTGAGATATTTCCAGAGCACTATTCATGAGGACGCTAATTATTATATCAAGTGTCACCAATTGTTGTTAAGGTAAGTAAACTTATGTTTAGATAATGTCTTTATATGTTTATTTTTAAAATTTGTTACATCAGACATCACTTAAGTAGTCTGTATAAATAGATGTATATTGTATATTTGAGAGCAATTCAACCAACACAAAACCAATTAAAATTTCACTTTAGGGTAGCAGTAATACTAAAAAAAAAAAATGTTTCTTGAACCAGGTGTTTGAGGGTGGCTATGCTCTTACTTATTCTCGATATTCATTCGCGTGTATCTCACTCTATTGAGCACGCTCTCTTGCTATGGTGCATCCGCCGGCACAACATAATTCAACTGTAGTACCTAATTTTATCTTTTTGAGATATTGTGCAGATTTTTGATTTCCACAAGTTTCTAACACAATGTTAATTTTAACCATTCTTGCAGTACATTCACTCGTATGAGAAAGTTATACTCGTCAATGCTACTATTTCACTATTTTGTGACATTGATAACGGCATGTGTGGATCTCTATGAGGTTCTCACAGGGTAAGTACAAAGTATTAACATTTTTAAAACAATTTATACCATTGAACTAAGCTGCGTTCTTTTTTTTTTTGATAATTTTATAAATTCTAATATTTTCAACAAAAAGAAAAATTTGATTGTTAAGTGAAAACTTGTTAGGGTTACAAATTTTTATGTTGAAGTAACATACAAATAATTTTATTAATACGCCCAACAACCTCTGTCAATTTAGAAAAATTATTTAGAAAATTAGGAATGTACACAACGCCCTTGTTGATGCAGTAAATTGTTTTTTTTTTTTGTTGATAAAAAAATAAGTAAATTTTACGAGTTTATAAGGGAAGCTTAACCAATTCCTTTTCCTGTTCCGACTAAACAAAATTGTTGACGTTTAACAAAGTCTAAAGATTGCGCAGTTGTTACATTAAGAATATTTTTTTTTTGACCTTCTCACAGTGGGCCAGGTAACCAGATTAGAACGACAAAGCTATAATGTAAACCAAATGGTTTGAATTCTCATCGAAACCTATTATAAATGATGTCAAACACTTACTAATTTTTGTTATAAACAAGTATAATTAGAAAATGTACATTGTTTCTTTGAAAAAGTTACATCTTAATCTATGAAAATTAAAGTTTTACTGACAAAGGAATATAATAGACAAAAATATTTTAGTTTTTATTGACACTGAAAGCTAAGTTAATATATACTTATAGCTTAATTAATATCTACAGATATACATTATACTAAGAGTCACTTTCGGAGGAACTCATTGCATGTTCGTCACTATCCACATTATCATCGTAATCAGTTTCACTGTCCAAGGGTGCATCAGGTGATACAGGAATATCTGGCGTTTGTAATAAAGATACTACGTCTGAACGCAATATACTTTTACTTTTGACGGATAATTTTCGAAATCCTGTTGTATATGGATCAGAGCTTGCGATCTCTATTAGTTTTCAGGCGCGAAATTTGTGTTGTATGTGACTATCTAAATTTCTTGAAATGTTTAAACGTAAATTCCCGAGCCTCTTCTGATAAAATCACCGATTGAAATCATTACAGATTTAATTAATCACTTCCGTGAACAAGCAACTTATGGACAGAAACTGGCATAAAATACCAAGGGCACGTAGTTATCAATATTTTCTTTTTATCAATATATTCTTTGGCTTAACTACAAAATTTCTCAGAATTTAATTCGCATCCGCAGGAAATTGCCTGCAAAATTACGTGGAACCTTTCGATAATTGCTTCAACAATACTCGTAATTCCAGAGGATAGTTCTGCATTTTACCGCTTCTACCAGATTTTTGAAGATCCACAGGCAATCCCATTTTTCTTTAAAATCCGTTCGAATTTTGCAGTTTCTTCCTGCCAATAAATCTTTATCAGTGTGTTCACACACTTGCAATTTTTGTATGTCAAGTCTATATGCGATGTGCAGAAGATATTCGAAGGAACGAATCCATGAATGTGAATGGGAAAACCCGTATTTTAAATTCTCTATATTAATTTCTTTATTCAGCAGATGTTCTAAGGAATTCATCTCTTTTGGAGATGCTCCACAAATATAACACTTTTGTGCTGAATTAGTTGAAGTTAGAGTATTACACAGCTTCCGACCTATCATAGTGAAATGTGGTTCGTGAGAAATTATTAATAACGCATTGTTCATTGTACAAGTTGAAGGGCACAAACTGCTAATTTGGACCTGGATATCATTAACAATTTTCTTGGCGAATACGTTTGTTTCATTTTCAAAATAATCGTAATTCTTTTACCTGGCCCACTGCGCGTCTGGAAGAATAAAATTTGTTAAATTTTTGTTAATTCTAACAATTTTTTTATTACTGTGTGTCTTTATACTATAGATATTTATAGGTTTAAAGATGAAAATGTTTTTTATGAACATTTTTTATAATATCCATATAAAAAAAGAGTAATAGTGATAGTAAAACATTCAAGAATAAAATAAATACTTACGTACATGTGTTGCGTTTACAGAAGAAATAATATAACAGATATTTCAGTCAAGGGTTTCACTATTTTGGGGGTAATTGGACAATTTGCATACTACACTTTCCCAGCTGAAATGGTGGTATTTGAGGTAAATCCGAACCGTTGCATTTTAATTAACTCCTTTTTATTGAGCAGTAATTTTTGTAAGGCTTTTAGCTGTCAGATCTATCGAATTCTATTTACCTATCGAAATGGTACTTCAACAATATTAATGTCCAAAAGCTATTGCTGTTCATGATGACCAAGTCACAGCATCAGTTATACTTCACCGGCGGTGGATTGATAGATATCAATGTGAGGACATTTGGAAATGTAAGGTTATGAAATTTTGCTTTATCTGTTTTTTAATTGCTATTTTTCTCTGTTGCAGGTGATTCGCGCTTCATTTTCTTTCTATACGATCTTGAGGAACGTTTTGGCATAATAATATTTCTTGCTTTGTATTATATGGTTGATTGTAGGTTGAATGTAGGGAAATAAAACAAAAGTAAATATAAATTTGTGTTTTTTCAGCGTTTGAGAAATAAGACACCAATCAGCCTATAGTATGAAATTACTTATTAAAAACGTTGTTGCTTTTGAGAGATCTTTATATTTAAACAAAGAACATAATATTGTTTTTATCGTATTTTCCTTTGTAATATTTGCTATAGGTAATGACAAATAAATAAGGATTAGAAGATGTTGTGCAAAAGTGTGTGATTTTATTAATGATATTCTAAAGATTACAAAGTATACGAAAAATTGTACACTCAATTAGTCTTAAACTGTGTTCCCTTTTTGCTGTTTTTATACAGATGTGATTCTACATTTCAGACGACAAAAGACTACATTAGTGTTTAGTTATGGACATAAAACCTATTTAATGTATGTAATATTATTAAAAATAAACACAGCAGGAAATAATATAGAATTTAAATTTTTAGTTAAACAGTTCTACAAATTTCAAAAACTTTATTTCACGGTACTTCTACAAGGTTTACTTGATCTATCGATCTAATAATAAGTATCACCCAGTATAACAATGTCCTAAAGCAACTGCATTCGATTAAGTTAATTTGAAACAAATAACGTGTATCTAAATCTATTCAAAACGACTAATAATAATCCTAACGTAAGACAATCAATAAGTCATAGCGCCCACATTATACAGCCGGTGCACCACCGGACCATTTAATCTAATTTCACAGAAGTTAGTCGACATGAAGCCTTCTGATGAGATAGACCTCTTTAGAATCAGCAGAACTTTGCTACAATTCCTGGGTGAAACATATAATCACACACCAAAACGTATAATTCTGTTTCGTATATTTAACAGTATTACAATGGTGTATATGGGAATCATTATCTTTGCAAATTTTTTCCATGTAACTGCTGGAAGCCGTGTGGAAACAATGCAAGGTTTAATAACACTTTTACACGTGAGGAATCATATAGTAATAACTCACAGTAGTCATTCGAGGACTCTTTTCTTTCAGAGTTTGTTAAAATATATCTTCTACATGCACTTCAAACCAGGCATAGGTGAACTGTTACAGAATAAATTTGAAAAGTTTTGGCATTATCGCAAAATCGACAATCAGATCATAACCAGCACGATAAAGGTTTACAAAGCCACGGAATTCGTACAAATTTCAATACTTACAGTTGCAACTGTAATACTATTTTCGTATCTCTTCAGACCGATATTAACTAAGAATAGTCCATATCCGTTTGAAGCTTGGGTTTCTGGTGTTATGGCCGTGGATGTTATCGCACTGGGGTGTCAATATTATTTTATCTGCATTATAACGTTCATAGTGGTTGGCTACGATAGTGTCTATTTGTGCTTGTGTGTTCAGACTGTAGCACAAGTGAAGCTTTTGAAGAACAGGTTGAGATATTTCCAGAATAGTGTGCATGAGGACGCAAATTATTATATCAAGTGTCACCAATTGTTGCTAAGGTAAGGCACTTGTGTTTAGATAATGTCTTTATATGTTTATTTTTAAAATTTGTTACATCAGATATCACTTAATAAGTAGCCTGTATAAATAGATGTATATTGTATAGCTGAGAGCATCTCAACTAATACAAAACCAATTAAAGTTTCACTTTAGGGGAGAAGAAATGCTAAAAAAAGAATGTTCCTTAAACCAGGTGTTTGAGGGTGGCTATGCTCTTACGTGCGATTTATAACATTTCTCGATATTCATTTGCGTTTATCTCAGTCTATTGAGCACGATCTCTTGCTATGGTGCATCCGCCGGCACAAAATAATTCAGCTGTAGTAATTTTATCTTTCTGAGACATTGTGCAGATTTTTGATTTCCACAAGTTTCTAACACAATGTTAATTTTAACCATTCTTGCAGTACATTCACTCGTATGAGAAAGTTATACTCGTCAATGCTACTATTCCACTATTTTGTGACATTGATAACGGCATGTGTCGATCTTTATGAGGTTCTCACAGGGTAAGTACAAAGTATTAACATTTTTAAAACAATTTACACCATTGAACTAAGCTGCGTTCTTTTTTTTTTTGATAATTTTATAAATTCTAATATTTGCAACAAAAAGAAAAATTTGATTGTTAAGTGAAAACTTGTTGGGGTTACAAATTTTTATATTGAAGTAACATACAAATAATTTTATTAATACGCCCAACAACCTCTGTCAATTTAGAAAAATTATTTAGAAAATTAGGAATGTACACAACGCCCTTGTTGATGCAGTAAATTGTTTTTTTTTTGTTGATAAAAAAATAAGTAAATTTTACGAGTTTATAAGGGAAGCTTAACCAATTCCTTTTCCTGTTGCGACTAAACAAAATTGTTGACGTTTAACAAAGTCTAAAGATTGCGCAGTTGTTACATTAAGAATATTTTTTTTTTTGACCTTCTCACAGTGGGCCAGGTAACCAGATTAGGACGACAAAGCTATAATGTAAACCAAATGGTTTGAATTCTCATCGAAACCTATTATAAATGATGTCAAACACTTAGTAATTTTTGTTATAAACAAGTATAATTAGAAAATGTACATTGTTTCTTTGAAAAAGTTACATCTTAATCTATGAAAATTAAAGTTTTACTGACAAAGGAATATAATAGACAAAAATATTTTAGTTTTTATTGACACTGAAAGCTAAGTTAATATATACTTATAGCTTAATTAATATCTACAGATATACATTATACTAAGAGTCACTTTCGGAGGAACTCATTGCATGTTCGTCACTATCCACATTATCATCGTAATCAGTTTCACTGTCCAAGGGTGCATCAGGTGATACAGGAATATCTGGCGTTTGTAATAAAGATACTACGTCTGAACGCAATATACTTTTACTTTTGACGGATAATTTTCGAAATCCTGTTGTATATGGATCAGAGCTTGCGATCTCTATTAGTTTTCAGGCGCGAAATTTGTGTTGTATGTGACTATCTAAATTTCTTGAAATGTTTAAACGTAAATTCCCGAGCCTCTTCTGATAAAATCACCGATTGAAATCATTACAGATTTAATTAATCACTTCCGTGAACAAGCAACTTATGGACAGAAACTGGCATAAAATACCAAGGGCACGTAGTTATCAATATTTTCTTTTTATCAATATATTCTTTGGCTTAACTACAAAATTTCTCAGAATTTAATTCGCATCCGCAGGAAATTGCCTGCAAAATTACGTGGAACCTTTCGATAATTGCTTCAACAATACTCGTAATTCCAGAGGATAGTTCTGCATTTTACCGCTTCTACCAGATTTTTGAAGATCCACAGGCAATCCCATTTTTCTTTAAAATCCGTTCGAATTTTGCAGTTTCTTCCTGCCAATAAATCTTTATCAGTGTGTTCACACACTTGCAATTTTTGTATGTCAAGTCTATATGCGATGTGCAGAAGATATTCGAAGGAACGAATCCATGAATGTGAATGGGAAAACCCGTATTTTAAATTCTCTATATTAATTTCTTTATTCAGCAGATGTTCTAAGGAATTCATCTCTTTTGGAGATGCTCCACAAATATAACACTTTTGTGCTGAATTAGTTGAAGTTAGAGTATTACACAGCTTCCGACCTATCATAGTGAAATGTGGTTCGTGAGAAATTATTAATAACGCATTGTTCATTGTACAAGTTGAAGGGCACAAACTGCTAATTTGGACCTGGATATCATTAACAATTTTCTTGGCGAATACGTTTGTTTCATTTTCAAAATAATCGTAATTCTTTTACCTGGCCCACTGCGCGTCTGGAAGAATAAAATTTGTTAAATTTTTGTTAACTCTAACAATTTCTTTATTACTGGGTGTCTTTATACTATAGATATTTATAGGTTTAAAGATGAAAATGTTTTTTATGAAAATTTTTTATAATATCCATATAAAAAAAGAGTAATAGTGATAGTAAAACATTCAAGAATAAAATAAATACTTACGTACATGTGTTGCGTTTACAGAAGAAATAATATAACAGACATTTCAGTCAAGGGTCTCACTATTTTGGGGGCAATTGGACAATTTGCATACTACACTTTCCCAGCTGAAATGTTGGTATTTGAGGTAAATCCGAACCGTTGCATTTTAATTAACTCCTTTTTATTGAGCAGTAATTTTTGTAAGGCTTTTAGCTGTCAGATCTATCGAATTCTATTTACCTATCGAAATGGTACTTCAACAATATTAATGTCCAAAAGCTATTGCTGTTCATGATGACCAAGTCACAGCATCAGTTATACTTCACCGGCGGTGGATTGATAGATATCAATGTGAGGACATTTGGAAATGTAAGGTTATGAAATTTTGCTTTATCTGTTTTTTAATTGCTATTTTTCTCTGTTGCAGGTGATTCGCGCTTCATTTTCTTTCTATACGATCTTGAGGAACGTTTTGGCATAATAATATTTCTTGCTTTGTATTATATGGTTGATTGTAGGTTGAATGTAGGGAAATAAAACAAAAGTAAATATAAATTTGTGTTTTTTCAGCGTTTGAGAAATAAGACACCAATCAGCCTATAGTATGAAATTACTTATTAAAAACGTTGTTGCTTTTGAGAGATCTTTATATTTAAACAAAGTGTGATTTTATTAATGATATTCTAAAGACTAGAAAGTATACGAAAAATTTTACACTCAGTTAGTGTTAAACTGTGTTCCCTTTTTGCTGTTTTTATACAGATGTGATTCTACATTTCAGACGACAAAAGACTACATTAGTGTTTAGTTATGGACATAAAACCTATTTAATGTATGTAATATTATTAAAAATAAGCACAGCAGGAAAATAATATAGAATTTAACTTTTTAGTTAAACAGTTCTACAAATTTCAAAAACTTTATTTCACGGTACTTCTACAAGGTTTACTTGATTATTATCTATCGACACTAATAATAAGTATCACCCAGTATAACAATGTCCTAAAGCAACTGCATTCGATTAAGTTAATTTGAAACAAATAACGTGTATCTAAATCTATTCAAAACGACTAATAATAATCCTAACGTAAGACAATCAATAAGTCATAGCGCCCACATTATACAGCCGGTGCACCACCGGACCATTTAATCTAATTTCACAGAAGTTAGTCGACATGAAGCCTTCTGATGAGATAGACCTCTTTAGAATCAGCAGAACTTTGCTACAATTCCTGGGTGAAACATATAATGACACACCAAAACGTATAATTCTGTTTCGTATGTTTAACAGTATTACAATGGTGTATATGGGAATCATTATTTTTGTAAATTTTTTCCATGTAACTGCCGGAAGCCGTGTGGAAACAATGCAAGGTTTAATAACACTTTTACACGTGAGGAATCATATAGTAATAACTCACAGTAGTCATTCGAGGACTCTTTTCTTTCAGGCTTTGTTAAAATATATGTTCTACATGCACTTCAAACCAGGCATAGGTGAACTGTTACAGAATAAATTTGAAAAGTTTTGGCATTATCGCAAAATCGACAATCAGATCATAACTAGCACGATAAAGGTTTACAAAGCCACGGAATTCGTACAAATTTCAATACTTACAGTTGCAAGTGTAGTATTATTTTCGTACTTCTTCAGACCGATATTAACTAAGAATAATCCATATCCGTTTGAAGCTTGGGTTTCTGGTGTTATGGCCGTGGATGTTATCGCACTGGCCTGTCAATATTATTTTATCTGTATTATAACGTTCATAATAGTTGGCTACGATAGTGTCTATTTGTGCTTGTGTGTTCAGACTGTAGCGCAAGTGAAGCTTTTGAAGAACAGGTTGAGATATTTCCAGAGCACTATTCATGAGGACGCAAATTATTATATCAAGTGTCACCAATTATTGTTAAGGTAAGTAAACTTATGTTTAGATAATGTCTTTATATGTTTATTTTTAAAATTTGTTACATCAGATATCACTTGAGTAGTCTGTATAAATAGATGTATATTGTATATTTGAGAGCAATTCAACTAACACAAAACCAATTAAAATTTCACTTTAGGGGAGCAGTGATACTAAAAAAAAAATGTTTCTTGAACCAGGTGTTTGAGGGTGGCTATGCTTTTACTTATTCTCGATATTCATTCGCGTGTATCTCACTCTATT
The DNA here is from genome assembly GCA_949128085.1 of Cetonia aurata. Classification (NCBI taxonomy): domain Eukaryota; kingdom Metazoa; phylum Arthropoda; class Insecta; order Coleoptera; family Scarabaeidae; genus Cetonia; species Cetonia aurata. The sequence goes on from OX421885.1 coordinate 30,253,849, forward strand.
GAGCACGCTCTCTTGCTATGGTGCATCCGCCGGCACAACATAATTCAACTGTAGTACCTAATTTTATCTTTCTGAGATATTGTGCAGATTTTTTATTTCCACAAGTTTTCAACACAATATTAATTTTAGCCATTCTTGCAGTACATTCAGTCGTATGAGAAAGTTATACTCGTCAATGCTACTATTCCACTATTTTGTGACATTGATAACGGCATGTGTTGATCTTTATGAGGTTCTCACAGGGTAAGTACAAAGTATTAACATTTTTAAAACAATTTATACCATTGAACTAAGCTGCCTTCTTTTTTTTTTTTTTGATAATTTTATAAATTCTAATATTTGCAACAAAAAGAAAAATTTGATCCGTCAGTTTAGAAAAATTACTTAGAAAATTAGGAATGTACACAACGCCCTTGTTGATGCAGTAAATTTTTTTTTTTTTTTGATAAAAAAATAAGCAAATTTTACGAGTTTATAAAGGAAGCTTGACCATTTACTTTTCCTGTTCCGACTAAACAAAATTGTTGACGTTTAACAAAGTCTAAAGATTGCATAGTTGTTACATTAAGAATATTTTTTTAGGACCTTCTCACAGTGGGCCAGGTACCCAGATTAGGACGACAAAACTATAACATAAACCAAATGGTTTGAATTCTCATCGAAACCTATTATAAATGCTGTCAAACACTTAATAGTTTTTGTTATAACCAAGTATATTTAGAAAAAATACATTGTTTCTTTCAAAAAGTTACATCTTAAACTATGGAAATTCAAAGTTTACTGACAAAGGAATATAATAGACAAAACATTTTAGTTTTTATTGACACTTAAAGCTAAGTTAATATATACTTATAGCTTAATTAATCTCTACATATATACATTACATTATATACATTATACTAAGAGTTACTACCGGAAGAACTCATTGCATCTTCGTCACTATCCACATTATCATCGTAATCAGTTTCACTGTCCAAGGGTGCATCAGGTGATACACGAATATCTGGCGTTTGTAATAAAGATACTACTTCTGAACGCAATATACTTTTACTTTTGACCGGCAATTTTCGTAATCCTGTTGTATATGGATCAGAGCTTGCGATCTCTATTAGTTTTCAGGCGCGACATTTTTGTTGTACATACGTGACTATCTAAATTTTTTGAAATGTTTAAACGTAAATTCCTGAGCCTCTTCTGATAAAATCACCGATTGAAATCATTACAGATTTAATTATTCACTTCCGTGAACAAACAACTTATGGACAGAAACTGGCATAAGGGTACGTAGTTATCAATATTTTTTTTTATCAATATATTCTTTGGCATAACTACAAAATTTCTCAGAATTTAATTCGTATCTTTCGATAATTGCTTTATCAATACTCGTAATTCCAGAGGATAGTTCTGCATTTTACCGCTTCTACCAGGTTTTGGAAGATCCACAGGCAATCCCATTTTTCTTTAAAATCCGCTTGAATTTTGCAGTTTCTTCCTGCCAATCAATCTTTATCAGTTTGTTCACACACTTGCAATTTTTGTATGTCAAGTCTATATGCGATGTGCAGAAGATATTCGAAGGAACGAATTCATGAATGTGAATGGGATAACCCGTATTTTAAATTCTCTATACTAATTTCTTTATTCAGCAGATGTTCTAAGGAATTCATCTCTTTTGGAGATGCTCCACAAATACATACAACACTTTTGTGCTGAATTAGTTGAAGTTAGAGTATTACACAGCCTTCGACCTATAATAGTGAAATGTGGTTCGTGAGAAATTATTAATAACGCATTGTTCACTGTACAAGTTGAAGGGCACAAACTACTAATTTGGACCTGGATATCATTAACAATTTTCTTGGCAAATACGTTTGTTTCATTTTCAAAATAATCCTAATTCTTTTACCTGGCCCACTGTGCGTCTGGAAGAATAAAATTTGTTAAATTTTTGTTAACTCTAACAATTTCTTTATTACTGGGTGTCTTTATACTGTAGATATTTATAGGTTTCAAGATGAAAATGTTTTTTATGAAACATTTTTATCCATATAAATATATCCATATATTTATATGTATATATCCATATAAAAAAAGAGTAATAGTGATAGTAAAACATTCAAGAATAAAATAAATACTTACGTACATGTGTTGCGTTTACAGAAGAAATAATATAACAGACATTTCAGTCAAGGGTGTCACTATATTGGCGGTAATTGCAGAATTTGCATACTACACTTTCCCAGCTGAAATGGTGGTATTTGAGGTAAATCCGAACAGTTGCATTATAATTAACTCCTTTTTATTGAGCAGTAATTTTTGTAAGGTTTTTAGCTGTCAGATCTATCGAATGCTATTTACCTATCGAAATGGTACATCAACAATATTAATGTCCAAAAACTATTGCTGTTCATGATGACCAAGTCACAGAATCAGTTAAACTTCACCGGCGGTGGATTGATAGATATCAATGTGAGGACATTTGGAAATGTAGGGTTATGAAATTTTGCTTTATCTGTTTTCTAATTGTTATTTTTCTCTGTTGCAGGTGATTCGTGCTACATTTTCTTTCTATACGATCTTGAGGAACGTTTTGGCATAATAATATTTCTTGCTTTGTATTATATGGTTGATTGTAGGCTGAATGTAGGGAAATAAAACAAAAGTAAATATAAATTTGTGTTTTTTCAGCGTTTGAGAAATAAGATACTAATCAGCCTATATTATGAAATTACTTATTAAAAATGTTGTTGCTTTTGAGAGATCTTTATATTTAAACAAAGAACATCATATTGTTTTTTTCGTATTTTCCTTTGTAATATTTGCTATACGTAATGATAAATAAATAAGGATTAGAAGATGTTGTGTAAAAGTGTGTGATTTTATTAATGATATTCTAAAGAATAGAAAGTATACGAAAAATTGTACACTCAGTTAGTGTTAAACTGTGTTCCCTTTTTGCTGTTTTTATACAGATGTGATTCTACATTTCAGACAACAAAAGACTACATTAGTGTTTAGTTATGGACATAAAACCTATTTAATGTATGTAATATTATTAAAAATAAGCACAGCAGGAAAATAATATAGAATTTAACTTTTTAGTTAAACAGTTCTTCAAATTTCAAAAACTTTATTTCAGGGTACTTCCACAAGGTTTACTTGATTATTATCTATCGACACTAATAATAAGTATCACCCAGTATAGCAATATCCTAAAGCAACTGCATTCGATTAAGTTAATTTGAAACAAATAACGTGCATCTAAATCTATTCAAAACGACTAATAATAATCCTAACGTAAGACAATCAATAAGTCATAGCGCGCACATTATACAGATGGTGCACCACCGGACCATTTAATCTAATTTCACAGAAGTTAGTCGACATGAAGCCTTCTGATGAGATAGACCTCTTTAGAATTAGCAGAACTTTGCTACAATTCCTGGGTGAAACATATGATCACACACCAAAACGTATAATTCTGTTTCGTATATTTAACAGTATTGCAATGGTATATACCGGCATCATTATTTTTGTAAATTTTCCCCATGTAACTGGCGGAAGCCGTGTAGCAACAATGCAAAGTTTAATAACACTTCTACACGTAAGGAACCATATATGTAGTAGTAATCCACAGTAGCCATTCAAGTATTTCTTTCTTTCAGGTTTTGTTAAAATATATCTTCTACATGCACTTCAAACCAGGCATAGAGGAACTGTTGCAGAATAAATTTGAAAAGTTTTGGCATTATCGCCAAATCGACAATCAGATTATAACTAGCACGATAAAGATTTACAAAGCCACGGAATTCGTACAAATTTCAATGCTTGCAGCTGCAACTGTAATACTATTTTCGTATCTCTTCAGACCGATATTAACTAAGAATAGTCCATATCCGTTTGAAGCTTGGGTTTCTGGTGTTATGGCCGTGGATGTTATCGCACTGGGGTGTCAATATTATTTTATCTGCATTATAACGTTCATAGTGGTTGGCTACGATAGTGTCTATTTGTGCTTGTGTGTTCAGACTGTAGCACAAGTGAAGCTTTTGAAGAACAGGTTGAGATATTTTCAGAGCACTATTCATGAGGACGCAAATTATTATATCAAGTGTCACCAATTGTTGCTAAGGTAAGGCACTTGTGTTTAGATAATGTCTTTGTATGTTTATTTTTAATATTTGTTACATCAGATATAACTTAATAAGTAGCCTGTATAAATAGATGTATATTGTATAGCTGAGAGCATCTCAACTAATACAAAACCAATTAAAATTTCACTTTAGGGGAGAAGAAATGCTAAAAAAAGAATGTTCCTTAAACCAGGTGTTTGAGGGTGGCTATGCTCTTACGTGCGAATTATAACATTTCTCGATATTCATTCGCGTGTATCTCAGTCTATTGAGCACGATCTCTTGCTATGCATCCGCCGGCACAAAATAATTCAGCTGTAGTAATTTTATCTTTCTGTGATATTGTGCAGATTTTTGATTTCCACAAATTTCTAACACAATGTTAATTTTAACCATTCTTGCAGTACATTCACTCGTATGAGAGAGTTATACTCGTCAATGCTACTATTCCACTATATTGTGACATTGATAACAGTATGTGTTGATCTTTATGCGCTTCTCTCAGGGTGAGTACAAAGTGTTTACATTTTTAAAAGAATTTATACCATTGAACTAAGCTGCGTTCTTTTTTTTTTGATAATTTTATAAATTCGAATGTCTGCAGCTACACAGAAAAAAAAACTGATTGTTAAGTGAAAATTTGTTAGAGTTACAAATTTTTATATTGAAGTAAAATACAGATAATTTTCTTAATATACGCAACAACCCCTGTTAATTTAGAAAAATTATTTAGAAAATTAGGAATATACACAACGCCCTTGTTGATGCAATAAATTGTTTTTTTTTTTTTGGGTAAAAAAATAAATAAATTTTACAAGTTTATAAAGCAAGCTTGGCCAATTATTTTTCCTGTTCCAACAAAAAAAATTGTTGACGTTTAACAAAGTATTAAGGATTGCGCAGTTGTTATTTTTTTGGACATTCTCACAGTGGGCCAGGTAACCGGATTACAACGACAAAACTGTAACATAAACCAAATCGTTTGAATTCTCATTGAAACCTATTATAAATGATGTCTAACACAATAACAACAATAATTTTTGTTATAGGCAAGTATATTTAGAAAAAATACATTGTTTCTTTCAAAGAGTTCTATCATAAACTATGAAAATTAAAGTTTTACTGACAAAGGAATATAATAGAAAAAACATTTTAGTTTTTATTGACACTGAAAGCTAAATTAATATATACTTATAGCTTAATTAATCTCTACATATAAATATACACATTACATTATATACATTATACTAAGAGTCACTATCGGAAGAACTCATTGCATCTTCGTCACTATCCACATTAACATCGTAATCAGTTTCACTGTCCAAGGGTGCGTCAGGTGATACTGGAATATCTGGCGTTCGTAATAAAGATACTACTTCTGAACCCAATATACTTTTACTTTTGACCGGCAATTTTCGTAATCCTGTTGTATATGGATCAGAGCTTGCGATCTCTATTAGCTTTCAAGCGCGAAATTTTTGTTGTATGTGACTATCTTAATTTCGTGAAATGTTTAAACGTAAATTCCTGAGCCTCTTCTGATAAAATCAACGATTGAAATCATTACAGATTTAATTATTCACTTCCGTGGACAAGCAACTTATGGACAGAAACTGGCATAAAATACCAAGAGTACGTAGTTATCAATATTTTTTTTTTATCAATATATTCTTTGGCATAAGTACAAAATTTCTCAGAATTTAATTCGTATCCGCAGGAAATTGCCTGCACAATTACGTGGAAACTTTCGATAATTGCTTTATCAATACTCGTAATTCCAGAGGATAGTTCTGCATTTTACCGCTTCTACCAGGTTTTAGAAGATCAACAGGCAATCCCATCTTTCTTTAAAATCCGTTTGGATTTTGCAGTTTCTTCCTGCCAATAAATCTTTATCAGTTTGTTCACACACTTGCAATTTTTGTATGTCAAGTCTATATGCGATGTGCAGAAGATATTCGAAGGAACGAATCCATGAATGTGAATAGGATAACCCGTATTTTAAATTCTCTATATTAATTTCTTTATTCAGCAGATGTTCTAAGGAAATCATCTCTTTTGGAGATGCTCCACAAATATAACACTTTTGCGCTGAATTCGTTGAAGTTAGAGTATTACACAATTTTCGACCTATCATAGTGAAATGTGGTTTATGAGTAACTGTTAATAACGCATTGTTCACTGTACAAGTTGAATGGCACAAACTACTAATTTGGGCCTTGATATCATTAACAATTTTCTTGGCAAACACGTTTGTTTCCTTTTCAAAATAATCCTAATTCTTTTACCTGGCCCACTGTGCGCCTGGAAGAACAAAATTTGTTAAAATTTTGTTAATTCTAACAATTTTTTCATTACTGTGTGGCTTTATACTCTAGATATTTATAGGTTTCAAGATGAAAATGTTTTTTATGAAACAATTTTTATAATATCTATATAAGAAAAGAGTAATAGTGATGGTAAAACAATCAAGAATAAAATAAATACTTACGTACATGTATTGCGTTTACAGAAGAAATAATATAACAGACATTGCAGTCAAGGGTATCTCTATTTTGGCGGAAATGGCAGAATTTGCATACTACACTTTCCCGGCTGAAATGGTGGTATTTGAGGTAAACCCAAACAGTTGCATTTTAATTCCTTTTTATTAAGCAGTAATTTTTGTAAGGTTTTTTAGCTGTCAGATCTATCGATTTCTATTTACCTATCGAAATGGTACACCAACAATATTAATGTCCAAAAACTATTGCTGTTCATGATGACCAAGTCACAGCATCAGTTATACTTCACCGGCGGCGGATTGATAGATATCAATGTGAGGACATTTGGAAATGTAAGGTTATGAAATTGTGCCTGACCTGTTTTTTTTAATTGCTATTTTTCTCTGTTGCAGGTGATTCGTGCTTCATTTTCTTTCTATACGATATTGAGGAACGTTTTGGCACAATAATATTTCTTGCTTTGTATTATAAGATTGATTGTAGGCTGAATGTAGGGAAATAAAACAAAAGTAAATATAAATTTGTGTTTTTTCAGCGTTTGAGAAATAAGATACCAATCAGCCTATATTATGAAATTTCTTATTAAAAATGTTGTTGCTTTTGAGAGATCTTTATATTTAAACAAAGAACATCATATTGTTCTTTTCGTATTTTCCTTTGTAATATTTGCTATAGGTAATGACAAATAAATAAGGATTAGAAGATGTTGTGTAAAAGTGTGTGATTTTATTAATGATATTCTAAAGAATAGAAAGTATACGAAAAATTGTACACTCAGTTAGTGTTAAACTGTGTTCCCTTTTTGCTGTTTTTATACAGATGTGATTCTACATTTCAGACGACAAAAGACTACATTAGTGTTTAGTTATGGACATAAAACCTATTTAATGTATGTAATATTATTAAAAATAAGCACAGCAGGAAAATAATATAGAATTTAACTTTTTAGTTAAACAGTTCTACAAATTTCAAAAACTTTATTTCACGGTACTTCTACAAGGTTTACTTGATTATTATCCATCGACACTAATAATAAGTATCACCCAGTATAACAATGTCCTAAAGCAACTGCATTCGATTAAGTTAATTTGAAACAAATAACGTGTATCTAAATCTATTCAAAACGACTAATAATAATCCTAACGTAAGACAATCAATAAGTCATAGCGCCCACATTATACAGCCGGTGCACCACCGGACCATTTAATCTAATTTCACAGAAGTTAGTCGACATGAAGCCTTCTGATGAGATAGACCTCTTTAGAATCAGCAGAACTTTGCTACAATTCCTGGGTGAAACATATAATCACACACCAAAACGTATAATTCTGTTTCGTATATTTAACAGTATTACAATTGTGTATATGGGAATCATTATCTTTGCAAATTTTTTCCATGTATCTGCTGGAAGCCGTGTGGAAACAATGCAAGGTTTAATAACACTTTTACACGTGAGGAATCATATAGTAATAACTCACAGTAGTCATTCGAGGACTCTTTTCTTTCAGACTTTGTTAAAATATATCTTCTACATGCACTTCAAACCAGGCATAGGTGAACTGTTGGAGAATAAATTTGAAAAGTTTTGGCATTATCGCAAAATCGACAATCAGATCATAACTAGCACGATAAAGGTTTACAAAGCCACGGAATTCGTACAAATTTCAATACTTACAGTTTCAAGTGTAGTATTATTTTCGTACCTCTTCAGACCGATATTAACTAAGAATAATCCATATCCGTTTGAAGCTTGGGTTTCTGGTGTTATGGCCGTGGATGTTATCGCACTGGGGTGTCAATATTATTTTATCTGCATTATAACGTTTATAGTGATTGGCTACGATAGTGTCTATTTGTGCTTGTGTGTTCAGACTGTAGCACAAGTGAAGCTTTTGAAGAACAGGTTGAGATATTTCCAGAGCACTATTCATGAGGACGCAAATTATTATATCAAGTGTCACCAATTGTTGTTAAGGTAAGTAAACTTATGTTTAGATAATGTCTTTATATGTTTATTTTTAAAATTTGTTACATCACTTAATAAGTAGCCTGTATAAATAGATGTACCGGGTGATTCAGTAAGGGTGGCGACCGGCTGTATCTCGGAAACTGCTATGCCTAGAGCTTCGGGACAAAAAAATACAAAACTAATATGGCCACCAGAAATATTCGAAAATTATTTTAATGTTCGAAATTTTACCGCTAGGGGGCGTATCTGCTATGTTCAATCAGAGAATCAGTATTATCTCAGAAAATTGCAGATTGAGCTATAGTTTTGAATGGACCGTTCGAAAACTGAGTTGATATCCCATTATTTTGTTTAATGACTTTTTTTCATATCTGCCATAATAAGGAGCGGGGAAGCCAATCAATTGTTCAATATGTAAATTGTAATATCTCCTGAACCATTCAACCAATCTGAAAATGTTTGGGCTCGCTCGATTGAGCATTTCATGGGTTTTTTCTAGAAAAATTGTCGTTCTAGCATTTAGTTTGAAATAGGTAAACTACAGGGTGTTTTCTGTAGCGATAACATATTTTGGTGAATTTCAAGAAAAAATTAAATGTAACCGTGCTATATAATTACCAGTGTCGCAAGCTAAATTAAATTGTTGAAATTTCAGTGAAAACCGCATCTTAATATCTCTATCCGTTCTCGATTTATCGCCAAAAGAATGAAATTTGTAACAAAAATCAACTGCGGCCATAAAAGTAAGCGACGCGACGGATGGTTTCCATTGAAACAACGAAACTATCAGATTGTTTATTGCTTATATCAGCTAAAAATAGTCAAAACTGAATGGAATAAATTATTAACGAGAATAATAACAGCAAAAAGAAAATATCCAACTAAAATTTTAATTATAAATGTTCGAAATGTCTACCATCACTGGCCACACACAAATTGAGTCTGTTACTTATATGTTATCACTACAGAAAACAGCCTGTAGTTTACCTATTTCAAACTAAATGCTAGAACGACAATTTTTCTAGAAAAAATCCATGAAATGCTCAATCGAACGAGCCCAACAATTTTCAGATTGGTTGAATGGTTCAAGAGATATTAAAATTTACATATTGAACAATTGATTGGCTTCCCCGCTCCGTATTATGGCAGATATGAAAAAAAGTCATTAAAAAAAAAATTGGGATATCAACTCAGCTTTCGAACGGTCCATTCAAAACTATAGCTCAACTTGCAATTTTCTGAGATAATACTGGTTTTATAATTGAACATAGCAGATACGCCCCCTAGCGGTAAAATTTCGAACATTAAAATAATTTTCGGATATTTCTGGTGGCCACATTGGTTACGTATTTTTTTGTCCCGAAGCTCTAGGCATAGCAGTTTCTGAGATACAGCCGGTCGTCACCCTTACTGAATCACCCGGTATATTGTATATTTGAGAGCATCTTAACTAACACAAAACCAATTAAAATTTCACTTTAGGGGAGAAGAAATGCTAAAAAAAATGTTCCTTAAACCAGGTGTTTGAGCACGCTGTCTTGCTATGATGCATCCGCCGGCACAAAATAATTCAGCTGTAGTAATTTCATCTTTCTGAGATATTGTGCAGATTTTTGATTTCCACAAGTTTCTAACACAATGTTAATTATAACCATTCTTGCAGTACATTCACTCGTATGAGAAAGTTATACTCGTCAATGCTACTATTCCACTATTTTGTGACATTGATAACGGCATGTGTTGATCTTTATGAGGTTCTCACAGGGTAAGTACAAAGTGTTTAATGAATTTATACCACTGAACTAAGCCAAGTTCTTTTTCTTTTTGTTAATTTTATAAATTCTAATGCCTGCAGCTACACAGAAACAAAAATTTGATTTTTAAGTGAAAATTTGTTATTGCTACAAATTTTTGTATTGAAGTAACACACAAACAATTTTGTTAATATACTTAACAACCCCTGTCAAATTAGAAAAATTATTTAGAAAATTAGGAATGTACACAACGCCCTTGTTGATGCAATAAATTGTTTTTTTTTTTTGATAAAAAATACGTAAATTTTACGAGTTTATAAGGGAAGCTTGGCCAATTAGTTTTTCCATTCGAACTAAAAAAATTATTTGATGTTTAACAAAGTATAAACATTGCGCAGTTGTTACATTAACAATTATTTTTATTTTTCTTGGACCTTCTCACAGTGGGCCAGGTAACTGGATTACGACGACAAAACTATAACATAAACCAAATCGTTTGAATTCTCATTGAAACCCATTATAAAAGATGACAAACACTTAATAATTTTTGTTATAAACAAGTATATTTAGAAAAAAATACATTGTTTCTTTTAAAGAGTTCTATCTTAAACTATGAAAATTAAAGTTTTACTGACAAAGGAATATAATAGAAAAAACATTTTAATTTTTATTGACACTGAAAGCTAAGTTAATATATACTTATAGCTTAATTAATCTCTACATATATACATTACATTATATACATTATACTAAGAGTTACTATCGGAAGAACTCATTGCATCTCGTCACTATATACATTATCATCGTGATCAGTTTCACTGTGCAAGGGTGCATCAGGTGATACCGGAATATCTGGCGTTTGTAACAAGGATACTACTTTCGAACCCAATATACTTTTACTTTTGACCGGCAATTTTCGTAATCCTGTTGTATATGGATCAAAGCTTGCTATCTCTAATAGTTTTCACGCGCGAAATTGTATGTGACCATTTAAATTTTTCGAAATCTTTAAACGTAAATTCCTGAGTCTCTTCTAATAAAGTCACCGATTGAAATCATTACAGACTTAATTATTTCACTTTCATAAACAAGTAACATATGGACAGAAACTGGCATAAAATACTCGAGAGTAGGTAGTTATCAATATTTTTGCTATCTCTTTGGCATAAGTATAAAATTTCTCAGATTTTAATTCATATCCGCAGGAAATTGCCTGCAAAATTACATGGAATCTTCCGATGATTGCTTTATCAATGCTCGTAATTTCAGAGGATTGTTCTGCATTTAGGTAGGTATTCCCGCCATTAGTTGTACAGCTTCCAAATCTGCTTGAATTTTGTACACTCTTCCTGCCAATAGATCTTTATCAGTTTGTCCACGCACTTGCCATTTTTATATTTCAAGTCTATATGCGATATGCGGAACATATTCCAAGCAACGAATCCATGAGTGTAAATGGGGTAACTCGTATTTTAAATTATCTATATTAATTTCTTTATTCAGCATATATTCTAAGGAATTCATCTCTTTGGAGATGCTCCACAAATATAACACTTTTGTGCTGAATTCGTTGAAGTTAGAGTATTACACAATTTTCGACCTATCATAATGAAATGTGGTTCGTGAGTAATTGTTAATAACGCATTGTTCACTGTACAAGTTGAAGGGCACAAACTACTAATTTGCGCCTGGATATCATTAACAATTTTCAAAATAATCCTAATTCTTTTACCTGGCCCACTATGCGCCTCGAAGAACAAAATTTGTTAAATTTTTGTTAATTTTAAAAAAAATTTATTACTGTATTGTAGATATTTATAGGTTTCAAGGTGAAAATGTTTTTTTTATGAAGCAATTTTTATAATATACATATAAAAAAAGAGTAATACTGATAGTAAAACATTCAAGAATAAAATAAATACTTACGTACATGTGTTGCCTTTACAGAAGAAATAATATAACAGACATTTCAGTCAAGGGTATCTCTATTTTGGCGGCAATTGCAGAATTTGCATACTACACTTTCCCAGCTGAAATGGTGGTATTTGAGGTAAACCCGAACAGTTGTATTTTAATTCCTTTTTATTAAGCAGTAATTTTTGTAAGTTTTTTAGCTGTCAGATCTATCGAGGTCTATTTACCTATCGAAATGGTATATCAACAACATTAACGTGCAAAAACTATTGCTGTTCATGATGACCAAGTCGCAGCATCAGTTATACTTCACCGGCGGTGGATTGATAGATATCAATGTGAGGACGTTTGGAAATGTAAAGTTATGAAATTGTGCTTTATCTGTTTTTTGTTTTAATTGCTATTTTTTTCTGTTGCAGGTGATTCGTGCTTCATTTTCTTTCTATACGATATTGAGGAACGTTTTGGCACAATAATATTTCTTGCTTTGTATTATAAGATTGATTGTAGGCTGAATGTAGGGAAATAAAACAAAAGTAAATATAAATTTGTGTTTTTTTTAGCGTTTGAGAAATAAGATATCAGCCTGTATTATGAAATTACTTATTAAAAATTTTGTTGCTTTTTAGAGATCTTTATATTTAATCAAAAAACATCATAAAGAAATTCTGGCATCATATTTTTCTATGTTTCTATTGGTACAATTCTTGTGATCTTATTTTAACGGATCTACGTCCACATGGCGACTATTTATTGTGTTCTTCGTATTTTCCGTTGTATATTTGCTATACGTAATGGCAAATAATTAAGGATTAGAAGATGTTTTGTAAAAGTGTGTGATTTTATTAATGATATTTTAAAGATTAGAAAGTATACGAAAAATTGTACATTCAATTAGTGTTAAACTGTGTTCTCTTTTTGCTGCTTTTATACAGATGTTGTGATTCTACATTTCAGACGACAAAATACTACATTAATGTTTAGTCAAGGACATACCTATTTAATTTATGTAATAGTATTAAAAATAAGCGCAGCAGGAAAATAATATGGAATTTAAATTTTTAGTTAAACAGTTCTTCAAATTTCAAAAACTTTATTTCAGGGTACTTCCACAAGGTTTACTTGATTATTATCTATCGACACTAATAATAAGTATCACCCAGTATAACAATATCCTAAAGCAACTGCATTCGATTAAGTTAATTTGAAACAAATAACGTGCATCTAAATCTATTCAAAACGACTAATAATAATCCTAACGTAAGACAATCAATAAGTCATAGCGCGCACATTATACAGATGGTGCACCACCGGACCATTTAATCTAATTTCACAGAAGTTAGTCGACATGAAGCCTTCTGATGAGATAGACCTCTTTAGAATCGGCAGAACTTTGCTACAATTCCTGGGTGAAACATATAATCACACACCAAAACGCATAATTCTGTTTCGTATATTTAACAGTATTACAATGGTGTATACCGGCATCATTATTTTTGCGAATTTTCTCCATGTAACTGGCGGAAGCCGTGTAGCAACAATGCAAAGTTTAATAACACTTCTACACGTAAGGAACCATATATGTAGTAGTAATCTACAGTAGTCATTCAAGTATTCCTTTCTTTCAGGTTTTGTTAAAATATATCTTCTACATGCACTTCAAACCAGGCATAGAGGAGCTGTTGCAGAATAAATTTGAAAAGTTTTGGCATTATCGCCAAATCGACAATCAGATTATAACTAGCACGATAAAGGTTTACAAAGCCACGGAATTCGTACAAATTTCAATGCTTGCAGCTGCAACTGTAGTACTATTTTCATATCTCTTCAGACCGATATTAACTAAGAATAATTCATATCCGTTTGAAGCTTGGGTTTCTGGTGTTATGGCCGTGGATGTTATCGCACTGGGGTGTCAATATTATTTTATCTGCATTATAACGTTCATAGTGGTTGGCTACGATAGTGTCTATTTGTGCTTGTGTGTTCAGACTGTAGCACAAGTGAAACTTTTGAAGAACAGGTTGAGATATTTCCAGAGCACTATTCATGAGGACGCAAACTATTATATCAAGTGTCACCAATTGTTGCTAAGGTAAGGCACTTGTGTTTAGATAATGTCTTTATATGTTTATTTTTAAAATTTGTTACATCAGACATCACTTAATAAGTAGTCTGTATAAATAGATGTATATTGTATAGCTGAGAGCAACCCAACTAACACAAAACCAATTAAAATTTCACTTTAGGGGAGCTGTAATACTAAAACAAATGTTTCTTAAACCAGGTGTTTGTGGGTGGCTATGCTCTTACGTGCGAATTATAACATCTCTCGATACTCGTTCGAGTGTGTCTCACTCTATTGAGCACGCCCTCTTAAATGGTGCATCCCTCGGCACAAAATAATTCAACTGCAGTAATTTTATCTTTCTGAGATATTGGGCAGATTTTTTATTTCCACAAGTTTTCCACACAATATTAATTTTAGCCATTCTTGCAGTACATTCACTCGTATGAGAACGTTATACTCCTCAATGCTACTATTCCACTATTTTGTGACATTGATAACGGCATGTGTTGATCTTTATGAGGTTCTTACAGGGTAAGTATAAAGTGTTTACATTTTTAAAAGAATTTATACCACTGAATTAAGCTGCGTTCTTGCATTTTTGATAGTTTTATAAATTCGAATGTCCGCAGCTACACAGTAAGAAAAAATTCGCTGTTAAGTGAAAATTTGTTAAAGTCATCATACCAAGTAAGCATCTTTTCTGTTAAGAAATGGTAACGTTATGTTATTTTATAACAGCATAATAAATAACAGGATATAACTTTTTCTTTAGTATATACAGCCTGTTTCTGGGAGGTGGTTCGCCCCCATAATTTCTGAAGTATTTGAGATAGAGAAACGGAATTTGGGAATTAAGTACGGGGCATAAATTTACATTTTTTGACATAGGCAATAAATTTTTGTCATTTTCGGTTTTACCGGAAATGACTTTGATTTTCGATTTTTAAATGGGACTACCTGTATATTTTTTGATATTTTGATTCGGAATAACATTCTGAGTACAACTGCACCAAATTTGTTATTTCTTGACATAAAAAGAATTCTTTTTTTAACCACCTGTTCCTATTTCAAAAAATTAAATTAAAGCATAGAGGAAGAATTCTTAAAAACTACTAAAGAACAATATGAACATTTACTAACAATAAGTTCTGTTGAAGCAAATCGGGTGATTATTACAGATAAAACAAAACCTAACCAAACAATTATAACATATGCGATAGTGCAATTTTCTTACAGTGTGAAATCATTAAATAAGTGCTTTTCTGCTATAACTGTAATTTTAATATGAGGAAATTTTTAAATTAATAAAACCAGACCGGTTCAAATCCGATACGAGGTAAAATTTTAATATAAAAATGTCCTCATATTAAAATTACAGTTATTGCTGAAAAGCATTTATTTAATGATTTCACACTGTAAGAAAATTGCACTATTCCATATTTGCCGTCCTGTCGGCTTCCTTAGATCTGTATTTGAGACATTGTTACCTAAATTTTGGGCACCGAAAGTGACAGAGTGAAAATCAAAATAAAAACCAAAAAGGTGCTGCGCTTCCGCTTTACAAACCTTCGCCTCAGTGGGTAGATATTCGGCAATCATGCAGGGTGCCAGCCGGCTCGTCGGCGAGGGAGTGGGTTGAACGAAACAAACCCAAGATGGAACGAAATTTCGGCGCCACCTGCGTAGGTTTACTTACCCTGTCATGCCCCCTAGATAAGCAGGAATCCAACGTGTTAAATGAATGCCCAGGGGTAAAGCACTTTGCAAGACATACACCAAAGAAAAAAATAAAAAGATAAATTTAATATTGGTTTTTTGTTTTTCTTAATGTAGCGGCTGGGTTTTTTTTATAAATTAATGATTTATGCAATAAAACTATCTATTGACGTTTCGACAATTCTTAATTTGCTTTATTGTTGTCTTCTTCAGTTTTTTAAAAATTATAATGAATCACAAAAACATTTTTTTCCAAAGTTACGGACGTTCACACACATGTTAAAAAATTATAAAAACATTTTTTAATTTTTTTAGTATTATTATTTTTTAGTAGATTGCATCAAATAAATGTTTAAATTTATTTTGTGACCAAAATAATGTGTTTTCTCTTTTCATCAAGTATAGAGACAATTTTTTTTCAAGACATGAGTAAAAAAGCAAAGAGATAAAAAAATGCAAAAATCATCGTTCTGGGTAAAAATCAGTACGTTTTATAAAAAAAAAATCGGTAATTCAGTACCAGTGTAAAAGAATCAGTAGGTACATCTACATACCCACTGATAACCCTAAACATATAGGTTAACTTTTAAATACGATCAATTACCATTTTTTTTTTTATTTCAGGTTAAATTTTGTATTCCACGTTAAATAAACAATTTACCGTGGTTATCCTCTTTCTAGTTCGTCCAAGAAAAAGTTATTCAACAGTCCATACATACTTTAGGTGAATTTTACAAGCTTCGCCAATTATTTTTCCTGTTCCAGCTAAAAAAAATTGTTAAACTTTAACAAAGTATAAACATTGCCTAGCTGTTACATTAACAATTTTTTTATTTGGACCTTCTGGAGGAAAAAAAATTAAATTTTTGTTAATTACAAGAACTTTTTTATTACTGTGTGGCTTTTTACTGTAGACATTTATAGGTGTCAAAATGAAAACGTTTTTTATGAAATAATTTTTATAACATCAATATAAAAAAGGAGTAATTGTCATAGTAAAGCATTCAAGAAAAAAATTTATACTCACGTACATGTCTTATGATTACAGAAGAAATAATATAACAGACATTGCACTCAAGGGTATCTCTATTTTGGTGGCATTTGCACAATTTGCATACTACACTATCCCAGCTGAAATGGTAGTATTTGAGGTGAACCCGAACAGTTGTATTTTAATTCCGTTTTATTAAGCAGTAAATTTGTAAGGTTTTTAGCTGTCAGATCTATCGAATTCTATTTACCTATCGAAATGGTACATCAACAATATTCATGTGCAGAAACTATTGCTGTTCATAATGACCAAGTCACAGCATCAGTTATACTTCACTGGCGGTGGATTGATAGATATCAATGTGAGGACGTTTGGAAATGTAAAGTTATGAAATTGTGCTTTATCTGATTTCTTTTTTAATTGCTATTTTCCTCTGTTGCAGGAGATTCGTGCTTCATTTTCTTTCTATACGATTTTGAGAAACGTTTTGGCACAATAATATTTCTTGCTTTGTATTATATGATTGATTGTAGGCTGAATGTAGGGAAATAAAGCAAAAGTAAATATAAATTTCGTGAATTTAGGAAAAACATTGTTTTTTGCAGCGTTTGAGAAATAAGAGCCTGTATTATAAAATTACTTATTAAAAATGTTGCTGC
The DNA here is from genome assembly GCA_949128085.1 of Cetonia aurata. Lineage (NCBI taxonomy): Eukaryota > Metazoa > Arthropoda > Insecta > Coleoptera > Scarabaeidae > Cetonia > Cetonia aurata. Next base: position 30,271,560 of record OX421885.1, read on the forward strand.
TTTTCAGAGATCTTTATATTTAAACAAAAAAACATCATAAAGAAATTTTGACACGTCCACATGGCGATTATTTATAGTTTCTTTTTCGTATTTTCCTTTGTGTATTTACTATACGTAATGGGAAATAAGTAAAGGCTAGAAGGCATTTTGTAAAAGTGTGTGATTTTATTAATGATATTCTAAAGATTAGAAAGTATACGAAAAATTGTACATTCAGTTAGTGTTAAACTGTGTTCCCTTTTTGCTGTTTTTATACAGATGTTGTGATTCTACATTTCAGACGGCAAAATACTACATTAATGTTATTCATGGACATAAAACCAGTTTAATTTATGTTACATTATTAAAAATATGCTCAGCAGAATTTAACTATTTAGTAACCATCTCTTCAAATTTCAAAAACTTTATTTCAAGATATTTATATACATATTATTTATTGGCACTAACAAAAAGTATCACCCGGTATAATAATATCCTAAAGCAACTGCATCCGATTAACTTAATTCGAAATAAAAAAACATGCATCTAAATCTATTCAGAACGACTAATAATAATCCTATAATGTAAGACAATCAATAAGTCATAGCGCGTACATTATATAATAAAATTAGCTGGTGAAATACCGGATTATTCAATCTAACTCTACAGTAGTTAGTCGACATGAAGCCCTCTGACGAGGTAGACCTCTTCAGGATCAGCAGAGCTTTGCTGCAATTTCTGGGTGAAACATATAATCACACACCGAAACGTATAATTCTGTTTCGTATATTTAACAGTATTACAATGGTGTATACCGGCATCATTATTTTTGCAAATTTTTTCAATGTAACGGGCGGAAGCCGTGTAGAAACAGCCCATGGTTTAATAACACTTTTACACGTAAGGAACTATATAGTAACAATCCACACTAATCGTTCAAATATCATTGCCTTTCAGGCCTTGTTAAAATATTTCTTCTACATGCACTTCAAGCGAGGCATAGAAGAGCTGCTGCAGAATAAGTTTGAAAAGTATTGGAATTATTGCCAAGTCGACAATGAAATTATAACTAGTACGATAAAGGTTTACAAAGCCACGGAATTCGTACAAGTTTCATTATATGCATCTGCAGGTGTTGTCCTATGTTTTTACCTCTTCAGGCCGATATTAACTAAGAATAATCCATATCCGTTTGAAGCTTGGGTTTCTGGTGTTATGGCGGTGGATGTTATCGCACTGGCTTGTCAATATTATTTTATCTGCATTATAACGTTCATAGTGTTTGGTTACGATAGTGTCTATTTGTGTTTGTGCGTTCAAACTGTAGCACAAGTGAAGCTCTTGAAAAGCAGGATAAGATTTTTCCAGAAGAGTGTTCAAAAAGATGCAAATTATTATATCCAATGTCACCAATTATTGCTAAGGTAAGATAATTTATGTTTTTAGGTATTTTTTATTAACACAAGAACTTTTTTATGTGTTAGTAAGGAGATTTGATTTCACTTTAACTAAATTTTGATCAGGATTACCATGTCCTTATGTGTTGGAATTGCTAATTTATTTTTCATATTAATGACTTTAATAAAAATTCTGTCAAAATTTGTATTGGAATATGGCAGAGAAACAATATGTAGAAAAAACATTTCTAAATTTTTGAAAAAACGCTTTTTCTCATATTTAAATTTAAGATTTTAGACGGGAACTATTTTATCTATCTCAATTATTGAAGAAATGTAATAATGGCCATGCATCATCTAACAATTGATAATCGCACACTTTTAAAATTCTAGATAATAACATTACATTAAGACTTAGAAAGAAAAAACTTTTTCGTTTGTTGTTTCGTGTGTGTGATATAAATTCATTGGAGTAAATATATTTAACGCAAATGATAGTTTATTGGGAAAGGTTTTTTATTTTTCGGAGAAATTGTGAAGATCTTGGAATTCTAGAATTAATTTTGGCAATTGTTACAGTAGATTTACAAGCATGAAAAAGCTGTACTCGTCAATGCTACTATTCCACTATTTTGTGACACTGATAACTGCATGTGTCGATCTGTATGAAGTGCTTACAGGGTAAGTATCTACAAAAAGTTCCGTTCAAAGAGAACGGATGATAGAATCTATTAACAGTATTAACTAGTAACATGTGTTGCATTTGCAGAAGAAATAGTACAACGGACATTGCAGCCAAGGGTATCACTATTTTACTGGCGTTTTCTCAATTTGCCTTCTACACTTTCCCAGCTGAAATGGTGGCATTTGAGGTGAACCCCCACAGTTGAATTTTAATTCGATATTAAGCAATAATTTTCTAAAGTTTTAGTTGTCAGATCTATCGAATTCTATTTACCTATCGAAATGGTACATCAACGATATTAACGTGCAGAAACAATTGCTGTTTATGATGGCGAAATCACAGCATCAGTTATATTTTACCGGTGGTGGACTAATTGATGTTAACGTCAAGACATTTGGAAATGTAAGGGCTTATGAAATGGCGCGGCACCCTCGCTAATGACTTTTTCGTTCATTTTGCAGGTAGTTCGCGCTTCGTTTTCCTTCTATACGATTTTGCGAAATATTTTAAATAAGTGATTGGGTTTTAGATTTAGAAATTGTTGCTTTGAGCAATGAAACAAATTGTAGTTTGAAAGTAGTTGAGAAAAACATAAAAATATATGATTTTTTTTCTCTATCTATGTATCTCTGATTTTTAGTATGTTCTAATTTATTTAGAAGAAAGAATAAGAATCCCGAAGAGCCAAAAAAAAAAAAAAAGAAAGAATAACTCAATATTTATAAGGTAGGTATGCTCTCTTTTACTGCAAGTTCACGGTATAGTCTTTCTTTATCTCCGAATATATCGTCGATTGCCGCAATATGAGGAAAAGAAGGATGAAAGTATGGTTTCTATGAGTTAACAAAGTGTTCTGCTGGACGACTGTATCAGATATACGATTTGATATACCACGTCAACTCAACAATATGTCGTCGTCGTTTAACGGCAAGCAGACACCGGTATTTTCTACCCTTCTAACAAACCAACGAAGCCCTCATTTCGTACTACTGTGGGGTGAGGCGAACGAATCGCTAGACATGCGTAATTCACTTCAAGCGAAGCCAGTGTCCGATTCACTTCACTCATTTCTTGATAAAGCGTAGGTAATGGTTTTATAACGGTTAGTAAATTTTACAAAAAAATTAAATATTATACGCCGCGGAAAACCTATTTATAGTAAAACAATTTTACTGTGGCAATTCAACGGAAGTTACATGCGATTTATTTGCAGTAAATTATCCTGAAAGATCAATTCCTAGCGCGATTACCATTCGTAATACGGTACAATGCGTTGAAACAACGTTTAGATTAATAAATGGCAACAATCAAAATATTCCAGCGTAAAATGTCAGTAGCATTGTTCGCAGAGGCAGTTCCTGACAGTTTCTTACTAATCATTCTGTTTAAGCAGTAAAATAATCATGACTGCCTAATCACGATTCTTAATATGACTAAAATGGTCCAGAAATAATTAATTTGTGATTAGTTTGACTGCAGTGCGAACAAGCTTACTGATATCGAAATTCAAGTTTGTGCATTATCGGAATTAAATCTTTCTGAGTTACAAGATTTGAAATATAAATCTGTATGAATTTTTTGGTTCTTCCTACTAAGTTTTATATTTAAGAAACTAATGCTACTTTTTTGATCTTCGTGTTCAATAGTAAATTGTATCCGGAGATGCAATGAACTAAAAGCATCTACGATTTTTCTTTCATTATTTTAATCTACTTATAAGTAAGACCCTGTATACAAGATACTATTGGTCTCAGGGGAGTACTTTTTTTGTGGATGTTTGGAAGTCCATATATTCTGGGTGCACGACTATTGTTTATTTTTAAGTTATGATATTGTGCTCTTGTTATCTTCTGTTTGTTTCTTTTGTGATCTCTTGGGTCATTTTGTAGTTTCTAAGAACATTCTGTTTAATTGATTGTTTTTATTTACTTTATGTTTATTTTTGTTTTTATAGTTACTTGATACATTTGCAATTTTACATCTGACTCGTTTTTTTTTCCTGATTTTCCATGTGTTTAAAATTTCTTTCTATACTAGCAATATCTTCCTACTTAAGTTGTAATATTGGGATACCTCAAGGTTCGATACTAGGTCCAATACTTTTTTCATTATTTATCAATGACCTACCCCAACAGCTTTGTGACAGATTGATTACATTATACGCAGATGATATTACTTTAATGGCATCAGGTAAGAATCATATTGATTTGATACATGTGCGTAATACTATGTTAAAATCTGTTAGCACATGTGTTGCGATCAATGCTTTGATCGATGTGCGCAGCAAGAATATGGTTTGATTCGTGGACTGTAAGTTGCGCTACGCACTGGTTATTAAGTTCGAAGGACCATAAATAAAACAATGTAGTTTTTTAGAATAAATTTGTATATTTACTCTAACGATACACTAAACTACACTAACACTAAATAGATTCAAAACGACAAAAGAAATAAAAATGAAATGGCTCGCGTATGAACACCGCACTTGGTTGCTGTTAGAATGATACTGAGTTTATGTGCAACTTCGGTTGGTATTTATATCAAAAAGGAATGCCCCAGGTAAACTGAGCATAATAAAGCCGAAATAATCTGGATAATGATTTCCGAATAAATTACAAATTGTCGGAAATATCCAACTAATTACAGTATATAAAAATAAAAGCATTAAACATATTGAGTTGATAATAGGGTTGTAAACTGAATTCGTAAAATTACATTTACTAGAGATTACCCTGGTCGGGATTTCCTAATCCTCAAAGATGATGCCTGAACTAAATTATAATAAGAGGATATTGAAATTACAAATGATGAATGAACAATAGGGAATATATAAAACTAAAGAATTAGAAAATTAGGATATACAAAATTGAACGTGAAAATGCTTATATAAATAAGAAATTCCGAATAATAAGCAAAGACTGCTATATACAATAAATGAAAGCCGCAAATAACGATTTACATTTAAATATGAAAATTAAGGAATCGGTAAACTATCTAATAATCTACACAAACTAAATAACTATAATTTATGTTCTTAGAACCTTCTCCAACATAATGCCGCCCCCGTTGAAACCATCCGGTTTCTAAAAACATTCATTAAGGTTCGATCGGTAAAAGACACAACTTAGTTATTGCTCGTTTCACTTCACCGCGCACAGTCTTCACTGTAGCTGTTCTCACTATGCCATCGGCTCCTGGATGCACTGCCACAATTCGTCCTGTTGCCCAAAGCAGTGGGGGAATACCATCTTCTTGTAGGATAACCAATTGCCCATTTTTCACTGTGGAGTTGGTGGTCCGGGTCTATTTCCTTCGTTCCTGCAGGTGTTGTAAATAGTCCTTCGACCATCTTGCCCAAAAGTGCTGTCTGATGCGTTCCAGAAGTTGAAATCGAGAAAGCCGATTTACCTTGACTTCCGAAAGATTGGGCTCCAAATTAGAGCGAAGTGAGTCTCCAATAAGGAAGTGACCTGGTGTCAGAATGGATAGGTCGGAAGGATCTTCTGATAAAGGGACTAGGGGTCTTGAATTAAGGATTGCCTCAATTTGTGTACAGATAGTGTAAAACTCTTCAAAAGTTAATAGGGCATTACTAACAATTCGACGAAAATGATATTTAAAAGATTTAACTGCTGCTTCCCAAAGCCCACCAAAGTGAGGTGCTCTTGGAGGTATAAAATGCCAGGAGATTCCCTGGTTAGCCAATACATCCGTAATTTTTTCAATGTCCTCGGTTGTGTTGAACATTTTCTGCAGCTCCTTGAGATCCTTATTTGCCTTAACAAAGTTCGTGCCGTTATCAGAGTAAATGTTGGAAACCATTCCTCTTCTGGATATAAAACGTTTGAGAGCGCTGATGAAAGAGTTGGAATCCAAACCAGATACTAATTCAATGTGCACTGCTTTGACTGCCATGCATACAAATATGGCAACATACACCTTTGATTGTGATGCTCGTCGGGTTGGGCCGTTGCGGATTGTAAAAGGTCCGCAATAGTCCACTCCTACGTTTATAAAAGGCCTTGCTGGCTGTACGCGTGCCATAGGTAGGTCTCCCATTATCTGCTCACACATGTTGGGTTTTGCCTTGCAACAGGTAATACAGTTTCTGATGACATGACGTACGTTGCTGCGACCACCCAATGGCCAATATTTACTCCTCAATTTGGCTAAGGTCGCTTGGGCACCTGCATGAAGTTCTGTCTGATGGGTGTATTCTATCAGTAGCCGGGTGAGTTGATGCTTCCTTGGTATTATAACAGGATGCCTTTCGCTGAATTGATGAAGCGAGTGTCTCAGCCTGCCTCCTAATCGTATGATACCTTCACTGTCCAGGAACGGGTTCAAGTTCTTCAGACAACTTTCAGCTGGAATGGGCTGGCCTCTGACAAGATGTCGCAATTCTGCTGTGAAGGTGTGCTCTTGGGAGGATTTGACTAGTATTTTAATTGCATCTTGAAGTTCACTTGTAGATAAAGGTCCGGTCAAAATGTATTGCGGTGTTTTGCGTACACGACACAATGCATTGTGTATAAATCGGCGAGCAAAGCTCACTACGCGTTGCAGTTTTGAAAACTTCGAGAATTTGTCAAACAACTCAATATTATGCTGGACCACATTACTTACAACTGCAATATTTCGTTTTTCGAGAATCTCTACGTCCTGTAAGTTGCAAGTCGATTGTCGCCACTCATCGTCGTGTTGTAATAACCGCGGTGGTCCTTGCCACCATAAATTGCAGAGGATTAGTTGGTCAGGTGACGAGCCTCTAGATAAAAGATCGGCTGGATTCTCATTAGTATTAATATGACGCCATTGTGATGATGATGTAGTTGACTGAATTTCAGCTATTCTGTTGGCCACAAAAGTCTTTAATTGCCGAGTTGTGATGTTGATCCAGGCCAGGACAATTGTAGAATCTGTCCAATAAAATTTATTGTCGATCTTCAATGAAAGGATGGAGTCAACTTTGGACATTAATCGAGCTAGAAGTAATGCTGCGCAAAGTTCCAATCGTGGTATTGTAGTACTCTTTAGTGGGGCTACCCTAGACTTCGAACAAAGCAATTTCGAAGAGATATGTCCCTTTTCATCTCTTGAACGAATATAGATGCATGCACCATACGCCTTCTCACTGGCGTCACAAAAACCATGTAGCTCTATTGCGCTCTTGTAGGGAACCGCATTGCGATCTATTTGAATCGAATTCAAATGTAAGAGATCCTCTTGATATTGCCGCCACTCAGTGTGCAGATGAATAGGAAGAGATTCGTCCCAAGATAACTTTACCTGCCACAATACTTGCATAAGTATTTTAGCCTTCACTATTACTGGACCAATGAGGCCTAACGGGTCAAATATTTGTGAGATTTGGGATAGAATTGTGCGCTTGGTACAACGTTTCTCATCACATGGTTCTAATACCCTATATTGCAGAACGTCGAGATGCGAATTCCATTGAATGCCTAAAGCCTTAACGTGACTATCTTTATCTAAATTTAATACTACTGGCGTAGTTGCATCAGGGAGTAGTCTTGTTAATACGTTAAGATCATTGCTGGCCCATTTCCTAAGCGTAAAACCACCTTTTGCTAACACTGCATTGACTTCAGAAAATATCTTCTCTACATCCTCGTCGGTGTCAGCACCTGTCAACAAGTCATCGACGTAAAAATCTGTTGCGACTATTCCAGAACCAATTGGAAAGCTACTGGCTTCTTCCAAAGAAAGTTGCTTCAAAGCCCTTGTGGCTAGGAAAGATGCTGGAGCGGTGCCATACGTCACAGTACGTAGCTCATACGTTTTTAATGGGCTCTTTGGATCGTCTCTCCATACGATTCTTTGGAATTTCGTTTCATCTTCGTTGACAAGCAATTGTCGATACATCTTTGTAGCATCCGCAGTCAAGACGATTTTGTGTGTGCGGAATCTACATACAATAGCAAATAGCTCTTGTTGCACAGTAGGACCTACCATTAATATGTCGTTTAATGATTTTCCTGAAGATGACTTGGCGGAGCCGTCGAATACTACCCGTAGTTTGGTAGTAAGGCTTTCTTGCTTGATTACTGCATGGTGGGGTAGATAAAAATTCACATCTGTAGTTACCGATGGATCAACTTGTTTCATATGGTCTAGGGATAGGTATTCATGTATGAATTCTGTGTATTCCTGCTTCAAATTAGATTGTTTAGCTAATTTTCTCTCTAGAGCGAAAAACCTTTTCACGGCTACATCTCTGGAGTCGCCTAACGAACGCGCTTCTTGTTTGAACGGCAATTTGACAATAAACCTTCCATCTTGATTGCGCCTATGAGTAGCAACAAAATGATCTTCACATGCACTTTCTTCGGCAGTATAATATTGTACTTGCTTGCCTTCTTCAATTTCCCAAAACTTCTGTAGCATTGATTGTAGTGGATCTTCTAGTGCAACGTTACAAATGGTTTTTGGAGGGCTATGATTCTTAAGTGGCAGAGAACCTGATATTATCCAACCAAGATGCGTTTTTTGTAATATGACATTGCTATTGTTTAACTTGATCTGTCCGATGCAAAGAAGATGCCAAAATATCTCTGCACCTATCAACATATCTATTTTTCCAGGAATGTTAAATTGAGGATCAGCTAACTTTACGTTCTTCGGTATATCAAACTGAGCTTTGACTGATTTCTCCGTTGGAATCTCATTGGTTATATGGTCAATTACTAAACAGTTTAATTGGACTGCATATGCACTGTGATTGGATCTTATGTGAATCGAAACGGATTTATTTGCTACCGTAGAATTTTTTCCAATGCCACAAACAGACAAATGAATGGGTTGATATTTTAAGTCGAGCTTGTCTGCGAATGACCTTGAAATGAAGTGGGATTGAGATCCCGAATCTAATAGTACTCTGCAGTGATGGAAATTGTCTTGTTTATCTGCTATCTTGACTATTGCAGTTGACAACAATACTTGAGAGGGATTATGGATATTTGATGCGTGTGCTGAAATTACATTTGACGGTCCTGGCTTTGGCTCATCTTCGCATGATGTAGACGCTTTTGATTCTGGGATCCTTTCCTTCGCTGAGTGAATTAATGTATTGTGCTTCTGATTGCACCTTCTGCAGTGACTAGAGCTACAGTCCTTTGACTGATGTCCAGATCTTAGACAGTTTAAACAAAGCTTGGAAGTCTTGATTTGGTTTATTCTATCTTCGATTGACATATTTAGAAACTTGCTACATTGATAGATAAAATGGGTGCCTTTGCATATATGACACTGGGTACCTTGACGTACAATGTGTGAAAGTGACTTTGTTGGTTTGCTGAAGTTAGTATGATGAACTGAACCTGTGTTACTCTTTGAAATTGCTTCTAAAGTGTTACACTTTCGTGTTAAAAATTCTAATAGTTCCTTGAACTCTGGCATTCGATTGGAATCGAGGCTTGATTCCCAATCCTTATTCGTAAATCTATCTACCTTGCTGGTAATTTGATAAATTAGCCAATCATCCCAATGATCTACTGGCCTGTTTAAAGATTTTAAAGCTCTCGTGTGCTTTTGTGCGTTATCAAGTATTTGTCTGAGTGTGGTTACGTTTTCATGCGTACAAGTTGGTAATTCATGAATTGCTTGAATGTGTTTGCGTACTATTAGGCGCTTGTTATCAAATCTGGCCTTCAAGGTAGTCCATGCTATATCATAATTAGACGATGATATTTGTAAGTCTTGAATACAAGTTGCAGCATCACCCTTTAGGCAAGATCTTAAGTAGTGAAATTTTTGAACATTAGACAAAGTTTCGCTTGTATGAATGAGAGATTGGAATGTTTCGTAGAATGGAAGCCAATCTTCTAAAATTCCCGAGAACGATGGTAATGAAATTTGCGGTAGCCGTACGTGACTTTCAACATCTTGAACATGATTACTGGAAGTATTGTTGCTTGATTGTTTGTTTGAGTGTTTGCTTGATTGTGAATGAGTTTCTAACAATTCTTCGGCACGTGCAATTGCCTCAAAATATTGATCTTCGAAATCTTCATCTGATTCTGAAGTTTCTGTTTCTTGAGCACATTCTAATTTCATTTGCGTATCGAAATATTCTGACCATAATTCCTTAATTTTCGATAAACGAGTTTTGATTCGAATGGGATCGAAAGTTTTGGTGGTGTTTATCTTGTCAAGGAATGTATTGAATTTTGTAATAGAACTTTTGATGCTTCGTAATTTGTAATTAAGCCCTTTTAATAACTTTTGAGATTCTGAATCCATTATGGCAAATAGTAGGAGTAGGAAATACGGGAATTATAACTGTGGAGACTCACCTCTGTTGTGGATTGTTGTCCTGTTGGGTTCCTTTGTTGTTTTCCTTGATGCTCCTGTTTCCTGTTGAGGCGCTGAAATCCGGCTCGAAGGACCAAATGTTGCGATCAATGCTTTGATCGATGTGCGCAGCAAGAATATGGTTTGATTCGTGGACTGTAAGTTGCGCTACGCACTGGTTATTAAGTTCGAAGGACCATAAATAAAACAATGTAGTTTTTTAGAATAAATTTGTATATTTACTCTAACGATACACTAAACTACACTAACACTAGATAGATTCAAAAACGACAAAAGAAAATAAAAATGAAATGGCTCGCGTATGAACACCGCACTTGATTGCTGTTAGAATGATACTGAGTTTATGTGCAACTTCGGTTGGTATTTATATCAAAAAGGAATGCCCCAGGTAAACTGAGCATAATAAAGCCGAAATAATCTGGATAATGATTTCCGAATAAATTACAAATTGTCGGAAATATCCAACTAATTACAGTATATAAAAATAAAAGCATTAAACATATTGAGTTGATAATAGGGTTGTAAACTGAATTCGTAAAATTACATTTACTAGAGATTACCCTGGTCGGGATTTCCTAATCCTCAAAGATGATGCCTGAACTAAATTATAATAAGAGGATATTGAAATTACAAATGATGAATGAACAATAGGGAATATATAAAACTAAAGAATTAGAAAATTAGGATATACAAAATTGAACGTGAAAATGCTTATATAAATAAGAAATTCCGAATAATAAGCAAAGACTGCTATATACAATAAATGAAAGCCGCAAATAACGATTTACATTTAAATATGAAAATTAAGGAATCGGTAAACTATCTAATAATCTACACAAACTAAATAACTATAATTTATGTTCTTAGAACCTTCTCCAACAACATGGCTGAATAAAAGCAAAATTACTTGTAAATGACAATAAGAGTGCCTATACAAGATTTCACTTTAAAATTTGTTACATCAGATATCACTTAATAAGTAGCCTGTATAAATAGATGTATATCGTATAGCTCAGAGCATCTCAACTAATACAAAACCAATTAAAGTTTCACTTTAGGGGAGAAGAAATGCTAAAAAAAGAATGTTCCTTAAACCAGGTGTTTGAGGGTGGCTATGCTCTCACGTGCGAATTATAACATTTCTTGATATTCATTCGCGTGTATCTGAGTCTATTGAGCAGGATCTCTTGCTATGGTGCATCCGCCGGCACAAAATAATTCAGCTGTAGTAATTTTATCTTTCTGAGATATTGTGCGGATTTTCGATTTTCACAAGTTTCTAACACAATGTTAATTTTAACCATTCTTCCAGTACATTCACTCGTATGAGAAAGTTATACTCGTCAATGCTACTATTCCACTATTTTGTGACATTGATAACGGCATGTGTTGATCTTTATGAGGTTCTCACAGGGTAAGTACAAAGTATTAACATTTTTAAAACAATTTATACCATTGAACTAAGCTGCGTTCTTTTTTTTTGATAATTTTATAAATTCGAATGTCTGCAGCTACACAGAGAGAAAAAATTGATTGTTAAGTGAAAATTTGTTAGAGTTACAAATTTTTATATTCAAGTAAAATACAGATAATTTTATTAATATACGCAACAACCCCTGTTAATTTAGAAAAATTATTTAGAAAATTAGGAATGTACACAACGCTCTTGTTGATGCAATAAATTGTTTTTTTTTTTTTGGTAAAAAAATAAATAAATTTTACAAGTTTATAAGGGAAGCTTGGCCAATTATTTTTCCTGTTCCAACTAAAAAAAATTGTTGACGTTTAACAAAGTATTAAAGATTGCGCAGTTGTTACATTAACAATTTTTTTTTGGACAGTCTCACAGTGGGCGAGGTAACCGGATTACAACGACAGAACTGTAACATAAACCAAATCGTTTGAATTCTCATTGAAACCTATTATAAATGATGTCAAACACAATAACAACAATAATTTTTGTTGTAGACAAGTATATTTAGAAAAAGATACATTGTTTCTATCAAAGAGGTCTATCATAAACTATGAAAATTAAAGTTTTACTGACAAAGGAATATAATAGAAAAAACATTTTACTTTTTATTGACACTGAAAGCTAAATTAATATATACTTATAGCTTAATTAATCTCTACATATAAATATATACATTACATTATATACATTATACTAAGAGTCACTGTCGGAAGAACTCATTGTATCTTCGTCACTATCCACATTATCATCGTAATCAGTTTCACTGTCCAAGGGTGCGTCAGGTGATACTGGAATATCTGGCGTTTGTAATAAAGATACTACTTCTGAACCCAATATACTTTTACATTTGACCGGCAATTTTCGTAATTCTGTTGTATATGCATCAGAGCTTGCGATCTCTATTAGTTTTCAGGCGCGAAATTTTTGTTGTATGTGACTACCTAAATTTCTTGAAATGTTTAAACGTAAATTCCTGAGCCTCTTCTGATAAAATCACCGATTGAAATCATTACAGATTTAATTATTCACTTACGTGGACAAGCAACTTATGGACAGAAACTGGCATAAAATACCAGAGTACGTAGTTATCAATATTTTTTTTATCAATATATTCTTTGGCATAAGTACAAAATTTCGCAGAATTTAATTCGTATCCGCAGGAAATTGCCTGCAAAATTACGTGGAACCTTTCGATAATTGTTTTATCAATACTCGTAATTCCAGAGGATAGTTCTGCATTTTACCGCTTCTACCAGGTTTTGGAAGATCCACAGGCAATCCCATTTTTCTTTAAAATCCGTTCGAATTTTGCAGTTTCTTCCTTCCAATAAATCTTTATCAGTTTGTTCACACACTTGCAATTTTTGTATATCAAGTCTATATGCGATGTGCAGAAGATATTCGAAGGAACGAATCCATGAATGTGAATGGGATAACCAATATTTTAAATTCTCTATATTAATTTCTTTATTCAGCAGATGTTCTAAGGAATTCATCTCTTTTGGAGATGCTCCACAAATATAACACTTTTGCGCTGATTTCGTTGAAGTTAGAGTATTACACAACTTTCGACCTATCATAGTGAAATGTGGTTCATGAGTAACTGTTAATAACGCATTGTTCACTGTACAAGTTGAATGGCACAAACTACTAATTTGGACCTTGATATCATTAACAATTTTCTTGGCAAACACGTTTGTTTCCTTTTCAAAATAATCCTAATTCTTTTACCTGGCCCACTGTGCGCCTGGAAGAACAAAATTTGTTAAATTTTTGTTAATTCTAACAATTTTTTTATTACTGTGTGGCTTTATACTGTAGATATTTATAGGTTTCAAGATGAAAATGTTTTTTATGAAACAATTTTTATAATATCCATATAAAAAAAGAGTAATAGTGATGGTAAAACAATCAAGAATAAAATAAATACTTACGTACATGTATTGCGTTTACAGAAGAAATAATATAACAGACATTGCAGTCAAGGGTATCTCTATTTTGACGGCAATTGCAGAATTTGCATACTACACTTTCCCGGCTGAAATGGTGGTATTTGAGGTAAACCCAAACAGTTGTATTTTAATTCCTTTTTATTAAGCACTAATTTTTGTAAGGTTTTTAGCTGTCAGATCTATCGAGTTCTATTTACCTATCGAAATGGTACACCAACAATATTAATGTCCAAAAACTATTGCTGTTCATGATGACCAAGTCACAGCATCAGTTATACTTCACCGGCGGCGGATTGATAGATATCAATGTGAGGACATTTGGAAATGTAAGGTTATGAAATTGTGCCTTACCTGTTTTTTGTTTTAATTGCTATTTTTTTCTGGTGCAGGTGCTTCGTGCTTCATTTTCTTTCTATACGATATTGAGGAACGTTTTGGCACAATAATATTTCTTGCTTTGTATTATAAGATTGATTGTAGGCTGAATGTAGGGAAATAAAACAAAAGTAAATATAAATTTGTGCTTTTTTCAGCGTTTGAGAAATAAGATATCAGCCTGTATTATGAAATTACTTATTAAAAATGTTGTTGCTTTTCAGAGATCTTTTATTTGTCTATGTTCCTATTGATACATTTTTTGTGATCTTATTTTGACGGAACCACGTTCACATGGCGATTATTTATAGTTTCTTTTTCGTATTTTCCTTTGTGTATTTGCTATACGTAATGGCAAATAAGTAAAGGCTAGAAGGCATTTTGTAAAAGTGTGTGATTTTATTAATGATATTCTAAAGATTAGAAAGTATACGATAAATTGTACATTCAATTAGTGTTAAACTGTGTTCCTTTTTTGCTGTTTTTATACAGATGTTGTGATTCTACATTTCAGACGACAAAATACTACATTAATGTTATTCATTGACATAAAACCAATTTAATTTATGTTACATTATGAAAAATATGCTCAGCGGAATTTAGATATTTAGTAAACATCTCCTCAACTTTCAAAAACTTTATTTCAAGATATTTATACAAGGTTCGCTTGTTATTTGATTATTATTATTTATTGGCACTAATAAAAAGTATCAGCCGGTATAACAATTTCCTAAAGAAACTGCATCCGATTAACTTAATTCGAAATAAAAACATGCATCTAAATCTATTCAAAACGAGTAATAATAATCCTATAATGTAAGATAATCAATAAGTCATAGCGCGTACATTATATAATAAAATTAGCTGGCGAAATACCGGATCTTTCAATTTAACTCTACAGAAGTTAGTCGACATGAAACCCTCTGATGAGATAGACCTCTTCAGGATCAGCAGAGCTTTGCTGCAATTCCTGGGTGAAACATATAATCACACACCGAAACGTATAATTCTGTTTCGTATATTTAACAGTATTACAATGGTGTATACCGGTATCATTATTTTTGCAAATTTTTTCTGTGTAACCGGCGGAAGCCGTGTAGAAACAGCCCATGGTTTAATAACACTTTTACACGTAAGGAACTATATAGTAACAATCCACACTAATCGTTCAAGTATCATTGCCTTTCAGACCTTGTTAAAATATTTCTTCTACATGCACTTCAAGCGAGGTATAGAAGAGCTGCTGCAGAATAAATTTGAAAAGTTTTGGCATTATCGCCAAATCGACAATCAGATTATAACTAGAACGATAAAGGTTTACAAAGCCACGGAATTCGTACAAGTTTCATTATATGCATCTGCAGGTGTAGTCCTATGTTTTTACCTCTTCAGACCGATATTAACTAAGAATAATCCACATCCGTTTGAAGCTTGGGTTTCTGGTGTTATGGCCGTGGATGTTATCGCACTGGCTTGCCAATATTATTTTATCTGCCTTATAACGTTCATAGTGTTTGGTTACGATAGTGTCTATTTGTGCTTGTGCGTTCAGACTGTAGCACAAGTGAAGCTCTTGAAAAACAGGATAAGATTTTTCCAGAAGAGTGTTCAAGAAGATGCAAATTATTATATCCAATGTCACCAATTATTGCTAAGGTAAAATAATTTATGTTTTTAGATATTTTTTATTAACACAAGAATTTTTTATGTGTTAGTAAGGAGATTTGATTTGAATTTAACTAAATTTTGATCAGGATTACCATGTCCTTATGTGTTGGAATTGCTAGATTAGAATCTGGGCAAAATTAAAGTGTTCATTTCCAGATTTATTTTTCATATTATTGACTTTACTAAAAATTCTGTCAAAATTTGTATTGGAATATGGCAGAGAAACAATATGTAGAAAAAAGCATTTCTAAATTTTTGAAAAGATGCTTTTTCTCATTTTTTAAATTTAAGATTTTAGACAGGCACTATTTTATCTATCTCAATTATTGAAGAAATGGTAGATAATAATCTACCAATTGATAATCGCACACTTTTAAAATTCTAGATAATAATATCATTAAGGCTTACAAAGAAAAGCTTTTTCGTTTGTTTGGTGTGATATAAATTCATTGGAGTATATATATTTAACGCAGATGATAGTTTAATGGGAAAGGTTTTTTATTTTTCGGAGAAATTGTGAAGATCTTGAAATTCTAGAATTAATTTTGGCAATTGTTACAGTAGATTTACAAGCATGAGAAAGCTGTACTCGTCAATGTTACTATTCCACTATTTTGTGACACTGATAACTGCATGTGTTGATCTATATGAAGTGCTTACAGGGTAAGTACCTACAAAAAGTTCCGTTCAAAAATTTAAAGAATTCATATCATCAAAAGTAAGCTGCGATCTTTTAGTTTGAAGATAATTTTAAAAATTCATATACCCTTTCATTCATACCCTTTTTACAGTTGATATTAACAAATTTTAAAATTGAAACGCTTTTTATGAGACAACAAAAGAGAACGGATGATAGAATCTATTAACAGTATTAACTAGTAACATTTGTTGCATTTGCAGAAGAAATAGTACAACGGACATTGCAGTCAAGGGTATCACTATTTTACTGGCGTTTTCTCAATTTGCCTTCTACACTTTCCCAGCTGAAATGGTGGCATTTGAGGTGAACCCCCACAGTTGAATTTTAATTCGATATTAAGCAATAATTTCCTAAAGTTTTAGCTGTCAGATCTGTCGAATTCTATTTACCTATCAAAATGGTACATCAACGATATTAACGTGCAGAAACAATTGCTGTTTATGATGGCGAAATCACAGCATCAGTTATATTTTACCGGTGGTGGACTAATTGATGTTAACGTCAAGACATTTGGAAATGTAAGGGCTTATGAAATGCCACGACACCCTCGCTAATGACTTTTTCGTTCATTTTGCAGGTAGTTCGAGCTTCGTTTTCCTTCTATACGATTTTGCGAAATATTTTAAATAAGTGATTGGGTTTTAGATTTAGAAATTGTTGCTGTGAGCAATGAAACAAATTGTAGTTTGAAAGTAGTTGAGAAAAACATAAAAATATATGATTTTTTTCTCTATCTATCTATCTCTGATTTTTAGTATGTTCTAATTTATTTAGAAGAAAGAATAAGAATCCCGAAGAGCCAAAAAAAAAAAAAGAAAGAATAACTCAATATTTATAAGGTAGGTGTGCTCTCTTTTACTGCAAGTTCACGGTATAGTCTTTCTTTATCTCCGAATATATCGTCGATTGCCGCAATATGAGGAAAAGAAGGATGAAAGTATGGTTTCTATGAGTTAACAAAGTGTTCTGCTGGACGACTGTATCAGATATACGATTTGATATACCTGCCACGTCAACTCAACAATATGTCGTCGTCGTTTAACGGCAAGCAGACACGGGTATTTTCTACCCTTCTAACAAAACAACGAAGCCCTCATTTCGTACTATTGTGGGGTGAGGCGAGCGAATCCCTAAACATGCGTAATTCACTTCAAGCGAAGCCAGTGTCCGATTCACTTCACTCATTTCTTGATAAAGCGTAGTTAATGGTTTTATAACGGTTAGTAAATTTTACAAAAAAATTAAATATTATACGCCGCGGAAAACCTATTTATAGTAAAACAATTTTACTGTGGCAATTCAACGGAAGTTACATGCGGTTTATTTGCAGTAAATTATCCTGAAAGATCAATTCCTAGCGCGTTTACCATTCGTAATACGGTACAATGCATTGAAACAACGTTTAGATTAATAAATGGCTACAATCAAAATATTCCAGCGTAAAATGTCAGTAGCATTGTTCGCAGAGGCAGTTCCTGACAGTTTCTTACTAATCATTCTGTTTAAGCAGTAAAATAATCATGACTGCCTAATCACGATTCTTAATATGACTAAATTGGTCCAACAGAAATAATTAATTTGTGATTGGTTTGACTGCAGTGCGAACAAGTTTACTGATATCGAAATTCAAGTTTGTGCATTATCGGAATTAAATCTTTCTGAGTTACAAGATTTGAAATATAAATCTGTATGAATTTTTTGGTTCTTCCTGGTTTTATATTTAAAAAACTAATGCTACTTTTTTGATCTTCGTGTTCAATAGTAAATTGTATTCGGAGATGCAATGAACTAAAAGCATCTAGGATTTTTCTTTCATTATTTTAATCTACTTATAAGTAAGACCCTGTATACAAGATACTATTGGTCTCAGGGTAGTACTTTTTTTTGTGGATGTTTGGAAGTCCATATATTCTGGGTGCACGATTATTGTTTATTTTTAAGTTATGATATTGTGCTCTTGTTATCTTCTATTTGTTTCTTTTGTGATCTCTTGGGTCATTTTGTAGTTTCTAAGAACATTCTGTTTAATTGATTGCTTTTATTTACTTTATGTTTATTTTTGTTTTTATAGTTACTTGATACATTTGCAATTTTACATCTGACTCGTTTTTTTTCCTGATTTTCCATATGTTTAAAATTTCTTTCTATACTAGCAATATCTTCCTACTTAAGTTGTAATATTGGGATACCTCAAGGTTCGATACTAGAACCAATACTTTTTTCATTATTTATCAATGACCTACCCCAACAGCTTTGTGACAGATTGATTACATTATACGCAGATGATATTACTTTAATGGCTGCAGGTAAGAATCATATTGATTTGATACATGTGCGTAATACTATGTTAAAATCTGTTAGCACATGGCTGAATAAAAGCAAATTACTTGTAAATGACAATAAGAGTGCCTATACAAGATTTCACTTTCATCAATATTACACCACCTGGGAATTTTATTTAAAATTAAACTTAAATAGAAATAATTTAACTTCATTAGATAGCAGCACACTACAGGGCGTATGATTTGACAGGTTATTTAGCTGGAAAGTGCTCTGCGAAAAACTCTTGCATGACCTTAACTCGTTGTGCTTTTTGTTTCGCAATTTGAAATACGAACTGTCGGATCTGATGCCATTAAATATGTATCATGCATGTGTTTACAGTAGATAAAACTACGGTGTTTTATTTTGGGGTAAATCTGCCTTAGCCTATGGTATTTTTATCTGTCAAAAGAAGTTTATCCATCGTATTGCTAGATTGAAACAGACTGCATCTTATCGACCGATTTCTATGTCGTATAACATGCTAACCTTGCCATGTATTTTCATTCATGAACTAGCGTGTTACATACACAATATCAAAACGGAGATTCAAGCGAATTGTGATCTTTGTATGTACAATACGCGAAATAAAGAAGAGCTAGTTACTCCCAAGTCCACATTGACATAATTTCAGCGATCCGTTCTAGTTTTGAGCATAAAAGTTTACAATGAACTTCTATAATATAGGCTAAAGAACTCCATTCTCCAATTTTTAAACGCCGGTTACCTCAGTTCTTAACTAACAAAGGTTTTTACTACTTACAAGGGTATTTAAATTTTAGCTTCAATTAATTAACATTTTTTTTTATATTAAGTTAATAAGTTTCTAAAAAAAAGCCAAAATATTTCTAATAAATTTTTCTTTGTAATCCAAATGATTTACTCCAGAATATTTATATACCCTATACCTGAACATATAATACTGAAGATTACGTATTTACATTGAGAATAAATTAAATTTACGGAATAATGCTAAATTATAAGCGTTACCCAGTAAAGACAGAAAGAATTGCATGTAATTGGCGTAAAAGAAAAATCTATGTAAAACAACTTATAATAATATACTACCTAACAATTGAATGTGATCAATAAGTCATATACCCCACATTCTACAAGAAAGATTACCTGTTGATGAGTTCCGAAGTATTCGCTTGTACTTCACAGAGATTAGTCGACATGAAGTTCTCAACAGAGACGGACCTTTTTAAGATCAGCAGGATTTTACTACAATTCATAGGCGAAACATATAATCGCACTCCAAAACGTGTAATTTTATTTCGCATATTTAACAGTATCGTAATGTTGTATGCAAGTATCTCAATCATTGCGAATTTCTTTCACGTATCTGGAGGAAGACATGTTGAAACAACGCAAGGTTTAATACTAGTTACGCACGTAAGCTAACAGTAATTTATTTATTCAATCTTTATAATACCAGCAAACCTTTTTAGACTTTGCTAAAATATCTCTTGTACATATATTTCAAACCAGGCATAGAAAAACTGTTGCAGAACAAATTTGAAGAATTTTGGATCTATCAGCGAATTGACAGTAGGATCATAGCTGACATAATAAAGGTTTACAAAGCTACAGAGTTAGTGCAAGTTTCGGTGCTTCTAGCTACAATCATCACAGCTTTCTTGTACCTGTTTAGACCGATATTAACGAAGAATAATCCGTTTCCTTTCGAAGCATGGGCTTCTGGTGTTATTATTTTGGATGTCGTCACGCTAGCTTGCCTATATTACTTTTTAGTAATTGTAATTCCTATAGTGATTGGATATGATACTGTTTATTTGTGTCTGTGTATTCAAACCGTGGGACAAGTGAGGCTTTTAAAGAACCGGATGAGATATTTCCAGGAAAATGTTGAGATGGATGCAAGTTATTACGTCAAGTGTCATCAATACTTGCTGAGGTAAAGAGGATTTGTAGTTATTTTGTATTTTTATATACAGGGTTATTCACACTATACGGCACGGAATATTGTGGACAAAATACGTGGCATTCAATAAGTTTCACTTTTGGGATATATGATCTTATTAAAATTATTTTCATCTTATACCCTTCCAAAACCCTAAAAGTATCAAAGTTTTGTTTTTTTTTAAATGGAACCGCCTGTATATTACTGCATTTTTGGATTATCTGATCAAAATAAGTGTATGTCTTAATGAGGTTTATAACACTTAAACCTTAAGTTTTTTAGATAATTTGAATTTTGTGAAAATTTGATCTAATTTCCATGTTTCAAATACTTAAGAAGAATTTAAATTATCTAAGCCAAAATCACAGTGGCATGTAACAATAGACCATATTTTATAACATTTGTACACAATTGTAAAAAAACTTGCCATGTTATACAGGGTGTACAAAAAATAAAACTATCCAAATAAGAACTTTAAGTGGCTATAACTCGTTTAATTTAAATAGAGCGCTATATTTTTTAATTTACCAGCAAATACACTTTTTAATTACCTATCGAATGGTATTGTATTACTTACTGTTAGTCAAAATGCAGATCAAAAGAAGAGCATACTGATATGATTTTTATGCTTGAAGAATATCATCAAAATTGTTTATTGCCTTCTGGAGTTTATGCTCAAAGGTTTCTTATTATACCAGTTTAAGGAAAGTGGAAGTGTTAGTTATAAAAACCCTATTACAAAAAAATTTGTCACTGAAGATGAAAAAAATATTTTTGCCGTAGTTGGCTCAGTTATCGAAAATCCCAATATTAGTCAAAGTCAAATATCCGAAAATACTAACATTAGTCAAGCAAGTATTTCAAGAGTTCTTAAAAAACACAGATTTTGTCCTTATAAAATCCAGCTTTGCCAAGAACTTTATGGAAATGATTTTGACAATCGAATTGAATTTTCTATGTGGGTACTAGATAATGTGGCAAAAAATGCAAACTTTTTTTGATAATGTGTTATTTAGTGATGAATGTACTTTTCATACCAATGATCTGGTAAATGGGCACAACCTCCATTATTATTCTGATTCGAATACAAAGTCATGAGAAATCAGAGTAGGTGGTCCATTAATAATTTATTATTAGTATCAATTTAATTGGACCCTATTTGTTTTAAGGACCTTTAAATGGTATGATGTTTCTCGATTTTCTTCCACGCCCACTTCCAGTATTAATATTGTAGCAAAATTACAATAGTTGCAATAAAGAGATTCATTACCACCTGGTGGATGCTTCATTGGCTTCATTGATTGTGATAGAAAAAGATATGTAGTTGTTTTACTACTAAACTCTGAAATTCAGCTGGTAATTCGTTTGAACATGGTCATATTTATTATAATATATGTAATAATTGTGTATGAATAGTACAATGTCTTTAACCTAATCTTGACTTTAGCTATTGTTGCAGTATATTCACTCGCATGAGAAGATTGTATTCATCGATGCTACTATTCCACTACTTTGTGACACTAATAATTGCATGCACTGGTATCTATGAGGTCCTCATACAGTAAGTAATCATGAAGGTCTGAATTATTAGCCAACCAAAAATATTAGGAAACGAGAAAAAAATACAATTATAGATGATAACTTGTTTAATGTCAATACTTCACAAATGCTTACCTGCTTCATCAGAAGCAGTAAACTAGAGTACAAACAAAACATAGGCTAAATTAATATGGCAAAAAAAAAACAAGAGCGCACAATTATTTCCGATAAATAGACAAATCATAATCATAGAGATGAAAACGTTACCACAAAGAAAACAGTTTTAAGGAGATTTTAGTTTACCACATCATGTTAAAATCAAGCAAATGTTTTTTATTGTTTAGACTATTTTAGAAAAAAAAAAATTGAAATCTTTAAGCCTATTAACGTAATTTATAAAGCTAAATAAAGTGGTGGTTGTTTCTTATAGGAACAACTACAGCAATTCGTATCTCTGTTCCATTTACTGTTAAAGATTGACAGTGGTGTTTTTGGATTTCTACTTTAAGACGTTTTTTCTCTATGAAATAGCCTATTTGAAATAAATTACAAATTATTCGTAACCTTATTAGAGACTAAAGTATGTTTTCCTTTCGTTTACAGAAGGAGTAGCACAGCTGACATGCTGGCCAGAGCTATAACGATTTGCGCAGCTTTTCTTGAATTCGCCTACTATACTTTTCCGGCTGAAATGTTGGCATTCGAGGTGAACCCGCGCAGTTATATTTTTAATTAGATTTTAAGCGGTAATTTTTGAAAATTTCAGCTATCGGATCTATCGAATTATATTTATCTGTCAAAATGGTACATAAATAATATCAAGGTACAGAAACAATCGCTTTTTATGATGACTAAGTCGCAGGCTCAGCTATATCTTACCGGTGCTGGATTGATAGATATTAACGTGCAGACATTTGGAAATGTAAGGGTTATTTAATTTATCCGTGGTTTTTATTCTCATATTTGGTGTATTTCAGTTAGTGAGAACTACATTTTCATTTTATACAATTTTGAGGAATATTTTAGCTAAGTGATTGATATCTTAGATAAGGTATTCTTTATCTTAGATAAGGTTATTAAGGAGTGGATTGTAGTCTGGTAGATGCATAATAAAACGATAGTTTAAATATGAATATTTCTTTTATTTTACCCAATTCTTAAATTAAGCTATCTCTGATTTGTATCCTGTTCAATGTATTCAAAATTAAGAATCCGCAATATTTAAATTTATCACTAATTCTTCATGATTTGGGCTATATTCCAAAGGATTTAGGATTCACTACCGTATATTATAGATGGTCTATTTTTCCTGTATACTCTAGCTTTCATCTTCTTAGGTATCTCTTTCGTTCTAAAAAAATTTAGATCTTAAAGGATTGTTTAACCTTTTCCAATGTTCTGATTTACTTCCTTGCCTCTTTTTCCGGTTTCATCCATGATTATTGTGTCTAAGTCATTGAAGCTTGCTACATGGTCTAGCAGTACCCATCCTCGTCCTTGTATGTTAATTCTGTGTTATTGCTTTGTAGTAGATATTATTATGGCAAGACTTTGTATCTTCCTGAGTTCGGTTGTAGCAGTTTGCTGATACATCTTTGTCCACCACACCTGAGATGGAGAAGTGATTCTGGATTCATTCATTCATTTAACCACCATGTTTCCTCCACATAATTCAATAGCCAACTGGGGAATTATCAAATCAGAGGGCCACTCTGATGATAGCAGTAGAATCACTGCCGAATCGTCAGATTTCAATAATCCAACAGATGATGGAAACAGTCCAAACACCAACTCATATTAAGAGTATTATTATTATTATCATTGGCATTCTTATTATTGTTACTGTTTAATTAAATAATTAATTGGAGCATATAAAGAGAAAAGATATGTTCACGAGTCAAGAGGGAAGAAACTTCATGTAAAAAATACTAGTGACAAAAGAAGCTCTTTTCCATGACTCGAATTTCGGCCAAGACTTTATTAATTTTAAAGCTAGCAAGAAAAAGTTACAACTGCAGTTGAGTAATGACAGTTAAAAAGAAATACTTTCAAAAAGGAAAAAATAGCTTTAGTAAACATTTTTAAAATATTTACGTTAGAACGTATTTAGATAGGCTACAGTTACATTTAGCAGTAATTGGTTATCGACATTGATAATGTAATCAGTAAACGTTACAAATTATCTTTATAAAGAAATATTATACAGGCTGTCTCAGAGAGACCGTTCATAAGAAGTTTATGGGGTACTGACTAAAATATAAATTTGAAAAGCATGACACGATGTAAAGAAGTGTCACTTTGACAATAAATCTTTGAGAACGCTTCTTTTCCATGGCGCACTGGATAAGTATCGATGAGTTATGTGTGCTTTTTTCAAACAAACATAATCATCTCCTAAACTATCAATTTTAGGTTTAGGACATGTCGAGTATAAAAGATGTAAAATTAGACGCCAAAGACGACTCGGTAATAAAATACGGGGGTGCCAGTTGAAAAAATTAAGTCATGGTTCTACAAAGTTTCGAAAAGTTAACGTGCCACAGTAAAGTAACCCCACAGAGTATATAGCCGTTATCGGCGCCAAAATATACTCCACATATTGTTTAAGCATATTATAAACCCTAAATTGATATACGAAATAATCAAGTGTTCTCTGATTTTTTGAATAAATGCCTGTTACAGCAAATTTTTTTAGAAAAAATCGAATAATCACAAAAAGGCCGAATCATATTGCAAAAAGTACAGGTATTTATAAAGCTTCAAAATAAGTAAATCTAAATATGTAAAAATATACAGGGTATTCAGTTAAAAATAACAAAGTAGATAGCGACTTCCGGTATAACCGGAAGCTCTAGAAATCTAAAAATATTTTAATTGAAGAGAATACATCCGATTATATATTATAATTCTGAATTTTCAAATTTATATTTTGGCGACAACCTCATAAACTTCTAATGAACGGTCTCGCTGGGACAGCCTGTATATACTCATTATAGTAGGGAGAAATTTTATTTAGCCAGGAGTGGTATATTGTAGGCGAAAATTTATTTTTTTGGAATGTGGCTAGTAATCGAATAAAAAGATTTACATTTTACGTTTCGGCTTCTTTATTTACTTTTTAAGCCTTCATCAGAAACTGATTGTATACGTTATCGCCAAAGGTCAAACACATAATATTAACAGTAACAATTTTTTTACACGTTAAAAGAAGTGTAAAAGACGATAGATTACAAACATTATAGAAACAAACAAACGTATAACTTTACAATCGTATGATACGCCGAAACGTAAAATGTAAATCTTTTTATTCGATTACTAGCCACATTCCAAAAAAATAAATTTTCGCCTACAATATACTCATTATAACAATTCTAAAAGTACTGCATATAATTGACTTAAGTTGAAAAGTAAAATTCCTGTCAAATTACCAATAATAATAATACTAACGCAAGCCAATCAATATGTATATACCGCAAATTATACAACGCACTTCCGTTGATGAGGTACGATTGACATTTAGTAGTCTTATTCCACAGAAATTAGTCGCCATGAAGCCCTCAGATGAGGTAGATCTTTTCAAGATCAGCAATACTTTACTGGAATTCCTAGGTGAAACGTACGATTGCACTCCGAAACGTATTATTTTCTTTCGAATAGTTAACAGTATCATAATGGTTTATATGAGCATCTTTATTACTGCAAATTTTTTCCACGTATCTGCAGGGAGTCGTGTTGAAACAGGACAGGGATTAATAACAGTTATTCATGTAAACATACATTAAACCGATCTACGATTGTTATTATATCAGCGTATTCTTTCAGGGTTTGTTAAAATATTTCTTGTATATATACTTCAAACCAGGTATAAAGGAACTGCTAGAGAATAAATTTGAAAATCTCTGGAATTATCGACAAATCGACGAGCATATTATAGTTGACACAATACAAGTTTACAAACGCACGAAATTTGTACAAATTTCAGTGCTTGGGGCTACAATCATATTGGCATTTATATATTTCTTTAGGCCAATATTAAGCAATAGTAATCCATTTCCGTTCGAAGCTTGGATTTCCGGTATTATGATCTTGGATGTTGCAGCCCTAGCCTGTCAATATTATTTCTTTTGCATTGTAATTCCTATAGTGATTGGTTATGATGCTGTATATTTTTGCTTGTGTGTTCAGATTATATCACAGGTGAAGCTTCTGAAGAATAGGATGAGATATTTGCAGAGTGGTGTCGAAATAGATGTAAGTTATTATATCGAGTGCCATCAATTCCTAGTAAGGTAAGGTTCTTACTTAATTATATAATTATTATAGTTTCCACAATTTCGTTATGTTTGACTGTATTTAACTAGCTGATTAACTTATCTTTTGACCAACTCGACACACATTTTTCTCTGGACCATAAGCTCATTGTCAAAATTTTATATTCCTTAACAGATAACAGCGATGCTCGGGGTTTTATTTCTGTCAGAAATTTGCGCATTTTGCTTTAAATGCTTTATTTAATCATAATTTCTGAAATAAGCATAATTTGGAAAAGAATTAAGACTAAGGATTTTGAGTTGAATATTTATTCAAATTATTTTGAATATTCCAAAGACATTAAAGTCGAACAAATTTTTAAACCGCTCTTATATAATACTTAATTGTTGCTTTGATAAAATTTTATACTCTTTCATGAATGGTCCTGAAAAACAGCAATTATATTAAAAATGGCACCTGCACAGGTTCAAAGTGCTAGTCGAATGCTATGAATATAGCTGCTAGTAAAAAGCCTTTTAGGCCGAGCTTCACCTGTATAACAAACCATGTGAAATGATGAAATTGGATTTTTCTAATGAAATTTAGCTTTCTTTAATTTGATTTTTGACAAAAAATTAGAATAAGTGTGTGAAATCGCATATTATATGGAATTTTCATGTTTGTAGATTACAAAATTGTTCTCACTTCAGGAAATGATATAATTGAGCTTTTTTGATAAAATTTTGACAATTCTTTTGAAGATTGAGGACTCATTTACAAATATCTGCCCAGTTGTATGTGTTAGGAACGTAGAAAAACTATTTTCGCTTCAAAAAAAATGATAAAATTAGATTTTTCTGATCAAATTTGGTCCAAATTTTGACAATTCTTTTGAAAATTGAGGACTCGTTTACAAATATCTGAGAATCTAATCGAGATAGGTCAAGAACTCTTTAACTATCGCAAGTATCAGCTCAAAATACATAGGAACTGGTGGGCTTTAAACGATTTTGATAAATTGTAAAATTCGACAAATTCTGTAACTTTTTGATTTTTGATGGATAGATAGATAGATAGGCCTAAATCCGTATTGATAGGAGGAAAGCAAATCCTCAACCTCCAAAAATCTCCCAATTCTCAAATCAACAACCTTCTCGAACACCTTCGATAGGGTCGAGAGAACAGAGACAGGTCTGTAGTCCGACGACTCGAAGCCATCACCACCCTTATGTATTGGTGTAATTCTTGCGAGCTTTAAACACGATGGAAAATTTAAATTTTTCAAAATTAGTGACATCATACATCAAATGTAAGCTCCATATATGTATGAATCATGGGAAAACTATATTCGTTTCAAAAAATGATAAACTTCGATTCTTCTGTTAAAATTTGGCCGAATTTTGACAATTCTTTTGAAGATTGAGAACTCGTTTACAAGTATCTGCCAAACCAATCGAAATGGAACAAAAAATCTTTAACTATCGTACTTATCAGTTGAAAATACATGGCAGATGGTATGTTTTAAACAATTTTGAGACATTGCAAATTTTGACAAATTTTGTATTTTTGCCAGAAAATTTAAGTACCTAACCACATTTAAACAAATTCAAAAACCATATTGAACTGCCAGTGGTATTGTGTTATTATTATGCGAATCAGATTTTAATATGCCTGTTCGGAAGAAATTTCAAGGTTTCAATTATTTTTACAGTGCATTCGCTCGCATGAGAAAATTATATTCATCAATGCTACTATTCCACTATTTTGTGACGCTGGTGACTGCATGCATCAACCTCCATGAGGGTCTTACAAGGTCAGTAACCACGTAGGTATATTATGATGTTTCCTGGAAAAGAATCTCCAGTTGTTTAAGCTTAACACAGCTAACGAAAGTTAGGTTAAGTTGTGTTAGCTTTCTACTTTGCTGAGGATATAACTGTAAATTCATTACCATCTGTTGCAATTAGCAAAACGACATTTTAAGGTAATGTTTTGACCACTATTTACCTCCATTATTTCTACAGATACAAAGAAATGTTTTAAAAAAAAGCTGTAGTGTTTTCGTAAATAGGGTTTATTATAAATTTTTAGTAATTGCATCCATAACAACGATAGTCTTCTTGCTCTGTTCCTTTTATTGTTGAAAATTGGACTTTCCAGATATTCAGATATCTTAGGAAATAATATTTTATTTATTAAGTATGGTTCTTTATTATTATAATAAGACCAAAAAAATATACTTAACAAAGGAATATTTCCAAAGCTTTTAAAAAAATAAAATATGTATTTTCTGCGTTTATAGCCGGAATAGTTCAACGGATATAGTACTCAAAGGTATAAGTATTTGTGTATCCTTTACGCAATTCGCCTACTACACCTTCCCAGCTGAATTGGTAGCATTTGAGGTAAACCAATATGATGTTACTCTATTTAGACTTTAAATTTTCTAAAATTTTAGCTATCAGATCTATCCAATTCAATCTATCTCTCAAAATGGTATATTAACAATGTTAACGTGCAAAAACAACTGCTGTTCATGATGGCCAAGTCACAACATCAGTTATATTTTACCGGTGGTGGATTGATTGATATTAACGTGAAGACATTCGGATCTGTAATGTTATTTATCGTTGAAAAACTGCAGTACCGTTCGTTATTAATTGTTTTTATATATTTGTAGGTGGTTCGAACTTCGTTTTCTTTCTATACGATTTTGAGGAATATTTTAAACGAATGATGGGTGCCTGAGATTTAATGTTAATGCTTTTAGATTATAGTTAAAAGATGTTTAAATAAATACATAAAGGAAAGCTTAAAGATAAATTCGCTTTTTAATATTTAACCAATTTCTAATTAAAACGAATTATTTAAATTATATTATTAAGTAATTTTATTCTACTTAATTTTTTGCCAATCTTAATAAGCATAAACTATCACACTGACAAAAGTCAATGCTAGGTTTTTCCACTATCACCAAACAACAATGCACAATCTCTCGACGCGCGTTTCGCTAACCAAGTTAGCATCATCAGGAGATGATTAATAGTGAGTATAGCCACTATTAATCATCTCCTGATGATGCTAACTTGGTTAGCGAAACGCGCGTCGAGAGATTGTGCATTGTTGTTTGGTGATAGTGGAAAAACCTAGCATTGACTTTTGTCAGTGTGATAGTTAGTGTTACACCAAAGGTTCCAAAACCCAATTACTTAATAAGCATGTTAAATTTTTGTTTTCCGATTTATTATTTACCTTTAGAAATGTTGAAGGTATATTCATGAACAATCTGAATTTGAATCTACATACTTCTATAAAATCTTAGCTAGTTTTAAAACTGCAGCCAAAATGTAACTTTAAAAAATTTCGCGTCTTTTCATTACTCCTCCTTATTTAAAAAATAGACTATACAAACCAACTCTATATTTCTGTTTAAGGCCCGGTCTTTCAATCTCCTAATAAATGTATCTAATAACAATTTAGCTAATAAGTTATTAGGTAAATAAGTACAGACCGTCTTTCAACGAATATTTTTACTATTTCAAACTTCTAATAAAGTTCCTAATAAAAGTTATTAGCCGACCTTGAAATAACTGTCTTTCCAGCAACTAATAAAAATTATGTAGGTAATAAATTAGTTTATTCTCCTAATATCTTATTGAGTGCTTGAAGTAGCCAATAAGAAGAGAATTATGGAAAATCTCTGAAAGTTCAAAACAACAAAGAGGGTTATGTTTTCAAGTTTTGAATTATTTATGAATCAGACATGTTTGAAGATTTCGAGAATTGTTTTTGGAAGGGATTTGGTCGATCTAGTTAAAATAGTTCATCGTGATTTATCAAGACTATAAATAATAGCTGTCGGGCCGGTATTTTAATCTGCTAATAAATGTGTCTAATAACAATTTAGCTAATAAGTTATAAGGAAGATATATTAGGTAAATAAAAACAGACCGTCTTTCAACGAATATTTATTAGGTTAATAGTTATTCGGTATATTCATAACGCCAGTCTCTGTTAATCCTTAAGGTTTACAGTAAGCAATAAATGACAACGCTATACAAATACTTACACAATTTAAAACTCTTAACAAATTCTTCATCATTCCAATTATTTAAACAATTTATATGAGGCTCGCTAATGCTTATACTGTCTGTGACGATTAACTATTTAAACAAGCTTGGCTAAATCATCTTCCACAAACTCCCCGAAATCTTCAAAAATATTCATGTTTCTCGTTTATAATAATAATTTCAATCAATTTCAAACTTTTTCCTTTTTTGATTGTGTTGGTGACATTAGAGACTTCTGATAAGCATATTAAGGTTATAATAGTACTTATTGACTACTTCAACCAGGCAATAACATTTTGGGGCAATAAACTTATTACCTGCATAATTTTTGTTAGTTGGTGGAAAGTCAGTTATTCGCCTAATAACTTTTATTTGGAACTTTATTAGGAGATTGAAAGACCGGCCCTAAATCAAAGAAAACATCAATTTTATAGTGGTCCCGATTATAAGAACGATAGTATTCCTAATAATTATTTATTAACATTGAAAATACCTAATAGTCAGCTTTACGGAATATTAAGTGTTATTTAATATAGCAATCCAGGAGCCACATCTGCCTCTTATATTCAATTCAACTGCATAAATGAGATAATAATGTAAAATAATCAATAAGTCGTACCGTACATTTATATAATAGCGGTATGCCAAAGCGTTTAGACCTATTCTACAAATATTAGTCGATATGGAAGCCTCAGAGAAGAAGGATCTCTTTTACATCAGCAGATCCATCCTACAATTCTTGGGTGAAGCCTATAATCATACCTCGAAGTGTATAATTTTCTTTCGTATATTCAACGCCATAATAATGGTATATATAAGTATCTTCATTATTGCAAATCTGTTTCATGTATCTGGAAGAAGCTACGTTGACACAACCCAAGGTTTAATACTCACTGTCCATGTAAGAGAATGACAAGTCTAAAATAGAATTATTCAACGTTTCTTCATATATGAATACCTTCTTTCAGGTTTTTTTAAAATATGTCTTGTTCATATACTTCAAATCAAGCATAAAAGAACTATTGCAGAAGAAATTTGACGAATTTTGGAGCTATCAGCGCATCGATAGTCTTATTTCAACTAAGACGATACAGATTTACAAAGTTATAGAAATCGCGCAAGCTTCGCTGATTGTAATTGGAAGTATCGTATCGTTTTTGTTCTTCCTCAGGCCCGTACTAACCAAGAACACATTCGTTTTTGACACCTGGGCTTCAGGTGTTACGATTTTGGATGTTATCACATTGGCCTGTCAATATTACTTCTTCTGCATATCAATTTTTATAGTGCTGGGTTATGATTGTGTCTATTTAAGCCTGTGTATTCAATCTGTAGCACAAGTAAAGCTATTAAAGAACAGGATGAGATATTTCCGGGAAAGTGTGCAAGTGAATGCTAAATATTATATTAGATGTCATCAGTTCCTGCTAAGGTAAGGAAACGCTTTTTATTTTTAAAGTTAACGGTTTTACTTTCCCATTTAGATACACAATTTTCGGTATTTTAGCAGGTCAAAGTAAGCGATAGAAAAAAGCACTTATAAATACTGGTTCGAGGTAAGGATAACCGGAAACAGTTGCTCCAAGTTAATAAACTTGTACAGCGCGGAGTAAGCGAATATTTTGTGTGCTCAACGTTTAATTATATAAAATTTTCGTTGAAAGGGTTTTTTTTTATTTATAAAAATATTATTTATCTATAAACTTTTGTAAAAAACGTTTTTCTTTTCCAAAACAAGAAATAGTCGTCTTACAAATACTGTTAATTCTAAAGTTCTCCAAACAAACAAAAATATATTTAGTAGGAAAATCTACTTTCATTTATGATATCTTATATGAATGACGTCATCTAGAAACTACCAATAAGTATTCTATTTGATTAGACTCTCAGCTTCATTGCGTATACATTCAAGGCCCAATATTTTTTTTTGCTATCATCACAAAACATATACGGTGACAATTACTTTCTTTTATTTATAACTCCAAATCAACAGAGTAATAAAAAATAATAAAAAAAATCATTTTTTTAATAAATAATAATCTACAATTTCTTTAAAACAATGTTGATTTTAGCTATTGTTACAGTGTATTCACTCGCTTAAGGAAAATATATTCACCAGTGCTGCTATTTCACAGCATTATAACACTGGTAACAGCCTGTGTGGAACTTCATGAGATGACCATTTTGTAAGTAAGAAAAAGAGGTTTTAAATGTTTAAGTTTAGCACAACTTATTAAACTAGAATGTTATTTTATCATCAGGAATATCTTGGAAAGAGCATATACCTGAAATTTTACCCCTTCAGGAGCCAAGCAACATTGTGTGTTACATTATCTCTACCATAAACGTTGAGTAATTATTTATAATGGCAAATTAGTCGAATACAATGTGTATTGGTTTAGATTTATTATTGAAATACAATTGATAATACACGAATTATTGATATATAATATTACATTTCATTTACTATACTAGGTATGTTGTTATTAAACGTTTATTCAACCTCTTTATGCATTATTTATTTGGTTTAGTGCTGTTTGGAAGTTTTCCAGATTTTAAGTTTCTTTTTGTAAAACAGGCTCTTTAGCGTCTCATAGAAAGCGATCTGTTAACAGTGTAGTGTTATAATTTATAATTGGCAAGAAAATTATGTTTTTAAATAATATATAATATGTGTTCTTTTGCATCTATAGAAGAAGTAGTACAGCAGATATCGCATCCAATGCTCTGGTTCTTTGTGCTTCTTTTGTCGAATTGGCCTGCTATACTTTCCCAGCTGAAATGGTGGCATTTGAGGTGGACAAACACAGTAATATTTTGATTATATTTTAAGCGGTGATTTTCTTAAATTTTAGCTATCAGATCTATCGAATTCCATTTATCTATCGAAATGGTACATTAACAATGTTCACGTGCAAAAACAACTCCTGTTCATGATGACTAAATCACAACATCAGTTGTATTTTACCGGTGGTGGATTGGTAGATATAAATGTAAAAACATTTGGAGGCGTAAGGGTATAAAATAATGCAAAATTATGCGTAGTTTTCATTGTTGCTTTTGTGTATTGTAGGTGATTCGCACAACATTTTCTTTCTACACAATTTTGAGGAACGTTTTGACCAAGTGATTGGCGTTGTGGATTTAATATTATTTATTGATTTGCATTGCAGCATCGCTTGTGTATGTAGTGAATATTTAAATATGAAATATCTTTTCAATTTCGCCCTAACTTCTAACTCAAACATAAATTCTATAATATATAATTTTTATATCATTCAAATCAAGACTGTTGAAGAAAATTGGAATTTAAAAAAATAAATGTAATCAGTTTCCTTAATAATAAACCCATGAACTAAGAATTTGAATAAAATAAATATTGCATTTTGGCGCCCAACGTGCTCGATTTACTCTATTTTCTCAATTTTGCGATTCATTTAAACATTTAACGAACAATCCCTTCATTTATCTTTACACACAAAATTAATAATATTTACAGTATTTATCAATGAAGCATTTATTCCTGTATCAAATGCCATAATTAAAAATACTAGGTAGCACTTGAAGAAAATAAATTTCCTAAGATTGAAAGTATCGCAATTGAGAATCAGTTTATGAATAGTTCTTTTAGAAGAATTTGGTACGTGCAACTTCTCCCATGCCAAAATAAAGTGACAAGGTTATCTTTAATGCTTTGTGGAATATTTACATACATACATTATATTATTCAAGGATGATGGAAATTTTAACAAAATCGTAAATATCTCAAAGAACGATTGAATTTAGATATAAATATAAATAAAAATATTATTCAAATAATCCTTAGTTTTCATAGAGGTAAGAAAAGAACATATTTAAAGCATTTAAAAAATGCTGCATAAAAAAAATTACTGTCCCGGAAATAAGAATATTTTTAGGTAAGTCTTGAAGTCGGGTTTTGTTATTATTTTAGCTCTTTTTGTCGCATTAGTCTAAGCTGAAATAAATGACAAGACAAGGGTGGTGTGCAACACCTTGTACATACACTATTATTTATAAAAATATTCTTTCTTTTAAACCAATAGATTTGACCCACGTGTATATATATGAATAGAGACAGAATTATCGATACTATCAATTATCTTAACAAGAGAAATTAGTTTTAGTAATAGATAACTTTCTTTTAATACAAGTTACATTATAATATGTAGAAAATTGATTATACTAAGAAACATGTTCGAATGTCTTCAAATATTCATGCAACTCCAATTTCATCCACTATATAATAAAGAAATCTTGCATGTCCTTTTTGAAAGTAGTATTACAATCCGGCACTTGACAGGAGCAGGTACAAATGTGTGGAAAAAATGTTTGAAGTTTATAAAAGTATACATTGCTGCATTCAACAAAGAATCCAAAAAGTAATTCTTTTGCTGCTGATACTAGTGTATTATTGCTTAAGCACGGTCAAACGACTTTTGCTAAACTTTGTTTGTGTGTCGCTTGGAATATATAAAATTTTGCAAGTAGTATTGAAGGTGGGTTTCGCACATATTTTTTTTTGTTTTTGTAGAACCTAAATATAACCTTTTTCTAGGTGTATATATTATTTCCTAAAGCATTTGGAGATAGAACTGAGTGTTTAGTTTTTTTGAAGGGACATAATGTGTTCGCTAAAGTCAGCATATTGAATAATTTTTTTTTAATATATCAGCATTTTGGATACATCCTGGACATAATCAAGATAGAAAATTATCTTTCTTCTGGCGAGGAGTATCTCCAATTGTTATTGTTAAGGTGGGTACAAAGTTGACCAAATTTAATATGTATAGTCGATAAATACGAAAAAATAAGATTTGCAGCTTCTCGAAATCAAAGTCATTAGTGAAATCAATTTTTATTATTGTTGTGTTATGTTATTGCAACTTGCAAGTTCCGACACTTAGGCCGGCCGCAAATTGCAGGCAGTACAGCACAGCGCACATGATTTTGTAGCATACGAGATTACATGTTAAAGCGCAAATTGAACAGAATTGCTCTGCCGCCCAGTCAATGCAATTCCCTATACCACAAAATCCTCGGCTGCACTGTGCTGTGCTGTGCTGCATGCAATTTGCGGCCGGCTTAATGAACAAGGAAGCAAAGTGCTCTTGCCTCATAAACACTGTGCGGAAAGGACGTATCCCGTATCAAGTGTGATACATTGTTTGATGAATTTGTTTCATTTTGACCTTTAATCTTGAAATTTCTTGTTTAAGTGTTTACTTCGGGAATTTAGGTCGATAAAGTATACTAATTTTATATGTTCATCTTTTATTTTCCTTCTTTTTGCGACGATCGTTTCGTTGAACAGTTGACAACTTTTTCAAGCACATTATATTATTATTATTTTCTTTTGTTTGTTTTTTATATATGTGATTGCAATCATTTATGTTTATGTTCCATAAGGACATTGTCAAAATTTAATTTCTAGTTTATGTCAATTAAAAACTCATACAATTATTTTTACAGAAAACATATAGGTGTATATGGTTCAAACTATATATTACTTACTGCCAATAAATTGATTGATGCTATACTACATACTCGTTGACATTGGGAAATTCCTCTCTAATAATATAAACAATTGAAAAGTATAAAAATAGTGAAGTGTAATAAACAAGCAAATAAATGTGAAAGGCGTTCGCCTACATTCCCCTTCTGCGTTCGCTAGAACACTGACTACCAGAACGCTGAGAGCTAGTAGTTGAAGCACTTTATTTATAGTTTTTTATTTTTCGTATTTTATTATTGCCGAATGAAGTGATTTATTTAATTGGGGGCCCTCCTGAAACTACGCCTCTGTTCGTATCCTGAAATCATCTCATCAGATACACCTTAGGGATATCGGGCTGTGTATTCACTCTTCCTACATCTCTCCTCCCTCCACGAAGAGGATTAGGAGTGCGGGAATAAAAAAAACGGTTCATATCCAGTTTATGCTAGGACCGCTCCAGCTTGACGTTCCCTCTCTTCAGTCTCTTTTATCCTCATGATGTATCTTATCATATTATGAGCTTTCTCGTGAATGAATCGTAACGGATGTTAAGTTATTTGGTGCTAGCGTTATTCCCAGGGCTCTATTAGTCTGCATCCTTTCGTTTTTTCATCTATGACAGAAGGAGATGGTATGCTATACCGTGTCCTCATTCCGACAATACGCACATTGTGGTACATGGTCGTTTTTAAATCTGTATGCGTAGGCTCTAAATACTCGATTTTCAGATTGGATTTGTGTTAAACAATAATCCGTTATCCTATGTTGGCACACCAATAATGTCTTAGTTGGGGAATCAGCAGTTTTATCCATTAGCATTTATGTAGTTCTCATTCCATCTCTCTTGCCACAGGTCCATTATTTTTTCGGGCATTTACACCAACGCTATCATGTGTATACTATCTCCCATATATCATCAGGTCTATTGGCAGCATGTCGGTTATAACCTCGAGTGCAGGCGTCGATATGGTGCGAAACCCAGAAGCGACTTTCAGCAGGACTTTTCTTTGCTGTTTCTCCAGCAGGTTCCTATAAACTATTTTATCGACAGCTTGATACCACATTGGCGCAGCATAAAGGATGATGGATGTCACTACACCCGCTAGCACTTTCCTCCCTCGATGGGTCTCCTATATTCGGCATTATCCTTGCAAGCATAGCTACTCTTTTTTCCGCTTTGTTTGATGTTTGCTTTATATGTTCACCGAAGGATAGTCTATGGTATAGCATTACCCCCAGGTACTTCAAACATTTTTGGGGTTTAATTTTAACATGCCCTATGTTGCGAAATACATCATACTTGTTCCTACTCTCTTTTAGCATAATCGCTTCGGTTGTTTCTAATACTAATTCTAGATTATTGTTTGTCATCCAATTATTTATTCTATTAAGGTTCTCGTTTACATTGATGAGATTCATGAGACTGTATTTATTATCTTCCGAAACTATTATTGCATGATCATCAGCATATCCCACAATGGTAGCATTTCCCAATAAAATCACGTTAAATACAATCATAAAAAAGAACACAATATGGGCCCAAAAACTGAGCCCCGCGGCACATCTGCGCTTATCGATACAGCTTTCCTCCTGGTCAGCTGCAACTGTCTATCAACAAAATAGTCTATAAAAATTATTCCGTACATCAAGAGTTATCACTGCACACCGTTTTTGCCCACACTCGTCCTTATTGTGTGAATGTGTTTTTATATCGATTGCAAAACCATTTTTTACCAATTTCAATAAGCTAAGGTTTAAGATAGATTTGAAAGGCTTTAAGATGTTCAGCAAATTGTCGGCTTTATATTTAGATCTTTATACAAATCATTGTTCAGTGTCGTGCGTATAAGATACATTCGACATTTTATCTATTAATTAATTGGTTAATACTCATTTAAAAAAAAGAAAACTATTCCAGTTTTTCTCATGGCACATAGCATATAGATTTTAACTAACAATAAATAATATCAATAGCATCAGGTACACCTCAGATATATTTAAACTGAGTAATTTATATATATTATATCTGTACATACTTACCTGTAATTTCCAAATTGTCATTACAACCCGTAGCAAAGAACATTTTTATAAATTGCCCATCAAGAACTATTATCGTGCATTTGGTAGTTAAACTGCTTAAATTACGATGTCGTACGAGAGATCTTATATAACCCCCCCACTAAAACCTGCAAAGCACAGAGTTGCTATCATTCACATCTAACGCAAGACCTATAAAATGACGCTCTCACTTCAAAGCGCCGACGGAATTTACAAAATAAGCTTTACCATGTTCCAATTGATAGGGGAAAATGTGTATCAAACATCGAAAAAGACTTTTGCGATGCGAATTTTCGGCTTCATCGTATATTTTACATCGCTATTCTTCGCTTTCGTAAGTGTATTCGAAGGAAAATCTAACGATGGGATTAAAATAATGCAAACTTTATTAATAATCATACATGTGAGTAGTTTCAAAGGTAACAACAATAGAAAAATATTTAATATTTCTATGTATAGGTAATCATAAAGTATTCCTGTTTCACCTACTATCAAACAGATTTGCAATCTTTCCTCAGAATTAGGCGAATATCATATTGGGATTACAATAACTTCCCTAATAAAATAAAATGGGTGGAGTTGCACAAAAAGATAAATCAACTGCAAATAGTGATTGCTACAGCGGCGTTTGTTGTAGCGATAATGTATCTGTCCGCTCCGATTTTCACCAATTCAGCATTCCTGATGAAAGCTTGGATCTTCAACGATTCCCTCACGTTACAAGTCTTCGTAGTTTTTGCTCATTATTACTATTTTGCGACTGCAGTTAGTGTTTGTGTCGGGTACGATTTGATATACTTTTCGCAGTGTGTAGATGTTGTGGTTCAAGTCAAGTTGTTAAAATTGAAATTAGTGACGCTTTTGAATGGTTACTCTGAAAATGTTGGTAGTGAGATTAATGATTGTTTGAAGCACCATCAACTTTTGCTTAGGTGAGTGTTTTCATCGATCAGTGTTCAATTTCCTTGATATATTGCACGTATAAAGAAATTTTTTAAAAAATTATAAGGAACTCGCATTTTTGTTTTCTTTAATGAAAGCAATGGTTTTTTGTACTAATCAGCATGGTTTTCTGAAGAGAAGGTTTATTGAAACAGCCCTTTTTGATTATACCAATGCTATTTAAGGCCTTAGAAAATAATTAGTCTTCAGAAGTTTTTCCACATTTTCCATAGCTTATAACTGCATAAATAACGATAAGCTGTTATTTAAACTACAAAGCTACGGAACAAGAAATATCACCCTGAAATGGGTACATCATACTTACAGGGCAGAAAACAATTGCTAAAAGTAATATCTCTTCTTTTATAATTATTACATATTATGTAACTAATACATTTCGCTTATCTGACTTGTTTCAATCCACTTGCACTTGTAATTTTTATGGCTGTTTGAAATAAATTGATTTATATATATCTATCTATAAAAATCTCAAAAAATAATAAATTAATTTGCTTTTGGGTTTTTTGGAAAACAAAATGAAAATAAATGGCATAAATTGTCGATTCAAATAAATTATATTTTTGGCTAAACTCATGACAATTTGGAAAAACATATTATCTTTCCAGTATTCTACCACAAATGAAGAAGATGTATTCAATAATGCTTCTGTTTCATTATTTTGTAACGCTGATTGGAGCATGTACCCATATTTATGATTTTCTCTGGTAAGTTATATTTAAATATTAATTAACATTCTAGGCTTACACCTGATTCTAAGTTAAAAAAAGTATACCCGGAGAACAACCTTCCACGTTCTGTTTTTTTTTTTAGGGCTGAAGATATGGCGGATATTCTTATAGATTTCGTATCAACATACGTATTTTTTGTCGAATTTGCTTGCTACACTTTCCCAGCGCAAGCAGTGGCTTTGGAAGTAGGTTGTATCTTTAGTATTAAGGTGTATTTTTAATATTTACTTCAGTCTAACCCTATAGTGACGCACAAACATATTTAATCAAACAGAAAAGGTATTTGTGAATAATAAATCCTTCTATTAACTTCGAAATAAATTTTCTTTTATTTTTAGGCTTTAAAAAATTTATTTTCATTTTCCTTAGAATTTTTGCAATACCTGATATTTACCTACGTACCCTATAAAATTTCATCATAAAAATCTATTAAAAACTTAACTATTTTACCACCAATAAATCAAGATAAATAACATAATGCCTTATATTTCTTTATTTTTGTAACTAAAATACACTTTCGTGTGAAGTTCTCAGACATCTGCACTTCGGTGTATAAATCAAAATGGTACAAGAATAAAGTAGGCATCCAGAAACTTCTGTTGCTGGTAATGAGAAGGTCGTATCGCGAAGTATATTTTTCTGGGGGTGGCATGATTGAAATGAATGCTGAAACCTTCGCTTCAGTAAGTGCTTATATTGTCTCTTATCTTTATTTTGTTTTGTTATGGACTTTTGAAAAATTGTAATAATGCAGAGAGTTTGAGTACCTACCTTTTAAAATCAACTTTAAACCCCTTGAACGCATACAAAGTGAGCACTTAAAAATAAAAAAAGCTTAAGAGTGCTTAAAAGTACCCTTATTTTGCAAAAAAGAGGAGAATGTTATTAAAAATGTTATTATGAAAAGTTGTTCAGAATTAATAGCTATATTCAAATATGAAGTCAAAAACTTGCAATTTTTTCTGAAAGTATACCAACAAAAACAAACAAAAATTGGTGGCACTCTTTCGGCGTTTTGTGTTGTTAGCCAGAATTTAAAAATATGTTTGTGACAAATCAATGCATTCTTGCTAGATTTTGCTCATCAGCTTAGTAAATTTGGATATTAATTAAAACTATTCTAGAAATACACTTTGAAATAAGCAATACTTCAAATTAAAACCGTTTCCTGTAAAAGAATTTAAATGTTTGGAAATAACACACAGTTGTTTTGCTTATTACGTTTGCTAGATAAGTAGGTATCTGTTTTTTGAAATTACTCAAACAAATGTTGGAAACAAATATTACTAACTAACTGAACCTTTCGATGAAGAAAGGTTTTAATTTGAAATCTTACGTATTTCAAACTGTAATTTTTAAAATAGTTTCTGTTTAAGATTTTGTATTCTTTTCACTAGTTTTGTGCACATGGTGACATCTGTCGGTGGCTTCCACATTCTGTAGTGATTGGCGAATGTTCTTGCGCACAGCGCATCTAACCTATTATTATTAAGAGAAAAGATGTCGGTAGACAATGAAATGCAAGACAATACGTAACGTGTAAATGTATTTTAAGCTAATAAAGCATTTATACACAAAACAAAAGTCGTTCAAGGCGTAATTTATTTCCAAACAGTTTCGATTAATTAATAAATCCTACAAGCTGATAAATAAACTGCACCTAAAATGCGTGGATATTTAATGCAAATTGCAATAATTCTTGATAAAAACTCAAAACACCTAAGAAGTATTATTAACAATTAGAAATATTTAAACAAATTAGGTGTTATCGTATAACTGTGGAATGCATAAAGGTTGATCTAGAAACAAATTTCTTTTTAATTTCGAACAACATTGTCCTCTTTTTGCCCACTCTGTATACGGTAGAAAATAAATTGCGTTCAAGGGATATCATTTTCTTCATATTACATGTTCGTCTTTATTTCTTGCAGGTTGTCGGGAAGACCTTCTCTTTCTACACCATATTAAGGAAAGTTTTGAAATAGAAGTATTCAAAGAGCATTTTCTTTAAACTCTAGAATAATAATAATATTGTCATCACTAGCCTAGCCATGTAATAGCATGTATTTTATATTGTATTTAAAATATACGTTGTGAATATAACATTACATATGGGATTTAATTAATCGGTCTAATTGATCGCCTACATCAGTACCAATTGGAAAAAATAATGGATTTGAGGAGGTAAATTTATTTCCAGCGTAACAGGATCAAAATGAAACTCCTTTTTTACCCTCTAAGCTTTCGTAATCAATTTATTGCTTCTTCAGAGATAACCTACAATAATACCAAAGATGAGTAAGTATATAACAACAGATTGCAACTAAGAAATACTCGCAATTGCAGCCCATAAACAAAACAGCAGCCATTGGCCACACACAGAAAAATTCATGCTTACCTTAGATAAATTTGTCTTGGACCAAATAAATCTACGTTTTGAATATCCGTGAGAGAAAAACTTCTTAAGGCAAGAAAAAATTGTCTTACCAGCATAATCTGTACATAAAAGGTTATCAGTTATCAGTGTTGGATGAAACTACTTTTAGACTCCACTTAAGAATATCGTTTACTTGCATTACAAGCATTAGTCTTGGAGCAAAATATTAGAATTCTTACATTAAATCACTTTTCATATCGTTTGGTTTGAAAAAGTTTTTTTTGGGAACAACAAGTAGTTTTAACGGTGCCTTATTTGCAAATAATGAGGAAGTAGCTTGAAATGCATTTTTCTATGTGCATGGTCTCCGTGATAAACCGTGAAAAACTTTAAATCGCCTTATAAAATAAAATCTATTAACACTAAAAACATCAGAATATGTGAAAATAGAGGTTAGCTGCGAGTCAAAACTTCTAATACTACAAATTTTATTGCCCATAATCATTGTCTGAATACCAGCATTTATCCCTTATTCACAAAATTTCGTAACATCGTGCAAAAAGAAAATGACTTTCTAACAACCTAAAACATATTAACGTGACGACCAATCATCAAACATCATCATCACTAACCAACCGTTCCAAAAGCATCCACATTTATGTCGAGCAAACCCAGGCCAGAGAAATAATGCTTACGTTGGGCTCTCATCATTATAAGCAATACCGTCTTTTGTATTGCTACACTATTCTGGTACCAGAAGGAACTGTATATCGCATCTGATAAACCTGAAAACTAAGACGAAAATTATGGTCGACAATTTTTTATGTTGATTTGAGCCAACCTCTTCTGATACTTGATTAGCAGGAAAGGTGTAACAAGCAAACTGGGCATAGAAGAACACTATTGTGACCATTTTTCCGATGAAATTTAATATAGTTGTATATCTAAAATGAAAAAAAGAAAAAGAGCTACCTACATTAAATTCACTGGTTTAAAAAAATTGCGCTACTTTGGTTCCAGTACTTTGTAATTCCTTAATGATAGATATTTTACAATTTATCAGTAGTTTGATGTTCTAAGACATCTTTGGCTATAAGTTAATGGGCATTCAAAGTATTTCTGGCTTACCCTCCATCTACAATCACGTACAAAACGCTACAGATTGTAATCATAGTGTCGAAATAGTGGAATAGTAAAATGGCCGAGTAAGTATCCTTCATACGTGTGAACATTCTGAAAAGAAATCATCTCCCAAGTGACTAATCATTTAATTTAATTCAAAAACCACCAGAAGCACTTACGATATTAAGAATTGATGATACCTTATGCATTTGCGTATCTCCAATTCCACTTTTTTATCCTTGCTCCCTAATACATCACCGATTTTTTGCTTTAATAGCTTTAATTGTAATACAACGTGAACACAAAGCGTAAAATAAATACAATCATAACTTAGCACGATCGGAATTAGAATGGCAACGCAGTAATACTGGGACATAAGTAAGACGGCGTTCATGAACGGTGATGCTGGCGCCTTGGTTTCAAACAGGAACATTCTATTAGTGTCAAAAAGTGGAGTTAAGTGGTAGGAATACATCACGATCAAAACCCCAGCGACTATAGCTTTTTGCAAGAAATTTACTGTTCTGAAGACTCCTTCCATTGCTTCGGCAATATGATTATTAAAATTGTGGTGATTCCAAAATTTTGAGGCGATATCCTTAAGCATGCCTGAGATGATTGGTTTATAATATATGAGAACCATATATTTTAAGAATCCCTGCAAATACAATAGGCATCAACAATAGGTTATTTTAGTTGAAAGAAACTTACATGAGATGTATATAAAACTGACAACAAACTATTCACAAAGATCTCACCAGTTACCAAGAATAAATTGACAAAGGCATACCAAAAGACGATGGCTAATACAGAAAAATTGAATACGCGAAAAATTTGTAACAGCACAGCGTGACGTTGCCAAGCTTCGCAGATGAGTTGTAATAGAAAGAGTGCAACTCCTGTCATGGGAACATTACGGATCTCTTCCATGATAACCTATA
The DNA here is from genome assembly GCA_949128085.1 of Cetonia aurata. Classification (NCBI taxonomy): domain Eukaryota; kingdom Metazoa; phylum Arthropoda; class Insecta; order Coleoptera; family Scarabaeidae; genus Cetonia; species Cetonia aurata. Next base: position 30,315,934 of record OX421885.1, read on the forward strand.
GTAATTATCCCAGTTTGGTTCGGTCGGAGTTTAGATGCATACTGGAATGGATTGTGCATCAAAAAGAGAGACTTGAGGCTTTCATCGACCTAATAGAGATATTAATAATAGATTTGATTGCGATATTGTGAGGGATGGATATTTACTGGTATTTTCTGCATTATACCGTGCAATTAAGTCAATCAATATTGCACTGGAAATGATGTTAGTTAATTCATATGTTTTATTTACGTGTAATTACATGTCCGCAAAAAAATTATAATGAAGGGATTTTGAGGAAAGTTGACCCAATATAAAATAGCCCAAGGTCGAACAGAATACAAACGAAGATTGGGAAACATGTGGTCTAAAAAATATGAGATCAATGAGACTTGGGACTTAATTAAACTACACAAATAATCCCCGTGGAGCATTCATCATTCATAGAAGGTGTTGAACTGATTTATAATTTTACCAGAGATATGTATCTTTCTAAGAATTAATATTTTAAAAAGCTTGAAATGGGTAAAGCATGAACACAAAAAAAACACATTTTAGTATACTAACGTGGTTTATTTGAGGTATAGGATTATAATGAGTTTATTATGGAAATATTTCTTTAAAACGTGCCTGGTTTGGCGGCGAAGCGTAGTTTCTCTCGACAAGAATTAAATTTGTTATTATCAAACTTTAAATTATCTTAACATAGCACAAAAAATATCAGCTCTATATATGCTCCTTTTAGATCTCTTCAACTATTCAGAAGATTATTAACAAAAGCATAGACAGTATAGATTTTGGTGATCACCTGCAAGATTTAAAAATTCATTATAAACGAAATAAAATTCATCGTGAATACTTCAACGAACATTTCCAAATGCGCTGACATTTATATCCACTAGACCTCCAGCAGAAAAATACCGAGTATTTTGAGATCTGTTCATCATTAACAATATCAGCTTTTGCACCTCCCTATCGTTACAATACCAATTCGATAAATACAAACTATTCGCCAAATTGGAATACTGAAATAGAAAATAATAAATATTTCTGAGAGCAATTTTGTCTGTATTAACTTACTTTTGAAGCCATTTGTTCTGCGAAGAATGTAAAAAATCCAAAGTGACCCAATATAAACAATAAAGCTAGGGAATCTTGTAATAGCACGGTTTTACTGGGGTTTCTATAACAGTGAAAGTTAAAAGGATATACGATAGTATATAGATATTTTCATACTTACTGAATGAAGTCTATGATAATACTGCAATTAAATAGAACGAATGAGTAATATTCGAACAGCAAAACTGGGGAGAAGATATCACTCATAAGGGAATACGCTCTGAAAGATGCCAAAGTTTAATTTAATTGAAGTAATACATTTAAAGAGAGTGGATAACAAAAAAAAATATTGGTTTAAAAGATTGTGCTGCATCTAATGGAACACAAAAAAAAACTGTTTTGACCAAGGAAAGGGTATAAAAACACACTGAAGTTCAATAGTCATGGTTCATAAGTTAAACAATATGAAGTTGATCAAAATTCTTGTTTATTTTACATTGTCAATTCGTCATTTCAAATTAGTCGATACTAATTTTAACACTATTATCTGTAAACAAAAAGATGCAGAGAGACATTTTACATTTACAGAAAAAATAATTTTATTTATTCTAACATATTGACAAAATGAGAATAATCCTATAAAGAAAATCATTCGGAACTATTGCTTGTCTCGACTCCCACAAAGTGTGATTTGCATAAACCTCAAAATGGCTTTATTTAACGTAATTGCAGGGACTTTAGACGCATTGACAGTTTGAGGATATCATTCTCTGCTTTTTTTCGATCTAAACTTGAATATGGATCTTTGATCTGGTATCGAATTTATGCCGCTCATATTAATGCTATTGAATCTGCACAACGTAAATTTTTGAAATATTTAATGTTCTTGGATGATGGTATAATAATAGATTATACTATATTTCTGAACAGATTCCAATGTAAATCCCTCAAAGATAGGCGTATTACGTATTCAGTTTTTATATAATATTCTAAATAATAATATTGCCTGTTCAGATCTGCTACAAAATATTAATTTCAATGTACCTAGCTTTAACAACCGTCAGCATAGTCCCTTCTATTGTATAATTTCTAGAACAAATGTGATGGCTAGATCGCCTATTTCGATTTCAATACAATATCTAATGCATATGATATTCATTTCGATAACTTTTTCAATTTGTAATATTTGTTGATTTGTTTTTTTTTTATTTCTATTGTAATATCACGTTTTTGTTTCTTTTACTGTTGTTATTAATACGTATGATTACACATATAACACATACTGTTGCGTGCTATCTAAAATTAAGTAATGAATCGAAAAGCAATAAAACCTAGCCAATCGACAACAAAAAAAAATATTTCAAAGCGAGTACTTACGATAACAATGCTTGGTGATCACAAATGCACTCTCTGATATCTTCTTTGATCCCATTGCAATTAAAATCTATGATTTTCTTCAAGTTTTGCCGCAATTCTTCCATTGCCAAAATAAGATAAGCGCATAGTAAAAGATAAACAAAGTTAATTACAAATACCGACAGCATCTGAATACAAGAAAAGTAATACTGTAGCATAAGTATTGCCACACATAAAGCATAAGAATCAGGTAAAGCAGTCTCGTACAGAACTACATAGCCATCGACAAAGATTGGTTTGCATAGATGTAGTAGCCAAAGGAAGCTGGTGAATCCAATGATGGCCAGTTGACTGTTCCTCAATAGTTTGTTGTGGGTCACTACAGCTTCGTGCATGGAAACGCTAGAGTATTGATATTTCTGTATAACCAGCACCACGTCTTTGCACAATCTTCTTAAATCGTTTCTGTTGTAAATTAATCCTAAGTACTTTACAACACCCTGAAATATATATTTCGTTTTAAATTTTTAACATATAAATATATAATATTCACCTGAAGCAGTATAACTAGAGAATACATCGTTTTCATATAACCGTCACCTTTGGCATGGTAGAAATTTAAAAGCACATAAAAAAGGATAAAGAACATAGCACAGCAATTTAATATACGAAAACACAATAACTTTACTGATAGTTTTTGCCTAGTTTCTCCCAGCATATCTAACATATTTATACATATATCAAACATGTTGTTATTCTTAGGAAACTTTTCCATACTCTTTTGTATTCGTTTTTAACTTCAATACGTGACGACTACCAGAAGTCAACTACAGAGGTTTCACTTTTCCAAATGCAATTCATCAAGTACAGAATTGAACTGAATTATTAATAGTACCGGTATGAAATTATCCTATACAGATGATTATGGAACTATAACTTAGTAGTTAAACTGACAATTATCAGAAGTTTTATAACGTTTATATATGCATGTAATAATAATAGCTTCGATTTTTCGATTTACTGTCATACATTGTATTTTATTTTACATAAAAGTATTAAGTATTTTTTAAAATGCCATAATATTTATAATTATGTTCTCATGTCTGTGACTATACACATGTTGTAAAAACTACTAGTTTTATTACTTAAAATTAAAGACCGGAATATATATGCACAGAAAAACTGAAATATATGCATGGATTTTTCAGGAAATATACATAAATTTGGCCCATATATGCAAAGAAATTGCGAAAATATGCAAAAATTTTACCCAAAATAAATAAAAGCAGAAATTTAAACACTTTATTGCCCAAAAAGTTTTTACAACCTAGTTCGAAAACAATTTAGTATAATTAATTCTTCTTAATTTTACGTTCTTTCTTTTTTTAATTTTTTTTCTCACTTTAAAAAAAGACTCCGCGCTGCGCATCTCGTCAAAATGTCATTTAACATAAATTTCGGAATACTTCCCTCAATTTTCCAAAAATTTTCTTTCAAAAAAACCATGTCCTGCCATTTACCACCAAAAAAAAAAGAAAATCAGCCAAATCGGTTGAGCCGTTCTCAAGTGATGATCCGTCATACATGTGGCAATTGATTTTTATTTATATAGATGTATATTTCTCACCCTAGGTTGACTGTAACTGACTTGCTATTGAAAGAGTGATTTCTTAGGATGATCATGTGATTCTATCACAATATCTCTTATTTTAGATAATATATAGGTGTTAGATTATAATTTAGTTTCACTATTCTCAAGCAACTGTGCGTATATATTTTGTATTGTAACTGCTTTCTTTTTCTTGCAATTGTTCTTAGTACATGTAGGAACAAAGAATAACTTATATATTAAAATTATTTATTGAATTTAATAAAGCATTTAATTAGCATGATAATATCATAACCCAATACTTATTACAGTCCATGCACTGTCTGTTGGCGGAAGCCCCGTCCTCACCAGCGAACCCCAGTCGATGGGTAACGAATAGCACCGCAGATACAAATTGCAATAGAAACTGAATTTGGTATTTCGTACGAATCTCGAAGATAGTGGGGGTGCTATAATCTCACGTGCGAGTTATAGCGTTTTTCCATATATCTTCGGGTGATTCTCACTTCACGCTCTCTTGCTAATACATGGACTGTAGTTATCACCAAATTTTAAAATTGTCTTAAGAGGAGACAAACCGTTTTCTAAGTTACTTTAAAACTGTTCATGCTAGCCTAATATTTAACATCAATCAAGAAACAATGAAAATCATGAATTTTTAATATCGTTAAGCCTCTATAAAAGTTAAATTAGTTAATTTTTCTTGTTTGTTTGGTATGTCAATTCTTTTTAATTCCTATGACTCTTTATCGGTTAAACCATATTTAAGATTGGAGGTTCTTTTAAGCAAAATAAAATGTGGATGAAATCAACTAATTATAGATGACAAAAAAGATCGCCACGAATTCTATAACAAACAGTTTCCTTACCTTTTCCTTACAAATTTTAGGGAAATCACAAACTATACACAAACATTTCCTCTATATATATATATATCTTTAATTTTTAAGTTTCTTCAATTATTCAAAAGATTATTAACGAAAGCATATACAGTATAGATTTTGGTGATCACCTACAACATTTAACTATTTATTTCAAAAGAAACAAAATTGACTTATAAATTTTAACTAACATTTCCAAACGCTTTGATGTTTATATCCACCAAACCACCAGCATTGAAGTACCGAATATTTTGAGTTCTATTCATCATCAGCAAAATCAGCTTTTGTACCTCCAAATTACAGTGATACCAATTCGTTAAGTACAAATTTCTCGCCAAATCCAAATACTGAAACAGAGAAAGGCAATTTCGTTCATAGTTCATAGACACTTATGCGTGGTTGAAGTTTACTTCGGAAGCCATTTCTTCGGCGAAGTATGTGAAAAATCCAAAGTGGCCCAATATAAATACCAGAGCAAAGGAATCTTGCAAGAGCACAGTTTTGTTGGGATTTCTGTAAAGATAGAAGAACACCGTGATTAGGTGCAACACGCTATAAAAGACATCTTCTAAAACTTTTAAGATTGTTATTGGTCATAAAATTTGGAAACGATCATTTTGATTCATATTATAGCTGAGATAGAAGATTTTTATTTTAAAGCAATGTAATTGCTGGATAATTTAAAGGAATTTATAAGCTAGTTATAGCATAGTATTAGTCATGGACAACAACGACAATGTATTAAGAAATAAGGTTAGACCAACCAAAATTGCAGTTAATTGATTGTAATTATAATGTTAAAATTGCCCATTTCCAAATTTTCTGCCAATATGTAAAAGCATAAACGTTAAATTGTCATAAAGATGGCGCTTTTCTTATTTCACACTGGTAATTATCCATATTCTGGGTAATTCAATGTGCGGCAGACAAAGTTATAAATTATTTATGTCGTGTATTTATTAGGTATGCACATTTTATAGGAGCTGTGATTATCAAAACTGCGATTTCTGCCGCACCACCGGCGGCGGTGGCTTTTGACCGCTGAGAATCCAAATACAGATATTCTACACTGCTTCACATTAATGACATAAAAGTAGCTGATAGATATAATGCGGCCGATAGTAAATTACTTTATTTGTTCCGAATTTGTAGTTTGATTGACGAATATTAATGAAATACCGCAGCAGATATTCTAAGTCAGAAATCTAGTGTAATTTATCCTAAATACTTTGAATATCTGTGACGTATTTAAGTATAATTTTTACTTGGAAAGACTGAATATGTACTGCCAGCATTATTCTTTTTTCTCAGTGTGCATTCATTAAACCTATGCCACCCAGTAATAATGAGTACCTGTCACTATTACCGGGGCGCGTTATTCATTAAACAAAATTATATATAGAAATGACGTGCACAATATTGTTCTAAGAAATAAAAGTTTAATGACTTCGCCTTTTCATATAGGACTACTTTATTTGAGAGAAGTTTTACTTACATACAATTTATGTTTATTCCAGTTCTATATCGCAGGAATTTAAGGAGTTCCCTGTCTTTAAATTCGGCCTTCAAGTGCGCTTTATATACATGAGTATCTATTTACACAACAATCTTATTAACAATATGAATTTAATTTGATTTCGCCATATATTATGGGCATTTAACTTCATATTTTCGTATTTATGGATATAGTAGAAAAGCAGAGAGTAGATTTTTGTTATCTGTTCATTTTTACTGTATTTTAGTACGTATTATGACTACTTATAATTTTTAGTTAAACAGAGCGTAAAATTTATTAATTTTATATATGTGAAAATGTGAATTTATGTTTCATAATTTAAATTCTTTATTGTTAGTACTGGATTTTATCCTTCATACGTATATGTCATTCAGTGTTATTTTGGTAGAGCTGGCTTGGGGTAAAGTATTATGAAATGAAATTGAAACAAAGAAGATAATTTATCAATGTGTAAAAACAATACAATAGATATACTTACTGCACGAAATCGACAATGACGCTGCAACTAAAGATGACTACGCTGTAATATTCGAACACAAAAACAGCCGAAAATACTCGGTTTACTAGCGAATATGCTCTGAAAAGAGTACCTGTTAGCATAAGTTAACAAAGCCAAAAAACACAAAAATAACTCACGATAACAGTACTTGATGATCGCTGATGCATCCACGCATTTCTTCATTTACAAAATGAAGATTTGAATTAATAATTCTTCTGATATTCTCCCGCAAACCTTGCACCAATAGTATCAGATAAGCACACAGCAACAGGTAAGCGAAATTTGTTATCAAAACTGCCATGCATTGGATGCATGTGAAATAATACTGCAGCATCAATATTACGGTACATAGGATGTAAGAATCAGGAAGTGCGGTTTCGTAAACAACTATAGAATCGGTAACAATGACAGTTTTGCCGATATGTATTAACCAGAGAAAAGCAGACAATCCTATGATGATCATTTGAATAGTTCTCAATAATTTATCTTGAATAATCACCGATGATTTATATTCGACAACATTGGAGTTTTGATATTTTTGCGTCAGGATCGTAACAACTTGGCACAATTTCATCAAATCGAATTTATTGTGAATCAATACCAAATACTTCACGACACCCTATAAAACAACATTTTTAAATCCCTATACCAACCGTTACATTAACGATTTAATCCGACTTACTTGTAACAACAATATTAGAGAGTACATCGTCTTTATGTACACTTCACCTTGGACGTGGTAAAAATTTAGAAGAACGTAGAATAATATAAAGAACATCGAACAACAGTTAAATGTGCGGAAACACTTCAACTTCCATGATAGATTTTGCCCGCTTTCTCCAAGTATTTGCAACATGTTCGTGCATATACTAAATATATAATTTTCAGGAAACTTTAACATGTTCACCGACCACTTGTCAGTTCAATACTGCGCGTGTAACTCAGCGAGGGAAAACGTCTTTTAAATGCAATTTGTATAGATTGGAATAACACCGAATTATTAATGCTAGTATAGAAGAAATTGTCCGGGTTAAGTACATACTTAAAGTAATAATTGTATACAAATTTTACCCGTTTATTATTTGAAAAATCAGTTACAAGAAAATGTTTCTTTTTTAACGAATGAGGGCTTAAAGTCGTATAAGACGTGTTCCTGCGCTATATTTGGCAATTAGCTATTGTAACTAGTAGGCAGATGGATTTGTAGTTAGGTATATGAAAAGTACTTGTGTGCTGGTTATGGCTTTACTTGGACAAAAAGTAAGGGACAATCTACTAACAAAAGGAAGCTCAAATATTGTAAACCGCAGATCCTTTGTCAGTTTGTAGACACCAAGGACAACCCCAACTCGCGCAAGATCTCGTCTATTCAAAATCATTCTTAAAAGGTCAAAGATAGAAAAAAGTTTAAACAGCGGACTAGCACCGTTCAGGCTGGGCTTTCAACTGGTACAGCTATTTCTATACAGGGTGTTACAATCAGCACAGAAAGATATATGTTGTGCTTATTTGATCGAATATCAGGAAATGGTTATAATTACCTTATCTATCATCGAATATTGTATACGGCGGTGATTTAAAAAATTATACAGGCTGTCCACAAAATTATAGATTTTTTCATACTTCCTTTTTCGAATGAAATACTCTATATATTGTTGTGTGATTGGATTGTAAATTCAAAATCAGTGTAAAATTATACCAGGTGCTAAATGCCTGTAAGTGATAGTTTTCGAGTTAAACGCGTTTGAATGTAGGAATGTATTACACCCTGACAGAGCACAGACAGAAAAAAAATTATACTTCTACTGACTGTTCTTGATACTATTAGACAATATGTATAAACGAAGAAGCAACAGACTACGACAATTTCCATTCCTCAAAAATAAAGAACTGTTTGTTCATGAGCATATAATATAAAATTATATATTGCCTAAACCGTTGTTGCACTCTTAAATTTACTTCATACAGGACTTATATACCAAAGAGCTCACTTGCAACCTGTCAATTGCCGTAATATGAGTAAAAGAAGGATGAAAATATGGTTTCTTTGAATTAACAAAGTCGAGAAATACCCATGCTATTACATGAGAATAAATATCCGTCGTACAAAACTGGCACATCTCAAGAACTGATTTAGCTGTCACCCCGGATTTTTTAAGAAATGTTCGTCGCAATTTTTATGCTCTTACGAAGAGGGAGGGTTATTCGAATATTTAACAAATAGTTAATTTTCTTTTTAGCAAGACAAACTTTGGATTTTTCTACCCAGTTTGATATATCGATGTCTTAAAAGCAAGTTTAAGTATGGCAATCAAACTGAACGAAGGTTTTTATACAATTTTTAGCAAAAATAAATGCTAGCATGTCATAACCAGGGCAAGAATGTGAATTAAATTCCGGAAAATAAATAAAGACAACACTGAATATTATTATGAATTTTTTTATTATATTACTAGTTCAAATTAGATTATTCTTTATTTACCCCGAAGATTAATAAAGGAAAATAAATAAAGACCGCACTCAATATTATTATAAACTTTTTTATTATATTACTGGTTCAAATTAGATTATTCTTTATTTACCCAGAAGATTATTAATAAAGGCATAGACTGTGTAGATTTTCGTGATCACCTAGAATATACAACCATCTTTAGAAACGAAAAAAAAAAAACAAAGTTCATCTTGTATCTTTTAACTAACATTTCCAAACGCGTTGACATTTATATCCACTAAACCGCCAGCAGAAAAATATCGTGTATTTTGTGCTCTATTCATCATTAATAACATCAGCTTTTGCACCTCCAAATCGCCGCTGTACCAATTCGATAAATACAAACTTTTCGCCAAATCAGTATACTAAAACAAAAGAGAGCATTTCTTGAGCTTTCCTTATATTCCTAGACGATTGAAGCTTACTTCTGAAGCTATCTGCTCAGCAAAGAATGTGAAAAACCCGAAATGGAATAATATGAACAGTAGAGTTAAAGATTCTTGTAAAAGCACAGTTTTATTTGGGTTCCTAAAATATTATATTATATTCAGTGTAATTTACAAAAATTTAAATATTAAATTCGCAAGTTGATATTAAAAAAAATTGTCAACATAATTTTCTAGTCTAATTTGACAGATTTTTTTTGTAAAATATAATTTAAAAAAATGCAGCATAACAGAAATAATATATTATATTACGATTAAGATAACTTGAACTTCATACTCACAACAAAAATTCTAGGATGACACTACAATTGAAGACTACCAGTGAATAATATTCAAACATTAAAACAATTGAGAAAACATCGTTCATAAATGAATAAGCTCTGAAAAAAAGAATATTTCAACTTTAATCTGTGTAATAAAGATAGTTTTATGTGGAGGTAATATAAAATAATTGTTAATTTAGTATAAATTTTATTCATATATGTAACACAATTATTCAGAAAAATTAATAATGCAACAAATAGCATTGTTAGTTGATATTTCATAATTTGTAAACCTACTCTGCTTTGAACATGAGCCTAACGAAATATGTACGTTTTTTATGAAGCAACAGTACTTATGCATATGTTTCGTGGCCATTAGTTTAGGAACTTCCAAATTGGAATAACACAGTCAGCATTCGTGACTGTAATTGGAGACTAGTAGATAAATAGGTGATTAAGATGTAAAAGCTTCGTTATGAAACATTATGGACATATCCAAAACCACAAAATTGTATTTGAGAATAAAATACAAAAATAAAATTAAGAGTTACACAATAAAACCAAATTATATCTATCCCCCATCATCATTAAGAACAAATTTTTTTAGGAAAATTTTAAACTTAGCAACTGAGGGCAACTTTGCCAATTACTTTTGCTATTGTAATTAAAAAGAAAAATGTTAGGTAACCTTTAGCAAAGCATACAGTTTTACAACTTTGGGTAGTTGTACATCAACAATATTTTTTTGTGAACCTTTTAAAACTACAAAATTTGTTTAATCATATAATTTTCTTTTTTCACTCTTTATTAATGTGTATCTAGGTAATTATTAGAAAATTTAAATTACAAATTTTGCACCTTATAAACATTTATAAAACAAATATTTGCAAAGGAAACAAATGTTTCCATATATGAATTAGCTTTATACTTTAGAAATTAATTTATATTCTTCAAGATAGCAAAATTAAATTTATTTCGTCTCTCGTTCAACCTATTTTTATCTGAAATCCAAGCTCTGTTAATGCTATTTTAGGCTTCATTTTATATGAGATTTACTAACAAAAAGATATCCATCATTTAGCAACTATTGTACTTACGATAGTAGTTTTTGATGATCACTGATGCAATCAAAAATTTCTTTTTTCGGAAACCCACGTTCAGAATCTATGATTCTCTTTATATTTCTTCTCAAAGCTCGCACCAACAAGATCAAATAAGCGCAAACTAATAGATAAATAAAATTAGTTGTCAAAACGGCCATAACTTGAATGCTAGAGAAGTAAAACTGCGACATCAATACCAGAGCACATAATACGTAAGAATCAGGCACTGCAGTGTCATAAACAAACACGTAATCAACAGTTATTATAGCTTTACTGATGTAAATCATCCAGAGGAAAGCTGATAGAGTTATCATCGTCACTTGAATGGCCCTCATGATTTTATTTTGAGCCAGCACGGTTTTGCGAACAATTTCACTGGAATTTTGATACTTCTGTAGAAGATCGGCCACGTCGCAACATAATATTATTAAATCTTTCTTGTTGTACATTAATGATAAGTACTTGACAACACCCTAAAATCCTTCATTACAATTCTGAAATGCTGTATAAAATTGTAATTTCACTTACTTGAAGCAGGACTATCATGGAATGCAGAGTTTTTATGTATACCTCTCCTTCACTCTGGTAAAAATTTAAAATTATATGGAACAATATAAGAGACATCGCTGCACAATTAAATATACGAAAACACTTGAACTTCAACGATAAATTTTGCTCATTTTCGCCTAAAACTTGCAACATGTTCCTGCAAATGTTAAAAATGTTATCGTCAGGGAAGCTGTCCATTTTCACGTGTTACTAGTTTGTTCTGTACTCATCGAGTAATTTGAGTCGACTACGAAGCATCTACTCTAAGTGCAGTTAATGGAGAAACAAGGAAGGGCTGCATTATTAATGAGCAGGACAAAAACTCTCCTGTAAGTGGTTTATACTCGAGTTATACAGCGAAATTAGAATTAGAAGAAATCATGCAGGGAAAGAATAAGTTTTAGTTTGCTATTGTCGATAATTGAGTGAGTTTTATTTTATTGATAAATTTATTGAAATTTATTCTTTATTTTTTACCGGAATAAATGGCGTAAATTTAGTGGAAGTATATTAAGAAAGATTTTGTACATTTTCAGACATATTCACCCATAAAACTTGCATATTTATATTTTACTGTTTGTTAGTTACTTTAGTATTTATAACGATTTTATAAAAATTCATAACAAAGGCAAACTTCTTATGAATTTTTATAAAATCTAAAAGTTTGCGTAGTTTTAGTACATTTTGTTCATCTATTCTGTATACTATCAGGAAAGTAATATTTAAAATTAAAGCCTTTTCTCGTTGAAGGATTTAGTTATTGTGAGTATTCAAACTTACGAAGGAATAAATTAATAATTTTGTGAGAACGGATGGTTTATCTTTCAATATTGACAACAAAAAAAATAATTGAAACATGCAACACAAAAATTCAGTAAATTATGTTAAATTTCAGTGTCTTCTCTCTCTATTCATGCAAATAATGGTTTTCTACAAAATTTCACTAGGCATCAAGGTTCAGATCCTACCCGCAAGAGCAATGCAGCATTTGTTTTATTTGTAAAACCCCAGACCATATGAAGGCGGGACCAAGGACCACCCTTTTATCACTGCTAGGTCCCCTTATATTAGGCAACAACCGAAAAAGGCTGGCTAGTTTCCTTTTCGCTTTTTAATCAGTATGGATGACATGTGGTCCAAAGTTGCCTCTACTATCAAAGATTACGCTGAGGTATTTCACCGTTCTATTAGTAGTTACAGACGTCCCATTAACTGTAAAGATCACATGATCCGTTCTTTTTCCTCCTCTGATAAGGACTGCCAATTTGTATCAGGCATTCGTTGACATTCTTCATATGGACATCCTCGTTGTTTGCTCCTACAATCAATGCCAGGTCATCCGCAAGAGCAATTGTTGCAGCATCCAGGTCCAGATGCAAGACTCTTTCAAACAGTATACAGTGTCCCTGTAGAACACCACAGCCTGTGCCCAAATACATACCGCGAGCAACTATGACCTTTATTAAGTTTTGACTAGTATAATTGAAAGCATTTTTTTTTACAGCAAATTGAATCATATGTAAATGTGATGTATTATTGCAGAATATCAAACTTACCAAAATATATATGTTACTGACATTTTATTTGTTTCGGTTTGGTGAAGTCAATGTTGATTAACATCTGATTTACCTATATTACCTACCAGGTTAAAAACTATCGCTTCATCAGTAAAAAGAACCAGCGTCAGTAGTTGAAGGATTTGAATCGATGTGTGCAAAAGCCATTGACAGAATGCAATACGTGCAGGAAGAAGTGCGCTGGAAGCTCATGTCCAGCACACTCTTTTTCACATCCAGCGTTCTTACTCTGATTGGCCTTCCTGATCCTCCACTTCGTTTCAATGTGCCTGTTCGATGAAAACGTTGATGAATACTTTAGAAAGTTTTTCTATCAAGAACATTACGGTTAGCAATTCATTCATGTACAATCGCCTTATAGCTTGTAATGAATTCCCATCAACAAGTCCATACATGAAACGTATGTCAGTCATCTCGGTGTTTGTATGATAGAATACTTCACTATCGAAAGGCAATGACAGGTAATGCACATCAAATGGGCAAACGTCAATCAGTTGTAACAAATCCGACTGATACAGAATGGCCAATCGCGAGCCGCATTCAAATGAAATCCACATTTAAACTGATGTTCTTTTCGATGTCTGCATGCCGTATATTTAATAAATACCTTGTTATAATATGCACATTATAAATGTTATTCAATAATCTGAAGTATGTTGATTAGTTAAATATGAGACAATTTATAAAGGCAAACTATTACATTTTACTTGTACAATATTTAGAAAATTACTAGAGATTCTACCGCACTTAATAATATGATAAACAGTCATTGCATCTGTCAAAATAATAACTACATTGGTATCTGTGAAAGAACGTTAAAATGAGAAAAAAGCTCTAAACTTATTTGTTAAACACAGTTCTTAATATCGTGTAGAAAGAAAAAGTTTTCCGGATAACCTAAAGGCAAAAAGTGGAAGTTAATAATTACCATTTTAATGTAATGCTTGTGTGAGTAACTTACTGAACCATACGTGTAAATATTCATGTCAATCATGCCACCACCAGAAAAATATTCTTGTTTCTGCGACTTCATCATGATTAACAGCAATAGTTTTTGTATCTTGACTTCGTTGTCGTACCAATTCGTCATGTAAATTGAATTTGAAAGATCTGAAAACTATGGAACAAATGAATAAACAATGCAGTACCTAATGCAAATTTTCTTGGTTTTTATGTTTTTGCAATAACAATAATAACAATAATAACTAAATTATAATATAGTCCTCGCGATTTTTAATAAACCTTCCATCATTATGTACATAGAAAATTACAAAAATACATTTGACAATTCACCAATATATATAGATACGATTATTAGTTATAGTTTTGACAGTTTATTTCATAAACTAGATATGTCGTTTTATTTCTTTTTTAAATTTCAATTTTAATTTTGTGTGGATTTGGTTTTGTAGTTTATTATTATTTTGATTTGCTATTTTAAAGTTATAAGTAGAGGAGAGTGTGGTTTAGGCGTTTGGGCAAAGAAAGGATGTATTCATGCCCACTTCAAATAATTTGTATGATCAAATGTTCTGCTGATAAATTTGTGTGTAATATCCCTTACCTGTGAGGCAACCGCTTCTGCTGGTATGGTGTAACATCCAAAGTGGATGTAAATGAATACAACGGACATTCCCATCACTGCCATATAGGCTAAATTTGTTTTTCTGAAAATTTAAATAGAATGAGTTCATATTTGATTCTCTTTTTTTTTTAGTATTTCGAGTTTCAGTAATGCGACTTATTGAAGAATGAGGAAGAGATATTTCTATACAACTGCTTTTTTTATTGTGGGAGGCGTCTAACTTGGAGTGTCCAGAAACACTGCAGAAAAGCGAAGACTTTTGAACTAGAATATTTTTTTGTAACATTAATATCTCTCTTATTATGCAACTTTTGTTAAGATATCTTTTATGTTATGAACCTTATTTAAAGATGTGGAATCACACCTTGAAAATAAAATCGCAAGACCGTAAACACCCTGTATTAGAGGGCCTGCTAGTGTACGAATATGATTTCCACCGAGTCTCCTTCTTTGATGATCCCTTAATAAAGGTCTTCCCGTGAAATTGTGGTTTTATTATTTCAGTGTTCTCTCCAAGATTTTACCTGCTGTGTTTTTGGACACTCCTAGAAGAGATTCCTAGCCCTATATTATATATAAGTCGCTGATCTATTTATTATTTTTTCGTTGCTGCCCAGTTATGTTTTGATATACCGCCTGCATCTCTGCAAAGTAAACGGCGGGGAAGTACATATACTCCCACCGTCTCCCACTCTACCTAACAGCGAGGTGTGGCGCTGTAGTACGACAATAGCACGTGTAGACTGATCAGGGATCAGTATTCTTAGTCAATTCAAGTAAGTTGGTTGTCTAAGTTTTAAATACATATTTTTGCGCAAAATGCCGCGTTATACTGTGGAGGAGAGAGCTTAGATGATGCGGTGGTATCACGCTGGCAATTCTTTTCAAAGGGTATGCGACGTGTTTGCAGCTAAATACCCCAAACAGGCCTATTCCAAATAAAGCCACAATTTTTAAATTCAAAAACAAAACCGACAATACCGGTTCGGTCGAAAATTTAAAAACATCACTTCCAACCCGCAGAATTTTTAATAATACGTCCGTTTTAGAATGTGCTACAGTTGAAATAAATTCGAATATGTCATCTGGCACTATTTCCAATGATTTAGACATATCCCGTTCTTCCGTTCAGCGAATACTCGAAGCTAATGGGTATCACAATTTTAAATATTCTAAACACCAACAATTCTTTCACGGCGACGCATTTAACCGTATAGTATTTTTTGAAAAGTTAAGTGTTTTAATTAACCGAGATGCTAATTTGGTAAACAATATTATCTTTACCGATTAATCTTCTTTTCCTTTGGTTAGAAGTCACAATTTATATGTGACAACATTCTGGACCAAGCAAAACGAGCACAGGTATTTAAGTTCATCTAGTCAGCAACAGCAAAAAGTAAATGTTTGGGCAGGTTTGTTAAACAACCATATTATTGGGCCTTTTTTAATCGTTGACTTTGCAGGGATTATGGCTGTATAGATAATCGCTTCAATCAGATGAAAAGAATATGTCTTTTGTTATGGTTAATACAGAATGACACATTGGTTTTGATGAGGAAGTTTTGCAAGGTGCAAGCAATTTGTTGCCCAAGATATGAAAAATTTTAGTTTTCATTTTTTTTTTTGCATTTTCTTCATAAAGTTAGTTCAAAAAAGACAAATTCAGCGTTTTTTTATTTTTCTGATTTCCTAAGGTTAAATAAGAAATTACATAGAGTTTTTTTAGTAAGGTACTTATAAGTACCAAGCGGTCAATAAAGCATTAAGGAAAAGTTTTCGAAAATTTTGATGCTATTATTCTTTTTTAATTTTAATTAAGTATTAGATATTACCTTATAAGCAACTCGTACAAATCTAAGCAACCCGTGAGCAATGTGACGAAATAATGAAATAGCAGCATTATAGCATAGATGCGCTTCATTCTTTTGAAGACGCTGCAAAATTTTCAAACTTAATTATATTGTAAAGCTATCAAACGTATAGTACTTACGAGATAAGCAATTGATGGTGTTGAATACACTTTCGGATTTCTTTTTCAGCGCTGCCATACGAGCATTTGGAAAATTGCTTCAGTTTGCATTTCAGCAAATCGACTTGCAGAACTACATGGGTGCACAACGACAAGTAAATGGAATCATAACCGGGTACAATTATTGCAATGGCTATGAGGAAGTAGTATTGACAAGCTAACACGGTCACTTCTATAATTAGGGAATCGGTAAATATCCAGGCGTCCATAATAAATTTATCTTCGTTGTTGAAAGCTGGTTTTAGGAAATACAACAATATAGCCGCGAAAGAAATAACAACGGATAAATTTTGGATAAAGTTGACAACCCAATAGATTTTGGTCGTATCTTTTATTATTTTTTGGCCAAATTTTCGATAGTCCCAAAACTGTAATTTATCCCTTAGTAAATCTTCGATGTCCGGTTTGAAATATATAAATAGCACGTATTTAAAGAGCATCTAAAATAATTATAACAAAAACTCTTTATTAAATATATTAAAAACTATCGGGTAAGTTCGTTTAAGAAAGACTCACGTGAAAAACTGTTATAGCCGATTGCACATATTTAACGTACATGCCAAATTCTGCCTGCGAAAAATTTGCAAATACAAACACTAGCAGATATACTGACAAACACAAATTGAATATTCGGAACACCAATAATTTTTTTGACTTAACTGACGAATTTTCTCCAAGACAACTCATCAGAGTTAACCCCGTGTGCAGGATTTCGTCTTTCATTTGATGTTGCATCGTGTCTGATTCTTACTAAAATGCTGCTGTGAGCGATCGGGTTAAGTTTATGTAAGCGCAGATAATTATAATAGAGTTGAATATCCAAGTCTAGAGTTAGGTAATTGTACTAACCATTAGCGATGTATTTTCTTTGAATCAAGAGGTAATATTAAGTATTTAAATATTAAATATTTACTTGATTGTATATAGGCATATTATTACGCGTGCAATATTATTAAATAAATATAAGAAAATATAATATAATAAGATGCAAGGCTTGTTCTTCAATTTTTTGCCACAAATATTTGCTTAGGCAACACCGCTTGCAATTCATAATTAAAGCTATGTTGCCATAATATGCGAAAACAGTTAATTCATATACTGTTTTGTAGAAAAAAATGTCGGTACCGTTAAAACAAATTCGCATTTGTAAGTACTGGATAATTACAATTGGATTCGAACTGTTTTTTTTTTCGTCGAATTTATTTTTCAAGCACGTGTTTTCTATGTGCAGATTGAGATATATATATATTGAAAGTCTTTTTTTTAATAGGCTGGATAAAGCCTAAGCAATTGATGCTTACCAAGTACCTTCGCAGAGTCACAAATTCTCTCTCCTAATCGTCATTACGATCCCGGAAAAAATGGTTATTGCAAGTGACCAGACTGAGCTTTCAACCCGCGACCCCATGACTGATTAGTCGAGCATGCTAGACCCTAGACTTCACCTAATAATAATAATCTATTAATTGGTGGACAATTAATAGACAGAACTATTGTTTATCACTAAATTGAAAATTAAACGTACAAAGCGAAATAGTTGCATTTTGAAAATTAAACCCGTGCAAGGCGATGGCCGGTATACGAGAAGCATTTATAAAAGGCACGTGTCAACACATACAATTCCTAGTTCTACGATGCTAAAGTTTTTGATTGTTCTTTTTATATATTTCGTATACGTCTATCGCTGTAGTCCGCAGAAACAACCGATTTCTCACAGCAAAGTTTCGATCAGAAATGGATTTGGCCGTCTGGGGCGATAAAAATCAGATAAACAGACTTACTCGACCGTAGAACACGTGCAGCTGAAATACATCGGCGTAGCGATAAAATTACTACTTTATATCGTACTGAATAGTAAGGCGCGAGCCTTCGCGAACGAAGAGCCTATGAAGTGGACATGAATAAATCCGTTTTTCTTTGATCAAACGCCTAAACCACACTCTCCTCTAAAATCGAAATTTAGAAAAAAGAAAAAAATAAAACGTCATATGCAGCCTATTAAATAAATTGTCAAAATTATAACTAGTAGTATATATATATTGATGAATTGCCAAATATATTTTTGTAATTTTCTAGGTACATACCTAATGATGGAATAAGGTTTATTAAAATTCGCAACGTCTACATTATATTTTTGGTGATTATTGTTATTATTATTATTGCAAAAACATAAAAACCAAGAAAAATTTGCATGCACTGTCAAAATGCCAAATATATGTTCGATTAAAATTCTAACTTGAGAAAGCCGGTATAAATAAATAATATCTACTGTTCAATAAGGTGTCCATCGCCGCTAAAGGTCTAATTAACCAAGATAATGTTAGATAGGCAAAGTCCCCTTTTAACAAACTATTTTCAGATGTAACCTTTGCATATATACCAGACCTCGTGAATACTCTTGCGTCATGCATGCTGCAAACCTTTCTTAGGGAAAACTTTTCTCATTCCTTGTGTATATGTTGCCAATATTTTGCAGCTCCAATTTCATCATTAGCGAATGAATATGTTGTTATTATAGAATCTTCCACAAGCACTTGCTGAAGTATTGATGCAGCACCAAATAATAATTGTTCTCTATCCATTTCGATAAATATGGTTTCAGTGTAAGGAGTAAATCAAGAATATATAAATAAATAATCAAATAACACAAATTCAACGTCAACTAATTTTCATGATTATTACGTTAAAATGACGCGCATGCGCACGTTACGTCAAGCACAAGTAGGAGTTTCCGATATATATCCATCCCCCTTTGAAAAGAGGGGTCGATTATTTTACACTACTCTACATGCCTGCAATATTTTATCAAAATTGGAGGTGACCAGTTGGGTGACTTTGCTTGTAAGGGTACTGACGAGAAACAGGAAACCGATGATAACCGGGACAGGCTGTCTGACCTAAATGGTTGCTTTAAAAAAAAATGATAAATTTAAATAGATCCAGTAAAGTTGGTGTCACGTTCCATGATACTACATTAATGACGATGATTCCAGCTAGTGAGAATTCCACTATTTCTAGGTAAGTGGATCTTCTGTGATGGGTGGAGACTGTGGCTTGAAGACTATAACAAAAATCCCAAAAGAAAGGTGAAAAAATCCCTTACCACAAAATTAGTAATTTTGTGGTAAGGGATTTTTTCACCTTTCTTTTGGGATTTTTGTTATAAGTGGATCTTGAAAGCGATATAGATGTAAGTCGCAATTTCCAGAGCCCTCAAAAATGATAATACAATGTAAGTTGTTGCCCGAAGAACTAAAAGCATCATCGGTGAGTATTCCATATATTCGTCAATCAATTTATATAATATTAATTGAGCTTCTGATGAAATTAAAATTTTTTATTTTTACGCGGAATGACAATAAATATTGACCGCGTATTATTGAACTAGAATATAAGGTAATAAGCATATAATCTAATGTATTTAAAGAGAATATAATAGGATTCCCATTATCTAAATTATAGTACATACAAATACTTAGGTAAACTTTAAAGGAATTACTTCTCTAAAGTCTTTTCCGATATAATAATCGTACCTACAATTATTAAATTTTTTATAATATTTTATTAACTGATGTGTTCCAACAAAGGGTTTCCTGACGTGTTCTTGAGCTAGTTTACGTATTGAGAAGTGGCCTGATCTACTTAAAGTATCGATACTTAAATTTGACATTGTATATTATGCGTTATTACACTATTTGTTATTTTGTGCATACTGTAAGTGCGGGCGTCCTATGGTCACCTCTAGCTTGATCGGCAATCTTCGAAAATGCGAGAGCGAAGCCGTGGTTGCTACGCTAATATATGTATTGCACCTATTAGTATACTACGGAAATATAGATAAAGAAAGGAGCAAAACAAGAATGTATCTTGTCACCATTGTTGTTTAACATGTGCTTTGATGCGATACTTGCCAGAACAATTAAACCAAAAAACGGAATAGCACTAAACTCTATATTAGACGAAAAACTTGCGGATCTTGAATATGCAAGCGATATATGTTTCATTTCACATACAGGAAAATACATGAAAAACATCCTTAACAAAGTGAAAAAAGAATCAGCTTATCTTTTTGAAAAATATAAGTAAATATATATGTTTGAGAAAAAGCTTGGGACATAAAATTAAACTGCAAAAAAGAGCAATAACTTAATTATGCATCCAAATTCAAATTATACATATGTGTACGTATAATATAAAACAGCCAAAATTTGAATACTAATTTTCAATTCATTTTGCCCGTACTTCTAATTCTATAATTCTTTTTACCAAACTACTTTATTGTTCTTTCTTCAACTTCAACTATATTATTATTGTTTTATTGTATTTAGTTTCTTTAATTTTCAAACCCTTCATTTGTTTTTGTTTCCATTTCGTAATTGTACTTATATCTCGTTTCATTTAATATCTTTCGTCCTTTAACTACTGACGTACACAGAAGAAGACAAACAAATATTTACCTCTTCTTGTCGTATTTATTTCTTAGTTTTTACCACAACTGCCTGTATAAGCCTATACTTATGTATGCGAATTGCGTTTTGTAGGTGTTTATTTCATCTTTTATATCCTATGTGGTTTAAAAGTCTTCGTAAGTAAAGCTTTATTATTATGGTTCGTTTAAGCAGATTTTTCCTTGTTGATTCTAGACAGAAATATCAAAGTAAGCATTTAGACATACATCATTATTTAAAAAAAAAAAAAAAACAGAACAATATATATCGCGCATTATTCGCAAAGGACGTACAATGATACTGTATCAGATAAAGTCATTCCATCCCTTAGACTCGACAGTCTTCATCAATTATTCCAACAATTTATGTAATTATTCCTAAAACTAATTCGGTAATCTTCCCGTGCATTTCATTCGATTGTGATAATCGACTATACCGACAGTTGTAATGAGTTGGTTAAGCGAGTTGGACATCTTCACATTCGGAGTAACCCTCTTGCAATTCGCAGGAGAATATTTCGAATATACTTCGAAGAAGGTTATCATATTTCGCGTCATGAACTGTATAGCGATGATAACCGTTATTGTATTTATTCTCGCGAACTTAAACTACGCTAAATCTGCAGAGTTCGTTACAACTTTAGAAAATTTCACGACAGTATTTCATGTAAGGTAATCCTGAAAATGATAGAAAGATTTCCTTTCTTTAAAAATATTTTAGACTTTCTTTAAGTATTTGGTATTCATGTACAACAAGAACACTCTGAAAGAATTGATGGACGCTAAAACGGAACACTTTTGGAAAATCCCAGACGGAAACCAAAATCTCTCGAGCAAAATTCGAACCATCTACAAAGGAGTAAACTTGCTGCAGATAGCCATGATTGCTGATGTAGTTCCGGTATTAGAACTCTATGTCCTAACTCCATACCTGCATGCGAGTAACGTTTTCATCTTTGCTTCAAATGTATTTGTGAATTCTACCATTGTGGATATATTCGTTCTTTTTTGCCAGTATTATCTTGTCCCCATTATGGCATTTATAGTTATTGGATATGATTTCGTATATTTATCTCTATGTACCGAGCTTATGGTGCAAGTAAAGCTGTTGAAATGCAAGTTAAAAGAAGTTTTTACAATAACTAGTGACGATGCTGCATTCAATATTGGAACCTGTGTGGAACAACATAATTTTTTGTTGTTGTAAGTATTTTTTCCCCCGAAGTTAAATAATATTAAGCGAATTGTGGTAGCAATTGCTGCATATATTTATGCTATAAATTGTAGTTTATTGCCTTACATTTGAGGATAGTGAAAAATTCTTTTTAAAGGAATTCATGTTTAAGTTTGCATATTTCAAATTTTATTCAGAAGGCGTATTTCTTTTCTTAAAATTAAAAATTGTCGTGTTACATCATTTTTTACAGAATTCTACGATAACATGAAAATAATATTATTCCATAAATGGTTACCGCACTGTATATATGAATAAATAAATGGATTAGTGTTTATTGATTACGAATTTGTATTGTAAAAAATGTATCTGTATATGCATCAGTTGCCCCAATCACCAACCAAATTCAACATAATTTCCAACATATACCTACATATTCATTTGAATCGTATGTAAACGGCATAGTAAATAACTGAAGATAACAGAAATCAAATTTTTATTATAAAACCGAGACTGTCAGATCCCGGCTATTCGGATTGACAAGTTTATAATATCACTGTACCAACTTAATGCGAATTGTGTTTCAAAACTGACAAGGCAAATTAAAAAATGTGTCAAACAAAACTTGTTTGTTAATTTCTGATAAATAATACGCAACATTAAAAAATAGATGTTTCCTTTTAAAAAATCAAAGTTAATCTTAAAATCTCTTTCAAGGTCACGAACAAATAAAAAACTGCATATGTCATTTTCGACATAACATCATATCACGTAACTTTTATTTGAACATTTTTTTGCTAACTATACAGTGAAAGTAGATAATGTCTGTAAACTAAAAGCTGAGACACCTGTATATAAGAAAAACAGGGGAAACTTATTTTGTGTAGTAAATTCGGAAATAAAATTGATAATTTTTGTTTAAAGGATCTACGATAAGATGCAAAAGATATACTCTAATACCCTTTTATTTCATTATTTCGTCTCTTTGGTAACCGTATGCTTCGATATGTACCAGACCTTTATCGGGTAAGTTTAACACGTTGTTTCTGAACATACTTAAAATCCAAATTGCATCTAACTAACAGTAAGGTATAAACTGCATTAATCCATTTTCAATTTAAATTTTCATCCTAGGCAAAGCGATTTGTCACATGGGATGTTGAAATTTATAATGCTCGCTGGGATAATCGTAGAATTTGCTTTCTATTGTGTGCCAGCAGAATTGTTATCATCAGAGGTAGATCGCACCCAAGAAGAAAATAGACGGTATTTTTAATAGAAGGTGGTTTTTTTAGTTTATAGATATAACGCACGCTTTGTACATGTCAAAGTGGTACGAAAACAGACCAGATATTCAAAAACTGATGCTACCAATTATGGTCAAATGCCAAAGGCCCCGTTATTTTTCTGCAGCTGGTCTTTTGGATATTAATATAGACGCATTTGGATCAGTAAGTTAACCAAATTATGCATACTTATAGGATAGGTTTTTAACTTGGGAATATAAAATTATACGTTCAATCAAATCAAACAAGGTAATCATGCTTGTCTTTAGAAACGACTTTGCAATAATTTATGGCTTTCCACCTTAACAGTTCTGCTAATGGGCCAATATGGACCTGTTTTATCTTTAAATACTTGTTGATTTATCGGTTTTTATATTAATTAATAGTGTTTTGTTTTTAGGTGATAAGACGAGCATTTTCTTTCTGTGCTGTTATAAGAAATCTTTTGAATAAGTGACCAATGATGATTCTAAATATGATTAATTTTTACTCCTTAATGTATGTACAGCAATGTATTTATAAGAATTAGCAAAGAATGAATAAATAATTGCAACACTCATTAAGATTTTCTTTTTATCTAAATAGTGTCTGTCATTGTACAAAAAGAAATACAAAATTTTTCATTCGGTAAAGTGGTTATTTCCATCCTCGAATGAGAGCAGTAATGTGGTAGTCGAAACGACTGTTTACCTTTTGTTGTATTTATTTCTTAGTTGTTACCACAACTGCTTGTATATGCCTACATGTATTCGAATTGCGTTAAACCAGATTATTCCTTGTCGATTGTAGACAGAAATATCAAAGCAAACATATAAAAATTCGTCATTATTAATACTAAAACAGACAATATGTATTGCGCATTCATTGCAAAGGACATACAATGATACTGTATTAGATAATGTCATTTCATCCCTTGGCCTCGAGAGCGTTCACCAATTATTCCAACAATTTATGTAATTATTCCTAAAACTAATTCGGTAATCTTCGTCCCCTGCATTCTATTTGATGTGATAATCGACTACACCGGCAGTTGCAATGGGTTGGCTAAGCGAGTTGGACATCTTCACATTCGGATTAACCCTCTTGCAATTCGCAGGGGAATATTTCGAAAATACTTCGAGGAAGGTGATCGTATTTCGCGTCATGAATTCTATAGCGATGATAACCGTTATCGTCTTTATTCTCGCTAACTTAAGCTACGCTAAATCTGGAGAATTCGTTACGACTTTAGAAAATTTCTCGATTGTATTTCACGTAAGGTAACCCTAAAAGTGATAAAAGAATTCTCGTTTTAGAAATATTTTAGACGTTCTTTAAGTATCTGGTGTTGATGTACAACAAGAATGCTTTGAAAGAACTGATGGACTCTAGAACTGAACATTTTTGGAAAATCCCAAATGACAAATATCTTTCGAGCAATATTCGAAACATCTACAAACGGATAAACTTGCTGCAGATAGTGTTGATCGCTGAAGTAGTTCCGGTGCTGGAACTTTACGTTCTAAGTCCTTACCTGCATCCGAGTAACGTTTTCATCTTTGCCTCAAATGTATTTGTTAATTCTACCATTGTGGATGTATTCGTGCTTTTTTGCCAGTATTATCTTGTTCCAATTATGGCATTTATAGTTA
The DNA here is from genome assembly GCA_949128085.1 of Cetonia aurata. Classification (NCBI taxonomy): domain Eukaryota; kingdom Metazoa; phylum Arthropoda; class Insecta; order Coleoptera; family Scarabaeidae; genus Cetonia; species Cetonia aurata. The sequence continues at coordinate 30,341,414 of OX421885.1, forward strand.
TTGGATATGATTTCGTATATTTATCTCTATGTACCGAGCTTATGGTGCAAGTAAAGCTATTGAAATGCAAGTTAAAAGAAGTTTTTACAAGAACTAGTGACGGTGCTGCATTTAATGTTGGAACCTGTGTAAAGCAACATAATTTTTTATTGTCGTAAGTATTTTTTTTCTTGAATTTAAATGATATGAATCGATATGTTTTTCTTATAAATTGTATCATGCTCTATACGTTTAAAAATGGTAATATGTCGAAGCTTGGATACAACAATAATTTTAAAACTGTATGACAATATTTACTAATACCGAATAATTGAGTGAAACCATGATGTCAAGTAAATACAGAAATTAAATTCATAATTTTTGTTTAAAGGATTTACGACAAGATGCAAAAGGTATACTCCAATACCTTTTTATTTCATTATTGCGTCTCTTTGGTAACCGTATGCTTCGATATGTACCAATCCTTTGTCCAGTAAGTCTAGAACATTATTTTAAATTAAATTTTAAATTGCATGTACCTAATAGTAAGGTTTAAAGCGAATGAATTAATTTTGATTTCAAAATTTTTTCGTAGGCAAAGTGATCTGTCACACGAGATATTAAAATTTATGTCGCTAGCTGCCATGATCGGAGAATTTGCTTTCTACTGTATACCAGCAGAATTGTTATCGTCAGAGGTAGATTGTATGCAAGAAGAAATAAGCATTATTTTCAATTGGACGAGTTTTTTTTGTTAGTTTATAGATATAACGCACGCTTTATACATGTCAAAGTGGTATGAAAATAGACCAGATATTCAAAAACTGATGCTACCTATTATGGTCAAATGCCAAAAGCCCCGTTATTTTTCTGCAGCTGGTCTTTTGGATATTAATATAGACGCATTTGGATTAGTAAGTTAACCAAATTATGTATACATATAGGAGAGGTTTGTAACTTGGGAATATAAAATTAAAATTATATGTCAGTTCTCTCGGAAAATCAAAGAAGCTAATAATCCTTATCTATAGAACGTTGAATTGATGAACAAAGAAAGATTTTGCAATAATTTATGGCTTTTCACCTTAACAGTTCTGCTAGTGGGTCAATATGGACCTCTCTTATCTTTAGATGCTTGTTCATTTATCGTTTTGTTTATTAATTGTGTTTTGTTTTTAGGTGATAAGGCGAGCGTTTTCTTTCTGTGCTGTTATAAGAAATCTTATGGATAAGTGATCAATTGTTGTTCTAAATATTATTAATTTTTACTGTTTAATGTATGTACAGAATTGTATTTACAAGATTAGCAAAGAATTAATAGATAATTGCAAGACACTCATTAAGAATTTTGTTTTTTGTCTAAATAGGACTGCTATTATACAAAAAGAAACTCTTGCAAATAATATATCAAAAGAGGTGCTATCACTTACTTGTATGGGTATTATATGGAAAAATAGATTGTAATAAATGTATGCAAAATGTGTAAATAGATATGAGAAATAATTTTATGTCAATCTGATTGACAGAAGGAATTGCTATTGCTGAAGTATAATAATTTTCCTATACTCTTAGTATCCAATATCCATCTTTGTTTTTTCTTGTTCCTAACACTGGATAACTTTCGTTGTATTTTTAATATCTTTATAATAGAGCACAAGTATGGCGGATAGGTGATATTCGTATTTAGGAACGTGACCATGGGTTTTACCTAATATGAAGACACAATGAATAGTTTTTATTATATACTGTAGTATCTTTCGCAGCTGTAATTATTGTTAATAAATTTCCAAATTTATTCTTTTATCTTTATTATGATTCTTGTAGATTTTTTAATTTAACAATAAAAACCGTTTCAACAATCAAAGTTGGCTTCACCAGTTCACTAATTTTTTTTTTTTAATTCTGTTACATCTAAAATGATAATTCAGACACTTACCTGAATTTATCGCATTTTTGTAATGACAATCACGTGCCTAATATACCTTGAAAGTTTCAAGTCAGCATGCCGTCTGCTTCCGATTCTACGCTCCTCTGGATTTCGAATAGGGTGAATTTGCATTTTTATTCTAGCAGTTCTAAACACCAGAATCGCGTCCAACTCCACGTTTTTATAATGCTATTTATATGCTCAATCGAATCCCGCAGGTCGCAAGTCGGCAAAGCCTCTGGTGCATATTCTATGCTCTAGATTTCTTCCATTCTCGCCCAATAAGCAGGGCGAAGTTGAATCTTTTTTTCAGCTAGTTCTCAACACCCAGATCACGTAAAACTCGGCGTATGTAATAACAACTACGTGCCTAATATAAAAGTAGAATGCATAGAAGGTGATCTAAAAATAGTATCTTTTTTTCGGTTTTTAGATATGAGGGCTATGACTTTATATTTAAGTATAGCTGTTAATTCTAAACAACTTTTTTTTTAATAATCTTTTCCTCCTTTTTTGAAAAATAAGGATACTTTACTCTTAAGCCTTTTACATTTATACGAAGATAAGTTGCTTTCAAGGTGTCTTAAATTGATTTTAAAAGATGCTCAAACTTTCTCCATTGTTACAATTTTACATAACAAAAAAAAAATACATATGGTGTGTACTTATTGACAAATGCTGTATGTAAAAACATTATAATGGCAACGAAAACAGAACAGACGTGCATGCACCTAAACCGATTATTGTATTTCAGTACTGAAACTGTTTAAGTAAGGATAAGCGGTAAACTCCTTTTGAGTGGGTGCTATCTGATATTATTTTCATTCAGTACTTGTAATACTTTATAAGCCCTTTTCCTAGGGAAATGTTTTCCTTTGTACTCCAAAAATTGCACATATTTTGCAGAGACGCATCACAATTTGTGGGATTCCCACAAATAGTACACATTGCATATGAGATGACTCCTACAACACGCGACGGTCAGATTTTGTTTGTTGTGATATTTCTAGGTCAAATAAATTCTAGGCATCTTATATTCCACACAGTATTCGAATTTACAATGGTCTACCTGATGCTCTGAAACTCTGCTCTCATGCAAGGTTTAATAGACAATTGAAACTACACCTAAAAACCAAAAACTATTACTCATTCGCAGAATATTTCATACAAGAATGATGCATTTGGCTCTGGATATAGATTTATGTAGGTATTCTATTCATAAATTTATTTATATTATTTTATGTGTATTTATTATTATTATTATTATTAACAATAATTCTATTATTATATATCTGTTATGCTACACCACAGGTAAAGCAATATATGTATCTATCTATCTACTTAAACCGTATACATACGATCTAGATTATATGTATATATACGGTCTAATTTCATATATGGTAAGATATACATATAACAAAGAAATTTTATGAATTCATTCAACAATAAACTAATGATGAATAAAAATTACTCCATATTCCCTAACACCAGTTCCGTAAGGGCAAGTTAATATGTTAGAAAATTATTCGGAAAAATCACGTCTTTTATCCCTTATTACTATGTATGAAACTAAACCATGTGAGTTTTATTCGCCACAAATAAACTATTACAATAAAATATGAAGGAAATGATATAATTTTCCCACACATTCACCGCCCTCATAATTCATTCCGACAATTTATGTAGGTAATTACTCCCGAAACTAATACGGTAAACTTTGTTTTCCACATAATATTTCTCGTATCTACATTTATTCGTCTGTGAGAATCGACAGCATAAAGTGGTGCTTTTAATAATGGGTTGGTTAAGCGAGTCGGACATCTTTACATTCGGATTGACTCTGTTGCAATTTATAGGGGAACATATAGAATATACCACAAGAAAAGTCATTGTATTTCGCGTCATAAACTGCGTGGCTATTCTAACGGTTATCGTATTTATCGTTAGTAACTTAAACTATGCTAAATCTGGAGCGTTCGTCACGAGTTTGGAAAATTTCACGACAGTATTTCACGTAAAATAACCTCCAAGGCGAAATAAAGACCTATTTTAAGTATATATTTATGTATTGTAGACTTTCATCAAGTATTTGATGCTTATGTACAACAAAAACGATATGAAGGAGCTAATGGATGCCAAAATACAACAATTTTGGGAAATCCCACAGGGAAACAAAGATATGTCAAGAAAAATTCGAAACATCTACAAAGGAATAAACTTACTACAGATGGTGATGATTGTGGATGCGATTTTAATTTTGGAAGGTTACGCTTTGAGTCCGTATCTTAATCCAAGCAATCCGTTTATTTTCGCTTCAAACGTATTTGTTAATTATACCATTATGGATGTATTTGTGCTGGTTTGCCAATATCACTCAGTCGCTCTGATAGCATTTATAGTTCTTGGATATGATTTCGTATATTTGTCTCTGTGTATCGAACTAATGGTGCAAGTAAAACTGTTGAAATACAGGTTGAAAGAAATCTTTAGAACAACCGGTGGGGATGTTTCATCCAATGTTGGAACCTGTGTAAGGCACCATAATTTTTTGCTGCTGTAAGTAGCTCATTTTTTAGTTTTAAAAAGTAAGTCAAAGGTAAAAATTTATTTGCTTTTGTAATAATTACTGGTTAGAATTGATTGATTCCTGCTTGAAAGGGGTTAACGATACGCTATCATTATTTTTATTATCGTTTTGAGGAATTAGGATGGCTTTATGACTGTAATGTGAGTGGAAAAAGCAGATATTTATTATTTCTTTGAGGCATCAATATTAGTGCTCGTCAATAACAATTGTTTTAAAGCAGAATAGGAAGAATGATAATAAATATGATTACTTCGTAAGCGAATTTTATTTAAGGAAATCTATTTTTCAATTCTCGGTAAAATATAATAGCTAATAACAATTTTTAACAGAACCGTTGATTACACTCAGTCCATTGTTGTTTGAATATTAAAATAAATACCAAATCAGGAGCGAAATAAGTTTCTTTTTTAATTCTCTCTGTAAAATTGAGAACATATAAGTTAGATAGTGTTATTTTTATCATTGACCAGCGATATTTTTTCTACTCATTATTATTTTTATTATACACTGAGAAAATAATTACTGTCATTAGATCCATGCATGAATTATAGCAGATAATTCGGTAAAATTTGGCACACGATTCAAGAATATCATTGTAAATCCCACTAACGAAAATCTACATTTTTCCAACAGATTTTAAAAAATACCGGAAGAACAGTGAAATCATTGAAGGGTGATCTTACTAAAAAGTAGCAATACTTCACGAATTATAGCAGATAATTTGGTCAAATTTCGCACACGATTAAAGGATGTCATTATAAATATATCCCTAGCGCGAATCTACATTTTTCTAACAGATTTAACAAAATATGGGAAACGCTTTGAAATCATTGAAGGGTAATGTTACTAAAAAGTGTCAATATCTCACGAATTATAGCAGATAATTCGGTGAAGCTTGGCACACGATTGGAGGATGTCATTATAAATACATACCGCTAACGCGAATCTACATTTTTCCAACAGATTTTAAAAAAATATGGGAAAAGCTGTGAAATCATTGAAGGGTAGTGTCACTAAGAAGTAACAATATCTCACGAATTATCGCACTTAATTTGGTGAAATTTGGTACACGTTTGAAAGATATCCTTGGAAATACATACCACTAACGAAAATCTAGATTTTTTCCAACAGATTTTAAAAAATACGGAAAAAACTGTGAATTCATCATTGAGGGGTGATGTTACTTTTTAATCAAAACTTACAATTAATTGTTTTTTAATAACCATGCTCTTTACAATTAGTTAATAGAACTGTGCTATCGTACAATTACAATTAGTTGTTATGAAATTGTAAAACCAAGTAGTGTCTTTTTCATTCGTCAGTGTGATATTTTCCCTTGTCCGTAATAATTCGCTCACGATTCTTTGCCGTTTTTATCATTTCGTACCCTTTTAAAGCAAAAAAGAATAACCTATTGTTAGTAGTAGTATTAATTGATTTCAGTAATGTTTGCTAAGAGGACGGTTAATAATTAAGATCCTTTATGTTGCCATTTTTTGAAAAATGATTTTATGCCATATATTTAAAAATGATGGAAATGAATCATTTATGTATGTACATACAGTGTGGTAACCACTTATGTAATAAAATAATTTTTTACATTATCGTAAAGTTTTATGAAACGCGTCAATTTTTAATTTTATATATACGCTTTCTGAATGAAATTCGAAGAATAAAAGCTGATTCCAGTAAGTGGAGCACAAAGCAGATGATCTTTTTTAAAGTGAGCAGCCTGTATATTTTTTTTTTGTTTCTCCTTAATGAACTGATTTCAACGACCTCTAACACTTATGACCTAATTGGTTGATTGCATTAATTACATGGATTATGGCCATGAGATGATAAAAACAGGTTTTTATCCCCTATGAAAGAAAAAGAACTCCCGATTGAGTTTCCGATGGTTTTTATTTTAATATACCAGCATTGGGATAAAGTGAATCATGCTTGCATAAATCTAGCCTCCTATTCTTATATAAAAATATCAAATTAAATTCGATTTCTTTTATATAATCTAAAACATATTTACAGGATGTACGACAAGATACAAAAGGTGTACTCCAATGCATTACTATTCCATTACTTCGTCTCTTTAGTAACTCTATGCTTCGACATGTACCAATCCTTCGTTGGGTAAGTTTAAAACCTTATTAATTGTCATAAATTACATTTTCTCGCACCGACATTTGTTACAAAATATTCGATTTTAAATCCTAATTCTCATATTCTAGCGAAGGTAAATTATCACATGAGATAATAAAGTTTATATCAGTGGCGGCAATAATTGGTGAATTTGCATTTTACTGCGTACCAGCAGAATTGTTATCGTCAGAGGTAAATCAAATCCAAGAAGAAAATAGGCGTTATCTTCAATAAAAAGTATTTTTATAGTTTGCAGATATAACCGACGCTTTGTACATGTCAAGGTGGTACGAGAATAGGCCACATGTTCAGAAACTCATGCTACCTATTATGGTCAAATGCCAAAGGACCCGTTACTTCTCAGCTTCTGGCTTTTTGGATATAAATATAGATGCATTAGGATCAGTAAGTTGCCAAAATTATACATAGATTTAGGAGAGGTTTGTGACTACAAAATATAAATTTACACACTTTAAAATAGCTTACCCCAAAAAAAATCACTACTTTGAACGTAGCAAAATTGAACTGGTAGTTTAGCAGTTCAATATTTATGCTGATGATGTATATTCTGCTATTGAAACATACGATAAAAGAAAGAACAATTCGTCCAGTTTGAGTTAGAGAGAAGTGCTATATAGTAAAACAAATTTCTTTCAAATTTTATTTGCGGCCTAATCTAAGTTATACTGCAAAAAGATCCGTACTACGCATATATGCAAGTAAAGTATTTCCTATTAACAGCAGGATTGTCTCGGGCGATCCGCAGGAATTCCAGGTAGTTTCTTTTCTCATATTCACAATGTCTGTATTAGGATACTTTAGACAGCCACGACGCACAGTGGTCAATGAGAGGAAAAAACCTATAACTCTTTATTTTCACTAAAACTGTTTTTATTTTCAGTATGTCTCACTTAATAGTCTGCCACTATAGTTACAACAACAGCATATTAAATTTTGCTATACATGATTTACAATCAGAGAAATAATGTCCATAATTGATCCGTCTATTATTTCTGCCCTAACATTTATAATGGCCTTATCTTTCTATTTACTGCACAAAATTTAATATAAATTTGTTTATTTATGTTTGTACTCATTAGTATTCGCGTTGAATAGAGTCGTTTCCCCCTTCATTATAATTAACAAATGAAAATCTTACAAGCAGATACAAAATTAGTTTTTAAAATTTAAATAGGGCACAAGTTTTGAGCGCAATCAAGCGCCGTGTAGGAATGGTTTTGAAATATTTTCTACTGATTGTGAGTGCGACCCATGTAAGTAGACGCGTCTGACCACTCTATTTATGGACAAAGACAAAGAATTTATCGCTTTTCATCTCAACACTTTCTATTCATGAGGTTTTTATGGATCTCTCTTCTTTTTTAAGTTATTTATTTATTTATCGTTTTTTAACAGAGTTTTTTTTTGTTTTTAGGTGATTAGGAAAGCATTTTCTTTTTACGCTGTTATAAGAAATCTTTTGGATAAGTAATCGATAGTTATTTCAAACACTATTAATTTAAATTGTATAATGTATGTATACTGATGTATTTATAAGAGCAAATAATAAATGAACCTTTTTTTTTCTAAAATAGCGTCTCAAATTACACAAAAAGAGTCCTTTGAAATGCAGGAATTAGTATCTATTTACTAAACTATACATTAACTTTTTTTATCGCAATCAAATTTCTGTACCTAATAACGACAATTTATTTGTTTCTTTTGATTATTACAATTTTTAAAATTAAATAGTGTTCTGGCTTGTATTCTTGTCACAAAAATAAATTATTTGAGTATGAATTTAATTAATTAGTGGCATACCAGCGAGTGTATTAGTAATATATTTGTAGTCATTATTTAATTCAAATTTAACAATAAAATTTTCACTATTATAATACTGTTTTATTAAAAATAATTTGGATAAAATATCATATTGTTTCCCTTATTTCCTTTTAGAAAACTACCTTTATTTTTGGTTGTATATTTATTAAAATATCGGTTTGATATTTCAGTAATATTTTTCACTACATGTTTTACAGTAATTATCTGCATACTTATGCGTAGCAATATTTTAACAAGCAATCGATTAACTTTAACATGTATGAGACCCTATTTCTCTAGTAATTACTACTCTCTTAACGTTTGTGATAGAACTTATATTACTTATTTAGTTCTTTTCATAATTACAGATTACCTAATTTCTCTCAACATACTTCTATCCACTTCATCGTTCTATTTATTCATACGCGAAACCTTACACAAGCAAGAACAGGTTACAATGAGCTGGTTAAGCCAATTAGATATATTTTCCGTCTGTTTTACGCTTTGGAAAATGATCGGGGAAGATATCTATACTATCTCGAAAAGGATACTTTTATTTCGGGTTATAAATTGCGTAGCTATGGTCACCGTTATTATATTTATCTTAAGCAATTTAGTGAAAGCGGAAGATGAGATTTACGTAAAAACTTTGGAGAATTTTACTTCGATTTTTCACGTAAGATAACAAACCGCATTATGCGAGCTTCGCAAAACGAGTTTCCGTTTTCAGACGCTTTTCAAGTATTTACTGACGATATATTACAAGAAAGACTTTTCTGAATTACTACGGGAAAAGCAAAGGAATTTTTGGTCCGATTCCCGTCAAGATAAGGATTTAACCGCAAATATTGATAGCCTTTACAAAAAGACAAATATTCTACAGTTGACAATGGTTGCAGGAGTGATAGTAGTAATGCAAACTTATTTTCTGATACCCTACTTCAGCCCTAACACGGTTTATTTGTTCATCTCCTATGTATTTTTTGATTCTGTGGTAGTGGATGTTTTATTATTGATATGCCAATATCATGTGGTGCTTATAATATTACCTATAGCTTTGGGGTATGATAATATGTACTTATCTTCGTGTATTGAGTTGGTCGTGCAGATTAAATTGCTGAAACAAAAGTTAAAACAAGTCTTTGGAAAAAGCAGTGATAACGTTGCGAAGTCCATAGCTGAATGTATAGAACAACATAATTTTCTGTTGTCGTAAGTACTTATTTTGCATTTTTGCACTTTTTTACCTTGTTAATATTTGAATTTTTATCGACAAGTAACTAACTAGTTAAATTGCATAGATTTTTTTTGTTTCAAAACTGTATGGCCAATGATATTGCTACAAAGTGTGAGCTAAATAATTGCCAAATCAAGTTTAAGCGAATTAAACTTTAAAAATGAAAAATTAAAGAATTTTTGTTATGGACAATGTTTCTTATTTTCCTCTATTGAAACTTTGCTATTAAATCTATAAATTTATCAAAATTTTTAGAATAAAGCGGAGCAGTCTTTAACCGGGTTCTTCACCTGGTTATTGCATTGAGAGAAATTGTCCAAATAACTTGTATGTTAGTCATTTATATACTTAGAACAAGTATTTTTTAATTTCCGGAAACTAGTAGTAACTAACTTAGTTATTGCAAGTTAGTTCTAGTGTTTCTGGCAAATAAGTTAGTTACTTGTGCGAATACAAACAGATTCCACCCTGAGGGAACGACAGATGCTAAATTAACAAAACTTCTTTTTGTTTAAAATGCTTTTATTTATTGAACAATACAGATTATTGCTATTTTCTATTCTATGTGCAGTATCTATTTCTTGCTTTCCCTGGTCATCTAGGTAGCTAAACTGTTCTACTTGTTCTAATACTAATCCATTCATTTGTAAATTTATTTGTTGTTTTTCTTTTGCTATAACCATTACCTTTGTTTTATTTATGTTTATCTTCATTCTGTTTTCTCTTAATACTGTACTCCAAATTGCAAAATTATTTTGTAGTCATCTTTCACTCGGCGCTATTATTACGATGTCATCAACAAATGCGCATTCTGATATAAATATGGGCTGCAGATTTCGGTACCCTATTTGCAGTTTCTCTACTTCAGGTCGGCACTTCCTTATGATTTCATCTATGAAGACGGTAAATAAGTACTGGACTCCCAGTACACCCCCTGATCTCAACCCTTCCTTAATGGCAAATTCCTCCCATCTACTGTTGTTAGCAATGATATAACTCCTTGTCTTTTTGTGGAGACTCTTTATATAACTTCTTTTAGTTTCTGTGGAACGCCCCGGTTTTCTAAGGCCTCCCAGACTTTCTTTCGTGGTCCTTTGTCAAAATACTTTTTCTAGATCCATAAAAGCGAAAAATGTTTTCCTGTTGTATTGGTGTATTTCAGCAGTTGTTTGCCTAAGTGTGAAGATATGATCCTGAGCGCTTCGTCCTCTTTGAAACCCACTTTGAGATTCCAACAATGTTGGCTCTATTGTCGCTTTTAATTTTCTCTCTAAAATGTGTTTTTTTAGCGGTACTTTTAGTGGTATACTAACAATAAGTAATGTTATTCCTCTGTAATTCTTGCATTGATTAATGTCGCCTTTTTTATATAATGGGACTATTTGCCCATCATCTCAGTCCCCAGGAATCTTCTCTTCATATTTTCTTATATAACGTTAACAATAGTTCCTCTGCTGTAATTTTATCGTGACCTGATGACTTGCCATTTTTTATTTTCTTTGAAGTTTCAGTGAATTCCTCTAGCGTTATATCTGATGCATGTTCATTCATCTACCTTTCGTCTTCTTTTCCTATTTTTTTTTCTTCAGTAATTACAATTCAAGTTTGCTCATCTAATAATGTGCCTTCCATCTGTCCAGTACCTGTTCCGGCTTTGTCAATATTATTCCTTCTTTATTTTTAATTGATACTACTTTTAGTTGTTTCTCTTTTCTTAATTTTGTTAGGGTGTCATAAAATAATTTTTGATTTTCCTGACTCTTCTTTCCAAGCTTTTCACCAAAATTCTGCCATGTTATTTCCTTTGCTTCCTTTACCATATTCTTCATCTTCTCTCACTGGTCTTTGTATTTATTATATGCAGTATGCGATTTCTTTCCTAGATAATCTTTCCATATTTTGTGTTTTAACATTATATTCATCATTTCGTCGTTTTACCACGCTGTCAACTTTGCTTTTTTATTTTCAAGTATCAGTATTTTAATTTTCTTCCACATTTCTCCTATTGTCATTTGTTTATGCAGTTATTTATATAATTCGAAATTAAGAAAAATGCGTTTTATCGGTATAAATGAAGGATAAACCTGCTTTCAAATAAACACATTCATAGTTAAAATTATTTAGGAATGATGTTCAACCATTCATCTTATTTAATTTCAATTCAAGTTATTAATGAATAATTGTCCTAACCTTTATTTGTAAATAATTTCATCTATGAATGAATGTCATAGTTTGATCCAGCAGTCAAACTTAAATTTAGTAATAGCCGCTTTTTATCAGCATTTCAATTGTAGGATCCATGACAGGATGCAGAAAATATATTCCATAACTTTACTATTCCATTACTTCATCACTTTGGTGACAGCCTGCTTTGATATGTACCAATCTTTCGTCAGGTAAAAGCAATTGAATTATCAAATTTTGTATCTATGCTAATTTCCATAAGAAAAACATTATTTTTTTCTTCTTAAAATTTTAATTTAGTTTAAGCAGGTGAAAGAATTTTTATAAATTAATTTTATAATTTTTTCTAAATGCAGACAAAACGACCTTTCGAACGAAATATTGAAAATGGTATCTCTAACTGTGATTGTTGCACAATTCGCTTTTTACTGCGTACCAGCGGAGTTCGTATCCTCAGAGGTAATATTTATAATTTAATAAATTCATCCAGTTTACTTACTCCATCGCGCATTTTGGATATGATAGTTTACAGATATAGCCCATGCTATTTATATGTCGGAATGGTACAACTACAAAGCAGAGATTCAGAAGCTGATAATACCTACGATGATTAGATGTCAACGTTCCCATTACTTTTCCGCTGCTGGGTTTTTGGATATTAACATAAACGCATTTGGATCAGTAAGTTCTACGGACTAATTTAGTCTTGGATTTTTGAAAATCAATGTTGCTACGTTCCAGGTGGTCAGGAAGGCATTTTCTTTTTATGCTGTCATCAGACAGGTTCTGAATAAATAGTTTTTTTTTTTAATCTAATGGGGGTATTTGATGAAATAGTATATTGAGTATTCAATAAATAAAGATAGTTCCTGAATCGAATTTTGTAATTTCCTTTATACATTCTCCAAATTGATACTCCTTTCTTTAATAAATACATAAATAATATATAGGGCATTTCAATTGAAACGAACGACTTGCACGACGCCGACTGCCTACGAGCTGCGATTTTGGCGCCAGCAAAGCCCTCAGGCACGATGCAGCACCGTTCCTCCAGCTGTGGTTTCGACGCCGGCAAAGCTCTCTGGCACGACATAGACAGCCCCGCCGCAACTCGTACTTTAAAACCGCCCGCGTACTTTTGAGCTAGCCCGGTATATAGATTCTGTTCGCTTTATTTTCATTGTAAAAATTTGAGTGACCAAACCACCGACCCATCCGAAGCGAAGTGGAACCCCATGTAAAAGTTTAGTATACAGGGACCGAGGTAAAAGCAAAGAGTATAAAACGTAATCACTAGCAAACCATTAAAAGTAAAGTAAGATCAAAATTGAAAATAAGTATGTAAATAAAGTGGTCGTTACAATACTTGAGGAAACGCACAGAAGAAACTTGATAACCTACTCCTGTGCACGTCTTTGCTAGCTTGTATAACTAGCGGCAGGTAATTAAACTAATATTTGAAACCGGATTTTCGCTTAACCTTTCAATATCGGAAAGAGAAAGACCGACTATGTTATCAGCATAATTTTTATTGGAATTGGTCTCAATAGAGATATAAAAAATAAAAATTAGTAGTAGCTATTTTATCTATTGTGTGTATTGGATGACCAATCAAAAATATGCTCATAATATAGCCGGTTTCTGTTTTTTAAATGGACTAGTATTTATTAGGAAGTGTCTCGCTTCACACACCATCAACAATAGTCTGGCCAAACAGATATGGTGAGATGAGTTATAAGCGCTCTGACAAGGGAATATAGGCAAGTGTCTCCCGCCGACTTAAATGAATCTTGATGGGTTTATAAGCCGATCTAATGTAAGAACAACGATAACTTCCCTAGTTACTAAATCACCCGTTTTTATGGGGCGTGGGGGGAACATCCTATCCGTCATATTACCCTGCGCTGTTTGCGTTAATATCTCCAAAACTATAATCAAAAAAAGTTAAGACAAATATTTAACTGTTTTGGTAGTACATACTAAATGATGGCGACAATAGTTCCATTTTTGTTTAGATCGTGAAGAGTACAGGATCTTTACTACTTACTGAATGAATAAAAAGTACACAAATTATACAAATGTTCCACAATCTGACATATCTCCTTCGTACTATAAGTAATCTTTCTCAAATGCTACCTATTTCCATAAAATTATTGATTGTTTAGAAATGCTAATTTTTAATTTGTATTTTTCGGAAAATTGGCAAAAAAGGCTTCTATTTACAACATCAAAGTTGGTCATGACTTCCTATGTAACCAGAATTTACGATAATAATGAAGTTAGTTTTTTTATTATGTTTAACTTCGAAGTTTGAACATCAAGATATTACAAACTCAATAACTTTTAATGGACTGATTCAACGAATCACCTGTATATATTTAACACTTTATATTTGTATGTAGATCCACTTTACTGTAATCTTTATTTTCGTAGCTATGTTAGCCGTAGAGCTGCAAAAATATATATATTAATATAAGTATAGTAACAAAGTTCCACATAAAAAGCCTCGTTTGTGGTACAGTTTGTTAAATCAAATATTATTGTATGTTAGGTACTTCAACATAAAAATGTGTAAATCTAACAAATTTTTATTTAACAATGAAATTTTGTCTTACTGTGTATTAGCTTTTATACTAACAAAAAGGTTTATTTTATACAAAACAAGATACTTTACCTTAAAGATAATAGTATTAAAAAATGTTTCTTTCAGGAAAGGAAATAAGTAAAAAAATACGTTGCCTTTATCATATCCATCTTATTTCTTAATAGGCTGATCAAAATGTTAACATCATTATTCTCTTCTAAATATAATATTAAAATTGCCATGGAAATACAAGATTCAACAATTCCCGTACAATATTAAATTAAAACCATTCATATAAAATTAACAGAATGTATCTACTTATTACGATACAACTTTTAAACCTACTCGCTTAGTTTACCATATAATTATATCATCAGCAACGTATTTCCTAGACAGTCGTCTTGATTCTTTCATCGTTAACGATAGAATTGTCATTCTTATCCAAGCTTTCGCTAAGAACAGAACTGCGGCATGAATTGCTTGTCTAAGATTGGTGTTTTCGAAATAGCACTCAGTTTATGGCAATTACTGGGTGAAGATACAAAATATACCACAATAAGTTCAATTTTAATTCGTATAGTCAATTGTGCAGTACAAATTTTGTTGATCATATTTATAGCAGCCAATTTTTGGAATGCTAGCGGTGGAGCATACGTCAATACTTTAGAGAATTTCACAACAGTATTTCATGTAAGATATGTTTATTTATCATTATTGAAGAAAAAAAAAATAATTAACTATAGTATTTATTTGTAGACCTTATTCAAGTACAGCCTTTTCATGTACTACAAAAAAGATTTCCTGGCAATTTTACATGCTAAATCCGCCAAATTTTGGGACAGCACTCAATACCAAGATAAGAAAATATTAGTGGAAATTGAAAACATGTATAAAACAAAGAATTTTGTCCAATTAGTGATGTTCGGCCCAGTGACAATCATTGTTTATATATCTTTCATGAAACCTTTTTTAAATCCAGCGAATATATTTATTTTGGAGTCGAACGTTTTTGTGGAATCTCTAATTTTGGAGATATTGCTTCTGGCATGCCAATACTACTATTTTTGCATCATTGCTCTAATAGGCCTTGGATATGATGGAATATATTTATCTCTATGCGTCGAACTTGCTGTCCAGTTGAAGTATTTGAAACAGAAATTGAGAAATGTTTTTACAAACACTAACAGTAGCGACATCAACAGAGATTTTACAATTTGTATCGAACAACATACGTTCTTATTATCGTAAGTATGCAAATTTGTGCGTTACCTCAATCTACATGAATTCTATTAGGATATACGAGCAAATCCAACGGATGTATTCTATAACACTGCTTTTCCACTACTTCGTCACTTTGTTCACTGCTTGCTTCGACATGTACCAATCATTCGTCAGGTGAGAACAATTCCTCGATAGTTCCAATTTTGTAATTTCATTCCCGATTTTATAGCGATCAAAGTATCCATGATGAAATCCTCAAATTCTTATCGTTATGTGCCATAATCGGACAATTTGCTTTCTACTGCATACCTGCTGAGCTTATATCGTCAGAGGTAACTTCTGGCAAAATCTATTTGAATAGTATAAGTTACAGAGGAGCCAAAACGGTGTTGCTAATTCAGAAATTTAAGTTTTCAGATATTTCAGATGCCATGTATATGTCGAATTGGTACGAGAGTGAAGTTGAAACGCAAAAATTGATGATACTTGTCACTTTAAAGGCCCAACAGAAACAATATTTGTCTGCCGCTGGATTTTTGGATATAAATTTTGATGCTTTTGGTTCGGTGAGTTTTTATTTTCTTGCATGGAAGTAAATGCACTTGAAGTAAAAAAAAAAACATGCTTAAAAATAATTTTCGCATACATAGCATATATACTTATAGCAAAATGTACTATAATTTTCTTAATACAGGATTATATTTAAGTGAAATCAATTTCAAACAAATAGCTCTAATATTTTAAAGAATACGTATATAAAACCCTTAATTGATGCACAATTTTGCACTACATTCAACGCTTTATTTTATTTTAATGATACATTATTAGCAGAGTGCGGAAACGACGGTACCCCTAATGAGTCGGTTAATCTAGAAGTCTCCTTAGAATCTCTACTTTTAACTGCTCGCTTTCAGCGTTCTGGTAATCAGTGTCCTAGCAAATGCAGAAGCGCAATGTAGGCGAGCGCCTGCCACATTTAGTTGCTTGTTGTTTATGGTTCACTATTTCAATAGACTTAGAAGCACTACTTTTAGCAAAACATTTAAATGTTTAAAAAAGTCGAGACTACTATAAGTGCTTATTAATGTTTTTTTACAGGTTTTTCGGAAAGCATTTTCATTCTACGCTATCATACGACGAGTTTTGGACAAATAAAACTATACGGGAACAATTAAAGACATTTATAAAAATATTGTTTGCACTATTTAGTCACTCATTATTCTTAGCAATTTAATGATAATTTAATTCCCCTCAGAAGAGGAATTGTGCTGAATAATACTAATTATAGAAAGAACAGAAAAATAAAGTGTAAATGAGACAAAATGCTTTTTTCTGAGTATTTGTATTTTTTTTTAACTAATTCTGAAAGAGGGTCTAATAGTGAATAGAAAAGTATTAAAACTTATATGGCCTAAAGTAACATTAAAGGAGATATTCAAAGAAAACTTAAACAAGTCAAATATAACTATTAAAGATGAATTTCATGGAGAGTTTGCATTTAAAAACAGGATAGGTATAAAAGCTATATGCTACATATAGCTTTCGTTGATTTTAGGAACGATTTCGATGCAATAAATAGAACAAAGTTAATAGATGAACTTTATTGTATGGGTATGCCGAGCAAGTTGGTGAAGCTAATTAAATGCACATTAGAAAACACAGAAGCAGAAGTTAAAATAAAAAACATCTTAAGGAGAACATTCAAAACCAACGTTGGAATAAAACAGGGCGATGCACTATCTCCCGTGTTATTCAATTTAGTACTGGAAAGAATAATGGAAAAGGAAGATATTAAAGGAACGTTAATTACTAAAAATACGCAATTAATAGCATATGCCGACGACATAACAGTAATCAGCAGGACGAAGCAGGAGTTGATAAAAAAGATAATGGATATTGATGAACACGCAAAGATTTACGGACTGCAGCTTAACGAATAAAAAACTAAATATTTGAGGATAAGTAAAAGCCATACAAAGAAATCTTTCTTGCAACCTGGAAGCTACAATTTTGAGGAAGTGGATAACTTTAGATTCCTCGGTGTGACCGTGCAAAGTTTTACGGACAAAGGCTCTGTGATTGAAGGAAAAATTATAAGGGGATATAAAGTATTTATAACTCAAGAAAAAAGAAAAAACATTAAAGTATTTAATATGCACAGAAATCTGATGAGTAACAACGCATTAACGATAAAAACTAAAATAGCAATTTATAAAACTGATTAGGCCGGTGGTGACGTATGCCATGCAAACACTAACAATGAACAAACGGGAGATGGAAGAACTAAGGAGATTTGAGAGGAAAATAATAAGAAAAATCTTGGGTCCAATAAGAGATGACGACAACAGCTTCCGAAGGAGAACAAACAAGGAAGTGGGAGAAGCTTTGGCTGGTGAGGATATAGTACGATACGCGAAAGCTATAAGACTAAAATGGTTTGGACATGTCGAGAGAAGCCACGAATGGAAAACAATAAAAAAAAATGACAAATTGGATACCATCCTTACAAAGGTATAGAGGCAGACCCAGGAACACTTGGCGTCAGGAAATAATTGCAGACCTTCACCAGATGGGAGTGGAAAATTGAAATCGCCGATGCAGGGATAGACAATTGTGGAGTGCAGTGGTACAGGAAGCAAAAGTGTGTGCAAAGTTATAGAAAAAAGGACTGATCCCCTATAAAATGGATTGTAAACATGCTTTGGCTATGACCCACTAGGGTTACTACAGCCTATATATATAGGTATAAAATAAACTATCTTGCCGTGCTGGGCACATCTTCATTACTTGATTTAATGAAGAGGTGACAACAACAAAACAATATTCTATTATAGGAATAACATTTTATTTGAAATTCTAAATCATACTTCAAATACCATAAATATTAATTAATAAGTAACTACAAAGGAATAAAATGGAAAAAATTTCTGGTGTGTTACCACCTAATCCCTGAAATACCCTATAAGCTAATTAATTTTATATGTGTAACTAGCTTTCAATAATCCCTTGGAGTTACATAAAAATCCTGCAGTTTCAGTAATTTATTAAATATTACTTGCAATTTTGTAAGAAGAGCAACATTGTTTAAAATATCAGTTATTTTTGACATTCCTTGTTTGACATTACAAGTTTTTCTTGAATATCTCCTGTAATGTTAACTTTAGGCCATATAAGCTTTAATACCAGGTTCGATTAAAAAAAAAAAACTTGACCTTTGTGTGACCTTCCCGTGCTCTTCTAGGGCTATAAAATCATTCCTGGGAGCGTGGTAGCCCCTACCCTTAAAATATGAATATGAAAGATGCGTCTCGTGACCACATGTATCAAAAAAATCGAAAATAATTTGAGAGAAGGCCTAAAAGGTAGCTAAACATTGCATTGAATAAGGAAGTTCATCGAATGCTGAATGACAAACACGAAAGGTTTTTTTTGTTAAGCATGTGATAAATCAATAAGTTTACTGTTTTGTATTCTTTTTGCTTATACATTTATTAGAAATTTTAACTTAAAACAAATATTAAGAGCAGCATGAAAATTTGGCTGACTAAAACTAAAGAAACCGTATTTATTTAATACTATTACTAACTAATTAACAATTTATGGAAAATGCTCCAAAAATAAATATATTGTTTTAATTATTTTAAATCAACTTTTTTTCTTGTCTGAAATGATACGATATTTTACCATTCATCCGACTAATTTGAAATTTTTAACGCCCTAAAATCCGCCCTGTAGTCATAAGTAAACCCTCCTATTAAATTCTCTTCCACTGAAATATTAATCAATAATAGCATACATAAATATGTAGCTATTATAGATGTTTAACTATAACTATTACTTACTAATTTTCTTCTTGTAATTAACTCTGAGCGATTACTAGAAGTACGCACAAAACTTATCATCATTAATAAGACAGCCAGTTTGTGTGAAGATGTTACCGCAAAAAGACATATACGATATCAGTATCTTACTTATAGAATCTATCGGTGAAAAATTTCGGCCCACATCGCGAATATTACAAATTTTTCGCACAATTAACTGTGCCATATTGCTATTTTTATTCGTCCTGGTATTTCTAAATGTTTTTCATACCCAGAAAGGAAGGTACACTGAAACTGTTGAATCAAATCTTATAATATTTCACGTGAGTATCCATATAGCGTCGAACCGACTTAATGAAATCATAATTGAGGTTTGAATTTTCAGCCCTTACTAAAGTATATAGCTTTCATATACTTTAAGTCAGATATAAAAGAGATTTTGGACATCAGTAAGCAGAGGTTTTGGAAAATGGACGGTTTCAGTCGGAAAATCATTAAAATAAATGGCAGTCTTTATAAGCGTTTGAGAATCGCACAAGTTCTCATGATTGTCGGTGGATACTCCGTGGTGATATTGTATCTATTGAGACCGTTATTTAATCAAAGCGTTTTATACTTTGCTGTACCATGGACATTTTGGGATTCCCTTATTGTGGATACCACAGTATTGTTTTTGGAACACTACATCACTTATGTCTTATTGTCGTCAGTGCTGGGTTACGATGCTCTATATTTAGGGGTTTGTGGTGATCTGATGATTCAAGTGAGGTTGCTCAAGAACCAACTGAAATTTTTCCTAAAATTTTCCACCAATGCAGAAGAGGAAATTAATAGGTGCATAGTGCACCATCAATTGTTACTGCGGTAAGACAAAATCAACATTTTTCGGTTTAAATTTATTCAATGTTTTAGGGTACTCAACACTGCTAAATCTGTATTCTCAATGATGTTATTCTTTCATTACTTTTTCACATTGATAGCGTCCTGCATCGAAATCTATGACTTTATTTTGTCGTAAGTAAATACATAAAAAAGTTGGTTACTGTAATGCTTTTTACTTTCTTTTTCCTTTATAGGGAAACCAATGTTTATTTTACCTTCATAAAACTGTCTAGTGGGTTTATGCTTTTTGCCGAATTTGCGTTTTATACATTTCCAGCTGATCAAATAGTTTCTGAGGTAAGATTTTTTACGATTTAAAAATGCATTTAATAAACTTCCTAAGCTTAATATGCCCATCCTACTTTTTATACAGGGTGAATCTCAATATATGCGACAAACTTTAGAAGCTGATTCCTGAGGTTATTTTGATCATAAAAGTTCATAAGAACATATGTCTCAAACTGCTTATTTCTAAAGTTATACAATGTTTAGTAGTAAGTTAACATAATTAATAATTAGTAAAACTAAATAAAAAAAAAAACCCTGACAACTACTGTCAAATATTGAAATGACAAACAAACAATTCCCTCTCACAACTACTGCCAAATATTGAAATGACAAACAATTCCCTCTCAACACAATTGATTTTGAAGAACCAACTGTGATATTAATCGTGTTAGTCATAGTTCATAATTTATTATTTAACATTCAACATATATTCAAATGAACTTTAATGATCAAAATAACCTCAGGAATCAGCTCCTAAAGTTTGTCGCATATATTGAGGTTCACCCTGTATATACGGGTGGTCCAAATTGCTTGTCAGAATAGGCCATCTCAATAATCATAACAGTGGCCAAGTCCCGATCTTTTTTCTAGATATTCTCAATGGCGAAAACGAAAATTAGTTACATTCGTTTATTTTTTAGATATAGCCAAAAAATGAGTTTCTCGAGTTTTCGAGAATGCCTTTAACGATACGAAAAAAAACCGTTTTAACATTATTAAAGCACTTTTATGATTCGAATCGACTAGTTAAATGATATTGTTATATCATGGACTTGTTCTTGGTCTGCAGCATATTCCTGTGATGGGTGGAGACTGTGGCTTGAAAACTATAACAAAAATCCAAAAGAAAAATGAAAAAATCCCTTACCACAAAAATTTAAAAAGATACAAATCTAAATACGTATTTCGGCAACTAATGCCATCTTCAGTAGAAAACAAGTGAAGAGCAGTGTTAAACGTAGTGTTTTCGGCTAAGGTAAACCTTGGAAGATATGCTCTTCACCAAATTACCAGTGGAATAACACAACTTAGTTGCCGAAATACGTATTTAGATTTGTATCTTTTTAAATTTTTGTGGTAAGGGATTTTTTAATTTTTTTTTTGGATTTTTGTTGCAGCGTATGGTTGATTTTTTTAAATGTAAATTGTAGTAGGCGATTGCTTAGTTAGAGAGTGATTTTTTCTCTTTTCAAAAATATAGAGTTTATAAGGTCAATTTCTACCAGTTATCTAATAAAATATAAAAGAACTAATTATTTGCATTTTGCACAACTGTGCCAAACATCAACTTTATGCTGCGGGCCAAAAGCGAGTGCATAAAATAACAATCTGATTTAACTATAACTCAAAAACAAAAGAATATAACTAATTTTCTTTTCCGCTATTGAGAATACCTAGAAAAGAGAGATCGAGACTTGGCCAATCGTCTTTCCTATCTCTTACAGCTACCGAGATGCCCTATTCTAAAAAATAAGTGACCGGACACCAATATAAAACAGGAAATTTTATCTATTCATCATATGAACTTTAACATTGTGCATATCCAATTTAAAATTATAATTTGCTATCATACATTTGCACATATCCTGTTTCACAATGGTGTCAGATTAGGTACTTATTTCAATCATTGTGCTTAACAAATTTATGTTCCTACAATCAGTACATTTCAGTTTTGCGATATATCCGGCCAGATTTATATGTCCCAATGGCATAAACATACATTAAATATACAAAAAAGTCTATTGCTAATGATGCTACAATGTCAGAGGCAAGTGTATTTTTCTGCAGGTGGAATAATTAGTATCAATATAGAGACTTTTGGATCGGTACGTCAGAAACGAATTGAATTAAAAAAAAAAGCATTATCAGTGATAATCCCGTTTGTCTTTCAGTTGATACGAAAATCGATATCCTTTTATGCAGTATTGAGAAATTTGTTAAACAAATAGATGGACAAAATAGTATTTTAAAATATTTCTATATCTTCTGCATGACATTAAGTATTGTTTTAATATTTTATAATCAATAAATAGTATTCGTAGAAGGGACTGTTTTTTCCTTGTGATTGTGTGTTCTTTTAGATATTTAAATTCAAACATGTTTATTGCTGTGCAAAACATATTCATCACTCCGCTAGGGATTTTTTATGTGAATCTAGTCTTCAAAATTTATATTTGCTTAGGCATAAAGTTTTTAAAATAAACTATCAAATGAGAAAAATCGTGTCCAGTAGGACGATAAAATAAACCTACTTTTGCGTTGGTTGATAGGTGATGCTATGTTTACAGTTGACGTAAACTATTTTTTATTATAAAAATATCCGTAGTTCTATATTTGTAGTTCTTCCTACAACACAAATTGGAAGATTTTCATGAAGAATATAATTAACTGTTAATGTAAATTTTAACATTGATACTTGATACTGTATTTGATTATTTGTCAGTTGGAATTAAAATTTTAAAAATCTACTAAAAGTTCTTTGTTCTACTTGTCTGATGTAGAGTTAATGTTTACTTTTTATTTGCTTTTGGAAACATGCACTACTGACATAATGATATAAATGAAAGAATGGCAACGCCATCTACGAGTGAAGGTAAGATGACTGATAGCCTTCACATCAGAAATAGCAACGCTAGCAAGCAGTAGTGGACTACAGGCACAGCCATCGTCCACCGGAGTGCACCACACACATTAAATAATTTGTAAATTAAATAAACAAAAGGGAAGATAGCAGTGATCGTCGAATGTGTCGTGCCAAACATGGGCGGTACTGTTTCGAACTTATTAATTCTCATCACATATCTTACCTTCACGTATAGATGGCGTTGCATTTTTTTCAACAACACTTATGTTGTTCGCATTATCCGTTGAAAAAAATCATCGTCATATTTTTAAAAACATATTTCTTGTTGCCTGACATTACCCAAGGTCGGAATATCTGGGGCGGGGAACCTGGGGTCCTTATACCCTTTCATTTCTGATTAAGCGGCACGATCAAGTTGCTGGGTGTGAAAAGAACATTACCTGTGTATTGCAGTGCGTGTAGTGGTAGAAGCTAACAGTAAGACGATATTTTGTAGGAGTGGGTGAATTATTACACGAAATTGACTGCACTCTTCGATGCTATACATATTAATTTTGTAATCATGTATCCTTAAGTATTTATTGAATTATTTGATATTTTGTATCAATCAAAATTGGTATTGGTTTATTTGAGTCAACAAGCGATTGAGTAAGAAATAGTTCAAATATCTATTTCTACATTCTGAAATCATATACCTAATGTATTCGTTGATGCTTCCTTCTGAAACAATTTTAATTTACTAAACAATTAGATTCGTGAGGTATGAGTAGAGGTGTCATGTACTGTTTCTTCTTTTCCACACAAGAACAAACACTTAGGTTAACAGATTAAAAATGGTTGCTTGAAAAATGTTGATAATAAAAATAATTGATATAACTTAGGGTATAAGTGGAAGTTGTTTTTCGCTATTAGTTTGAATTTTAATACGTCGATGACAAAGCGAGTAAATAAAACATTTTAGTGCAAGAAGGTTTGTGCTACAATTTATAATGTTTCTTAATGTAGCTTTTATTTACAAATTTTTAAGAAAATATACTACAAGTTGAAATAATTTAATAAAATTTTGTGTCGCAAATTTGTTTCCATGTGAGATACAGATATATTTTTGAACAAATCTACCACACCACATCAATAAATTTATAAATTATTTATTATTTACCTGCATTAAAACCTTTTCATATAATGCGTTTATAAAAGAAGTATGTGAGTTTTTTTTTTCTTAGTTAATGACCGTACATTAAGAGTTATTACATCGAGAACCAATCAATTGTAGCTGTACTAATAGGCAAATGTCTCTGTTACAATTCACTTGTCATTAATCAGTGAGTCAGAGCATCTCGTTAACAGCAGACGTCATGGCCTTATTGTTACCTCAAGAGCAGATTTATCAAACAGCTTTGACACTGATGAAATTAGTAGGAGAACATCTGAACTATACATCAAAAAAACTCACAAGTTACCGCATAATAAACTGCATCATATTATCCACTTTGCTAGTACTAAATCTGGCAAATATATTCCACGCTAGTACAGACATGTATTTGAAAATAGCTGAATCTTTCGTGGTAGTATTTCACGTAAGTTTTTCTTTTGTTATACACAAAATATCAAATCAAAATATTTTAGCCGCTATTAAAATACGGGCTATTCATATATTACAAACAGGATTTAGAGTTATTATTCAGGATAAAGCGCCAACATTTTTGGCTGTATCAAACCTTAGAGAAAGATATCGTGGCTACACATGATAAATTCCTTAGAAGGATCAGATCCCTACAAATTGCTTTGGCCATAGAAGCATATTTGGGCTCCTTCTTTTACGTATTGAGACCATCTTTCGGGGACCATGTTTTTCTCGTAGAAACCTGGATGGTTAGAGATACCATCGTCTTTAATGCCATATCGCTTTTTCTCCAATATTATCTATTTTGCATTGTTATCACGGTGGTGTTCGGATATGATTTTTTCTATTTATCGTTCTGTGCCGATATCACAGTGCAAATACGGCTGTTGAAATGGAAAATGCTGCGAATTGTTGCTAAATCTAGAGCAAACAACATTGATGAGTTGATTGTATGTATAAAGCACCATCAACTTCTGTTATTGTGAGTATGCACTTTATATCTAGAAATTTAAGTAGAGGCAGTTTAAATTAGGTGTAGAACTATTTTGCTTAAAAATGTTGTATCGTAATATAATAATTTTAACGTAAAATTATTTGGATTGTTTTATTATTTTTATTTCCTTCGTTTTTTAGTTTTTTCAAACGCATGAAGGATATGTATTCGTCAATGTTGCTCGCCCAATATTTCATTACATTGACGGGATGTTGTTTGGAATTATATGAAATGATTCTTGGGTGAGTTTAAACTTACAATATAGATATTACTTTATATTATAATATTACTGCTTTATATTATTACTTTTTGTTGTTTCTAAAACTGGCAATAAGGATAAGATTTTTAGCTACCGTCCTATTTCTATAACATGCAATTTTGTATTTCAAGTATTTGAAGCTATTATATTCAAACCACTATTTGCTCATATTTTAAATAAATTATCAATTGTCCAACACGGGCTCATAAAAGGTAGATCAACTGCAACTAACTTATGATCTTTTACACACTATGTTTCTGAGACCGTGGCCAAACAATACCAGTTTGATATAATATATTTAGGGATTTTTCTAATGCATTTGATCGTGTACAGCATCTTAATAATTTTCAGCAAATTACATGAGTATGGTGTTTCTGATGGTATTATTGTCTCGTTACTGTATATATTTTAGTGATCGGAACAATTATGTAGAATATTTGAGTTACAAATCTCGCTCTTATAAGTCCACATCTGGAGTTCGCCAAGGATCTGTTTCAGGCCCATTGTTATTTCTTGTTTTTGTTGATGATATTACCAGGGTGGTAAAATATTCTAATTGCCTTATTAATGCAGATGATTTAAAAATTTCTCAGCAGATTAATTCTTTGACCGATTGCTATAGTCTGCAGGAAGATTTGCACTATTTTGTCTTCTTCTAATCTAAATGAAGTTATTGTTGAACATTGTTAATTGTATAAAGACTTAGGTGTTCTTTTCGATTCTAAACTGATATTTAATGAACATGTGTCTGAAATATGTAATCAAGCACTTAAAACACTTGAGTATATTAGTAGAAACACCAAATTTCTGAGTAATTTTGTATTGATTAGAAGTTATAATGCTTTTGTTCGTTCAAAATTGAAATACTGTTCAATTGTATTACAGTGACCTAGTGAAAGGTATACAAAAGAAGATGTTAAAAACTTTTAACATGTTAACAATTACTGCAAGAACACACATTTTTTGGATATTACTTTAACTACATTAAAAAAAAAAACTATTATTTGAAAATTTTAATTATTTTTAATGATTTTTTTTTTAGCTTGTCTCTTCAATTATACATTTTAGTTTAATATAAGATTTATCTTGTAATAAGCAATCTGTTGCTGTCAGTAATGCAATTAAAACTATATTATATACTTACATATAATTTCATTGTTAGAAATCTCAGTGTCTCGCGATTGCTAGGAGATTTGATGAATATATGCATGGTAATGATGGAATTCGCCTTTTATGCTTTTCCGGCCGAATTGGTAGCGTTCGAGGTAAGAAATTCGCATGTTGATGCTTAAACTGTGAACGTAGATTTCTTTAATGTGCTATGTATCCAATGAACGTTATATATGTAGGTTAGGATAGAGTAATAAAACTTGTTCTTTCGTTCATCTAATATTTTAATATATGATTACTAGTTTCGGCTAAAAGCCATCTTCAGATCAACGTCAAAAGGTAAAATTGTCGATTATCATATAGAACATTAAACATGAAAATAAATTGTAAAAATTAAATTGAAATCAAACGAACACCAACTTTTACAGAACGACAATGAAATGTGAAAACTGTTTGGAAATTTTTAGTATGTGTGAATCAAACAAAAAAAGAGTCGAGTGTTTATCTTTTAGATATATATTACAAACAGTAGAATTATATACAAATTATTATAAAGGTAATATTTCTATATGCAGTGCCAATGATTGTTAATACATAAATAGTTGCAATGTTGATAAAGTTGCTTACTGACCTGAAATTGGGATGAAAAAAGAAGAAATGAAATTGTAAAGATATTTTTACTTAAACAAATTGTCAATATAATCCCTTATTTGATGCTACAATCATTAGGCAAATATTCGGTGTAAAAAGAGTTGAAGTTTGAAGATTCACACATACTAAAAACACAGCTAAAAATTTCCAAACAGTTTTCACATTTCATTGTCGTTCTGTAAAAGTTGGTGTTCGTTTGATTTCAATTTAATTTTTACAATTTATTTTCATGTTTAATGTTCTATATGATAATCGACAATTTTACCTTTTGACGTTGATCTGAAGATGGCTTTTAGCCGAAACTAGTAATCATATATTAAAATATTAGATGAACGAAAGAACGAGTTTTATTACTCTATCCTAACCTACGTAGATTTCTTTGTCTTACGAATCACCCTGTACTTACATATGTATGTATGAAGCATGTTGAATTGGCCGTAATGGCGAAATATTAACTGAAAGAAAACTGTTGGGTTTTCTTGTGTCACAAGTTTATTAGTTAAAACGTGAACCATTTGTCTAATTTAGCATTTTCATCTTCAATATGGTTCTAAAATGTTTCTTCTGCCTTACTAAATGTTTCGAAAGCATTTTTTACCAATGTATTGGCTTTCCCAATTTTGTACTGATGTCTTCACAACTCGCACAAAGTTATTTCGTGCATTTTATTATAATTTATAACGTAGGAAATGCCGACTAATATTTGCGATGGCAAACACGTTGTAAAAAGGTCAAAGCTATTTCAAAATTTGTTTCTAAATTGCACTAATAAAAAGAAGAATAATATTAAGTGAAATGAGAAATAAATACAATTAAAGAATGACAACAACAACAAGTGATGTGTTTGAAAAGCTATTCAAGCTGTCGTCAACAAAACGTGATACTGTTTCAAAAAATTGCTTTTGCCCATTCTTTATATGTGGAGAATACTAACCATGAGAGAACAAATATATTTTTCTTTTGCATCAGAAATTCTTTCTTTTAATTTTTAACAAAATGGGATCAAAACAATTTTTTAGGCAATTGTTTCTGAGAATATTCTTCTCCGGTATTTCTTGGCCCCTATATATTTTTAAAATGCTTTTAGAAAATCAAAATATAATATTTTTGGAAGAAATCATTACCATGCATAAATCCTTTTGCTAAGGTAATAAAAATAGCACATTCATAAATATTCCCTTTCTTATCTATTACAGTTCTCTGATATTTTCAACACCATCTATACATCTGAATGGTACAGTAACAACGTAGCTGTACAGAAATTACTCCATACCGTATTGATGAAATCACAACGCCTGGATTATTTTTCTGCTGGCGGTTATATCAACATAAATATAGAGACTTTTGGAGATGTAAGTTGGGGATTGTAGTGTCGATATAAAATGCGTTGACTCATCTTAACGTTTCCAGCTTATGAGAAAAGTGCTATCATTTTATGCGGTCCTCAGAAATGTGTTGAACAATTAAGTACTATAATAAATTATTTTTACCACTATTTGGGAATTACAACCGAAAATGCTACCATGATGGGGCTTATGGTCTATTATTGGAATCACCATAGCGGCAAAAGCAATGAAAGCGGAATAACACTAGAAACAAGCCCGAACTTCTGCTCACTAGACGTCATCAGTGTCGCTTTGAGTGCAAACCCACTTTCATCGCAATCGCATCTCAAACTTTCTCCACTATCGCAAGTTAGGAAGTCGAGAGTTTAGATGGGCGCTCCCTAGGAGACACCAGCCATACCGACACGGTGCTATTTTTTATTGTAATTGTATTTGCGCATTTTTTTTTAATGTTACTCTTCGGAAAGTTGGAATAGTCACATTCACTTCTTGCTTGATCCAAGTTCACTCATACAGTACAAACTTCAACTCTTTTTACACCGAATATGTTCCTAATGATTGTAGCATCAAATAAGGGATTATATTGACAATTTGTTTAAGTAAAAATATCTTTACAATTTCATTTCTTCTTTTTTCATCCCAATTTCAGGTCAGTGAGCAACTTTATTAACATTGCAACTATTTATGTATTAACAATCATTGGCACTGCATATAGAAATATTACCTTTATTAATAATTTGCATATAATACTGTTTGTAATATATATCTAAAAGATAAATACTCGACTCTTTTTTTGTTAATGACCCTTCATTAAGAGTTATTACATCAGAAATCGATCAAGTGCATCAGTAGGTACTAGTTAAATGTCTCCGTTTCAATTCACTTGTCTTTCATCAGTGAGTAAGGATATCTCCTGAAGAGGAGACGTCATGGCTTTATTGTTACCTCAAGAGCAGATATATCAAACAGCTTTGGCACTGATGAAATTAGTAGGCGAATATTTGAACTATACATCAAAAAAGCTCATAAGTTACCGCATAATAAACTGTATCATACTGTCCACTTTGCTGGTATTGAATTTGGCGAATATATTCCATGTTAGTACAGAGATGTACTTGAAAATCGCTGAATCTTTCGTAGTAGTATTTCACGTAAGTTTTCCCTATCTCTTAAAGGAACTATCAAATCGAATAAATATAAAATTGTAGGTGTTATTGAAGTATGGATTATTCATCTATTACAAGTCGGATTTGCAGTTATTATTCAGGATAAAACGTCAACATTTTTGGCTGTATCAAACCTACGGAAAAGATATTATTGTCAAAAATGATAAATTCCTTGGGAGGATCAGGATTATACAGAATACTTTGATGGCTGAAGCGTATATTGCCTGTTTTTTATATATTTTGAGGCCGTGTTTTGGAGAAAATTATTTTCTCATAGAAATTTGGATAGTTAGGGACAACATTGTCTTTAACGGTGTATTACTTTTTCTCGAATATTATTTATTTTGTATCGTAATCGCAGTGGTATTTGGATACAATTTTTTCTACTTGTCATTCTGTGCCGATATCACAGTGCAAATAAGGTTGCTAAAATGGAAAATGGTGCAGATTGTAACTGGATCTGCAACCAACAAGATGAACAAGTTGATGATGTGTGTAAAGCACCATCAAGTTTTGTTGTTGTAAGTATATTTAGATAAAGAACAGATTTTATTTAAAGTATTTAATTTAAAACTATTTTGTTTGAAAATGTTTGCATAGCATAAAGTCAGTATTATTATAATTGCTATATATATTTTTTTTAATTTTAATTCATGACTTCTATAGCTTCTTCAAACGTATGAAGGATATGTATTCGTCAATGCTGCTCGCACAATATTTCATTACAATGATAGCATGTTGTTTGGAGTTATATGAAATTATTCTTGGGTGAGTATTAAACAATTCTATTATTACTTCTTTCTGTTTTAAATTTAAAATCGACCATAACAAAAAAAAAAATGTTAAATCAACCAAAAACTGCTATATGAACACTTTTTTAGTGTAAAGTGTTTTGTAACATTAATCAACGCATAAAGAAATATTAAATTGTAGTCAATTCAATAAAAATATAACTATATGACTGACAAAATTTTTATTTTATGCTTTATAATTTATTCGACTAGCATAATATCGAAATATTGAATGCATCATAAACTTTTATTTGTAAATAAAATTTTATCTGTCATAAATGTCATTAATTTTATTATTCGAATAATCACCAGGATTAATTTCATTCGAATAATGCCCAACTCTGGTAGATAGACTATATAGTAACTATCTGCTTAAAATTGCAATATCTATATGATTTTGATTTCAGGAATTTGAGGTTTTCACGTTTGCTGGGAGATTTGATGAATATTTGTATGCTCCTGACGGAATTTGCCTTTTATAGTTTCCCCGCTGAGTTTGTGGCATTTGAGGTAAGAAATTTGCCTTCCTTTCCAATTTAATTTTATTATTTTTTGCGGGACAGACTCTATATGAGATCTATGCATTAATTTGGTCAGTGGTAGAGAAATATTTTAATCGTTTGACAACGTTTACTGGTCAAAATTTTGACACAACTACATTCATTTATATTTCGTTCTGAATTGTGATTATCCAAGAAAATAATAAAAAATAAATAAAAAAAAAATAATTTAAAAAATGCCCCTGCTAAGAAATTAGGAGAAAGCTGTTTTGTTTTTGTGCGATGCAACAATACCAATCAGCCAGCACTTACTCATTCATTTTTAATTTTTTATTCATTCATTTCAATTGAAACTAGATACCTCAAATAACTCTTTGTCATCTGTGATGTATACAAAATTCCAAAACCTATCAATTGTTATATCAAGGGAGACAACTTTTAATGATAGGCCTGACGATTTAAAACGATTCTTGGGGGCGCAGAAGCCTTCATCACTAAAATTTAAATAGGAGAAATAGGGCTTCTGACCACTCATTCAAAAGGACTCTGAATACCCTTTACGGCAACATATATCAAAAAGTTATTTGGCTGGTCAGTGGTTTGAATTTTGGCGCGAGAGATTGTATGGAGGGACATTCCGAGTAAAAAAAATATTTTTTTTCTATCTATTATAGTTTTCGGATATTTCAAATGCTGTTTACAAATCGGAATGGTACAACAACAGTTTACCAGTACAGAAATTACTTCATATAGTAATGATGAAATCGCAACGCCTGGATTATGTTTCCGCTGGTGGTTTTATCAATATTAATATAGAATCTTATGGAGCGGTAAGTTTGGATTGCAGGTAAGGGATGAAACAAAAAATGGATTGACACATCTTAATGTTTTCAGCTTCTGAGGAAAGTGTTATCATTCTATGCTGTCTTAAGAAATGTATTAAACAATTAAAGTGTTTATTTTTAATGGTTAGGATTTAAGTTGCTTATTTTTTGATGAGTGTAGTGAAATATTTTTTGAAAAGCAAAAAAAAAATATATTTTGAAAATAAAATTGAGGTAGCACATTTCAGAAAACTACTTAATAAAGCAGCATATTGCGTGTTTTTTTTTTTGACGCACTGACTACAAGAAATCCTCTCAAATATAATTCAAAATCAAATCAGAAAATCATACACGAAATCAGTTCGTAGATATTATGAAAACATATAACTTTATACCATCAATCGAGCAAACAACGAGAATTGGTAGGACACCAAACACAATTAACAAACAACATATTTGTAAACTTCACTGAATTTTAAGCAGAAACTCTACAGAAAGCTACAATTCAGATAGGTGTTAACGATAAGAATAAACTAGTGCAGCCTAAACAACATATTTTCGCAACAAAGAATTTTGAATTTATTAAAAACATATTAAGCAACATAAATTATAATAAAAGTGAATAGTGTGACATACAAACCAACTATAGACACTTTGCACAAATACTAGAACAAATTATAAGTAAAAATACTAAAACTTGAGTGATAAAAAGTGACCTAGAACACAACAAAGGATGGCTGACAGACGAAATAAAGTTGTTAAGGCGAATAAAAAACAGTTATATGAAGGCATGTACAAAATCGAATTGGAAAAGATACACGACATTTTGTAGAAAATTGAAAGCAGAAATCGAACGCTCAAAAAAGCAACGAATAAGAAATTTTAACAATCACGTAAAGACCACGTGGGACTACGGGGAAAAAATTCAAGAAACATTTTAATGTTGACGACATAAAAAGAGATTATCAAAATAATGTATTTGCTCTCACAAAGACAAATAAATATTTTACCAACATTTGTGACTATCGTACTCAACATTCAAGATATTCCACCTGTTATTCGGAGGTGAAGAACGTTCAAGAGCTTTGCTATTTTTATCCAACAATTGCCTACGAAGTAACGGAAATAATTTGTCAACTAAAGAAGAAAACTGCAGTTGGTATCGACGAAGTTCCTGTTAAGTTGCTGCAATACTGCGAAGCGGAATTGGCCGATCCGCTCGCAGATCTAACAAATAGGTCGCTTCGTCGCAACGTATCAGAAATAATAGAAAAAGGATTACTAAAAAGAATGATCGAACTTATGAACAGACATAAAATTCTTAATAATACTCAAAATGGATATACACAAGGTTGCTTAACCACTAGAGCGATTTATTAGCTTTCGAAAGGAATAACCGGGGGCATAAACACACGCGAATCCAAAGTTTGTGTAATGATGGACTTAATAAAAGCTTTTGACAGTGTCAATCATCATATTTTGTTAAAGAAATTAAAAATTATGGGCCTTAGAGGGGTTGCTTTACAATGGTTAACATCATATTTAACAGAGAGCAGTGGTTTTCAGACATACGATGGAAATGGATGCAGAATAAGATCAAACATAGAGCAAACGAAATATGGAGTTCTGCAAGGGTCCATATTAGGAACATGGCTACTCCTAGTGTGCATCAACGACTTCCCTTTGGCGAAGAGAATTCCCACGACCTTGTTCGCAGGTGACACGTCAGCAGTGATAAAAGCATCCAATAAACAAGACATTCAAGACTTGATAGAATACAGCTTAACCAAATTAGTAAATGGTTTGATGAAAACAACTTGAAATTCAATGCACTGAAAATAAAAATATTTCGTTTGGGAATATAACAAATATAAATATGAATGAGGAGGTATTTATCGTTGAAGGTTACGCTCCATTCCATGGTCTGCGCCTGGGTTCTAGTCTGTCCTGGAAGGCCTATGTTGAAGAATCGGCACCCACAAAGCATGAAATATAAAAATAGAAATTACTGTCTCTCATTTCACGATGTGTATAAAATGGCTCACTAGAAATAGATAAATGGTTTTTTTTGCATACCTATTACAGTTTTCTGATATCTCCAACGTTATCTACACTTCTGAATGGTACAAAAACAGCCTAGCAGTACAGAAAATATTGCATAGTGTAATGATAAAATCACAACGCCTGGATTATTTTTCCGCTGGGGGTTTTATTAACATCAATATAGAAGCTTACGGAGATGTATGTTTGTATTACAAATAATTGCAATGACTAATCTTAATATTTCCAGCTTCTGAGGAAGGTGCTATCATTTTATGCTGTCCTGAGAAATGTGTTGAACAAATAAACTGCTTTTGTGCTTCAAGTGTAATGATTGGAATTTGTTTTTATTTGTTCATTGTGTACAGTCACAAGGAATGTTTATCAAAATACGATACTTGAGTCTAATATATTTCTTATTTCTGTTATTAATTTAAAATGCCTAACAATTTTCTTAACCTTTCAAACATCACAGCTCAAAGAGGTGAAAAAAAAACTCATTGACATTTAAAAATGATTATGAAATCAATATACGTCTAGAAATAGAATCGGTCTAATAAAATTAAAAGGACTTGCAACATCTTCAACAAATTAGCCATTTTATTGTATCTGGCCAAAGGTTTGTGTTGCTGTAAAGATCATATGGAATTAAACAAAGTTATTATCCAAAGCATTTGTTTGATGATTTTGATTTTAAAAATTAAAAAAATTACAAAATATAAATGTTGAAATAACCGACTAATTAAAAATTAATAAAAGAGTATTTTAAGACGTATCTATACAATGTTAAAATTCATCGTATGATTTCGGCAATAAATGCAAATTACTTTCCGATATTTCTATCGCTCTTGGCCGTCCAAATTCGTTTTAATAAATATTATTTTTTAATGATCTTTCAATTTTTAAAATTTGCTACATCGTTTGAAAAACAGCCTGTATATTTCTTAGCATTTATTCGCCATATAAAATTGCTCATTAATAACACGTATTTAAAACAAATAACTAAGTTCTCTTTTGTTAATCACCTCACATTAAGAGCTATTACATCGAAAATCAATCAATTGCATCCGTGCAAGCCAAATAGCTTGATTCACAATTCAGTTGTCATTTATCAGTGTTTAAGAACGTCTGAATAATAAAAGGACGGTATGGGGCTATTGTTGCCGCAAGAGCAGTTGCATGAAACAGCTCTGACATTGATGAAACTAGTAGGCGAACGCTTAAATTACAAGTCAAAGAAGCTCATATGTTATCGTGTAATAAACTGCATAGTAATGTCTATCTTGGGAATATTAAATCTGGCGAATTTCCTCCACGTCGGCACAGATATGTATTTGAAAACTGGCGAAGCGTGTGTGGTGGTGATTCATGTAAGTTTTTCTCCCGTAAAAGATATTAACGAAATTAAGTTGAGGTAAAATTTCAGACACTATTTAAATATGCAGTATTCATATATTTCAAATCCCATTTGGAGTTATTATTCAAGTTGAAACAACGATATTTTTGGCCGTATCAAACCTTAGGAAAAGATGTCGTGGCTTTTAACGATAAATTCCTTAAAATGATCAGATTTCTAGAGATTGCTCTGGTGATAGAAGCGTACTTTGCCTGCTTCTTCTACGTTATCAGGCCATGCTTTGGAGACACTATTTTTCTCTTGGAAACTTGGATAATCAGAGATACCATCGCCTTTAATGGTTTAGTCCTCTTTTGCGAATATTATTTATTTTCCATACTTATCGCAGTGATATTTGGATATGATTTTTTCTATTTGTCGTTCTGTGCCGATATTACAGTCCAGATAAGGTTGTTGAAATGGAGAATGGTGCAGATTGTGGCCGAATCTACCGCTAATAAACTAGACGAATTGATTCTATGTATAAAGCACCAACAACTTTTGCTATCGTAAGTATATTTGGATATTTAATTAGACTATCTTTTTATTTTGCTGTACAAGATAACAATTTATCTACTGACCTATATGTTTGCATTGGTGTAGTGAGGTTTTGATACAAGCGAGTACTTTTATATACTCAAAAACTGATGCTTCTAAATTTGCTAATAATGGAGTAAAGGTTTAGATTCAGGTAGTAATGGGTATATAGAGTCGAATACATTTATAGTCGAAAAATCTTGTAAAGACAATTAAGGCAGATTTCATTTGTTTGTAAGTTTGTTATTTTAAAATAATTTTTTGCAATAATATATCAAATTGACTGAAATGCTACGTTAGTACTTTAGAAGTGAACAAGTTTGTATGAAAGACTTTAGATTTTGTAGGTAGAGATGTTTTTAATTTGTAGTTTCTATAGGTGCTATATTGACAGTTAGGAAAGTTTTTGGCGAATTCGCGACACTCTAAATTGAACCATAAAAATTCTAAATTTTAACCAAAGAAACAAAACCAACACGGAAAAAAATTGTTATAAAAAAACAAACAATTGTAGAACATTGAACTACAATTTGTTCGCGAATATACGACTAATTACAATTTGCCTAAATCCCTACTACACGATTGCAGTTAACGGATTGTATTTCTACTTATTATTGTTGTAAAAGTTAATGAATAATTTGTTCCAAAACTTGTTGCAATCGTGTGTAAATTTGTCGCACATTTTGCACGAAATATTTCTTGGACTTGACTACTTTAATAATGCTTTGATCCAACGGCTGCAGTTTACTAGTTAGGTGGTAAAAATGTAAGGCTTATGTTATTCGAGGAAAATGCCACCATGTTCATGGTTTATTGTTGCAATTACCAGCAATACGATAAAAGAACTTTGTTTTAAATCTAGTCTATGAGCGTTACTGTTGCATGAGAATACGATGTCATTCAGGATTAAAAATTTGGGGTTAAATTCACATTTTAATATCTTATTGTTAGTCAGTCAAAATCCGTAATTTACTTTTCCAAAGTAATGAATAGTGAAATCACTGATAAGATTGAAATATTAGCACTACTGAATTCGATTACAGTCGGCAAAAGTTGAATAATTCGCTTTTGTAATGTTTGCTCCTGATATCACTGTTACTACAGACTCATATATTTATTATTTAACTTAAAGCAGCTTAAAAAAAAAATGGTTTATAAACTGGTTATAATTTCACTGTGCTTTTAATTTTATATCATTGCTTTTTAGTATCTTCAAGCGCATGAAGAATATGTATTCATCAATGCTGTTTTTCCACTATTACATGACAATGATTGGATGCTGTATAGAGTTATACGAAATCATTCTTGGGCGAGTATAAATCAACATTTGCGTTTCCGATGATTTGATTTTAGAATCACCAATTTCAATTTCAGAGATTTGGCTGTCTCACGATTGGCAGGCGATCTCATGAATATTTGTATGCTACTGACGGAATTTGCCTTTTATAGCGTCCCTGCTGAGCAAGTAGCTTTTGAGGTAAATACTTTACTTTTGTATTGACACTTATACTAATATAAATGAAAAACTTCAATAACAAAATATGAAATGTTAACGGAAAAATCTTTATGTATAAAATTACTAATCGAATTAGAGTATTCCTGAATGTTTCTTTACAGTTTTCCGATATTTCCAACGCTATTTACACTTCCAAATGGTACAAAAACAGCCTAGAAGTACAGAAGGTATTGCATATCGTAATGATAAAATCACATCGTGTTGACTATTTCTCCGCTGGCGGTTTTATTAACATCAATATAGAAGCTTACGGAAATGTAAGTTTGTCTTACAGATAGTCGCAGTGATGAATCTTAATATTTCTAGCTTCTGAGGAAGGTGATATCATTTTATGCTGTTCTGAGGAATGTATTGCACAATTGAGCATAAACTATAGCAGTTAGAATTAATATTAATTAATTGATTATGATTGTAAAGAAATATTTAAAAATATAATATTCAGATTAAATATATTCTATTTTTTATTTGTATTGTTGTTGTGATATTCTGAAGAACTTCTTAAATAGGTACCGTACTAAAAGGCATAAATTTTGAATCTGTAAGCTATTACGCAGGTTGCAAATTACGCACCACTTTTTCCTTACTGATTGGCAAATGACGTACAAAATGCTGATATAAAATAAATGTTCGAATTTAGTTCTTTGTAAAGCACCATACGTTTTTGTACATATATTCCAGGTAGTATAAAATTTACGAAATAAATTCTTTTCCCGTTGATCTACTACATATTTTTGTATTTTGCACAGAAATGCATAAAATTGCTTTTAGGTAGCTTCACTTAAAAAGTTATTCTTACGATAATATTAGACTAATTTTTTCCAAGATATAAGCACGCCCTATTATTTCTAATGAGTTATTATATTTAATCAACCAATCGCTTTGAAAAACTCGCCAGTAAATTCGGTGCAGTCGGCATTGCTCTACGCAAAGAACAAGACATGAATACATCACCTCAAGATCAAATATACGTCGTCGGGATAACATTAATGCAAATGATCGGTGAAAGCATACAAAATTCATCTAGAAAGCTAGCAATCTTTCGCACCGTCAACTGTATAATATTTTCATTCTTAACGGTCCTAAATTTTACCAATTATGTTTACGTCGACTCAAATATGTACATAAAAAATGCAGAATCCTCAGTGGCGCTCCTTTACGTGAGTAATTTAAAACTAGAGGTGCCATTTTAAAGGCTGGTTAATTATTTTCAGGTGTTGATGAAATACGTCACGTTCATATATTATAAACCGATCATAAAAGAAATATGTGATAAACGTAAGAAATTTTGGCAGCAGCAAGATTTCAATGAGAATATTAAGCTCGCTTGCGATAATTTGTTTAGGAAGATAAGATTGGTGCAAGTTTGTGTGGTCACCACAGCGTACACGACTATATTTTTAAATATTTTGAGGCCTTATTTTGGTAGTGCGTTAATTATAGAGATGTGGATAAGTGGAAAGATAATCGGTTTCGATGGAGCTGTGCTCACACTGCAATATTATATTTTTTATTTCGTCGGGCCTATTGTTATTGGTTATGATTCGCTTTATCTAGCTTTTTGCGTTGATGTGGGAGTACAAGTCAGGTTGTTAAAATTCAAACTCAAACAGTTAACCAGAAGGAATGTATTTGATCCGAAAGTTGAGTTGGCCGATTGTATAAGGCACCATCAATTTCTGCAGTTGTAAGTACTTATAAACACATATTTCCACAGACGCAAAAACGATTTTTCTCATTCTATCTCTCAGTGTTTTCAAGCAACTGAAAAGCATATATTCAGTGACGTTGCTTTTCCAATATTTCATTACCTTATCTGCTACATGTGTCGAACTCTACGATTTACTTTTGGGGTAAGTACTATTAGATTTAAGAAGATCTTTTGGCCGAAAAATGTATTATTTTCTTTTATATTCAATGCCACCGATTCTATTAATTAGGCTTTCCTTTCTTTGTCGCACTTTATTCAGAAATGCTTGTACTTAATATATTTTCCGAAAAATTTAATGTTCCGTTGAAATAATTTCAGTGAACAGCAGATTTCAATAACCTTTTTTTAATTATATTTCTGGTTCTGTATATTTTAGTATGTCTATATAACATTTTTTTTTTAGCAATCTCTAAAGTTATCCAAAATAGCTTTCGATATAGACATTCTCAAATGTAAAAATCAAAACACAGTATTTTTCGCAGGTTTCTACCCTTATCTTTCAGCCACAAATTCAATAACAATAATAATATTATTAGTCTAAAAGACTTGTACTCACTTCTTGTTTCCATTGTTTCATTTTTTTGTTCTTTCTGGATTTATAATTCATATTACTCGTATGTTATTTTTCAAAGTAATAATATATAGAAAGTACTGTTTCCCAAATTCCCACAATTTATTTAATACACTTCTGGTGCTTCAAACTTTATAAAACGAATGTCATTACCAGGAAGAAAAGGTTAAACCACTTAAAGAATTAAAAACAAAAATTGTTTTTCTCCGCTGAAAAATCATAGTGACCCCTTCAAAAGGTAATTTCAGAATTAATTGAAGCTTTTTTAACAAATTTATTTACAAGGTACGCCGGGCTCAAATTTTATATATTAATCAATAATCAAGAATAATTATTTAATCATATTTTTGCCACAACATTTAAAATTTCCTGGATTTACTTAGGAATACGTACTTAAGAAATTCTTTTGCACATTTCAGACATTTAGGACTATCACGAATTCTTAATGTCTTTATGAACATATCCATGGTTATGAATCAGTTTGCCTATTACGCATTTCCTGCAGAATTTATAGCTTCCCAGGTAAGCAAATTCCTTTTCTTTTTGTTTAATATGTGGACCCGTTGCATCTTTGCTTACATGATGAAAAATTTAAACTGTTAAAATGACCTGGCTGGAGAAGTTTGAACAAGGTAAAGTATACGGATAACTGCAGTCTTGTCAATTCAGAGTTAAAAGTATTTTAATTAACAAACACTAATTTTCTATTAAAGACACTTTAATGAAAGCACCCATAATTATCATGTAATTAGAAAAACCCCAAGAAGATTATGGCTCATTTTCTTCTATTTATTTCTTCTTTTGAATACTCCCCGATGAAATGAAGATATGTGGTCCAAGAGCAATAAATTAGCTAATTAAAATATTATCAAAATCAATTCTATAGTATTTTAACCATGCAGTTAAACTAATTTCATTATATTTTTTATAGTTTGCTGATGTTTCTAATACAATCTATATGTCGCATTGGTACAGTTGTGAAGTGGGTATACAGAAGGAGCTATGTTTCATGATGACCAAATCACAATGCCTAAGCTACTTCTCAGGAGCTGGAATTATCAATATTAATGTAGAAACTTTTGGTGCAGTAAGTACCCATAATTTTCTGCTAGATTCCATCTAAAATATTAGGCAATGACGTAAAGTTCATCAAACAAGTTCAGGCCAATAAGGTGGCATAGAATCTTGTTCCATGAGATCTCTTTAAGGTCTCCATTCAAGAGACCACCTTCCAAAAGATACTTCTCGATTTCGATTGCGATTGAATAATGGCAGATAATTTGCTTCAGCGATAACTCGTTATTTTTGAAACGCAGTCGGAATTTAGTCTTATCAGATAGTCCGATACCGTATTGTGGTTTCTGAATCTGCAGTAACCTATATTATTATTCACATTAAACTGCAGTAAATCTTTGGTTTTTTACTTATCACTTATTCAGATTATTTCCATTTCAGCTGATCAGGAAGATTATATCATTTTACACTCTCCTAAGGAATTTACTCAACGCATAATTTTCTTCATCAACAATGATGCGAAATGTAAAGAAATGCTTTTACATAACCTATAGATATGGCCTACTATACAATACTTTTAATATTATTAAGTTTCTTAGTTTTAATCTGACATTCAATTTTATTAAATACAATATAATAAACCTATTTATTATATTTCTTTTATATAATGTCACCATATATTATATAATATAGAAAAAGCTGTAGTGACAACATAAACAAGCGCCTCTTGTTTCATTGCCTGGTATATTTTCCATGTAAATGTATTCATACAAAATAAAACTTAAAGAAACTGTAAGATTTATTATTTAACTTAAGGCATTTTTAAGAATTTATACATAATTTTCGACCATGGTTTTTATTATGTATTTTTATACGAGCATCTATAGCAATTTAAACTGATGGTGAAATTCTGATATACAGCACATATTTTGAAAAATATCGAGAATTTTGAAAATAGAAGGACCATTAGTGAGAAAGCTCAAACAGTTAAGGAAATAGAGATATGAACTTTTATAGTTACCCTTTAAAAATTGCAGCCTATCATCATCTATTTATTAAATAGCACGCAATGCGTGAAATATATGGAAAAATTAGTATTGTGTTGTATTTATTTTCTACATAATTTTCTTGAATTTTTATAAAAAAATATACCCGAAGAATAGAATAGTTTTATTAATTGTTTGGACTGTTTCCGTCATCTGTTGAATTTTGGAAATCCGACGTTTCGGTAGTGGTTTTGCTGCCGTCATCAGGGGTGGGGGCAGGTAGCAAGCGCTGTCCCTGATACAAACTACTAAACATATTAAATTCAATTAAGGGGTGGTTTTGATAAACAAATAGTTTGAATTTGCAAACTAAACTGTACAATTTGTATAAAAACTATTCTTCGTACTTGTATTAAGTGCTATCAATTTTTCGCATTTAAGGGTTGTATTTTAGGGTAGGTTTTACAAATAAGGATTTTTTATGCGTCATTTCAGATTCAGCATACCCAAAAACATGACCTTACTCAACTTTTAATGTAAAACTTGTTAAAACTAAAGAGTAACAAATTTCGATCGCATCCATGCATTATGCAATTCCAGATTGGGTGCACTGATGGTCTTTGGTGTCGTGACTATGTATGCCGCTTTTTCTAATTTCCTTTTGGTTTGTTCATCTTTTTCAGATAAGATGGAAGTACTCTCCCCATCTATTCTATGATCTGTTTCCTAAGCATGCTGCACATATTTTGATTCCTTTGCTTCTCCTTTCCTGCGGATCTTGAGTTAAATCTAATCGACTTATGTAGTCTTGAGTTACGTATCTAGTCGTAAATAAAATCAGAAAGACAAGCTTTGCTCTTTTTAGTTTGGCATGCCTCATTGTTCTCCTTACGAATTTTTCTTTAGTATTAGTATTAAATGCATTAAAATATTTAAAATGTAAAAATAATGCTTTGATTGCGTTGGGTATTTATCTACCACGAAAAAGAGGTCCTACAACTATCTAAAAGTGACTTGCTTTTCACCATTTTAACAGAAGAACTATCTAGGATTTCATTTAGTTCCTTCTAAAGCGTTCTTTGTGACCTATATTTCATTCTATTTATCTAATAGATCCATAGATGTGAAATTAATCAAATAAAATCATATATGCTTATAGTAGTAGTGTTTTCATACCACATATGATAACTTTTTATAGTTTGTTAGTTTAAGGAGATTACTATTAAATGTTTTAAAATCATAAATACAAACATTTCAGAATTGTATATGGGAAATCAAACGATCACAAACATAATGACAATAAAATAAATCTTCGTATTTCCGTATATGTTTTAGAAAACTATCTAGTCGTAAATTTTACGAAATAAAGTTCTTTTCTACCAATCAAATAAAATTACTGTTAGGTACACTCAATAAAAAAGTTATTCTTTACGATAATATTGGACAGACTGATGTGTTTCCAGGATATAAGTGGGTTTTATTATTTAATCAATTAGTTACTTTGGAAAACTCCGTTCTTAATTTCGGTGCAGTCGGCATTGTTCTACGCTAAGAACAAGACATGAACGCATCACCTCAAGACCAAATATACATTGCCGGAATAACCTTAATGCAATTGATCGGGGAAAGCATGGAAAATTCCTCTAAAAAGCTTGCAATCTTTCGTACCGTAAATTGTATTATAATTTCATTTTTGACAATATTAAATTTTATCAATTATGTTTACATTGATTCAAATATGTACATAAAAAATGCAGAATCTTCAGTGTCGCTCCTTTACGTAAGTAATTTAAATCTTACGGTACGATTTTAAATTGGTGAATTGTTTTTCAGATTTTGATTAAATACGTTACGTTTATATATTATAAACCGATCATAAAGGAAATATGCGATAGACGTGAGAAATTTTGGAGGCAGCAAGATTTCTGTAATACTATTAAGCTCGCTTGTGATCATTTGTTTAGGAAAACAAAATTAGTGCAAATTTGTGTAATAGCAGCAGCGTATGCAGCTATATTTTTATTTATTTTGAGGCCTTACTTCGGTAGTGCGTTAATTATAGAAATGTGGACTAGTGAAAAGACAATCGGTTTCGACGGAGCTGTGCTGATGTTGCAATATTACATCTTCTACTTTGTTGGCCCTCTCGCTATTGGTTGTGACTCGCTTTATCTGGCTTTTTGCGTTGATGTGGGAGTACAAGTCAGGTTGTTAAAATTCAAACTCAAACAGTTGACTAGAAGCAATGTATTTGATCCAAAAGTTGAGCTGGCCAATTGTATAAGGCACCATCAATTTCTGCAATTGTAAGTACCTATAAACGTATTTTGAAAGGTGAAAAAAAAACGATTTCCGTCAAAATATTTTCAAAATATTCATTTCTATACATAATCAAAGTAATTGTGAACTGCAAAAATAATTTTTTTCTTAAATAACCCTTATTTATTCTTTCTACTTTTTAGTGTCTTCAAGCAAATGAGAAGCATATATTCAGTGACATTGTTTTTCCATTATTTCGTCAGCTTATCTGCTACATGCGTCGAACTCTACGATATACTCTTAGGGTAAGTGCCACAAAATTTAGAGAGATCAATCACCACCATCTTTCGGTCGAAAAATTGATATTTTGTTATCTTAAATACTTCCTTAATCACTTTTTCAAAAATAAAAGCAAAAATCAGTTTCTTCCCTGAAATATAATATTAACTCCTTCAAAAGGCAATTTCGGAATGAATCGATGTTTCTGTAACAAATTTATATATATTTTATGATCAAATTTTATAATTACTCGAATGAATAATTCTTCAATCGTATTTTTCCACCAATGTTTAAAATTTCCTGAACTGCTCAAAAATGCGTAATTATAACAGTTTTTCTTCTCGCTCATTTTAGACATTTAGAACTATCGCGAATTCTTGGTGGCTTTATGAATATATCCCTGG
Organism: Cetonia aurata; assembly: GCA_949128085.1. Taxonomy (NCBI): domain Eukaryota; kingdom Metazoa; phylum Arthropoda; class Insecta; order Coleoptera; family Scarabaeidae; genus Cetonia; species Cetonia aurata. The sequence goes on from OX421885.1 coordinate 30,386,142, forward strand.
TTTTGAATCAGTTTGCCTATTACGCATTTCCTGCAGAATTCGTGGCTTCTGAGGTAAGTCAACTCCTAATATTCTTGAAGTATTTAAACAGATCTTTGCTTCTATGACGTAAAATTCAAATCATTAAAATTTTTTTTTTTTTTGCTTTCATGGGCAGGTTTAACCCCGTGAGGCAACTCGGCCTAAAGACCTATTGTGCCCCCATGATGTCTTAACCCTCTCGACCTGGTTGTACTCGAACAAACAGGTCCGCAAGTTGGTCGAGAGTTAATTTGCTTATACTGGGTTCGTCCAATCGAGCGACCCCTAGACAGCTCCGTCTCTCCCTGTCCACTGCCGGGCAGTCGGCAAGGAGGTGCACAGGAGTTTCGTCTGCTCTCCCACAGTTTCTGCACCGGGGAGAGTCCACTCGCCCCATGCGGTGCAAATGCTTATTTAATGAGCAGTGGCCGGTTAGAACTCCCGTAAGAAGTCTCAGTCTGGCCCTGCTCATAGAGACTGCCTTGCGGAGTCTTTCGTCGCCCGGATAAATACCGAGGATTTTACAGTGTCTCACGCCGACTAGTCCATTCCAATAGGAGCGGTGACTAGCAGCGAGTTGAGATCTGACAAAGGCTTTGATACCGCCATAGGAACTCCCGCACGACGGTTCTGGACCAATGAACGGTAGACCACTGGCGCCTCTAGCTAGTTTGTCAGCAATTTCGTTGCCTCTAATCCCAGAGTGACTAGGCACCCATCTCAGCGTAATGCTGTGATGCTCCGCCAATTCTTCAAGCTTCCTATGGCACCTCAGTACCACTTCGGTATATAACTTCAGCATGGAAGATGGAAGTGGAGCCTCCTAAGCTAATGGCTTCGCCATTCGGTTCTCCATCTCTCCAGATCCCAATGCCTGTGCCATTCGGCGTCTGCGAGGCATCCACAAACCAGCGATGAGAACATCGCCTCGGTCTGTGAATGTATGCTTTGGAGATCTCACTGTTGGAAATATCTACGGAGTATTTCCTAGTGAAGCTGAAGACGGGCGGCATCTTGTCCGTCCTAGCAAACTTGCCAGAGCCGAATCTCTAAGATGTCTATCAATTATCTTCTCCAGGGTTTTGAGAAGAAATGAGGTGAGACTGATGGGCCGGTACGACTTCGCTTCCGTGTAGGACAGTTTGCCCTGCTTCGGAATGAAGACCACCCTGGCCTCTCTCCAGCTGCTAGGTGTGTATCCCAGAGCTAAAGTTGCTCTTAGCAGGGTACATATAACTGGGGAAAGCGGTTCCAGGCCCTGTTGCAGCAGGGCCGGGAAGATGCCATCACTACCAGCCGAATTAAAGGGTTTAAAGGATTCGATTTTTCGAATTTTGGGTACTTGAATAACTTTCCGCGCAAGAATCCAGTCCTCCCTCCGTGCTCTTAGGGCAGGTATCTGAGCTGACCTCAGTCCCATACATTCCCCCCCCGAACTGGGTTTGAACGACCCTGGAGCCCGGAAAGTGCATTATTAAAATTTTGCTTGAAAAATTTGACCAAGTTAAAATATACTTACATCTAAAGTCATCGGTGAGTATACAGCGTTGACAATACAGGGTTAAAGTTATTGGGGTTTCATTAGTACAAAGGTATTTCATTTGAAAATCACTCATTTTCTACTAAGACTGTTTAATGATGTGCAACCAGTAATACTTCCATCTAATTATGTGTGACAAGATGAGTTTGAGGCAACCCTAAGAAGATTAGGACTCAGCATGTGTATCGTGTGAAGAAATATGATCCAACACAAATTTGCTAATTAAAATTTCAGCAAGATCACTTTTATCATACATTAACTATTGAGTTTAACTAATTTATATTTTTTACAGTTTGCTGACGTTTCTAATGCACTCTATATGTCGCAATGGTACAATTGTGAAATGGGTATACAGACGGAGCTATGCTTCATGATGGCCAAAGCCCAATACTTAACTTACTTTTCAGGCGCTGGATTTATCGATATTAACATAGCAACTTTTGGTGCGGTAAGTACCTCTAATTTTTTGCTAGATTCCAAATAAAATATTAGGAAGATTGTCCTGTCAACTAGACCCATACAAAACAGATGCTATCATTTAGATTTCACCAAACAGGTTCATGCCTCTAAGGTGGCATATAATCTTGTACAATAAGATCTCTCGTCAGTCTTCCAAATTATATCTTTTGATTTTACTGACGGCTGATTAATGGCAGATAATATGTTTCAATGGTATCTTATTATCTTCTAAATGCAGCTGATGGCATTTAGTCTTATCCGATAATTCGATACTGTATTGTGCCTTCAAGAGCATGAATTCCAGAATTATTCTTAATAATACTTTACGAATATTTATCCTAGGGATTATGAATTAATGCCATTGATATATTGAATGAAATTTCTGATACCATTGGAGATCTGGATGTTTATTTGTTGTAACTTTATTTATCATGTATATTCAGATTATTTTCATTTCAGCTGATCAAGAAGATTATATCATTTTACGCCGTTCTAAGGAATCTACTCAACGTATAATTTTAAATTTTACTCACTAACAGAAATGTAAAAGGCTACATTCTATGTAATTCATATTAAAATAATCTACTTTACAATTTTTTCAATAATTTTAAAATTACTTACTTTTATCTTGAAATTTAATATCGCTAAATGTCATAAATTATATAAATCCATTAAAATTTCTTTTTATAATACCACTATGCTCATCTAATACCGAACAACTGCGGCGGTTCAAAGTATAGTGAGAACTTAGACAAGTGCTCCATGGTTTCGTTGTCTGAGATTATGAACATGGTATATTTTCCTGGTATTCATACAAAATAAAACTGAAAAGTACTAGAAAGTTGTTTCATGATATAGAAATAAATTTTTAAAATTAATGATTTAAAAACTATAAAAACTGTTTAATTTTTATACTTTTCAATTTCTATTTAACCCTTGTGGGTTAAAAATTTCCTAGAGCGAGACGCGTTAAAAAAAAATTAAAAAACTAAAGAACTTAAAAAAAAATCGCAGAATAGACGTATTGAAGAAAAAACCAAAAATTTAAAAATGAATGAATTAAAAAAAATAAAGTTAAAAATATTAAAAATTTTCCAAAGTGAGACGCGTTCAAAAAAATTAAGAAATTAAGAAAAGTTTTCCGGAGCGAGAGTACTAGACCAAAACGGGTCGCATTGAACCAGAGCAGCCTAGCGTCATCTGTTTATTAAATGGCAGGGCAATGCGTAACTTGATGTCGAACAGAAAGAAATATTGGTATTGTAAATGTATTTTATTTATTTCCTACATGATTTTATTGAATTGAATATTCATAAAAAAATATATTCAAAGAATAGTTACCAAACTCTAAATAAAATCAGAAAGGCAGTTTGCTTTCTTTGGTTTAGAGTGCCGCATTGTTCTTCTTACGAATGTTTTCTGTATTATTAATATTAAATGCATTAAAATATATAAAATGTAAAAATAATGCTTTGGTTGCTTGCCTATTTATCTACCACGAAGAAAATGCCCTACCAATTACTAAAAGTGACTTGCTCATTCACCATTTTAACAGAACAATCATCTAGGCTTTAATTTAGTTCCTTCTAAAGCGTCCTCTGTGACCTATTTTTCATTCTATTTATTTAATTGATCCATATATGTGAAATTAATCATTTTAATTCTTACTATCTTATAGATACATAACAAAATTTATGTTTTACAAATGGTACTGCATTATTCAACATGGCATGACTTTGATAGAATGCTTAATCTATATTGTTACGGATTAAAAAATTTATTTTAGTTTATTAGGATCTTATACCTTCTTCAGAACTAAACTCGACACCTAACTTCGTACATTCAAAATTTAAAAACCATATAGTTTAGGAATATTTTGTTTTAAAGGAAATTGGGTGTACTGAGCTAGATTTTATTATAATTTGTTCCCTAAAACTTGAATAACAATTTGTTCTTTTTTTTATATTAAAGTTATCGTCATAAAATGGTCAACATCTAGCCCTTTTAGATATTTGAAAATCTATTTTTTATATCTATATATATCTAGCGTAGTATTTTTATAATACATATGGTAATTTTTTATAGTTTATTAGTTTAAGAACATTACTATTAAATGTTGTAAAACCTTAAATCAAAGCATTTGAAAATTATTTTTACGAAATCAGACAATAACAAATACAATGTCAATAAAATAAAATTTTTGTATTTCCATAGATATATTTTAGAAAAAATATTTTGTAGTCTCAAATTTACTAAATAAATTCCTTTCCTATGAATCATATAAAATTCCCTTTATAGGTGCATTCAATAAAAACTTATTCTTGACGGTAATACTGAACTGACTAATTTGCTTCCAAGATATAAGTAGGCTCTATTATTGACAGTGTGTTATTAAATTTAATCAACCAGTTGCTTTGAAAAACTCACTACTGTATTTCGGTACAGTCGGCATTGTTCTACGCAAAGAACAAGACACGATGAAGACGTCACCGCAAGATCAAATATACGTTGTCGGGATAACGTTAATGCAATTGATCGGAGAAAGCTTGCAAAATTCCTCTAAAAAGCTTGCAATTTTCCGTACAGTGAATTGTATTACACTCATATTCTTAACAATTCTAAATTTTACCAACTATGTTTACATCGATTCAAATATGTACGTAAAAAACGCAGAATCTTCGGTGGCAGTCTTTTACGTAAGTTATTTTAAATCTTGAGGTACGACTTTAAATTAGTGAATTATTTTCAGCTTCTGATGAAGTACATTACGTTTATATATTATAAACCGGTCATCAAGGAAATATGCGATAGACGTGAGCAATTTTGGCGGCAGCAAGATTTCAGTGAGAATATTAGATTCGCTTGCGATAATCTGTTTAAGAAGACAAAACTGGTGCAAATTTGTGTGACTACAGGAGTGTATATAGTTGTATTTTTATTTATTTTGAGACCTTACTTCGGTAGTGTGTTAATTATAGAAATGTGGATTAGTGAAAAGATAATCGGTTTCGATGGAGCTGTGCTGACATTGCAATATTACATCTTTTATTTTGTTGGACCTCTTGCTATTGGTTATGATTCGTTTTATCTGGCTTTCTGCGTTGATGTGGGAGTACAAGTCAGGTTGTTAAAATTCAAACTCAAACACTTGACTAGAAGGAATGTATTTGATCCGAAAGTTGAGCTGGCCAAATGTATAAGGCACCATCAATTTCTGCAGTTGTAAGTACTTACAAATATGTATTTTCAAAGATGAATAAAAGACGATATTCATTTCTGAATCGCCAAAATTAGTTTACACTTAAATAACCCTTACCTTTTGTCCATTCTACTTTTCAGTGTCTTCAAGCAAATGAGAAGCATCTATTCAGTAACGTTGTTTTTCCATTATTTCATCACCTTATCTACTACCTGCGTCGAACTCTACGATTTACTGTTAGGGTATGTACTACTAAATTTAAGGAGAGCACTACCCTTAAGACCGAGGAATAGATTATTTTTTTTGTCATCAATATCCTCGATTCTATTCAATGGACTTATCTTTTTTTATCCCATTTTATTCAGAAATGCTTGTACTTTATATATTACCTCCAAAATTTAATGCTTCTCTGAAATAATTTTTGCAGGCGGCAGGGTCCATTGACCTTTTTAATTCTATTTCCCTAAACGAGTTTTGTATACTTTAAAATATCCTGAAAGCACACAGAAATACCAAGGTAATTATAACACTTTTTCGTTTCTCGCACCTTTCAGGCATTTGGAACTACCACGAATTCTTGGTGCCTTTATGAATATATCCATGGTTTTGAATCAGTTTGCCTATTACGTATTTCCTGCAGAATTCGTAGCTTCCGAGGTAAGCTAACTTCTTATATTCTTGAAGTATATAGTGGTAAAAATTGGTGTAAAGTTATTTACCTGTTTTACCTGTTTTACCTGTAATATTACGTGACTATTAATGTTACGCCTTGAATACATATTAAAAATCGATCATTTCTGCATTAATGCAGACGGTAATGTAAATTAACAGTTTTCGTATCGTAATTTCGACAGTTACTTAACGTATTAACGTAACAATTGTTACAAACCGCGGTTTATAAGAATTCTTTAATTTTTTTAATTGTAAGTAGATATAAATAAATGTGTGTTATCACTTCATAAAACTCGGGTTCTCAAAATCTGCCACTATTAAACAGCATTAAGAAAAAAAAATGTATGCTATGTTCGAATCAGGCCAAAATTGGTAAAAACAATTCGCGTTATAATTCAAGTATACACTCACGATGATAATTATTGGAAGTACCAAAATGAATCATTTAGTGCTCCTTGCTTTCTTGTTCCATGCACGGCTTTATATACTTACGGGTGGTAATGTATGAAGACAAAAAGTGGCAATAATAAAGCGTGTGCTGTATCAAATGATATGCACCCTCATACTTCATCCATCCAGCGGTACCGAAATTAGACTTATCTAAACGTGAACGCATTTCTGCGACGGTGACATTGGCTTTATGCAACTTGTTTTGAATATATGTTACAATTATGTTGTTTTTAGTAATTAAGTACCACAAAATGTGTTTGAATTAACTTTAAGAAGATTTTGTTTGAACGAATATGATCCAAGGACCGCAAATTTGCTAATTAAAATCAATTTTATCATATTTTAACTATGAAGTTTAACTAATTTATTTGTATTTCTTATAGTTTGCTGACGTTTCTAATGCAATCTATATGTCGCAATGGTACAATTGTGAAGTGGGTATACAGACCAATCTATGCTTCATGATGGCAAAGGCGCAATACTTAACCTACTTCTCAGGCGCTGGATTTATCGATATTAACATAGAAATTTTTGGTGGAGTAAGTATACCTATAATTTTAAGGTTTTTCTGAGATTCCAAATAAAATGCTAGATAAATGGTCCACTTCACTGCAGTACATAGAGAAGATGCTATCCTATAGACAACAGAGTTCATCAAATATGCCCAAGTAGCATAAAATCTACTTCAATGTATGCATCCTCATGTCCTGATTGCAGTGAAGAAAGTACTTCCCAAAAGATTTTGATTATAATGACGGTTAAATAATGGCACATGTTATGGTTGATTGATATCTCATTATTTCAAACCAAACCAGATTTCAGTCTTATCAGATATTTCATTATTGTATCTTAGTTGTGAAAAAATAAACAAACATTTAATTAAAATTACGGTGGCAGAAAAAGAAATGGAAACTCGAAAAAGACAATATGTTTTAAATAAGAAATTTTGTTTCATTTGAAGCCATAATTCTACAAATAAAATTTAATCACTTATTTATCTTAACCTTATTATTATAAGCACATATTAAACTGCAGTAACTCTTTGGTTTCTTGTCTATCACTGATTCAGATTATTCCATTGCAGCTGTTCAAGAAGATTATATCATTTTACGCCGTCCTAAGGAATCTACTCAGCGCATAATTTTATTCACTAACAAAAATGTGTAGGAATACATTGTATATAACCTATTTTCACAATAATTTCAATATTATTAAAATTACTTATCTTAAACTTCAAATTTAGTTTTACTAAATGTAATGACATTTTATAAATCTATCACAATCTCTTTATACAGGCTGTTTCAATTGGAAAGAGCCCCTCAAATATCTTTTATTTATTTCCTATATCGTTTTATGAATTGAATATACCCAAAAAAATTTATGCTAAGAGACTTTAATCTATCTAGAAACGTTTTTTTTTTTGTATTAAAATTAAATGCATTAACATATTTTAAACGTAAAAATAATACTTTGGTTGCCTTGAATGATAAACTTTTAAACATTAGTGACAACAATTTCTCAAAGCGGAAAGCGTTAAAAGAATTAAAAATTCTAAAAAATTAAACAAAAATTTTCTACGACGAGAGTTTTTCTCAAGCGAGACGCATTTAGAAAACATTAAAAGTATCTATATAATTTTCCACCATAGCTTGTATTATTGCATTTTTATATGAATTTCTATAGCAATTTAAATTGCGTGTAAAATTCTGATATACAGCTTATATTAAAAAAAAATATTGATAATTTAAAAAAAAAGGTTCATTAAAATAATGCAATTATCTCCAATTAGTCAGAAAGCTCCGACGGTGTAGGAAACAGAGCAGCCTAGCGTCATCTGTTTATTAAATGGCAGGGCAATACGTAACTTGATGTCGAACAAAAAGAAATATTAGTTTTGTAAATGTATTTTATTTATTTCCTACATGATTTTATTGAATTGAATATCCATAAAAAATATCTAAAAGAATAGTTAACAAGTTCTAAATAAAATCAGAAAGGCAGGCTTTGCTTTCTTTGGTTTAGAATGCCACATTGTTCCTCTTATAAATGTTTTCGCTATTATTAATATTAAAGGCATTAAAATATATAAAATGTAAAAATAATGCTTTGGTTGCTTGCGTATTTATCTACCACGAAGAAAATGCCCTACCAATATCTATAAGTGACTTGCTTATTCACCATTTTAACAGGAGAATCATCTAGGCTTTCATTTAGTTCCTTCTAAAGCGTCCTCTGTGACCTATTTTTCATTCTATTTATTTAATTGATCCATATATGTGAAATTAATCATTTTAATTCTTACTATTTTATAGATACATAACAAAATTTATGTTTTACAAATGGTACAGCATTATTCAACATGGCATGACTTTGATAGAATGCTTAATCTATATTGTTACGGATAAAAAAATGTATTTTAGTTTATTAGGATCTTATACCTTCTTCAGAACTAAACTCGACACCTAACTTCGTACATTCAAAATTTAAAAACTATATAGTTTAGGAATATTTTGTTTTAAAGGAAATTTGGTGTACTGAGCTAGATTTTATTATAATTTGTTCCCTAAAACTTGAATAACAATTTGTTCTTTTTTTTATATTAAAGTTATCGTCACAAAATGGTCAACATCCTTTTAGATATTTGAAAATCTATTTTTTATATCTATATATATCTAGCGTAGTATTTTTATAATACATATGGTAATTTTTTATAGTTTATTAGTTTAAGATTTCATTCTATTTATTTAATTGATCCATATATGTGAAATTAATCATTTTAATTCTTACTATCTTATAGATACATAACAAAATTTATGTTTTACAAATGGTACTGCATTATTCAACATGGCATGACTTTGATATTATATATCTATATTATCTATATTGTTACGGATAAAAATTTTTATTTTAGTTTATCAGGATCTTATACCTTCTTCAGAACTACACTCGACAGCTAACTTCATACATTCAAAATTTAAAAAGTGTGTAGTTTAGGAATATTTTGTTTTAAAGGAAATTGAATGTACTGAGCCAGATTTTATTATATTGTTCCTTAAAACTTGAACAACAATTTGTTCTTTTTTTGTTATTAAAGTTATCGCCATAAAATGGTCAACATCTAGGCCTTTTAGTTATTGTAAAATCTATTTTTTATATCTATATATATCTATCGTAGTATTTTTATACTACATGTGATAATTTTTTATAGTTTATTGGTTTAAGAATATTACTATTAAATGTTATAAAACCTTAAATCAAAGCATTTGAAAATGATATTTACGAAATCAAACAATAACCAATCAAGGTCAATAAAATTGTATTTCCATAGATATATTTTAGAAAAAATATTTTGTATTCTCAAATTTACGAAATAAATTCGTTTCCTATGAATCATATAAAATTACCTTTATAGGTGCATTCAATAAAAAAGTTATTCTTGCCGGTAAAGTGAACTGACTAATTTGCTTCGAAGATATTGTAGGCTCTATTATTTATAGTGTATTATTATATTTAATCTATCAGTTGCTTTGAAAAACTCACTTTATTTCGCTGCAGTCGACATTGTTCTACGCAAGGAACACGACACGATGAAGACGTCACCTCAAGATCAAATATACGTTGTCGGGATAACGTTCATGCAATTGATCGGAGAAAGCTTGCAAAATTCCTCTAAAAAGCTTGCAATTTTCCGTACAGTGAATTGTATTACACTCATATTCTTAGCAATTCTAAATTTTACCAACTATGTTTACATCGATTCAAATATGTACGTAAAAAACGCAGAATCTTCGGTGTCAGTCTTTTACGTAAGTTATCTTAAATCTTGAGGTACGACTTTAGTTTAGTGAATTTTTTTCAGCTTTTGCTGAAGTACATTACGTTTATATATTATAAACCGGTCATCAATGAAATATGCGATAGACGTGAGCAATTTTGGCGGCAGCAAGATTTCAGTGACAATATTAGATTCGCTTGCGATAATCTGTTTAAGAAGACAAAACTGGTGCAAATTTGTGTGACTACAGCTGTGTATATAGCTATATTTTTATTTATTTTGAGGCCTTACTTTGGTAGTGCGTTAATTATAGAAATGTGGATTAGTGAAGAGATAATCGGTTTCGATGGAGCCGTGCTGGCATTGCAATATTACATCTTTTATTTTGTTGGGCCCCTTATTATTGGGTATGATTCGCTTTATCTGGCTTTTTGCGTTGATGTAGGAGTACAAGTCAGGTTGTTAAAAGTCAAACTCAAAGAGTTGACTAGAAGGAATGTATTTGATCCAAAAGTTGAGCTGACCAATTGTATAAGGCACCATCAATTTCTGCAGTTGTAAGTACTTATAAATATATATTTTCAAAGGTGAAAAAAAGACTTGGTCATCTTGTTCATTCTACTTTTCAGTGTCTTCAAGCAAATGAGAAGCATATATTCAGTAACGTTGTTTTTCCATTATTTCATCACCCTATCTACTACCTGCGTCGAACTCTACGATTTACTGTTAGGGTATGTACTACCAAATTTAAGATCACTACCATTAAGCCCGAGAAATAGATTATTGTTTTTTTGTCTTCAATACCCTTGATGGTATTCAATGGACTTTTCTTGTTTTATCCCATTTTACTCAGAAATGCTTGTACTTTATATATTTCCTTCAAAATTCAATGCTTCCCTGAAATAATTTTTGCAGGCAGCAGAGTTCATTGACCTTTTTCATTTATATACTTTAAAATATCCTGAAAGCACACAGAAATACCAAGGTAATTATAACACTTTTTGTTTCTCGCACCTTTCAGGCATTTGGAACTACCACGAATTCTTGGTGCCTTTATGAATATATCCATGGTTTTGAATCAGTTTGCCTATTACGCATTTCCTGCAGAATTCGTAGCTTCCGAGGTAAGCTAACTTCTTATATTCTTGAAGTATATAGTGGTAAAAATTGGTGTAAAGTTATTTACCTGTTTTACCTGTAATATTACGTGACTATTAATGTTACGCCTTGAATACATATTAAAAATCGATCATTTCTGCATTAATGCAGACGGTAATGTAAATTAACAGTTTTCGTATCGTAATTTCGACAGTTACTGTAAACTGTATCTAGCAATACATGAATAAATATTTTTTTTCAGTAATTAGTATTTTCACATGCCGAATTTGTTTTTACATTTCAAATTGAAACACCCTTACACGTCAAGTTAACTTACTAAAAGATAATGCATCAACGTAACAATTGTTACAAACCGCGGTTTATAAGAATTCTTTAATTTTTTTAATTGTAAGTAGATATAGATAAATTTATGTTATCACTTCATAAAGCTCGGGTTCTCAAAATCTGCAACTATTAAACAGCATTAAACAAAATGTATGCTATGTTCGAATCAGGCCAAAACTGGTAAAAACAATTCGCGTTACGAAAATGAATCATTTAGTGCTCTTTGCTTTTTTGTTCCGTGCACCGCTTTATATGCTACAGGTGGTAATGTATGAAGACAAAAAGTGTCAATAATAAAGCGTGTGTTGTATCAAATGATAAGCACGCTCATACTTCATCCATCCAACGGTACCGAAATTAGACTTATCTAAACGTGAACGCATTTCTGCGACGGTGACATTGGTTTTATGCAACTTGTTTTGAATGTATGTTAAAATTATGTTGTTTCTAGTAATTAAGTACCACAAAGTGTATTTGAGTTAACTTTAAGAAGATTTTTTTTGAACGAATATGATCCAAGAACAGCAAATTCGCTAATTAAAATCAATTTTATCATAATTTAACTCCGAAGTTTAACTAATTTATTTGTATTTCTTATAGTTTGCTGACGTTTCTAATGCAATCTATATGTCGCAATGGTACAATTGTGAAGTGGGTATAGAGACCAATCTATGCTTCATGATGGCAAAGGCGCAATACTTAACCTACTTCTCAGGCGCTGGATTTATCGATATTAACATAGAAATTTTTGGTGGAGTAAGTATACCTATAATTTTAAGATTTTTCTTAGATTCCAAATAAAATGTTAGATAAATGATCCACTTCACTGCAGTACATAAAGAAGATGCTATCCTATAGACAACAGAGTTCATCAAATATGCCCAAGTAGCATAAAATCTACTTCTATCCTCATGTTCCGATTCCAGTGAAGAAAGTACTTTGCAAAAGATTTTGATTATAATTACGGTTAAATAATGGCAGATGTCATGGTTGATTGATATCTCATTATCTTTCAAACCAAACCAGATTTCAGTATTATCAGCTATTTCATTATTGTATCTTAGTTGTGAAAAAATAAACAAACATTTAATTAAAATTACTGGGGCAGAAGAAGAAATGGAAACTCGAAAAAGACAATAAATGTCGACACGTTTGTTTTAAATAAGAAATTTTGTTTCATTTGAAGCCATAATTCGACAAATAAAATTTAATCACTTATTTATCTTAACCTTATTATTATAAGCACATATTAAACTGCAGTAACTCTTTGGTTTCTTGTCTATCACTGATTCAGATTATTCCATTGCAGCTGTTCAAGAAGATTATATCATTTTACGCCGTCCTAAGGAATCTACTCAACCCATAATTTTGTTCACCAACATTGTTGTAAAGGAATACATAACCTAGGTGTATTAAAATGCCCTTTTCAATATTTTCAACAAGTATTATTTATGACATAAAAATTAATTTACAAAAAATGTCTAGGGTATTTTTAAATGTCATTATGTAATTTTCCGTCATAGCTTGTAGTATTGTATTTTTATATTGAGTAGTGTATATAGTAATTTACCAAATAAACTTTTATTCCATGAGCATAAGCATGTAATCTTTTGTATTGTGCACACAGAGAGAATTACATTTAGATACCTTGAATTAACAGAGTATTCTTTATGGATAATATTAGACACGACTAATTCTCTCTAAGATATAAGTGAAGTCTATTATATTGTATCTTATTATATTTAATCAATTGAACCGACACAAATATATTTTCGATGTAAAAAAATTTTTCGATGTAGAAAATCGGTTAGAATTATAAAAAACCAAGAAAATATTTAATAGATGTATATCTAAAATTCCTTGTACATACCTGAAACATATAACGTGTCATCTTTAATGGTATAATAATTATATAAGTAATTTTGAGAAGAGTATATACTTAACGATACTAACATAACGATTTCGATATGTAATCAATTTTTTTCGGAAGTTCTCGAATGCAATTCATTGAGCGCAGTCAGTAGTCAGCTGTACCACGTAGAGACAAGTCATGAATTCACCATCGGAAGCACGAATTTATATTGCCGGTTTAACATTAATGCAAATGGTTAGCGAACATTTCGGACGTTCCTCTATACGACTTTCAATGTTTCGCACTGTAAATTGTATTATATTCTCATTTTTAACAATTTTAAATTTCGCCAACTATTTTCGCATCGATGCTAATATGTATATAAAAAATGTGGAATCTTCTCTGGCAATCGTGCATGTACGTAAACTAAATCCACATCTGCGATTTTAACAGCATAAGACTACATTTATTATTTGTGTTTTTAGATGTTGGTGAAGTACGTTATGTTTATACGTTACAAACCAATGATTGAGAAAGTACTGTGGCACAGGCGTGAGAGATTTTGGAACGGACAAGAGTTCGGCGTTGACATTAAGGCGTTTTGCGATAATTTGCTTAAGAAAATCAAACTAGTTCAAATCTGTGTAATATCTTCAGCATGTTTAACTATCTTATTATACGCTCTTAGACCGTGCTTCGCGAATAGATTAATTTTAGAGGTGTGGATGATTAGTGACACGATGGGATTTACTGCAGTTGTACTGATAATGCAATACTACACGTTCGCCCTTATGGTCCCCGTGGTTTTCGGATACGATTCGCTTTATCTTGCGCTTTGCGTTGATGTCGTGATACAAGTCAAGCTATTGAAGCACAAGTTAAAACAGTTGCCTTTAATGAATGTAAGCGATTGCAAAGATGAATTAGAGAATTGTATAAAGCATCATCAATTTTTGGAGGGGTAAGTTACTTAACTTAACTACTTTTAAATACATTGTCAATTTGCAAGAGATTTTTTGTGTGTTTTATATTCCGCAGTATCTTTAAGCAAATGAGAAGTATATATTCAGCGATGTTACTTTTCCATTATTTCATCACCTTATTTAGTTCATGCATCGAACTTCTTGAATTAATCTTGGGGTGAGTATTGTAAAATTCACACCCTAAAAATTACATTAATCATATCTAAAATATTGTTTTACTTATTTACTCCAAATTTAACATTTAATATCTTCATTATTACTATTTGAAAAAAAAAAAACTAACAGATCAATGAATTAGTTCTGATTATCAATTCCGATACGCCATTTATTTGTTTTCAGACATTTGGAGATATCGCGCATTCTTAGCAACTTCATGAATATTTTCATGCTTATAACTCAATTCGCCTATTACGCATTTCCTGCAGAATTTGTAGCTGCTGAGGTAAGATAAAATATAATTTTCATTTGGAATATCTTATAATTTGTATTGGAAAGAATGCTACTTATTTGAAAATTCAGTGACTGATGTGTAACACGCGTATATTACCCTATAAAAGTTCTTTGACAAAGATCTTTTATGAAACTTTTACTCACTTCTTTTATAAAAGATATTTTACCATCAAATATTTTTACATTTATACTACGTAAAATAAAATAATTTTTATAAAGACATATTTTATAAAAGTTCACTTATTGCACTATAAAACTTATTTGTCAAATATGTTTTATAAAAGATCTTTGTAAAAGAACTTTTATAGTATAAACAATATACGCATTATTGACATATATTCTATATATGTTTGAATCGAATTAAACATTAAAATCAATATGAATATCAGCCAGTTATTCAATCGTTCTCTTAAAAAGAAAAAAAGATGTATATTTTCTAAAAAGGTCAAAAGTCCTTGAAATGGAGGAAATTAAAAAAAGTTATTTGCGAGGCATCAAATGTTTTTTAGTGATAACTTGCCTATCAATTTCTTTGCCGTAGACATGAATTACTAAATCTAAAAGCAGAAGATATTAAAAACAGGGGTGATGTGTTTGTAATCCATATATAGACGAGACAAAAACAAAGCCTCTTTGGATTGACATAATAAAACAATATACGGCTCAGTTTGTCGACAGTTGTCAGCTGTATACATACTTTTGCGGCCAAGTATATTATTTTATTCAAAGAATAAATGTACAAACCAGCCTGTGAGCATTGACACATTCGGTAATATGCCGTATAAAGTCGGTTAATTTTTTTAAGTTAGAGAATCCGAGACAATACACAAGGCAGTGCGCTGTTTTCGGCGCAGTAGTGTTACAGCATTGATTGGCACGTTATAGAGCGGACATCATAGCTTTAAAGAGACATGGGAGATGAGAAAGTACTTCAGCTGCTGAAGGCTATATTAAAGATTCCCTAAAAGCAAAAATTGCAGTAGCAAATCAACTTGCCCTTGTTCCCACAGCCATCAACAAGCGTTTTCACATTGCACAGCGGAAAAAGCAATCACAAATGCATCTAACCAAAATCTTCAAGTCAAACTGAACGGCATCAGTTCAGCCAATGTAAATATACACAATTTATAACATTCCATTGTAAATGTTAATGTTCACTAGGAACTTATCTTGAGAAGTAATCAGTTGGCATAATTATTCTTCATTTTTCTTGTCATTGTCTACTATTTTTGAACGAATTGGCTCTTTTGTGCTAATAAATTTTGTGGAATTAGATGGACACCTTTCCTGTGAAATTTGAAAAATAAACATATCCTAAGAAAATCATTCAAAATAAGCGATCTTATACCTGCTAAAATTTATTCAAACAACTTGTAGGTAAGCATACTATACTAAATCTCAATATTTCAATAGAAATCGACAAGACAATCTTATCAAATATTATGCGAATATTAAATCTAATAAATAACAGCATAGTTTGTTACCCCCAAAATTTTCCCGTAGGTATTAGAAAGAATATGAATTAATTGTGTAGGTAGCAAAAACTTTGTCATCTGTCATCGAATCTATAATTAATCATAGAAATTTCATTAACTCGAATATAGCGTTGCCAACCTTTAGCGACCTTTTTCCCGTCTAAACTTGAAAACCGTTTGTTTTCGGACGATTTAAAGTAATGCAAAATCATTGTTCCTGGACAGAGGTACAAAAATATTGTTATAAATTGATCGTATGCATATACCCAAATTTAATTTTGACCAGACATTATTTAATGTGTTAATCATTTGTTATTTACAGACATAAACAGCGGTGTTTTTTGTCGGGCTACGTAACAGTGATCGCTAAACTGTGGAGTTACAAAAATTAATTGACATGCTATTAGCCAGGAATATAAAAATACTTAGTTTAGTAACCTATGTTAGGTTTAAAAATTTATACCATCACTTAAGAAACACTCTGTATGTATCTTTCAGTTTGCTGATATCTCAAAAGCGATCTATATGTCGAGATGGTATAATTGTGACATGGGTACACAAAGGAAACTATATTTGATGATGACAAGATCACAATATCTAACTTACTTTTCGGCTGCTGGTTTTATTAATATTAACATAGAGACTTTTGGTGCGGTAAGTATAATTTTTTAATTTTTGTTTTACATTTACACAGATATCTTCTCATAGGTTTTTGTTTAGTTAGTTAATTATAATTTTTATTCTAGATCATCAGGAAGATTGTGTCTTTTTACACAGTCCTCAGAAATCTACTCAACACATAATTGGTTAAGAAAAAGAAAATATTTATTTTATTAAATGCTATATTAAAGTGACACATGTATGTATATGTAAATTAAATAAATATTCTTCATTGTCATTTGTAAATTTTATTTGTGCAATGATTGTTGTTTCTATTTTATTGTTAAGAATTGTTTCGATCTATCGAAATCAAAAGATAGATAAATTAGTAGTTTTATTGCTAACTGTTATCACCGTGGTGCCTCGTTAAAATAAATTCACAAGACTGTACTCTCTTCTCGTTCTCTTGGTTACGGACGGTTTCTGTTTCTGTGGATGTGGAAGTGTCACATGATCTTGATGTTGCTTTGTTACATTCTCCATAGATAATAAACAAATTTAAATTGTCTTCGTTTGTGTAGTTAAGACGTGCCGACATTTTGGCTTACACAATATTGACAGTTCTACTGTTATCGTTTTTGTGTCATCTCGGGCATCGCTAACTTGCCACATTTTATAACTTAGGTATTCTATTTAAAATTTTTTACTTTTAAGCATTTTTCTGAAATAATGGTTTAACGATTTTCATGCACGCCTTGTATAAGATACAATAATGTTTATGCGCCATCTTGATGCATTTGCTTTCAGTCCAGAAGTATGCCAAGTGGATTGAAGAATATCGGAAAACATATGAAATACTAACGTTTTTTTAAGGGGTTGCAAATGTCACTTTTCTGCAAAGAATCGGAATACCTCGAAAACTAATGTCAATACTCTGTATAACCTGCATATTGGGCCAAATCTAAGTATAGTATATACTTAAATTTTCAGATTTTTCTCGTGAATAGTTTTTTATATTGAGATCGCGTCCATTCGTCGTGCAAAAACGTCATTTTTGAGAATTTTTCATTAATGCGAGAATTCTGAATGCGTCGGTTTTCTTTTACATATTAAATAACAACGATATTACTATAATTTGTCTAAAGCACGTGCATTTACTTCCTACTTCTAAAGATACACTTTTTCTGTTCTTTCTCATCTGTTATTTTTCAAAGTTAAAGCTTGTAGTGCGAACATGTTGAATTGTTCCCCAAATTTTAACTGATTTGGGGTACTTACACTGGCACTTCAAATTTTATGCAACTAATGCAATTAGAAATAAGGAAAGTTTAAATTTTATATTTTAAAATTAATTCTTTCAATTTATTATAAAAAAATTTCCCATGGCATACGTTGGTTTCATAAAAATTGAATTATTATTTCGTCTATTTTAATAAAATGCTCTTATATGTGCGGTCAATTTGATAAAAGTTTTAAATCCACTTGCTTAATTTACCACCAAATTAGTTATTGGGCATTTTCGTAAAAAAAAACCGTTTTATTTTTAATGACAATTGGAAAAAAAGACATCTAACAATACGTGTACCGGCACTATAAGGTTATACTTTTGATGATAATAATTTAGTAAGCAATTTTAGAAAGGGTATATAAATGATACGTATAGCATATATTCAATCAATTGACTGTCTTCGTAAGTTCTCTCATACAATTCCACATAGTCTGCGTAATATCACGAAAAGAATAAAACATGGATACATTACCGCAAGATCAGATATACAGTTTCGCATTAACGTTAATGCAATTGATTGGGGAGCATTTCGACCGCTCAACTAAAAATCCTTCAATATTTCGCGCTGTGAATTTCTTTATATTCTCATTATTGACAGTTTTAAATATGGTGAATTATTTCTACGTTGAAATCGACATGCTTATTAAAAATGCGGAATCTTCTGTTGTAGTCGTTCACGTGAGTTAATCGATAAAAATGGGGTCCTAGACGTGTGTTCGATTATCTGTTTTCAGGTTTTGATGAAATACGGCATGCTTTTATACTACAAACCGATCATAACGAAGCTGTTGTGCGTTAAACGTGAAAAATTTTGGAAACAACAAGATCTGGGTGGAGATATCATGTTGACTAGCAACAAATACTTCCGGCGAATAAAATCTGTTCAGATTTGCTTGGTAGTCGCAGCATGCACAACCATATTATTGTATGTTCTGAGACCCTGCTTTGATGGTACGATTATTTTAGAAGTATGGTTGATTAGAGATACATTCGGCTTTAATGGGGCTCTATTAATGACGGAATATTACACATTTATCCTTACTATACCAGTAATGTTCGGATTCGATTCGCTTTATTTGGCCTTTTGCGCTGACGTCGTGATGCAAGTCAGATTACTAAAATACAAATTAAAACAGCTGACCAAAATGAAAGTATGCGATACCAAAATCGAGCTGGTTAATTGTATAAAACATCATCAATTCTTGCAGGGGTAAGCAGTTTTAAATACGTAATTTTAAATCGACGGAAAAATGTGTGCCTAATATAATTTGCAAAATCCTAAAATTTATTCATTGTATTTTACAGTATCTTCGCACAAATGAGAAATATATACTCTGTGATGTTCTTTTTCCATTATTTCATCACCTTAGCGGCGTCGTGTGTAGAACTTTATGAATTAATTTTGGGGTGAGTATCATAAATCTTTATAAAGGGTAACCATTTTCTAATAGGGAGACTACTGCTATCTCCGAAAGTGCAAGCGATACAGAAGAGATTCCAGTATCTTATATTTCATTTCTTCTTCATTTCTTTTCATTGGGAATACCTGTTTTCATTCGTTTTATGAGATCGATGAGTTAAATATCTTTCGCCTTTTTCTTCTTAATCTTTAGATATTTGTATAACGGTCTTGTATTGTGCTTTTGGTTTTCCATTACAATTTTGAACGTAGCCTTTTCTACCCATTCTCTTTTTTTTGTACACATTTTATCTTCACTTTAGACACTTCATCCTAGCTTTATGTTTAGTTACGATTAGTTGTTCACATTCCTCACTAAACTATAGTTTCCTCTGTCTAGTGCATCGATATCCTATTACTTTCTGTGCGGCTTTGGTTACTCCCTCTTTTATCATTTCCTATTCTTCGATTTTGTGGTTTTCTATAGCATTCAGTCCGATAAAACTCATTATTTTACGCGCTCTTACGTTATACTTCACAATATTTGTTAGTTTCAAATGATATTATTCGACTAACGTTGATTTATAATATTATTTTACAAAACAAATATTGGAATACGAAATGTTTTCTCACTATTTTTTTAAATGTTACCGAGAACAGTTTTTAAATTGGTAATATCACTTAAGAAACACCCAGTATAGTAAGTGTTTGTTTATTAAATTGTAATAGCTTTTGGGTTGGTGCAAAAAAAGGCTTTATTTGAGTAATTTGGCTTTTAAGAAGCATAATGCATGTTGTTATCATGTTCATTTTGTTCCATGGATTTATTTTTATTTGCAATCCTTTTTTTATGTTGTTGTTTAAATCTTGGAAATAATTATTACAAAATTACTTTAAAACCAATTATACTAATTTATTTCTAACATCTAATATTCCAATAATTTGTTGCAGACATTTAGAGCTATCACGCATTCTTAGCGATTTCATGAATATCTTTATGCTCATATTTCAATTCGCCTATTACGCATTTCCTGCAGAATTCGTAGCTTCTGAGGTAAGAATTATTTATGAGTAGTTTTCCAAATGTTTATTTGTAAACGGTTTTATCTATAGATAAATGTCATAGCTAATTTTGTATTATTACCTTTATTCAGATTATGCCCAATTGGGCTACCTATTTTGCATATTCAATCAAATACATTTTGACCAATCAATTTAGTATTGAGATACCCCTGGCTAATTTGTATATCCTTCTTCCAGTTTGCTGATATCTCCAGAGCAATCTATATGTCACGATGGTACAACTGCGAGCTGGGTATACAGAAAAAGTTGTGTTTTATAATGACCAGATCACAACATCTAACTTATTTTTCAGCCACTGGTATTATTAATATTAACATAGAGACTTATGGTGGGGTACGCAAGTTAAAAAGGTACCGTCAAATCATATTATCACTAATTTATTTATATTGCAGCTCATCAGGAAAATTGTGTCATTCTATGCCGTCTTAAGGAATTTATTGAGCACCTAATTATTCAAGAAAGTGCGAAAGATTAGGTTATGTATAAGTATAAATAATTAATTATACTCTTGACATTTCACAACAATTTTTTGGCGTAACTCTAGTAAGGAAGCTGTGGCATACACCTTCGACTTAAGATGCCCACAGAGCAAAAAAATCAAGTGGTGTAAGATCACAAATCACAACAGGTAAAGAGTTATTGTCAGCTACTTTCAATTGAAACACTTTAAAGCACTTATTGTACAATACTTCTAGTTTTAATGAACATAATATTATATGCATATCTAGTTTGAAATTTACTAATTTTGAATAAAGTATAATTTTATCTGTTACATGTTTTTGTATTGTGTATTTTACCTTATGATACAATGATAAATAAGAACATCATATCAGTAGGTACTTGAACCGCGAGTTTATTTAAGACGCGCGCTTAACACAAGCATTAAGTCCAATCCGATCCCAGAGTCCCTCACAGTCCGTTCCGATGGGCGTGTCGGCATAGCTTCTGATACCTAACAAACTTCGTAATCCCGATCTGGTAGTAACATTGGCAAAACTTATTGACGCAACACAGACATCTTTCCCGTCTGCTCCGATTGGCGTGTCGGCATAGTCTCTGATACCCATCGAGCTTCCTATTCACGGCCTGATTGTAGCGCTGGCAGAGCCCACTGGTGTAACGCAGACATTTTACCGTTATTTTTTTTCCGCTCTGGCCGTTGCGCCGGTATTGTGCTGATGCTCCCAGAGTGCTAATTACAGTCATTACCGTACCGCCAAACTTAGCACCGTCATCGTTATCTAACCGTCGTGGCCCGCAGAAACCGATCGCGTACTTATTACCCGGCCCCCGTAAATAAATTTTCGCCTAAGTTATTAACCGAAACATAGCTCTTAGATACCGCATTAAGGTTTCAAACCGAAGCCCCGTAAATAGATAGCAGATGTTATTTGTAATTACTAAAAAATTTCTACAATTCACTTCAACTGGCGTTAAGAAAAATTCAGTAATGTGTGCTATTCCTTACTATTAGACAGAATATTAGTTTGTTTGTTCCAGCACTCAAAATTACATTCCTGTAATACTTAACAACGCAAAAAAAATTCATTTCTTAACAATGGTATTTGTGGATTTCCTTAAATATCAACATTAACATTTCTCTATAATGTGCACGCATAGATACTTAGCATTCACGCCAGTTTTTTGGTATATTTGGCATATAAGTAACCTCACATAAAAAGGTACGATATTGGTAAACATTCTCACTATTGTTAGTACTGTTGGAGAAAAATGAACATCTTAAAGTGTCTATTATTTTACTCATTGTCAGTGGTTATGTTGGTATCATGTTGTAATCAACAAAAGAGGCTACACCAACCTATTGTGGAAACATCGTTAGGAAAGTTGCAAGGTTTTACCCTAACATCACGTTTAGGAAATCCTATTTATGCCTTTACCAGTATCAGATATGCTAAAGCTCCGGTTGGTGATTTAAGATTTCAGGTAAGATACTGTTATTATTTATTTCCGCTAGAGCTTAGTAGTGCCTTAAGGCAGACAACTCATGACGCGAAATTCTTGACAATGGGTTAGAAGAATACCAGAAGGTGTTATTTAAATTGTTTCCATCGTCCGTTAGATCTTGGAAATGCGTTTCGGCAGTGGTTGTTCTGCCGTCATCAGGGTAGCCCTGATAAGGACTGTCGCTTGTTAATAGGGAATAGGTATATGCGGTTCCTATATATGGAAGCTAGTGTCTCATTTTCTGAACTAGGACATCTAAGAACGGCATTCTCCTTTTCAAATTCCATGATGAACTTGATTGAAGGTTCTATGCCGTTAATGGGTGTAAGGTATTCCTCCGCAGCATTTATACAATGTGACCGTATGACAAAGGTGTTACAGAACCACCATAACAAGGTACGAGCAATGAAGGGTACGTTCTTAAAATCAACAAAAATATGATGACACTTTCTGTAGAATCAGATTTCAAAAATCTCAACGATCGGAATCTGAGGAAAAGAAAAACCACATAGCAGAAAACTTTCAGCAAATTTCCATTTATCTGTTCACAGCGAATTTTATCAAGTTTTTACTCTCCAATGTCCTTTTGCAATTGCTTTTCTTAAGTGAAGATTCAACCCTGAAGAACGGCTTTCCACAAGTGAGCTTTAATCTGTTTTCTTTTCACGCTAAACATCGGTTCAACCATCTGGCGTTTGTTGTGCCACTTCGCTTTTTGATTTGAAAAATGGGCCTGTTTTTCAATATTTCTTATAGTTTGACAATTAAATGGGTAACAAGCAAAATAATACAAGTGTAAAAATACCAAGGTGAAGAAGTATAAGTCTCTAAACTCTAAACAATCTGGATTCTGGTCTATTCAAATCTGCATATAATTTATTCATATGTAATTCAATTTTGGCAATATCCAAATCAAATTCATTGATATTTTCAGATATTCAAACCATTTTGTTTATTATCACTTACATATTATTGTATATTGTGTCGTTTAGACTATATTATGCAATCAAATCCTTACTATCGGGGTTTGGTCTAATACATTGTAATATTCCTTTCTTAATGTAAAATTCATTGCAATTTTCTGTAATTATAGCCTCCAGTGCCTGTAGAAAAATGGGATGGCATATACGATGCTACAAAACCTGGTCCTATATGCCCCCAACTAACCCGCGCCAATTCCTCTGAAGATTGTCTAGTACTCAATGTTTACGCCAATAAGGTTAAATCCCAAACTTGTACCAAAAAGAGTATTTTTCGTATTTATACCGTTTGCAGCTACCATGTGCTAATGAACGCTTGGATAGACCAGTAATAATATTCTTCCACCCAGGGGGCTTTTATGAATACTCAGGAGCGATAAACATGTTTGGTCCTAATTATCTACTGGACAAAGACGTAGTTTTGGTGACTGCCAACTATAGGCTAGGTTCTCTAGGTTGAGGGTTTTCAAAAATAATTGAAGATATGTTTACAAAATTTACTTATAGGTTTCTTGAGTACTGGCACCAAAGAAGCCCCAGGCAATAACGGTTTCAAAGACCAAGTCGTAGTCTTGAAATGGATTCGCGATAACATCAGAGCCTTTGGTGGGAATCCCAATTTGGTAACAGTAGCTGGTTGTAGCGCCGGCGCTATGAGCGTGAATCTGCATATGGTCTCCCCGATGTCCAAAGGTATTTCTTCCTAATAAATCCGAGCAATGTATCAAATCTTAATAAATGGCGCAGGTTTATTCCACCAAGCCATAATTATGAGCGCATCAGATTCCGGACAAATGATCATATCTACCAACCAATATGATTTGGCCCAAAAGCAAGCAAGATTGGTAAATTGTCCGGATAATAGCCCGGCTGCGATAATCAGTTGTTTAAAGACGAAATCAGCGCAACAGATTGCAGATACTTTGCCTGGATTTGCGGTGAGTTGGCAATTCATTGGAATCGTTTCGTTCACCTCTAATGATATTAACAGGAAGTTGGTCAGGATCCCAAAATTATTTGGAACGCTGTAATCGAACCCGATTTTGGGCAAGAGAGATTCTTAGTGGAACACCCTGTAACTTCACTGATCCACGGTCGTTTTCCCAAGATACCAGTGTTGTTGGGTGTTACAGAAATCGAATTCGGATATGTTTCCTATGGTTAGTCGGTATAAGGGATAAATAAACCTTCAGTTTGTTTTCAAATGAACGCGCGGTATGTTTTAGACATCATAAGGAACCAGACTGAGTTGGATCTTCTAAGTTACGACTACAAAAGGGTGTTACCCATCATTTTTATTTATGAAAGAAACACTGCGCGTTCAAACGCGATAAGTACAGATTTAAAACAGTTCTATTTCGATAATGGTCCTGTAAGAAACACAACCCAAACTAGAGTAGAAATCTCAGATATTTACGCAGACGGAATTACTGGTTTTCCCGTAAATAGAGCAACAAAATTGATTTCTGCCAGGAATAAGGGGAAAACCTATTACTATTGCTTCACCTATCGAGGAAGATACAGCTATTATTATTTGCCAGACAGCAATGGGACAAAAACGGCAGGTAAATTGGAAGACAAATCTGCGCAATGCAGGATTAAAATCCTCAACCTTTCAGGTGCTGTCCACCAGGACGATTTACAATATGTCTTCTACATATCGAGAATATTACCTTACATCCACCGAACAGATCCGGAATGGGCGACTGTAGATAAGATGGTGAAAATTTGGAGCGATTTTGCCACAACTGGGTAAGTCAAAGATCCGCCCTTCAATTATATATCTACCAATAATTTTCGTTTCGTCTCAGCAACCCGACACCAAGTGCATCGCAATTGCTAAATTACGTTAAGTGGGTGCCGTATTCCCAAGAGTCATCGAGATATTTGGAGATTGGAGATAGATTGGTCATTAAAAATAATCTGTTCGAAAACCGATACAAAGAATGGGAAAAATTGTTTCCTCTCAGTAATTATGTGTAAATACGACGTTATTTGCTTATCCTCGTAACCTGTTAAAAAGGAATTTTATTTTACCTAAACGAACTTTATAACTTCAGAAATAAATTATTTACAGCATAATGTATCTTTGTATTTATTTATGCTCTAGTAAAGACTAGGATTTCGTACAGCAAACATCCACGGAATGCGCAACACAAAGAACTCGCAGCCTCAGTGACATTTTAATACCTGCATCAGTATGGTAATCTAAATTAGTCACCTATGCTTCCATAGTGTGGTGGCCAAAATTGAAAGAAAAGATACTTAGCACTTTATTTAACGCTTTTTTTGTTTCCTTCTTGCTTAATGCTTATTCTTTGCTTACTACTTCTTATAAACACATTCATGTGAATACATTCTACAATAAAAACTAATAATATTTAGAATAATGATTTATTATTTATCCAAAAGATTCCTTATAACAGCACAGAAAGAAAATGCTTTCCTTATTACCTAAAAATAAAGCACTATTAATAAAAACGATAAATGAATAAGTGCTTAAAGATAAGACAGGTCCATTGAGATTTATGAGCAGAAGTATTGAGATTGAAAACCATAAATTACAGAAATATCTAAAAAATCAGAACAAAATCACCGTTCTAGATATATATATGAGGATGCGTGAGTTGGAACAAATTTATTTCAGGCTTTGTTTTTTGGTAATTTATTAAAAAATAAAACAACAAATCAAATTAAATGTTCAAATTGTTGACCATTAACTACCTGACAATAGGCAAGTCTATATTCAATTTCTGGTAACACTCCAGTTAACGTTTATGGGTGAATTTGTTGTATTTCGGCTGTGATTATATTCTTCAATTCAGATGGGGAAACCTTGCTGGTCATTCAATATAACCTTTCCTCCCAACCTATCTGTTTGAACAAATATTATGAAGCTAATCTCGCACTATTTGTGCATAGTGTGGGGGTGCTCCATCCTGTTGGAACCATATCTTGTAAATTAAGTAATTTTCAAGTGCAGTTGAAAAGTTTGAATGAATTAACTGAGAAGCAACGAGTAGAAATTTTGATGATGGTAGGATATGACGACAGGACTCGTTAGGACTATTGAGTTTAGGTATAGGACATGAGGACTTACTTAAAATTCGATGCAAAATTCAAAAATAAGATAAAAAAAATTAGTGTTTCCACTAAAAAAATTATAGTTGGTGGTAGTAACATTTCTTTTGGGCTAATTAATTTGTTCCAATCAACGCGCACTTGCATACACTATTTCCGGAAAGTACTATCGACTGCTTTGGCTTTTCAAAAATTTTAAATTCTCCAGTCACAAAGCTCCCCTATGTGTACCACGTGTAATTTGGTAAACTTACTGATCCAAATGCATCTATGTTAATATCCAAAAGACCAGTTGCAGAAAAGTAACGCGCCCTTTGGCATTTGACCATAATAGGTAGCATGAGTTTCTGAATAGCTGGTGTCCTTTCGTACCATTTTGACATGTACAAAGCCTGCGTTATATCTGTAAACTACAAAAACACTTTCTATTGAAAAATAATGCTTACTTCTGCATGCATATAATCTACCTCCGATGATAACAATTCTGCTGGTATGCAATAGAAAGCAAATTCCGCGATTATGCCAGCTAGCGATATAAATTTTAATACCTCGTGTGATAAATCGCCTTGTCTACAAAGAAAATTTGAAAATAATTAATTCGGTTTAAGCCTTACTGGTAGATGCAAATTACAAATTATTTATTTGCAAATAATGTTTTAAACTTACCCGACAAAGGATTGGTAGATATCGAAGCATACGCTCACTAAGGAGACGAAGTAATGAAATAAAAGAGTGTGGGAGTATATCTTTTGCATCTTATCGTAAATCCTTTAAACAAACATTTACATCAATTTATTTTCTGAATTTTCTTAGCGAAATGGTTTTACACTTTTTTTAGATATACTAAAAAATTGTATTGAATTTATTGCCGGATTGGTGATGCATATTCATATAGAACTTTTTCATTTGCAATTTGTAATCAATATAGAATGCAATACTCAATTATTCAATATTACTAAATACTTTTTTTTTGCAGTTTTGAAGTTATTGATGTCTGCACAACACTCCGACATATATATCTTAAAAACATGTTTTCACCATCTTTAAACGTAAGGTATAATAATAATGTAACAAAAACAATTTGATTCATATTATTTGAATTTGGAACAAAAAATACTTACGACAATAAAAAATTGTGCTGTCTCACGCAGATCCAAACACCAAATACAGCATCGTGACTAGTGTTCGTAAAGACTTCATGTAATTTGTATTTCAACAGCTTCACTTGCACCCTAAGCTCAGTACATAGAGATAAATATACGAAATCATACCCAACAACTATAAACGCTATAACGGGGACAATGTAGTATTGACAAACAAGCACGAATACATCCACAACGATAGAATCAACAAATACATTTGAGGCAAAGATGAAAACATTACTGGGATGCAGGTACGGACTTAGGACGTAAAGTTCTAATATCGGAACAACATCAGCAATCATCACTATCTGCAGCAAGTTTACCCCTTTGTAGATGTTTCCAATCTTGCTTAAGAGATTTTTTTCACCGTCTGGAATTTTCCAAAAATGTTTAGTTTTAGCGTCCATCAGTTCCTTCAAAGCATTCTTATTGTACATCAATAGCAAATACTTAAAGAACGACTAAAATATTTCTAAAAAGATAATCTTTCTATCAATTTCAGGGTTACCTTACATGAAATACTGTCGTGAAATTTTCTAAAGTTGTAACGAACTCTGCAGATTTAGCGTAGCCTAAGTTAGCGAGAATAAAGACGATAACGGTTATCATCGCTATAGAATTTATGACGCGAAATACGATAACCTTCTTCGAAGTATATTCGAGATATTCTCCTGCGAATTGCAGGAGAGTTAATCCGAATGTGAAGATGTCCAACTCGCTTAACCAACTCATTGCAACTGCCGATGTAGTCGATTATCACAATCAAATAAAACGCAGGGAACGAAGTTTACTGAATTAGTTTAGTTTTAGGAATAATTACATAAATTCTTTGAATAATAGATAAATACTCTCGAAGCTAAGGGAGGGATAATATTATCTATTAGAGTAATCATTGTGTGTCCTTTGCGAGCAACGTGCAATACATATTCTCGCTTTTTTGTTAATAATGCCATATTTCTATGTATACTTTGACATTTCTGTCTACAATCAACAAGGAAAAATTTGCTTTAACGGATCATAATAATAAAGTTTCGTTTATGAAGACTTTTTAAACCACATAGGATATAAAAGATTAAACAAACACCTGCAAAATCGCAATCTATATCACTTTACCGAATTAAAAATTTGTTTCTAAATTGCAGTAATAAAATAAAAAGGCAAAATGTATTAAGTAAATGAAATAAGAAACAAGTACAATTAAAAAATAGAAACCAAAACAAACGAAGTGTTTGAGTATTAAAAAAACAAGAAAACAAATACAATAAAACAAAAAGTGTTAAAATTTTTGCAGTTTTATATTATATATACACTTATAATTTGAATTTGGGTGCATAATCAAACTATTGCTTTTTTTTGGGATTTAATTTTGTGCCCCAAGTTTTTCTCTCAAAACCTGTTTTAAATTTCAAAAATTAATCTTCCATTTTCGTTCTCTATTGTTTTTTTTTTTTTTTTGAGGAACTTTCAGTAATATTTTTTCCGATTGCTAATAAGTTTATTTATATTTACAAAACTGACCCGGATTTTTACAGCAACTCTATTTATTTAGGTCATACACAAAACTGTGTGAAATCTAATAAATAATGATGTTACTAACAAAAAATCGCATAAAGTCATTAATGAAATTCTAGTAGGTATTATTTCTCTTAAATCTCCAGATCGAACTTTTAAAAATATCTTCAGGAATGCTGGTAATGAATTTGTATGAGACTGAAGACAGAGTGTTTGATAGTTCGAGATTAAAGAATAACGAGTTTACAATGCCTTTGGAGACGGTATCTGAAATTGAAGTTGCTTTTATAATAACGCGCCTAAAATCCTCAAATTCCTCTGGTTAAAACTTACTCACCACAATATAGTAAAAAGTAATTTAGAGTTTGCTTGTCTACCTTGATTAATAGCTCCTTTCATGGTAGAATATTTCCGGAATGCTTAAAAACTGCAAAAAATATACCTGTGTACAAGAAAAATTATGAAAAAGTTTGCAAAATTATAGACCTATCTGATGACTGTATTGTCTAAAATTATGTAGAAAATTATATGCGATAAAACAATATCGTTTTTGGATTATCATCAAATTTTAGTTAAGCAGAAACATGATTTTATTAAACATCGTTTAACTAAAACAACTATATTGCGCTTTATAAATAAACTTTATTACTTAAGATCTAACTAACTTTCATTGTATGTTTATTAGTTCTATGTTTAATAACAAAATAATTCTAATAAATTTTTACCAATTTTTTCTTTCGTTGAAAACAAAATTTTCACTGTGAGAAAATATTCCCACCTATTCCTATTTGGGGGGTTAAACCATAAAACTAGATGTTCAATTCGCCTGTGGCGACAGCTACATTTAAACAGCACAATAAATCATTATAGAAATCTGCTTCTCTCAAATTTTGAAAATAAGAAAATAAACAATAAGAAGTTCGTTAAATAAATGTGTAAAAAGAGGTATATTACATAATATATTAGTTATTCCATCTGCTTATTTAATACTGCTTTATTTCCTTCTTGCTCAATGCTTTTTCTTAGCTAGTAGTTCTTATAAATACATTCAATCGGTTCTTATAAATGCATTATACAATAAAAATTAATAATATTTATAACAACCATTTATTATTTATCCAAAAGGTTCCTTATTACAGCACAGAAAGAAAATGCTTTCCTTATGACCTAAAAACAAAACCCTATTAATAAAAACAATAAATGAAGAAGTGCTTAAAGATAAGAGAGGTCCTTGGAGACTCATGAGCACAAGTATTGAGATGGAAAGACACAAAGACGTAAAATCTAAAAAATCAGAATAAATTGACCGTTCTAGATATAAAGTGAGGACGCGTGGGTTGGAACAAATTCATCTAAAATCTTTCCAAATGCACAATATCCGAAAAGTACTATTAACAGCATTGGTTGTTCAACAGAAGTGGGAAATAGTTTTAATTTTATCTTCTGGTGTCACAAACTTACTGCTCAACTTACTGATCCAAATGCGTCTATATTAATATCCAAGAAACCTGTTGCAGAAAAGTAACGTGTCCTTTGGCATTTGACCATAATGGGTAGCATGAGTTTCTGAATATCCGGTTTATTTTCGTACCACCTTGACATGTACAAAGCCTGCGTTATATCTGTAAACTATAACAGCAACATCCATTGAAAAATAATGCTTACTTCTCCTTGCATATATAATCTACCTCTGATGATAACAATTCTGCTGGTATGCAATAAAAAGCAAATTCTCCGATCACGCCAGCTAGCGATATAAATTTTAATACCTCGTGTGATAGATCGCCTTGTCTACGAAAAATTTTAAAAATAATGAATTCGATTTAAACCTTACTGTTAGGTAAATGCAAATTAGAAATTATTTATTTTTAAAATAATGTTTCAGACTCACCCGACAAAGGACTGGTAGATATCCAAGCATGCGGTGACTAAAGAGACGAAGTAATGAAATAGAAGGGTATTGGAGTATATCTTTTGCATCTTATCGTAGATCCTTTAAATAAACACCATCAATTTATTTTCTGAATTTACTTGAGGAAATGGTTTTACACTTTTTTTTAGATATTAATAAATAAATCATGTTGAATTTAGTGTGTGATGCATATTCATATATGTGCAACCTTTTTAATTGTAATTCGTAAGGAATATTAGGATGCAGTATTCAATTATTCGATATTATTAAATATCCATTTGGAGTTTTGAAGTTATTGATATCTGCATAATACTTCAACATATAGGTACCTATATCTTAAAAAAAAATTCCACCACTTTTAAACGTAATACAATTAATTACGTAAATGTATACAATAATTGTAACAAAAACTATTCGGTTCATATCATTTAAATTTGAAACAAAAAATACTTACGACAATAAAAAATTGTGTTGTCTCACGCAGATCCAAACACCGAATACAGTATCGTGACTAGTGTTTGTAAAAACTTCATGTAATTTGTATTTCAACAGCTTCACTTGCATCATAAGCTCGGTACACAGAGATAAATATAGGAAATCATATCCTAGCACTATAAACGCTATAATGGGGACAATGTAGTATTGACAAACAAGCACGAATACATCCACAACGATAGAATCAACAAATACATTTGAGGCAAAGATAAAAACATCACTGGGATGCAGGTACGGACTTAGGACGTAAAGTTCTAACAAAGGAACAACATCAGCAATCATCGCTATCTGCAGCAAGTTTACCCCTTTGTAGATATTTCGAATCTTGCTCGAGAGATTTTTGTCACCGTCTGGGATTTTCCAGAAATGTTCAGTTTTAACGTTCAGCAGTTCTTTCAAAGCGTTCTTATTGTACATCAGTAGCAAATACTTAAAGAACGTCTAAAATATTTCTAAAAAGAGAATCTTTCTATCATTTTTAGGATTACCTTACATGAAATACTGTCGTGAAATTTTCTAATGTTGTAACGAACTCTGTAGATTCAGCGTAGCTTAAATTAGCGAGAATAAAGATGATAACGGTTATCATCGCTATGGAGTTCATGACGCGAAGTACGATGACTTTCTTCGAAGTATATTCGAAATATTCTCCTGCGAATTGCAAGAGAGTTAATCCGAACGTGAAGATGTCCAACTCGCTTAACCAACTCATTGCAACTGCCGATGTAGTCGATTATCACAATCAAATAAAACGCTGGGAACGAAGTTTACTGATTAGTTTAGTCTTAGGAATAATTACATAAATTGTTTGAATAATAGATAAATACTCTCGAAGCTAACGGAGGGATGATATTATATATTACAGTAATCATTGTATGTCCTTTGGGAGCAACGTGCAATACATATTCTCGCTTTTTTGTTAATAATGCCATATTTATATGTTTGCTTTGACATTTCTGTCTACAATCAACAAGGAAAAATTTGCTTTAACGAAACATAATAATAAAGTTTCGTTTATGAAGACTTTTTAAACCACACTAGGATATAAAAGATTAAAGTAAAATAAAGTAAAGTAAAGTAGAAATTTATTTTAAAGACAAAAGTATAAAATATGTCATTATAAAGGATTAAACAGAAACAATTAGCAAAACAGAAAGTACAAACGAAAAAAGAGTAATACACTTAGGTTACGAAATTACATTATGAAACTAGATTACAATAAAAAAATTCAGCTAAAGAATAAAAACATTTCGTTTGCAGCCATGTTTTAACATTTTTTTTTTTGAATTATCTTAATGGTAAAATTTTCCAATCATTGGGCAAGTGATTATATATTTTAATACTTAAGATATCTACACTTTTGGCGGTTAAGTTTAAATTATATCTCATTGAATGTATTTGTGGATCTCTGATATTGTAACTATATAAGTTATTATTTTTGTTCATGAAAATATGTTTATGCTTGTGAATATATAAGCTGGATTCCAACATATACAATTCAGAGAGAGTTAAAATTTTCAAGGATTTGAAATAAGTTCTGCATGAGGTGAGTTGACTAACTCCTGCAATGCGTCTAACAGCCGACTTCTGTTTACGGAAAAACTTTTATGGCTGCGGACGAAGAACCCCATAGAAGAATTCCATCTGTTAGATAACTTTGGAATTCAGCGCGATATATCGTCTTTAAATTGTCTAATTCAACTACATTCTTTAGAGATCTTAGCTTAAAAATTGATGTGTTTAGTTTACTTATTAGTTGCTGGCAATGCGTATTCCAGTTTAAGGTGGAAGTAAAAGTCATTCCTAAAAGGAGCGCTGAATCAGTGCACTTTACTAAACAAACACCTGCAAAAACGCAATCTGCACCACTTTACCGAATTAAAAATTTGTTTCTAAATTGCAGTAATAAAGTAGAAAGACAAAAAGTATTAAGTAAATGAAATGAGAAACAAGTACAATTAAAAAATAGAAACCAAAACAAACGAAGTGTTTGAATATTAAAAAAATAAAAAAAAACATCCAATAAAACAAAAGTGTTAAAATTTGTGCAGTTTTATATTATATATACACATATAATTTTAATTTGGGTGCATAATCAAACTATTACTCCTTTTTTGGGGTTTAATTTCGTGCCCCAAGTTTTTCTCTCAAAACCTGTTTCAAATTTTTCAAAATTAATCTTCCATTTTCGTTCTCTATTGTTTTTTTTTTTCTTTTTTTTGAGGAACTTTCAGTAATATTTTTTCCGATTGCTAATAAGTTTATTTAGATGGACAAAACTGACCAGGATTTTTACAGCAACTCTATTTATTTAGGTCATACACAAAACAGTCTGAAATATAATAATTAACGATGTTACTAATAAAAAACTGCTTAAAGTCATTAATAAAATCCTAGTAGATATTATTTCTCTTAAATCTCCAGTATAGATCGAACTTTTAATAATTCCTTTAGGAATGCTGGTAGTGAATTTGTATGTGACTGAAGACAGAGTGTTTGATAGTTCGAGATTAAAGAACAACGAGTTTACAATACCTTTGGAAACGGTATCTGAAATTGAAGTTGCTTTTATAATAAAGCGCCTAAAATCCTCAAATTCCTCTGGTTAAAAATTAGTCACAACAATATATTAAAAAGTAATTTAGAGTTTGCTTGTCTACCTTGATTAATAGCTCCTTTCATGGTAGAATATTTCCGGAATGCTTAAAAACTGCAAAAAATATACCCGTGTACAAGAAAAATGATGAAAAAAGTTTGCAAAATTATAGACCTATCTCACTGTATTGTCTAAAATTATGTAGAAAATTATATGCGATAAAACAATATCGTTTTTGGATTATCATCAAATTTTAGTTAAGCAGCAACATGATTTTATTAAACATCGTTTAACTAAAACAGCTATATTGCGCTTTATAAATAAACTTTATTACTTAAGATCTAACTAACTTTCATTGTATGTTTATTAGTTCTGTGTTTAATAAAAAAATAATTCTAATAAATTTATACCATTTTTTTCTTTCGTTGAAAACAAAATTTTCACTGTGAGAAAATATTCCCACCTATTCCTATTTGGGGGGTTAAACCATAAAACTAGATGTTCAATTCGCCTGTGGCGACACTACATTTAAACAGGACAATAAATCATTACAGAAATCTGTTTCTCTCAAATTTTGAAAATAAGAAAATAAGCAATAAGGAGTTCGTTAAATAAATGTGTAAAAGGAGGTATATTAAATAATATATTGGTTATTCCATCTGCTTATTTAATACTGCTTTATTTCCTTCTGGCTCAATGGTTTTTCTTAGCTAGTAGTTCTTATAAATACATTCATTCGGTTCTTATAAATGCATTACACAATAAAAATTAATAATATTTATAACAACCGTTTATTATTTATTCAAAAGGTTCCTTATTACAGCACAGAAAGAAAATGCTTTCCTTATTACCTAAAAACAAAACGCTATTAATGAAAACAATAAATGAACAAGTGCTTAAAGGTAAGAGAGGTCCTTAGAGACTCATGAGCACAAGTATTGAGATGGAAAGACACACAGACGCAATATCTAAAAAATCAGAATAAATTCACGGCCCTAGATACACAGTGTAGTAACCACTGGAATAAAATTGTTTTTCAGCACAACGTACATGATGTTTTTTAAACTAAACAGCCCCTATGTATTTTCAATTCTTGAAGTCTCTTTAATGAACTGATTTCAACGACCTATAACACTTGTGACCTAAGTGGTTGTTTGCATTAATTAGGGGTATTATGAATTTCTTTTTATAAAATGCTGTTAATGTTCGAAATGTTCTCCATTTACTTGCGGCAATAACCTAGTCTATAATAAAGCTTTCTTTTCTCGAAGTTTTTGTAAAACTTATATTATTTCTGTTTGTATTTTTTGTTTGAGAACATCGATGTTGTCTGGTTTAGTTGCATACACTTTATTTTTGAGACTCCGCCATAAAAAAAAACCAAAGGTAAAGGACCTGGTGATCTACCTAGGAACTCATTGCACCTCTTCGACTTATCCATTAATTAGGAAAGGTCTCATTTAAATATATTCTTATAAATACAGCAAAATGGGGTCGGATCTATCTCATTTGGATACCAATTTGCCATAACAGGAACAATGTTATTTCTAATGAGATCAAAATATTTTATCGCTGTCAAATGCCCGTCAATAAAAATTGGACTAGTTATATGGTCACCGATGATACCTGCCCAGACGTTCACCTTGTGACCCTTTCACTAGTATGTACAGTTCTGACGATTTACTTTTCCATTCAACATGAAATTTCATTCAGAACGCGTACCTCTCAAATTAAAAATTGACTTGTTCGAGCATTTTTCATATAACTGATAATATAAAACATAATTCTATTCCATAAGCGGTTACAGCACTGTATATATAAGTAATATTAACTTCCTCAGTTTTTTCAAGAGACGTGGCAAATAATTTTAAATTTACATTCTGCAGTCACAAACCTCCCCTATATGTACTACATACAATTTGCCCAACTTACTGATCCAAATGCGTCTAAATTAATATCCAAGAAACCAGTTGCAGAAAAGTAACGGGGTCTTTGGCATTTTACCATAATAGGTAGCATGAGTCTTTGAATATCTGGTTTATTTTCGTACCACTTTGACAAGTATAAAACCTGCGTTATGTCTGTGAACTAAAAAATACGTCCTATTGAAAATAATGCTTATTTCTCCTTGCATACAGTCTACCTCTGACGATAACAATTCTGCTGGTATACAGTAAAAAGCAAATTCTCCTATTATGGCTGCTAGCGACATAAATTTTATTATCTCATGTGACAAATCGCTTTTCCTACGAAGCAAATTTGAATTTAAAATTGATTAATTCGGTTTAAACCTTACTGTTAGGTACATAGATGCACTTTAGAATGATATGTATATTTAGAAATAATGCCTTAAACTTACCCAATGAATGTCTGGTACATATCGAAGCATACGGTTACCAAAGAGACGAAATAATGAAATAAAAGGGTATTGGAGTATATCTTTTGCATCTTATCGTAAATCCTTTAAATAAAAATTACGAATATAATTTCTAAATTTACTTGGCAGGATAGTTTGATTTAATTATTCGGCATTAGTAAATATTAAGATTGAGTTTTAAAATTATCGATGTCTGCAAACTGCAACATATATTTCTTCAATTTATATTTCCACCATCTTTTAACGTAAGGCATAATGCAATTTATTAGGTAAATACATGCGGTAATTGTAACAAAAGAATTTCGATTCTTAACATTTAAATTTGAGAAAAAAAAATACTTACGACAATAAGAAATTGTGTTGTTTTACACAGGTTCCAACATTAAATGCGGCATCGTCGCTAGTTATTGTAAAAACTTCTTTTAACTTGCATTTCAACAGCTTTACTTGCACCGTAAACTCGGTACACAAAGATAAATATATGAAATCATATCCAACCACGATAAACCCCATAATGGGGATAAGGTAATATTGGCAAAAAAGTACGAATACATCCACAACGGTAGAATTAACAAATACATTGGAGGCAAAGATAAAAACATTACTTGGATGAAGATAAGGAACTAGCAAGCAAAGTTCTAGCAGCGGAACTATTTCAACAACCATCGCTATCTGCAGGAAGTTTACTCCGCTGTAGATGTTTCTAATCTTGCCCGAAATATATTTGTTAGCGTCTGGGATTTTCCAAAAATGTTCCGTTTTAGCGTCCATCAGTTCTTTCAAAGCGTTCTTGTTGTACATCAATAGCAAATACTTAAAGAGCGACTAAAATATTTCTAAAAAGAGAATCTTTCTATTATTTTTAGGATTACCTTACATGAAATACTGTCGTGAAATTTTCTAATGTTGTAACGAACTCTGCAGATTTAGCGTAGCTTAAGTTAGCGGTAATAAAGACGATAATGGTTATCATCGCTATAGAGTTCATGACGCGAAATACGATAACTTTCTTCGAAGTATATTCGAAATATTCTCCTGCGAATTGCAAGAGGGTTAAACCGAATGTGAAGATGTCTAACTCGCTTAACCAACTCATTGCAACTGCCCGTGTAGTCGATTATCGCAATCAAATAAAACGCAGGGAACCAAGATTACCAAATTAGTTTAGTTTTAAGAATGATTACATAAATTCTTTGAATAAATGATAAATACTGTCGAAGCTAAGGGAGGGATAATATTATCTATTACAGTAATCACTGTATGTCCTTTGCGAGTAATGTGCAATACATATTATCTATATATATTATTATTAAAATCTATGAAACAGAACTGGGAATAATAGGAAGCTTGTTAACTAAATAAGTAAAAACAAGTATTCTATACATAATGTATTGTTTATTTAACGCTTTTTTTGTTTCCTTCTTGCTTAATGCTTGTTCTTTGATAACTATTTCTTATAAATACATTGGTGTAGATACATTCTACAATAAAAATTAATAACATTTAGAATAATCATTTATTATTTATCCAAAAGATTCCTTATAACAGCACAGAAAGAAAATGCTTTTCTTATTACCTAAAAATAAAGCACTATTAATAAAAACGATAATTGAACAAGTGCTTAAAGATAAGAGAGGTGCATAGAGACTCATGAGCAGAAATATTATATATATATACCTGTTGGAAATATATATATATTTCCAACAGGTTACTACACCCAATTACTCCAGTGATGGGTGGAGACTGTGGCTTGAAAACTATAACAAAAATCCAAAAGAAAAAATTAAAAAATCCCTTACCACAAAAATTATAAAGATAAAAAATTAAATTCGAAATTCAGTACAATTAATTTCACAATAGAAAAGGAAAACAATGATCAACTACCATTTTTAGATGTTTTGGTTATTAGGAATAATAATAACATAGAAATAGATATCTTCCGAAAAGACACCAATGTCAACAAGTTTATAACAGCGGACTCAAATCATAGTTTTCAGCAAAAAATTGCCTCTTTTAATTTTCTTATCCATCGGTTGTTACGTTTTCCGCTTACAAAAGATAGATATGAAAAAGAATTTTGTTTAATTAAAAAGATGGCGAAGTACAATGGTTTCAATTCGGAAATAGTAACTAAGATAATTAGGAAACATAAACTTAAGAATCATATTCAGGATTCCACATGTTTGCTACCTCAACAAACTCGCGGTAATAAATTTTGTTTCTTTGCCATATCACTCATCCACACGTAAGTTGAACAGCATTTTTAAAGAACAGGATCTTCAAATTGCATTTAAGTGGAGCAGTTCATTAAAATCTCTCTTAGGGAACACTAAAGATAAAATTGAGGTAGATCAAAAATCTGGGATTTATGAAATAAGTT
The DNA here is from genome assembly GCA_949128085.1 of Cetonia aurata. Classification (NCBI taxonomy): domain Eukaryota; kingdom Metazoa; phylum Arthropoda; class Insecta; order Coleoptera; family Scarabaeidae; genus Cetonia; species Cetonia aurata. The sequence goes on from OX421885.1 coordinate 30,425,271, forward strand.
GTAGAGATTGTAATCAAAAATATGTGGGCCAAACTAGGCGTTCAATCTCAACTCGTTATAAAGAACATATTGCACATTTCAAATACAACAGACCAGATAAATCTAGCGTTGCTCGACATATTTTAGACACAGGTCACGGTATACCTACAGATAGTCTTAGGCTAGTTAAAACTGTAAATAATTTTAGAGAATTAGATAGTTACGAAAGTATTTATATACTTAAAAACAAATATAAATTAATGAATTCCGACAAAGGACCAATGCCTGAGTCCAGCTTATACGAATTATTGTTAACTTAATTGGTTTCCATTAGATTTAGATAGTATATAAGCCTTGTTGTGTGTAAAAGATGTCAGTGTTATTCCACTAGTGATTTGGTGAAGAGCTTATCTTCCAAGGTTTACCTTAGCCGAAAATACTACGTTTAACACTACTCTTGTTTTCTACTGAAGATGGCAACTTAGTTGCCGAAATACATATTTAGATTTTTTATCTCTTTAATTTTTGTGGTAAGGGATTTTTTCTTTTGGATTTTTATTATACCCAATTACAGGAAAAAAAAATAACAATGCACGACAGCAAAAAATAAACTAAATAGGTAATACAAAATAAGGTAAATGAAAATAGAAAAAGCCCTAAAGCGAAAAGACTTATAACTAACTAGTAAATTAATTCAAAATTAAATTAATACATCGAAAAAAATAAAAAAAAGACAAAAAAAACACAGAAAAAATGATTAAGGCCAAAGACACAAACAAAAAACTATAACTTATATATAGAGGTTGCCACTAAAAGCGAGGGCACAAGAGCATGCTAACCCACGAAGTAAGAACCAGCAAAATTTATTATGGTATATATAGAGAATCAGCATTAATGTCGCATATCTCCGAAATTAGGTTAAAAGTTGAGCACATCAGATTCACCGGCGATCGGAGAAGGAGATTAGTACGAGAAAAATCACAGTAAAACGTAGAGGGTGATCTAGAATTAAGTCTAGGGACTAGGAAACTTAATTTATGAAGCAACTGCGCGCAATCATGGCGGTTGTGAAGCGAAGAAAAGAGAAACTGTATTATCTGCATCATTCTCCTAGTATAAAGAGAAGAGTAATTAAATTGAGGCAAGAGCAGTGAATAGTCGTAACCTCTACGTGGATATGATCCTTCATATATGAAGTAAAGAAATTTTAAAAATCTACGCTGAACAGATTCAATGGAGTTGATGTGAGTTAAATAGATAGGACGCCATTTTAATGCGGAATATTCCAAACGAGATATATTGAGAGAAATATTGAGATGGAAAGTCAGAAATTATAGCAAAATCGAAAATTGGATAAAATTTACCGTTCTCGATATACCTTGAGTGTGTCCCCGGATGGATTGAAAAAAAGGGAAAAAAATTTTATTTGTAGTTTAACGAAAAAATGTCACTCTTTATAAAATATTTTGCTTATTTGAAAACCACCAATTCTGAAACAAAATTCTAAATATTCTTTTTAGCAGCTGAGAAAATTAAAAAAATACACGTAAGCTAAAAAAAATATATATTATTTTTTTTTTCTTTTTCTTATTTAATTAAAAACATGAACTATTAACTTCATTGGTTTTTCAAGAGAAGTGGCAAATAGTTTTAATTTTATATTCTGCAGTCTCAAACCTCTCCTATACGTACCACATACAATTTGGCAAACTTACTGATGCAAATGCGTCTAAATTAATATCCAAAAAACCAGTTGCAGAAAAGTAACGGGGTCTTTGGCATTTTATCATAATAGGTAGCATGAGTCTTTGAATATCTGGTTTATTTTCGTACCACTTTGACAAGTATAAAACGTGCGTTATGTCTGTGAACTAAAAAATACACCCTATTGAAAATAATGCTTATTTCTTCTTGTATACAATCTACCTCTGACGATAACAATTCTGCTGGTATACAGTAGAAGGCAAATTCTCCGATTATGGCGGCTAGCGACATGAATTTTAATATCTCGTGTGACAAATCGCTTTGCCTACGAAGAAAATTTTAATTCAAAATTGATTATTTCGGTTTAAACCTTACTGTTAGGTACATACATGCACTTTAGAATGATGTGTATATTTAGAAATAATGCGTTAAACTTACCCAATGAAGGTCTGGTACATATCGAAGCATACGGTTACCAAAGAGACGAAATAATGAAATAAAAGGGTATTGGAGTATATCTTTTGCATCTTATCGTAAATTCTTTAAACAAAAATTACGAATATAATTTCTAAATTTACTTGGCAGAATGGTTTGATTTAATTATTCGGTATTAGTAAATATTAAGATTGAATTTTAAAATTATCGATGTCTGCAAACTTCAACATATATTTCTTCAATTTATATTTCCACCATCTTTTAACGTAAGGCATAATGCAATTTATTAGGTAAATACATGCGGTAATTGTAACAAACAAATTTCGATTCTTATCATTTAAATTTGAGAAAAAAAAATACTTACGACAATAAGAAATTGTGTTGTTTTACACAGGTTCCAACATTAAATGCGGCATCGTCGCTAGTTATTGTAAAGACTTCCTTTAACTTGCATTTCAAGAGCTTTACTTGCACCGTAAACTCGGTACACAAAGATAAATATATGAAATCATATCCAACCACGATAAACGCCATAATAGGGATAAGGTAATATTGGCAAAAAAGAACGAATACATCCACAATGGTAGAATTAACAAATACATTGGAGGCAAAGATGAAAACATTACCTGGATGCAGGTAAGGACTTAGGAAGTAAAGTTCTAGCGCCGGAACTACTTCAACAATCATCGCTATCTGCAGAAAGTTTACTCTTTTGTAGATGTTTCGAATCTTGTTCGAAAGATTTTTATCACCGTCTGGGATTTTCCAAAAACGTTTAGTTTTAGCGTCCATCAGTTCTATCAAAGCGTTTTTATTGTACATCAATAGCAAATACTTAAAGAGCGACTAAAATATTTCTAAAAAGATCATCTTTCTACCATTTTTAGGATTGCCTTACATGAAATACTGTCGTGAAATTCTCTAAAGTTGTAACGAATTCTGCAGATTTAGCGGAGTTTAAGTTAGCGAGAATAAATACAATAAGGGTTATCATCGCAGTAGAGTTCATGACGCGAAATACGACAACCTTCTTCGAAGTATATTCGAAATATTCCCCTGCGGATTGCAAGAGGGTTAATCCGAATGTGAAGATGTCCAACTCGCTTAACCAACTCATTGTAACTGCCGATGTAGTCGATTATCACGATCAAACAAAACGCAAGGGACGAAGTTGATCGAATTAGTTTTAGGAATAATTACATAAATTGTTGGAATAAATGATGAATACTCTCGAAACTAAGGAAGGGATAATGTTATCTATTACAGTAATCATTGTATGTTCTTTGCGAGTAATGCGTAATACATACTGCCCTTTTTTTTGTTAATAATGACGTATTTCTATGCTTATTTAATGCTTCTGTCTACAATCAACAAGGAAAAATCAGCTTTAACGGACCATAATAATAAAGCTTTGTTTAAAAAGACTTTCTAAACCACCTTAGATATAAAAGATGAAATAAAAATATAATCTGCATATAAGCAGATGCAGACAGTTGTGGTAAAAACTAAAGAATAAATTCCTCACAAAGAGGTAAATATTTGTCTTTATTTTTAATTCTACATTTTGGGACATAGCAATTTTATTTGCATGTAAACATATTTATGGATGATTTTTGATTTAATCAGTTACATGTAAATGTTTTTTTTAATGTGCCAAAATATTATGCGTGATGATCTTAATTTACACCTAAACTCAGGATCTTAAAGTAGCTTTAGACATTAAATAATGGGTTTCTAGAAAATTGCAGCTTCTAACCATGTACACCATCTCGTAATTATCGGTTCAGGAGGCAACTGACCACCAGGAAGTCGCACCTTATAAAAATGGATTCACAAACGTGCTTTTAAAAATACTTTTTTGACATTGCTGATTAAATCATTCACCAAAGGGAATTGATTCCTGATGTCTTCGGCTACACGATTGAACCCATGTGCTAAGCAAGTAGTATGAATAATTTTACTATACATTTTTTTTAAATTTTGCGTGGCTTTTATGATGTTATGGTGCAGCGTCGGACAACATTAGTAAAAATTGTTTACACGGTACACTTACACGTAAAAAGAAAATTGACAACCCATCTTGAATGAATTGTTACATTATTTGTTTTTAAACTTGTTTACAAAAAATTCAATATGCTTTACCTAAAATATTTTCATGAAGAATTCTTAATAAATGAGCAATATGATGGCCACACGTATCCGTAGTTTCATCTACGATTAAATAAATAAAATTATTCCCTACCAATTGTTGTATTTCTGGCAATGTTTGCTGGTAACAAGACGCGAGACAATTTTTTCGTAACGGACTTTCGCAGGTATATTATGTTTGCAGTATTTTTGTAGAAACGATTCAAATTAACGCTGTTGGTATATTAGACAAAATTAATGCCTTACATAGATCCGTATTAGATTCTTCTTGTTTTAATTTTCCTGAATTTGATGCTATACATTCAGGTATAGATTGCTGCAAATACGCAGATCGCTCTAGTTTTTCACATTTTCTAATGTGTAAAGGACCATATACAGTGTTACTAATATGTAGAGTAACGCAAATATCACTACATCCTTGTTTATATAAATCTGTTAGATGATTTATTAAAAACGGATTATGAGAAATGGATGCGGTCTTTCAAACGAAAAAAAAAAAATGCTGGATAGGAATTACAATTATTTATTACATTGCTAACCAAGCCTTATAAGTAATTTAAATATGTTCGTGGGACATACGCTATTACAAAAATTGTACATCATTTTGGAATAATCACCAAACGCTATTTATCCAAAATATTTCTTAAAACAGCGTACAAAGAAAATGCTTTCCTTATCACCTGAAAAGATAACAAAATTAACATAAACGACATATCAAGAATGAGAAGGGTAACTGGTTTATTAAACTGCATTTTCCAGGATTGTCGAGAGCATGTGGTTCCTGAACGTCCCTTTTACTATTCGCTTTCCTTTTACTGCGCCATGTTTTGATACTTCCACGTTCTTTTTAAGGTGACTTACATTCCATAACACACACTTTAAAATATTTTACTTAACTCGGAACAACATACAAAACTGTATCATCACATAACCAACATCTTACTCTCTAAGTTATCGGCTAGTGCTTCTTATTCTTTAAAACCGTATATCCCACTATCAATCTATTATTCCGCTACAACGTTTATTGAAAATTGTTCAGTTAAATCTCTGTACTTACACATAATTTATTTATCAAAATATATATAGGTATTTAAGGGCAGCCTATATTCAGAATTATTAAGCTAGGTGCTGTACAAGCTTTACATATATTGTTGTTGCTATTGCACACAATGCATTTTGGTATTTAAAAGGTGCTACAACCATTTACTATAAAAATTCTATAAGTTAGGAGCATTGACAGGAAAAGAAAGGTTCATATATGGCTCCTTCTTTGGAATTCATACTTTATGTAAAAAATGATGAAAATTTATTTCTATTAGATTTTCAAGTACAAGAAAAGTCATAATTATAATGATGTAAATAAGGAGAATAAAGAAAAACATGGAAAAAAGCCATAGGGTGTACTTCAATGCTATTAAACTATATAGCCTTGATCTTTCAGTACATATTGAATAAATAGAAAAATAATGGGGAAAATACATGCTTAAGAGTAACTTAATACAATATTCTGTGCTATGACCACGTTATCAGAAAAGAAAGTAAGGAAATAATAAAAAAAAATTGATCTCTATATAATATTAATATATTGCAAAGTCTCAACGTACTGAAACATCGACAAACAAAATAAATGCACTTGCATCTCAATAAATAAACTTCATTTCGTCCTGTTTACATTCGACGTATTTAAGAAAACTTCTTGTATGTATATCAACATGTAAGCGAACACATGATCACAGAGGTCATGATTATACGTGTGCTAAAGGTGAGGTATAAGAAGTACAAAATTTATGGTCAAAATTTGGTTGACCTTTTTTGATACTAGCTTTCTAACACACTTTAATAATAAACACTGTGCGGAAAGGATGTATCCCGCATCAGGTGTGATTCACTCGCATCGATAATGCACAGTCGATCCCCTCACAAATATATGAATGCCTTTTGTTGTGAAATATATTTCGCCAGAGGCCTAGTAAGGGCATAGGAAATGTGTATATACAAAGTGCATGTACTTTATACGGTGAAAAAATCAAAACATTAAACAGTATAAACTGTTTTGAAATTAATATTGTACCTATAATTAAACTTTATAGAAATAATATTTATGTGGTCAGAATAAATAATGAACAATCCAGAAGATTTACAACAGAAATAGGTGTCAGACAGGGATGTGTTTTGAGTCCGCTCCTGTTCACAGTAGTCATGGATGAGGCAATAAAAGAAGCAAAAAGAAAGATGAAAGAACTAAAGTCAAAGGGGGGCCTACAATATAACTTAGAGATACTAAACGATGCACTACAGAAAATAAACATAAAAATAAATATCAAAAAAAAACGAAAAGCATCATCATATCAAAAGAAAAAAGAATACATGAGATACAACTGAATGGGGAAAAAATAGAACAGGTAGAGGGATACAAGTATTTAGGAACGTTTATCGAAGAGAACGAGAAGCTGGATAAAGAAATGAACGAAAGAGTGAAAAAAGTAGGAAAAATGTTCAATTTGCTGAAGAAACCATTCTTGGGAAAACAAAAAATAGAAAAAGAAATAAAAACGGAAGTGATCAAGAGAATTGTAAGACAAGTAATGTTGTATAGTAGTGAATCTTGGACGCTAACTGGTAAGCATAAATCGAGAATAAACGCCGTAGATATGAGATTTCTAAGAAAGATAGAGGGCAATACAAGGAGAGACAGGATAAGAAATGACGTGTTTAGAGAAGAACTGAAAATTGAGCCGTTGCAAGAAAATATAGTAGAAGGTCAACTAAGATGGATTGGGCATGTGCATCGAATAAAAGCCAACAGAATAACAAAAAGGATTATGGAAACGAAAGCGCAAGGAAGAAATGCGATAAGAAGACCGAGAAAAACTTGGAAGGAGGGAGTAGGAGAAAAAGCAGAGAAGAAAAACTGCAGAAAGAAACAACAACTCAACTCTACGCCTACACCTAACGGTAGATGGCATATGATTAAGAAGAAGAAGAAGAAGAAGAATTAAACTGAATGCTTAGTAGTCTCAAGATTACATACTATGACACTGATTCCCAGAACGCAGAGAGCGAACAGTTAAAGGTAGAGATTCCGAGGAATAGTCGCTCAATATGTTTAATATGAGCGGGCGTTCCTTGGAATTCCTAGCTTGACCGGCTCTGTTCCTGCGGGTACATGACTCATTAGGGGATACCGTCCTTTCCGCACCCTGTTAATAATATTGATAAAACTTCAGAAATACTAATTTATTATTTAACCTTTGTCGCTTATACGCCTACATTGTCATTGACTGCGTGCTTATTTTAGATTTGGCAGCGCTGCATACACTTTGGAACGGTAGTGTATGAGAACTGGCATATAAAGATGTAAAAATATGTACTCTATATGTTCAACTTACTGATCCAAATGCGTCTATATTAATGTCCAAAAGACCAGCTGCGGAAAAATAATGCGGTCTTTGGGATCTAGTCATTATAGGTATCATCAACTTCTGTACACCTGGCCTGTGTTTGTACCATTTTGACATGTACAAAGCCCGTGCTATATCTGTAAACTACCAAAATGCATTCTATTTAAAATAACACCTATTTATATATAGCATATAATGTACCTCTGATGATAACAATTCAGCCGGTACACAATAGAAAGCAAATTCCCCAATTACAGCAGCGATTGACATAAATTTTAAAGCCTCGCTTGATAAACTTCTGCTTTGTCTGTCATAAAAATTAGAATTTAAAATAGATTAATTGGCATATTAAACCTTAATCTTGGTATGGGTGCAATTTAGATTGATTTTACATATTAGCAAATGTTTTTAACTTACCCAACGAATGACTGGTACATGTCGACGCATACGCTTAGTAAGGAAAAGAAGTAATGGAATAGCAAAACCTTGGAGTACATATTTTGCAGCTTTTTATGCATCCTGTGAATAAAAGGATTAGTGTGAGATAGATTACGTGAAATTTTATGGTAAATTACCAATATTACTGGTTTCTTCTTTTAGTGTTTAATAAGAAATTTTAACATATATACCGGGTGAGTCAATATTCACTGATCACCCAATTGAATATATATGATAATATCCGTATAATATATATGATAAAATTAAATTTTAGTAAGATTCGATTTCTTTATAAAGCAAAATAAAAAAGTACTTACAATAATAAAAAATTGTGTTGCTTTATACACATCCAAATATTAAATAAAGCATCTCCACTCGTTTTTGTAAAAACTTCCTTTAATTTGTACTTCAGCAGTTTCACTTGCACCTTCAGCTCGATACACAGACACAAATATAGGAAGTCATATCCGAGAATTATAGACGTCATCAGGGCGACAACATAATATTGGCAAAAGAGCACAACCACTTCCATAGCAATAGAATTGACAAATACATTTGAGGCAAAGATGAAGGGATTACTTGTATGAAAGCAGGGACTCAAAACGTAAAATTCGAAGATTAGAATCACGTCAGCAAGCATAGTTATCTGTAGCAAATTTATTCCTTCGTAGATACTTCGAATTTTGCCCGCAACATGTTTATTTTCACGTGGAATTGTCCAAAAATGTTTCATCTTGGCATTCAACATCTCTCTCAAATCGTTTTTATTGTACATAAACATCAAATACTTGAATATGGTCTAAAATGTAATGAGTATATTTAAAATTTTGCCGTTACTTCTCAGAATTATCTTACATGAAACGCAACTGCGAGATTCTCTAAGTTAGCAACAAATCCCTCAGATTTAGGATCACCCAGATTACTGACGATAAATATTTTTACCATTATACATATCGCACAATTTACGACGCGAAATACCATGATCTTTCTCGGGGTATATTCAATATATTCTCCTACTAATTGCAAGAGAGTTAATCCGAATGTAAAGATGTCTATTTCGCTTAACCAACTCATTGTAACAACTGTGGAGTGCTGTTACAGATTGCCAGAATCAAATAGATAAATGTATGGAAGAAATTAGAGGAAGTTTGCCGAATTAGTCTTGGGAGTAATTACATAAATTGTCGGAATAAGTTATGAGTAATTGGCATATTAAATGAGTAACTGATGAAGTAAATAATATTACTTTAGTTACTTCATTTAAAAATAAAATTTTTATTAGACGACTGGTAAAACGCAAATCCAAAGATTTAAAACTAAATATTCTGCACAAAAGTAAAAAGTTTGTTTTATTGTTAGTATTTTTCCTTTAGATTTAATCACAAACGATTTTTGATCTTAAAACAACAATCTGTTTATTTCCGAGCGTACCCACTTGCATAAGACTGCTTTACTTAACTCTTAAATTTAATTGACTGGAATATGTTTGTAGGCAGAAAAGAGGTGGTACCAATCAAATAAATTCCGAAAACATTCGTTTATAACCTAATATACATGGTAGAAAATTTATATATGATTGGAGTAAGCATAAACAGGCAGTTTAGAGGCAAATAAAACATTAAAAGACAGACAAAAAAAATAAATAGGATTTTTTAGATATAGAATAGCTTACACGCAAGATATCGAATCACTCGGCCTGTCATTTGTTTATTTATACACCACGATTGTTTAAATTTTTTAATCAAATTAATTAAGACAATTTAATATCTAAAAGATTTTTTCTTTCTTTTAAGGTACCTCGTCAGGTGGCCGTAAGAGTGCTTCTGTCAAATATTAGTCTTAAATGGCCAGTCACTCATCTTGTATGGCTCTAAATAGTTTAGCATACGGTATGTTATAGCTATAGCGTTGCTACCAGCACAATAGCCCAGTAGCCAAGTGCTCGATCTCGTAATGCGAAGATTGTGAGTTCGAATTTCGGTGGCGTAATTCTTTTTTTTTGTTTTCTTGTCTTTGTTTTATTATTTTCGAATTATGATTATTAAGGAATATTATATTAATGCGGCATATTCGAAACGAGATCTAACTAAAGCGTAAAACAAAGTTTTTAAAGCAGTTAAATTTCGGAAGTTTCTACAATTACGATAAATGAATCCATATAGTTTAAAACACTTACTTATTAATTCATTAATGTGATTAGTGAAAGAGAGAGCCGGATCAAATAAGACTCCTAGATCCTTGATGGAAGTAGAGGAAGTTAAAATATTGTTGCCTATCCTATAAGAGAATTGGAGAGGCACTAGCTTCCTGGTGAAGACCATGGTGGTACATTTAGGTACATTCAGTGACAGTCTGAAGTCTTCGCACCAAGATGAGACAGACTCAATGTTTCTTTGAAGTAGTTTGCAATCCAAAGGAGATTCAATGCGAGTAAATAGTTTTATATCGTCAGCGAACATAAGTTTATCACAAGTGAGTATGTTCAGCAGGTCATTAATAAATAACACGAAGAGCAGAGGACCCAGCTTAGACCTCTGGGGCACACCTGACGTCTGCTGAAATTCCACAGAGGTATTATTGCGAAAAGCCACGCAAAATCTTCTGCCCATCAAGTAAGAGCTAAGTAAAGAAAGTAAAAGATCAGAGAAGCCAAAAGAACGCAATTTTTCGAGGAGAATATAATGATCGATTTGATCAAAAGCTTTCTGGAAATCCAAATACACTGCATCGACCAGACCACCGCCATCAATTACCTCAGACACAAATTGGGTGAAACATGCCAAATTAGATATTGGATAATGGAACGGTATTGAATTTTTTCCCTTGATCGTCGGAATCATAGGGAATCCAATGTGTCGGAGAAATATATATGGGAATATAGTTCAGATGTTATACAGGCTAATACATTTAAGTCTGTTTATAGGACGGCACTTTTTCAAACAATATGAAGAAAAGTTTTAAATACAAGTTGTGCGCCCTTTTATTCTACTTCAAAAAAAAGCCATAAGTAAGCCAACACAGATACAACTATACCTTTGATTACATCTAGCAGTTGTTCACATACGACCTTTTGATGTGACCGTAAAACGCTTATTTTTTCGTTTTCGTTTCACTAGTTGGCGATAGAGACGATCAGAAAATCGCCACTCTCATAATAAAATCCTCTTTTTAAGAATAATTTCCAAACCGCAATGGAAAGAATGGTAAAATAAAAAAATTCAATAAACAGAAACGAATTCTTAAAGATAGATGTGGGCTTTCAAACGAAAACAAGAAAATGTTTCATGAGAATTGCAAATCTTTATTATTTGCCGACTAAGCCTTACAAGTAATTTAAATATATTTGTAAAACATACGTTATTAAAAAAATAAGCTAAACTATTTTAATGAAATCACCAAACACTATTTGTCCAAAATATTTCTTAAAACAGCGTACAAAGAAAATGCTTTTCGTATCACCTAAAACGAAAACAAAATTAACACCAACGATAAATCAACACTACGGACGGTAAAAGAAGTTATGTAAGTGTGCTAAGGTCAACAGCAAATTTGAAATTTGTTGGTAAAAGTTCTAAGATTAGTTATAACTCTAATTGCTCCATTAATTACCAGAGTGCGGAAACGATCCTCTAATGATTCATGCAGGCGCAGAGACAAAATCAGTTAAGCAAGGAATTTCACTATACTGCGAGTTTGTTTGGTAACACTACATACAGTTTCGAGCGGCAATTTATGAGAACTAACATATAAAGATGTAAAAATGATCTATGCTATATACATATCCAACTTACTGATCCAAACGCATCTATATTAATATCCAAAAGACCAGCTGCAGAAAAATAACGCGGTTTTTGGCATTTGACCATGATTGGTATCATCAATTTCTGTACATCTGGCCTGTTTTTGTACCACTTTGACATGTATAAAGTTTGTGCTATATCTGTAAACTACAAAAATGCATCCTGTTTAAAAGAATGTTTATCTTTTCTCGCATGTAATCTATACCTCTGATGATAACAATTCTGCCGGTACACAATAGAAAGCAAATTCTCCAATTACAGCAGCGATGGACATAAATTTTAAAGCCTCGTTTAATAAACTGCTTTGTCTACCATGAAAATTAGAATTTAAAATCGATTAATTCGCATTAAACCTTAATGTTTTGGTAGATGCAATTTAAAATGACTTATTTACTTAATATTTCTGACTTACCCAACGAATGACTGGTACAGATCAACGCATACGCTTGCTAAAGACATGAAGTAATGAAATAGTAAAACGTTGGAGTTCATTTCTCGTAGTTTTTCATGCATCCTGTGAATAAAAGGATTCGCCTTAGCAATTAATTAAGTAACTTAATGGTTTTTTTAGTGTTTTATCAGAAATTTTAACATATATATACAGATGAATCAATATTCACCCATTAATCATCTGATGTATGTTCTACTATTCAAAATAAAATTAAAAATTAAGAATATTAAAATCACGTTTTCACTTAAAATGAAATAATAAACAGTAAACGGTAATTGTAACAATTCAAAATAAAAAAGTACTTACAATAATAAAAAATTGTGTTGCTCTACCCAGATCCAAATGTTAAATATAACGTCTTCACTAGTTTTTGTAAAGATTTCCTTTAGTTTATACTTCATCAGCATCACTTGCACTTTAAGCTCTGTGCACAGACACAAATATAAGAAGTCATATCCAAGAATCATAAATATTATCAGAGCAACATAGTAATATTGGCAAAATAGCACCCACGCATCCATAACAATAGAATTCACAAATACGTTTGAGGCAAAGATGAAAGGATTATTGCTTGTATGAAAGCACGGACTCAAAAAGTAAAATTCAAAAACTAGAATCACGTCAGCAACCATCGCTATCTGTAGCAAATTTATTGCTTTGTAGATGCTTCGTATTTTATTCGCAACATCTTTATTTTCACGTGGAATTGTCCAAAAATGTTTCATCTTGTCGTTCAACATATCTCTCAAATCATTTTTATTGTACATAAATATCAAATACTTGAATAAGGTCTAAAATACAATGCGTATATTTAAAATTTTGCAGTTATTTCTCAAAATCATCTTACATGTAACGCCAGTGTTAAATTCTCCAAGCTAGTGACAAACCCTTCAGATTTAGGATCACCCAGATTACTGCCGATAAATATAATCACCGTTATTCAAGCTGCACAATTTAAAACGCGAAAAACGATGATTTTTCTCGGGGTATATTCAATATGTTCTCCTATGAATTGTAATAGAGTTAATCCGAATGTAAAGATGTCTATTTCGCTTGACCAGGTCATTGCAACAACTATGAAGCGCTGTTACAGATTGACAGTATCGAATAAGTAAGTTTATGACGAAAGAAAAAGTTGATCGAATTAATCTTCGGTGTAATTACTGAAATTGTCGGAATAAGTTATAAGTGTATATCATAAATATGAGTAAATCTAACAGAAATAATCGTACTAATGTTTCTTTTTCTGTTAAATAAATGATGACATGCTTTAAGAGTTAAGATATTCTTACTTTGATTTTTTTTCTGTCAAAATTTAAAACACACTTTAACAGGACTCAAAAAAAAAATAGCATTTGAACTTAAAGTTATTTATTATTTACCGAATAAATCTTACAAATACATTTGTAACACCCTGCATATTTAATATAAAATAATAAAAAGTTACTACAGAAACGAAATCAAAATGCAGAAAAAAAACAATAATTAAAAGAATTTAAAGCAATCAAAAAAGAAAAATATAAACTTTCAGAAGAAAAACAATGCTCGATCAGAATTATAATTATTTATTATTTGCAGACTAAATCTTATAATGACATTTGTGTATACACATTTTATACGGCAAAGGTTTAAATGTTTGAGATAACCATCGACTACTTATCCAAAAGATTTCTTATGACAGCGCAGAAAGAAAATGCCTTCCTTATCACCTAAAAGCAAAGAATAAGTAATTGATAGAAAGGAATCAAGAATTATCAGGAATAAGAAATATTAATTGCAAACACATGCATGAGGAAAGGGATTGCGGTCAAAAATTATGCAATATTCAAAAGTTCATTCATTTTTAGGCTTGCATGAGTCCAATATATGAAAGGACAGTTTTATGAAAATATTTTTAAATTCCAAACATGGACACTAGGAGGCGCAGTCGCTAGGATCAGTATTAAATGTTAAATTTATTGATAAAAGTTTTAGGTTTAGTTATAACTTTAATAGCTTCATTAAAAATCTTAGTTAGCTACACACCACCTTAGTCAAAACTTCTTTAGCTTTTACCCGAATTAAAAAACGAAAAACTGTACTTGTCTCAAATGGCATTTAGTGCTGTTTCAAACCTCATAACTTGTGCTACCCGTTAATGTTCAAGAAATGCACCAGAAGGTATTACCTGACATTTTCAGAATTACATATTAAAAATGTAAATGCAACAATATCCTTTTCTTACGTTTTTTTCGAAAGGTTTTGATATACGAAAGTGGTGGTGGAATGTGAAAACCAAATTCTATTTCAACTTTTCCAGAGAATAGCCAAAACAGGCCACTACCAGTACCAAATAATTCTCTATCAATTACAAATACCAACTTAATAACATCGAAATCTGAGTTGACCATGATTTTAACAAGTTATGATGAGATAATTTGTTTGACAATTGGGATCGTCGACTTCATATACAAGGTGTTTAGGGTCTTGTGATTTTATTTTCAAAGAGTAATTAAAGATCTTAAAATAACGTACAAAATTACCGTACAAATACCTTAACAAAAGTTGAATAATAAGAGGTGATATTAATGCCAAAAACAATTTTATTTCTTTATTTTAAAGCTAAGAGACTGCAATGTTGCTATATCAAACACGGTTCCCATAAAAAATTATTGAACACACAATTCCTTTTAATATATAATCAACTTACTGATCCGAATGCATCTACATTAATATCCACAAACCCAGCTCCAGAAAAATAGCGGGGCCTTTGGCATTTAACCATGATGGGCAGCATCAGTTTTTGAATATCGGGCCTGTTTTCGTACCAGTTTGACAGATACAAAGCTTGTGCTATATCTGTAAACTACAAAAGCACCTCCTATTAAAAATAACGCTTATTTCTTCTTGCATATAATCTACCTCTGATGATAGCAGTTCCGCTGGTACACAATAGAAGGCGAACTCACCGATTACAGCAGCGAGTGCTAAGAATTTTTGTATCTCGTGTGATAATTTTGCCTTACTGCGAATTTGAAATGGTTTAATTTGTAGAAAAGATCTCCAGATATTAGATTCAGGATTTGATGAAACTTTGTGGGGTTGTAGAGTATGTTCAGACACCAAAGCAAAATTTTGCTTTATCAGCGCAAATTCGCTTTGAAGGGGTGAAGGAATTCTTCGGCTATGATGTTAAATCATCAGGGCCGTCATTAAAAGTTGCCCCTTTGATATAAGAATTGGGTTTCGGAATTTTACATAAATCACTGCAGCTGAAAAGTTATTCGAGGTGGCTCGTTTAAATTAAAATTCATTGTATTTGCTGCCTAATGTTTTAAATAGCTCTTATATGTGACAGATGCCCAAGTGAAGAACTAGATGCGTGGCTGCTGTATCGCTGGTAATGGGAGCGATGGCAATGGCAACAATGACGTCAGCGGGCATTAACGTCGACTAGTGAAGAGATGGCAGCGGGTTGGCCAATATACTGCACCGTACTGCACGTGTATGTTTATAATTTGTATTTGCCATGATGTTTGTTTCGTAAACAATACCTATAATATGAATTTAACCGATTTAGAGGGTTTGATTTGACGAGTTCTAGTTGTTCTTCACTAGTACTGTACCGAAGATATTATTTTGTTGTTGCTGCTTATTGTTTAGTAATAGAAACTGTGTTTAGAACAAATAGGAATTTGCGGATTCCTTAAATATAACAAGAGCATTACATAAACATGGCGATTCTGCAGAACGCTTGAAACGTAAATTAATGCTACGAAAGGTAAAGAAATAAATCGAAAGAATTTAAGATATGCTTTAAGAGAAAAGATCTGTTGAATCACAATTCATCGAGAATGATGATTAAGTATATTCTTTGTTCACGTATAGTTATTGATGCAGTTTTATATTTAAGCCAATAAGAGTTTGCATTTCCAAGATATGATGAAAGCATTGATTCTATAAATTGGGATTTGCTGTACCTAATAAATGCGATACTGATACTGTAAAATATATTTTTAGATAAAGATGTGTTTATTTTTTGAACAAAATATACATTGCTAATACATGGTATTATTGAAGTCGAAAATATATATTAGTTCCTCTTTTTTCCTTATGGCAAAATTTGTTAAATTTACTCTAGCACTAGTTCAGGCATTATGCCATCTTCGCTAGAATCTACAATTTTCTTAATACAATGTTAAGTCCTAAAAGAAATTAAATGAAACTTACAGTCTAAATGAATGAAATTTGATTAAAAACATACTAAATGAAACGAAATATAAGAGACCGAAAATTATAAAAATTATGAGTAATAGATAAAAGAAGCCTTACCGATGAAATGCTGATTGGGGACGAACAAGGTCAAAACTCATGTCGGACGTTAAAGTAAAAAGAGTGTAGGGCAAACAACTGCACAAAATATTTTGAGTAAAAATAGGTAGTTTTAATTTGAATTATTATTTGAAAAGTAATTTGAAGAAAAAGAAATTGATAAGTGAAAAGTGAAATGAAATAAGGAAAATTGTAAAAATGGTTGCCTAATTTATACTTATAAGAAAGATTTAAGTTTATGTTAAAATATATTTGAACTATGTCTAATTTTGTGTTCCTGTATCCTTTTGTGCAGCTGTCTACCCGTATTAAGTATATTCCATGTTTTAGAACACTACTCATAACATAAACTAATAAAAAAAATCCATGTCTGTAGGATTGTTTAGTTATATGGAAAATCAGTTAGATTACCATTACCATTAGAAGACCTTGGTCGTAAAATCAAAATTGTCAAAAATTAAATAAAACTCGTACTTATGGAACATTGTATATGAGGTCTTCCTTTAAGTATATTTAAAGGCTAAATAATCTTAATTAAACCATTTTCCCATATCACATTTCAAATACGCCTAATTGCATTTAAATGCAACACCCTGTACATCTCACAATAAGTACCACTAGATTATTCGAATCTAGTATACTGTAGTATAGAAATGTTTTTTGAGTGCATTATGTGTCTTTTTTGTAATATTTACTTTCAGAACACTCTGTATAGCTGAAAATAGTTAATTAATATAAGTAAATTTAAGCAGTTAGCAATTTATATTTAAATTTTTTTTTCATACCACTAGGCAGAATATAATGCAAATACCCGTTATAAATAAAGATTGCCTTTAAGTGCAACACCCTGTATGTTCCGCAATTCCGCAGTATCTTGTTATGAAAGGACGTTCGGTATGAAGTAATTTTTGCAGTTAAACACCACCTCTATCTTTTATTGTTTAAGAATTACATAGAAAAAACTGTAAATGAACCAATTTTCGAGGGGCTATTTCACCCCTTCAAAGCGAATTTCCTTCGATAAAAAAAAAATCATTGCATATCTAAAAATACTATATATTCCTAATAATTTTCATCTGGAGAGCTTTCTTTCTTTATCCATGCAGTTGTATACAATTAAGAGTAATTTATTTACAAATAAAGTAAAGAGAAATAAACTTACCCAACAAATGATTGGTACATATCAAAGCAAACAGTAATTAAAGAGACGAAATAATGAAAGAGTAAAACATTGGAATACATTTTCTGTATTTTATCGTGTATTCTGTAAATAAGAAAAAACTAATTTAATACGTGAGTTTGTTAAATAAAATATTTTCCCTTTTTTTTAAATATTCAAATTATTATTGTCAATAAATTTTAGCATGTAATCTCCAAAAAACATAATAAGTTTATATTATAGCCGTTCTGGGAGAATATTAATTTAATTGCAGTAGTAATTGTGGCAAAAGTAATTGAAAACGCAAGTGGATGAAAGCCTTTTAAATAATAAAAATTTCTAGAGAATTGAAGTAACATATTTTTTGTAGTATATTATAAGCGTTCGTCCATTCACATATCTTAAAAGACAATTAAATTCTTGGTACTTATATGAAAATATAATGATTGTTTATAAAAACATAACGCAACATCTTTATTCATTTAATTCATCGTCAATTCTCAGAAAAAAAAAATACTTACGACAATAAGAAATTATGGTATTTGACGCAAATCCAAACACCATTTACAGCATCTTCATTAGTTTTGGCAAAGACTTCCTTTAACTTGTATTTCAATAGCTTTACTTGCACTCTAAGCTCGGTACATAAAGACAAATATACCAAGTCATATCCGAAAACTATAAATGCGATGATGGCGACAAAATAATATTGAAAAAATAGCAAGATGGCGTCCATAATGACAGAATTAACAAATACGTTTGAGTCAAATATAAACGGATTATTTGGATTCAGATATGGAGCGAAAAGGTAAATTTGTATAATCGGAAATATGTCGGCAAGCATGGCTATCTGTATTAAGTTTATTCCTTTGTAGATGTTTCGAATTTTATTAGAGAAATCTCGATTTTCGCGTGGTATTTTCCAAAATTGTTTTTCCTTGGCGTCCATCAGTCCTTTCAAATTATTTTTGTTGTACATAAACATTAAATATTTAAAGAATGTCTAGAATATAGAACAATTCAGAAAAACATTAAAATTTTCCTTCATATCAATGATTTTCTTCGTATTATCTTACATGGAATATCGTTGTAAAATTTTCTAAGGTAGTAACGAATTCTTCAGAATTAGAATCACTCACATTACTAACAATAAAGGTAAGCAACGTTACAATTACAATTGAATTTACTACACGAAAGGCGATAACTTTCTTTGTGGTGTTTCCGATACGTTCTCCTAAGAATTGCAAGAGAGTTAAACCGAATATGAAGATGTCCAAGTCGCCTAACCAACTCATCGTAGCAACCACAACGTGCTGTTGTAGATTGTCACAATCGAATAAGTGTACGTGAGGAATTAGACAAAGTTTGGCGAATTACTCTTGGGAATAATTACATAAATTGTCGGAATAAGTTATGAGCGCTGTCGTAGATATGAGTAAATCATATCATCGGTTTAATTTCTTACAGAAATAATCGTACATATATTCTGGAAGACTAATCTGTATTTAAAAGAAAAGTTGTTACTATCTTGTTAAGTAGTAAAAATAGATTGCAGAAATTAAAGAGAATTTAAACACAGATTTTTTCATGCAAAACAAAGATACATAACACTGATTAACAAATTGAAGTTTTTTCTGGTTCTTAGTTACAAATAGGTGATGTTAATTCCTTTATTTTTATGTTGAAATCGAATCTGCTTTTGGTTTTTCGTTAACACGTATTATTTCAGAAAAAAAAAACACTTATGGGATAACATTCTTTTTCATGTTATCGTAGTTTTATGAAAAATGCTCGAAGTTTAAAGGTAGGACTTTTGAATGAAACTTGAGATATATAGGATGATTTTTTAAATTTTATTTTATTTTTATTTAATTATTTATTTCTTATCTTACCTAAAGAGATACATATTTTTGCCATATGCGGTACGAAATATCGTGTCAAAAATTGTCGGAAGCAGTTGTGCTGAGAACAGAGCTTTCACCATCATTTACTGGACATCGCTGGTATCACAATACAGCTTCAAGCAGTACATTTCTTTCGTTACGAAAATGAAGTGCTGTGTTTGAAGTAAGTCTTTCAATTGTGAGCGTTGTTTAAATAAGTTATATATTTATTTATTGCAACATAAGGATTTAAAAATATACATTTACCTCGTTAATCTGGATACAAGCTCTCATTTATGTATAAACACTCTTTACTAAATGAGTTTCGAACAACTTGTCAGAAGAACAACAGGGTTGATTGTTGGCTTTTATTAATAGACTTTGGCATCAGAATTAAATCAACTCTGAGCAGTAATTGCAACAAATATAACCAATCTAAAATGAAAGCTACTTACGATAATAAAAAAAGATGTCGCTTCACACAGATGCCAACGCTAAATAGAATATCTTCACTAGTTCTTGTGAAGACTTCCTTCAATCTGTATTTCAACAGCTTCACTTGCACCTTCAACTCGGTACACAAAGACAAATATGCGAAGTCGTATCCAATAACAATAGGGGGTATCATGGCCACACAATAATATTGACAGAAAAGCACGACATTATTATGGGAAGCGAAAAAGTAAAATGTCAAAATGAGAGTTACGCTGGCGAGCATTGCCATCTGTACCAAGTTTACTCCTTTGTAGATGTTTCGAATTTTATTCCAAACGTCTTTATTTTCGCGTGGGATCGTCGAAAACTGTTTCATCTTGGTAGCATTTATCAACTCTCTCAAATCATTTTTATTGTACATAAACATCAAATACTTGATCAGAGTCTAGAATGCGATGAGTATATTTAAAATATTGCAGCCATTTTGCGAGATCGCCTTACGTGAAGTACTGTCGTGACATCTTCCAAGGTTGAAACAAACTCTCCAGATTTATGATCACCCAGACTACTGACGATAAATATAATTACCATTATATATATTGCACAATTTACAACGCTAAATACGATTATCTTTTTCGGGGTATATTCATATCGTTCTCCTATTAGTTGCAAGAGCGTTATTCCGAATGCAAAGACATCTATTTCGCTCAACGATCTCATTGTAACAACCATCAACTGCTATTACGGATTGCCAGAATGGAATAAGTGTATGGGAGAAATTAGACAAAGCTTTGGAAGTGATTTCACAAAATTATCGGAATAAATTGCAAGGCAGTGTTGGGCAGTCAACTATTTTAGAAAACCCCTCCGCATTTCCAGAATCCTACAACTGTAACTACATCAACTACAACTACATTTATTAGTTAGTAGTACATAGAATACAACTAAAACTTAACAACTAACAGAAATGTTCGCTATCGTGCGGAATTTTCCAAAATTGGCATTTTAAATTATTTTTGCTGTACATAAAGAAAATCTAAATTATTGTTATTATTGTGTTGTTAAGTAACAGAGATAGGTTGCTGAAATGAAAAGGAATTTAATCACAGAGTTTGCCATGCAAAACAAAGACAATTTTCAATATTAAGCGTCGAAATTAAAGGAAGAAGGTTGACTAATCAAGGGGTCTAAGAAAATACTAAATAAAGCTCAAAATTATTTATTAGATTTCATAGGTACATCATTTACAGAATGAATCTTACAAATCCATTTGTGTAGGTATGCATTAAAAAAATTCTATTTGTCCAAAAGGTTTCTTATCACAGCGCAGAAAGAAAATGCCTTCCTTATCACCTAAAAACGCAATAATGTCAATATAAACGACAAATTAACTTCAGCATTAAGCGTATTCACCCACAATAGAGGTAAATATTGGATAAAAATGTTTAATGAAAGTGTATCTTAAAGCTTTAACTAATACATATACAGGACCTTGCAATTGTGATCGGCGGTCGGATGATTTTCAATTTTGAAGGCGAAGGAAGGCGATCAGGACCGGCAGAACAAAGCTGTTATCTGCACTACGTACGTATTTTATCGATCGAAATCCCAAATCACAATAGCACACAAAAGATCGATAAAATAACTTTCCTATGCCCAAAACTCAGCACAAGGCTTATCCCATAAGGCAGCGGGAGCCGTAGAAACTATTGTTTTTCTTTGGTGATCGAACGTCGATCTCATATATATAATACTACTATATTGCGTGTGCTTCGTAAGGTCAATGTAAAATCTTTGGAACAAGAAAGCGAGATAGACATATGGATTCTGGGGTAAATCGGCAATACTGCGCATACTCCGATTATGGCGCGGACTTATATTCAAATTTGATTACATTATATTTATAGCATTCATATTAATATTTGAATAACTTTGTATATATGAAAATTAGCTATCGAGTTATTGAATAGTACATTTTATAATAACAACGTAAAATTTGTCTAAAACGATTTGGGTTTTGCTTAAGTAAATTACTCGCTGCTGTAATCATTAGAATCTTCAAATATGATTTTTGGGGGCAACGCATACAGAAATTTATGTTTATCAATACATTATCGTGGGAAAATATGTATTTGAGAAATAGTGGCAGGAAGGTTAATGAGAGGCAATGACTGTATGGAGGAATAAATAAAAGAAACGCTCAAGTTTTATATTTTATAACGTAAAAAATATCAATGCAACTATCACTGGTTTCTAAATAAAATTAATTTATTGTATTTCTGCCGGATATATTCATTTTTGGCTGATAATGTTTTCCCTTCATGAAACAATCGTACATCGATATAAAAACTGATAATCATTTCATATCGGTGATTGTCAAATATACCTTGTAAAACAATGTGCTCTTTCATTGTATCATTATCGAAAGGTGTTCCTATGGCTTGTAACACTTTGTTCAATAAAAGAGATTTTATGGTTTTGTGATAGGTATATGTTGGACATGTTTTGTCGAATAATTCTTTCTGTCATCGCACATAGATTACAAACGTCCCGTGATGGGGTAAGAAATGGACCCTTATTTTTTATTTTTGATAGCAATGGCATATCACTGCCTATAAGTTCTTGCCTGCATATAGTGCATTCAATCTTTTTTTGTATTTTATTTATTTATATAAACTTCGAGTGCTTCCTCGACGAGACGCACACATATAGCAAGATGCCATGTTCCAATAATTTATATATATCATATATATAATACACATGTATACACAAAGAAACATGGAAACAAACTGTCATAAATAGATGGTCACAATCGCTTTTGGTTGGCTCATCAAGCGCGTGCGTATTGCAACCTACTGTCCCCATCGAGATAGATGGGTATATCTTTCATCCTTCTGTGTTGTTCAACGCTTTCCTTTACTACCCGCAATATAGTAGTATTATATATATGGTCGATCTGGTGTCAGGTGTGAGAAAAACTTGCGCGGGAGAACTGCAACTTCCTTATACAGACTCGGTACCACAACAATCCTCTCTACGTGACGTCGAACGCCCAATTGGAGGGTGCATAGCAACAGAATGCAAGCGAGTCATTGGTTAACGAATGATTAACTGATATTCGGAAGTATGCGTGGATGGTATTTTTAGAATCGAAAATAATACCTGAAAATAACACACGGGGATAAAAAGGAATCAGGACAAATATGAAATTAGGATTTTAACGTGCAACAGGCCTTAGTCACTGGTTAGATCTTCACATTTCCAGCTCAATCTGATATGTGCTAGGACTTGAGTCGTAATCACTATTTGAATTTAGTTTTTCTATTTTTTTCAACGAAATTACTGATTCAACATTGATAATTTTGGTGGTACGTTTGACATGTGCCAAGAGAAATTAAAAATTATACCTTTGCAGCAATCGAATGAGGACGATTTTAACAGGGGGTTCGAATTTTTTGAATTAATGACCGAGCGCCTCCACAATAATCGAAACTTAATATCTGTTTTTCGGACAAATCATCTTTTTAATTGAATGGTAACGTAAATCGTCACAACTACAGAAATTAGAGTGACACCAACACCCCATTTGACGCAGGAACAACATACACAACGGGCCACAGAAACTTAATGTACGGGTTGATATCTTTGGCGATCTCTAGAACTCCTATTCATTGACGGAACATTCAATGGTCAAATGTATTTGGAACATACTGGACGATACAATCAATCCTTTGATCACAAAAAAAAAAAAATGGAGAAAGATCCAGATTTATTGGCGAAAGAGATAGTATTACAGCAAGATAGAGCGCCTCTACATCATACCATCCTAGAGAGCGTTACAGAGCACCATATACTAATTTTGAGTAACGATATCGAAATCTGTCGACGAAACAACAGATCTATCTTCAATATTATAGTGGGTGTCCTAGATCCCGTTAAACCGACATTTCCCAATTTGTTAGATAGCAAAAAATTAGAAAGTGCCCTAGAGAAGTAATTATGCAGATAGTACTGGATTCGTTAAAAAAAATCAATTTTTAATTGACCAACTGTTAATGTTTGTTAGTGATGCTTTAGCAACAATGTATAGTGTAGGCCGCTCCCTTAGAGAAAAGCGTGGACTTGTACATGTGACGTGTAAAGTTCACATTCTACACCTTGTAGCACAAAGTATTCGACAATATTATCCAGAAGTGAATTAAATTCAAATACCAAAAAAGTGTTTTTGTAATATCCCAAATGAAAGTATTTTTGAGCCACGATCAGACTCAATTCTGAGACGATGGGAAACATGGTTGAAAGCGGCTTTCCATTATTGCGAGAATTTCCAACAAATAATATCTGTGGTTTGATAATTCAAATCTAACGAATTTGCAACAATTAAAGAAAACTAGAAAGGATTTAAAAACAATTTACGCTTACGAAGGTTTATTTGACTAAATTGAAAAATTTTAAAACACTAAGTTGTCGTCAGTGATGAAGTCAATGCTAATTGCGAACGAGGTAAAGTCACTGCTATGTGCTATACAAGTGAAGAAACATAATAGTGAATAAATTTATAATCATCACGTCGACAACTAAATAGATCATCAAAATATCGAGACATGAGAAGAATGACATCATCACACTTACAAGAAGAAACCTGTGTATTTAGTTGCCTTGGAAACCAACATAAAAAATGGACGTTCTTTTGAAATTTCCCGACCAATAAATATTTATTTCTTTTTAATTTTCAACTTACCGATCCAAATGCATCTATATTAATATCCAAAAGACCGGCTGCAGAAAAATAATGCGGCCTTTGGCATTTGGCCATGATAGGTAGCATTAGCTTCTGAATACCTGGCCTGTTATCGTACCATTTTGACATGTACAAGGATTCCGCTATACTGGTAAACTGCAAAAACTGTTCTATTGAAGATAACGCTTATTTCTTCTGACATATGTATAATCTACCTCTGATGATAGCAACTCTGCTGGTACACAGTAGAAAGCAAACTGTCCAACTATGACAGCCAGCGATACTAATTTTATTACCTCCTGTGAGAAAGTGCCCCCGCTAAGATGAAAATTAAAATTTGGCATTTAGTGCAGATAAGTGCAATATTAAATAAGTTTTACTTACCCAACGAAAGATTGGTACATATCGAAACATACGGTTACTAGAGAGACGAAGTAATGAAATAGTAAAGTAGTGGAGTACATCCTTTGCATCCTGTCATGCATCCTGAAAATAAAAGGAATCTACCTAATTTATGACTTTATTTATACGCGGTGCGTCGATAAAGTAATGCACAATATTCATAACTTCGCTCTCAAGTAATTTTTTTTTTAAAACACTGAAACACGTTAATTTTATTTGACCAAACAGATATTTGATTTTCTTTCATTTTCTGTTTTCTAACTGTGACGTCATTGTTCATGCTTTCAAATGGCGATTGTGACTGCTTGGTGTTTTTCGAGAGCGAATATGTCCGACAATGGGTGCTTTCTGAAAACAATATTGCACGAAAAAAAAAACTGTTACCTTTTGATAGAATAAAAATCATTTTAGTATCTAAAACGCATTCGTCTAAAAAACATTTAAAAGAATTTACCACTGGCTGACACTTTGGAGGGATTGCTAGATCATTTCGGGTTGATACTTTCAGTTCTGTTCTGAACTTGACGGCTGGGCCATTCAAATTTAATTTGATTTATTAAAATAAAGACCTATGATCAAATAATTAAAGCAAAAGATCCAATAGGCATCCAAGCGGAGGTCATAAAACGTTAGGTGGTACCCTTTGGAGTACCTATACAAAATGTTAGCCATAGATGGTGAACGACTTTACCTTTAGGCCTCTAAATATGGGGTTATTATCAGTAATGCAATAGCCCGACGATAAAGCGTCCGTTCTCGTATTCCAAAAATTCCTGGGTTCGAGCCTCGGTGCAGTAGTAATTTTTTTGTTTTTTTTTTTGTTTTATTGTTTTGAAATTATGCGTATTACCAGAATGTTACTATTAATTGTAATAAAAATGTAAAACATTCCGGTAAATGTCAAATTATTGACAGGACGGGTTTTAAACATTTGGTATGTTAATTTGGTTTTATCTTCAATAACCTTTGTTGCCTCTAGAAATTTATTTCTTCTTATGAACAAAGTAAGAAAAGGAACCACCCTAGTGTGGAGGTAGAGAATTCATTTGTATTGACAAAAAAGAACTGCCATTGCCAAGAAATGAAAAAATATTTTCATAAAAATAAATGATGAACGTGCTTTGGTGTCTTTCAAAAAACAATGAATGAATAAGGGAGTTTAGAATATTGTGGGTTGCTTCAGCAGCATTCTGTACCTATATACAGGTATCTCAATTGAAATGAGCCACCTCAAATGCTTAATTTTTATATAAATCACATTTCAATTGAAATCCCTTGTATATAATATTTGTGGAAGTTGGTGTATAATTAGAATAGGTTTTAATATACATTCATACAGAGTTCTTTTAATTCCAATTTTGAATTATTTCTTTTTGAATATTAAAATTAATAGTAATTCAACAAATTTTAACAGATTCCTTAAAAAAAAAACAATAAATTCATTTTCACTAAACGATCTTTATTGTGGCATATTATTGGCAACTTTCAGAAAGTATTAATTTAACTGTGATACCTAAGTAAAAGCAATTTGATTCACATTACGTAACTTATAAAAATAAAACTTACGACAATAAAAAATTATGTTGCTTTACGCAAGCCCAAACACCGAACGCAGCATCTTCAGTTCTTTTGGTAAAGACTTCTTTCAGCTTAGATTTCAACAGCTTTACTTGCACACTAAGCTGGGTACACAGGCACAAATACATGAAATCATATCCGAAAACTATAAATGCGATGATGGCAAAAAAGTAATACTGAAAAGCCAACACTACTGCATCCATGACGATAGAATTGATGAATATATTTGAAGCGACGATAAATGGGTTACTTGGATTAAAGTACGGGCCCAAAAGGTACAATTCTAAAACCGGGATAGAGTCAGCAAGCATAACTATCTGCAGCAAATTCACTCCTTCGTAGATTCTTCGGATGTTGCTAGAAAGATCTTTATTTTCGCGCGGGATTTTCCAAAAATGTTTCCTCTTGGCGTCCATCATCTCTTTCAAATCATTTTTGTTGTATATAAACATCAAATACTTGAATAACGTCTAAAATATGATTGGTATATATCTAAAATATTCAATTCCAATCACATCGGTAATTCTATTACATGAAATACTGTCGTGAAATTTTCTAATCCGGTGACGAATTCTTCAGATTTAAGATCGCTCAAATTACTAACGATAAACATAAGCACAGAAGCGATTATGACACAATTTATAACGCGAAATGCGATAACTTTTCTTGAGGTGTATTGAATTCGTTCTCCTATACATTGCAAGAGAGTTATAGCAAATGTAAAGATGTCTAATTCACTTAACCAACTCATTGTAGTAGGAACAAGAATGCACTAATATGAATTGTCACGGTCGAATAAAATGTAAGGGAGATGTTAGACAAAGTTCGACGAATTAGTTTTAGGAATAATTACATAATTTGTCGGAGCAAATTAGAAGTGCTATCGCATGGGCCAATTATATTGTAGGTACCTTTAACGTCTTATAGTAATACTTAGTTGTCTACAAATATATATTTTTTTTGCAATAGAATACGAGTATTTATATTTTTCATTTATTTTTTCCGTTTTAATTTTTAAATAATTTTATAATTAAAAACAGCTTTTAACCATTAAGTATTATTTATTAATAAAAATTGTTGTTAACATATGTTAGCAGTTAACATATAAAGTTAAATATGTACTATTTAAAATACCACAGGTAAATGTAAGTTCATATATATCTAGCAATATATAAACAATTATATTCAAATTGAAAATTTACATTTTAAATTTAAATATTAATTAACAGAAGTGTTCTTTCTCTTAAAATTATGTCTGATTATCATTTATTACTTATTATTAGCGACCGCCCCTAATGGAATAATTATTTCCTATAAAATTTTCCCTCGAAAGCCTACTTTATAGTTGGCTGTGATGTTGCTTTTACAGAAATGGTTAGGCAACACTGCACATGCTTCAGAACGGGAAAATTATGGTGTAAACTAGAAATGTCGACATTTTATGAGGCTCGAAAACATTCGTAGAATAGACCATGGTTATTCTACTTGTCCAAAACGTTTCTTATGACAGCACAGAACGAAAATGCTTTCCTTATCACCTAGAAAAAAAACAATATTAACATAAACTAAATACCAATTTAAGAATAGGAGATATTAGTGTGCACACATGAGCAGAAGTACATATCTAAACAAGGAGAGGTTGCTTATTAAATATAAAGATCGGTTTTTATCCCGGTTTTCATTTGATTAGTAGGCAACCTTTAGAGTACATCCATTTCAAAATATTATTATTCATGGATGACCAGATGTTTATCTCTTAGAGTCTAAAATAATAATAGTTTGTGGTAAAGAATAAGTGACAACCTAGTGATTATTTCTTTAATTTTATTTCTCTTTTTCAAATTAACTTAACTTTTACAAAAAAATACACCCTCTATAAAAAAATTGTGAGAGTCCTATATCAAATAACATTTATGATGTAATATCAGCTTAGGAAACTATAGTACATGTGCCATGACAGTTGACAGCGTGCGCAGCTGGGTTGAGTTGCGATCATAGTAGTATAGCTTGTAGACAGTTTGACAGTGAGTTAAATAAAACGTCAACTAAACATTGTGTTGTGCTGATATTATTAATACAAGTATACGAACTATTGCCGACGAAAAGTGAAAATTGTACAACAAAAAAACGCAAAGCAACAAAATGGTTAACACAACTGACGCAGTGCGAAATTTTCATTCTGAACGATTCACCCAGAACATAAAGACTGGAGCCATAAGAAATATGACAATTAAATCAGTTTGCACGCGTTTGTAATGGAAATGCTCGCACAACAAGAAAAACAGTACGCGTAATAATAAACAATAAAATCGTAGACATGCTTTATGACCCAGGAGTAGTAAATTTAGTTATTAGTAAGAAACTGTGGGAGAAAATTGGGAAGCCTGAGATGCACCGCGTTAACAATTTAATATAGCGTATACTGGCATAGAAATCGAAACATTAGGAATAGCGAATGTCACAGTGAGAGCATTCTATATGAAAATAGTATTTTAACACACAAGTGTCCCAATGACGAGTACAAGTTTGAATAACGAGCCGCGTAGCGGCGAGTGATTCGATGTAGGAGCATTACAAAGTCATTGTGGCACGAGTTTTTTACAGTATTTTTTCTAATTTGGACATTAATCGCCCTTATTACATTCCGGTAAGTGTCTCACCAGTGCGTTAATATCTGATTACAGCACAGTGTGCGGTAATAACCATTTCAGCACTGCGTCGTCGTTTGTTTTAGCTTTATTGTAACAACCGATTAGAAAAAACATCTTTCCGTATACATTATAAAAGCACACGACCCTCTATTATTTCGATTAGATTGGTGCTTAGCGTTCAACACCACGTCCAATGGCAACCGTTGCGAAGTTATGCAGACTCACAGAAAGAACTCGAACTGTCAAAACAAACAACGATGACCAACTTAAAATAAATGACGTAATAAGAGAGACTTTCAAGATTTATTTAGTAACCAAATTGAAACCATTAGGGGACGTTATGCTAAAATATCAGTACCAGAGAACAGAATTGATAAGATTGCTTGCCACTGAGTTAAATAAAACGTGTGCTGATATTATTACCACATAATGTCTCGGACCATAAAAGCTTCATTACGCCCTTGGTGCATAAATAACTATTAACACATGACGCGTAATTCACCATCATAGAACTACTAACAATATGCGTAGAAACAACGTACTAAGATAAATAAATAAATAAATTCTCCAAATAAGAGTTTGGGATGGCGATGGACTCCCCTCTGTCGGCAATTCTGAGCAACATATATATGGAAGAGTTTCAGCAAACAGCAGCATAAGCACATCCACTCAAGCCAAGGTTTTGGCTAAGATACGTTGATGGCACCTTTGTCATATGGCCGCATTGTGTAAATGCTCTGGAGGAATACCTTAGACACATTAACAACATAGAACATTCAATCAAGTTCACCACGGAATTTGAAGAGGAGAATGTCACCGAAATACTTAGTTTAGTAATCTGTGTTTTGTAATATCGCTTCAGAAATCAACTTACTGATCCAAATGCATTTAGATTAATATCCAAAAGACCAGTTGCGGAAAAGTAATGCGGCTTTTGGCATTTCACCATGATGGGCAGCATAAGTTTCTGAACATCTGCCCGATTTCTGTACCACTTTGACATGTATAAATCCCGCGCTATACCTGTAAACTGCAAAGGCAAGTTGTATTGAAGACTATCATACATCATGCAATTTACCTCTGATGAGAGCAACTCTGCTGGAACACAATAAAAAGCAAATTGCCCTACGATACCAGCGAGCGTCAGGAATTTTTGCACATCTTGTGATAGAGCTTTTTGCCTAGGGTGAGAATCAGAGAATTTGAAATTAATTGATGGATTGTAGTCACGAACGTTTTTGACTTACGCAATGAAGGATTGGTACATATCGAAACATACGGTAGTTAAAGATAGGTAATAATGGAATAGCAAGATACTGGAGTAGACCTTTTGCATCTTATCGTGCATCCTGTAAAAAGATGAATTGGATTTAATTCTTACTTGATATACGATTTTTGGTACAAGTTTTAGACTGTCTTGTTTCGTTGTTAATTTTAAATGAATTATATGAGACTCCTAATATACTGAATAAATACAATGTGTGTATAAATTGTTGCAAAACCTACATGCAGCGACATTATTCCTTCGGTTCTGAATAAAAAATCTTAATGTTAAAATGTTGTATCATATACTTCGTTTGTTTTCCCAGGTTTCTTAAAGTTCACACTTTTAGTGCGTAACTAACAATAACCCTTATTCTTCAATATCTGTCAATAGCGATAGCTGCAATTTAGTTTAACGAAGAATTTTTATTGGTATTATTTCGTTTCCTTTTTGATTTAAAAGTTTGCTCTCTTTATTTTCTTTATTAACGTACTTCCATGAAAACCACGTTCGACAACGTTGTAGAACATTGAGTTTGCATTTCAATGTGATTTCAATCAAAATTATTACTGTCAAATTTTGACATTTACTTTGTGTATTTAATTCTACTACCGTGTTTAATTTTGTCTTTTAATCTGCTAATAAGACCGTTCAGTTAGTTCTACCAAGAAACCTTCTTCATCTTCATCTCTATCATGTCTATAAAGTGCAGCCGCTCTATGGAAACGACAAGATTTTTCAATTCAATTTTTGCAACACAATCTTAAATAGGATTGAAGAAGATGGCAACACTTTAAGATGTATTCGATGAGTGTATATTTACCAGAGATGGTGTATTTAATAATTTTGACAATTGAATGGAGGAAAATCCGCATGCATAATTATAATAAATAATAATAATAATAGATCTTTATTTCATAATACCATACAGTATGAAACACGTCATAGGAAACTGAAGCTGACAGTACAGTACACTGGACAAATTGACAGAAATTGCTATTACAAACTTAAGGCTACAGAAAGAAATCATTTGAGTTGTATAAACATTTTCGAATAAGCATATCTTTTACACTTTTTTGAAAGAATTTAAGTTTATGTTTCTTAAGTTCATAAGGTATGCTGTTATAAATTTTTAAGACTTGGGTCACTACACTTCTATGGATACGTGCATACGTAGTCTGTGGTACACGTTGAGAATATGGTCACCAAAAGAGGTTTTTTTTATTAACGTTTAGCTGGGTATAATAAATAACCAATTTATCTGCCAAATCGTCTTGATGCCAATAGGTATTACAATTTATTGGAACAAGCTTTGAGGAGATACTATTGAAGATACACCGTAACTCGATTTACATGCATGATTGAGCTCCTGCATACTATGTTTGTAATGTAAGAGAATTGTTGGATGAAGTTATGGCCTGTGAGATCTCCCGATCTCAATTCTTTACACTTTTTTGTTTGGGGTTTGATTAAAGAGAAAGTTTATGTAACGCGGCAGTACTGCAAATTACACCTGAAAGATTATAACGAGTAATACAGACGATTGCAGTTATGCTTAAACACGGATGGTTTTCAACGCGAACTGTTACGTAGGGACTATCAGATAAATACTCAAATAAAGAACTAATCCTATTATAAAATCATAAGTAAACATTCTTCAATATGTATTTTTTTTACAATAAATAATTTGAAGAGCAAATCAAACCTCGCCTAATGCGTTGAATTTATGACGTCAGTTTTTTTGATATGATACTGCTAATAACGAATAAAATGTTTTCGATGATCGGAATACAGTGTATGTTTCTTTCAACTGGTTCCTGAACATATACGAAGCACGATACGAGATTTTGACATTAAAATTTTTTATTCAGAACCGATCGAAGCATGACGCTGCGTGCGCCTTTTGTCACAATTTACACACACGTTATACAAGACATTTCAATTGAAACGAGTCACATCAAATGTCTCTTTATATGCTGTGATTTATATAAAATTCCGAAACCTGTCAATCCTTATATCAAGGGGGATCATTTTCAATGACGGGTTTGCTCGTTTCAATTGAAATGCTCTGTATATTGTTTTAGGTAATCAATTAAATTTTATTCTATTTAAACCTTTTCGCAAACTACATCAAATTCGTCAAAAGAGTAGAGAGACGAAATGCGGTACCAATTCAATCCATCTTCAGTCATTGTAACAAAAGTAATTCAACTCATACCAGTTAATTTTCAAAACGGTACTTACGATAACAAAATGATATGTTGCTTCACGCATATCCAAACACCAGATGCAGCGTCTCCATTTGTAAAGACTTGTTTTAGCTTATACTTTAACAGTTTTACTTGCACGCTAAGCTCGGTACACAGGCACAAATAGAAGAAATCATATCCTAAAACTATAAACGCAACGATTGCGATAAAGTAAAATTGGCAAACCAGCACTATCACATCCATAACGATAGAATGAATGAATACGTTTGAAGCAAAGAGAAACGGATCATTGGGGTTAAAGAACGGACCCAAAAGGTACGTTACCAAAACCGGGATGGCATCAGCGATCATGGCTATTTGCAGCAAATTTATCCCTCGATAGATTTTTCGAATCTCCTCTGACACATCGCTGCTTTCGAACGGTATTTTCCAAAAATATCTCCTCTTAGCATCCATCATTTCCTTTAAATTGGTCTTATTGTACATAAACGTCAAATACTTGAATAAGGCCTAAAATTTAATCCGTAGAAATATTTTAGTGTTCGATTTCACTCACTTCGATAAATAAATAATCTTACGTGAAATATTGTGGTGAAATTTTCCAAAGCCGCGACAAATTCATCAGATTTAAGATCGCGTAGATTACTGGCAATAAATATAAACATTGTTAGAAGTACGGCACAGTTTATAACGCGAAATCCGATTACTTTTCTCGACGTACATTCGATATATTCTCCTATGAATTGCCATAAAGTTAATCCGAACGTAAATATGTCCAATTCGCTTAACCAACTCATTCTAACAACCATCACAACGTGCTGTTGTGAAGTATCGCAGCCGAATAGAGCTAAGTACGGGAGAGGTATTAGACAAAGTTTGCCGAATTAGTTTTAGTAGCAATTACATAATTTATCGGAATAATTTAGAAACACTGTGGTATACAGGGTATACAGGGTTTTCCACGGTAGCCGTTCGTTTCCGAGGTTAGAAAAAACCTGAAACTCTGAATTTTTGGAATCCGGGGCTATTCAAGATTCTCTTTCATTTTAAAATATTTTCAGGGTCTTACCACTTTCGGTTATACCGGAAGTCGCTATAAACTTTCTTATTTTAAATGGAACACCCTGTATATTATTTCATTTTTAAATTCCTGTGAAAATTCTATGGTGAGTTCTAATAGGTTTCCCTATACCTATTTTCAACTGCTACTTAGATATCTTGATTTCTTTGAAAATTTTGAAAGATGTAGCTTTATTTGCAACACAGTATCTTTTGCCCATTTTCGACTGGTAATAAACACTTCTAGGGTAGATGGAAGCACAAGAATGACACTTTCAAAATCCACATTGACAATTGATTGGTCGCATACAGGCTGTCCAAGACTGCATGACCAATTTCAAAATCTTTAAAGTTGAAAAAGTTCTTTTTTTCAAATGGAACACCCTGTATATTATTGGATGATCAGATGCAGAATTTAATTTTGCATCGATTCGCTATGACTTTCCCTATACCTATTTACAACGGTTTTCTTGTTATTCCATATTTTTTACTAAAATCTAATAAAACTACAAGATGGTATCCACTAAGCATTGATTATAAGAGGAATTAGAACAAGTGACTTGACAGTTGTTGATTTTATGTCAAAGTAGTACAATTCTATTTTGCTAATTCTATGAAATACAGTTAATAATGGAGAATATTGAAGAATATTCGAATAATGATCTGCTAAATTTGTTTTATACGCACGGTGAATGTGAACGAATTGTTAGACGCACATGTAGATTATTTAACGAGCGATATCCGGACTTACCAGCAATGACTCCTGGAAAATTTGCAAGAATTGAAGCTCGGTTTTTGGAAACCGGGAGTGTAAAGGCAACTCGTAATCACCGAAAGCCAGTAATAGATAATGAAGCTAACGAGGTGAATGTTTTGGCTTATTTTCATGTTTGGGTCATGGGCAAGGTATGAGAAAATAACTATTGTTAGCAAGAACTAGACAGACTCGTATTTAGTCGACTCTCGGAAAAACCAGTAAGCAACACGAACCACTTCTCCCGAAACGAATAAACATGAGCCTGCC
Source organism: Cetonia aurata (assembly GCA_949128085.1). Lineage (NCBI taxonomy): Eukaryota > Metazoa > Arthropoda > Insecta > Coleoptera > Scarabaeidae > Cetonia > Cetonia aurata. The sequence goes on from OX421885.1 coordinate 30,460,344, forward strand.
TAGCCCTCGCTAACGATAGTTGTATTCCCCTACCTTGCCCAACACAAGTTTTGCTACCCATCCCCACTATCATTCCCCTATAAATGCATTATTGTACTTCCATGTGTTTGGTTGCATATATAATTCCATTTCCAAATCGTACGCAAAAAAATTAACATGACTATTAAGTAAGTAGTAGCGACCTTCGTCATATTTGCATCGCATCTGACGTCAAATTCACACCAACTATTTTTCTGCCAGAACGTTTCCAAATGAATACCAATGTTACTAATATTTCACAGTAAAATAATGCCTGGTTTGCCTTTTATTTCCTACATGCGAATGTAAAACAAAAAGTAGATGAGATTGAGCGCGGTATAACACATAAATGACACTGGACATAGTATTAAAATAGAAACGATTTTTCATTCGTATGTGATTAGATCGATTGTATTATAATTTTCTTTACCTCTTTCTTTCTTACATAAAAATAAAATTTTACGTGTTTGTAGAAAATACTAAAATTTGATTGATTCTTTACTTTTTACCTACATACATCATATTTTGCATCCATTTCTAAGATCTTACTTCACAACCACATTAGAACAACTCAATACGTATGATTCCAGGTTTAATAAGTAGTCAATACTTTTGCTCATGATTCACATTCGTACACAAATCTCTCTCTCTCATCATATATAATATGTACAATATGCCCAACTTACTGATCCAAATGCATCTATGTTAATATCCAAAAGACCCGCTGCGGAGAAATAATGGGGCCTTTGGCATTTCACCATGATAGGCAACATCAGCTTCTGAACATCTGGTCTGTTTTCGTACCACCTAGACATGTATAAGTCCCGCGCTATCCCTGTAAACTTTAAAGACAAGTCCTATTGGAAATAAACCTTATTTGTATATGCTTCTAATTTACCTCTGATGATAGCAACTCTGCTGGAACAAAATAGAAAGCAAATTGTCCGACTACAGCAGCTAGTGTTAAAAATTTTTGCACTTCGTGTGATAAAGTGTTTCGCCTAGGAATTAGAATTCGAGATTAATTGATTCGTATTAAATCTTGTAGTATTGAGTTAAGTATTGAGAAAAATAATGTTTTAACTTACCCGACGAATGATTGGTACATGTCGAAACATACGGTAACTAAAGAGACGAAGTAATGAAATAGCAAAACGTTGGAATACATCTTTTGCATCTTCTCATGCATGCTGTAAGAAAAAGAATGGATTTAATTTATGACCTTACTTCATATTATAAAACTTTTGTAAACTTTTCACAATTTTCTCCTTGGAATCCACTATGAATTATGTGGCATGCATATTTATCAATAACAACAGAAGGAAAGTGTTATGTTCATCACTTTTCAAATCTTTCAATTCTTTAAAGACTAGGAAGTTGAATTGCAGTATATTACAAGCCCATTTCAGCAAGAATTCATTCTGAAGGGTGATATAATATATTTTACACCGATGCACTTACGATAACAAAAAATTATGTTGCTTCACGCAAATCCAAACACCACATGCTGCTTCCTCACTATTTACCGTAAAAACTTCTTTTAACTTGTATTTCAACAACTTCACTTGCACCCTAAGCTCGGTACACAAAGACAAATATACGAAATCATATCCAATAACTATGCATGTCATGATAGCGGCAAAATAATATTGGCAAAAGAGGACCAATACGTCCATGACGATAAAATCAACGAAAACGTTTGAGGCAAATATGAACGGATTGTCCGGATGAAAGCAAGGGCCCAGAACGTAGAATTGCCAAACCGGAATCAGATCCACAAGCATTGCTATCTGCAGCAAGTTTACTCCTTTGTAGATGTTTCGGATTTTACTTGATATATTTTTGTGTTCGTGTGGGATTTTCCAAAATCGTTTCGTCTTGGCATCCATCAGTGTACACAAATTATTTTTATTGTACATAAACATCAAATACTTAAAAAATATCTAAAAAACATAATATATGAATAAGAAATACAATCATTCAATCAAATTCTTCTTACATGAAATACGGTTGTGAAATTTTCCATAGTTGTAACGAATTCTTCAGATTTAGCATAAGCTAGATTGCTGAGTATAAATACTATAACTGTTATCATTACTACACAGTTTATAACGCGAAATACGATAACCTTTCTTGGGGTACATTCAATATATTCCCCTACAAATTGCAAGAGAGTTAATCCGAATGTAAAGATGTCTAATTCGCTTAACCAACTCATTATAGCACGTGCTATTGTCGATTGACAGTCGAATAAACGCACGGGAAAAATTGGACAAAGTTTGCCGAATTAGTTTTAGGTGTAATTACATAAATTGCCGTAACAAATTAAGAACCCTTTAGGGAATTATATTGAGTCTTTAAATAATTTCCGACAGTATCTAATGATTGTAGGTATATTTGTAGCCGCCTAATGCATAACATATTTTTCTAGGACAATAACTATTGGCGTTTTTAAATATTATAGTATTTTATTAGGCCCTAATTTACTTTAAAAAAAAATTAAATAGAGTATTCAAAGCAGTTAAAGTTATTGGTATGTTGTAAAATAATAAAGTTAAAATGCATTAAATAATTTAGGAATTTAAAAAATTAGCTTTCCGACAAAAAAAAAACTTAGGAACGGAGGAATAATTTAAGGACATTTATATATTTATTTAGAACCTAGAATGTTAAAACGATTATCTAACTTAATTTGCATAATTTTACAGCTAACAGAACTTGAATTCAATAATTATATGTTAAATCGACTACTTCGTTGTTAAAACAGTTGATTTTATTTTTGTCGAACCACGATTAACAATTGTGTTTATGTATTATTACTGAAGAATCCTTGTTTTAATATAAATTGTTTAATTTACCTGATTATGTTTGTGGTTTCCTTGAAAATATCCATCTCACGGATTTTGCGACAATCACAAGATTTGAGGGCAACAATTCTTTATTAACAAGTTATTTTTAATTTAACCATAATTTTTCATTGTGACTAACGCAGAAAGTTTCCAAATAAGGCGACAAGTAAGCTATATTTAAATTTATTTAAGGTAAGCTGTCTTGTATCGTTCAATCAAATTCTAAAGATGCTCTGAAAATAGATTTCTATATTTTGAGAGTCGTTTAGTTTTATTTCTCGGGAATATTTCAAACGAATTTTTATTTATATATATATTATAATATCTATAAAAACAAAGTGTGAGTTTGTTTGCTGAAATAAATGCTAAAATTATAAGACTTATTTCTTTTTTTTAACTTTTATAAAGCTGTTAGCGCAGCAGGAGAGCAAATTTAATTTTTTTTTTTTTGTAAAATCAAGGAAGCAAATTCAACATCTTTTAAATTTGAAAAAAATGTTTAGCAACATCAAGGATTTTTGATACACTTGTGGATAAGTAAACGGGGGCAAATTATAAAAATATTTTTAAATCATGAGATAAACTCTTTGCCTTTGAAGGGCATTATTATTATTTTTTTTTTTTGAAGCACGTAAATTAAAAATAATTTGCATATAAAATTGAATTTTTGTTATCCTAATGATAAATTATTTTTTAATAGGTAAAGGGGTTTAAAAAATACTACGTTTTCTTTCTTTCTTTTTTTTTCAGCACAACAGAATGTGGATAAGATATTGGTAAAGTTTACCCTCTTTTAAATAATAAAATAATTTTTTAGTAACACCAAAGGGACATATATTTGTTTTTGTAATACCTGAAATTAACATTCTATAACATCAATCAGAGGTCGT